>OX438576.1:0-2468750 GCA_949316365.1 Hoplodrina blanda
CTAACCTAACCTAACCTAACCTAACCTAACCTAACCTAACCTAACCTAACCTAACCTAACCTAACCTAACCTAACCTAACCTAACCTAACCTAACCTAACCTAACCTAACCTAACCTAACCTAACCTAACCTAACCTAACCTAACCTAACCTAACCTAACCTAACCTAACCTAACCTAACCTAACCTAACCTAACCTAACCTAACCTAACCTAACCTAACCTAACCTAACCTAACCTAACCTAACCTAACCTAACCTAACCTAACCTAACCTAACCTAACCTAACCTAACCTAACCTAACCTAACCTAACCTAACCTAACCTAACCTAACCTAACCTAACCTAACCTAACCTAACCTAACCTAACCTAACCTAACCTAACCTAACCTAACCTAACCTAACCTAACCTAACCTAACCTAACCTAACCTAACCTAACCTAACCTAACCTAACCTAACCTAACCTAACCTAACCTAACCTAACCTAACCTAACCTAACCTAACCTAACCTAACCTAACCTAACCTAACCTAACCTAACCTAACCTAACCTAACCTAACCTAACCTAACCTAACCTAACCTAACCTAACCTAACCTAACCTAACCTAACCTAACCTAACCTAACCTAACCTAACCTAACCTAACCTAACCTAACCTAACCTAACCTAACCTAACCTAACCTAACCTAACCTAACCTAACCTAACCTAACCTAACCTAACCTAACCTAACCTAACCTAACCTAACCTAACCTAACCTAACCTAACCTAACCTAACCTAACCTAACCTAACCTAACCTAACCTAACCTAACCTAACCTAACCTAACCTAACCTAACCTAACCTAACCTAACCTAACCTAACCTAACCTAACCTAACCTAACCTAACCTAACCTAACCTAACCTAACCTAACCTAACCTAACCTAACCTAACCTAACCTAACCTAACCTAACCTAACCTAACCTAACCTAACCTAACCTAACCTAACCTAACCTAACCTAACCTAACCTAACCTAACCTAACCTAACCTAACCTAACCTAACCTAACCTAACCTAACCTAACCTAACCTAACCTAACCTAACCTAACCTAACCTAACCTAACCTAACCTAACCTAACCTAACCTAACCTAACCTAACCTAACCTAACCTAACCTAACCTAACCTAACCTAACCTAACCTAACCTAACCTAACCTAACCTAACCTAACCTAACCTAACCTAACCTAACCTAACCTAACCTAACCTAACCTAACCTAACCTAACCTAACCTAACCTAACCTAACCTAACCTAACCTAACCTAACCTAACCTAACCTAACCTAACCTAACCTAACCTAACCTAACCTAACCTAACCTAACCTAACCTAACCTAACCTAACCTAACCTAACCTAACCTAACCTAACCTAACCTAACCTAACCTAACCTAACCTAACCTAACCTAACCTAACCTAACCTAACCTAACCTAACCTAACCTAACCTAACCTAACCTAACCTAACCTAACCTAACCTAACCTAACCTAACCTAACCTAACCTAACCTAACCTAACCTAACCTAACCTAACCTAACCTAACCTAACCTAACCTAACCTAACCTAACCTAACCTAACCTAACCTAACCTAACCTAACCTAACCTAACCTAACCTAACCTAACCTAACCTAACCTAACCTAACCTAACCTAACCTAACCTAACCTAACCTAACCTAACCTAACCTAACCTAACCTAACCTAACCTAACCTAACCTAACCTAACCTAACCTAACCTAACCTAACCTAACCTAACCTAACCTAACCTAACCTAACCTAACCTAACCTAACCTAACCTAACCTAACCTAACCTAACCTAACCTAACCTAACCTAACCTAACCTAACCTAACCTAACCTAACCTAACCTAACCTAACCTAACCTAACCTAACCTAACCTAACCTAACCTAACCTAACCTAACCTAACCTAACCTAACCTAACCTAACCTAACCTAACCTAACCTAACCTAACCTAACCTAACCTAACCTAACCTAACCTAACCTAACCTAACCTAACCTAACCTAACCTAACCTAACCTAACCTAACCTAACCTAACCTAACCTAACCTAACCTAACCTAACCTAACCTAACCTAACCTAACCTAACCTAACCTAACCTAACCTAACCTAACCTAACCTAACCTAACCTAACCTAACCTAACCTAACCTAACCTAACCTAACCTAACCTAACCTAACCTAACCTAACCTAACCTAACCTAACCTAACCTAACCTAACCTAACCTAACCTAACCTAACCTAACCTAACCTAACCTAACCTAACCTAACCTAACCTAACCTAACCTAACCTAACCTAACCTAACCTAACCTAACCTAACCTAACCTAACCTAACCTAACCTAACCTAACCTAACCTAACCTAACCTAACCTAACCTAACCTAACCTAACCTAACCTAACCTAACCTAACCTAACCTAACCTAACCTAACCTAACCTAACCTAACCTAACCTAACCTAACCTAACCTAACCTAACCTAACCTAACCTAACCTAACCTAACCTAACCTAACCTAACCTAACCTAACCTAACCTAACCTAACCTAACCTAACCTAACCTAACCTAACCTAACCTAACCTAACCTAACCTAACCTAACCTAACCTAACCTAACCTAACCTAACCTAACCTAACCTAACCTAACCTAACCTAACCTAACCTAACCTAACCTAACCTAACCTAACCTAACCTAACCTAACCTAACCTAACCTAACCTAACCTAACCTAACCTAACCTAACCTAACCTAACCTAACCTAACCTAACCTAACCTAACCTAACCTAACCTAACCTAACCTAACCTAACCTAACCTAACCTAACCTAACCTAACCTAACCTAACCTAACCTAACCTAACCTAACCTAACCTAACCTAACCTAACCTAACCTAACCTAACCTAACCTAACCTAACCTAACCTAACCTAACCTAACCTAACCTAACCTAACCTAACCTAACCTAACCTAACCTAACCTAACCTAACCTAACCTAACCTAACCTAACCTAACCTAACCTAACCTAACCTAACCTAACCTAACCTAACCTAACCTAACCTAACCTAACCTAACCTAACCTAACCTAACCTAACCTAACCTAACCTAACCTAACCTAACCTAACCTAACCTAACCTAACCTAACCTAACCTAACCTAACCTAACCTAACCTAACCTAACCTAACCTAACCTAACCTAACCTAACCTAACCTAACCTAACCTAACCTAACCTAACCTAACCTAACCTAACCTAACCTAACCTAACCTAACCTAACCTAACCTAACCTAACCTAACCTAACCTAACCTAACCTAACCTAACCTAACCTAACCTAACCTAACCTAACCTAACCTAACCTAACCTAACCTAACCTAACCTAACCTAACCTAACCTAACCTAACCTAACCTAACCTAACCTAACCTAACCTAACCTAACCTAACCTAACCTAACCTAACCTAACCTAACCTAACCTAACCTAACCTAACCTAACCTAACCTAACCTAACCTAACCTAACCTAACCTAACCTAACCTAACCTAACCTAACCTAACCTAACCTAACCTAACCTAACCTAACCTAACCTAACCTAACCTAACCTAACCTAACCTAACCTAACCTAACCTAACCTAACCTAACCTAACCTAACCTAACCTAACCTAACCTAACCTAACCTAACCTAACCTAACCTAACCTAACCTAACCTAACCTAACCTAACCTAACCTAACCTAACCTAACCTAACCTAACCTAACCTAACCTAACCTAACCTAACCTAACCTAACCTAACCTAACCTAACCTAACCTAACCTAACCTAACCTAACCTAACCTAACCTAACCTAACCTAACCTAACCTAACCTAACCTAACCTAACCTAACCTAACCTAACCTAACCTAACCTAACCTAACCTAACCTAACCTAACCTAACCTAACCTAACCTAACCTAACCTAACCTAACCTAACCTAACCTAACCTAACCTAACCTAACCTAACCTAACCTAACCTAACCTAACCTAACCTAACCTAACCTAACCTAACCTAACCTAACCTAACCTAACCTAACCTAACCTAACCTAACCTAACCTAACCTAACCTAACCTAACCTAACCTAACCTAACCTAACCTAACCTAACCTAACCTAACCTAACCTAACCTAACCTAACCTAACCTAACCTAACCTAACCTAACCTAACCTAACCTAACCTAACCTAACCTAACCTAACCTAACCTAACCTAACCTAACCTAACCTAACCTAACCTAACCTAACCTAACCTAACCTAACCTAACCTAACCTAACCTAACCTAACCTAACCTAACCTAACCTAACCTAACCTAACCTAACCTAACCTAACCTAACCTAACCTAACCTAACCTAACCTAACCTAACCTAACCTAACCTAACCTAACCTAACCTAACCTAACCTAACCTAACCTAACCTAACCTAACCTAACCTAACCTAACCTAACCTAACCTAACCTAACCTAACCTAACCTAACCTAACCTAACCTAACCTAACCTAACCTAACCTAACCTAACCTAACCTAACCTAACCTAACCTAACCTAACCTAACCTAACCTAACCTAACCTAACCTAACCTAACCTAACCTAACCTAACCTAACCTAACCTAACCTAACCTAACCTAACCTAACCTAACCTAACCTAACCTAACCTAACCTAACCTAACCTAACCTAACCTAACCTAACCTAACCTAACCTAACCTAACCTAACCTAACCTAACCTAACCTAACCTAACCTAACCTAACCTAACCTAACCTAACCTAACCTAACCTAACCTAACCTAACCTAACCTAACCTAACCTAACCTAACCTAACCTAACCTAACCTAACCTAACCTAACCTAACCTAACCTAACCTAACCTAACCTAACCTAACCTAACCTAACCTAACCTAACCTAACCTAACCTAACCTAACCTAACCTAACCTAACCTAACCTAACCTAACCTAACCTAACCTAACCTAACCTAACCTAACCTAACCTAACCTAACCTAACCTAACCTAACCTAACCTAACCTAACCTAACCTAACCTAACCTAACCTAACCTAACCTAACCTAACCTAACCTAACCTAACCTAACCTAACCTAACCTAACCTAACCTAACCTAACCTAACCTAACCTAACCTAACCTAACCTAACCTAACCTAACCTAACCTAACCTAACCTAACCTAACCTAACCTAACCTAACCTAACCTAACCTAACCTAACCTAACCTAACCTAACCTAACCTAACCTAACCTAACCTAACCTAACCTAACCTAACCTAACCTAACCTAACCTAACCTAACCTAACCTAACCTAACCTAACCTAACCTAACCTAACCTAACCTAACCTAACCTAACCTAACCTAACCTAACCTAACCTAACCTAACCTAACCTAACCTAACCTAACCTAACCTAACCTAACCTAACCTAACCTAACCTAACCTAACCTAACCTAACCTAACCTAACCTAACCTAACCTAACCTAACCTAACCTAACCTAACCTAACCTAACCTAACCTAACCTAACCTAACCTAACCTAACCTAACCTAACCTAACCTAACCTAACCTAACCTAACCTGAGCGAACCTAACCTAACCTAACCTAACCTAACCTAACCTGAGCGAACCTAACCTGAGCGAACCTAACCTGAGCGAACCTAACCTGAGCGAACCTAACCTGAGCGAACCTAACCTGAGCGAACCTAACCTGAGCGAACCTAACCTGAGCGAACCTAACCTGAGCGAACCTAACCTGAGCGAACCTAACCTGAGCGAACCTAACCTGAGCGAACCTAACCTGAGCGAACCTAACCTGAGCGAACCTAACCTGAGCGAACCTAACCTGAGCGAACCTAACCTGAGCGAACCTAACCTGAGCGAACCTAACCTGAGCGAACCTAACCTGAGCGAACCTAACCTGAGCGAACCTAACCTGAGCGAACCTAACCTGAGCGAACCTAACCTGAGCGAACCTAACCTGAGCGAACCTAACCTGAGCGAACCTAACCTGAGCGAACCTAACCTGAGCGAACCTAACCTGAGCGAACCTAACCTGAGCGAACCTAACCTGAGCGAACCTAACCTGAGCGAACCTAACCTGAGCGAACCTAACCTGAGCGAACCTAACCTGAGCGAACCTAACCTGAGCGAACCTAACCTGAGCGAACCTAACCTGAGCGAACCTAACCTGAGCGAACCTAACCTGAGCGAACCTAACCTGAGCGAACCTAACCTGAGCGAACCTAACCTGAGCGAACCTAACCTGAGCGAACCTAACCTGAGCGAACCTAACCTGAGCGAACCTAACCTGAGCGAACCTAACCTGAGCGAACCTAACCTGAGCGAACCTAACCTGAGCGAACCTAACCTGAGCGAACCTAACCTGAGCGAACCTAACCTGAGCGAACCTAACCTGAGCGAACCTAACCTGAGCGAACCTAACCTGAGCGAACCTAACCTGAGCGAACCTAACCTGAGCGAACCTAACCTGAGCGAACCTAACCTGAGCGAACCTAACCTGAGCGAACCTAACCTGAGCGAACCTAACCTGAGCGAACCTAACCTGAGCGAACCTAACCTGAGCGAACCTAACCTGAGCGAACCTAACCTGAGCGAACCTAACCTGAGCGAACCTAACCTGAGCGAACCTAACCTGAGCGAACCTAACCTGAGCGAACCTAACCTGAGCGAACCTAACCTGAGCGAACCTAACCTGAGCGAACCTAACCTGAGCGAACCTAACCTGAACGAACCTAACCTGAGCGAACCTAACCGCGCCGCGTGCCCGCGACGCTCTCGTGGCACGGCGGCAACATGCGACGCGCACTTGCCCGAGGAACGCGCACGCCTAACGTGTGGGACGCCTAAAGCTGCGTACAAGAGTGAATTTCAACAGGTCCTATAAAATCTTCATTTCCGTGTTTTTTTTCATCTTAAGGTTTTTAAAAAAAAAAAAAACGCTTTTATTAAAGTTTTTGATAATGTATGTATTCTTGCTTAATGTCTAGCAGATAACTTTAAACACTAACGAGATATCAGGATTCAAAATGTCGTGCCACGGCGATGAAACATGCGTGCACGGCAATGAAACAAGCGTCCACGGCAATGAAAGAACTGTGCCATGGCAATGAAAGAATCAATCCACGGAAATGAAAAAATATTTTATCTATTGAAATAGACAGATAGATAGAATAAAAATGACTGTTTATTTTACTGTTTGGTCTTGATTCCAACACTTGTATGGGAGTAAAATTTGGGTAAGGAGATATTACAAAAAAAGAATGAAAGTACAATAAGTAAACAAAAACTGTTGAATTACACTCGCAACACTACTTAGAGACTTTAATACTACAGTCTTTCTTTTCTTATACATACTCCCATTTTTCCTTTTGTAATATCTATCCAAATCTTACTCCCATACACAATCTGTCTGGGTTTGCATTTCCCTTTTGGAGACAGGCATGATCAGATATATTTTTGGATTCCGAAGCTTTTGCGAAGTCATTGCACTTCGAGGAACAAACTACTCCTGCAGCCTTCTTTTTAACCGACTTCAAAAAAAGGAGGAGGTTCTCAATTCGGCCGGTATTTTTTTATTTTTTAATTATGTATGTACACCGATTTCTTTCACCGAAGGTTTCTAGTCCGATTAGTGTGATTCTTTTTTGTTCGATGCAGTATACTTGCCATTTGGTCCCATAAAAATTTCATCCAATTCGGTTTAGTGCTATTTATTTTGTGAGAATTTTTCTAGATTAAATATATCGTGTGAGGTATTGTTTGAAAGGGCTTTTATTAAGAATTTCAAACATTAACACACAAGCACTAAAAAGTGAAAAATAAAAAAGCTTTTTTACAAAAAAAAAACAACCGCCTTCAAAAACTACAAAATAAAAAAATAACTTTAGTTTGGAAGTGGGTGGCAATACCTACATAACAAAAAACAAAACCAAAGCCTCCGACTTCCAAACTAAAGTTATTTTTTATTTTGTAGTTTTTGAAGGCGGCTGTTTCTTTTTGTAAAAAAGCTTTTTTAAGATATCCTCTTTTAATACAGGGTTGCTTCTTAATTTCTGACGTCGCTTTTGTTCAGCCAATCCTTTCCTCTCCTTTCTCTCCTCTTCAGATAATTTTGGTTTAGGCATCTTGGCATCCTAAAAATAAACAATCCATTATTAAAATCAGACTGTAGTATGTGAGGGTGCTTGCGTGTGTGTCAGTGTATATACGTGTGAAAGAGTACCAAATGTTACATCATTTTGTAAGGGTAACATGAAAACATCTTTTTGTAGTTGACTGTACAGTAAAAAACTCATCAAGTCTAAAGAGAGACCAGAGAGTCTAAAGTTAACTTGACGAGTTTTGTACTGTCAGTAATCGGTATTACCTGTATTACAGGTGATAAAAGATGTTTTCTTTGCCTAATCATACCATGGCGATGAAAACACAAGTCACGGAAATGAAATACCTGGCCACGGCAATGAAACTAAATGGTTTTACAAGGCATGGCAATGAAATTTTTTTCATTGCCGTGTCTTTTTCTTCATTGCCATAGTAAATTTCGGCCACGGAAACCACGGCAATGAAAGCACGGCGATGAAAATCAAGGCAAAAAATATAAATAACAAAAAATCTATTAACTATTCGAAGAAATAAACACTTCATAAATTAACATATGAGAAATGGTGTTCTATCGATTGCTTACTCATGGAGACAAACTTATTCAAATATAAGTTATACCTATCCACGGCGATGAAAGAAAAAATGTCCAGTAACATAAAAATGGAATACTTACATTTATGGCGCGAAAACGCAGGCACGTGTGTACGTCCTTCCACGTCGAGCACTTAGGGGGCACTAATATGCAACGTTTAGCATATCGGGAGGGGGGACGCAAGTCGTAGGTAAAACAATATCCTTGAACATGATTAGGACACGGCGATGAACGGTAGTTCTGGGACAAATGATTTTTTATTAACCATTCGTTGTATTGTTTAAATATTTGAATAAATGTATTCCGTAACAATACTTTAACTATTCATGTATCAAATAAAACTAGGTTTTAATATAAATAACCAATAGATTTTTATCAATAAGGAATAATACACAACAAGGTGAAGTGTGGACAGACACGGCAATGAAAGATTTCGAGGTTTAATTTATTTTTTTGGAGTATCTATTAATCCAATAAATAAAATATTTAGTGCTACACATAGATTACTATTTCACCTAACCGGAAAAAAATGTGAGAACATTATAGCTATGTTTTTTAGTACCGATTTCATTGATGCCACGCAATTTTCGGTCCCGGGAAATTCACTCACAAATTACGCGCGGCAAACCCTCGAACATTGGCGCGCGCGGCGGCCGCGCACTATGTAGACGGGGTCGCCGCGCGCGGCGACTCGAACATCGCCGCGCTCGAACGTGCCGCGGGGCGAACCGCTCGCTGTCGGTTTTTGCGACCGCATCAAAGAAGCTTCCGTCGTTCGCTCGCGCGCAGTTGGGACGGTATAGTTTTGGTGAATTGGCTCGCGCGAACACGATGGACAACGAAAGCTGCCGTCTACTCATACAATTGTATGGCGCTAATGAGTTGTTGTGGTGTTTTATTATTTTTACAAATAACTTGATGTATCACAATGAAAGCGGCAGCCGCCCGACCACGCGCGTCCACACTTGCAGGCGAGAATGAAATGCCGCGCGTGAGTCTGGGCAGCGGATGGATCGCCTGCCGCGCGCGGCAGCCGCGTTCTACAAATTTTAAATGTACGATTTGGCTCGCGAGGCAAATTAACGTCAAATCTGGTCGAACATTGGCTCGCGCGGCTGCCGCGCGTAATCTGTACACAGCTTAACATGAGCGAACGATACGTTCGTTCGATACGTTCTCCCCTCTACTACTAGGGTACTACTAGGATATCCCCTCTCTGCATTGCCACTCACCTCTGCCATATCTGCCATTACCTTTTGGTAATCGTCTTTCACTCATCCTCTCAACATGAGAAAAGGGTATGCTTAGATAAGCATACCCTTTTCTATCTTTGTCACTACATCCTCTTTTAATCCGCAACGGTCCCGTATAACCTCATTCCTCACTCTATCGTTCAAAGTTACACCACACATACTCCGCAAGGAACGCATTTCCACAGCATTAATCTTACTCTCATGCCTCGTTTGCCATACCCAACATTCACTTCCATACATAAGCGTCTGGAACAACGACATCATGTTCTAATTTGTTGAAATTGACATCATATTACAATTTATCGATATCGATATTTTACTGTGTGAAGATATTGACGACCACCTATTTATACTTTTTCATTAATAATCGATATCGACATCCTATTATAATTTATATGTTGACGTCTACCGTTTTATCGATATCGACGTCATGTTAACGTTTATCGATGTCGATATTTTACTAAGAGTCGATATTGTAGTTTACCTTTTTATCGATATCGATACTGTAATATCATAATTTATTGATATCGACACCATGTTATAATTCATCGATATCGATATTATGCCGATTGACGACGTGGACATCTTACATTTTATTGATATCGATACGTTCTTCCAATTTATCCATATCGACATCATGTTAAAATTTATATTGATATTTTACTGCGTGACGATATTGACGTCTCCCTTTTAATCGATATCGATACTACCTACACCACAATTTATCGATATCGATATTTTACTGAGTGCCGTTATTGACGTCTACCTTTTTATCGATATCGACACCATATTATAATTTATCGATATAGATTTTTTACTAAATGACGATATTGATCAATATCACATCGATAGTGGTCAAGTTATGGATGTCGACACTTTGCAGTTTATCGATATCTTGAAGATTATCGATTTCGATTTCTTAGATACAAACTAATAATTGCGCTGTTTGATACTTAGAAAGTTATTATGTCGTAGGCATACGTTATGAAGGAATTTTCCATAATAAAATCCCCCTAAGGGAATGAAACGAGGGTCCTTTTGTATGGAGAAACTAGATTAGACACCAATAACACAAGTTTTATTTCACAAAGACATGCTAGTTTTACGGCGCTGCCCTGCTTGTGAGATCTATTGACATGCCCGACTAAAGTTACTAAGCTAAGTTAAGTACTAATAAATTGTTATCTCAAAAAGTGGAATCTTTTTGTTTCAATGAAACACGACAGACATAGTATTAGAAAAAAGTGTTGAATTGAAAAATACATTTTTTTTAATATTTATAGTGAGAATTGTTTCATTAAGATTTTTAGGACCGAGCACGGTAACATATGTAACAAAACTAGACAGACAACCGTTTGCTTAGCTTGCGCTAGACGGGCCCTATATAAAAATTTGTTGTGGAGCCCCTCTACCCAACTGCAAGGAAGCCCAAATGGAGGGTAAGAATTTTAAACTAAAGAAACCATTATTCTTATTTTACCCGGAGAGTTTAGTGAAGCCGGTCAGTAAGTTTACTTTTATTTTATTTTAGTTTATTTTCTTGTGTGTTTTGTTTTGTTTGAGTGAGATAGTGGGGGGGGGGTTTCTCTGAAAATGCTGAAACAGTGGTAGGTAATACTCCCCTGAAGACAACTTACATTGAAGAGAATTATAATCCGTGGGCACAACTACTTAGAAGTGAAATAAAAAACGTAATTTACAAAAATCGGATTCCGTTTTTTGATAAATCTCCTCCCTAGTAGTGTCAAACTCAACGTCAAACGTCAATGTCAAGCCGTCAAGCGAGCGAGTGCTGTGGAATCGATTGTTATTGTTCTTCCTTCGCTGTAACGGTTTTCAACTTTAATAATTTATTATTGAATGATTATTCGTAAATGTGCAATTGAAATTGTGTTAAATTCAATAAATGTGAAGCGCCGCTGGTCGCTTCGACCTCTCAGTCGATATCAGACGCGTACAGTGTTATGTTATTGTAAGAAATGGAGCACAACTTTACAGATTTTACCAAAAATGGTGAGTGTCATACAGTCGTGATTACAATAGAGCAAAGTTGTATTGTGAGAGCAGCGAGGCCTGCACCATACTAATGAATTATATTTTTCTCTATAACCTAAAAATTTGTTTACCTCGGCAGCGTACATTTAAACGGTCTGTGACACTGCAGATGAGTTGTATTGCCACAATATGTCTGTTTGTCGTGGTTGCTGCGTTTTATTTCTTTGGTTTATTTCGATTGCATCCAGTAAATGAACAGTAGTCGAAGCAGCTGTGAGGAGGTACCTATGTAGGCGTCAAGTGTTGTACCGCAGCTGTCGTGTCGCTCTAACATGAGCGCGGCCATACGTTACACGAGGCGTGGTTCAGCTGCTCCCGATAAACTACTCATCCACTTGTCACCACTGTTCTATCAGACATAGTAAACAAGCTAAGTGTAACACAATATGTGAGAACATAGTTCGAACAACAGGTAATGTTTATATCTGTTTGTGAACCGAGTTGTGTTCAACAGCTGCACGTTGAGAGCCACACAGGGGGGTTGTTGCACACAGTCCACGGCACTTCCCTCCGGCTGACACAGTTTGTGTTGTGGTGTTATGACTTGAACAGAACATATGGGACAGTTCACAGCTGCACAGATGATGCACTTGTGGTTGTCAACTGGGCAAATTGTGTATGACAGTACACCACATGACCAGTGCAGTTCAATGCGGCTACATTGACAGGCTCTAGTTGTAAGTTAGACCCGTAGCGCACTAGTGGCTTGGCCGCGGCGGCCATCGAGATACATACTTTAGTATGAAATCGCCACAGAGCGCGCGCACCTGGCCGCACGGTTTGGCCGCTGGCCGCGTGCGGGCAGGTGCGCGCGCTCTGTGGCGATTTCATACTAAGGTATGTATCTCGATGGGCGCCGCGGCCTGGCCGCTGCGGCCACGGCCGCTAGTGCGCTACTGCTCTTACAAGCCTCTTGTTAGTGTGCTCTGCTACACTGATATAGTGTTCCGCTGTAGTGTTGTTGCTCACAACTGTGTTTGTCTGTTTCAGATGTGTACAGCACATGGGTGAGTACCGCACGCACCAGCCCCACAGCGCCACCAGCACCCACTGGGAGCCATCCACTGCAACCTCTCATGTCTGCCACCGCTGACCTGGTGTAGTCAGTAGTAACACAGCAGTTGAGTACTTGGTGACATGTGAGTGTTAATGTGTGAGTGCACGTTGTGTTGCAGACGTCGAGCGCGGACATCAGCTCCAGCACGGACGGCGTGGAGGAGGAGGCAGAGCGGCCGCGGCGCACCGGCTCGCTGCACAAGCGCCCGCACTACGACGCCTACTGTGAGTAGCCATACACCCTGCGCCCCGACACACGTGCATGCCAACACTTACATGTGTACAACATTGTATGTGACAAAGTACAACATTTTTTAAATGAATAGTCAGAGAACAAACAAGTAGGATGTTGTCACTGCAGTAGATACGTGTAGACATGCTCGCACATGTGTGTGTGTGTTGAGATAAAATATAAGAGTGGTTTCATTATTTATTCATTAAAACTTTATGCAACAAAATAAGTACAAAGGCAGACTTAATGCCTAACGCATTCTCTAACAGTCAACCAAATGTGGTGAAGACATAACATGGCAGCTGCAGATTATTGTAAGAGGGTAAAACAACCAAATAAGGCCTCTTGTCCACGACACGGTTTATTAGCCGTACGGCGCGTTAGCCGTACGGTTGAAAAAACGTGCTAGCTTGTACATGACACGGCAAAATCACCGGGCGAGACATTGGCTAAGTACGGGCTAGTAGCGCTTTTTACGCGGGCTGTGTAGGACGTACTGCGTCATGAATTTTCTTACGAAAAAAAAAAGATTATCGAAAAAAAAAGGGAAAGAAGGTTTTGGATACATCCGATTTTAGAAAAAAGGGAGGAATATGGCGCATTTCATACACTTGTCAAGAATCAATTGAGAGAAGATGAAGACAAGTTTTACAATTATTTTAGAATGCAGAAAACTACATTCGACAACTTGCTCCAAAAATTATCCCATATTACAAGCCTTTCTTGAATCAATGTAATTAATAATTCTTGATTTATGCTCATTTTATAAAAAAAAACAGGAATCAGCGTATGTAAACCGTCACGAAACCGTGCTTACGTCCGGCGCCGTCGACACACCCCGATAGACTGCCATACAACACTGGTGAAAATCACGCCGTGCGTAGACGCGGCGCGCCGAGGGGGACGCACGGTGCATACAGCGGCGTAACCGTGCCGTGGCGCCACCGTGCACGTCTACAAGCTTTCATAGTGATCCATACAACACTGACGACCGTGCCTACACGCGGCGAATTAACCGTAGATTTTCACGGCGAGAAACCGTGTCGTGGACAAGAGGCCTAAGGGATTAAAAAAAAATGGAAACTTTAAAACAAATACCTAAATAAATTGAAATGTTTAAATTCTCCATACTACATATTATAAATTTACTAAACAAAAACTCATATACAGCATGTAACAAAAGCCCTGTCCGATCCTTAAGGGTATTATTCGGCACCGTACTGCGTACACATATACGTAACCATTTAATGGATTTGAGATTATTATTTTTCCCCAGTGAAGAAAAAAAAGAAGAAAAAGTAATTAAATTAAAATAAAACATAAAAACTGATCAACGGCAACACTGATCTGACAGGGTTTTTATTACATAGTGTATATACACATGATCCAAAAGTGTGTCACGGGCGGCGGCCATACCACATGTGTGTGGTTGCTGAGTGGGCTTGTTCGATTGCGAGTTTTACCTCAAGCTCGATAGATGGCGTTGTACTATTTGATCACATTTCTGAATCGCGGTGTCGAGATTCTCCGCTCATAATACATAGTGATAGAACAAAATAAATTTTTTTGTACTTGCTTTGGAAACAGATTGTTTTATTTATATCAGTCAGTCCCCGGGAAGTTGTCGAGTGCCGAAAATTTTGATCCTATCGAGTCGGATCGCGAAAAGTGAAATCGCGTCGACAAGTGAAGTGACATTTTTGTGACGTCTGGTGAGGCATAGAAACCAGTGGTGGATCGCCCTGAAGTGCCTGTAAAATCCCCGGTGTGTGGTGATTAGTGGTGATCAGCGGTGTTCAGCAGCGCAGCAACGAGGTTTGCAGCCGGCTCCGCCAGGGGGCGCCACCAGTATCAACGCTCACTTCATACGGCAACGGCGACAACACTGCCCATAGAGCGACGAGACATCAGCAACGTCATCAAGAGTGTCGTCACAGACCGTGACGACACACTCGCAGCAGTACCAGCAGTGACATCAAGAGTGACGACAACGAACTCGCAGCAGCGACGTGTTTGGAGAGGTTTGGCAGACAAAACTGTGAGTTACAATCCCAGTGTTTATTATTTGGTAGACTTGTAAATTTCTCAGTGAATTTTAAAGTTCAACTTAGTGCAAATTTCAAGTGTTTGAGACTTTTAAGATTTAGTAGTAGTTTAGACTTAGAATAATCATAAATAAAGTGTTGTGACGGGAAATCTATGCCCGATTCTGTCTAAAGTCAAATGTGCTCTAAACACTTGTAAAAAATTTACCAGTTTTTGTTTATTGACTTTGATTTTTCGTCTGTTGCATTTAATTGATTTCATTATTTAAAAACTCTGTAGCTTTGTACACAATGGAATCCTTAGGTAAATTGCAATTAAATAACAAATCAATAATAGAAAAAGCTAGAATTAACTTTAAAAAATCACCTAAGGATCGGCTCACACAAAGTTATATTGAAACGAGAGTAGAATCATTAGAGGTACAGTGGAAACAATTTGTTGAAACGCATAGGCGCATCATAGAAAAAGCAACCGACGAAGAATTAAAAAAGAATGTTTATTTTACGGCAGAAACTTATGAGGTTACTGAAGAGTTGTACATAACCTATAAGTCTGAATTAAAAGAACACTTACTTCAAAGTAGTCCGCGCGAAAGTACTAGTACCAGTGAAAACAAACATTCTAATCAAAATAGTTCAAATGTGAAATTGCCACAAATTAGTTTACCAAAGTTCGCGGGGCTTTATTCGGAATGGGTAACGTTCCGCGATTTATTTACGTCACTTATTCATAAAAATGAAACACTGGATGAAGTTCAAAAACTCCATTATTTAAAGAGTCATCTCTCAGGCGAAGCAGAACAGTTGCTTCGACATATTCCTGTGACTGCGTCTAATTATAATGAGTGTTGGTCAATTCTAAACAAACGATTTGATAATAAAAGGTTTTTAGCTAACTGTATGCTCAAACGGCTTGTCTATCAATCGTCAATTACTAAGGAATCGTCGTCAAACGTTAAAACTCTGTTAGACACGACTGTTGATTGTTTACATGGTTTACGCAGTCTAGGTATTGATGTCAGCTCATGGGATGCAATTGTTGTGTATTTAGGCTCCGAAAAATTAGATACCGAGTCCCGTAAATTGTGGGAACTAAGAATAAGTTCAAATCCTAATGATGACTTACCTACGTTTGATGAGTTCAAAACTTTTATGGAGTCTAGGTTCAGAGCATTAGAATATTTAGATCCTAAAGCAAATAAACAAAATAGTGCTCGTGATAATAATGCTAAATCTTTTCATGTCGCTTCTCAAGGTTGTGTATTATGTTCTGGAGATCATAAATTGTGTAACTGTAAAACATTTGCTAAGAAAAATTGTGACGAGCGTCGGGAGTTTGCACGAGCCAGTAAGCTTTGTTACAACTGCCTAGGAACAAGCCATTCCGTCTATACTTGTCGTCAGCATACAAAATGTCACCTTTGTAAGAAGAGGCATCACACACTGCTTCACCCAAAATCAACTGACAATTCTGCGGAAATCGTTGATGGTTCAGCAGAGACGAAAGTGGCAGCTGCTAACGCAGCAACCTCTTCCAGTCAAAGCGATGCCAAACCCATTTGTTGTTTTGCGGATGTTCACAACCACGGTCTGTTAGCCACAGCCTTGGTCAACGTTGAGTCAAGAACTGGCACTGCTGTTGTTTTAAGAGCTCTGATGGATCAGGGCTCTCAAGTCTCTTTTATCACAGAGGCTGCAGTACAGTTGCTCGGACTAAGGAAAACACCTGCTCGCACCGACATATTTCGACTAGGCGATGATGAGGGAAACTCAATGCCCTCTAAGTGGATAGTTCGATTCAAATTGCAATCACGTCTAGATCCTACCTTTATTTTATATGTCGATGCTTATGTATTGAATAGGCTCACATCACATCTTCCTGAGAAGAAAATCTTTCAAGTATCGGCTTCGTTCTCATCCTTAAAATTAGCTGATCCGACTTTTGATACGCCAGGGAAAATCGATTTACTGTTGAGTACACGCGTAGTCGGAGAAATTTTATTGGATGGTTTAGTCAAGGGTCCGCCAGGATCTCCAGTCGCTCAGAAGACCAAGTTGGGCTGGATTTTGTCTGGCGAAATCCCATCGTCGTCAATTTCTAGACCAGTATGTTACCATACTGTAGTACAGTCAGCGGATGTCAATGACCTTCTGCGCAGGTTTTGGGAGTTGGAATCGGAGCCTTCAGTTCGTAGTGTGATCTTGACTGAAGAAGAACAAAAATGCGAGGATTTCTACTCTAAAACTACCAAACGCGATGCGACCGGGAGGTATATTGTAAAATTACCATTTAAAACCGATTCGCCCAGTTGCACGTTTGGAGGATCAGAGGTCATTGCCCGCAGGCGCTTCATCAGTCTAGAAAAGAGATTGTTGAAGGAACCGGAATTTAGGACGCAGTATGGTGCAGTCATAAATGAATATATACAACTAGGACATGCTGAAGTTGTCCCTCAAACAGAATTAGGTAAGAATGCGCTCTACTTACCACATCACGCGGTGGTGCGTGAGGACAAAAGCACGTCTAAGGTTAGGGTCGTCTTCGATGCTTCTTGTTCAGGCCACAATGGTGTAGCATTAAATACAGAATTAATGGTTGGCCCAACCCTACAACCTGATCTGCGTCAAACTATTATGCGGTGGCGCTGTCACCCCATAAGCTTGGTTGCAGACATCGTGAAAATGTACCGTCAGGTCAAGGTTGCAGATGAGGACGCTGATTATCAGCGCATTCTGTGGCGTGACAATCCAAACGATGAACTGAGTCATCTTCGGTTATTGCGTGTTACTTTTGGAACGTCCTCTGCGCCATACCTTGCGGTCCGGTCTCTACAGCAATTAGCTCGAGACGAAGGAAGTGACTTTCCTCTAGTGGCAGACAGAGTCCTTACATCGTTCTACGTAGACGATCTGTTGACGGGTTGTCAGTCTGTCGCTGAAGGGGAACTTATTTATCACCAGCTGAATCAATTGTTAGATCGGGGGGGCTTCAAGCTTCAAAAGTGGTCCAGCAGCAATGACGAATTGTTTATTAAAATGAATGACGATACTGCTAGGCAGGACAATATGGAGCTTAAGATGGATACGCTCACAAAAATTTTAGGATTAACATATCAGAGAAAGTTAGATGAGTTTAGATACACTGTGCAACTTTCTCCGCCCGAAACACCCATAACCAAGCGAAAGGTTATCTCTGATATCGCTCGCTTATTTGACCCTCTTGGCTGGCTTGCGCCGGTGATAGTAACAGCTAAGGTGTTCATTCAACGCCTATGGTTAGCAGGATCTGAATGGGACGAAGCACTTCCAGATCACCTGTTAAAGGAATGGCTTAATTATAGAAACAACCTTTACCATCTTAGGGACTTCCGTCTGCCACGATGGATTCACACGAGTCAACTCGACGTCTTAATAGAGTTGCACGGATTCTCTGACGCATCCAATGTTGCTTACGCAGCCGTAGTCTATGTTCGGTGTGTTGATGTTAGTGGTCGAGTTCATGTTAGTCTAGTTGCGGCTAAGACCAAGGTGGCCCCGGTCAAACAAGTGTCCATACCTCGTTTGGAGTTATGTGGCGCCTTGCTGCTTTCAAAACTTCTGCGGGAAGTTTCCGACACCTTGGGTATCTGTAAAGAAAAAATACATGCCTGGACTGACTCGACAGTGGTGCTCGCCTGGTTGAGCAGCCACCCCAGCCGCTGGAAGACATTCGTAGGTAACAGAGTGTCCGAAATACTTACCGTTATGGAAAACAACCAGTGGTCGCACGTCCAGTCCAGTGATAATCCAGCAGATTGCGCGTCGCGCGGCGTGAATCCTTCTGAGTGCGCCGACCTCGAATTGTGGACACAGGGACCTAATTGGCTGAAAAATAAAGAAATTAATTATAGTAGAAAGGAAATTAAAGAAACTAACTTAGAGGAAAGAAAATCATTAGTAGCATGCAACACAGTAGTGAAAGAAACAAGTGAGGATTCTATAATTTCAAAATATTCGTCTCTTAGAAAACTGACCAGAGTAATAGCTTATTGTAAAAGGTTCTTAAAGTTTAAAAATAAAAATTATACTACTAAATTCAATAATTATCTAACTCATTCTGAAATTCAAGGGGCATTACTTACCTGCATTAAGCTATGTCAAAAGGAAAATTTTGAATCGGAGATAGATAGTTTAAAAACTAAAGGAGAAATAAATAAAAAGGGGGTACTTACCTCGCTCAATCCTTACTTGGATCAAGAACAGATTTTGAGAGTTGGTGGTAGGTTACACAGGGCGAACCTTCACGAAGACTCGAAGCATCCAATAATTCTTCCTCAAAAGTCGGAGTTGACCCACCTCCTGGTAGCTGACGCTCATGAGAGCACGTTGCACGGTGGGCCTCAGTTAGTTCTTAATTATATACGATCCAAATATTGGATAATAAATGCAAAAAGTATCGTCAGGCAATACGTGCGCAAATGCGTAATTTGCATCCGTCATTCCGCTCAGTCTGTACATCCTTTAATGGGGTCATTGCCCTCTGCTAGGGTCAATGCTGGCCGACCTTTCTTTAGAAGTGGCGTGGACTACGCAGGACCTATTAGCATCCGTCCTACCAAGGGTCGCGGTTATCACTCCACCAAAGGTTACATATGTTTGTTCGTGTGTATGGCCACTCGGGCCATACACTTAGAAGCCGTCAGTGACATGACATCCCAAGCCTTTATAGCTGCCTTTAAGCGTTTTATAGCGAGGAGAGGCCATTGCGGTGAGATGTGGAGCGATAATGGCACTACCTTTGTCGGAGCTAACAAAGAATTGAAGGCGTTGTTCAACCACGAAAGGTCCGGTGTAGCTACTGATATTGCCGATTGGTTGGCGACCAACGGAACAACTTGGAGCTTCATTCCACCTCACTCTCCGAACTTCGGGGGGCTTTGGGAGGCTGGAGTGAAGTCAACCAAACACCATCTCAAAAGAGTGGTTGGTACAAGCACACTCACCTTTGAGGAATTGACGACAGTGCTTGCCCAAATAGAAGCCTGTCTAAACTCCAGGCCTATTTCCACCATCAGCACAAATCCAGAGGATCCATGCCCATTAACGCCAGGTCATTTTTTAGTAGGCGAGCCTTTGCTTCTCGTACCCGAACTTAATTTTGAAAATTCTAATATTGGTACTTTGAGAAGATGGCAGTTGATTCAACGCATGGTGCAGGACTTCTGGCGTAGGTGGTCGCGAGAATATCTGGTTCAATTTCACCAAAGGAACAAATGGGCACATCAAACCGTAGAACCGAACTTGGGTGACGTAGTGTTGGTTATGGAAGATGATCTTCCACCTGCAAGATGGCTTTACGGTCTTATTACAGAAAAGCATACTGGCTCGGATAAAATCACAAGAGTGGTTACATTGCGCTGTAAAGGTTCTACGATTAAAAGACCTGTGTCGAAATTAATTGTACTTCCTATCACCTCATAAATGCGTACCTAGTGTTTTTGTTTTTATTTTTTTTAATTAATGTTAAGTTTTAATTTATTGTTGCATAAGTTGCATTTAAGTTTAACATTAAGATTTTTGTTTAGTTGTTTTTTATTGTTCACATACAGTCCACTATTGTTTTCACTTCCCCCAAAATCATGTGTTCTATTTTGTGGTGGGCGGTCAGTTAACTTTTGTTATATTTAACCCTAGTTCTGGACACTCTGTCCATAGTGGGCGGGATGTTCGATTGCGAGTTTTACCTCAAGCTCGATAGATGGCGTTGTACTATTTGATCACATTTCTGAATCGCGGTGTCGAGATTCTCCGCTCATAATACATAGTGATAGAACAAAATAAATTTTTTTGTACTTGCTTTGGAAACAGATTGTTTTATTTATATCAGTCAGTCCCCGGGAAGTTGTCGAGTGCCGAACAGGGCTGCACCACACCACCAGCACCCAGCAGTGGATGGTGACAATGTGGCAACGCAGGCGACCACCGCCGCTGTGCCGTAATGTTACTCGACAAGTTCCGCCTGGCGCGCACGCTGCCCGCGAGCAGATAAGGGGTCGCTTGTAATGATGAGGTCGGCACGCACTTTAGGTCAGAACATGTAATTAGTTATCAGCGGCGCACAAGGAGCCCACTGACGCCGACAGCGCGCCGCCCGCTGCGCGATAGCACGTCGTGTGAGACGTGTCTTTGTACTGACGACACAGTGTAGTGCGCATCAACTCGCGTTATGTACAGTTGGTTCACCATCAAGCGAGAAGCGCTCGCGGCGTGGTGTTGTCGCGCAAACGCAATTGTTGTGACATCGCGCGTCATTCCAGTCTAGTAGAACTAGCTACATGCGAGGGTAGCGCGTGTCATCACATCGTGTCACATGTGGGTACTCGCACAACAGTTGTGACGTGAGCACCGCTCAGTGTGACTCGAGTACTTTGTTGAGTGTTGTAATAAGATGTGTGAGCGCGTCGTGATGGTGTACACCGCGACCGAAGGTACGTCACCTGCGCCTGCGCCGGAGCGTGCGAGTAGCGCTCGTGCCTAGTGTCATGTCATGCTGGTGCTATGTATAGATAGTAATAGAAACATTTGAAAGCTAATCGGTGATGTGATGAGTGGTGATCGTGAGCCGGGACGGACTGCAGTGCAGCCGCCTCCGTCGCGGTACTAGGGAGGCGGGGCACCTACACGACAAGCTAACACGCGCGTCACCCGCGCTAACCAACAGTAACGCTGTTCGATGCAGTCACTTACATTCAGATACATGTATAGTTTGTGAGAGGTAGGCTGCGTGTTGTGGTATGCACAAGCCAGTAGACGTAAAGCGCTGTGTGTTGCAGACGGCGAGCCGCCCGCCAAGCGCGCCGCGCCCTCCATCCGCGTGGGCAGCGGCTTCAAGTGGAACCTGCAGGTGAGTACAACGTGTTGTGAGCAGTAGCAGCAGGGAGCAGCAGTACAGCCGGTGAGTGCACTGTGCAGATGCTGGCGGGCGCGGCGGACGCGGTGGCGTCGGGCGGCAAGTCGCCCGTGTCGGCGCTGAACGAGCTGGGCGTGCGCGTCGTGTACAGCGTGCTGCGCCAGGGCGGGCCCGCGCACTGCCCCAGCTTCCACGTCGCCGTCACCGTGAGTGTGCACCACCCCCCACACCACCACACACCCCCACACACCTTCATAATTAATACTTTATTAAGTAGATCTAGTTGTTATGTAACATTGAGTATCGGAGAAGTAAATCTCCGAGTCTCATTTATTTAGTAAAATAAGATAGTGTGACGTGAGTCGTGTCCGTCGGGCACGCAGGTGGCGGACCTGCGCTTCGAGGGCTGGGGGCACAGCAAGCGCGAGGCGCGCGCGGCCGCGGCGCGCGCGTGCCTGTCCGCGCTGCTGGCGCGCGCCGGCCGCGTGCTGCCCGCGCCCGCCGCGCCGCACGACTTCACCAGCGACGAGCCGCTGCGCCTGCCGGGTGAGTGCCGCGCCGTAGCACGACGAGACCCTGCCCCAGCACGCTCACTAACCGGCCCGTCGCGCGCAGCGTCCGACTTCCAGTGCCTGGAGCCCAAGGCGCAGGAGCCCGCGGCGCCGGCCTCGCCCGCGGTCCCGGCGGTCCCCGCGGCGCCCGCGGCTGGCGCGACTCCCGAGGGCGCGGGGCTGTTCGGCGCGGCGCCGGCCTCGCCGCACAAGAGCCCCATCAACGTGCTGTACGAGAGCTACTCGGGGCTCGCGTTCACCTGCACCTTCGGCGACGGCTCGCCGCTCACCGAGACGCAAGGTACCGCCCCCCTGACCCCCCCTGACACGTGTAACATGTGATGCGAGTAGAGAATGACGCGTGTGCGTGTGTCCGCAGCGCCGCTGCAGCTGAGCCACAGCATGCGCTTCAAGGTGGTGTGCCAGATCAAGGAGCACAAGTTCGAGGGATACGGTGAGTGAGGTGGCCGGCGGGGGCGAGCGCGTCGCTACTGAACCGCGTGGTGATCTCGTGCCGCATGTCGCAGGCTCCAGTAAGAAGCTGGCCAAGCTGGCGGCGGCGCGGTCCGCGCTGGCGGCGCTGGAGGAGGGGCGCGCGGGGGGGAGCCGCGAGGACGCCGCGCCCGCCGCCGCGCCGCAGGGCTTCCTGCACCAGACGCTCGCCGACCACATCGGCAAGTGAGTGCACCCCCTCACCCCCGCACCCCGCGCCCGACTGTCGACTGAGATGTGTAACGCGACGCTCGCTGCTCCACAGGCTGGTGAACGAGAAGTTCAGCGAGCTGATGAAGAACGACCTGGTGCACTCGAAGCGTAAGGTGCTGGCCGGCATCGTCATCACCACGCACAACCGCATCGAGGACGCGCGGGTGAGCGCCTCGCACACGCGAGCACTGTGAGGCACACAGTGAGGCACACACTGTGACACTGAGGACGCGCGCGTGTTGCAGGTGATAGCGGTGACGACGGGCACCAAGTGCGTGTCGGGCGAGCACATGTCGGTGAGCGGGCGCGCCGTCAACGACTGCCACGCGGAGGTGCGTGCACGTGACACACGTCACACTACGTACGTATGCATCACGCGGTGACGCTGACACACTGACGGGTGTGCGTGTTGCAGGTGGCGGCGCGGCGCTGCCTGCAGCGGCACCTGTACGCGCAGCTGCTGATGTACGCGCAGCAGCCAGGTGAGTGCCTCCCCGTAGCGCGCTGCGCGTGATAGACCGCGTGTGTCACTGCCGTGTGTAGACCCCCGCCAGGTGATCGAGCAGAGCGACCTGGAGCCGCTGGCGGGCGGCGGCTACCAGCTGAAGGCGTCGCGCGCGGTGCACCTGTACGTGAGCACGGCGCCCTGCGGCGACGGCCGCATCTTCTCGCCGCACGAGCACCACCACGCCGAGCCCGACAAGCACCCCAACAGGTCAGTACACACCCCCTCCCCCCCCACACACACGTCAAACTTTATTATTTACGTAGATTCACTTAAAAGTCACGTTTCAATACAATCCAGATTTTTAGATTTAATAAGTATATCTTTTTTGTTTTTATTTTGCTTTTGTGTTCAATTTTTCTTTTATGTTATGTGCGTCATTTTCGCGTGAGTAAATAGTTTTTTTTTCTAACCCCCCTCTTATTTCACCCCCTCAGGGCAGAATTTCCCACAATTCTTTAATTATAACACCCTTTTTTAGGTCTCTAGCTTCATAATCAACGGATTTTTGATATATTCTTTTGTCCCCCTTTTGTATATTATATTTGTTTGTATATTAAAAAAAAAAAACGGGTTGCACTCCGGGAGTGCCGGCAGAAGTGAAAACTTGATTATTAACGTTGAGCATGTTTGATATTTTGGAATGGTTAGGGAATAATTTTGCACCAATTGCTTTATCAGTATAAAAGTACTATCATTTATGTGGTAGAATACAATATTCATTTATTGCGCTATCGTGCACAAACATGACAATTTATATTACATTAAAAATTTAACTTTAAAACTATTACAATTATCATTCGCGCAAGCGCCCTGCGCTGTCTAAACGAAACAGTAGGCCCAGGCATACATTTTCGCCGCGCCGTAGAGAGGGGATAGCTGTCTACTCTCCATCCGTCTTACGCTTTTTCGATCAGGTCACGTGTCCTGACGCGAGTTTAAGATTTTATACCCATTACAGAAAAAGTGCTCAACGCCGCTAAAGAAGTTTTCACTTCAAAAATGTGTGTTTGATAACTCCACTCCACTCTTTCTGACCAATTATGATATTTCTAGCTTTAAATGTAACGGATTTCCCTTATAAACATTCATAACCCTATTGAAATAGGGGATGAATGTAACCTTCGGGGGTGAACCCCTTACGACTGAAGTAAAAAAAACTAATACATATTCCAGTTTTTAATTATTTTAATTGGTAACCTATGATCCAAATACACATTTTCATCATATGAGGTAGGCAGGTCGTGTAACGGTGTGCGGTGTGTGCAGGCTGGCGCGCGGACAGCTGCGCACCAAGATCGAGTCGGGCGAGGGCACCATCCCCGTGAAGAACTGCAACAACGTGCTGCAGACGTGGGACGGCGTGATGCAGGGCGAGCGCCTGCTCACCATGTCCTGCTCCGACAAGGTGGCGCGCTGGTGCGTGTGCGGCCTGCAGGGCGCGCTGCTGTCGCGCCTCGTGCGGCCCGTGTACCTGCAGTCGCTGGTGCTGGGCTCGCTGCTGCACCCGCACCACATGTACAGGTGAGCGAGCGTGTCGCGCGGTGCGTGTGCGGCCTGCAGGGCGCGCTGCTGTCGCGCCTCGTGCGGCCCGTGTACCTGCAGTCGCTGGTGCTGGGCTCGCTGCTGCACCCGCACCACATGTACAGGTGAGCGAGCGTGTCGCGCGGTGCGTGTGCGGCCTGCAGGGCGCGCTGCTGTCGCGCCTCGTGCGGCCCGTGTACCTGCAGTCGCTGGTGCTGGGCTCGCTGCTGCACCCGCACCACATGTACAGGTGAGCGAGCGTGTGCGTGTCACACGTACAGGTACAGGTATATAAATAAAGCAACAGTAGTGGTTCACTATTGGTATATTGACTACACATACACAGTCTATTCTATGGAGTAGGGCGCGGCGCGGTGCGTGATCAGGTAGTACGTGCCTCGGGCCCTGCAACACACCACACTCACACTATATGCACACAAAGTTTATATTTGTCATCAACTTGTATCACCTAAAGTCCCCGTCACGAGAAGCTGTACATTATGCAAATAAAGAACTTGTACTAAGTTACGTAGCGACAACAAATAATCCCGAATTCAATCAACTCAAAGTAACAATAGAACGTAAACATTTAGGCCGTCAGTTTGAAGTAAGTACACGCTGACGCGATGAAACGCAGTATTTGATCCAAGGGTTGCTATGAATGCAAATGTTTGTTACATAATGTATAGCTTCTCGTGACGGGGACTTTAAATAAAAATTAATAAGTATTTTTACTGATAATATTTTTTTTGGAAATATAATTTATTCTCAGATCGAACTGGGGGCACCCCGACTCGGACAGGTCAGGTTCGAAGGGGATCCCCCATCTTGGTTATTTTTTATTAAACCATTGACTAAACAGAATACGCCTTTTGAGCAATTATGTGATTTATTATGAAATTGTATTTATATTATTATTTGGCAACTGCAGCATCGGTAAGCAAGCTATTTATACTACTGTTTTTTTTTAACTATAGATGTCTTTCAAAGAGTCCCTAGTGACACGAGTAAAGATACCGCATTGTCCATATAACAGACGATATGATACGTGTGCGTCATGTGACGTAACACATTGACCTCTATTTGTGTAGCGGTGCGGTGCCATAACATAGTGGACATTTGACGAGTTCCAACACCAACCCTGCCACCGGGGGCAGCCATCCACCCGAACGTAACAAATACGATACATACGAGTATAGCGCGTGTGCTTACCGTACCCCGCTAGAGAGCTGTGGCGCTCACCCGCCGCCCACGGTGAGGCGGTCGCCCCTGGGCGCGAGCCCGAGCAGTCGCTTGACGAACGCCGCGAGCTTGGACTCGTTGGCGAGCTCGAGCGAGTAGGTGAGGGGGGCGGGGGGCGGCGGGGGCGCCACGCCCACGTACTGGTTGGTCTCCTTGGCGACGTGGTTGAGCTCGCCGTTGGCGCTGCGCACCAGCGTGCTGATGTCGCGCACCACGCTGACGATGGGCACCACGCGCTTGCGGTTCTTCGCCAGGAAGTTGAGCGCGCGGAATATGAAGTTGTCCTCGCCGTCTGAGCGGCTGAACAGCTGCAGGAACCGCTTCTGTCTCTTCTTCGCGTGTTTGGGCGCATCACTCGTCTCACTACCGGTGACGGTGGTAGTGTCTGTGTGGTCGCGGGGCGCCGCTAGTCCCTCGCCTTCTGTGTCTGTGTGGTCGCTAGCTGTGTGCGGTGCCTCGTGCTCGGCGTCGACCACCGCTGTGCTACCGCTCCGCTTGTTGCGCCGCCTGCTGCTGCGCGGCGTGGCGTGGCTCACGTCGTGTACTTCCATATGTATTGTTGACTTCTTCTGTAAGTGTTTGCGTGGTCGAGCAGGTAGTGTGTCGCTATTTCTGTGTAATTCTTTCGTTTCCACTCTGCTCGAGTCCACTCGTATCCTCTTTGAGCCAGTAGGGCGCGGCTTGATTTGCTTGAGAGCGTAGTGTCGTCTGCTGTCGTGTTGTTGCTCCGTGTGTGATTGCGACGTTAAGTAGTAGGAGTAGAAGCCTCTGGTCTGCTCCGTACCGTCACCTGCAAGCGTGGAGTGCATCATACAATATTGTGCTTTAAGCGTGTGACAATACAGTGCAAAGTTGTGCGATGTCGTGATACAAATAGCCCAGTCGGCATGGCCGCAACATCTGACGTGCAAAAGTGCTGTGAAACGCTTTCGTGAAGGAACGCTCCCGCCGTGCGCCAGCCGCGCCCCCCTTACTTGGTGTCGAGGCCTGCGCCCATGTGCACGGTGGGGGCGTGTGCGCAGCGGCCGCGCGAGAACTCCTTCCACGACGGACAGGACGTGGACACGAACCCGCGCGGGCGCAGCACCGACTCCGTGTAGAACATGTACGAGCGCCAGTGGCTGCAGAAGACTGCGGGCCGCGGGGGAAGTTAGTTGGTACAGGGCGGCAGAATGCATCAGGTCGGGATATTAGTGACCGCACTCACACTTGTTGAGCAGCAGCTGCTGCGGGATGACCACCTCCAGCTCGCAGCCCGGCTGCGGGCTCCGGCCGCCGTTCGGGAAGAAGTCTGCGTGCCCGATGGGCTCCTTGTACCCTGACAAACGAGGCGCCCGTTAGTTTTAACGATATCAATGGCAGCTTGTGAGTGGGCACATATATAATAGTGATAGAACGCCATGTGTGGAGTGTGGTGCGGTACCGAAGATGCCGGCGTCCGTGTGGATGACGTCGACGAAGGCGGCGTCGGAGGCGTCGAGGCGCTGCTCCGGCGGCAGGCCGCTGAACAGCGGCAGCGCGGGGTCCAGCCCCGTGATGCGCGCCACGCGCCCTGCCACCACACGGAACAAGTTTTAGAGAGCATTAAACAAAAAAACTAATACAATATTACACTAGCGATCCGATCAGTAAATAGAGTATGTAGTGGTGTGACGTACCGGCGGTGAGCGCGCTGCCCGCCACGCCGGCCGCCTGCGCGCCCAGGCTGTGCCCCACCAGCTGCGTGCTGTTCAGCTGCAGGCCCCTGCGGGTGGCGTAGCGTTAGTGCTCTGTGCTCAGTGGACTGCGGTGCGTCTGCTGCGCGCTCACCTGGACACCATGTAGTCGATGAAGGCGGCGGCGAAGCGGCCGATGTACCAGGTGTTCTGCGCCGCCGTGAAGTACCAGGGGCCCGCCTCCAGCCGGTGCGCGTCCACCATGATCACGTTGGTGTCGCCGCGCTGCATGTACGCTGCGCACACACACACGCTCGTTACGTTGCTGTTGGCACTGAGGTGGCACACTCCCCCCCCTCCCGGCTACGTACCCTCGCGCACCATGATGCCGCTGCCGTCGTCGGGCTGCTCCATGAAGGCGTGGAAGTAGAAGACGGTGGGCGCGCCGAAGTCCATGTTGGAGGCGAACAGGCGCTCGTCGTCGCCCAGCTGCAGCTCCTGGTACGCCGTGGGGTTGTGCCTGCAAGCAAGGCGCACGACTCGTTAGCGGGCGGTACCTACTGCCACAGTACGCGCGCGTGCGCTCCTCACCTGGTGAACAGCTGGAAGCCGATGTCGCTGGAGTCCTTGACGAAGGGGCACTTGGACTTGTCCACGGGCGCCACCTGCAGCAGCGCGTTCTCGTACTGCACCCCCGGCGGACCTGCGGGCGAGGGGAGGAGACTGTACTGTCATCATTTAGCATTTCGAATTTTCGACACACCACGCAACTCGATTTGCTAAGCAATCATGTTCCCTGACTGTACAGTGGAGTTCAATTTGCAATTAATTCGACGTTATTGTGAACATGGACGTGAGCTACCCGCCGCACTCGTTGTGTCATGCTGAACCGCAGCGCGGTGGGCTCACGCGTTATATCTAGGTTTAATAAGCCATCTGTCGCCGTTATGTAACGCGCATTACGAACAGTGTATGTCTATGACCCGCTTGACTCGACAAAGGGTGTGAGTGTGCGCGCGGTTGATGGCTCCCGAGCCGTCGACGATCACATTACACAGGATACAAACACGTCGCAGATGGCGGCCACGCAACAGGCGGCGTGTCGCGGTCGGAGCCAGATTTTCCACATTTCCACGCGAGGCGGTCGGGCCGGTTCACTGGTTGCACAACGTTGTAAAACCGATTTTCCTCTCGCCGCATGTGTGCTACTAGCGCTCCTGCGCATGTCGAGCGCTAAACACTGGGACTAATGTTTATTTTGTGACTAGCTGGTGCCCGCGACTTCGTCCGCGTTATGTCGGTTTGTAATCTTGTTTCTCCGTACAAACTTTGGACCCCCGTTTGATCTCCTTAAGGGGTGAATATTATAAAATCCTTTGTTAGCGGACGTCTACTAACTACCTCCCTGCTAAATTTCATCTTTATATGTCAAGCGGTTTTCGATTTTTTGTGATGGACAGCCAAATGGTATAATGTCAATGTTGGAAGTGTCGGAAAAAGCTTTCATCGACAATTGCACCCGTGCGAAGCCGGGGCGGGTCGCTAGTGCGTGATAAATGATCTAATACTGTACTTAAGCATTACTTAATATGTTGGTGGTGCGCGTGTCGCGTTATGCCGGCGTTATAACACGTATGATACACGGCGGGTACGTGTTGGTGCGTATCAACACGCGCGTCCTGCACTCGTAACTGTTGCCTCACGCTCGCGCATGCGCGGCGCGTGCCACAGGTGAGGTCACGCCCCGAAAGACAAGCATTCAGCACAGCAGCGCGTTGCACACACGCGCCAGCTGACCGCGCCAGCCGCTGATGCGTGGACTGTGCCCCGATTGTGAGCGCCGCGCGTGGCGCAAGAGGCGCCGCGACATACTATGTCTGACGCTGGATGCCGCACACATACACGATTTTAAGTTCGTACACCTGCTCGGGGCCTAGACAGCTGGACATAAAAATACACTTCCATCGTGATTTTATTTGGCCCTGTATTATACGAAAACAAAATCGACCGTGTTGTGTAGCATTTTGTAGGTAACAGCTGATTTTTTTTTTCATGATTTCAGGGTTGGTCCCATAGTAAAAGTTGTTCATAAAGATGAGTACAATGACCCCTTTTAAGGTTTCGGGTATGTTTTCAATTACCCTGTATAGTATGGTCCGTGCGGGAATCGAACCCGCGTCACGTAGCCTGTCGATCAGCGGCTAGCCGCTGCACCGACTGGGCAAAGTGCTACATAAGCGCGGGCGGGCGGCGCGTGCGCCCGCGCAGTTTTGTACTAATGCTGTGGTACTCACGTATGATGGAGAGGAAGCACGCGAGCGGGACCACCGACTGCATGCTGACGCCCTGCTCTGTCTGTGAGCTTCTAATGTGTGAAACTGTCGTAGTTATATTACAATGAGATTATTATAAACAAAACTAATTCAAATGATATTCGCAAACATTTTAGTGAAAATATTAAGCTTGTGCTAAAAATTGTGCTAATGTATGTATACGGAGGTAGCTGAGTGCGCACTCCGGCGCCGGCCGCCGGCAGCCGCGCGCCGCCCGCGCCCCCCACCCCCCGCCACCCCTAGGGCGGAGGGGGCTAAAGCTAAGGAGTTGCATAACGCTCATGAAGCGCGCTCGTTTCAGCACACCCACACACCCACAGCTATGTGTGGCCGCTCCGCTGTACTAGAGTCCGTCTCGCTGGCGAGCGGCCACGTGCAGCGCCCGCCCTCTCTCGTCTATCGTTCGTGTTACAACTATGTTACAACAATGATGCGTTGTGAACTCGTCGCGGTTATCGCAGAACTACGTCTGTTTTATGAGCACTTGTACACAAGCACTCGACGGGACAGGCGAAAGAACGTCGTCCGCGTGCCAATCAATGAAGTATACTCAGCAATTTGTAATCAGACCAGTGGTTTCATAGATTACCCCTTAGAAACAAAATAACAATCAAATCAGATCATGAGATGACGCAGTAGAAGCAGTTGTTCCACGTGCAGCATGCTGCAGGAGCTCATGGCCGCGTGGTCGCCGCGCGCCGGCCAGCCGGCCGCAGTCGTTATACAAACTGGTCGCGGCGGAAAGTGTCGCAACGCGCCATAACTACTAGCACTTAATGAAGTTATGCATTCATTAGCTAGTTGTAGCGAAGTGGGTGAGCGGGTGCGGCGCATGCGCACCACGCGTCCTGCCGGCGCTCTCGTTTCCTTGTACTTTATGAACAACTTTTACGCGCGTCTTTGTTCGCGTGAATTTTCTTACGGTTCCCTAATATTTTTGATGATATAATAAGCCTACAGAGCATAACGTTGCTTCCTATAAGCAAAAGAATTTCAGTATCGTACCAGTCGTTCCGGAGGTTAGCGTGTTCAAACAAACTCTCCTATGACTACCTATAGACTAGCTTATGACCGCGACTTTGTTATTACGGGTTCTATTTTTTTCGTGGAACACTGATTATTTTCTAAAATAAAAATAGCCAAGTTACTCCTTATAACTCCAGCTATCTGCCAGTGGAAGTCCCGTCAAAATTGGCCCTGCTGTTTCGAAGTCTAACCAAACTAGTACAAACAAACAGACAGACAAAAGTAAAAAATAAAATGTTTTTTATGTTACAAACAGACACTTTGATTTGACTTATTAGTATAGCTAGGTGAATGTTGTATTAATGTAACATTCTGGTTAGTCCGCGCGTGCTCCCGCCAGCGCGCCGCCACGCTAGGTACTCACTAAACGGTGACACTGACGTCCATGTGTTCTACGTATGTACCACTTGTTATTTATCATATTGTGTGTGCCCAAAATATAATGTCGCATGTGTTACTTGGTAGACCATCGTGTACTACACATGCACCGCACATCTAGCGCCGCATACAACCCAAAGCACGCGTTCAGCTATCAACTATAGAGTCTGTTTCGTACTTGTGTGTATGAGCGCACGTGACAGCGGTGTTGGTGTGTGCAGGGCCATCTGCGGGCGCATCGAGGCGTACATCTCGTCGCTGCCGCCGCCCTTCCGCCTGCAGCGGCCGCTGCTGTCGCGCGCCGCCAGCACGGAGGCGCGCACGCCCGCGCGCGCGCCCAGCTTCAGCGTGTGCTGGAGCGCCACGCAGCAGGTACTGCCCCGCCCCAACTCGCCCCACCCCGCCCCACCCCGCCCCACCCGCACCCTCCGCCCGCTGACGCGCGTGCGCCCCGTGCTTGCAGCTGCCCGAGGTGATCAACGCCACGACGGGCAAGCTGGAGAGCGGCCAGCCGTCGCTGCTGTGCAAGCAGAGCATGTTCGCGCGCTGGCAGTACCTCGTGCGCCGGCTGCCGCTGCTGCCACAGGTATACTGCGCACATCTACACCCACCCCGCATACACAAACACCGCACACACACCCTACAGTCGCACCTTACACCAGCCTACTTCCAACACCCACGGCTTACGTCCAACTTACACGCTACACTTACTTCGGGCACTCACACTCACACCTTACTCTTACACCCTACACTCACATCTCGCACTCACAACCTACACTCACACATTACAACAACGCTCTATACCAGGGGTTCTCCAACAATGCCTCGCGACGGCCTGGGGTCGCGAGGTAAAATAAATTAAGCGTTACACGCAAATGCGCTACAAAAATAATTACAATCCGCATAGGGAGTCTCTGTATAAAAAGATTGGGAACCCCTGGCCTACCCCCACACGCTACACCGTTCAAGCAGATGATGCAACTTCACCTGTCATGACAGTCTAGTGTCCGTGCATAGTTTCTATGATTAAACAACCCTCCTTCTGGCGCAGTTGAGTTAAAAAAACAACAAATTGACTACAGCGAACATTCCCTATCAAACAAAACATGACAATGTCTTTTAGATAACACACACCCCCACACCCCCTACACACGTAGCAGTGCTCGGCGAGGACTATCTGTTGAAATAATGTAAATAGACAAGTTTCAGATGAGTGCCAAGTGCGCAAACACTTGGCTCCGCACGGAACGTTCCGGAGCGCCTGCACTCATTACGTAGCGGAATGGTATTACATAATCTCCTTCATAACATTACTCTTTATATTATCGAGACAAGCTCTGTCACTACTTGCCGCCCGCCACGCATGACGTGACGGACGTCATCCACTGTACAATACATTGTAAAGGTTGTTCTGTGTTATAAAGTGATGTCAGTTTGAAGTCATAACCTTGTCCGTACTCACATGCACCGCGCCTGTTGAGTGGCGCGGTACAGCCGCGTGTGTCGCATACTAACTAACTGGTGCGCCGCGCGGGTGCTCGCACTCGCCCCGCAGGACGCGGAGCCGGACAGCGCGGTGCCGGACATGCCGGACAACCTGGACACGCTGCTGTACAACGAGGCCAAGCAGATGTGTCCCACGTACCAGGTACCTATGAGCATGCGCCTGTGCGGCACCTGTGCGGCTTTGTGCACCTGCTTCTGCTGTGAAGCAGCATCAGAAGGTAATGTGTAAACGTTTGGTTGCGACAGCTCGCCAAGCAGCGGCTCATAGAGGCGTTCGAGAAGGCCAAGCTGGGGCGCTGGATCAAGCGGCCGCTGGAGCAGGACCAGTTCGTGTGCGAGATAACGGACGCCGAGCCTTCCCTCCTGTTCGCTTAGGCGGGCCCGCATCCCGCCGCGTGTGGCGCCGCGCGACACCCGCGCGCCCCGCGAGCGTCCGGCGTCACAGAGAGCGAGCGTGCACCCCGTGGCAGCACGAGAGAGTCAGCACGGCCTCCGTGCGAGCATAGTGATAGGATTCATATACCAAAAATCAATAGAGTTAGTATTAGTAGTCGCTTGATTCGCGCTAGAGATAATGATGATAACGTAATTAATAGTAGATCTGTTGTGGATCATAGTAACGGTAGTTGTAGCGTATATAAGGATAACGAGCACCGCAACGTGCACGAGCACGACGACGCGAGTGTGACCGCTGCGCGACGCGCGCTCACTGCGCAAGCGGCGGCACGACACCAGCCGAAGCGCGACAGTGATGACAACGATATAAAAGACATCACGCACAAAATTAAAGATGTCTGTTTAGGCGACGAGCAGAAGCGCTTCTGGAGCGACTTCTACAAGAGCAGGCACGCGAAGCGCGCCGCGGGGGGCGCGGGGGGCGCGGACACCAAAGACATTAGTAGTACTGGCGACAGCACGCCGGGCGACCACCTCGCCAGTGCTAGTGACACGATACCAGAGCCATTCGATGTCACACATGCGGATGATTGTAGTGTAAGGTTGAGCACTAGGGATAGCATCAGACCGCGCGCTCTGGGAACCAAAGACAAAGCCGATGAGTCTAGTGCTGTAGCACACGACGCTCATCGCTGGGCTGACGACTGTCGCGGCTCAGAGAACAGCCACCAAACACAGCTCAAAGTAGGAACTGCACGCAGTTTAAGAGACACAGTCTTAAAAGACAAAAACTTAGGGACATTAAGACAACCTAGGGAAGTAGGATTTAATAATAATGTAGATAAAGATTCCATTAGCATCGAGAAAGACGAAGAGACAGAAAATTACTTTAACCGCAAACCGCACATTCTCAACAAAGTGACCGCGTACTACATGAGCAGGTACCGCGCGGCGGACAGCAGCGCGCTGCGCACCGAGCTGCGCGGGCGCTGGCCCTACGCGGACGTGCCGACTGTAGCCGACACCGACGACTACTTCTTCAACAACTCTGCTAACGGAGCCAAAGAGGACGTGTCGAGCAGGAACGGCTCCGACAGCCTCGCCTCCAGTAGGGCGCTGGCGCAGGAGAGCGCGCGCGCACACGACAGCGTGCGCAGCTCGCTGCTGCTCAGGAGACTGCACATTTACGAGAAGATCTGCACCAAGAACAAATGACGAGCAGCGCCCGCGGCTGTGCTCAGGAACACGTGACAGTGTGTGTGCGCCAGAGTGTGCAGGTGCTCACCGAGCACTCGTCCTCTTACGGAGAAAGCTTTTAATTTGTTTTCCTTTTTTTGTCATTTGTTTTATCGCCATCAGCGGGAGCTGCTCCAGTTTCCCGACTAGTGCAGCTAGTAATGCTGTAGTGATGTTCTTCCCTTCCTTAATTTCTTTTAAATTGATTTACTTTCTCTTTTTTACTTTATTGACAAATAATTAGTTGAAAGTTGATTTTTATTATTGATTCGTTTAATTGCCTTTCATAACGTGTGAATACATAAAGATGTTGATTCACATGGCTGACAGCAGCACCTGTTCTGATTACATTTCGCCGCGTCCCTGTCGGCTCCGCGCTGCGTTGTTACAACTCGCGGTTACTCTTGATATCTCTCTCACGATACATTCAAGCGAAGTAGTATTTTTCCACTTTTCTACCTCTCACGGGCTGCCACGTTCACGATGCACGAATGTTTAGACCGATCGTGTGTATGAGGATGGACGCGTATGTATGGATGATGTATGAGTGTATCCGCCGGACGCCGGACGTTCTCACGGCACGACGCCTTGCTCACCGTGATGTCTACCAAAGCGCTGTTGAACAGTTACGCACTGCTCTGGTACGAGTGTCCAGCACGCCCGCGCGGGACTGCCTCACTGTCAACACACTCTCAAAGCTAGCCGTCTGCACATCAGTGCACTGTCCATCTACCTGACTTGGGCGAGTCTACAGAACAGTGTCGTCGTGGCGCGGTGTCCCGCGAGGGCGTGTGTTGGGCCGCGCGCGTGTGTACACTCGGAGAATGAGAACGTTAAGCGGCGTTAGCTCAACTTATTATAATTCGTCAATTGGCTCAACGTTGTCGTTCTGCCGCTGTACGGCGCACACGAGCTTTGGTAGTGTATCATGAGTCGCGACGCCACACGCGGACGGTGTCGACCCACCTTGGAAGCAGTGTACTGAGCACGACGCGACGCGACGCGACACGACCCACGATGGATGCGACCAACCGATGCATCATAAACATTACAATACACTTGCATTTAGAATCTTATATCATTTACATTAACTGCCACTCACTCAACTATCATTAATCAGGGATTATTTGACCATCCCTAAATATTTTTTTGTTGCAATAGAATTTAAACTTTAATGTGTATGACATTGAATGCGTAGTGTCATAACGTGATTATTATTTAAGATTCTGAATGTAAGTGAATACGGTTGTAGTTACCTTCAATAGATTGTATAATTGTAAGCAATGTTAGCGCACACTATTACACAACTTGTTATATTACTGGAGTACGCTCACCCGCACGTCAGCACTGCCACAGTGAGGTGTCTGTGTGTCAGGGGTGCGGCTGAGCGTACCGCTCGTATGCTCAGACGAGTAGTCTGTCGACGCACACGTTCAGCCGCACGAGTGCACCCGGGCCCCCACCGCTAGGGAACAGCAATGTTTACAAGCTAATTATTCTTGATGATTGAAATTGTTTAAATATTCAAATATTTGATTAAATGTGTATTGTGATTATTGGTAGTCAAATCATATAAAAATTTACTAATTGTATCAACCATTTTTGTGAAACTTATATATAAATTGTGTCTTATCACCGCACACGAGTTAAGGCGGAAACAGACTTATAACACGTTACGCCACGCCAGTGGAGCGTACTAATTGGCCACATTTCATCTTGTGAAACTACTCTTCGTCATTTGGCCAGTGCGCACAAGTGTTTTAGGGCTCTCAATGTAGGCGTTTGGTGGCGAGTGCTGCGGTGCGGGTGTCGTACGGCACAAGGGCGGATCCAGCCTTGAAGGCTGGTCAGGGGGGTCATATAATAAGGTCTAGTCAGGACAGGCTCCGTTTCGATTACAATAATAATTCATGACCCCATGACAGCCCCCCCCCCCTGGATCCGCCCTTGACGGCACACGACAACGTCACACATCTGCAGGCAACCGTCCGCGTGCCGTACGACTCTCAGTGGGGCACTAAACGCTTGCATTCAAGGAGCCCTTCGTGTTCGACCAATCATAAACATGTGTAGCGAGCAGTGTTAGCGTGCGTCCTGTTGTTACCTGTGCAATACTACCAACATTACACACTACGCAATACCCTGTCAATATAGCAGGGGCGGATTTACCAGCAGCCCGAGTAGGCTTGAGCCTAGCGCGCCAGATTTGGACACCGAATTTTTCCCTTTTTTTGACGGTTTTCTGATGTCTTGAAAAACGAAGTCCGATGACTTTTCCCTCTACCCTTTCATTCTACATACATTCAAAGGTACCTCATGCTTCTATGTTCTGTGGTACAGCACCCAGTTCACGGCCCCCCACTAGTTATACGTCTGCCCACACTTTATACAACACTTTTGTAGAGGTAAGGGCCTATGCTTAGGAAATGTGTAAATCCGCCGCTGCAATATACTCTGATCATCGCCAGATTCTACATTTTTGGGCGTTTATTAATTTTGTTATCGAAAGTGTGCATTACTAAAGAAATATCGTTGTACCACAGGCGCATACCAAGCCAGTCATGCTCTGTGTATGCTGACCTCTCACTGTGCGGGGAGCCTGCACAGTGTGAGCTCAGCGCACATTACCGCCTGCCCCCGGGGGGGCACCGGCCTGACGTGACGCCGTCATACTACATAACATTCGTGCCCCCCCGGGGGCACCGGCTTGATGTGATGTCGTTATGTTGATTTTATTGTTTCTTAATCCTGTAATAACAAGGTAATTATATCTACCGAAACAAATAAGTACAATGTCTATTACCAGTGTGTTACCGTTGTGAGGCGCGTTACCAGTCTGTTCTCACTTTAGTATTATACAGTGTTTACTTTGAATGTGCAGCGCGTGGTACAGTCAGCATCAGAACTATGGGGACGGCGTACACAAGTCAATAAATGACACTTATTCAATATTTAGCTAACTCGTCAGTCGGGCCGTGTGCTGTGTTCATTCTAAAAGACTTGTGTTCTTGTTAAAAATTATTGTATTTTTGAAAAGTCGTATCGTCCCTATAATTTTGAGCTTTATTTCTGAGACTTTTAAATTAATTGGCGAAACTTCACAAACGCGATTGTATCGGCGTTTTATATCAATAACAGAATAAAACGATGTTTGAAAGTCCTAGTATCAAGTAAACAGCTGTTCGTGGGTTCAATGACCTCTTGGTCCGCGTAGTTACTTTGTACTATGATTGTAGGCGTCGTATCCACTAGGCAACATTTGATGCTCAAGTGCATGTTGCACGGACACAAACAACAAGCCGCGCGTCATGTTGCGCGCCAGCTGGCGACGACACGAGAGCGTCGCGTGTTGCGCGTCTGTTGCCCAGTGGATACGACGCTTTACAGTATCTTTGTATTTGTTTGCTATTGAAAGCCGATACCCACCCTAGTATACGCTTGTTGAAGTTTCGCCAATTATTAATCTTTAAAACTACTAGGTAATTAAGGTCGTACGTCTTTGTGTACGTTGAAATAAAGTTGTAAATAAATCAAGTTAGCTACGTAGGTACATACCACTTGGATATTTTGATTACAAATAGAATTACGACTTTATTCCAACGTAAACAATGTTGATATTGCGCTGTGCCACGCCAGTACGTGTGCTGTTAGTTCCGGAGGCTGCCGACAGAGGCGCCACCGCGTAACACTTGTTGTTTTTGTTTGTATTATTTGTAAGTTGAGTGAACAAACTGTTAATGAATACATTTTGTGCTGACCGTAGCGACGGTATTGTCAATGGGAGCATTTCGAACGTATGTGTAAGAGTAATAAATCATTTCTATGTATTGTGTTGTTTTATTTGGATGCGATCATTAAAGCCGCAATTATATGAAGCTGACGCCGCGTGTCGCCACGCGTGGGTAAGCTATCGGTTACATACATTTAGTACTGGATTGATTACATTAGTCCCGTCCCGCGTGGCGTGGAGTAACCGACTAAATGTTTGAAACCGATAGCCTTCCCACGCGTGGCGACACGCGGGGCAGGTTAAGTATAATGGCAGCTTTATGCTCATTTAAAAATAAATTACCTATACAGCCTGTAACAAAAACCCTGTCCGATCCTTAAGGGTATTATTCGGCATCGTACTGCGTACACATATACGTAACCATTTAATGGATTTGAGATTATTATTTTTCCCCAGTGAAAAAAAAAAGAAGAAAGAAGAAGTAATTAAATTAAAATAAAACATAAAAACTGATCAACGGCAACACACTGATCTGACAGGGTTTTTGTTACATAGTGTATATGTAAAGTAAATGCTGTGAATTCTATAAGTACGGTCGGTCAAGCTATTATGTTTACAAGACGACAATAATTATCTATCTGCAATATTTCCATTTATTGTTATTTTGTATTCACTTTTTAAGCTTGGTAAGTGTAATAATTTTGAAACATATAGATAGTGATTAAAAAGAATTGACACACTCGAAACATTGTTTAAAATTTGCTGCCTGTATACCAAATGGCTTGTTCGACTGTACTAATTAAAGCGCGATTTACACAGAGAGCGTGCGCGGGGCGGGTCGGGAGTACGGCGGGTCTAAGAGTCAGTTCACACCGAGACGCGACGCTGCGTGCACACTTTAAAAGAGCGACTCAAAATATAACTTTATTTTCTACACGAAAAGATACACATTTCATTGTAAGAATTTAGAATACGTTACACCACGCAGCACTACGTCGCGATGCGTCGCTCTACGCCGCACTGCGCCGCGAGACGCATCGCGACGCAGCGGCGAATCGCCGGTACGCGCGCACAGAATGACGTGCAAGAGCGGCGACGTTGCGATGCGTCTCGCGGCGGCGAGCGGCGCAGCGCGAAGTCACTGGCCTCTTCAAGTATCTTCACGTTGCGTCGCGTCTCGGTGTGAACTGACCCTAATTCGTTGTTTTTATATGAAAGACATCACACATCACAAAGCGTGTGCACGACCCGCCCCGCGCACGCTTTCAGTGTGATGTCTTTCATATAAAAACAACGAATTAGACCCGCCGCGCCGTACTCCCGACCCGCCCCGCGCCCGACCCGCACCCGCTCTCTGTGTGAATCGCGCTTAAATGTTAAACCACACTCTGAGAGAGACTTATTAATCATTAGTTATTCTACCTAACAAAAATGACCAACATAGCTTGTCATCTTTGTCATGTCACATGTCAACAAAAAATGAAATCTGTCATATTTGTGTTTACCACAAAGTTTACCAACGTAATTCCTAATAGCCACTTGACAAATAAAAGATTGACACACACCCACGAGAGGCGCGGCGACATACTGACGTAACGCTGCGCCACAGATACGCGCATATCTTGACCCTAATCCTTTGAACATTACGAAATTACTGAAATAACCTATTCCTAATCTAATCTGAGTGGAACATATCTTTATATACCTACTTAATTCTTATCCAAGCTGTCAGCGACACGTTCGGCGGCAGACACCAATCATTATCTTAAACAATTTTTAGTTTCACTATTGTTATCATTTATCAAACGTGAATTGCGTATGGATTTTTTTTTCTGTAGATATAGTTTGACTTTATTTAATTAATGTACTAAGCCTTTATATTGTAATGTACTTACAATATAAAGGCTTAATTACAAAAAAAAAACAATATATAGGTAATTAGGTATACCTATTGTTTTACATCATTGTGGAATATTGACTCAAAAATGATTGTGCCGATAGTCGTGTCAGTAAATAGTTTAGTGTTCCCCCCTCGTCGAGTGCACCCTGCAGCGCCATCACCTGCACTGGAGCCGCATGCTCGTGGAGCGACAGCTGCAGCGGGCGAGGGCTCGGAGGTTCTCTCCTCTCAGTACAAGCGATACTTCAATAAAACTACAAGTGTTGGCACAGTTATCATAATTTATTTATTGATACAATAAACGTTTAGTGTGGCACCATCACGCCGCGCACGCGCGGGGACAGCGCGCCTCTGACTCGCTATCACATTGTCTTTTACGTATCTCTCAACATTAATAGGTACCGACCTACTTATAGTTACTGCGTGGTATAATACGCTGCACCCGGTATCTCCAACGAAAAAGGAATGTGACAAAAGTTGGTGGCTTATTTTTTAATTATGACAAGTCCTCCACTCGCTTCTCAACCACTGCAACTCCTGAAAGCCAGAATCAACAGTGGCGACCACCAGAAAAGCACCGAGGCAATGAAGCTCGACGAGTCCCGGAAAAACGATTAACTGTCTTGGGTCCCGCAACGAAATTAATCAGAACAGCGGAGGAGTGAGAAAAACATAATGTCCACTTCCCTCCAAACAAGCAGGAGACAGAACAAAACTAGACCAATAGGCACAAAGGGATGTTTACATCTGGGAGAAGCCCAGATTGCCAAGCACCACGGATTGCAATTACCATTAAATTAATGGGTCCTAATGGACATGTTGGTGGCTGACAGATTTATCAACAACCAATCACAGCGCTTGGCCAATTTACGTAGATTTTCGATGAAGAGACCGGGGGCGCGCCCCCACACTAGTGTGTCAACTAGCAGTATCAAGGATTCAGACATTTATATTACATTAAGAATCAAATATATACAAAATAATTAGAAAAGAGCCCTATGTGACAGACATCATAATTATGCTGATTTATGCTATAGTCAAAAGGCTGGGAGGGTTCCCTCTTTTTTATAGAACATTGCCCCACACTAGGAATTTCTCCTATATTGGATGCATTTTTTAACAACTACCTTAGGTCGTACAAATATTTGTTCCGTGCGGGATTCAAACGCGCGACAAGCAGTGCAATGTCTGGCCAGCCTGGCACTAGGGGCAGCGGCAGGGTTGCAGCGCGGCGCGGATGAGGCGCTCGAGCTCGGTGTACAGCAGGCAGCGGCGGCTGGCCGGCTTGCAGATCTCGCGGTGGTCCACCGACACGCCGTGCAGCACGCCCACGCCCGCGTCTAGGGGACACACACACACACGTTACATATGAGTTTTTCTGAAGGTCATCCAGGAAAATAAAACTGTAGATTTCCCAACGGAATTATTTTAAGGTGAAAACTGAAAAAGCCCATGAGACACAACAAAGATCAGCCAACTGTCAAAAGTAGCGAAAATTTCACTTTCAATTAGCGGACAAGTATATAGTTCTTAAATGATCCCTCTGGAGCAGAGGCTCACCGGCGGAGTCCTCGCTGACGATGCGCAGCCACAGCACGGACATGAGCGTGCGCGTGGTCTCCACCAGGCTGCGCACGCGCGGCCGCGCGAGCCGCACTGCTGCCAGCCAGCGCGCCTGCAGCGCCAGCACCAGCGGGCAGTCTGCGGGGGGAGGGAGGCCTTTAGTGTGGGGACAACAAACGTGGGCACCTACTGGCCACAACAATTATAAGAAAGAAAGTAAACACACACACAGACAGTGAGTGTACATGACAGTCGCGCTTGTGTGAACTTTTTATGTAACATCTTGCATTTATGTGTATTCTCATGATTTTGCAAAATACTCGTAAATATCTTGTATTTTTAAACGACTGCCCCAAAAAAAGGAGTGTTATGTGTTCAGGGTTAATGTATGTATGTATGTCATGTATGTATGTGAGTTTCTTTATTCCACCATAACTTTTGAACGACTGAACCGATTTACAATCCTTGCATCGTTCCGAGTAACATAGGCTAGTAAAAAATAAAAAGAAACCGGTGTGGTCACTTTAAAACGTAAATTAATACCAGCCTCAAATTATTTTTTTAATGAATCTGGTCGTGTCTATGTTCATCGTCTAGAATTTGACAAGTAAATTTAAAAAATATTTATCACTGTTAATAAAAAACGTCGTAAACAAAAACTGACGAGTAAACAAAGTACAAATATGGGCAATTTTTGCAGTCGTGTTTTTTAATTTTTTAATTATAGTAGCTTGTTGTTGTATCTCAAAAAGAAAAATGGATTATCTAAAATCATATATCGACTCGACAAGAAGCAATGTAGGCACAGTCGGGTAGTTTTTTAAAAAGGCTAAAAAAATAGGTATCTTTTTGGCCCCAAAATTGAAATCGATCCAGTTGCTAGATAGTCGACTAGTTGCACTAGAATCAATCAATTAATAATTATAATTTTTCTCATCTCTTGTAAATGACGTTCAAAAGTGTCTTATATTGGTCTAATTGATATAAATGATTTGACTTTGACTTTGCGCAAATGAATTGTTTAGCACAACGTACATTTGTCTCACACTCATTATATATTCCGGCTACAGCCATATTTCCCCATACTCCTGCTACCTGAGCAGTGCACACGCGGACAATTGCAGTTGACACTCAACCTGCTCAACAACGTTTGTGTGTCGCACAAACATTAGCAAACAATCTGACGGACGCTCCGCACCGGAATCAATACACATCTTTATTTAACAAAACCTTGCTCCACACTTGTATGTCTCCGGTATCGTGGGTGCGTTTACAAACATATACCTAACTCACATACACAAACAACCAAACCCGGAATATGCCATACAAACACTTATTCCGCGTGGGAACCGAACCTGAGACATGCGAGTTACTGCGCCTACCTGCCATCTATTGAGTCATGGATTTTTGATCGAGTCAGATGATGAAGGAGTGCCCCGGGATGCTTTACAACGTGCTTAGATACTCAAGAAAAATCTAGACATTAAGGAATATACCCACTACACCGTACCGTGACCATGACCGTGCTTTAATTTATATAAACTCACGCCTTTTCCCCATGGGGGTAGGCAGAAACCACACACCACCCAGCCACCTGCTACGATCCCTACATAGTCCTTTCGCCTCATCTACGTTCATACATCTCGTCATAGAAGCACGCCGGTTACGAGTACTGCGCACATGACCTTTCTGAAGAACCTCACCAATAAGGTCAGTGTAGGTCTTCCTAGGAAGACCCCTCAGGCAAAAAAACACTTTGTAAGTATTGAAAAGTATGACTCTATGACGTTCCGTCACCGACTAGCACCGTCGCGAGCCATGGACGGAACGTCAACTTTTATCGGTTGATACGTTCTGATGAGTGTAGTATTTCGGTCATGTTTCTTTCCGTGCCTGATACGTGCATAGCACGGTCATGGCATGCTACGGTCTCTGTCTAGAAGGTTACCTTTAGCGATCTCCTGCAGCTCCACGCTGCGGCTAGTGAGGGGCGTCTTGATGTCGGCGAGCGGCGAGCCGCGGTGCGGCACCGAGTAGAACATGAACCCGCGGCTGGCCGCCCACAGCTGCGCGCGCGCACGCGTGTCGCTGTCTTCTACGGAAACAAACATCATCATTTAGCACACACAAAAGTAGTTCGACATCGCAACACAAATTTTCGGACATTGGTCCAGAAAGTTGACAGTGGGGCTAGCGATGAACGTGTCACGAGATTTTATACCATTATGCTTTTGTGCACATGGTATAAAATCGATAATCTTAAGGCCACCATGCCTCAGTCAGTATTAGCCCAGTGTTCGCAGATCTACCTCAGAACTGGAGATCAATGTTAGGTTGCGCAAGAGCAGGAGAATGTTACATACCTTCATCATTTGAAGACAGGGCCTCACTGTGCTCTGTGGGCGCTTCATCTAACGCATTACTATACTTGTCTTGTCCTACACTACAGTCTGCACACTGTGCGTGCGCACTGCACCTCGCGCGCTCGTCGCGCATGACGTCACCGGCGTGCGCGCAGCCGTACACTCCGCTGTACTCGTGTTCAGCATCGTCTTCATTAAAGCGACTGTTACCGGAATTGTGGTTGTTTCTTATTTCGTTCATGTCGTCGATGCTCCTGAGCGTGTTGTCGCCGCGTGCGGCGCGTGCGCAGCGCGCGTGGCTCTGCTCTTTTATGAAGGTGTTAAGTAAGTTGTCACGAGTAGCGTCGCTTTCACCTTTACCCGTGCCGTGCGCTGCGTCGTTGTGAATGAGCCTACTATACTTGTGTATGCTATTATGAACCTTATTATTATTTACGTTACACTCTATATCACTTTGATCCACGGAATTATTATTTTTATTGTCATTTTTGTTTATTTTTAAATGAGCTTCGTACGCTGAAACAAACGGACATCATTAAGGTGTTGTTTGATTTATCTCAATCAATACCTATCATGCTGGCCTGAACTGGTGGTATTCGCACAGATGTGCCACCACCCAGTTCCGTGCTCCATGGTGTGTTGTGTTACCTTCGCAGTAGATCTGCTTGATGAACAGGCCGCCCTTGGAGTGCCCCACCCACACGACGGGCCGCTGCCCCACCCCCAGCGCCAGCAGCTGCTCCATCATCTGGTCGGCGCGCTCGTGCAGCCGCAGTCTACAAGCGTTGTACACATTCATATACTCATGTTTATTTTGGGATACATTATGTCACTTGTTCTACTAGCACCTCGTGATAACATTAGAACTTAGCATAAACCAACCAGATCAAAGTGAAATACATTTGTGGGAAGTGATGACAAAGAGTAGGTACCAAATTAAAAATGTATTTAACCAGAATTGCACTACTATCACTCATCAGAACTAGATAGTTCCTCTTTAACGTTGTATGAATCTGGTGCAACGTAATGTCGCCACCTAACTCGATCACATGGGTTTGCTATAGCGAGCCTATTGCCATCAACCGGGCACATATCCATACTCCGAGGCTGCTACTGAGAAATTCCTGATGGAAAAACCCTATAACACTTTGCCCGACCTGGGAATCGACTTCATGGTTAGCAGTCGCGCTTTGCGACCACTAGACCAACGACTTTAAACATTACTGGCGAAATGTGGGTGTGCTAATGGGTACACCTCTGCCTCCTTCGGGGATTACAGGTGTGATGTTATGTAACAGCTTAGTGCATCTAACAGGAGCACGCGTTACCTCTTAGTGCCCTTGACCCACAGCGGCCTCCACAGGTACGGGTCGCTGGTGTAGTTGACGGAGATGACGCGCGCGCCCGGGAAGTCCTCCTTGATCCAGTCGCGCGGCCAGCAGTGCGAGTAGCAGTCGTCGCACACGCAGCCGCAGCCCGCCGCGCACCCCTCCCCCTCCGCCGACCTGCTCAGCTTGCACTTACACTCGTGCACCTTGCTCGCTTCGCTAGCATTACAGTAACATGCGGCGCCGCCCGCGTCGCACGTACAACTATATGTTCGATCACAGTTAGTATCACAGTCGTTTTTGAACAGTTCCGTCACGAACTCGGCTTGCGTGCGGTGCGTGCGGTGCGTGCGCGTGTAGCGCTCGGCGCCCTGTAGCAGGGTGTTGTTGTAGAACTGCTCCGTTATGAGAGAGTTCTCGTTGGGCAGGATCCTCTTGAAGCAGCCGTTCAGTTGTGTGAAGGTGACGTTCTGGTGCAGGCTGCTCTCGTCCACGCTGGCCTCGTACGCGCGCACGCCGGGCGCGGCGTCGTGCTGCACGTGCGGGGCGCGCGCGCAGCCGCACGCCTCGCTCGCGTGGTTCCTCAGAGGTACTTTGGTGGGGTCTAACTTGTACTTGGTGCGCCACTCTCCTTGGCGCCACGTGTTGCCCAGGGAACCTGCAGTCAGACAATGCTGCTCAGTGGACATGGAGATAGGAAGCAACACAATTATATTATTACATGGACCAACCGACTAGTCAGAAGCCCGAAAGTCTGACCACCAGTCTTACCAAGGGGTATCGTATTACCCAGTTACTGAATTGTGGAGGTCAGATAGGCAGTCGCTAGTCGCTACATGTAAAATACTGGTATTCAGCTGCATCCGGTTAGACGGGAAGCTGACCCCAACATAATTCGGAAAACGCTAGGCAAATGATGATGACATGGACTGACCGACTGATCAAATGGCTGTTGACAGCGCGGTTAACGTTCAGTAGCTATAATCGCGAAGGCTTTTCTATCTAGAATTTATCTGTCTAGAAGTTTCAATTTTTCGGCATATGAGCCACGCAAAGCTATTGCACTATGAGAGGGAGGGATAAAGGAGTGCACCTTTGTCACCGCACACACTTGTGCACTACGATCAAGGTAGGGAGGATGGTAATGAGGTCTCACCGTACAGCCCGTGCACGAAGATGACGTCGAGCGCGTGCGGCGCGGGCGGCGCGTGCAGCACGACGCACTCGACGCGCGGCTCGGGGTGCAGGTGCTCGGAGCTGGCGGCGCGCGACTTGGCCGGCCGCGCCGCCTGCTTGTCGGCTGAGCGGAACAAAAAAAATATTGGGTTCGGTTCACATCTGGCGAAAATATACGTCGAACGTATCGTCTTTAGTATTGTCGACGCACTAACGCATCCATCATCGGTTATGTGTGTATGGTTGGATATTTTAATATTAGATTCTGTTGGCTTTAGCCGCCTTGGTGTGCTGTGTGTGGGTGTGGTGACAGCGATCAGCTTACCGGTGATCTGCGGCAGGCGCGGCAGGGGCGGCAGGGGCGTGGCCGCCAGCCGGTGCAGCAGCACGCTGGCGGTGCTCCACAGGCACGACACGCACCATCGCCTGCAGGCACACGTCACCAAGTGGTGAACAACTGTTTGACGCAGACTTATGACCGGGAATGGCGTCAAAGTCAAAACATTTATTTAAATTAAACCATTTGTTACAGGCACTTTTGTATTGTCAAGGAATCGGTCAGTTAGTCAGAAAGTTGAAGCTAGTTGCTCGTTCCAAAACGGAGGTAGCAAGAAACTCCACGGACACAGCCGGACACTCTTTTCAATTAAGCAGAAATATTGGTTACAATATTCTTGTTGCATTAAAAAAGGTAATTCCATCAAGAATTTCTCAGTAGCAGCCTCGCAGTCTGGAATTGTGCCGGGTTGATGACAATAGGCTCGCCCCCTCTATTACATGGGACTTAATCAAGGTGGGTGTACTAATGGGTACACCTCTGCCTAACCCTTCGGGGATTACAGGCGTGGTGTTATGTTTATTACAATGTAGCTCCCAGCATGCTTGCTACTGATGGTGGCGGTGTCCTTTACTTTAGAAACGTGCGAGCACAAACCCGGGCTTCGGCCTGAGAATTTACTAACGAATAAACTCATGAACTTTGGCGGAACTGGAGTTTGAACTCTGTACCAATTGTATCGCAGGACAACGCTCCTAGAGCTGTAGGCAGTGGCGCACGTACGCATGCGCCCAGGCATAATACACTACAGCTATCAGGACAGCCCCCGTGTGTTCCTCGGGCACTCGTGCGCAGACGCGAGGGGGCACAAGGAGGATCGCTATCTTGTCTATTCTTAGCGCGATCATAGACAACAATCATATTGTGACGCACTACTACTACTTATCTAGATTCAAAATGGGGCCCATTTAGGGGCCATGGTCCCACGGCTCACAAAGACAAATCATTTGTTTCTAGGTCTGGGAACTTTTCAAAATCAAACCCTATGTGCCTTATTTTAAGGTAGATTGTATAAGGAACAAACGCCGGTCTAGTGGTCGGAAAGCGCGACTGTTGAGCATGAGGTCTTGGGTTCGATTCCCAGGTCGGGCAAAGTGTTATTGTGTTTTTCCATCAGGAATTTCTCAGTAGCAGCCTCGGAGTCTGGATTTGTGCCCGGTTGATGGCAATAGGCTCGCCCCCTATTACATGGGACTTAACAGAAATGTGGGTGTACTAATCGGTACACTTCTGCTTAACCCTTCAGGGATTACAGGCGTGATGTTTCATTCATTTTCCACCCGTATTATATAAACACGAAGGTTATAATTAGAACAAGAGCATGGCCAAGGCCGGAAGCCCCACGAGAGCGCGCCACCCGCCGCCGTCACCACGGCCACGCCGCCTGCCAGCCTGCGTCGCAGAGCACTCGCTAACGGGATTACCTAGGTGGTGCATGCAGCGCGACTGTGACGCAGGTCAGCAGTCATGTAACTGTACGACATGAAGCGCTCTGCGGGGAGGACTAGAGGGGGGTGATAGGGGGAGAACATAGTTCCATACAACTAGTGCCCTTGAACCACCCAACCCCATATTTGGCCTAATATCCTTTGTTGTCGTGTCCTGAACAAGATGGAGGTTGGGGTCGGGTTCATATTCATATTCATGTATTGCATACCATAATGTGTTTATAAGGATGTTACATAGGCTTAAAGCTAAAGTACAGTCAGCAACAAAAGTCGATAACACAGTTAATTTAATATTAATCATCTAAATCCATACGAACCTTCTTCTTAGCATATGGTTTCATTTCAAGAGTTAATTTATCTTTATTTTACATCCATTTTGTATTTCCTTTGATGTTGTGCCCAATAATAAGGATAAATAAAACTGAAATGTTAATCGACTTTTGTTGCTGACTATACAATTATGGACCCTGTTAGGGCACAGCGACATAGTAGGTATTGACTTAAAATTAAAATTTTAGAAAAGCTCGCCGTTCTCGATTTCGATAGCGATGGAAGCACATGAGCATACGACATCGTTTAGTTTTATAATAAAGAAATAAGTAAACACGAATCCTTCAGTTTTTGTGCGGCTTAAGCTGAACGTGGTCTGTTGAAGAATTAACTGACAACAGTTTATATTTGTATGTAGATAGGTATCTCACATAGATTTCAAATACACATAACATCACGCCTGTAATCCCCGAAGGGTTACGCAGAGGTGTACCCGTTTAATTCTCATGTAATAGGGGGCGATCCTATTGCCATCAACCGGGCACAAATCCAGACTCCGAGGCTGTTACTGAGAAACTTCTGATGGAAAACCCAATAACACTTTGCCCGACCTGGCAATCGAACCCAAGACCTCATGCTCGGCAGTCGCGCTTTGCGACCACTAGACCAACGAGGCAGTCAAAAGATAGAGAGAGAGAGAGAGAGAGAGAGTAGATGTCAAATAAAACGTTAAATATCTAAAATGATTAAGAATAACCTCGAAATATGGAAGAAAATTGTCTTTAGGCAGAACTAACCGGACTAGGTGTCATAGTGCACAACACTGACGACAGATGGCGCTGACCCACAGTCCACAGATTACAAGTGTATCGTTCAGCGTTGTTGACTAATATCATAACATTAATAATTATGTAAATGAAGAACATTGTGGAGCAGATCAATCAGCTGCGTTGTTTGGCAGTCGGCCACGAGTGACAGCGCGGGTCAACGACCCCGTAGCACGTGCGTGTGCGTTGCGTAACACTGTGCCGTGTACACACACACTGATAACCCGCGGGCACCTGGTGATGGCGCGGACCAGCGACACAATTATTATTATGCTCATTAACGCTAATTATATTTTTGGGACGTGCCTTGCGGTAACTAGCATAAACCGTCACGTAAGGAAAAATCGTTTTGCCACCTCCAGGCGACCTTCCTCTCTTATTCTCTGTCTCTTTCCATTATACATGGGTGTGTGTACGTACAATACCGAGATTCGATCAGCAAGCAATGTGCACGGCCAGCTGTATAACTTCAATTCCAAACATGTGTTTTTATATAAACTTATTTCTTGTTTAATTCATTAAAATTCTGGCATAAAAGGTTAAAAATAGTTTCGTCTTTGTAGAGCGTCGTCTCTGTCACTCTAACTCACATTAGACCTGGGAAGGTACCTAACTACTACATTTAAATTGTAAATCCGTCAAGCTAATCACAATACGCGCTAGATTGTCGTATTTATGTCACCCATATTAGGTATTTTACCTATTTACATACCTACTCTTTGTCGCGTTTATAATCGTGAATATTCGTTCCATTGTGCGTAATAAGTACCTACCTACTTACATTATAACTATAACAATCAATGCTAATAAAAATACTGGCCACTGTATCAGTGAGTAGGTAGGTATTAGAGTTCCAAATTCAAATTCAAACATTGTTCTATTTTATTAACCGACTTCAAAAAAAGGAGGAGGTTATCAATTCGTGTGTATTTTTTTTTTTTATGTTTGTTAGCTAATAACTTGCGACTGGGTGAACTGATTTTCATGATTCTTTTTTTATTTGAAAGCTGGTGCTTCCCGTGTGGTCCCATTGTCACCATTTCAATATCTGATGATGGGATCTTGTAGAAATCGGAGGAACTCTTCAAAAAATGACAGCAGATTAACCGCGATTGTTGCTATAGCATATCTAAGCTAGACGTGAGGCATAAATATTAGAATAGGTTAGTGGATTAGGTATTTTTCGATCCGAATCCGTACCTAATCAAAAGCGTCGAGGATTAGATATGGTACAAAATATTCGTATACAGAAGGGATTCCGTTCCTGGACTAGTTTCTGTTCTAGTAGCGATGCGTAACGTTACTCGTAACGAATGCACGTCGTAGTTAGGAATCAAATTATTACTATTTGGATTAAAATTGAAAAATACGATATGTTTCACTAAACTAAAATAAAGAAATAGTTTTTAGAAGCTGCAGACTTTTTAGAATCTTCTCATGCCAAAAAAAGTGTTACCGAGCTCTCGTGAGAAATATCTGTGTGACGTATTCTGCCGTTCCCCCTATTTTTTTGTTTTGTTCCTTGGCTGTTGTGTGTCAACATCAAATTACATACTTATTGGATTTAATTAAAATAATTATTTAAAAATTAATATTCATTTTTATCTACCTACTTACAACTACTTTTAAATATTAAAAAAATATATTGGTATGCATCTTTTCCTATAAAAAGATAATAATAATTTAAACATAATTAGGTCGAAGAAAGTAACAAAACTTTCATATTAAACTATAGTTAACAGGAACGATCATGCTAAATATTTCCTACGTAATCCACATACGATACATAATATTGGTAACAGGCCAGCGGCTATATTGAATAAATATTAGGATTAGGTAAATGGAATAGGTATTTTTTAATATTGGGATTAGGTGGATTAGGTATCATTTTTACCTAATCCAACCCATCTCTTATCTAAGCATTGTTTATGCCATCACACAACATAATATCATGCCTGTACTCACTACAGAGGTTATAAAAACTTTTTCGAATAAAAAATATGTTTAAGCCCTTACAACGTTTTACAAAAAACGCAATACCTACTGAAACTAAAATAAACTTAATTAGATGTTTGTTCTGATGAGATATTCGGTTATATGAACGAAACTCTTCAAAGGACATCGATGAAAGTCACTGACGTGTTACCTGGCTGTGATATACGGACTTAGTGACCTGCTCTAACGACACCTGGCATTGATATTGGACTTCGCCACGGACTTTCCATACGAAATGGAGAGTTGAAAATGTATTAATTGTGGCTCTGCTGGTGGTTCCATGGTGTTGGAAGATGACCAGATACTAATTCAGCACCTCTCTTGGTAAGTAGCTATGATAGGTACCTAGGTAGATTTCGGATTTACAGGTCAAGCACACGCTTGAAACTAGATTGGGTCGACATTGCCGGAAACGGCATGTTATGATTTTTATATCCAGTGTTTTTCAGCTTTGTTTTCAATAAAAAAAATAAAAAGCTTTTTTACAAAAAAAAGACAACCGCCTTCAAAAACGACCAAATAAAAAATAACTTTAGTTTGGAAGTCGGCGGCTTTGGTTTTGTTTTTTGTTATGTAGGTATTGCCACCGACTTCCAAACTAAAGTTATTTTTTATTTGGTCGTTTTTGAAGGCGGTTGTCTTTTTTTTGTAAAAAAGCTTTTTATTTTAATTAATATTCGCGTAGCAACAGTTCTGAGATGACACACTGACACTACGCTACGCCACAAATGACGATGTTTTTATTGTCTTATCACGTTTCGTTTTGTGAGCAGTAATAGGTCACGTTATCGCTCTGTGGGTGTCGTTTCGTTACAACCATTTTAAAATCATTAGATTCGCTCAGCTGAATAAATATTAATATAAAAAATGTATTAAGTACCATTGTCGTATACTAGTGTGACATGCTTAGTTATAGACTTGGGACTCAGCTTATTTTATTTTAAAGTTATCAGCTAAAAAGGTCCTATATCTTTTCCCTTTTGTGTTTACAATTGTTTCTTCTTTCCTTACATCTAGTACTAATATTATAAATGCGAAAGTAACTCAGTCTGTCTGTATATTACGCTTTCACGACTAAACAACTCAACCGATTTTGGTACGGGGTGAACTTGAACCCCAAGAAAGGACATAGGCTACTTTTTATTCCGCGACTACCGAAAACCGACTTTTACATGGACGAAGTCGCTGGCAAAAGCTAGTTTACTATCAACAGGATCTCAAGTCTCAACTAATAAATCAGCAGCTCGAAAATGTCATTAGTACAAAAATATTTTATTTCCCTCGATATATTTGTCAACTTGACAAACGGAATGACGATAATAAATTATTATGATTTAACGATTGTTATTTTCAGCGTATAAGATTTTCATGGGAAAGGGATTTCCTTGTCCACAGTTCTGTTTGATTTTATTGTCTCTTTGTTTGGTGCCTCTTGTGAATAATAATTATTAATTAGCGTCACTCAACAGCGGTATTTTGGGATGGCCGGTTTCCTTACAAGAAACAGGATTAAGTTACTTTTATTGTAGGCGAATGAGCCGCTGGCGGCCTCTAAACTGCAAGAGATAAGTAGCGGAGGTTGACGCTCGACCGTGACTACCGTGACTATGTTACGAGTGCACACTCTTATCTAATTATATTGACTCATTATAAAAACAATATTGTACAAAACATTCACTAGATCTTGACTGACATTTTTAAGGAGAACAATATATTACTGCGAGACCAGACGAGGTTATAGTTTGCGTGCAATAAGTATTTCAGACAAATTAAGACCAGAGGGCTTTGTGTGTTATTACAATAGTAATTAAAAAAATACAAACCTTTAATTTAACCGACCTTTATAACCAGAAGACATATTTTTTCAAGACACAGAAATATGAAACAGTATCTAACTAAGTCATTTTAGATAGTTTGGACATGACTTATTGAGGAAAGAGCTTCAAGTTGACCTCCCGACTGTCAGCAAACATTTATAATAATTTCATACGTGTCATTGCGTTCCTGAGCCCTATTTTCGGGAGCTCAACGACCCGACACACGATTCTTTCAATCAGCGGAATATTTGCGTAGGCAGTTGTTCTCGTGTTGGCGCAGGATATACAATAATAGCTCATACCGAAGTGAACAGATTAGTTAATCAGCAAGTCTTGTACCGGGGTTGAGACGGTTTCTTTTATGTTATTACTTGACAAACATCTATGTAGTTAATGCAGTCTACGTAGTCTAAGGGATCGCTGCTGCCTCTGGACATACGCAATATCAGGGTCTTTGAAGAGCCGCTACTATGTCAGAGACAAAGCTAAACTGTCTCTTGCTCCAGTAGTTACATCGCAACCCTGTTACACTACCCTCCAAATAGTAACACGCGACGTACTTCCCCGGACGACAAGCTGCTTCACAAAGAGCTATTATAAAATTATATTTATAGAATTATCTTTAATTATTATTGCCTCATTCTAATCAAAGTTAATCTAATATACAGACTAAGACGTTACGCCATTGGTTACATAAAGTTACTGCGTTGTTGTGTCTTACGAGAGTGTCGGCCTTCCGAGCCGTAGGTCGCATAGAGGCTGTACTAGTACGGCCAAGCGCACGTCAGTAGTAACACTTGAACTTCAAAAACCGCCCTTACTGCTACGAAATAAAAGTGCTGTCAAAGTCAAAATGTAATTATGGACGTGCGGTTGTCGGTACGGCGTAGGTACTAATACCTGTTCGAGTGTAGGGTTAAGTATAGGTCAGTATGTCATTACGGAATTACGTAATCATAGGTGATGTACATGTTATAAGCAATTAAAGCTATTAAGTATTATGAGCTGCGTTACATTTTCTATTTTCGAGTACTTATAATACTGAATTGAATGAGTAGGTACGTAATGAACAAATATTTTCCCCAAACTAAAAGCTATTTTTCGTACATTCGGGCTTTACATCAATAAAACAAATCTAAGAAAACAATTGCTCAGTCTAAATGCATAAAAGAAACTGCCAAGTTGATAACCTTAATATCCTATTGGTTCTACCTGAAAAATAAATCTTCATGTACTTTTACTTAATTAAACTAATTTATAGAAAAAAACACGACTTTCTTAAGTCAGTAAAATATTTACATGTAAAACCAAAAACAGTTTCTGTTTAAAAACCCAAAAATACAAATAAATAGTTTCCCCTAATCTTTTCACCATGCAATACTTATTTATCAACGCAACGTTCACACGATCATCGCAAAAATATGTTCACGTAGCGCATACTAGGAATGTCTTTAGTATTATTTTTGAATGCGGAATGTGTCACTATTTTTATTTTTAAATTGTCTATGATTGAGGCGCGTGTAGGGCTTCCTAAGTATTAAAAATTACCGGCAAACAAAGCTAGAATTTATTTAGAACTAGCGACCCGCCCGGCTTCGCACGGGTGCATGTATTATACATATAAACCTTCCTCTTGAATCACTCTATCTATTAAAAAAAACCGCATCAAAATCCGTTGCGTAGTTTTAAAGATCTAAGCATATATAGGGACAGACAGACAGAAAAAGCGACTTTGTTTTATAATATGTAGTGATTTGTTGTTTTTGCAATATTTTTATCTGTTTGTAGAATCTAGAATAAAGGCAACCGTTTCTGACTGACTGATCTATCAACACACAGCTCAAACCAGTGAACGGATTGCGCTGTCTGGCACGTAGATACGTAGATAGTTAAATTATGACGTGAGCATGCGCTGAGAAAGGATTGCACAGAATTCACCCCCTAAAGGGATGAAACGGGGGTCGAAAGTTTGTATGCAGAAACTTAGGAGAAATATAGGAGTGAACTACGTAACCCCGAATTCAACGCGAGCGAAGCCGCGAGCAAATGCTGTTACTAGATCAAATTAAAGGCAATTTTGCTAACCAATAATCTCCAATAATAAAAATAAAAAAAATGGATTCGTTTTCTTGGTCGGTTCACGTTTGAGCTAGTATTCACGAGAGCAGTCAGCATTCCGGTTTGTAGGGTGGCTGGGTGTGTGTCTGTGTGCCACAGGTGCGTGAGCTACCTACGTACGTAAGTCAGCGTGTGTAGCACCTCACCTGCTAGATCACGCAGAACATATAAAGAATTTATAGAATTTGATAGTTGACACTTTTTTTTTTTTTTTTTTGACACCACTATGAGCGTTTACGCCGTACGCCATTTCATATAAATAAACTTTCAAGTCCGTATTTTCGGAAATGAACGAACTGATTTTAATGAAACTTCCTATGTATTAACAGGACACATACACAGGGGTCTAAAAAGTTAATAGGTACCTACTATACAGATATAGGTACTTTTTTTTTTTTTTTTTTTTTTTTGAGGTGGTAAAAATCATCAAATGAGTCCTTCCGTCCTGGGCGGGGCGGAAGGGACTGTCAGACTTTTACTGACTAAAAAACCACCCTGTTCCTTCTGTTGCCCTTTACGTTCCGGGGCCACGGTATCCTGTTAAGACGTCCCGCAACCCCGGCAGGCGTTTGGCCCCGTTGGGGGGCCCCGTCCCTGTGCTGACAGCTTTTTGAGGCGCGCGCGAACAGAACGCGCCGTCGACCCGGGCATGGTCCTTGATCGGACGGCGAGCTACCCATTACTCGCCGTCCGCAAGCCCGCGCCTACGGTGGCCGGATGTCGCCTCGCGACGTCCGACGCCCTGGGCGTCTCCCGCGGCGGCTGGGGCGTGAGGTGGAGGGTGTTGTTCTCTCCCTCACGCGGCCCGCCTCCTCCTTCGCTAGCATTACTGCTTCGCAGAAGGAGGTGACTGCATCCCATTCCCTCTCGCCCCGGAGCATGGCCTGAACCAGGCCCGGGCGCGAGAGGTCGCCGCCGCCTATCGCCTCCGTGAGGACACGGCGATGCTCTGCCCAAGCTGGGCAGACCTGCACCGTATGCTCCACCGTGTCCTCCGGGCGGTCCACACAGTGGTGACACCCGGGCGTTTCCTCCCGTGCAATCCGACACAGGAACCTCCCGAAACAACCGTGTCCGGTGAGGACCTGCGTCAGCCGGAAGGTGAGGACGCCGTGGCGCCTCTCTAGCCACTCCTCAAAGAGGGGTCTTACCGCCGCGATTGCAGCGTGCCCGAACCTAGGTTGCGACAGTCGCATCTCCCATTCCGCCATGAGATCGCCCCGGAGCTCGAGCCGCAGTGCCGCGATTTGCTGCGGCAGCGGGTTTTCGCCCCGGCGCTGCGCGTCCACGCGCCACTCATAGATGCGCTGGAGGACTGTAGCCTCCAGATCCCACGGCGGTAATCCGGCAAGGAGGTTTGCCGCTTCGCCGGAGACCGTGCGGTATCCCCGGATCATCCGAATGGCCATGACCCTCTGGCAGGCGACCAACTTGGCTGGTGGCCGCCGCCTGATGATGGGGGCCCACACAGGGGCCCCGTAGAGGGCCATGGACCGCACGACCCCCGCGTACAACCTCCGGCAGGAGGCGCCTGGTCCCCCGAGGTTGGGCAGGAGCCGCCAAAAAGCAGCCCCAGCCCTTTCCAATCGCGGAGCCAGGCGTCGGAAGTGTTCCTGGAAGCCCCACCGGCTGTCGAGGACGAGACCCAAATACTTCATCGTCGTCCCGACGCCGATGTGGACCCCTCCCACCGTTATTTGGGAGCCCGGCGGTGGCGCGTTCCGAAGACCATGAAAGCACATGGCCTCGGACTTGTGCAATGCCACCTCGAGTCCCAATTGCCGGATCCTTGCGACGACTGTCGCAACCCCTCTCGTCGCCAAGTCGGCCGCCGCCTGGTGCGACTCTCCCTGTGCCAGGACAAGCGTGTCGTCAGCGTAGCAGACCACGCTGACGCCATCAGGGAGGTCGGCGCGCAGCACCCAGTCGTATCCGATGTCCCACAGAAGCGGCCCCAAGACCGATCCCTGCGGGACACCGCACGACATTTCTCGCCGGTTCCACTCCCCCCGTTGGCCGGGGTAGATGACGGCCCTATCCGTCAAATAGTCCTCGACTACACGACGGAGGTAGGTCGGCATCCGGTGATACCGGAGTGCCTCCCTGATGCAGCTCCAGGGCAGGGTGTTGAAGGCATTGGCGATGTCGAGCGACACCGCCAAGACGACCCTGCCCCGGGTCACTACTTCCCCCGTCGTGAGGGCTCTCACGCGCATGATGGCGTCCACCGTGGAGCGCCCCCTGCGGAAGCCGAACTGGCTCTCCGCTAGGTCCGGCCCCGATCTCCCCAGGTGCCCGACGAGGCGGTTGGCAATAACTCTTTCAAAGAGCTTGCCCACCTCGTCGAGCAGCACGATGGGCCGGTATGCGGACGGAGAGTCCGCAGGGCGCCCCGGCTTCCTGATGAGGACCAGTTTCCCCGTCTTCCAACGAAGCGGGAACTGGCCCCTCTCCAAACATGCGCTTAGGAGCCCCCCCAGTCGAGGACCGAGAGCCCCCGAGGCCAGGACCCAGGCTTTGGCAGGCAAGCCGTCGGGTCCCGGGGCGGTATTCTTGGCCTTAAGCCGTTGTACCGCCACTCTCAAATCTACCTCGGCCACCTCCGGAACAATGTAGTCGTCGTCGCCGCTGTGGTCCGCGTCTTCGTCTGGCACCGCCATGGGCGGAGCCATGGACGGGGGCACATGTTCCCCTCGAGAAGGGAACAGGGCGCTCACGACGTCCTCAACGAGCTGGGGCCGGAGACTCTGTGTCAGCGGGGGGCCCCAGGGGCGGAGTTTATCCCGTACCCATTTGTACGGTCGCCCCCACGGGTCCCCGTCCAGAGACTCCAGCATCTCCCTGCGGGATAGATCCCTAGCCCGCAGCATCCCATCTCGGAGGACGGTCTTCGCCGCCCTGTACCCCTCGTACAGCTCCGCCTCTATGGCATCCGCATCCGGAGGTCGGATGCGGCACCGGCGGTGCCTGGCGTACAGGCGTCGCGCATCAACGCACGCCTCGCGCAGCGACGTTATTTCGCGCGACCACCAGTACACCTGACGCCGGGCGCTTCCTGGCTGGGCCCGGGGCATAGCCATGTCGCAGATCGCGGACATGGCCTCCCGGAACCACTCCACCTCGTCGTTGACGTCGGCAGGCCTGTCTGGTGATGACACCCAGGCCTGCACGATCGAGGCTTCCAGGAACAGCTCCCGGTCCAGCTGCTTCAGCGCCCATCGCGGACCACTTGGGGTCTGTCGGACCAGCGCATCTGGGATCTGGGCGGAGACGTCGAACCGGATGTACCGGTGATCCGAGTAGGTCTCCACCCCCTCCTCTACGCGCCAGTCAACGACACGCTGCGACAGAGCGGGGCTGGCGAACGAGATGTCCACCACCGACTCGCCCCGCATCCGCACACACGTGGGGACAGAACCCCGGTTCAGGATGACCAGGCCTGTCTCCAGAGCCCAGTCCTCCACCATCCTGCCCCGCGCGTTGTCCGTGTACCGCGTTGTCCGTGTACAGATATAGGTACTTAACAGAAAAAAAAAAAAAAAAAACGAAAAATTGTTTTACGGATAAATTCGACAGATTTTAAGGAACATTGAGCAAACATTATTGCTTGGAATTGCCGACCGCGTCCTGTGGTGAGTAGTATCTGACTATCTGCTATTTCCTAGTTCTCAACAAGACGCGTCCCAGTGAAGGTGCTGGTCGCTGGTCGCTGGCGACCTTGACGCAGGCGCACGTGTAACCTCGCGCCCAATACCTGGTGGCCCTTCGAAAGGCCACACTTCAAATGATCAGTTACTTATTAAAAGTGGAACATTATAATTACCTACTTCTAAACGTGACACTTATCATAAAGCTATTCAACTACCTAAACGTGCCGCGCGCCCCCGCGCCCCCACCCCCGCGCCCACGCCGCCACGTGGCTGGCGGTCTAATATTTTGAAAACGACAACGTGACACTTGAATCTCTACGAGAGACGTGGCTGCTGTGATTCTGTTTTTTTCTCAGTTTGTCATCTCGCAGCTCAAGCTCCCGAGGGCATACAACTTATAAACTACTATCAACCCGCGTTGGCTTCGCGCGGTATGGTGCATGCAACAGTACAGAGGCTGCGGGGGGCGGGGGTAGGTAGGTACTATGTAAAGTTTAGTTATAACATTCAAAATTCAAATATTAAAGCTATTTCAGCACTGTACGACGCACTAATAAGGAGTCAGTTGGAGGGGAATGCGGCAATATGGGCTCCACATGAGGTTAAGTATAGTCTCATGTTGGAGCGCATACAGAACAAATTCACGAGATATGTCTACCTCAGACTTTATGGAGTGTATCCCTTCTACCCCTTGATGTATCCAACCTTGTTTGTTTTGGGCATGGTAGGATACAACAAGTTGGAGACAAGAAGAGATCTCGCGCTGGCGTCGTATATCCTTGGAGTGTTCCGGGGTAACATAAATAACCCGGGGGTGCTACAGGGTATATGTTTGAGTGTGCCCAATGGCTACGTGCAGCGCCGACGACTGCCCAACTTGTTTGCGGTGCCGCGCGGTCGAACTAAGTTGTTGGATAATGCCCCCTCACGCGAGCAATGCGCACACTTAATGTTGTAGCCAATAAAATAGATATTTTTTCATGCTCACGGGGCGAGTTCGCAAGGGTGACGTTACACGTGTTGTGTCTTTACACAACAGAGAACACATTGTATTATTAGACTTAATTACTATAAATATACCTAATTTTAGGATGTATGTGTCATTAATAACTGCAATACCGTATTGGGAAACTGTAATGGTAGATGTAAGGTTGATGTAAATAAATAAATAAATAAATAAAATAAATAAAATTTTCGCAAAAAACATACCTACCTAATACAAAAACGTTCGAACTTTAACTTTCAATATACCTACCTTCGTAGGTAGGTAACCAAAAAGTTATCGCAATGATGGGATGAGCATAGGGCTGCCATCCGTCCGGGTTTCCCCGGATTTGTCTTAGTTTAGAAGGCGTCCGGGGGACGTCCAAAAAGGGTTGTTGCAAAGCGTCCGGGTAAAACCCGGACACTCTTTATATTTTAATATTTTATTGTACTTAAAAATATTTTTTTCTGGGATGTCCGGGAAAAAAACTCAATTTCACCCAAATGTCCGGAGTTTTTGAAGATTTCGTCCGGCTCCGGCGTCGGCAATTTACGTGATGGCAGCCCTAGATAAGCATAACGTAACCGGCGTGCTTGAGATGTATGAAGTATGAACGTGTTCGACGCGAAGTAGCAGGTGAAGTGCACTGCCGTACCCCGATGGGAAAACGGCGTGAGTTTATGTATGTATGTCAGTATGTATAATTATGATGGGAACAACATGCACATGTAAGTACTCACACTAAAGTAACTAGATACGGGTGCAGTTTGACGTTTCCCTGGCCGCCATCTTGCGGTATGACGTCAGACACGGCCATCTTGCTCTGCAGTTACCGCCAGTACGCTGCGGACAAACGATTAATGCAATACAAATCAATTCAATTAAAATTTCTGTTTGTAATATCAAAAGCACAATTTATGCTAAATGCATATTAAGTGTGTAGTGTCTGTTAGCTGTTTGTTCCTGCTATTCTCCGAAACGGCTGGACCGATTTTGATGGAATTTTTAATGGAAGATAGCTGATGTTGCTCAAAGACGCTAAACTTACAAATATTTCAACGAGTGACCAACTCAGTGACTGCCTCGTTGGTCTAGTGGTCGCAAAGTGTGACTACTGACCATGAGGTCTTGGGTTCGATTCCCAGGTCGGGCAAAGTGTTATTACGTTTTTCCATCAGGAATTTCTCAGTAGCAGCCTCGGAGTCTGGATTTGTGCCCGGTTGATGGTGTTAGGTTTCGCAGGATTAGAAATAAGACGCAAATGCAGGTTGTGTGTGGAATGAATGTATTTCGAAAAATCTCTTCCTTATATACAAAATTTGTTGTAAAAACTAATATTTAGTGGGTACTTATAAAAAGTTAGTTAGAACACAATAATGTTAAAATACCCTACGTGCCGTATTTATCTGTGAGGGAGATATTCCGCTACAGTACACCCCCTCAAGCGAAGCGTACTACTGGTTTCACTATTCTTCCTGATCGCGTTGTTCTCTGTGTGTCATCATTTTCTTGTTCGTTCATGGTGTAGGCAGGCTTCAGTCGGTCGATCGAGACGTTGGTTACTCTGCCTGGTAGTTGTAGCTTGTAGTATTTCTCACATCTTTCCAATACGGGATATGGGCCTTCATATGTCGGCTGCAGTGGTTTTTTTGTGCAATCTCTGCGTAGGTAAACGTTATCGCAGGTACGTAGGTCGGAGTGTACAAACATTTTGTTGTTGCTATGCGAGGTCTCGGCTGGTCGGTATGCGTTGATAGTGTGTCGCAGCTGTTCAACGTAATCGTGACTCATTTGGCTACCTTTTGTTTCAACAAAAAAATCTCCTGGTAGTCTCAGCGATGTTCCGTAGGTATATTGTGCAGGACTGATCCCTGTGTCGCTGCGAGTAGCTGCGCGTAGTCCGAGTAGTACGGTCGGTAACTCGTCAAACCACTTTCCGTTCGCACTAGCAGTGCAGCGCGCGGTAAGTGCGGCTTTGAGTGAGCGGTGCCAGCGTTCGATGATTCCATTTGATTGTGGGTGATATGCCGTTGTTCTCGTTCTGTTTATTCCCATTAGCTTCATTAATTCTGAGAAGAGTTTGCTCTCGAACTGACGACCTTGATCACTTGTTATCGTGATAGGACAACCAAATCTTGTTATCCAGCCTTCGTATATCGTTTTGACTATTGTTTCTGCAGTTATGTCGTGGAGAGGTAATGCTTCGGGCCATCGCGTATACCGGTCGATAATGGTGAGTAGGTACTTGTGTCCGTATTGTGATGGTGGTAGGGGCCCAACAATGTCAACATGGATGTGTTGGAATCGTTCCGATGGTGGGAATGTTGCGGTTTGACTCGTTGTATGTCGACTGACTTTTGATTTTTGACAGGCTTCACAGGCTTTCGTCCATCGGCTCACGTCAGCGTTCATCGACGGCCAGCAGTATTTTTCACTAAGTATTTTTCTTGTTGTGCGCGTGCCGGGATGACTCATGTTATGTACACTTTCGTACGCTGCCCGGCGAAATGTTTCTGGTAGGTACGGGCGAACATGTTGTGTTGATGTGTCGCATAGTACTTTGCAATTTGTGTTTGGTACGAGTATGTGCTTCAATTGTAAGTTGCTTTGTTTCATTAAGTCACGTATAGTGCTGTCTCTTTCTTGCGCTGTAGCTAGTTGCTTGTAGTCGATCGTTGTAGGACAGGTGATGGTTTCTGTGTTGATCCGTGATAATGAATCTGCGACTATGTTATTCTGCCCGCTGATATGACGAATGTCGCTTGTGAATTCGCTTATGTACATTAGTTGTCTGGCTCGGCGCGGTGTCTCGCTGTCTGACGATGTTTTATTTATCGCGTAGGTTAGCGGCTTGTGGTCGGTGAATATTATAAGATGTCTTCCTTCAAACATTTTTCTAAAATGCTTCACAGCCATATATATAGCTAACAATTCTCTGTCATATGTGCTATACTTGACTTGCGCGCTTGACAATGATTTGGAGAAATATCCCAGTGGCTGCCATTTGTTGTGTACATATTGTTGAAGTACAGCACCGGCACACTTATCGGAGGCGTCAGTCATCAATGCGATCGGTGCGTTATGTGATGGGTGAGCTAGTAATGCCGCGTTTTGTAAGCCAGCTTTACATAACTCAAATGCCTTTTTGGCTTTTTCGTTCCATACAATCTTTGTTTTGTCTCGTTTCTTGCTGTTGTGTAAATATGCATTTAAAGGTGCTTGTATTTCGGCTGCCTTTGAAATGCAATCTCGGTAGAAATTGACGGTGCCGAGGAATCTTCTCAATTGTTCAATGGTTGTGGGTAGTGGGAAATTGGTGATTGCTTCTACTTTTTCTGCAGGAGGTTTGATGCCATCTTGTGAGACAGTGTGTCCAAGGAACTTGATCTCTTTCTTGCCTAGTACACATTTCGATGGATTTATAGTGATGCCGTATTTGTTCAGTCGTTGTAGGGTGGTTCGTAAATGTTGTCTGTGTTCTTCTTCTGTACTGGAACTTATTATGATGTCATCGACAAAAGGGTAGGCAAAGTCGAGTCCGTGGAGCACTTCGTGGATGAAACGCTGGAAAGTCTGTCCTGCATTTTTCAGTCCTGGGCACATCCGGGGGAATTCAAATAGCCCGAATGGTGTGATGATTGCTGTTTTTTCGATGTGTTTTTCTAGCTAAGCTAGCTAGCTAGAATGGCGCGTACAGATGGCGGTAGGTGCTTCGTCCATATAACACGCAGCGTGTTCTCAGCTATGTTGTTTCCGGCTAAATTTTGCATGCGGCGTAGCAGTTGCGACGGCTTCAAATCTCCAAGTTCCACGTTGGACAGTAGCCGCTCGAGTTTAGTGTGGTCGCTTTCGTCGTAGGTTTGGATGAGCCTCATCTTCATGGTGGCGTATCTATTGTTTTCTGTTGCATTTTTGGTATCGAACATGATGTCTTGAATTTCGTCTAGATCTTGTAGGTCGAGTTGGCGGATGAGCAGCTCTGATAGTTCCTTGTCGCTTAGTTTCCCTGCAGACACGATCGCTTCAAATTGCAGGAACCAAAGCTTGATTCTGTTTCTCCATAGAGGCGGTATCCGTTGGTTGTACGAGACGGCTGACAGCTCTTGCGAATCTTTTTGCGGTGTTGATGAATCACTTCCATCGTTGAGTTTCAAGGTACTCGGGTTCATTTTTCTTCTTGAAGGTTCTTCCGTCGGGGTCACCACTGTTAGGTTTCGCAGGATTAGAAATAAGACGCAAATGCAGGTTGTGTGTGGAATGAATGTATTTCGAAAAATCTCTTCCTTATATACAAAATTTGTTGTAAAAACTAATATTTAGTGGGTACTTATAAAAAGTTAGTTAGAACACAATAATGTTAAAATACCCTACGTGCCGTATTTATCTGTGAGGGAGATATTCCGCTACAATGGCAATAGGCTCGCCTTTATTACATGGGACTTAGACATAAATGGCGAAATGTGGGTGTCCTAAATGGGAACCTATACCTCTGCCTTACCCTTCGGGGACTACAGGCGTAGTGTTATGTATGTATGTATTTCAACCAGTTAGACAGCTGTACAGGACGTCGCCATATTAGAAGAGTTTATCGCTCCAAACGTGTTCATTCATGTAAATAACCATTGATATCTGTGCCTAACACAAAGTGCACCAAACAAAGGGTACAAGACTTACTAATTCCTAGTACAAGTAGTACATAATGTATCTACATTAAGTACCTACCAGGTCCCACATTTCACAATATCGACTAGCGGATCAAACCCACGACCCTAAGCTCAGTAGCGGCGCGTGTCTCCAACTCTCCACGAGGCCCACGTGACTTGTGCGTAGGGTTTTTAACACGCTTTTATTAGCTTCGCTTGTAACTAACTATGTATGTAAGAAAATCTTGGAATCTTAATTTGACCCACTTCCCGGTCTTCGATAAGGATGAAATTTTGCACACGCTCTGAGTTCTGATGACATGACTAGCTAAGAAACGTCATTACAAATCCAATATGGCGGCCTCCCCAAGATGGCGGACTGGCTGTTTGAAATCCACCCCCATGATATGGGTATCAAATGAAAGGGTTTGCTGTCAGGAATACGAAGAAAATAGTCCATTTGTAATTTTTAGTGCGTGCTAAATTAAGCTGTTTTTTAGTTTTTTAAACTAAGTATTATTTTTTAATCTACTTACACGTTTTAAGATGACAGCTATAATTGTAATGAATGTGTCAGATTGACTTAATTTAACAGCTGTTATTTACATTAGTCTCTTTCTTGTGTAAGGACAGAAAAAAAAAGGAATTGTCTAATTTGATTTAGTTTGTGAATAAGGGAAGCGGTACCACAGGGTATGTACTTGTGCGCTACGTCACAGGAGGTCGTTCACCTCTACTGTTGTTGTCCAATTGAGGCATATATTACGCCGCGCTAGTGGCTGCCTGTTCATTAGCGGAGTGCCGATGCCGTCTTGTGACTAGTTGTGACCTGCGCAGGAGAACTATTCATTCCGTGAGCTCAATAGACGCCACGCCGCGCGCCGGCGAGGCGTACATACGTAACTCCACGCATGTAATCCCCGAAGGGTTAGGCAGAGGTGTACCCATTCGTACACCCATATTTCGCCAGTTATGTTTAAGTTCCATGTAATAGGGGGCGAGTCTATTGCCAACAACCGGGCACAAATCCAGACTCCGAGGCTGCTACTGAGAAATTCCCGATAAAAACTCAATAACACTTTGCCTGACCTGGGAATCGAACCCATGCTCAGCAGTCCCGCTTTGCGATCACTAGACCAACAAGGCAGTCAAGTTCTGATTCCATGGTAAAAAGACAGTAAGCGGTCATAAGTGCAGTAGCATGCTAAGGTTTGAATTGCTGTGAACACGTGGTACAGGCCGTACCTACATCTGTGTGTATAAGTGATTATGTATTAACACAGTACCAACGTACACCTCAGAATTCGCACACGGGCAGCGTCGAAAGGTTGTAAGTTTAACCAAAGTGTTAATCTATTGGTTTGTGAGATTGCTACTCCACTTATGACCGCTACTGTACATCTCTGCCGAGCCCCCCTCGCTACACGTGCCTCTCGCTCTCAACGCGTGCCTGTGTAACAACGCTATCAGCTGTTATAACACGCGCCACTTATTGATGTGACTCTGTCTTATTGTAGTAATTAGTGTAATTATCAGCATAATTATTAACGTTATTAATACTGTAATGAGCACTCGACGCACTCATTAACCTGGGGGGGGTTAGTGGCTATACTAAGACAATCTATGAACTAGGTATAAGTTTATAAGGTACAGTTTTGCTTGCTCGACAAATTGATTCATTGATGTTATGATCTCTTCACCACCTTTGGTCGACTGTTAGAGAATGCCTAATACATATAAGGCATTAAGTCCGTCTTTGTACTTTTGTTGAGTAAAGTTTAAATAAAAAAAAACTTTTTTAGTGTGATGTTACTAACTTTATCGTTTTCTACTCTTCAAGCCCTTTCATTTAATACCCTTATCAAGGGGATTGAGAAAAAATATGTAATCCGCCATCTTGGAGCGGCGGCCATATTGAAATTATTACAATACCGAGTATTGGTCATTGTAAGTATTGTCACCAGAACTAAAGGTGTATACAAAATTTCAGCTCAATCGGATGACAAATGGTCGAAAAATGTTTTGCATGAAAGGACAACTTACATACGGACAGTGCAAGCTAAATAAAAGCTTGTAATAAAAAATCTAACAGACGGCGGGAAGCGAGTTTGTTTTATACTATGTAAGTAGTAGAGAGGTAACACAATCTGTGAACAACTCTCTAGCTATTACGGTTCTTGAGATACAGCATGAGACCACTTAGACCCGTAGCGCACTAGCGGCCTGGCCGCAGCGGCCAGTCGCGCGGCCAGGCCGCAGGGGTTGCGATTTGCAACGCGGCCAAAACCGCGGCCACGATCTTCAGTTGCACATACAGCGCGCTTCTAAATGGACGTTGAAGAAATAGCAGTGCTTTATTGTATCTTCTAAGTAAGAAGCGGAAAAAGAAAAGGAAAAAATATTGGGTTCTGTCATCCCTTGCTACGTGAAAGTTTGTTCGATCTCGCTGGCCGCTGCGGCTCGGTGTGGAGGCTGGCCGCGTGCGGCCAGGTGTGCGCGCTCTGTGGCGATTTCATAATAAGGTATACAGTATCTCGATGGCCGCCGCGGCCTGGCCGCTAGTGCGCTATTGCTCTTAGTCCGGTCCGGTCCGGTCTCGTTTGCGCCGTGGCCGTGGGGCACGGAAGCCTAATATTATAACGTGTCATAATATCATGCATTACTTAGTGATTTGCTATCAATTGCTAGTTGTCACAACCTTGAGGTTTCGTACCTATATGTAGTTTCCGGAATACAATCACACACATACTCGTTTAAAAAACTGTGTAATTTTTTAAAAGAGTACGTAAGTATGGAGTTTCTTGCCCATTCTTCTTCATACAAAACTACCTTTTGGAAGGGGCAACTAGATTCAATTCCTTTTTTCCTTTTGTATAATGACGTTCAAAAGTACCTTATGATGGCCTAATTGAAATAAATGATTTGACTTTGACAAGTAGGTACTGTTATACAAGTCAATAATATGTTTGGTACCGCATGCGTGTCGAGCGAGCATTACCTTGCTTAGTAATTTTATTATCCGACTGCGGCAAAGCCCACAGTGACTAAGTGAGTGGTTATTACTGGTTATTATGCGTTTGACTGCATGGTTTATTTTATGTATGTCCACTCGTAACTACTCAATGGCTGATCTAATTTTGATAAATGATACGACATTAGATTAGTCTTCTTGAGGCGAGTGTCACACGGGAAAAATCCTAAAAAAAAACACAAAATGGCGGGTTTTTTATTGCAAAGTATAAAATAATTTGTATAATTTCGCTTCATTCTTTTATATAGGTACAGTCTGTTGGCAAAGACGTCTGACCCACCCTAAAAACAAACGAATTTGGACCCTCAGCTTGTAGCATTAAGGTTTATTCAATTTATATGAGCTTGTCAAACTAGTGCTCGAGGACTCGATGAACAAACACAATCATAATACAGACAAGCAAATTTGATCTTTATTACGTTAGCATTAGGTTATATATTATAACTACTTGTTATAATATTATTAGTGTAATAGCTTATTTTAATGATTGCATTCAAGTAATTCTGGTCTCGTGGCCTTTATATGAGACTGCGAAAAACAAGTTGTGAGATCAAATCCTGCGACGAACATGTTGTTTTGCTTTCAATTTAGAATTTATTTAAAAACTATTTCTTGTATTATTGTAAAGAACTATAGACGGATAATCTTCAAATAAAAACTTTCTAAAATGGTAATATTTTCGCATAACTTGTAATAAGTGGGTAGTTGAAAAATAAATATTAGTATTCATTATAAAACTGGTATTTTTAAATGCTACGGGTATGCAGTGACTACGCGCAAACATATTTTACCTTGCCTTACTAAATTCTGTGAACTTTAAAGTTTTTTAATTTTCCCACCTGTTAACAAGATAAATTGATGTAAATCATATTGGTCGTTCTTTAATAATGCAACCAATATTGTAGAAATAAAAAAAAAATTAAAAAAGAAACTGATTAGGTGGACTGTGTTTTGACACCCACATGTTGTTAGTCGCCAATCCAGCATTAAACCGCTAAGCCACAAGAACTTGTTGGGAATACGCGAAATTAAAGATTGGTTTGTAATAAAATTATGTTGTGTAACTTAAAAGCTTTTCAACTTTAATGTCAACGAGATAAGGATTAAAATAGCTTAACAAAATTATATAATACCGGTAGCTCCGACAATGTTACCTTAAAGTTACGTGTTAAAGATCAAATTTGCGTGTCTGTTTTGGTATTGTATTCGTTCATCGAGTTCTCGAGCACTTGTCTGATAAGCTCATATAAATTGAATAAACCTTAATGTTACAAGCTGAGGGTCCAAATTCGTTTGTTTTTAGGGTGGGTCAGACGTCTTTGCCAACAGACTGTACATACAGACATCTCCCACGCACAAGCAGCCTGGACTGGAACAACTATCTGTAGTCCACACAAACATATGTGCGAAATGAGAATCGAACCTGTGACCAAACCAAATAGCTCAACAACGCACGTCACTCGAGCACTGCCAGGCTAGACGCGCAGTTAAAGTTGCGAGTTCGCGACCACTTGTAAGAAATCTCGACACTGCTACACGGCGCACACGGCGCACACGCAACCGGTAGACTTGCTTGTACATACGAACCAATTACTGCCTACACGAAAATTATATATTTCCTACAACTTATAACTATGTATTACCATAGACTAAAGATCATATAGAAGCTAAACGACAGCTCGACAATCTAAACTAATCCTTAGGTACTAATATTATAAATGCGAAATTAACTCCGTCTGTCTGTCTTTACGCTTTCACGACTAACCGCATTTTAGGTACAGGGTTAATTTGAATAGGGTTTGACTTCGCCCTGCATAAATATCGGTTATCGCACACGCAGACGAAGTCGCGGAATAAAAAGTACCTAGCCTATGACCTTTGTTGGGGTTCAAACTTAAACGATATTGAAATCGTTTCAGTGGTTTAGTCTCTTTATCTCTCTGTCTGTCACGCTTTTAGCGTGGCAGACTGTCAGACAGATAAAGACAGACAGACAGAGTTACTTTCACATTTATAACACTAGTAAACCAGGTAATCCAGACTCCGAAGTCTGGATTTGTGCCCGGTTGATGGCAATAGGCTCGCCCCCTATTACATGGGACTTAGAACATAACTGACGAAATGTGGGTGTAGGTACTAATGGGCAGACCTCTGCCTAACCCTTCGGGCATTACAGGCGTGATGTTATAATATGGATCCCCTATAATTTTATTATCGTTATTTTATTTTTCGCTTTCATAGCGGAGCTCGTTCGCTGAGCGCTACTATTCGTTTCCAAACTCTGCAGTAATAGGTACGTATGTACCTGGTTGCGTGCAACATGGAGCTGAGTGGTCAAGTCTTAATGAGAGGCTATTATACACCAACCTGTGTCCTTGTCTGGTGTACCGGCCAACATGACGTCACAGCAAAGTCAAAGTATTTATCTAAATCAACATTTACAGGCACTTTTGAATTGGGTTTGACTTTGTTTTTGACATCCATGTTCAGAAACCACCTGCGTCATCCGGAAGGTGAGGGCACCATGGCGTAGGGTTGCCAACCGTACTATAATATATAGTATTGTACTGTATTTAGGGTCTCCGTACTATATACTGTTGAAGAAATATATAGTACGCGAAAATACTATATTTCAGTACAATATAATAGCTCGATGTTTATATTTTGCAATACTAAAATTAGTAAAATAAAAAAACTTCCTGCAATTTTCGCGCGTCTTTACTTCGACAAAAGTATTGTGCGTGTGCGTGTAACCGAACGCATCCCTGTCATATTTCGCTCCTAATTGATAGGTACGTCAATGTCAAACTTGAGAACATCAAACTAATGTTTATTTATTTATTCTAATCTTGCTTGCCTTTTTCGTTTGTTTTGGATTTCGTTAATTTTATTGAGTTAGTGGAGTTAAATGTAAAAAAAATAACTTACTTAGGTATGTCTTTTTTTTCTTCACTACCTACGTCTTCCCATACAAAAATACTATATTTTTTTGAAGTGTACTATATTTTTTTTGGCTTTTAAAAAAAAATACTATATTCAGACAAAAAAATGTTGGCAACCCTACCATGGCGCCTCGCCAGCCACTCCTTCAACACGGGACTTACCGCCGCTACAGCCGCGTGCCCTTATACTGTGCCCTGAGCGTCCTCGCTGCTGACGGCTACTGTACTATCACGAGGTCTGGTCACAGCTCCGCAGGAGGCTTGTATATTCGCAATATGATGTAATCATCGGCCGCTACCGATCCTTATATAAATTCCTGCGCGCGCAGGATGTCGCAAAGGTCATATTATTTGTGCCCACGCGCTGCTCATGATAATATGTATTTGTTATCTTGCCCTGCGATACGACTAGATGTCGATTGTCGTAAAATTACAAGCTTTACCTATTTCTGCTTTTAACAATCAATCTGCCTAGCCTTTTCCCAACTAGGTATGTCGGGGTCGGCTTCCAGTCTAACCGGACGCAGCTGAGTACCAGTATTTTACATAGAGCGACTGCCTATCTGACCTCCACAACTCAGTAACTGTGTAATACGATACCCCTAGGTAAGACTGGACTGGACTGGACATTCAAGCTTCTGACGACTCGTAACGACTGTCAAAGATCCACGTATGACAGCCGCTAGCCGGGACCAACGGCTTAACGTGCTTTCCGAGGCACGGAATGATGTCAGTAATGTCTAAAACCACCTAGTAGATGAAACTACAAATCGCTCCCCAAGCCTCTACACAACGCCCCGATTTTTTTTCTGGGTCTCTTACCGTTACCCCTTAGGCCTGCAGCGCCCACAAGGGGGCGTTATCGCCCACTCTGGGAAAGGCTGGCCTATACTATATGCTATATAGCATCACGCTGTGACACTTGGAAGCGGAGCAGTAACCAAAAACGTAACGTAACGCGGGTGAACAAAAACCACATAAACGAAGTCACGGGCAGAACTTATAGTTTTAAATAAATTATAGAATTTGAGGAAAAAAACCAGCTACGTATGTATATGTAGAGTAGACAGCTACCCAATGACACTGGCTGCCAATTCCCTATAACGACCTTGTCATGCGAAAAGTTAAATGAAATCATTTGGAAAAACCGTAAATGCTAAAATTGTTGTTTACACGACTCCCGCGCAGCTGTGCCAAATGAGCTTAAAATAAAAAGGAATCGTTTTCATTTCGGAAAATCATTGAACTATATCTTCCGCTAGCTTTTGCGCGCGGCTCCGCTCGCGTTGAATCAACACACGTCACTCTCTACAGAACTCTCCATACAAACGTTAATTTTGTAAAACCCTTCCTTAGCGCATGCCTACTACGTCATAATAAGTATCTGCGTGCCTCAGCGCAATCCGTTCAGTGGTTTGAGCTGTGTTGATGGATCAGTCAGTCATAACGGTTGCCTTTTATATCCATACTATTATTATAAATGCTATATTAACTCTATCTGTCAGTTTGTCTGTTACGCCGTCCCGACTAAACCACTGAACCGATTCTGATGAAATTTGATATGGGGTGAGTTTGAAACCTAAGTAAGGACGTAGCCTCTGGGGACGCTGGACGTCTTAACAGGATACCGTGGCCCCGGAATGCAAAGGGCTACAGAAGGAACAGGGTGGTTTGTTTAGTCAGTACTTAAAAGTCTGACAGTCCCTTCCGCCCCACCCAGGGCGGAAGGACTCATTTGATGATTTTTACCAGCCAAATAAAAAAGGACATAGGTTGTGTCCGTAATAATAATCAACCGACATGAATGCGGACGAAGGTGAGGACAAAAGCTAGTACATAATTATAGAAGATGTATACATGATGATGATGTTGGATTCGGCTTCTCGTGCATCCATAAGCTTGTTTTATCAGTTGGTAGGGATCGGAGTGAATCCAACTAAACCTGTACGTACCTACGTAAGTAATGCGACACCCACGGACAATCGGCGCGGTTTCACAACAACACGCAGGAACATACAAGTCAAGTCACAGCACGTTGCACAATCAACCTTTTTCGATTGAATTCAAAATAAGTGTATTGGACACAATGGACTCGTGATTGAGTGGCTCAACGGCGAGGTTAAGCTGCGACCCGAAACGCCTCGGCTGGGTGACGGTAGACAGTGGCGGAGCCAGGACTGTTGCAGTGTTGTTTGAGCATGACCCCGTTGGGGGCAGGTGTTTAGTAAACGAAACCTATGACGAAACACTAAAAGGCACATAACATTTTATTTGAGAATATAATACTTATTAACTGCCACTTTGGTCTGGTGGTCGCAAAGCGCGACTGCTGAGCATGAGGTCTTGGGTTCGATTCTTAGGTCGGGCAAAGTGTTATTGGGTGTTTCCATCAGGAATTTCTCAGTAGCAGCCTCGGAGTCTGGATTTGTGCCCGGTTTATGGCAATAAGCTCGCCCCCTTATACATATTATGGGACATATATGTGGGTGTTCATGGGTACACCTCTGCCTAACAGGCGTGACGTTATGTGTGGTAATACTTGAGTTAAGGATAATTGACGACTATTTACCTTATAAGGTAACTCTTGCGAAAAAAGTTTAATAACATAACATCAAGTTCACTCTTAAGATTTGTGATTGTGACGGAAGAACTCTGATGCTTTGGGGGGGGGGGGGCTTACTCCCCCAAAAGCATGTATATTTTTATTTCTATGCTCTTATGGCATTAGTTTGACGTTTGACCTCAATCTCACATGAATCACACTAACGTATTTCTAAAACATTTAAAGAGTAATTGAAGTTGAGATCGACAGATAACAGATTTAATAAAATCTTTAACGATATCAAGTAATTACCGGAAGCGGAGCATTGTGGCAAGAACGGTCACCCATCACCGGGCTGACCGCAGTTACCGCAGCTTGACCTTGCACTTACATAGTTAATAACAATGGTTGGCCTTTTATACTTTTAATTTTTAATTGTCACATGTTTAACTTGTACTGTCCTGTTTAGTACTAATACATAACATCACGCCTGTAATTCCCGAAGGGTTAGGCAGAGGTGTACCCATTAGTACACCCACATTTTGCCAGCTATGTTTAAGTCCCATTAGGTAATAGAGGGCGAGCTTATTGCCATTAACCGGGCTCTAATTCAGACTCCGAGGTTGCTACTGAGAAATTCCTGGAAAAACCCCAATAACACTTTACCCGACCTGAGAATCGAACTCAAGACCTCATGCTCAGTAGTCGCGTTTTGCGTAAATTAGATCAACGTAGCGGTTAAATAAATCGATTAAATTAACTAAAAATTAAATTCATTTATTTTACACAAATAATGTCCATAATTTTTTGTATGAAAAATCTTAAGAAAGGGTTAAGATAAAACGTTATTAATTACAAAAGTGAAGTGCCATCAATGCAACCACCCTCTAATCATTAATAAGGTAACATTAAATGGCCAAGTATCGAGCCCTGCGGTACTCCCATTGTTACTTGAAGACCCAGAAGGTAAACTTTCCTTTACCTTCAACTATCTCAATTTTATTACTTATGCATGAGGTAATAAAGTCTTAAAAAGCCTCCATATCTCATGGTGGTATGATTTTCAGATTCATGTATCATGAATAGCTCAATCGAAGGCTTTGGACAGATCGATTAAGGTGCTTAAGGTGTCACCAGAATTCTCAAACGCTCTCGGTAATTATGGGCGTACGGTGGGACAGAGGGAGGCGCTTGCCCCACCCTGATCGGCATGAATGATCTCTTGTAGCCGATTAAATAAATAAAGAGTGAAAATTGTTTGTTTGTTTTGTCTTCCATGCGGTTTGCGATACCGGGCAAGTACCAATGACGACTCACGAATTCGCTAAACCACTGAACTGATTTTGATGAAATTTAGCACGGGGTGAGTTTAAACCTCAAGGAAGGACATAGGCTACTTTCTATACCGCGATTTCGTCTGCGTCCGCGATAACCAGCATTTACGCAGACGAAGTCGCGATCACAAGCTAGTCAAATATAGGCCTTTAAAGAATTTTAGTAGGTAAGTATACGTATAACTATGCTTTGTTAATATTTGTATGCCAACACCAGATGGCGAAATGTGTCCCTTGCAATTAATATTATTATTGTACCATCTCTGTGCCTTCCATATGTTACGCTAATAAAATATAATTTTTTAAAACACTAGCTTCTGCCCGCGACTTCGTCCGTTACATCCCCTTAGGGGGTGAATTTCGGAAAATCCTTTCGTATCGGATGCCTACGTCATACAAAGAACACACCCTCCAAGTTTCAGGTCTCTACGATCAGCGGTTTAGGCTGTGCGTTGATCCGTCAGTCAGTCATTCAGGACAAAGCATTTTATAGGTATGTGTAGAAGATAGATTATTGAATCGTATTGAATCAGCGATTAACCTCTATAGGTGAAGTTGGCAATCAGAATCCGACGATTAAAAAGTTGGTCCTAATTAAGTAAGTACCTATTTAGTATTGTTATGCCTATTCTATCCATCCGTTTAGTACGTTTTCACAACAAAATTCTAAACATATTTTGATGGAATTCAATTTCGACATACTTCGATAATAATCCGTAGGTACAGTCAACAAAAGATATCGGTACGCAGGGTCGTCAGTTGAAGTAGGGATGCCCAAAAAAGTCTGTTGTATCGATATATCGCATCGTAACCGTATCGAATGCGTTTGTATCGATATGCAATATTATCGTATCCCTTTATATCGATATATCGCATCGTAACCGTATCGCTTGGGTATATCGAATGGGTAGGTTATTTCGTAGGTAAAATATTATTATAACCCTAAATATATCGTAAACATTAAAGAAATACATACCTTTCTTTAATTTTTACAATATATTGTAAGTTATAAAAGAAAAGTATTTATATGTATGAAAGGTAATTTTAAAAAATCACAGTTGCCACTTATCAGCACTTAAATTTATTTTTTCGCTGCATGAAATCAGTGCAAGTACATAATAACTCTAAATAATCCCGACCTCTGCTTATAAGGTTTAATATAAACAAAAAAGATTTTTTTTTTAAACAAAGTTATAGTTATACGATACGTTATTGCGATATTTTTTTGAAATACGATATATCGAGGTGCATCGTATAGCCAAAATATCGTATTAAATATCGATATATCGTATTGCGTTGTATCGATATTTCGATATATCGCATCGTATTGGGCATCCCTAAGTTGAAGTTTTCTTAGTTTAGAAACCGATGGACGTTTTCAAATGACGACGCGACGATTTTTCTTAGAAACCGATGGATTTTTTCAAATGCAAGTCTTGTAATTTAATTTAAAAAGTAGATAATAAACAGTTCATTTTAATTAAATAAAGTTTCAATCGAAGACATCCATCGGTTTCTAAAACTTCAACTATATATATGACGACACTGGATACCTCTTTTGTTGACTAGTCTAGTACGTGAATAAAAAGCCCGGGAATTTTAAAACAGTTTTAGCCCAAACATGTCGAAGTGAGTATCTTACCTTACTTGCAGCGCAACAACTAGTAGTAATCCTACGGAACATTCTCATCCATATTAGATAACATTATAAAACAATGCACTCGATTATTTATTTCAACTTAAATAACGCTCAAGCACCATCATTCACTATTTCTATAAATTATTATAAACCACAAACATGTCGTATTATCGTAGTTTATTTATTTAATGACAGTACCTAAACAGGTTTTCTAAAAAAAACGACAATATCTCCGCGCACGACCTTTCGATTCGCGAGTTCCCGCGCTACTAAAAATCTCCATATTGTAATTTATCTGAGCAACCAATTTTAACAAACATTCAATACGTGACTGCTCAACCTTATCACAACGGAATAGAGTCTAATTTTGTTTGTTGTAACAGCAAAATATGTCACTTGGCCGCAGAACTCTGACGTTTACTTTGACGTTTTTTTTTATTAACTTGCAGCTGACTTGACAGTATTTTCCTTCAAAATGTACTGGCGATACAGTTTCGGAGCCGCAAATTGTAAAGTTGTTTAGTTCGATGTATGAATCCATTGTTGACCATATTTGTTTTGACTAGTGTTCGCCCGCGGCAGGAACTGGCGTTTTCTTTACTTTATGGGAAAATAATATTATCACTTTTTTCATTGTCACCAGTGACGGGTTTACACAATTTAATAATAAAATGATGATTGTGTCACTAGCGAGCTGTCCGCTACCTACGGATGTTTGAGGTAACATATCAAAACAAAGTCATAATCTATACAAAATATCATTGTAATCTATATGAATTTTAATACTTACATAGTTTTATACAAGTTAACTGTCCAAGGTACACAAAACGTTCCGGAATAAGTATTATATTCTGTAAACAACGGAGAAATTCCAATGATAATTTAAAAAATCTATTGTGTAAATTATGATTGGGTATGACTAATCGACAATGTTCATTGGTTGAACTTAGCGGCCAAACAAACAGACACGACCTTTGTTTAATGCTATCCATTCATATTGTGTTACAGTACAAAGTCAAGGGGCTAATGTACCTGTATTATTGTTTATTCTCGCAATAATGGCGCCAATTCTCCAAAATATAGGTTTTGGCGCCATTACCCGAAAAACAAAATTATTAGTTATTTTATTTAGAAATCCACTGAAAATAATAGAAACCCCTTTTTTTCACAAAGAAAAGAAAGGGAGGCAAAGAATAGGTTTTTTTTTAAATATTTCCCTTTTTCACGTCACTGCGCGACGACCGACGCGACGCGGCGACGCGACGCGACGGCGACGTCGTCGTCCTTATTTATAAACAACAGTACCTAGTGCGCAGGCGCATAGCGTCAAACGTGTTCATTGTTATCAAACAGAGGTTGGCGGCACGATGGCGGTGGCATTCCTAGGTATCTGGCTACCTACTAGCTACTAGCCAGCTCAAAACTCCGTGAGTCGTGTTACGAGTTTACGACAGTAACTTACTGCTTACCTACGTTTTGTGTTTACAAACAATATGAACACGGCGGCGGCGCGGGCGCAGCGTGCAGCAGCGGAAACTAAAAGCATTAATTTAAATTTTAAACTATTTCTGAACACAAAAAGTTGACAGTACGTTCACTTTTTCCTAGGTACTACCTATTACTTTTTTATTACCCGACTACGGCAAAGCCAAAAGGAGGGTTATGATTTTGACCGGTATGTATGTACTATGTATGTATGTATGTTTGTTTGTTCCCTCGTAACTTCTAAACTACTTATCATTACATGACAAATGAGGTGTCGTTAGAAGCGTCTCAGTTGTCCGCTGGTTATAGGGTAGGTGACGTGTCACAAAATCCAATATAGCGCCCTCCAGGGGATGTGAAGTCGTTATGGAAAAAAAAAATTTTTTGCACAGTATCGACATGGGTATCAAATTAAAGGGCTTGATGAGCACATTTGAAATTCACTCGCTACTTTGCTTTTATTATTATATCAAATAATTAAATAGAGTTATTCCTTCAAATAATATAACCCCCAAAATAGTGTAAATAAAAAATAAGTTAAAAATAACTAAAACCCGACTAAGACAAAATCGCGCACTGAAAAAAAAGTATAAAACAAGAACAATATTCATTTGACCGATATTTTCGAAATTTTTAAGTAATAGCCGTGGTCGTATGCCACCTAGTCAATAAAGATTGTGTGAAACAACCGCAGGTGGCATACGACCACGGCTATTACTTAAAAATTTCGAAAATATCGGTAATGCAGGTAAAGTAATTTTATCCGAAACAAAACTCCTTGTTTCCCGCATTTTTCGAGCAATGCGTTTCGTTATACGTTAAAGATTTAATTGGGTTATTTTTTTGTACAATATTTATTATGGTTTCATAAAAATATGTAAGAAAATAAATAAAGTTAAAATTTATTATCATTCATGACAAATTTTTATGAAAAAATCTAGAGATAAAACTGAAATCTTAAAAATGAAACATAAAAATTATGATGACCTTGGCAGTTTGACAGACATGACTAAAGTTGCCAGTAACAGAATTCTGCTTTAATCGGGGTACTTTTTAAAAAGGAAAAATCGGCGCAATCATGCAGTGACTCTATTTTGTTAATAATAATTATAGCAAAATAGTCGTTTCCTGAAAATAAATTGAGCATGTTCAACACGGTGTCATTTAAAAATATATATGTATAATAATAATTCATGAAGCACGAGCTAGAGACGGACTTGCATAATAGGCACTATGATTGTTTACTAAGTTTGCCGGCTAAATTATCATAATCAGTAACAGTGATTGTGGTTTTTCTGTGGATTGCACTATAATTTCAAAATTATTCTTAGTCTTACTTATTTATGTTTAACTACGAGTATAATTACTTTTTACTATCGTGTCGCCCCTTATTTTGATTACGATTCTAACAAATAATACGAAACCTAGAAAACGATCAAATTAAAAAGGTAAATTAAAATGTTAAGTTGGCAACACCAAACTGACGGCCATAGCAGTTTACCTAGTCACGCGAGAAAAAAAATGTGAATTTACGAATTGAATATTCTTTGTTTTAATTGTCTTAGTAAACTTTAAATTGTGTTTTTTAGTGATAATTAAAGTGTACACAACACGGAGCACACAATGAATATATTATTTAAAGAGTTTTGGTGGGAAAACACAATGAATTTCATCGTTAAAAACTAATTTGTGAATCCAATAAAAAAAGTGTTTTTTTGTGCTATACAGCCCAACATCAGGTAAGTTTTTTACGTCGAGAGTATCGATTAGTACGTGGAACGACATTCTGTGTGGTTTAAAACGCTGTTTCGGCTTTAAAAGTGGTGGAAAACTTATTTTAGTGGCGTGTTTACATATTTTTGAGCGTACAGGTGCTAAAACACGTTGTTTTGGTTAATATCTTCGTCTACGTTCGGAATGTGTGAGGTTCGCTTTATGACGTATTATTAACACAATGTTCATTACCATCGAGGTATCTGTCATTTAAAAAGGTTTTGCAAATAATTATAATAGTCTTTGAACTTAACTTAGCATTTATAAAATTGTGTGTACTTATTTGCGCCAATTTTGATCTTCTGAGGTACTTTGTCTATAATCTTTTTAACCCACTGCTGGGCAAAGACTTCTATTCAAACAGATACAAATGCTCAGTGCATGCTTAATGCATATTCACTATTTAGTTCGAATTATTTAAAATTTAACATAAAATTTTCTTTATCTTTTTTGTTTTCAGGTCCACAATATGAACCACGCAGCAGCCGCAATACCTGGAAACATGGACGTTGACCCGCTGAGCTCATACGAGTACCCAGCGTACACCGACAACTACTCCACTCAGCCGTACCCATACACAAACAAGCTGCAGCAGTCCATATACGAGGCGTACCAACAAACCAATGCCAACTACATGAGCAACGCACGCAACCCTCAAGAAATATTTAGTAATGTTAACAACCCCTTGCCAATGTTACAAACGTCTGTTGATCTTGAAGCACCCGCAAAGAATGAAGACACGACCACAAAACCAGTTTTGAAGAAGAGGAAGAAGGAGAAGAACGGCCAGAAAAGTACTTATTGTTCTGAGAAGATTACAGATGCTACGTTCAAGTTCTATGGCTGTGCCGTGTGCAACGTGAGTTACAACGCACTGCACGAGCTGGACCAGCACGTGACCGTTCACAAGAACAGAATGACAAGCTATAGACTGCGGTTAAGAAATCAAATAAAAAAAAAACAAATTAAGAAAGAAAAGAAAAAGTTAAAGAAGTTGATTAAGATTAAAAAAGAAACGGAGATTGAGGTTGAGATCAAACCTGAGGACGGGTACATAGGAGAGGAGAAAGCGGCAGATTTTATTAATAACGAAGTGAACCCTAGCTCTGAATGTAACGGAAGTGTTAACGCAAACAGTGCGGGTGAACTACAAAATAGTGCAATTAATTCCAATAGCGGCGTAGATTCTTTAAATAATGATCTTCAGAATAATGAAACTAATTCGTTGACAAACGGAAACGTGAACAATGAAGTGGACAACAGGAACAATACGAATAGTAAAGACAACAGTATGGATGAGGCGGAGTTAAATAATTTAGAGAAAATTTACAAATGTTTTGCGTGTCAGAAACAGTTTACGTTGAGTTATTATTTGAAACTACACGTGAGATCACACACAGGTGAGGACACCCATTCATATTGATTTCTTCTTTAATTTGGCTATTATAACTGCCTCGTTGGTCTAGTGGTCGCAAGGCGCGACTGACTGAGCATGAGGTGTTGGGTTCGACTCCCAGGTCGGGCAAAGTGTTATTGGGTTTTTCCATCAGGAATTTCTCAGTACCAGCCTCGGAGTCTGGATTTGTGCCCGGTTGATGGCAATAGGCTCTCCCCCTATTACATGAGACTATAATCCATACATTCTATGATGGTGCGGGTGACACATCTATGGATGTCAGAATCGCATAACTAGGTCAGTGACATAATTTAATTTACTAGTTATTAACTTACTTATTACTGATTCCGTATTTTACAACTATGATATTAGTGTGCAGTTAAAATATTCAATCATGATTGTAAATCGCCGTAACGTTCAAGAGTGAAAAGCAACAGTTTGACAAATGTCACCCGCACCATCCTAGAGTGTGAGGAATATAGATGATTTGGAATTCAGTCACATCATCTGCCTAGCCTTTTCCCAACTATGTTGGGGTCAGCTTTCAGTCTAATGGGATGCAGCTGAATACCAGTATGTTACATGGAGCGACTGCCTATCTGACCTCCACAACCCAGTAACTGGGTAATACGATACCCCTTGGTAAGACTGGTTGTCAGACTTTCAAACTTCTGACGACTCGTAACGACTGTCAGCCGGGACCAACAGCCTAACGTGCTTTCCGAGGCACGGAATGATGTCAGTAATGTCTAATTAAAGATAAACTTTAGAAAGTATAATTATATGAATTAAAAAAGTCACATTGGTACTTGCCCGGATTCGAACCCACAACCACATGCATGAGAGGCGGGCGCCTTAACCGCTAGGCCATCACGACATGAACCGAATATTCGGCCGAACTGTTCGTTAACACTCGGCCCATGAGCAGTGCTTGTGTGGTGTGCAGACGAGAAGCCGTACTCGTGCGGCGCGTGCGGCCAGGCGTTCATCACGGCCAGCAAGCTGGGCCGCCACAACAAGCGCATCCACCTCGCCGAGCGCTACCAGTGCCGCGTGTGCTTCAAGGTCTACTCGCGGTGAGCGCACACTACCACTTATACATTAACTACTATAACATGGCGCGCACCTCCATATTACTATTTTAATGTGTGTAGTCACATCCGTACGAAAGAGTTGCACAAGAGTTGTACACCACCTGACATAATCAACACTGTTAACACACTCAAAAATACCAACAGCACTGGGTATGATGGTATTAGAACATCAATAGTAAAGGATGTAGGTATCACTATAGCGCCTATCCTATGTTATATAATTAATATAAGCATCGAAAAAGGAGTTTTCCCTGATAAATTAAAAACAACAATAATAAAGCCACTTTATAAAAAAGGAGACAAGACGGAACTTGGCAACTACAGACCTTTAGCTCTCATACCAATATTTGCAAAATTATTTGAAAAAGTTATTTTTAATAGTCTGTATCCATTTTTTGAAAAAGAAAATGTAATAATTCCCCAGCAATATGGCTTTAGGAGAAATAAAAATATAAATATGGCTATTTTTAACTACCTACAATCTGTAATTATTAATATGGATAAAGGCAACCCAACTGTCGGATTGTTCATGGATATGACCAAAGCTTTTGACCACGTGAGACATGACATACTATTGGATAAGCTATACTGCTATGGAGTAAGAGGCAACGTTCATGACCTTATAAAATCGTATTTAACTGATAGACCTCAAATTACAGAAATGACCAAATTATGTTTTAAAACCAAAAAAGAAATGACATACCAATCAGATGTTAGGATTCCAAGATATGGTGTTCCCCAGGGCAGTGTTCTGGGACCCCTACTTTTCATTATATATATTAATGACCTCCCGATGGCAACTTCTTATAAAATGACTTTGTTTGCCGACGACAGCACTGTGCTATATACTGGACCCACAATGACATCATTAGAAATTGACATTAATTATTCACTGACATCTATAATTCAATGGCTTGACTTAAACAATCTAAAGATAAATTTGACTAAAACTAAATTAATGAATTTTAAGCAGAGGAAACATACTAATATTAGTGTTAATTACGTGGGACATACAATTGAAGAAGTAAATACAACTAAATTCTTAGGGATACATGTTGATAATAAAATGAATTGGAAGTCACATATTAATCATATATGCACAAAGCTCAGCCAGTATGCCTTTGGACTGTACAGACTTAGAAACGTAACTAATTTAGCAACATTAATAACTGCCTACCATAGTTTTGTATCTTCCACATTGCGTTTTGGTGTAATATTTTGGGGCAACTCAACAGACTGGACACTAGCTTTCAAAGCACAAAAACGCTGTTTGAGATCAATCTTTCACCTTAAACAAACAGACTCATGTGTTCCCTATTTTAAAGAATACAAATTACTGCCTTTGCCTTGTATTTACATCCTGGAAACGGCTATATTTATTAAAAACAATCCAGACCTGTTTAAGAAAACACAAAGAGCTCGCCATGCTGGCAAGTTGTGTGTAGTACCCAGCAAAACTGCATTAATGCACAAAAGTATATTTTGTAAAGCTCCACACATATATAACAAAATCCCAAAAAAAATTAAAGACATAAACAACATTAAACTATTTAAAAAGTACCTTCAAGATATGCTAGTGAAAAAGTGCTATTATTCAGTTCAAGAATTTCTTGATGACAAGTCCAACATTGCATAAAAGAAAGATTTACATATTAATCCATTATTGACATTCATTTTGACATTTTATGTGAGTAATAGTTTAATGAATTGTAATAGATAATTTAACACATTGACATTTTAACAATATAATAATAATGAAATTTAACAATTAAAGTACCTAATCAATAATATTTGCATACCTTAAATGGTAGAATATGGATCAAGAAACTGTACCTCATGACTTGTAACATCTATGCATATTATATGTATTACCTGTATTCAGCAAATAAATAAATAAATAAATAAATAAATAGAGTTTCTATGTAGTTGTAAGTATTCGTCTTCAGTAGCAGGCCGGCAGATTTGTTGGTCAAACAATTTATTTTTTATTTTTAATTACTATCATTAGTGCAAAATGTTTGGTACTAACAACCCTGTCGTGCTTATGGACTCTTTTGTCTGAAATAATGATTTTATTTTATTAATTTATTATTATTATTATTGCCGTAATGTGGGGCGCGCGCGGCCCCACCCCCGGGGCCGCGGCGAGTGAACCCGCGAGCAGCGTGTGTGGGCGCGACCTGTAGCTGTGCCCCATGTTGCAGGTTCGAGCTGCTGACGGCGCACTTCGACAAGACGCACCCGGAGGACAAGCTGGAGGGGGAGCCCTATGGTACGTACAGCCAACAATGCCTCACGCTACCACACACATTTACTAACTACAGACTACGCCGTAGACTATTGCGGACTACGCCGTAGCTAGCGAGGACTACGCCGTAGCTTAGTTGGACTACGCCATATTACAAAGCTAGCTACACCGTAGCCCAGTGCCGAAAAAGCCGTAGCCGAGTGTTGACTACGCCGTAGCCTAATACAACGAACGCCGTAGTTTAGAAAGAACTACACCGTAACATAGTGCACCCTCCGCGGAAGTGTGCAGCCTACTAAGCCGTAGCCGAACTTGACTACGCCGTAGCTAAGTGATCCAAAGATGTTGCCTAGAGCGAGCTACGCCGTAGCCTAAAAAAATATACACCGTAGCATAGTGCCGACCACGCCGCGCCGTAGCCTAGTGCGATCTACACTGTAGCTAAGCTTGCCTACGCCGTAACTGTGTATACTACGCCGTAGCCAAAAGCGGACTACGCCGTAGCATAGGGCCGACTACGCGCAGTTTTTCGCTGTATGAAAGTGTTGTTGTCGTTGCAGACTACAACGCGATCCTGCCGTACCTGAAGGAGCTGGAGGAGCAGCTGCGCGCGCCCGAGCACGACAGCAAGCCCAAGGTGGAGGACTTGTTCTGGGACGAGCAGGTGGGGCCGCAGGCGCTCCCCGCCCCCGGCCGGACCGACGCGCCCATGGACGTCAAGCAGGAGGTAACACTGTGTTGTAACACTACTCGACAGCGACACATTTTTTGCTGATAAAAAATAAAAATAAGTAATATAATAATAATATTCGGTCACCGGCATGATGTAAGTGAATATAGAACAGTACATTGTTGCGCAGGCGCAGGACGAGGACCAGAAGGCGATTGTGCCGAAGCTGGACATCACGATAGAAGAGGTGAAGGTGGACTTTGACATCGAGATCAAGCGGGAGATGTCCGACGACGACGCGGAGGGCGCGGGCGACGCGGGGGGCGGGGGGGACGAGGGGGGCGCGCCCGACGAGGGGGACGGGGTGAAGGGGGAGGACAGGTGAGTAGTATAATATTTAATGAACTAATAGAGCACTCGCAGCCCGTGACAGCGCTGTCTGTGCGCCGGCTCGCTCCGCTGGCGCCCCACTAACATGCCGTGTCCCCCGCAGCCTGTCGGACGACGACTACTTCCCCGAGAACACGTGGGCGGCGCCCCCCTCGCCCCCCACCCCGGCGGCGGGCTCGCCCCCCTCCCCGCGGCGGCGGCGCTCGCTGCGGCGCACGTGCGAGGTGTGCCACAAGAGCATCAGCAGCGCGTCCTACATGCGCGTGCACATGCGCACGCACACCGGCGAGAAGCCCTTCAAGTGCTACACGTGCGGCCGCGGGTTCATCACCAGCAGCAAGATGCACCGGCACGTGCTCACGCATGCGCAAGGTGAGACGACACACGTTTTTTACTTTTTTACAACGAACACTTCCAACTAAATCTATCACATTCTACTAATACTACCACTTCCTACTAAATCTACCACTTCCTCCTCTAAAACTACCACTTCGTACTATAATCTACCATATCCTTCAATAACTATCACTTCCTACTAATTCTCCACGTCCTACTAAAATTAACACGTCCTTCAAAAACTAACATTTACTACCAAAACTACCACTTACTACTAAAGCTACCATTTATTAAACTACCTTCAACCCCTGCATTCACCATTGTCTCGTGGTGGCGCACCTGTCCCGCTCCGCACTAGAACATCAGCGTCACATACACGCGCACGCGCACACAACTATACTCTCAAATGAGTACATAATACAATCGAACCAACGTTATGTTGCAGTAGACAAGGACGCGGTGAAGGCAGAGGGAGACGACACGAAGCCGGAAGTGGACGAGCGCACCGGCGACGAGCAGCACGACGACGGCGACGTCAAGTGAGTACACGCTGCGCACGAGTGCTCTGTCCGAGGGGCAGGGGGGTCACACTGACACATGGCGCCAGTTATGGAAGAAGAAGTGACGTCACAATCTGGGACTGAATCACATTTTGACAATTCATACCACACTCGCATATCACAAGAGTGGAGCCCTGACACGGTAAGACGGGGTCGCGGCAGCCCGAGGAGGAGATGGCGGGACGCCTTGGATGGCTTCGTCAGGAACTGGCGAGAGGAGGCAAAACGCAGAGGAAAGTGGAAGGAATGGGGGGAGGCCTTTGCCCAGGTGTGGGACAGTAACGGCTAATAAAAAAAAAGTAGTATTTAAGACTAAGAACCTAGTCTAAATTCACTTTGTAATAATTTTTTTTTTTCTCTTATCTGTGACTTGGCTATCTGTGTTGACACAATAAGCCAATCGCTTGGTATATATTGGTATTGGTGTTTCATCCAAGACATCATTGGCAGAAAGATTTTATTTTCTTAAATTTCTTTCATGTTCATTTATTATTTGAACCTCGCGGATAGCGTAGGGACACTATGTCGCTTCAATCGGCTGTGGCAGGTACTTCCTGTACCCTGAAGCTGTGAGACCAGTTGATTGACGTGAGTTGATATTCTATTCTGGTAGCTTTTACTATGTTTAGTAATCTCTGTAATAAATGAACAAATATTGTACGTTTACAGACCAGCTAAGAAAAAGTCCAAAATGAAATCGAAGTCGAAGCTGAAGTCGGACAGCAAGCCGCGCCGCAAGCACCAGAAGCGGCCGCACGCCTGCCAGTACTGCAACCAGAAGTGAGCGCACGCCACACGCGATGCTGTCTGACTAACAACTACTATTTATATTTCGACTTTTAATTGTATTCAGTAACTTCGCGAGCAACTTCGCTCTGTTCATCATCTCCACCAATCAATTCCAAATTATATATCAAGCAGTCACTCAAATTTCGCCTGTATGTCTGTTGTATTTGAGTTTACGTTTGAAGACATGAGTGACGTGGTGGGTGCCGGCAGGTTCCTGCACCTGAACATGCTGGAGGTGCACAAGCAGTCGCACGCGGGCGAGGAGCTGGTGCTGCGCTGCCACTACTGCCTGCAGGAGGCGCAAGACGAGGCCGCGCTGCGCGACCACGCGCTGCAGCACCAGGGGGCCAAGCCCTACCTCTGCACCGTCTGCGGGAAGACCTACAAGAAGAGGGAGACCATGGTGAGGCACATTACACGAGCCACACATTGTAATGAAACTTCCTCCGCATAAGCAGGATACACAGGTCTAAAAAGTTATCAGAGAACATTTCCGAAATGTTTTATTTAAAAAAAAATAATACTTTAAAAACTCTGTTTTAGGGAAAATTTAAATTTGCTCGAATTTAGATGTGACATATTTTTGAATAATAATGAGTTCTCTGATAACTTTTAGTACTGCATACTGCGCGTAAAACGCAAACTGTTCAACAAAAGCATTAATTTACTATTAAATATTTTATTAGTAGTTCGTTGCGTAGTCCTGACTTGGAGTAACAATAGTTGCGTGTGCGCAGGTGTACCACAGGAAGCGGCACATGCCGGACAAGGAGTTCGTGTGCGACATCTGCTCCAAGCGCTTCAACGCGTCGTGCAAGCTGCGCAAGCACATGCTGACGCACCGCGCCGACAAGTTCGTGCTGCGCTACGAGTGCCCCGTGTGCGCGCACATGTTCAACACCAAGTACCACGTGCACATGCACCTCAGCACGCACCAGAAGGAGGGGCTCATCCTGGAGGAGAACCGCAGCCAGGTGCTGGCCATGGTGCTGCAGAACGCGCGCAAGATCCCCAAGCAGGGCGACGGGCCGGCCGCGCTCGCAGCCAGCGCGCCCGCGGACGAGCGCTCGCGCGTCTGCAACATCTGCGGCGAGGTGTTCCAGCACTTCTACTACCTGGAGGAGCACCTCAAGAGCCACGGCTCGCGCATCGCCGTCAGCGACGCGGAGCCGGCCGAGCGCAAGAAGTACGTGTGCCCCGTGTGCAGCAAGGCCTTCAAGCTGCACTACTACCTCAAGCTGCACAGCTTCACGCACTCCAAGGAGAAGCCCTTCATCTGCCAGCAGTGCGGCAAGGGGTTCATCACCAAGGGCAAGCTCAAGCGCCACCTGGAGACGCACACGGGCCTCAAGAAGTACCAGTGCCACATCTGCTACAAGTTCTTCACGCGGCCCAGCTACCTGCGCATCCACATCCGCACCATCCACGGCACGCAGGACTACAACTTCCGCTTCGACAAGAGCTACGCGCTCCCCCCACACGCCCCCCACCCGCCCGCCGCCATGTCCGACCTCAGCCAGAACAGCGTGTGACGCTCGCACTCGTGTCGCCAGTCACAGACATGCGCAGGACTTCAACAGACGGTCAATTAGGTGAACAGTACGTGGCCGCGAGCGCGCGGGCGTTTCCTGATCAGTGTCACGTGACCAGCTGCGTCGTCTTCCATCAATTCTGTTAAAGAATGGTTTATGCAAAATTTAAAGGTGATTGGACCAAGGAATCACTTTATCCCATATAAACTTTGCCCCCCTTTTTCACCCCCTAAGGGGTAGAATTTCGGAAAATTCTTTCTTATCGGATGCCTACGTCATACAAAGAACACACCGTCCAAGTTTCAGGTCTCTACGATCAGCGGTGTAGGCTGTGCGTTGATCCGTCAGTCAGTCATTCAGGACAAAGCATTTTATATAGAAGATAGATAGATCAGTGGGCGAACACAGAAGCAGTAAATGTGGCTCACTAGCGCACAGTCTAGTTCGCTTGTAAGCATAATGCTGGGGCTATTGACAGATGAGTGTGGCGGGTAGACCGGTACAACGCGTAGTATTCGGGCGAAGACGATGTAGTATCGCGGCACTGTCGGTAAACTGGCGCGCATCAAAAGGATTTGTCGCGACAATATTCGCTAGGGTGGCTATAGATAAACTACTATAACATGGCGCGCTCCTCCACAAATTCAAAACGTTTGAAAGTATTTACAAGACTCACAACGCATGTGTGCGTACTGAGACGGCTCTCGAAACAAAAATAAATCAGCGATTTGTAGCTGGACTAGCGGCGTCATTGATTATGATTACTCATTATTATTAGTACGGCGCTGCACTGACATATTCTATGACAATGACACATGCATTGTCTTGCGCGGTCGGCTAGTTATGATTAGTTGACCAACAAATCTGCCGGCCTGCTACTAAACACGAATACTTACAACTACATACAAACTCTTTCATATGGATATGACTACACACATTGAAATAGTAACATGGAGGGGCGCGCCATGTTATAGTAGTCTATCTCTATCACGATACTCCCTGCCCCGTTTCCCTGGACTCAATTGTTATTATGACTCTCTTCTCATACAGTGATGGCACGAGCATTAATCACCACGCTTGGTGAAGGCGGATTGGTGATTTCAGACTTTAATTACAAGTCCAGGTTTCCTCACGATGTTTTGCTTCACCGATGTCAGAGATGCAGCTAGCTTCTCTGTAAAAAAATGTTGGCACCACGTAGTGAGTGTTGTTGTGTGTGAGTGCATGTCGCGTCGTGCGCGTGCGCAGCTGGGGCGCGCTGGTACTTTAAATAGAATATAGTCGGGTGATAAGTTCGGTTATGGTAAATGTTATAGTTATGTAAGTAAAGGTTGTTGATTTTGTAAAAATTAAATAAATTAAGTTTTCTAATTTTGTTGTTTCAATTTATTGTGTTCTGGCAACATTAAAGCGCAGGCAACACTGCGAGCTCAAATATACGTGAGAGATTCTCACCAACACGTCAGTCACATCGTACACACCACGTAGTCACCTCGTGCACACCACGTAGTCACCTCGTGCACACCACGTAGTCACCTCGTGCACACAGCACACCACGTAGTCACCTCATGCACACCACGTAGTCACCTCGTGCACACCACAATACATAAGAATACATAGATTCGTCGATTATAAACGTACCTGAAATATTTTGTTTGTGCCATTGCTATTTTAATATTATGATGTTTATTGAAAATAATAAAATACGTGTTTTTTCTTTTAGTATCACTCAGTACTAAAATATTAAGATATAGCATCACATAGTTGTGGACATTATGCGCCGCGTCGAACTCTGACTCGACTCGTGCGTTTGGCCCCGCCCACAAACATTGATAATGTAACAAACAAAACATAAGTTACTTTCACGGGCTCAGGACCGTCAAATGGTAAAGGTATGTCGTATTCCGGATATAACAATATTTATTTTGAAAATTTTACATACCTAAGTACAATTTTTTTTTGAAGTGAAAACTTCTTTAGCGGCGTTGAGCACTTTTTCTGTAATGGGTATAAAATCTTAAACTCGCGTCAGGACACGTGCGCGTCAGGACACGTGACCTGATCGAAAAAGCGTAAGACGGATGGAGAGTAGACAGCTATCCCCTCTCTACGGCGCGGCGAAAATGTATGCCTGGGCCTACTGTTTCGTTTAGACAGCGCAGGGCGCTTGCGCGAATGTTCGTGTATGTTAAACGTAAACGTAAACGTAAACGTTAATAATCAAGTTTTCACTTCTGCCGGCACTCCCGGAGTGCAACCCGTTTTTTTTCAAAAAATTTGTCTTTGAGTGATACCTGTTGCCTAGAAAAAAATTTGAACGTGATAAAAAAGTCTTCCTGTATTTATAGTACGGTTGGTAACCCTACTCATTATCAACAATACTCATTGGAGTGATTGGACGACGCACCGCTATTTGCAATGCAATACAGTTTATTTACTTTTAGACGTTAGTGATTTCAATGATCTGATAAGTTGTCGATATTTTGGACCAAGCTAGTCTGTTAGTGTAGTTTATTAGTGCGTCTTAAGACCTTAGATTAACCTTTTCACCGCCACAGTCACGTATAGATGACAAACCAAAATGTGTCCAGCACGCCACCGTCACGACTACATGACAGACTTTAAATACGTAAATAAAGCTCATACAATAAACATAAACTCACGCCTTTTTCCATGGGGGTAGGCAGAAACCACAGAACGCCACCTGCTACGATCCTTACATACTCCTTTCGCCTCGTCCACGTTCATACATCTCGTCATACAAGCACGCCGCCTACGAGTACTGCGCACATGACCTTTCTGAAGAACCTCACCAATAAGGTCAGTGTAGGTCTTCCTAGGGCGACCCCTCCCTGCGTCCCTGTTAATTATGTTCGTTGACTCATCCTTATTTAAATTAGTTGAACTTCTTTCTTTATATTTCATCTATATTAACATAAAATGACAAAAACTAATACCAATTATAAAGTTTCAGGTTCGTAGCTTGGCGCCGAGGGCACATTGTTTTGACGTGGCTGTCAAAGAGTTAATAAAGTAAGCAGTCTGGTTCTGTTCTAGGACGGTGACATAGTGAGGAACCTAACTGTTCGCAGTTTGCAGAGATTGCAACATAAATAATATTATAATTGCAAAATCTTCTATATAATCTATCGTAAAATTATCGAGTTTCAATTACTTTAGGTCACTACACTATTGGTTGCCCGCGGGGCCGGCCAGGGGGGGGGGGGAAGCGGGAAGTCCACACTCGTGTCTCGACACAATTCTAGTTTCATGTTCAGTTATGGAGTCGCGAGAGTTGCGAGTGCGCACAAACAACAGCTCCTCGAGTAGCGGCGAAGACAAAGCAGGTACGTCACCCCACAAAAGCATCTGAGTTATTCCGTGACAAATCTTGAAATGAACTTGATATTTTTTGCAAACATTACCTTACCCAATGTTTCTAATCTTTCTAATCTTTTCTAATCTCCTCGATAAGTTTATTAGATATACATACTTTGTATGAAGACAAACAAATAACACACACGCATCATAATAAACATATTGTGCTGTTATTAAGGCCGGAGCACACCAAATGCGTGGCGTGACGTGATGCGTGCACGCACCAGTTGTAATGTATGAAACTGTAAGAAAGGTGTCAGACCAGATGCGTGACGTGTGAACGCGCGTGACCCACGCACGCAGAGCCGCATCTTGTCACAAACCGAGTCCGTGCGCGCGTGTAGCGGAACGGCAACGTCGCACACGCGCCTGCAGTGATGACGTTGTATTATATGGCGCTCCCTGTTAGATGCCAGACCGGGCACGCACGCATACGCATCGGTCATTGCTGCACGTGCGCACGCACGCAAAGTTGTATTTATTTACAAATAGAAAGCAGTTTACGAGTGTTTTTTTCGCAATGGAGACAATTTTAAAGGAAAAACTAATAGAAATCGTTCGCCAATATGAGTGTCTCTACAACACCAAACATAAAGTGTACAAAAATAGTACAAAAAGATAAAAAAGTACAAAATAAAAATAAAATAAAAAATAAAATAAAATAGTAGCAATAAAGCTTCTTCATCAGAAGAACTGCTGTTGTCCAACATCTTTTCGCTAAATGATCTCAACTCCAAATGCCTGTTGGCAAGGCGGCTCGCACGTGCGTGCAGCAGTTCTGCGTGACGTGATGCGTGCGCGCGCGACGTGTGCTGCACCGGTCTTGGCCGGTGTGACAGTGCTCGCACGCGCGTGTGCACGTCACGTCACGCGTCACGTCACGCCACGCATCTGGTGTGCTCCGGCCTTTATAATGATCATAATTGAACTCGCGCTTTTCCACATTTGCAAAAGCATACCCATTGAAGTGATAACTCGTTTCGCGAAAACACAGAAGAGAGGATAAGATACAGATCAGTATATTTGCTTAACAAGATGAGTTTTGTGTTTAAGTTAATCTATCTAAGTATCTGTTTTGTTTTTCATATAAAATGCTTTGTCCTCAATGACTGACTGACTTCGTGAGTGAGAACTCTTACTTGGACGAGTGGAGTGGTAGGAAATATTGCGCGTGGAGTGCTCGTTTATCTACCTTAGGATAAGGACTTAAAGGCGGCTTCAAGTTCAGTTGAAGTACCGGCTCATGTGCGTCTGCGCCGCCCGAGTAGATCATTAGCAAGTAATGATAAAGTACCAGCGCCATCTAGTTCATTTCGTGTGACAAAATGGCATGACGAAATCGGAATCATAGACTGCAAACAACTTTATTAATAAGGTGATTAACCAGAAGCGTAGCGTACCTTGGCGGGGCCCCGTATAAAAATTTGTTTGGGGGCCCTTAGGAAGGGTAAAGATTTCTCAAAAAAGAAAAAAATGTTTGCATAAAATTAAAAGAAATATTTATTCATCATAATTATCTATCTGTCACATTTTTAAAAACAATTCAAATTAAATATTATAACTCTCCTTGCCTTTTTTTCGGCAAACTGATTTATTAAATCTAGGGAATGCAGAACCGGTGCTGTTTTAAAGAACCGGGATTTTTGGGACTTTCTGGCTTAAGAACCGGGATTCCCGGTACTATCGATACTTTTGATACTTTAATAAGTCTTTGTAAGAGAGTTGAAAGTGTTGAAACGGAGAAAGTAAAAAAAAGACGAAATGACAGGGCAAAGTAAAAACATTTTAATCAAATCAAATACAACGTTTTATTTCTTGTTTTATAGACACTAATGCCCGTTTTCACCATCAATCCCTAATTTTTAAGTATCCCCTAAGACATTTTAGATCAAGCAGAAACGCACTCTAAGTCTGCAGATTTTTTAACATTAACTGATTTTTATACCTAATCCTACATAATATATAACAGAAACAATTATTAAACATCTTCACTTTACCAAACAAATTAACATGACTCTTATTGCAATTCTACATAACCAAATTATATTTAATTTAAAACTTACGTAACATCTACAAAAAAAGGAACTATGGAGTTTTAGTCTCAATATTTATTGATTAGATAATCTTAACAAACATTTTTTAAATTTTAATCTTATAATAATTCAACAATAGTTTGGAACAACTTCAATCGACAAATTCTTTAAATCAACTTGACTCTAATTATACATTTAAGAAAAAATTAAATAAAAATACCCAACCTATAAAATTATAAAAATTTGGAATACTTGCTCAGACCAATATTACATTGGTCTGATTCTTATAGTTACAATGGGGGCACTCAATAACCTAGGTTAGGTACCTGTTTATTTATTTTTTGGAGTATTTCTCTCCTGATCTTAAAAATATAAGAGCGTCCAAACTCCTATCACTTAAACGTGATTTTATTTTATTACAAAGGTACCCAGCGGAAGAAAAAACTCTTTCCGGCTCTACACTTGTCGGTGGAATTGATAAAAGAAAGTCAAAAGCCTGCGACAAATAACGTCCACGATCCCCTCCGTTCTCAAAAAGAGCCATTTCGATCCTCACATTCGTGTTAACATCTTCACTGTGAGTCATTCTGGTTCTTTTACAAGCAGTAGCTTTTTTAAGCTCTGCATTAAGCTCCTCTTTTTTGATTGAGGTTCACTTTCTATGTCTTCATCTGTATCTGACGGCATTTCATTTCATTTTGCCGAAAGTACCGAAAGAACCGGGATTTGGTTTTGAAAATTCCGGTTCCTAAAACAACGCAAATTTCCGGGATTTCCCGGGACTTTCGGTTCCGGGATTTCCCGGGACTATTCACTAATTAAATCATTCATAGCTGATGATGACTTTAGTTTTTCTAAAGTTTCTGCCTCTATGGACAATAGTGACAGGTCTGACAGGCGTTCCTGTCCCATAGAAGTTCTTAAATAATTTTTCATCAGTTTTTGAACGCACGCTTTACTCGGGAAAATAAAATTGCTTTTTTTTACTTTTCTCATTTCTGAAATTTTAAAAAGGGAAGTTTTTATTAATTTTTGCTTACGCACCTTGGGGGCCCCCGGAGGCCGGGGGCCCCGTATAATTGATACGGCAGATACGGCGCGGTAGCTACGCCCCTGTGATTAACACACGACCGCGCGGTCTTGCAGTGTAGGTACCGCGTGATAACCGCCTACCGCAGCGGTGCGCGGTGCCGCGTGTTAATCACCCTAATGATTTTTTGCAATCTAAATAATAGCACCTTAACTTAATCACACAACTGAGCAACAACTAAGCATAAAAAACAAAAACAAAATCCCTATTCTGAGAGCGAACTCGATGACTGGAATCGGAGGCTCGGCACCATGCCCCCGAGCCCAACTGGTTACTAAGACCGTAGCGAATACGTCGATCACTTGAGTCGACTAAGTACGGCTGTTTCATCAAACGTAGTCAGACTTTGATCCGTTATATGTACATACTGTTCGATCGATCCTAGACTGCTGTCGAAAACATGAACTGGAGCGGAGGCCACGTCACACTCAGGACCTTCATCTAGAACCAAAACGTGCATCCAATCTGTACATAGAGGTTTGACGTTTGTCAAATACACGTTTTGATAAATAGAGTGCGTTTCACCCTTAAGGTTTCACCGAATAGTTCTGGTATTAAATTACTGTACTCTGTGGAATAGTTCCTATGGCGTTATGTTGGCAGCAATATTTTTCAGTTTTATTGTTCAAATTAAACAAAATCTGCGGGAGCGTCTTCTCGTCAATGACTTTGACAGCAGAGTAGGGAACATAACGCCATATTAACTATTCGGTGAAACGCACTTTAATTTGAACAATAACACTGAAAAATATTGCTGCCAACATAACGCCATAGGAACTATTCGGTGAAACGCACTATACTTCCCAATTGTCATCCATCGTTTGTTTTCTTCACCCACCACCATTGCGTTTGATTTGGTCGTCAGTCATAGAACTTGTCTTCTGTATTTGCAGGTACAGGTCGACAGACGGACGCGTGCTGCTGCCGAGCGCTCCCCGAGACTGTCGCCTGCCTCTGCGCTGGAGCTGTGCGCACTCAGTGACGTGCCCCGCGACTAACGACGAGCTGCAATGTTCCGCAAGCGTTTGGGAGCGTCTTGGATTAGCGGACAACTCTATGAGACGAAACTAATAAGCTTGTTATATCTAAGAGCGTTTCAAGACCATGCTATTGAAGAGTTTCAATTAGCTTCAAATGTTGCCGACATAGGAGCTTTAGACGACATATGTTTCAGAGCAAAAGTAAAAGGTCGGGACAAACCTGTCGCGGTGTTCATTCAAGATAGATACAGGAAGAACGACAAATGCACAATTAAAATAGATTTAGCGACTTACTTCGAAAGTTATTTGAGAATCAGACAACGTTTCAAAACGTATAATAAGGACGACGTGTTGTTTAAGGGAACATTTGATGAAACAGAATGTTTATTTGTTATTTATACAAACGCAAAACTTGACTCTGTTTATGACTCGGTTCTACGCGACATTTCCTCAACACTGCATGGTTTAATTGATACGGGAGGCACCGTCCAGCAACCGTGCAGATCCGAAGCAATCATCCAATATTTTTATAAAATAATTGTTGGACACGAACTAAACTCACTGGCTGTACTGCTAGCTGAGTTTATAATGAATGAAGACAGATACGAGTTGACGCTGTATGAGGAGCTCCTCCTACGATACCACGTCATTCTGGCGCAAAAAGTTCTCAACGTTTCAGAAATTCAACCTGAAGGACATCGAATCGCTTCCTTTCGTTACGATTTTTTTGATACCAATGAAGATCACCTGCAAGAATTCAAAGAGAAACTGTTTATTGAGATTCTTAAAAGACGAAAGATAGAACCTGCAGATGTAAATAAGTTTCTGTCAGAATGCTCAGCCGACTCCACTGATGCTACGAAACTGAGCAAAGTGATAGGGACGGTTGTAACATATAACAATGGCCAGTTAGAATGTGACAAACGATACATAAAAGATTTCAGGCCACAATTGGATACGTACGTTTCCCGAGGCACTGTCAATAATGCAACGGAACTAGCTGCTAAAGACATACTATTACCTCTACAGTTTAAAGTGCCCGCAGCTTTCGGGAATAAAGATTTAACAATAAGAGGAAGCGATGAGGAAATTGAGAAAATATTAAATCAGTTAGCGTCAAAAATCATCAATTTGTTAGACAAGTGTGAAGCCAATAAGACGGTAACTATAGATGAATCTTTAGGAAGCGGATTACTGAAGCTCAATGGAGGTCTAGCTGGTGCCATCGGGAATATATTCGTGCTCGACGATAACACCAAGCTGATGAAGATTACAGACAACAAGGAATCACTGGGAGATAGTGCAAAAAGGCTGTATGAACTATTAGAAATAAATTACAAAATCCACGAATACAGATTTTGTATAAAAGTAAAGGAGTTTCCTAAACTCTCATTCGACTTTAGTGCATATGAAGAGAATTTAGCGACGGATTTCCTTAACAAATTACTATTTTACTCTGGTCAAGCTGACAGTGACCATTTAGACAATATTATTAAAAGCGAAATAGAAGAACTTTACGAAAGTGACCAAAGTGACCAAAGTATCTACTATCAAGTCAAAACGGACGTGATATTTTCGAAATTTCACGATGAAATCCAGAAATGGTGGCAATCACCAAGTGCGACGTGTCTTACGCGAGAAAGTGACTTATTTAAAAGAGTGTTTAGTCTTATTAATAATGGCCCGCTGCTGAAAATTATAAATATAAGGTACAAGAACAAAATATCACAATATAATTATACGTTTACTGAAGACGCGGTGAGGTCGTTGGACTTGCAGGATCAGCACTCGAGCACCGTCATCATTGCAGAGAACACCGTGCTGACTGCTATTAAAGTGATGCAGTATTTGGAGAATAAACAGCATGTAGTGTTAGATCTTGAATACATTGTGAACCTAGGGGGGAACGACCGGCGCGCATTGTGCACAGAGTTAGAACAAACAAATAAAGACGATGTTCTTATTTTTGTTTGCGATAACAATATGCATCATTCTGTGAACGCGAAGAAAAATTTAGAACACATTGCGAAAGTAATTGTGAACATAACAACTATTATAATTACAAGTCAAACGTCAGTTGAAGTAATACAATATTTCCCGATGGTAGAGAGAGTCATACACGACAACAAACTTAGTCTTGTTGACGTGAGTGAAGATTCGCAGGAGCGTATACTTGAGACCGCCACGGCGACATTTGGGCTCGTGGAAATGAGTCTGGCCGAGCTCCTGAAGGGCTGGCCCGGGGGTGACTCCAGGTGAGTCGAGTTGATACTAACCTAGGTTAGGGCTGCCATCCATCCGGATTTCCCCGGATTTGTCCTAAAGAGTCCGGGTACAACCCGGACACTTTTAGTGTCAGGGGAATTCCGATTAATTGAAAGATAAACGATAAATCAAAACAAAATCTTAATTAAAAATTATCTTAAGCTTTAATATTACTTAAATTATTATTGTAAAAATAATATATTTTTTTCTAGGATGTCCGGGAAAATAACTCGATTTCATCTAAAGTCCGGGATTTTTGAAGTTTCTGTCCGGGGTCGACAAATTAGGTGATGGCAGCCCTAACCTAGGTTCATTTCAAGTAGGTAGGTATGTAGGGACGGCCAAGCGGCCGGTCGCTGCTATTAGTCCAGTCATCTTATATTATTATGTAAATCTTAAAATTCCCGCGGTATTTTATTGCAAAAAGTGCAAGGCTTATACTTTGTTCCTCTTAAATCTATGATGACCAATTGAAGACAAAATTGTGAACATTTATTTTAACTTATTTTTCTGTAATTTTTTTAATAAAAAAGAACTTTATTTAGACAGATCGTCCTATACAATAATTAATATTATATAAAGTATAAAACAAAAAAATATAATAGGTATAATATGTTAGCATTTTATGTAAATGTAAACAGGCTAGCCTACTTTCTGTAGTTTTAACTTATTTTTCGTTTTTTTTTTAACTATTCGGACGTAGTGAGTGCTTGGTTAAAATACAGTACGGCCGTCGTATCTTGGCGGTTCTGAAGTTAGCTGTTTAGCTGCGCAATGAATCTTTTAGGAATGAAATTGTCTACTGCGCAGCCTGCGGCTAACTTCAGAGCCGCCAAGATACAACGGCCGTATTGTAACTCAAGTTTTTAATTTTTTCGGTAGGTAGGTACCTACATTGTTTGGTGCCCTTAACATTTCTTTTTATGTTTTTTTAACTAAATGATGTCTTTTTTAAATAAAAGAATAAGTAATGTTCCAATATCATTACAAAGAATCCAGTACATTTCATGTTGTTACTTTTAAATTGTCTTAATCTATACTTTATACTTTATTACTGTTTGATATGATTATATATAAGTTTTAAAAGAATATTTGTGGCAACACCATACAGCAGATGCATGTGGCAACACAGCAGATTGGATATACTGATTCATGTAAAAGCATGACGGAATAATAAATCTATTCAACGTAACTCGAAAGTGTTATTATTAATTATATCCTTGAACCATATCTCAAACAGAACATGGTGTCAGGTTAAAACTTAAACTGATTGAAGAAACCTTAGTGGAAGAAACCTTAGTGGAAGTGAAAGTCATTAACAAAATGGAGGGAATAAAGCCGCCAACAGGGTTGATTTTAACGGGCGATGGGGCAAACTGGCACAGATTTAAACAGCAATTCCAGCTGTACCTGGAAGCAGTAGGACTATCAGACGCCAAGGAAGAAAGAAAAATTGCTCTATTTCTGAATGTTGCGGGAGAGGACGCAGTAGATGTATACAATTCACACATGAAACCAAATGAGGTTATAACCTTGGAAAATCTAGTAAGGACATTAATAAAATTTCAGCTCGATTGCAGCGCATGGTTCTCAAATTATTAAAATATAATTTTGAAATAAGGTATGTACCTGGTTCAAAAATGTATATAGCAGATTATTTGTCAAGGCACTATAACACAAATAATGCTAGGTTAGATCCAGTGCTAAGAGAGCTAGTACATAGTATAAATTCAGAAGTTGTTTATGGTTTAGAAACTGATTTGCAAGTTTCAAATAATAAGTTACTAGAGTAAAGCGCAGGCCACACCGCCAGCTAGCGGGCGGGCGGGCTAAGCGGGCGGGCGAAGCGAACGAAGGAAACTATACAAACTACGCGAAATATTGGCGAGCTAAACTATGGGGTTCACACCGAAAACTACGGAGAGACAAGCGACGGATATTTCGTTAGCTTAGCTCGTTGAATAGTCGGTAGCTCGCGGTGTGAACCGAAGTATGTAAAGAGGTGAAACGATGTTCGCCCGCCTAGCCCGCCCGCCCGCTAGCTAGGAATCGTCGGATATTTCGTTAGCTTAGCTCGTCAGGTTAGTCGGTAGCTCGCGGTGTGAACCGAAGTATGTAAAGAGGTGAAACGATGTTCGCCCGCTTAGCCCGCCCGCCCGCTAGCTGGCGGTGTGGCCTGCGCTTTAAAACAAGAGACAGCAAAAGATGCCAATCTTCAACAAATAAGGTTGTGGTATAATTCAGAGTGGCCTAAAAATGATAAAAATATACAAGGTGTTGAGCTGAAAAAGTTGTACAAATTAAAAGATTATTTAGTAGTGAAAGACCAACTCATATTTTATGAAAATAAAATACTTATTCCTAAGCATATAAGAAAAGAGATGATTTCAATAGTTCATGCAGGGCATGCTGGAATTGTAAAATGTAAAAAACGTGCCAGAATAGTAGATTATTAACCAAGGGGATAAAGCAGTGTCTTCTGTCGCGGGTGACGATTTAAATCGCGAGCGTAACGAAGGACTCGAGGTTTACTCCCGAGCGTAGCGAGGGTGTTAAAAACTTAAATCACGAGCGAAGCGAGGGATTTAAGGCGAGTCCTGAGTGTAGCGAGGGATTTAAGTTCACCCAAGACTAAGACAGCTTTATCACCGAGGAAAATACTCTACTTTTCGTATCATTTGCGAAAAAATTAACACAATAATAATATGAGATATGCATTTTAGAACATTAAGTTATTTATAAAAATAAAATAAAATAAACTTAACGTTTATTTGAAGAAAACAAAAACGCGGCAAATTCCTAGACTAATATTTTTTTGTCGGAAAAGCAAACGCATCAAGCTCATACGGCCTCGTCGGTTTTCGTAATTTTATTTAAATAATCATAACTGCATAATAAATGCGTATTCCTTTTTCAAAAAGATGTATAATGCTTTTAAATATACGAACTCAATGGTGTAAACACAGATGTAGTGCAGTATAAATTTCGGTAAGTATTCCAAATTTAAATCACATTCTCTCCCTAGAGGATAAATGAAATTCAGTACAATTTTCTTTCCCTGTTTTTGACAGATTAATAATGACTATTGTTATGTTCGCTTTTTGTGGCATAGAATGTCACTTTTTTGAGCAAGTGGTACGAAAAGGTGTTATATTGGCCAGGAATGTCAAGAGACATAGAAGAGTTAGTGTCAAAATGTAAAGCTTGTGAAAAGTACAGGCCATCAAATCCTAGACAACCCTTATTGTCTCATGACATACCTGACCTGCCTTTTAATAAAGTTGGTATGGATGCTGCCCATTTTGCTGGAAGAGACTATTTAGTTCTGGTGGACTATTATTCAAAGTGGATAGAAGTGAAGTCTCTAAGGAACAAAACAGCTGGATATATAATTAAAAAATTACTGTCAATTTTTTGTACTCATGGTGTTCCCAGGTATATAGTAAGTGACAATATGCCCTTTGGTAGTTTTGAATTCGTACAGTTTTCTCGAAAATTCGATATTGAGTTGATAAAGTCCAGTCCCCGATACCCTCAATCAAATGGGTTATCAGAAAAAGCAGTGGGTATAGTCAAGGGCATGTTAAAAAAATGTTTAGAGGATCGTTCTAATTTTGAAATTGCCTTGTTGCATTACAGAACAACCCCAGTAGCAGGGTTGGAGTATAGTCCATCTGAATTGTTAATGAGTAGGTTGATAAGAACTAATTTACCTTGTACACAAGAATTATTAAAACCTAAAGTACCACTAAATGTTAGAGAGCAATTGATGTTAACCAAAGAAAAATCTATGGCCATATATAATAAAACTGCAAAGGCTAAGAAACCTTTTACTTTGGGGGATAATGTAATAATACAAAATGCACCAAATAAAGAATGGTGTGCAGGGAAAGTTATTGGTGAAGCTGATGGCCCTAGATCTTTCATTGTAAAAAATGAAAAAGGTAATTTGGTTAGGAGAAATGAAAGACATATTAGACCAAGTAAAAATAAGTTTATTGTAAGACATGACAGTGTACCTGATAAGTTGCTTGAAAGTCAATTGGTGGATATCAGGCAAGGACATGAGAATAATGAGTCGGATAGTACCAATGATAATGTAACAGATACTGATCATACAGAAGCTATTCCTGAGAGGAGAATGAGATCAGGTAGGGTCACTAAAATGCCATTGTATTTAAGAGACTATGAGTTAAGTTAAATGTTTGTTTATGTAAACTGTTTAGCTTTAGGGGGGATGTTTGATATGATTATTTATAAGTTTTAAAAGAATATTTGTGGCAACACCATACAGCAGATGCATGTGGCAACACAGCAGATTGGATATACTGATTCATGTAAAAGCATGACGGAATAATAAATCTATTCAACGTAACTCGAAAGTGTTATTATTAATTATATCCTTGAACCATATCTCAAACAGAACAATTACTTTATATTAATATTATAAAGCTGCAGAGTTTGTTTGTTTGTTTGTTTGTTTGTTTGAACGCGCTAATCTCTGGAACTACTGGTCCGATTTGAAAAATTCTTTCAGTGTTAGATAGATTAGTTATCGAGGAAGGCTATAGGCTATATACCATCACGCTACGACCTACGGGAGCGGAGCAGTAACCAAAGACGCGGGTGTAACCGCGGCGGACAGCTAGTAGTAAAATATAGCCTATGGCACTCAGCAGTAACGTAGCTTCCAATTTGCGGAAGAATTTTTAAAATCGGTTCAGTAGATCCAAAGAAATTCCCTCCCCCCCCCCTACAACCTTACAAACTCACAAACTTTACCTCTTTATAGTACTGTTATAGGCCCCTGACCCCGGCGGTTGCGCGCCCCCCTTGGTTGACTGGCAAAGTTACCAAACAGCCTGAATATAAAAGCTTTATAAAATTACTAGCTGTCCGCCGCGGTTACACCCGCGTCTTTGGTTACTGCTCCGCTCCCGTAGGTCGTAGCGTGATGGTATATAGCCTATAGCCTTCCTCGATAACTAATCTATCTAACACTAAAAGAATTTTTCAAATCGGACCAGTAGTTCCAGAGATTAGCGCGTTCAAACAAACAAACAAACAAACAAACAAACAAACAAACTCTGCAGCTTTATAATATTAGTATAGTATAGATTTGACAAAAATAAAATTATTTATTTTATTTTATTAACATAACATCACGCCTGTAATCCCCGAAGGGTTAGGCAGAGGTGTACCCATGAGTACACCCACATTTCGGCAATTATGTTTAGGTCCCATGTAACAGGGGGCGAGCCTATTGCTATCAACCGGGCACAAATCCAGACTCCGAGGCTGCTACTGAGAAATTCCTGATGGAAAACCCAATAACACTTTGCCCGACCTGGGAATTGAAGCCAAGACTCATTGCTCAGCAGTCACGCTTTGCGACTAGATCAACGAGGCAATCAAAAATAAAATAAAATAATTCAATGAAAATAATATCTATTTATTTTATCAAATAACACACAAGTCCATTTATTTACAAAAAAAGATGTAATAAATATAAAAGTAATCAAAATTATTTTGCTGACGTTTAAAAAAAAATACAGTAAAACGCGAAAGTACAGTCAACAAAAAAGATAGGTATACAGGGTCGATGGATATATACACATCAAAAGTGTCTAGGGATCAACATCCCTAACAAAAGTTAGGGATGTTATGAGAAAAATTATGAAAAAAATGTACATGAGAAATAATCAAATAAGAGATTTAAAAATCATTAAAAACAAAAATCTAAATAAATTGAAACGTACACAAGTACTAAATAATTAAAATTCATGTACTTATAAGTTATTATGCATAAACTCTTTTCAATGTTTTGCGTTGCATTGCTCACACCACACTAAAAACAAAAAACAAGTAGTTTCCCAGCATTGTAATGTAACATTACTTGATGAGCAGTATACGTACCTAGTTAACGGTTATCAGTAGGGTTGCCAACTCTTTGTCGGTCAAATATAGTAGTTCTAAAATTATTACCCATAAAAATATAGTAGGTAAGGAAAATGTTAAAAAAAATATAGTAGGTTCCAAAACAGGTACTTTATTTTTTAATTAAAAGAATATTTTTTTGCTACTCTTAGCCTTTATTACATTTTTATTTTTAAGAAATGCCTCTAAGCTGTTACTGCAATTTAAATTTAATTCATGCCAATCTCTTTCTTGTGCATTTTCCATTATGGCGAACTATCCAATTGTATTTGGACTTCCACCAGATTTTAAACTTTTGCAGCCACTTTGTTTTTTCCGTGGAGGCGTTATAGTGCCAACGTCCTTTTAATTTCACCATCATAATTTTATTACCATTGTTATTCATTTTGGAAATAAAAAATATTTAACTTCAAATCTTCAATAATGGCTTTAATGGAAGAGACACCATACAAAATGACTAATAATATTAATTAACTAAGTAAGTCGTTACAAAAACACGAAGTCGAGAGCGCGAAAATCGAAAAACTGTCTATTGGATGTAATTGTCAACTTGACATTCCAGAATCGTTAAGAAATAAATACAGATGTTTCGTCTACGCTTAGACATTATGAAACGAATATTATTGCTTAAGAGTTTGATGCCTTTAAAATATAGTAGTTTCGCCTACTATATCTTTTTTCCAAAAATATAGTAGGCGGGGGCTCTAATATAGTAGGATACTATATATATAGTAGGGTTGGCAACCCTAGTTATCAGATATGGTTGTTATCAACCCAACTTGAGCTCTGTTCAGGATCGACTCGACGTACGTCAGTGATGTTTGAGGCTATTGAAAGTCAAGCGTTCCACAGCAGAGTTATAATTACACTGTCGCATGTACAGTAGCGGTCATAAGTGCAGTAGCAATCTACAAAGCTAATCGATTGACACTTTGGAAACTTACGACCTTTCGACGTCGTGTGCCAATTTTGAGGTGTACGTAGGTACTGTGTTATTACGTTCAAAAGCGCCTTATAATGGCCTAATTAAATAAATGATTTGACTTTGACTTTAACTTTGAATACATCACTTATACACACAGATGTAGGTATGGCCTGTACCGCGTGTTCACAGCAATTCAAACCTTAGCATGCTACTGCACTTATGACCGCTACTGTATAACTTAACTCTACCGACATCCTTACAAAACTAATTAATATTATAAGTACCTACCTATCTGCATTACATTGCTTATATAACGAAAGGAGAGATAAGACGAATAACAAAAGGTATTTATATAGGAGATGCTGGAGATGTGAGTGACAACGCAGGGAGGGGTCGCCCTAGGAAGACCTACACTGACCTTATTGGTGAGGTTCTTCAGAAAGGTCAGGTGCGCAGTACTCGTAACCGGCGTGCTTGTATGAACGTGGACGAGGCGAAAGGATCGCAGCAGGTGGCGTTCTGTGGTTTCTGCCAACCCCCACAGGAAAAAGGCGTGGGTATGGTTATGTATGTACCTACATTACAGTACCGTCAGGGCCCGATTTAGCTATTTAGCCGCTCCGAGCAAAATAATATTCGCCGCCCTTTACACTAACACCATAAGTCATGAGCGTGATGTCAAGATGGGATGATATATGTGATATTGTTTTAATGTTTTAAAATACGTTGGTCTACTACGGTTTCTTAAAAAGTTTACAAAAATTCATGAGAGTATGTTGGACTTCGTGCAACCGCCCGGCACACTCATTCCGCTCTGGGCAATGGCCCTGCCGGCCCCCCCTCAGCTCGGGCCCTGAGTACCGTTCCAGTCCAACCCCTTACTAAATGTCCCAGTCCCACTTCGATACCTGGGAATTTCACTCTAGCGATCTCCAACACTAACCGTCGACATTCGCCGCTCATGTGGACGAGGCTGTTCTTACAATCATATACTGTGTGTTCGCATTCAATAAAATATCTGCGTAACTCGTGCACAGACTCACGATTCGTAACAATTATAGTATTCTTGTACCGCACTGCGGCTGCAACGTTTTCAAAAGTTTTCTTTTCCGTAATAGAATCTTGTATTTGATTGCATACTAATATTAACACTTTATCCTGGTTAGTACTTGCCAACTCTTTGCGTAACGCGTTACGTTCGTTCGTTGGCAGGTTCACAATATCTCCAAGATCTAACACTACATAGTCTTTATTCTTCAAATACTGCATCACTTTAACAACAGTCAGCACGGTGTTGACTGCAATGATGACGGTGCTCGAGTGATCATCCTGCAAGTTCAACGACCTCACTGCGTCTTCACTGAATGAGTAATAAAATTGTGTTATTTTTTTTATAAATGGTACGCTCATTGAGCGCATCAGTGGGTCTTCAATAATATAGCTCGTGGCTCTTTCGAATATTCTATCTTCTCTGGTAAGATACGGCGCTTCCTTCGGTAGCATCCACCATGTCTGTATTTCATTGTGATATTTTAGAAATATCGCTTCAATTGTGTTTTTAGAGTTGTCGCTTTCTTGTAGTTCCTCTTCTATTTCGTCTTTTATTATCTCCGCTACGAGCTTCTCGTCCGCATGGTTGGAGTAAATTATCAGTTTGTGTAAGAAGTCTCTCGCTAAACCATCTTCATATGAACCCCGCTCAAATAACAGTCTAGGAAACTTGCTCACTTTAAAATAAAATCTATATTCAAGCAAATTATTGATTTCTCTATTCAATCTGTCATACAGCATCCGAGCCAGAGTTCCCAGTGATTCCTTGTTGTCTGTAATCTTCATCAGCTTGGTGTTATCGTCGAGCACGAATATATTCCCGATGGCACCAGCTAGACCTCCATTGAGCTGCAGGAATCCGCTTTCTAAAGATTCATCTACAATTACAATTTTACTGGCTAAATACTTGTTTATTAAACTGATGATTTCTGTCTTTAGATAATTTATTCTTTCCTCTTTTTTCGTATCGTTGCTGCTTAACGTTAGGTCTTTGTTTCCAAAAGATGCGGGCACTCTCAGTGTGGTGTTAGCAGATAGTAATATTTGTTTTGCAGCTCGTTCCACAGCTTTGTTAACAGACGTTGGAGATACGTTCACTCGATTCAACTCTGGCTTGAAATGTTGTTTGTAATTTTCATTTATATTCAACTGGCCATTATTATACACTACAACAGTCCCTATCAGCTTACTCAATGCCTCAGTCTCATCATCGGTGGACGCGGCTAAGAATTCTGACAGTAAACTTTCTACATCCGTCTGGTTTATCTGTCTTATTTGTAGAATCTTTTTGTACAATGCATTTTTGAATAGAATGAAGTATTCATCAGGGTTATCAAAAAACTCGGGACGAAAGGAAGCGACTCGATGTCCTGGCTGTCCTGATGTCCCAGGCTGAATTTCTGAAACGTTGAGAACTTTTTGCGCCAGAATGACATGGTATCGTAGGAGGAGCTCCTCACTCAGCATCAGGTCGATTCTGTCTTCATTCAGTGTTAACTTAGCTATCCGTTCAGCCAGTGAGGTTATTTGATTTTCAAGAGCTACTTTACTCAGAGACTCTACGTCCTCTTTCTTTAAGTCAGCTTGCTTGGCTGAGCCTCCTGTGCCGATCAGATCGTACAGATGAGAGGCGAAGCTGCTCGTCACCGGGTTGTTAGCGATCTCATCCTTCGCGGTTGTGTATATCACAAATAAACATTCTGTTTCATCGAATGTGCCGCTAAAGAACAAATCGTCATTACTCAGATTAAACTGTTGTCTGATTTTCAGGTAACTGACAAAGTACGTCGCCAAAACTATTCGAAGTGTTCTTTTGTCGTTTTCCTTGTGTTTAGCTTGAATGAACAGACAGACAGGCCTGTCACATCCTTCCTTCGGGTCCACTACCGCTTTGAAACAAATGTCGTCGAAGGCGCCTACGTTGTCGACATTTGAGGCTAATTTAAAATCCAGGATCCTTTCGTCATTAATCGCTCTAAAATATAACAAGCTGAGTAGCTTCGTTTCATACAGGTGTCCGCAGATCCCTGCCGTTCCTGGGCGCCTCTTGAACATGGTGCAGGTCGTCGTCAGTCGCGGGGCACGTCACTGTACACAGCACCGGCGCAGAGGCAGGCGACAGCCTCCGGGCGCTCGGCGGCAGCACCGAACTTAGCGAAACGTGCGGCTGTCGACCTGTCCTGCAAACAAAGAGAATAGGTTCCATGTCACTGAAATATCCTATACCTTGTTGCTTTTCCACCAATTCGCACTTACGTCTTTTATAACGCGCACAGCAAAGGAGTGGAACTCTCTGCCTGCGTCTGTATTTCCGAACGCATTCGACCCTAATCTCTTCAAAGTTACAGTGAAGGCTTCTTCTGGGTATGCTCACTCCATCGAAGACTTTGTCTCTGTCTCCTCTGACCTACACTAGAGTCGAGAGCAAACCCATCCTAACTAATATTATAAATGCGAAAGTAAGTTTGTTTGTTTGTAACCTTTCCACGCCTAAACCACTGAACCGATCATCTTGTTTTGCACATACATTGTCAGGTACAGAAACGGACATAGGGTACCTTTCATCCCGAAAAAAGTACTGTTCCCGAGGGAAATCTCAATAACGATCAAATAATGATAGATGACGCCACATGTCTTTTGAATCATGATCGAATTTAAAATTTAATTTGCGAGAGAAGCCGCAGGCGAAGGCTAGGCTTAAATAAAAATGTATATAACTGGCCAGCAGGGTTATCACGAATTGACATGCGTACACGTGCCTACTTGTATGATAATGTGTTCACATTGCTAGAAGTGCTGGTAAACTTCAGCGTTTTCGAAATGAATGAACCGATTTTAATGAAACTTCCTACACAAAGCAGGAGACATAGGTCTTAAAAGTTATCAGAGAACATTTTCGTTAGGTAGCTCACGTGGCGGACTATCAAATGTATTTTACACCGTATTAAATATCTTATCTTTTAGTAAAGTTACCAAATTAAGTTGTATACAGCGCCGTCTTTCACCGATTGTAGGCTCTGGACACATGAAGATGTTTGACGTATTTTTTGATAGATGACAAGGGAGGGGAAGGGGGGGGTAAGATACTCAAGCCCTCCCCCAAAACCGTGTTCAGTGACGTCAGGTCTTCTGTGACAAATCTTAAGGCGGTACCCCTAAATAAACCTTGTTTTCAGTAGGAAAATAAACGACATCTAAAAGCACATTACTTATTAATGTTTGATATCTTATCATCACATTGCACATTCTAATTTTGTTAGATGTGTTAAAAATACGTTGAGGACTTCCTTGCAAAATAATGACTAAAATTATTGTGCTTAATGCAACGTGTTACAATAATTAAAAAATCAAAACACGTTTAACACGTTTTATTATATTTCAAAAGCTCCGCCTAGTTTTTTATTAAATATTAAAATAATTCCGAAAAATTGCGTGAAAAAGAGAAAGGTGCGAAAGAGATGAGATGCGAACGTGGCGTGCGACAAAGAGAGAAGGAATGCTCAAGGTCATTTAGTCAGTAAACTTGATATTATAATTAAACATTTTTGCAAACATTATCCTCCTTCATTATTTATTAATTGTGATTAATTCTGTGTCGAACGACAAACGTCAACTACAATTCCGGATCCGCCACTGTTCACTTCAACCTAATAAAATTATATACAATTAATAAAAGTAACATAATACTAGGGCTGCCATTATTCTAATTGCCGACGCCGGACAAAAACTTCAAAAACCCCGGACATTTGGGGTGAAATTGAGTTTTTTTACCGGACATCACAAATTTTTTTTTTCAATAATTAATTGGGATTCCCCTGACATTAAAAGCGTCCGGGTTTTACCCGGACACTACATAATACTAATATTTCATAAGCTTGGGACTAGAAACTTATATCATAGATCTCATTGTCATAACATTGGGTAAGTACTAGTAGTGCTAACTAGATGTTGACCGCGACTTTGTCCGCGCGGTTATGAAGATATGAAGTTTAATGATGTATAACGGAAACTATATTTGCATTTTAAATAGATCGGTCAAAGGAATCACGTTGTCCCATACAAACTTTGCCCCCCTTTTTCACCCCCTAAGGGGTAGAATTTCGGAAAATCCTTTCTTCGGCCATTCTCCGATTAGCAAGTTTTACTTGTCCGGGCTTGCTTAATCCATAATGTTATCATATTCAATCATGCAATTTTTTTTATATGTTAGATAGCATCCGTATCTAGCTGTAAACAAAAAAAAATGGCTTCTGTTTTAAGTAGTTAACACTAAATTAATTATCTTATGTTCAAAAAACCTCTGTTCTCTAATTACCGTGGCTTGTCCGCACACCGACTTATTGTTAAAACTTGCTCGTAATTTTTATATCGTACAGATTTACTTTGATCCATTTAACGTTTTAAACGGTATTAAGCAACGTGTATCGTATAACAAAATATCGACTCAATAGAACCAGTCTATAAATAATTATTGTTAAGTAACCGCATGTCCGATCGAAAGTTATAATTGCCGTGACATTTTCTGTTCTCGGGTGCAAATCCCTAACTAACAGTATTTGGCACATTACTACCGTACACGTCGCGTCTTCTCGTGTGTGCCGTGGCCCATCAGCAGTTGCACGCCTCTAACGTTAGTGTACTGGCAATGAAGCACGTGAGTATATAATCACCGTAGCCTTGGTTAAAAACTTTTCTAATTGCCGTTGTACTTATTTTAATACTTGATTTTTAAGTTAGACCCAAGTTGATCATGTAAATAGAGACAATACTTTGGCCTCCGTACGTTGTAATAAGCAAGTATTTGCATACTGTGTCGGTTTTCGACATTTTTTAAGAAAATCTGTCGTTTTCTAATTACAGTATACAAATTACCATATGTTTATAATTACCGTTGTATGAAAAATTAATACAATGTTTGTTTTATTTAGTTTGTTTTTACCTAATTTTCATTGAAAGTGTTTCATTTTTAATAAATTATAGCGATGACAAAGTGTCTTTTTTACTATTGGTTATGCTTATGAGGTACAGTCAGCAACAAAAGTCGATTAACATTTAAGATGCTTAAATCGTAATTATTAAACACAATATTAAAGGAAATAGAAAATGGATTTAAAATTAAGATAAAATAAACCCTTAGCTATTGCCTGAAATTCTGATAAGCATTGCATTGTGTTATTTTGTATTTATTTAAATGAAATAAAAAAGTTATCATGTTAATCGACTTTTGTTGTTGACTGTACATCGTCAATTCTGTTGCTTTAATTATAATTATATGTGTACAAATTATTAATGTGTGTTATTATCATTTGAATACCTATCATATTTTATATAGACTTGATGATATTTTCTAATCACCGTTGTATTAAATATTAAATTTTTCTAATTACCATACTTATGAAATTTTTTAGTCTCTTTAACTAGAAAACCACCATTAACTGTTACATGCCAAATTAATTATTGAATTCGTATCTTTGATTTCTTTCATATTTTCATGTGTTTAAATCAAATTTGTGAAAAATAAAAAAGGTTACGGTAATTAGGCAAAGAACGCCAAATTGGAGAATGACCGTCTTATGGGATGCCTACGTCATACAAAGAACACACGCTCCAAGTTTCAAGTCTCTACGATCAGCCGTTTGGGCTGTGTAAAGCATTAAAATGTGGGTAAAGATAATGGAACGGACTGCAAATAATGTTTTTTAGGACAGGCCGGGGCCCCGGGCCCAGAGTGCCCAGTGGAGAGAGGGGCCTGGTTGTGCATGGCTCAGCCAGCAAGGCTCTACAGCACACCTACCTTTAATAAATAGTCGTCAGACACGCAGCACTCCACAGTCTCTCCAGCAGGTACCCTTCAGGCACAAGATGAAGTACGACACTATGTAGCTGAAGTGCTGAACACAGAACATATAATTAAATGTTAGTAGAGTATTAATAGATAGGACTTTGAGGAAAACACTTCGCAAACCGCGCGTTATCTATTCCACAAGCCGTGGCACTACACCACTACATGCCGACTGCTTATATATATATATGATTCATTAATAGGGTTACCAACGTTTCTTTGGCTGATTGTAATATTTTTCAGAATAAGTGATAAAAAATATAGAAAAAAAAAATATTTTATGTAAGTAACTTAATTATTTTTTAACTTTTATTTACTTATATTATCGTGTGAGGTATTGTTTGTAAGGGCTTTTTGTAATGATTTCAAACATTAATACACAAGCACTAAAAAGTGAAAAATAAAAAGCTTCTTTACAAAAAAGATAACCGCCTTCAAAAACTACAAAATAAAAATAACTTTAGTTTTGGAAGTCGGTGGCAATACTTACCTACATAACAAAAAACAAAACCAAAGCCGCCGACTTCCAAACCTAAAGTTATTTTTATTTTGTAGTTTTTGAAGGCGGTTATCTTCTTTTGTTAAAAAGCTTTTTATATACCTACTTATTATTTGTTGGTATAGCAGCAATAGAAATACACATTCTGTGATAATTTCAACTCTCTAGCTATTACGGTTCATGTCATGAGATACAGTACGCTGACAGACGGATAGCCGAGGCTTAGTAATAGGGTCCTGTTAGCACCCTTCGGGTACGGATCTCTAAATGCTTTAGTTTTTACTGTGTGGGGACTTTGTTACGTATTACTTTCGGTGTTATATTTGCGTTCTTTTTATATTTCCTAGTATTTAGTATGCAGACCCGGAATACAGTACTTACAATATTATACAGGCTCATAAGAAATTCACCCGAAACCTGAAAAGGGGTCATTGTACTCACCAATATGAACAACTTTTACTATGGAATCAACCCTGAAATCATGAAAAAAAAAACCGCTGATCCACACATTACGCTCGTGCTGTGTAGCATTTTTGTAAGGAACAGCTGATTTTTTTTTCATGATTTCAGGGTTAGTTCCATAGTAAAAGTTGTTCATAATGATGAGTACAATGACCCCTTTTCAGGTTTCGGTTAAATTTTAATGAACCTGTATAACAGGGATAGCAAACCTTTACTGGTAAACATGACAGATTTAAAGAAAAAAATATAATTTGACTAAGACATGCCATCAAAGAATCTAGACTGTTTATTATAATAGAGAAAAATAAAACTCGATATTTGTACAAGAATCGTAATGTTTACTATTTTATGTTTATTTTATTAATAGATTAGTGTGATTTCTGCTTTTGAAAATTGGTCGAAAATTATAAACGTGCCCGAATTATTTTGTCGCGTGCCATTGGTTCCATCATACCAATAATATATACCATCCCTGCTATATATTATAGTACGGTTGGCAACCCTACTCATTATCAACATGTGTTCTCATTGGACGGCGCACGAATACATTTGCAATACCTACAGTTTATTTACTTTTAGACGTTAGTGATTTCAATGATCTGATAAGTTGTCGATATTTTGGACCAAGCTAGTCTGTTAGCAGTTTATTAGTGCGTCTTAAGACCTAAGAATAACCTTTCCACCGCCGCAGTCATGTATAGATGACAAAACAAAATGTGTCCAGCACGCCGCCGTCACGACTACATGACAGACTTGAAATACGTAAATAAAGCTCATTTAAACAACATTGTTTTTTTATTTCCTTTGCTAATTATTATGTTCGTTGACTCATTCTTATTTATATTAGTTGAACCTCTTTTTTTATTTCATCTTTATTAAAATAAAATAACAAAAACTAATACCAGTTATAAAATTTCGAATTCGTAGCTTAATAATAATAATATATTAAGGGAAGGAGGTATAAGATGGGGACGCTAAGGTCAAACAGTAAAAATACTGATAATTTAAAGTAACATTTTTAATTATTATTTAGTATAACATACATTATAGTTGTAAGTTTTATTTGGCACAAGTTTTGGAATGTTTGAGAATTATATAAATTAAAAAAAAATATTATAAGAAAAAATAGGAAATACACCGTCTTACCCCATATATGAGGCAAGACAAGGACGTCAAATGGGGGCAAGACGGGTTGAAGAAGAATCAACATCGTCTTGTTTCCTAGACTCAGAGGAAGTATTAATTTGCTTTTTCTATTTACTCCTCCTTACAGACATATCAAATCAATACAATACATCTTCTGGGTCGTCATCATCCACACCAGCACATGCAGTGTGTGCCCACTGGCCACACCGCTTACAGCCCACCCAATTTTCGGATGACTTTAAATACCTAATAATATTGTTCTTCAGATCGTGACAATACAATACAAATAGTGTCCTCTTGCGTCTTCTTCCCTTTGCCCTTGCCCTTTTCATTCAATTTTTTTTCCGCGTTTTTATTGGTTTGTGGTTTGGCAGGTCTTTTACGGTCTTCCAATTCAGATTTATATATGGTGTAGAAGTAATTATTACATTACAGTTACCTGAAAAGATACAGAAACAAAAATGCAATTACACACCAAGCATTAAAAAGCATAAACCTTTACAAAGTTTCATGAGGCAAGACAGGGCAGTACCCCGTCATGCCTCAAACATTTTGCCCCGTCTTGCCCCGTGAACCAAATTTGCAAAAAAAAAATAATGAAAAAAAATGCGTCAACATTCAAGGACCATGCTATAAATCACACGATGCTCAGTAGAATCTTAAATGTGTACACAAAATACCAATAAACAGACACTATTACTTACAATTTTATGGCAGTAACTTCAAACTTGAAATATTATATGACGACAACACGAAAACACGTTTTGACCTGCAGCTCCGATTCGCGTGCACTCTCACTCGTTTACGATACCGCACTAATGGCCGCTTGCAAATCGCGTCCTGTAGGCGCATGCACTACGTTAGGGTTGTGTTTAGTTTGCCGTAAGTGTGTGTGTCCCCATGATACCCCGCGTCCCCATCTTATACCTCCTTCCCCTAATAATATCGACTACTTACATAGACATAACCTAGTAGCTAGGATTATCCACGAGCAGCTTGCTCTTAAATACAGTCTTGTGGAATCGGAAGTGCCCTACTACAGGTATGTGCCCGACCCAGTTCTTGAAAATGGCAATATCACATTGTATTGGGATCGATCTATCATCACTGACAGGACTATTGTTGCCAATAAGCCTGACATAGTGGTGATAGATCGATTGTGGATATAACAGTCCCGCATGACGAGAACCTAGTGAAGGCTGTGAAAGATAAACAAATGAAGTATCTTGACTTGGCTCGCGAGGTTGTCGACATGTGGGATGTGAGTACAGCAATCACTGTGCCGATAGTCGTAACGGCCAATGGCATAATAGCCAAGAGCCTCGACCAACACCTTAGGAGGCTCTTGTTGGGCGGTTGGATCAAGGGCTTGATTCAGAAAGCGGTACTCCTGGACACGGCGCGTATTGTTAGGAGATTCCTTTCTCAGGAGCCCTGACCACCGGTAGCTTGGACCCTGTTCCCGATGCCGGTGGGCTACTATTTTTTATATATACACTACGTAACAAAAACCCTGTCAGATCAGTGGTGCCGTTGATCAGTTTAAATTTATGTTTTATTTTAATTTAATTACTTCTTCTTTCTTCTTTTTTTTTTCACTGGGGAAAAATAATAATCTCAAATCCATTAAATGGTTACGTATATGTGTACGCAGTACGATGCCGAATAATACCCTTAAGGATCGGACAGGGTTTTTGTTACAGGCTGTATATATATGTATATAAAATAAATAAATGTGAATAATATTTAAATTGTAGAATATCGAAAAATTATATCGAGTTTCAATTTGGTTTAGGTCACTACACTAATTGGTTACCCGCGGGGCCGGCCGGGGGGGAAGTCCTCACTCGTGTCTCCACACAATTCTAGTTTATTTTGGTGATGCTCTGACGCGTGGCAAATAATCAGACAGCCATTATTGTGATAGTGTCCATATATAATATCTCTGCTTGTGTGTGTCGAGCACAGTAGTGTCGCGAGAGTTGCGAGTACAAACAACAGCTCCTCGAGTAGCGACGAAGACAAAAGCAGGTAAGTACGTCATTCACCAGTACAGCGTCCAGGGTGGGGGGGAGCACTAAGGGACTCAAGTCCCCCTCTAAAGCATCTGAGTTATTCCGAGACAAATCTTGAAGCGAACTGTGTTGATATTATTCTAATTAAACTTCTAATGTTGTATCATGCAATAAAATCTTATCGGATGCCTACGTCATACAAAGCACTCACCCTCCAAGTTTCAGGGGCTACGATCAGCGGTTTAGGCTGTGCGTTGATCAGTCAGTCAGTCAGTCATTCTACATACACACAGTCTATTATTACAAGTATATAAAAGTATTTACTTTCACTTTGTGTGTTTGTCATCACAAATTGCAAGTTAAAAAAAAAAGAAGAAATATCGTAAGTAGTCAAGATAAAGAAAAAAAGTTAAGATAAATCCGTTCAGTCGTTCTTGAGTTATAAAATTGCAACGAAAAGTGGCATTGAATGAAAAAAACAAACTTTAATTCACTCGTCGATGTTTGTCTGTTTTGTCCGTTGTCCGGTTAGTACGACTAAGATTCGCCGGTCCCTTGACAGTGGTTAAATCGGATTCTACTGTATTTAGATTAGATTAAATTGTATTGTACCAATGAAATATGCCATGGGGTCCGAGCGCTCACCTTGTTTTTCGGGACATCGCGAAGCGACTGGTCGACTCTTCACATGACCAGAGGGCTGGCCTTTTCTTAGGCCAAAGAATCAACATTGCTATACAACGTGGCAATGCTGTCAGCCTTTTGGGCACTTGCCCCATTGACAGCGACGCGGACGAATTTTTTCATGCCCTATGAGATCTCCTTTCTGCCTTTTTTTTATAAATAATGTACATAATATGTCAATAAATATATTGCATATTGCGTAATATTGGGTTGCCTAAAAAAATTCAAAAAAAAAAAACCAATGAAATTGTCACTTTAAAATGTCAAAATTTCTCGTTTAATAATGCTGCGTACACACCGGCCTAACGAATGCCTTCGTGGGGCCGCCGGTGTGTACGCAGCAAAACCGTTCAGACAGGACCAACGAAAGCCACCGAAACCCAATTGTTGGCATTCGTTGGGGCGGTGTGTACGCAGCATTAGACAAGTTTAGCAACATTTCATGGAAAACATTTTTTTTTAAGTATGGTGACTTAGCCGATTGCCGGCCACCTGTGGTTTTCGGCCAGTTCGTAATTATATTAATATAAATAAGAAAACTTTACGCTACATATTTACAAAACAATGCCTACATTTATTGGTATAAAATCCTACAACTTTTTAATTATGTAGATTTTTAATGATCTAATATTAGTCTTCAAGTCTCCGAAAGTTTTATAGTGCACGCATGTGTCGAAATGAACGAAAAAAAATAGTTATTTTTGCAAGGTGAAATTACTTACAAAGTTGTCTTATCGTTTTATAAATATATAAATTGCTGTTCTGTTTATGAGAGATGAGTTGAATTTGTGTTATTTCAATTAAAATCGCAAAAATTAGGTTATTTACATTTAAAAATGGCCGGGTAACTAAATAGTAATTTTAGGGGACTACCTACCTACTTCTCTGCCGGGGGGCCGAAAACTAGAAGAAAATCCATTACATTCAATTGATTTTTTTGAAAAAAAAACAAACTATTTTTACACAAAGTAATAACCTCTTCTCAATTGTGTGTTTAGATTTCGGCCGCATGTTATCGAGCTAATTACGTGGTAATAACACTTTTTAGTCATCAAGTTTTCGACGGCCGAAAATAAGAGATTACGGCCACATGAATTAACTTAGGCCGAAAAGTAATTCGGCCTAAGTTAATTCATGTGGCCGAAAGCTAATAATTTGATAACTGATTTTCGGCTAGTAAATAAAACGGTAATAAATATCAATAATTAAACTAATTAAATCGAAATCTTCATTCAGACCAATAAAAAAACCTTAAGTGTCTTCCCTAAAATTTGTGATATCAGCCAGTAAGAAAATTTTACAAGTTTAACAGCATTAAATATATTACAGAGACTGACTCCACAACATTGTAGAAATAAATAAGGAAACAGTAAGGAAACTAGAATGAATATGGAAGGGAAATTGATATTAAGAAGATTTTAGAAGTAGTAAAAAAGACTGGTATCGTCTTTTGAGAGAAATTTTGAAAAAAGTTATTTTTGAAGAAGATTTGGATGTTCATCACGAATAAGATATTTTTTATAATCTTAATTCTTTTTGTTTTTCAAGACAATTTTTTCTGTGGTTTTCAACAAAAATGTTCCTGTTTAAGTAATATTTTATAGGTTTTAATTAAAATCGTTGGTTCATAGGTACTATTTACTTTTTGATCCATTATAGAACCTAGAGAAAATAGAGATCATTTTTCAATAGTAGAAAAGTGGCCGAAACCTAGCATAAATAACGGCCGGGAACTGACACAGGCGGCCGAAAACCAGCGAAGTCGCTATTTTAAGAGATTTTTATTTTTATTTTCTAAAAATAGAAGAATAAAAACTTGAACAAAAGTAATAATGTCTTGAATTTAACAAAAACAAAATCCCTATTCTGGTAGCGAACTCGATGACTGGAATCGGGGGTTCGGCACCATGCCCCGAGCCCAACTGGTTACCAAGACCGTAGCGAATACGTCGGGTTGGGTTTACAATTACGTCGCCTGAATTTGAGGATTCTGACACTGTGGGGGGGGTCAAGGGGAGTTATCTTAAGCACCCCCAGGCAACTTTAGCTGCCGGAGCAGCGTTAAAATATTTAAAACAATTTTCTAAAAAATCGATGAATCACTAACTATTACTTGAAACGGAACGTAAATTTCACTAAATTCTTACGTTTTTTAAGTTGCGTCTGTCAAAATGCGTAAAACGAAACGCTAAGACGCCATTTTGCTGCCATTGACAGTGACAGATAAACACGATTTTGTTGTTTTATTGTGCGTAAGAGCGAGCGAAGCGAGCTCGGGACTTGGGGCACCCCGACTAGGACAGGTTAGGGTAGGGCAGGGTCCAGTGAGCGAGCGAAGCGAGCGAACAGACCCTGCCATCCCCTTCGTGGTTATTTTTTTTTAAACCACCGAGAAGTAGGAGCCCCGCCAAGCGGGGCTCCGTCGAGCCTCTCTGGCGGGGGGAAAGGCTGGAAGGACTCTATCCCTCTTCCCGCCTTTCCCGTCCGCCATATGACCCTATTAAGTGATTTGATACAAAGCCCTAGTAGGGCTCCGTCGAGCATCTCCGGCGGGGAAAAATGGTGGGGAGCGACTCCACTAGTCCCCCATAACCTCCCCCCACCGCCCCCACCCCGGGCGACGTAATTGTAAACCTTACCCCTGAGCGGAAGCCACGTCACACTCAGGACCTTCATCTAGAACCAAAACGTGTATCAAATCTGTACATAGAGGTTTGTCAAATACACGTTTTAATAAATACTTCCCAATTGTCATCCATCGTTTGTTTTCTTCACCCACCACCATTGCTTTTGAGAACTTGATCGTCAGTCATAGAACTTGTCTTCTGTATTTGCAGGTACAGGTCAACAGCCGGACGCGTGCTGCTGCCGAGCGCTCCCCGAGACTGTCGCCTGCCTCTGCGCTGGAGCTGTGCGCACTCAGTGACGTGCCCCGCGACTAACGACGAGCTGCAATGTACCGCAAGCGTGTGGGAACGTCCGGATTTAGCGGACAACTCTATGAGACGAAACTAATAAGCTTGTTATATCAAAGAGCGTTTCAAGACCATGCTATTGAAGAGTTTCAATTAGCTTCAAATGTTGACAACATAGGAGCTTTAGACGACATATGTTTCAGAGCAAAAGTAAAAGGTCGCGACAAACCTATCGCGGTGTTCATTCAAGCTAGATACAGGCAGAACGACAAATGCACAATTAAAATAGATTTAGCGACTTACTTCGAAAGTTATTTGAAAATCAAACAACGTTTCAAAACGTATAATAAGGACGACGTATTGTTTCTGGGAACATTTGATGAAACAGAATGTTTATTTGTTATTTACACAAACGCAAAAGTTGACTCTGGCTATGACTCGGTACTAAACGACATTTCCTCAATACTGCATGGTTTAATTGATACGGGAGGCACCGTCCAGCAACCGTACAAATCCGAAACAATCATAAACTATTTTCACTTAATTATATTAAAAGACGAACTTATCTCACTGGCTGCACGGCTAGCTAAGTATATAATGAAGGAAGACAGACACGATGGGATGCTGAGTGAGGAGCTCGTCCAACGATACCACGTCATTCTAGCGCAAAAAGTTTTCGAGGTTTCCAAAATTCAACCTGAAGGACATCGAATCGCTTCCTTTCGTTACGATTTTTTTGATACCAATGAAGATCACCTGCTAGAATTCAAAGATACACTGTTCAAAGAGATTCTTAAAAGACGAAAGATAAACCGTGCAGATGTATATAAGTTGCTGTCAGAATGCTCAGCCGACCCCACTGATGCTACGAAACTGAGCAAAGTAATAGGGACGGTTGTAACATATCGCAATGGCCAGTTGGAATATGATAAACAATTCATAAAAGATTTCGGGCCTCAATGGGATACGTACGTTTCCCGAGGCATTGTTAATGAAGCAACAGCACTAGCTGTTAAAGATATACTACGTCAACAGTTTAAAGTACCCGCAGCTTTCGGGAATAAAGATTTAACAATCAGAGAAAGCGATAAGAAAATAAAGAAAAGATTGGATTATTTAGCATCAAAATTCATTGATTTGTTAGACAAGTGTGAAGCCAATAAGACGGTAACTATAGATGAATCTTTAGGAAGCGGATTCCTGCGGCTCAATGGAGGTCTAGCTGGTGCCATCGGGAATATATTCGTGCTTGACGATAACACCAAGCTGTTAAAGATTACAGACAACAAGGAATCACTGGGAGATAATGCTAAAATGCTGTATGCACTATTAGAATCAAAAGGTAAAATCCACAATATTCACGAATACAGATTTTGCATAAAAGTAAATGAGTTTCCTAAACTCTCATTCGACTTGAGTGCATATGAAGAGAATTTAGTGATTGATTTCCTTAACAAATTACTATTTTACTCTGGTCAAGCTGACAGTGACCATTTAGACAATATTATTAAAAGCGAAATAGAAGAACTTTACGAAAGTGACCAAAGTGACCAACCTATCTACTATCAAGTCAAAACGGACGTGATATTTTCGAAATTTCACGATGAAATCCAAAAATGGTGGCAATCACCAAGTGCGACGTGTCTTACGCGAGAAAGTGACTTATTTAAAAGAGTGTTTAGTCTTATTAATAATGGCCCGCTGCTGAATATTATAAATATAAGGTACAAGAACAAAATATCACAATATAATTATACGTTTACTGAAGACGCGGTGAGGTCGTTGGACTTGCAGGATCAGCACTCGAGCACCGTCATCATTGCAGAGAACACCGTGCTGACTGCTATTAAAGTGATGCAGTATTTGAAGGATAAACAGCATGTAGTGTTAGATCTTGAATACATTGTGAACCTAGGGGGGAACGACCGGCGCGCATTGTGCACAGAGTTAGAACAAACAAATAAAGACGATGTTCTTATTTTTGTTTGCGATAACAATATGCATCATTCTGTGAACGCGAAGAAAAATTTAGAACACATTGCGAAAGTAATTGAGAATAAAACAACTATTATAATTACAAGTCAAACGTCAGTTGAAGTAATACAATATTTCCCGATGGTAGAGAGAGTCATACACGACAACAAACTTAGTCTTGTTGACGTGAGTGAAGATTCGCAGGAGCGTATACTTGAGACCGCCACGGCGACATTTGGACTCGTGGAAATGAGTCTGGCCGAGCTCCTGACGGGCTGGCCCGGGGGTGACTCCAAGTGAGTCGAGTTGATACTAACCTAGGTTCATTTCAAGTAGGTAGGTATGTAGGGATGGCAAACCGGCCATATGTAAATCTTAAAATTCCCGCGGTTTTTCAAGGCTTATACTTTGCTCTTCTTAAATCTAAATTTTAAATGACCAATAGAACTCAAAATGAACATTTATATTAATGTTTTTTGTGTAATTTTAAATTTAATAAAAAAGCACTCTAAATAAAAAGATCACCCTATACAATTGGGTATTTGACACCATTAACCAATAATGCCAAGACACAACTTCTTAAAAAAAACACGTCGTTTTAGCCCCGAAAACCCGATAAATGTTCAATGAACAGTAAAATTCGATTTTTAGTTGCTCTGAAACCAATAAATAGTAAATCAATTGAGTTAGCTAGTAAGTGACGTCACAGTTGTATTTCGCCATACAAAATCTATGGAAGAATCGCGTTTTGAAAGCTCATAAAAAGTATGTCAATTGATTGGTGGTATCAAATACCTTAATGATATTGACTCTGGGTATACCATACACATATACCATACACAATAAATAAAATTCACCCAACAAACGTATAGTTTTGACAATTATTTTAATATTGTGTTATCGTATACTTAAATAAAATATTTTTTATTTTTATTTTTAATATTATATATTTTTTTCTTAGTTCCCTTCACAAATAAAGATAAGGATCATTTTATTTGTCAAAACATGTGTAGGTCATAATAATACATGCAAAAATGGATGTTTACTATAGATGGTATCAACATGTTTTACCACGACTGGTGTACAAATATTAATTATTATATGCAATGAATCTAAATATTAAATGTCAAAATGAAATATCTAAATAGTAAAAATGTCATGAAATAATAAAGTCTAATACAATTTACAAATTAAGTCAGTTAATAAGTCGTATATAGAATTATTATTATGTATGTGTTACAATTTAAATGTCATCCTTCATCTTCAATTAAATACATTTGTCACTGAGGAAATCTTGTACATGATAGTAACATTTTTTAATCAGAATTTTCTTTATGGTACTTTTAAAGCTATTGGCGTTCAATTTTTTTATCGAGTTCGGTATGTGGTTATAAATTAGTGGAGCTCTGCATACTACACTTTTCTGTGTAGTATGCAGAGCATCGATCAGCGATCAAAATCGCCAGATGGCGCTGCGCGAAGCTTAACGTAAAATAAAAACGCTTTGTTCTAAAACATCTTATAAAATATTTTTAGTGTATGTATGTGAATATAATTGAGTGAATCTGTTTAAAAATAACTAATAACCAAGTGACACTGTTATCCAGCATTTTTGGAACCATTGAGTTGAAAAAATTGGCAAAAAGTGACGACTTAGTGTTTGTTTACAAAAGCAACAATAACGTAACAAAAGTGATACAAAAAGTCAATGAGTGAACCAATGTTAACGGAACTAAGTTTGTTACAATAAATAGTGTGCTAAATTAGTGATATAAACGCTAAATTGCACCTATTGTGAACGTTAATTTTTCAAAATAAAACCACAACATTGCCGTCATTGGTCAACTGATGATCGCGCGTTCCAGTCATAAACTTGACAGAGTGTCACATAATTAGCATTCGTGGATTATTCTACCGCCATCTAGCTGTGAGTAAGGCGATTAACCCACGGCACCGCACGCCGCTCCGGCATGCGGTGGCGGTGAAGCGGATTTCGATGCGGTTGTCCGCACGGTGATGCGGTTCAACCGCATGACCGTGCGGATCGATTTTGAACAGTTTTGGTTTTAACCAGTTATTTTTTACCGGTTTTGACCAGTTTTCAGGGTGTCCAGGTTGGGGTTTTTTTCCCCCCAATTTGGGGAAAAATTTTGGGGAACTTTTGGTGAAAACTGCGGAGAAAATTCTGGGAAAAAAATAAAAAAATTCTGCGAATCCACTAGCGCGAATGCAGATATGCGCGAAGTATATTTTTATAAAGGATAATGGGCAAAATTCTTAAAATAAGGTTCCGTACACATACCCACATCACTTTATCTATTAGATAAAATTCATAACGGCTAATTACGCGTCATGGGTGTCGTGTTCATGGTTTTCAAGGGTGCTTCAATACCATCAACGATTTGTTTCATTCAATCCAATATCACTTTGTGAGCTTTGGTTAACTAAAGTATTAAACTTTAGTTTTATTTTTGATTTTATTAATTTCGTTTGTGATTCATGTAGGTATAACGTTCTGTTTATTTTTTTATAATGCACATAATATTACAACATGTAAAATAAATGTTAAGCTAAAAAAAATGCCTTAAAGTTTAATTTCGTGATGCAAAATAATTCGTTTGATGACCCACATCACTTTATCTATTAGATAAAATTCATAACGAGTAATGTGTGGCATATTTTGCGGCCGCCATCTTGGATTTTCATTTTGACCTCATTTTCGTCATCAGCACCCTCGAAAACCATGAACACGACACCCATGAAGCATATTTTGTAAAATTTTGCAGCCGCCATCTTGGATTTTTATTTTGACCACATTTTCGTCATCAGCACCCCCGAAAACCATGGACGCGACACACATGAAGCATATTTTGTAAAATTTTGCGGCCGCCATCTTGGATTTTTATTTTGACCTCATTTTCGGCATCAGCACCCACGAAAACCATGGACACGACACCCATGAAACATATTTTGTAAAATTTTGCAGCCGCCATCTTGGATTTTTATTTTGACCTCATTTTCGTTATCAGCACCCTCGAAAACCATGGACGCGACACCCATGAAGCATATTTTGTAAAATTTTGCGGCCGCCATCTTGGATTTTCATTTTGACTACATTTTCGGCATCAGCACCCTCGAAAACCATGGACACTACACCCATGACGCGTAATTAGCCGTTATAAATTTTATCTAATGGATAAAGTGATGTGCGTACGGAACCTTATTTCAAGAATTTAGCCCATTATATCCTTTATAAAAATATACTTCGCGCATATCTGCATTCGCGCTAGTGGATTCGCGGAAGTATCTATCGCGCAAGTGTAGGCGCACAAATGTCTATCGTGGAACTGTCATTCGCGCAAGTGACCTATCGCGCAAAGGGAGTCGCGCAAGTGTCTTGGCGCCGAAACGTCCATTCGCGCAAGTGTCCGTGCGCGCAAAGAGTCTCGCGCAAGAGTCTTGCGCGCAAATGTCTTTCGCGCATGTGTCCTGATACCCACTATGGTGCTAGGTCAACAAATAAAAAAAATAGATTTAAAAATATAAGAAGCCAAAAGTCCCCAAAAATACACCTAAACATATAACGCCCTTTTAAAAAATTATATTACCCCCTAAATTTGGGGAGAAAACCCCTAAATTGGGAACCCTGCACGATGATCCCAAGGAGGTTAAAAATATAGGGAGCGAGCGCTTGGAAAATTGATAACCGTTACTCATTTTTTTTAGAAAGAGAGGCACTGAGTTCTGTATTTTATCTCGTTCTGGCATTGTTAAGTGTATTAGAAATTGTGTATATTATATTATATATTATATATAATATATTATTATTGTGTGTATTAGAAAGAAACAGAACGCTTAACTCGGTGCCTTTCATTCATTTCAAGGTCACCGAGTTAGGACCGTTTCTGTAGTATGAAGCGCGCACTCCATAAATTTTTAACCTCCTTGGATGATCCGCACGGTGATGCGGCGCCCCGTGTGTGAGGCACCGCACGACCGCGCGGACGTCCGCACGGTGATGCGGTTGTGACGAGAACACCGCTCGACCGCGCGGTCGTGCGGTGTTCGTGTGCAAGGTTCAAGCGGATTTCATAGAGGCTAGTGCGACGTGAGAACCGCATCACCGCATGCCGGAGCGGCGTGCGGTGCCGTGTGTTAATCGCCTAACGGAACTTGACAGAAACATTCCAGGTCAACAGAGAATACAATTTTGCGCATTGAAAACTACATAGTGTTGCAAGCCTGGATTTTTTTCTACCAAAGTGGGAACCTTTAAAATAATTTTAGGGTTTAATAAAATAATAAAATCAACATTTTTAGAATGGATTCTTACCACAACATAACGCAAAGAAAGAGGGCTACTGCCAATATACACCAATCCAAATCATTAACTGATTTATCTAATTCACATATACTTGACTCAACAATGACAAGTCTTCCAAGCACGTCCCTGGATGTAAGCCACTCGTGTTGTGAAGTGCTCAAAGCACAAATCAATCAACTGGCAGGCGAACTACAGTCTGCTAATAACGAAATTGATGCATTACATGAAGAAAATAGTAAATTGAAATGCGAACTGTTAAATTGCCAGAGAACTATAAATATCTACAAAAAACTAGATTTCATAGAGAATTCCCCAAAAACCTCGAGTAGGAAAAATAAAAGAAATAAATTACATGATCGTAACAGAGACAGCACATGCCTACAGTATATGACCCCAGAAAAACACAATCAACTACCAATTGAAGAAATAACATGCACACCAGTGGTGGAGAATTCCGGTGAGAAGATGCAGAAAGACCAAACATCACTAACTGGAGATAACAGATGCACACAGGTGAAGAATAAATTGGAGGAGGCACAAGCAACGAATAACAATAACGCATCGGTAACTAAAAATCAGATATCAAATGTAGCTATGTCGCCCAATGATACAAAACTGACGCCGCAAATGCAAAATTCAACACCGGTTAAGAAAACTCCAAGAACGAGCACACTCAATGAAGCCAAACTTAGGAAACTGTGTGTATTAAGTAATAGCACACAAAGAGGTATACTAGAAGCAATTGAAGAAAATTTCTCTAAAGAATTTAAATTCTGTAGTTACTCATCACCAAACTCTAAGATAAAACAACTATTAGTTAATTTAAAATCGAAATTAAGAGATTTCACTATGAATGATTATTGTATAATTTTTATCGGAGACACTGACATTAAATATAGTAATAATTTTATTGATTTAATAAAAGTAATTAACCAAAGTTTAGCGCAGATAACCCATACAAATATTATAGTATGCACTCCTTCGTACGTACGAGGAGCGCCTATATATAACTATAAGGTTGAGACGTTTAATGAATTGCTTTATATGAACCTCCAATATTATGACTGCGCATACTATTTTGATACAAATTATGACCTAACATTTGAATTTGACATGTTTTCTTATAAATCAGGTATACTAAATAAAGCTGGAATACAATTCATATTTAAAAGTATAATGAATAGGATCAAAATTGACTTGGAGTTATTCCCTTTAATAACTGACACCATTAACAACTCAGAGGCAAATGTTAAAGAGTTGTTTTTTCTCGAATAAGTATATTAATATCTTACATCAAAATATAGCAAGTTTATTGAAAAAATCGGATGATTTATCAGTATGTCTAAATCAACTAGCTGATAAACAAATATGTATTGATATAGTATGCATCACTGAACATTTCATTATGGAAGGCTATGAGAGCCAGTTGTATGTACCCAATTACAGTTTAGCGTCGTCTTATTGCAGAAAAGGGAAAAAAAGAGGGGGAGCATGTATTCTTGTGAAAAATGGCCACAAATGGAAAGAACTGCCTAAAATTGGTAAATTATCAACATCTGGTATTTTTGAATGTTGCGCTATTGAGATTATAAGCTATAAGCTAATTGTCGTCTGTATTTATAGAGTACCAAATGTAAATAATTATAATGATTGCTTAAATAAGCTGGAGAGACTTCTCCAAATGATATCAAAGCCAACTGGGAAAAATATTGTTATAGCAGGAGACTTCAACATAGATTTACTAAAGTCTAATAGACTTTCTGCTACATTTGAGTGTTTACTATTAAGCTACAATTTACAACTAGTATTTAAACAACCGACTCGCATGGCCAGCCAGACATGCATAGACAACTTTGCGCATAATTTTAGTAAAGCATGTAAAAGCGAAGTAATAGAGTTTGCATTGTCGGATCACACAGCACAGCTACTTCAATGTCCCGTTACAAAGGCGTGTGCCATAGACTATTGGTATAGTACAAGGAGAGATTACAGTAAAGAAAACTTAGTTAAATTCAATCACTGCATGCAAAATATTTCTTTCTCAGAGATATACGCTACGAACGATCCTAATATAGCTTATAATGCATTTATCGACGCTTTAAAGTTGTTTTATGACTTGTGTTTCCCGCTTATTCGAATAAAAATAAACGTAATAAATAAACCTAAATGGGTGTCAAAAGGTGTTAAACTATGTAGCAGAAAGAAAAGAAACCTTCTATGGCAATTGAGACTAAACCCTAGCCGAGACAATAAAATAATTTCTATCATTTCAAAAATATTTGAAAAATATATTCACAAAGAGCTATATAATTATCTTGACAAATATAATATTCTGTGTGAGCAACAAAAAGGATTTAGACCAAAAAAATCAATAAATATGGCCATTTATGATTTTATATATAATGTCATAAATAATGTGGATAAACGAAACCCAGTCTGCGCCATTTTTTGCGATATGACGCAGGCATTTGATTACGTCCACCATCCTATATTACTAAAGAAACTGGAAGCTTATGGTATACGGGGTAATATTTTAGAACTTTTTCAATCATATTTACAAAATAGACGACAAATAACCGAAATCAACAGAATAAATCTAATTAATAAACATAACGAGATATTTAGATCAGAAGTGCGAAAAGTTAGATATGGGGTACCACAGGGTAGTGTGCTGGGTCCCTTGTTATTTATAGTATATATCAATGACTTACCGGAGTGGATTGATCAACCATTGACTCTTTTTGCAGATGACAGTACCGTGACGATACCTTCGAAAAGCGTTGACACATACCAAAGTGACATTAATAATTCGTTGAAATTGATTATAAAATGGTTAGAGGATAATAACTTAAGAATTAATTTAAATAAAACAAAAATAATCCAATTTGACCAACGCAAAACTGATATGGACAATCTCAAAGTGCAATATAACGCTAATAAAATTAACGAGGTAGTTAGTACTAAATTTCTTGGGCTAGAAATAGATAAAAAACTTAGCTGGAAACAACACATTGAGTTACTTTGTAAGAAACTAAGTTCATCTGCATACGCATTATATACTTTATCGGACATTGTTAATTTGGATGCATGCCTAACTGCATACTATGGTATAGTTGAATGCCATCTGCGATACGGAGTTATCTTTTGGGGCCACTCAACAGAAAAAGAAACTGCATTTAAGGCCCAAAAAAGATGCATACGGTCTATTTTTCATTTGCAAAGTACTGATAGCTGCGTGCCATATTTTAAACAATATAAATTATTAACCCTACCATGTTTGTATATTTTGGAAATGGCAGTGTTCGTGAAATTAAACCCGAATCGCTTTGCACGAATGGCTGACGTATATCCACGGAATAGACGTGACAATAGTTGCCTGTGTATCCCTAGTGCTAGAACAACTCTGATGCGCAAGAGTGTCTGCTGCATGGCACCGGTGATATACAACAAAATACCAAGTTGTTGGAAGGACTATAATTTGACATTATTCAAAAAAAAACTTAGAAATTTTTTAGTAGACAAAGTTTATTATAAGGTTGAAGATTTTTTATTGGAGAAAGAAGTTGTTTGACTATTTTATATTTTGGATTTAAATACCGATTAGAAATTGTGACATTAATTTTATTATTGACTGATTATTTTTATTAATGAATTATGAATTAGAATGTTATTATGTATTATTAGGAATTAGTATTTTAATTGTACCTAGAATATAAAATCTAGACTTTTGCATGCCTTGTAATTGGCAAAATATGGCTGTTTCTGTATTTATAATATGTAACACCTTGACTTGTACCCGTATTTGCAAAATAAAATATCTTTATCTTTATCTTTATCTGTAACAGTGCTGTTTTAGCAGGCTGGGTACAAAGTCTACTATTGTCACGGCGTTGACTGTGTGAGGGTGCGTGAGTAAAATAATCCAGGTTGTTATGAACGAATACAGCTGTTTCGAGTATATACAGTGATGGTAGTGTAAGGATTTTATGTTCAATAAATACTTAGTGATTTACAGCTTTCTGTGCTTTGAATACCAAACATAGCTCGTATGCATCGTTTTTGTACTTTAAATACCATCTCTTTGTCAGTGGAATTCCCCCAAAAAATAATGCCATACCTGAGGATGGATTCAACAAGCCCGTAGTTCTAGTATGCACACAGTAGTGCATTATGGTGGATGGTTGGAGCAAGTTTATATAGTGCGTATGAAAGACTACTGACCTTTTTGCATAGTAATTGTATGTGTTGTTTCCAATTTAACTTACTGTAAGTGTGTAGTTATTATAAGTCAATTGTATATTTTGAGAATTTTGTAGTCTTTGTCCAAAGTGCATTATATGTATTTGTTCTAGTTAAATTTATTTTTAAGTTATTATTATTTAGCCATGAAATTATAGATGTCAAGGAATTATTAATGTCAGAGTTATAATGGTTAATGTCCTTACATGCAATTGTAACAGTGCTATCGTCAGCAAATAATGTCATAGGTTGATTCGTTGCATTTGGCAAGTCGTTAAAGTAAATAATAAATAAAAGTGGACCCATTACGGTGCCTTGAGGGACACCGTATAGTCACATAGCGCTTCATAGATGTGTATGTTTCTTCTTTTTTGGTTGTATAATTAATTCTGCTTATTAATGTCATTTGTTGTCGATTTGTTAAATAGGATCGAATTAGGTCTAAAATATTTCCTCTGATACCATAAGCGTCAAGTTCAAGTCTCAAATCTTCGGGCGATTAGTTTAAAGGGGCCCCGAGACGGTCAAACGGTTTGATTCAAACACGTAAATTTTGGTTTGACTCAAACCATTTTGATCATTTACAAAGCTAGTTTGAACGGTTTGTCAAACATTTACGAGTTTGAAGCTTGTTTGATGAAATTTAATATTTTTGTTTTGTTTGACAGCCGTTTGATCGTGTTCCCACGCGTTTGAACAAACTCGGCTTAGTTTAGCTGCTGGATTTTGAAGCGTGAACTTGTGTGTGACGAAGAAATAAATGACTTGACTTTGATGTCGGACGAAAATATCGAAACTGAAAGCACGGCGTTGTCGAAACGTCATTGTGATCGTGAATTTACTTCGATGCTTCTTTTTTTTCTCTTCTGACGCAGGACATTAATGTTATAAACATAAGAAAATCGCGATCCTTGTTCGAGAGCATCTTGTCTGCATCAAACACAAGTCTAATTATGGCGGCGTACCGAACCAAACTGCGCAATGCCGTTTGACAACCGTTCAAACCGACATCAAACGGGTTCATCAAACACGTAAGGTTTGAATCAAACCGTTTGATCGTCTCGGGGCCCCTTAATAGCTTAAATACGTTACGTTACGATGTATGTGTATTTTTTATTTCTTGAAAATATATGCTATTTGAAAAAAAAGTTTATTATGAAATTCTGTTGTTTTATTGTGGCGTCGATGAAAGGAGAGGAGGGATGAAACGCATGTGACCAGGAGAGTTATGAATATGAATGTGGATGGATGGAGAGCAAGAGGAAGACCAAAGAAAAGATGGATGGATTGTGTGAAGAATGATATGAATGAAAGGGGAGTCAGTGATAGCATGACGGCTGACAGGACAGAGTGGAAGAAGAAAACATGTTGCGCCGACCCCAAGTAACATGGGACAAGGGCAGGAGGATGATGACATTGTGGCGTCGATGACGTCACACGCGCTCTGGTAGGGACAACAAGTATTACTAGAAATATTAATGACTAGCGCTCTCTCCGCGACTTCTTTCGCGTGATTTTTCTTACGGGTCCCCATTCGTTTAATAGTAAAATATAGCCTGCAGCACTCAAACGCCTGCCGGGGTTGCGGGACGTCGTAACAGCATACCGTGGCCCCGGAACGTAAAGGGCAACAGAAGGAACAGGGTGGTTTTTTAGTCAGTAAAAGTCTGACAGTCCCTTCCGCCCCACCCAGGGCGGAAGGAGTCATTTGATGATTTTTACCACCTAAAAAAAAAAAAACAAAAGCACTCAGTGGTAACGTAGCTTCCAATTTGCGGAAGAATTTTCAAAATCGGTTCAGTAGATCCAGAGATTACCCCCTACAACCTCACAAACTTTACCTTTTTATATTTATCGGAGGGCACGGTAGTGCCTTCGCCAAGTCGAGCAAATAAAAGCGGCACGGGGCATCGGCAGTACCATCCTTTTCTCGAAGTAGTTCAGGCCATGTTCAACTCCCTATAACTTCGTTGTGGATTAAACTAGAAGCCTGTATTTCTAGTAACCAAGCAAGCATTGTATTTAAAACACGCTATACTTTAAATTTTATTCAATTTGAACCAGTAGTTTTAGAATTATAACTAGTCAAAGTTCTTAATTTTGTCACTCACTGACTGACCGATCATCAAAACTCTAAAGCACTTCTAGTAGACATAGAAGCTTATTAGTTAGTATTGAACTATTGACACAATGTTTTACAGATGAAACGTCTATTGCCACACTGTGGCAGTAGGAGATAATGAAGGCGAGGGCGGAGCGCCGCGAACGTTCATATTTATGTGTCGAAAGTCGCTGCAAAATACAAATAATATTACTTCCCTTCGCATTGCCGGCGCGTCAACATGTGCATTTAATTTTAAACTTAAACACACAATTATTAAAATACGAGTTTCGAGAAGCTACCAGGAGTATAGGACATCGCAAGGGTATAAAAAATGTGTGTGTGACCGTAGAGGAGTGACCGACTGCGCCTGCGCCGTGCCTCCGTGAGTAATCACTTGCAATTTTATTATAAACAGACTATGTATATGTAAATATTACGAAGCCTCGGAAAGCACGTTCGTGTCGGATTGCCGTCCCAATCGTCCCACCGCACTATAAGAGTGAGGGGAGAGGCAGTGCATCTGTGTTTGCGCACACACACAACACAAGTACTCACACTTGTGCACTATAATATCACTTGGCTTAGCTGGCAATCTGACACATCCATACAATTTTATTATAGTTGGCATCTTAGAACGAATAGATTAAAAATATGGAGAAATTGAAGGCGAAACTGATTTAACATCTCTAACTTAGTTTGTAAGTGTCACCGTCTTTCTCTTTAGCTGTATGTCAGTAAGAGATGCCAATTCTCTAATTTTAGTGTACTTAGTAAACTAAGGAATCGGCATCACTGTCAAAAGTAAACAAGTAAAAAAAAACTAAAAAACACGACTGCAAGAATTGCACATATTTGTAGGTAGTTAGGTACTTTGTTAACTCGTCAGTTTTTCAGTCAACAACGAAGGAAGGCGAGAATGCAAAACTGCACCTTTTTTATGCATATCCACTCATGCGCATCTCTTCAGCTTGTACATTGTCGTCGTGTGACGTCATAGCGCATGCTATATCATGCTCCAAAACTTGTTGTTAACGTCGATACAGCCAATTAAAGCTGACGTGCTAAGCAAGGCATGCGCCGCGGTGACTCAATATCATCAACAATCGAGTTTATTATGAAATGTCCTCAAAAATACAAGGAAAATAATAAAATAAAATTGATCTTTTGAATAATAACTACTGTATTAAATTATCGTTTCTAAACATGTTGTAGACTTCTATCGTCGCAGTGTTGTACACTAATAATAATAATACCAGCGGGAAACGCCTCTTCTCATACAGAGAAGACACGAGCATTGATCTCTATGCTTGCTCAAGGCGGATGTGCAATTTTAGATTTTTTTTTTCTTTCTTTTTTGTGCTGGTGCCTACGCTTATGTATGAAAGTGAATGTTGGGTATGGCAAACGAGGCATGAGAATAGGATTAATGCTGTGGAAATGCGTTCCTTGCGGAGTATGTGTGGTGTAACTTTGAACGATAGAGTGAGGAATGAGGTTATACGGGACCGTTGCGGATTAAAAGAGGATGTAGTGACAAAGATAGAAAAGGGTACGCTTAGATGGCTCGGTCATGTTGAGGGGATGAGTGAAAGACGATTAACAAAAGGTATAATTTATATGGCAGAGGTGAGTGGCAACGCAGGGAGGGGCGCCCTAGGAAGACCTACACTGACCTTATTGGTGAGGTTCTTCAAAAAGGTCAGGTGCGCAGTACCTACTCGTAACCGGCGTGCTTGCGAGATGTATGAACGTAGATGAGGCGAAAGGAGTATGTAAGGATCGCAGTAGGTGGCGTTCTGTGGTTTCTGCCTCCCCCATGGGTAAAAGGCGTAAGTGTCTCATCACATTCTGCCACGTGGGGCGCGCAAGAAAAAAAAATAGGTTAATTAATGTCGAAATAATATTCAATGTCAAATTATAAATAATATAAGATACATACATACATACATAAACTCACGCCTTTTTCCCATGGGGGTAGGCAGAAACCACAGAACGCCACCTGCTACGATCCTTACATACTCCTTTCGCCTCATCTACGTTCATACATCTCGTCATACAAGCACGCCGGTTACGAGTAAAGTAAATATAAGATATTGCAATTAAATTAGGATGTTAAAGTATCATTTAAGTAAAATGATTCCTTTGTTTGCAGGCACAGGTCGACAGCCGGCCGAGTGCTCCCGGGGACTGTCACCTGCCTCTGCGCTGGTGCTGTGTGCAGTGCCGTGCCCCGCGACTGACGACGAGCTGCGCTATGTACAGCAAGCGCGCGGGAACGTCCGGCATTCGCGGACAGCTGTATGCAACGAAAATTATAAGCTTACTATATTTTAGAGCGATACATGACGATACTATTGAAGAGTTTCAATTAGCTTCAAATGTAGACAACATAGGAGCTTTCGACGACATATGTTTCAGAGCAAAAGTGAAGGGCTTCGACAAACCTGTCGCGGTGTTCATACAAGCGAAACACAGGGAGAACGAGAAACAAACTTTGAAAAACGATTTGGCGGCTTGTTTCGACAGTTACTTGAAAATCAGGAAAAGTTTCGAAACAAATAAGCATGATTTGATATTTAACGGAACGTTTGACGACACAGAATGTTTATTCGTTATTTACACAACCGCAAAAAATGACATAACTATAAACGACCCGGTGAGGAGAAGCTTCTCGTCTAAACTGAATGATCTCATAGCTACGTGCCAGTTGAAGCCCGACCAGACGGCGACAACGGTGACCGTGTGCGGCGGGACGGCCATGCAGCCACACAAACAGAACGAGAATGTCGAGTTTCTATGTAAATTAGCTGTAAAAGAGCAAGTAACTTCACTGGCTGACCTAATAGCGCACTTTGTTTACGAGGAGGACTTTCAAACGTTGCTCTCCGACGAGCTCACTCAACTCTATCACGTCATCCTAGCGCAAAAAGTCTTCCAAATTTCCAAAATTCATCCCGATGGGCATCGAATCGCCACCTTCCGTCAAGACTTCTTTAATACCAATGAAGAATACCTCGTTCTTTTCAAAGATACACTGTTCAAAGAGATTCTTAAAAGACGAAAGATAGAACCTGCAAATGTAAATAAGCTTCTGTCAGAATGCTCAGCCGACCCCACTGATGCTACGAAACTGAGCAAAGTGATAGGGACGGTTGTATCATATAACAATGGCCAGTTAGAATGTGACAAACGATACATAAAAGATTTCAGGCCACAATTGGATACGTACGTTTCCCGAGGCACTGTCAATAATGCAACGGAACTAGCTGCTAAAGACATACTATTACCTCTACAGTTTAAAGTGCCCGCAGCTTTCGGGAATAAAGATTTAACAATAAGAGGAAGCGATGAGGAAATAGAGAAAATATTAAATCATTTAGCGTCAAAAATCATCAATTTGTTGGACAAGTGTGTAGTCAATAAGACGGTAACTATAGATGAATCTTTAGCAAGCGGATTCCTGCAGCTCAATGGAGGTCTAGCTGGTGCTATCGGGAATATATTCGTGCTTGACGATAACACCAAGCTGTTGAAGATTATTAACAACAAGGAATCACTAGAAGATCTTGCAAAAAGGCTGTATGAACTTTTAGAATTCCACAATTTCCACGAATACAGATTTTATGGAAAAGTAAACATGTTTCCTAAACTCTCATTCGACTTTAGTGAATATGAAAAGAATATAGCGAGAGACTTCTTAAACAAGCTGATATTCTACAGCAGCCAAGCTAATGAGGACGGAGTAGAGACATTCCTAAAAGAAGAAATAACAGAATACCAGCGAGACCATCCCAATTACTTCCAAGTTAAAGCAGACGCGATATTCTTGAAGTACCACGATGAAATACAAAAATGGTGGATGCGACCAAAACAAGAAGCAGCGTATCTCACGCGAGATTGTGACTTATTCCAACAAGCAATAAATAACATTATTAAAGACCTATTATTGTATTCAATCAACGCAACGTACATGAGCAAAATGAAACATTACAATTACTCATTCAGTGAAGACGCGGTGAGGTCGTTGGACTTGCAGGATCAGCACTCGAGCACCGTCATCATTGCAGAGAACACCGTGCTGACTGCTGTTAAAGTTATGCAGTATTTGAAGAATAAAGAGCATGTGGTGTTAGATCTTGAATACATTGTGAACTTACCAACAAACGACTGTAATGCATTACGTACCGAGTTGAAAAATACCAAAAAATTACTCATTTTTGTCTGCGATAAACTACGGAAATCTAGAAATGAAAAGAAAACTTTAGAAAACATTGCAGAAGCTATACATGAGAAGAGAATAATTGTTATAACGAATAATATCAAGTTATTTGAAACGTTAAAGAAATATAAGTTTCCAAAACCTGATAATATAGTACATGACAAGAAGAATAGTCTCGTTGACATGAGCGAAGAGTCACAGAACAGTATCTTAGAGAGCGCCACAGTAAAATTTCAAGGCGTTGAAGTAAGATTAGATTTAATAGTCGACGACGAATCAAAGTCATATGTAAAAGGAGATGTTTTGAATAAAATTATCAGTGAAGAAACAATTGCAGTTGGCAAACCAATTGCTAATAAAAGTTACGATGAAATGAAACACTCGTACGTGGACAGACGCCTTAGGAAGACAGAAGACGGTGTCGATATTCATTTTAAAACGTTAATTGATGATATAGAAGACGATGTTGTACTCGTAACTGCTGAACCTGGAATGGGCAAGTCTACTCTACTCACTCACTTATCGCTTAAAACAAAGAAACTCAAACCAGAAGTATGGATAGTGAGGATAAACTTATTGGAATACTCGAGAGAGTTCAGCGAGTGGAAGGAAGAGAGAACAGACATCAGCTCATTAAAGAGCTTGAAGTTTATGAGCCAAGTTATACTTCGCAACAAACTTGGCAACGAAAACAATGTAGACGTTGAGCTAGAAGAAGAGAACAGCGCTGTGTATCTGAAACACTGCACAGGCGACCAGTGGACTGCGTTCGAACTGAAACTGTTTTTACATTTTTATAACAAAGGCAAACTGATATTTTTATTTGACGGTTTTGATGAAATCTGTCCGCATTACACGGATAAGGTCATAAGATTTCTTAAGTCTATCAGTAATGGTCCTGTCAAGCAGAAAATGTGGATTACGAGCAGGCCCTACAGCGAAGTGAAAGCGACCCTGCAGCGAGAGTTTGGCTCCTCTTACGATATAGATTACTTCTCTTATATGGAAATGCAAAAGTATTTAGAAACATTTTGGGAGCATAATCTGAGACTAGAGGAACTTAATAGCGAACAACTGGAAAACGTAAAGAGCTTTATTGAATACGTGTTGCAGTTGAAAGATGTGAAGTTATACGGATTTGCGATGCAGCTGCACAGTGTTTACGTGAATGCAGCCCTTTACTTGTCAAGTGAAGTAAAGTACAGGCACATTCCTTTATGGATATACAAGAGAAATTATGATGAATCATTCTATTTTCCGTTAAAAGATGATTTAATGATAAGTCTTTATAAAGAGAACCGCGATGGTAACCCTTTACACTTACTCCTAGCGGCTGCGTTCGTCGAGAGCAGTATCAAACGTGTCTCCAACAACACACAGATATGGAACCTTGAAGACGACACTTTTACATTCTACGAAAGTTTCTTGGAAACGAAAATGAAAATCATACGGTTTCAAGAGAAAGGTGAAATGAATATCTGGAAACCCGATATTATTATAACTTGCGACAAAGAATTGCTAAATTATAGTGCAAAGCATAGAAAGTTGGCAGCCTACGCCACCTTCCAGCGTCATACCCACAAACTGTTCAGTGAGAAAGACTTGGAAGAAATCAAAGAGATGATAACATTTATAGAAAGAGGAGGGGACAAGACAGGGCTCGTAGACAACGTAGCAAACGGAATGCCAGAGTTCATACTCACGGAGTACTTTGCAGTTGAATATATTTGTGATTGTTTAAAAAAGGCGAACGATAGCGAGCAGCAGGCGTGGATGGATTTCATATTTAATGTGATCTTTGTAACAGAAACTTACACGAATATACGCAACGTTTTTGATTATAAAATTAAAATTGACAAAACATTGGTGAGTGTTCTAGAAAAATATGAAAATGTGATATTCAATTTGATAATGCAGCAGGGGAGAGCTCACTCAGACTACATCGCCAACATGAACGAGTACTCAGCGGACACAGACGTTGACACACACTCATGGATCTTGCTGGTCGCTCTTTCACAACACTTACATAACTCCATACAATTATTCGTTAAAATTCTCAACAACCACCTAAATAAGACAAATCATAATGATTTTCTTGACATTGCTAAAGCATCCCAGTTGCTACTGTCAGCCTATACGTACAAAAACGAGGTATTATTAAGTTTTGCTCTTGATATTGTTAGAAAAATTGATGAATCTATGTTCAGCTGTGTCTTGCGCGATAACTTGTCGTTTTTATCAGATTCTACGATAAGTAGTTATGTTGGATTGAGCACACAAGAAGTAGTGCAACGTTTGCTTGTGGATTGTGTTGACTCGGAGCACATCAGCCCGTCCTTGTCTTCCGGGTTCTCGTCTGGGCCGATTACATCCAGTCTGTCCAGGCCGCCATCTGCATCCAGTCTATCCTCGCGGCCTTCCACAAGTCGTCGTCGGTCTATCTAGTCGAGAGCGTCTGGCTCGCTCGCCGGAGACCTCGTCGGCCGCTCGGTTACCTATAAACCTGGAACGCAATGCTCGACGATGTTACTTATCTATAAAAAGGTGCTCCCTCACGTGGAGCATTCGCCTGTAAGCTCGCGATCCGCTCGCTTGCAGCGCGCGGACTGCGAGGCGAGTTGTATAGTAGCGGCAAGCGCACTGACCGCCCGCCGCTGCCGTCAGCTTTTTTAAATATTGACATTATGAATTTATGAAATATATTATACTACACACTTAATGCTCTAATTTAAATGAAAAGTAAATTGCTGGTTTAGAGCGGTGCCGTTGCGGTGCTGGGGTATGTAATGTGCCATGACCTAAGCTTATGCAGAAGTACTGATTTTGTAATTGATGGATCGCACAGAGTCTGGTCAGTGAACAGTCGATCTTTGGTATTTTTTTAATTGGCCACCCCTGGTTTATACAAGTACTATACAGCTAACATTGTAACAAGCCGGATTTGACAGCTATTAAAATCCTTTGTGTAGTGTTGTCAAAACGTCTTGTCAAAATATAAATCGGCAATTAATTCGTGTTTGTGAGTGTATTTTTTCAAAATTAAGTTAAACTTAATGTTTACAAGTGATACTCGTTGTTATAGTGTATGGGTAACATAGTAATTATTCAGGATTGTGAATTGGATTTTTCAAATTATTACGTAGGAGAAACGTCAAATCCGGCCTCTTAGAACGTTAGCAGTTTAATTTCATTTATCATTTAAATAAAGTTTTTTTATTGTCCATTATATTGTGTTTGTTTTTGACTCAAGCGTCAGGGTAGTAATCTATCTATGCATACCATGATATGAGATAAATGAAGATGATAAATTCCTTTTGCGTGTTATGATAATAGTAGTTTTTATATAAGCTACATTGAGTTCACGTGTGATTATGTATGATTCTGTATGCAAATATTGTAGAACATTGATTTTAAAAGAGTTTCTTGCTCATTCTTCTCCATACAAAACTATCTTTTGGAAGGGGCAACTACTTAGATATATATTTTTTTCTGATATAACGTTCAAAAGTGCCTTTAGAATGGCCTAATTGAAAATAATAATTTGACTTTGACTTTCAAGGTCAAAATTCACACAAACACCAAAAAAAAAAACACAAAAAGAAAAGAAATGAAAAAAATTTTAATCAATTTTTTTTTAAACCGACACACATTTGTAAAAATTTCCTTATGAAAAAGACAAGATCGTGACAAGCATCGCCGGTAGCAGCCACTAGTTCACAGAACATCTTCTCGAAGCGCATGTTGGGGATGCGGCACGAGCCCAAGCAGTAGATGCACTGGAACACCTCCTTCAGGTAGCGGAGGAAGATGCCCATGCAGATGCAGCAGTTCTCGTTGAGCGACGTCGCCAGGGACTGCAGCGAGGGCGGACGGTTCCGCGAGCAGCACTTCTTCCGTTTGCTCATAAAGCAGAGAGTGGGCTCCTTCTTCCGCTTCTGCTCTTTCGGCGTGTCGCTCCGTGGTTTTGGCTCGCCCTCCTGTGTGGACGGTTACAAAGCTAATATTAAAATAATAACATAATTGCAGACTACATCCATAGTCCTATTTGGAGGCATTGGATTGGGCTGCACGTATTGTAGGTGGACTGGCGTCTTTTCTCTTGTAAATGTGGATTACTAACATAGCTTTAAGTCATTATGATGTAATACTAACACTCTATGGACCTGAAAAGTCTGAAATAAATGTTTTGCATTCGAATCACGCCTGTAATTCTCGAAGGGTTAGGCAGAGGAGTACCCATTACTACACCTACATTTCGCCCTTTATGTTTAAGTCTCATGTCATTATGCGAGTCTATTGCCATCAACTCTAAGGCTGCTACTGAGAAATTCCTGATGGAAAAACTCAATATCACTTTGCCCGACCTGGCAATCGAACCCAAGACCTCATGCACAGCAGTCGCGCTTTGCGACCACTAGACCAACGCGGCAGCCACCAACAAAAAAAATAAGGCGAATGGTGTTATTTAAGTTTCTAATTAATGAAAACCAATGAAAAAAATATTCTCCCGCACACACGCGCATCCGTGGAGGGCGGTGGCGTAGAGAGCGTCATGCCGCCAGCCGTCACGGCTCACTGGTCGGTTTTACTGCCAGAGTACACCAATAGATTCACATCAGAATGTGCGACTTGTGTTATCTGTACAGGTATCATGCCGGTACTAGTACACTATCCCGCGAGTGGTCTCGCCAGGGCCGTCTTTAGCTTATTAGAGGCCCTGGGCGCATAACGGGGTCCCTGCGGTTTTTTACGAATATTGATAGTCAACACATTGAGTTTCTTATAATGTTCAATTGAATGTCACTAAATCAATATTTCGGCTAGGAACTCAAATAATTTGATTTGAATCGGGTACTATTAATGCGTATAATGGAACGGCGGCTGCAAAGAATGTTTATTTTGTGGGCAGGCAGGGCCCCCCCTTGGTAAACCCTGGGGCACTCGCGCGAGAAGTCGAGCGACGAGTGCGACTCTGTACACTCTCGTTTTAAATTCAGTATGGTGCGGGCGCCGAGAAGATGGATGCGTTACGAAATAATTATTTATGTATGTTATCGCCACAGAGTCGGCTCATTATTATAGCAAACGTTTTTTTGACAAAATGGCAATTAGTATTTATTAATTAAGGCCCTCCAGTAGAGTGCGCCTCCCTAGGCGCACTCAGCACACTATACAGAGACGGACTGTGATTTGTGGGGCCCGCCCCACAAATCACAGTCCGCCCCTGTATAGTGTGAGCCTGGGTATTTACTTACATCTCCTCTGTCGCTCCTCCCAGATAGCCAGACCTTTTGATGCTGTAAAAGTAAAATTAATGTAAAAAGTTAAGAAAAATTGCAGTCATGTCATATTATTTTTTTTGCACCTCAGTCGGCAAAACCGGAACCCTTATAGGATCAGTTTGTTGGTCGGTTTGTCCGTCAGTCAAGACCCTTTTTCTCAGGAACGCGTGGAGGTATCAAGCTGAAATTAATATCAAATATACCCCTTGGAGCAGTGAAAAAATCAAACTTCTAATTTTCCATCCTCGTAAGTTTAATTGTGAGTTTCTGAATATTATTTATTTGCAGTATTAGCGAAAAAGTTAGCCTATTCCAGACTATAATCTATCTGTGTGCCACATTTTAACCAGATCCGTTCAGCCGTTCTGATGTGATTGAGTGACAAACACACAAACTGTCGCATTAAAAAAAAATCAGTAAGAATTCGTGTTGAGAATCACAAGTTAGCATAGTTATCGCCTAAAATGTCGTGATGGCCCAGCGCCTCTCATACATGAGGTTGTGGGTTCAAATCCGGGCAAATACCAATGTGACTTTTTCAATTCATATGTACTACTTTCTAAAGTTTATCTTGGACATCACTGACATCGGTGAAGGAAAACATCGTGAGGAAACCTGGACTTATACCAGCCTATTACTGTTCCACTCAAACCATGTAAACCCTGAACCCATGTGTAACCCATGTGGACCCTGAGGCGGTTTAGAAACTCTGACACTAGGGTGTGTGGGGTCGTAAGACCTTTACTGCCCACACGATAGAGAAAGAAAGATCGCCTTGGATATGACGAGGATTCAAAACAGCTTCTTTTAAATAGGGGGCGCCCTTCTTCGCAAGCACATCGATACTGAACAGAACGGCACACACCTTCACTCGCCAAGTCTCAGTAGCGACCTCCATAGCTGAGTTCCGCACGTCTTCAACTATAATTTGTACATTTTACGGAACGCCAATTACAATCACCGCTGCATAATACAATTTACTATGAATTTTCTTTTCAATAATTTCGTCTATCTACAATTTACACGAAACGCCACTTGGAACTGTCAAAAGCAGTCAAAAGTTATGTTTCCTTTCACCGGAAAGTCTTAATGGTTTTGGGTAATAGTGAAAAGAATAAATTATTAAAAGGAGGTCTATTATAAACACATAACATCACGCCTGTAATCCCCGAAGGGTTGGTCAGAGGTGTACCCATTAGTACACCCACATTTCGTCTGTTACGTTTAAGTCCCATGTAATAGGGGGCGAGTCTATTGCCATCAACCAGGCACAAATCTAGACTCCGAGGCTACTACTGAGATATTTCTGATGGAAAATTCCAATTACACTTTGCAAGACCTTATAGGAGTGAGAATGTGGCAGGCTAGGAAGCGCTACTTTGTGTTAAGATTAATTAACAATAAATAAAATAACAGCGAACAGCTGCCTATCTGACCTCCACAACCCAGTAACTGGGTATAACACCCCTTGGTAAAACTGGTTGTCAGATTTTCGGGCTTCTGACGACCCGTAACGACTGTCAAAGATCCACGTACAGCCGGGACCAACGGCTTAACGTGCTTTCCGAGGCACGGAGGAGTCTTGGTGTGTAAAGATGGTCACCCATCCACGGAGTAACCCCGGCAAGCGAAGCTTAACCTGATGGATCGACCCGTGCGGCTGTTATTACTTAGCGACGAGCTCTAGGAACGAATAAATTGACAGACAAAAATATAAAACAAAGATTTTTCGGACACTTCAATTTTATTTATTTACTAGTTTTTGACCGCGGATTCGTCGTTTCATCCCTTCTGGGGGTGAATTTTGAAAAATCCATTCTTAGCGGACGTCTACTAACTATAAACTACCTCCCTGCCAAATATTTGGTGATGCGTGAGTGAGTGATCTTTCGCTTTTATACATAACGACGCCTTAGAGTGAAAACCTCGTAAGTGTAAAAGAGGTAACTTTTCTGGAGGAAGAAAAAACTGCGTAGGTACTGTAAAATTTTTGTACGGCGTCTTTTAAAAGACCTACAATGTTGATCACGATTACTGAGCGCTATGTTTTTCTGTCTAAATAACAGTGTATGAACAATAATAGTTAAATCCAGAAAGTTGCAGAAAATTTTCGAATGAGAAACGACACGTTCGTTGCAAGGTATTCACGCCAAACTGACAGATGCGAGTATTTACGAGATTCTCATTTACTGTCATAGATAGCGCTAAGTATCGAATGAACAAATGAGTCAGATCAGGAAGTGCGTAGCGAGGTTTTCTTCCTAGAAACGCCATAAAATAAATTTGAGCAAAAATGCATTCCCGAGGTTTTCACTCTAAGGCGACGATAAATATTTAGATATAGATGATAGATTATAGAGCCAGGGCCCGATCTAAGGGGGGGCCGGCCGGGAATATGGTCAGAGCGGCAAAATTGAGTGTGCCGGCCGGTTGCACGAAGTCCAACATACTCTCATGAATTTTTGTAAACTTTTTAAGAGGCCGAAGCAGACTAACGTATGTGAATATTATACAATTAAAACAATATCACCTTTTACCTTATCATCCCATCTTTGGAATAGCAAGCTCATGACTTATTATGGTGTTATTGTGAAGGGCGGCGTAGATCGGGCCCTTTATACAGTGTAGACTACATACGTACCAATTAAATGAGAGCCAATGACTTCTTCTCATCAGCGGCAGATGTCGCAGCTACCGGATCTAGTGTGTCTTCCTGTGGACTGAACACACCATACAATGAAACCATCGACTGTCATTTAATTGAGTTACTTATATCCCTTTTAACAAACAAAACTATTCATCTTTTATCATGTCTATTTATTTCCAAATCACGCCTATAATCCCTGAAAGGTTAAGCAGAGGTATAACCATTAAGTACACCCACATTTCGCCAGTTACGTTTAAGTCCCATGTAATAGAGAGCCTATTGCCATCAACCGGGCAAAAATCCAAACTTCGAGGCTGCTGCTGAGAAATTCCTGATAGAAAAACTCAATAATACCTACTTTGCCCGACGTGGGAATCGAACCCAAGACCTTATGCTTAGCAGTCGCGCTTTGCTCTAGACTAATAAGACAGATGTTTTTTCCGTCTAACTCATTATTCGTACGGGACAAAGTCATATGATTTACAAATCAAAAGGAATGATTTTTTTGGGAATATGTTTGTTATCTTGATTACTATCATGTCATCCTATATACCTACCTACTTAAAATTAGGTTAGTATCAACTCGACTCACCTGGAGTCACCCCCGGGCCAGCCCTTCAGTAGCTCGGCCAGACTCATTTCCACGAGTCCAAATGTCGCCGTGGCGGTCTCAAGTATACGCTCCTGCGAATCTTCACTCACGTCAACAAGACTAAGTTTGTTGTCGTGTATGACTCTCTCTACCATCGGGAAATATTGTATTACTTCAACTGACGTTTGACTTGTAATTATAATAGTTGTTTTGTTCACAATTACTTTCGCAATGTGTTCTAAATTTTTCTTCGCGTTCACAGATTGATGCATATTGTTATCGCAAACAAAAATAAGAACATCGTCTTTATTTGTTTGTTCTAACTCTGTGCACAATGCGCGCCGGTCGTTCCCCCCTAGGTTCACAATGTATTCAAGATCTAACACCACATGCTGTTTATTCTTCAAATACTGCATCACTTTAACAGCAGTCAGCACGATGTTCTCTGCAACGATGACGGTGCTCGAGTGCTGATCCTGCAAGTCCAACGACCTCACCGCGTCTTCAGTAAATGTGTAATTATATTGTGATATTTTGTTCTTGTACAATATATTTATAATGTTCAGCAGTGGGCCATTATTAATAAGACTAAACACTCTTTTAAATAAGTCACTTTCTCGCGTAAGACACGGCGCAAGTGGTGATTGCCACCATTTCTGGATTTCATCGTGAAATTTCGAAAATATCACGTCCGTTTTGACTTGATAGTAGATAGGTTGGTCGTTTTGGTAATCTTCTATTTCGCTTTTTATAATATTTTCTAAACTTTCACTATCAGCTTGATCAGAGTAAAATAGTAATTTGTTAAGGAAATCCGTCGCTAAATTCTCTTCATATGCACTAAAGTCGAATGAGAGTTTAGGAAACTCATTCACTTTTATGCAAAATCTGTATTCGTGAATATTGTGGGTTTTGTCTTTTGATAATAATAGTTCATACAGCCTTTTTGCAAGATTTTCTAGTGATTCCTTGTTGTCTGTAATCTTCATCAGCTTGGTGTTATCATCGTCAAGCACGAATATATTCCCGATGGCACCAGCTAGACCTCCATTGAGCTGCAGGAATCCGCTTCCTAAAGATTCATCTATAGTTACCATCTTACTGGCTTCACACTTGTCTAACAAATCAATGATTTTCGACGCTAAATGATTCAATCTTTTCTCTGTTTTCTTATCGTTTCCTCTTATTGTTAAATCTTTATTCCCGAAAGCTGCGGGCACTTTAAACTGTCGACGTAGTATATCTTTAGCAGCTAGTGCTGTTGCTTCATTAACAATGCCTCGGGAAACGTACGTATCCAATTGAGGCCCGAAATCTTTTATGAATTGTTTATCATATTCCAACTGGCCATTGCGATATGTTACAACCGTCCCTATCACTTTGCTCAGTTTCGTAGCATCAGTGGGGTCGGCTGAGCATTCTGACAGCAACTTATATACATCTGCACGGTTTATCTTTCGTCTTTTAAGAATCTCTTTGAACAGTGTATCTTTGAATACTTGTAGGTGATCTTTTGTTGTTGGTTTAAAAAATCGTAGGTGATATAGGTTTAAAAAATCGTAACGAAAGGAAGCGATTCGATGTCCTTCAGGTTGAATTTTGGAAACCTCGAGAACTTTTTGCGCCAGAATGACGTGGTATCGTAGGAGAAGCTCATCATTCAGCATCTGCTCGAGTCTGTCTTCATTCATTAAAAACTCAGCTAGCCGTGCAGCCAGTGAGGTAAGTTCGTCTTTTAATATTATTAAGTGAAAATATTCAGATCTGCTTAATTCAGATCTGCACGGTTGCTGGACGGTGCCTCCCGTGTCAATTAAACCATGCAGTCTTGAGGAAATGTCGCCTAGTACCGAGTCATAACCAGAGTCAACTATTGCGTTTGTGTAAATAACAAATAAACATTCTGTTTCATCAAATGTTCCCTTAAACAACACGTCGTCCTTATTATACGTTTTGAAACGTTGTCTGATTCTCAAATAACTTTCGAAGTAAGTCGCTAAATCTATTTTAATTGTGCGTCGCCTGTGTTTAGCTTGAATGAACACCGCGACAGGTTTGTCGCGACCTTTTACTTTTGCTCTGAAACATATGTCGTCAAAAGCTCCTATGTTGTCAACATGTGAAGCTAATTGAAACTCTTCAATAGCATGGTGTTGAAACGCTCTTAGATATAACAAGCTTAATAGTTTCGTCTCATAGAGTTGTCCGCTAATCCCGGACGTTCCCACACGCTTGCGGTACATTGCAGCTCGTCGTTATAGTCGCGGGACACGACCGTCACTGAGTGCGCACAGCTCCAGCGCAGAGGCAGGCGACAGTCTCGGGGAGCGCTCGGCAGCAGCACGCGTCCGGCTGTCGACCTGTACCTGCAAATACAGAAGACAAGTTCTATGACTGACGATCAAATTCTCAAAAGCAATGGTGGTGGGTGAAGAAAACAAACGATGATGGATGACAATTGGGAAGTATTTATTAAAACGTATATTTAACAAACTTGTATGTACAGATTGGATACACGTTTTGGTTCTATAATTAATAATATTTAATTTAATATAATATATAATAGGTAATTTAATTTAAAATGTTACTATTTCTTTTTGGAACGAACTATCCTCTCATTAGGAGCCGGGCGTTGATAGCTGCGCCACAGTTATTTACTTTTGCAGTTATCATCGTTTTTATTTTTTCACTAGCTTCTGCCCGCGACTTCGTACGCGGATCCTATTGCTTATGCTAGCGACAACGGGGTCGTCAAAATCGAAGATCGTCTGATGTAGAATTCTAAGGCCCGGGGACGGAAAAACAACGGGATGAGCGAGACGATTGGAGTCGTTCTAGATCTTTGATTTTTAAACGTCGACAGAGAGTGCTCATCAGGCTGAACAACTGTTGCTAAGACGTCATTTCTATATTATGTTATAGTGTTGCTGGGCGCTTGGAATTTCACAACGTGTGTGCCAGATCTTCAATTGTTAGACGTCAACAGAGAGTGCTCATCAGGGTGAACAACTTTTGCTAAGACGTCATTCCTGTATATACTCGTATTATAGTGTAGCTGGGCTCTTAGAGTTCCACAACAGGTGTTCCAGATCTACAGTCTTTATACGTCAACAGAGAGTGATCATCAAGCTGAACAACTCTAGCTAAGACGTCATTCCTATATATGTATAGTTATAGTGTAGCTGGGCTCTTGGAGTTTCACATCAGCTGTTCCAGATCTTCAAATTTTATACGACAACAGAAAATTGCTCATCAGGCTGAACAACTCTTGCTAAGACGTCATTCCTATATTTGTTATAGTGTAGCTGGGCTCTTGGAGTTCCACATCAGCTGTTCCAGATCTTCAAATTTTATACGACAACAGAGAGTGCTCATCAGGCTGAACAACTCTTGCTAAGACGTCATTCCTATATTTGTTATAGTGTAGCTGGGCTCTTGGAGTTCCACATCAGCTGTTCCAGATCTTCAAATTTTATACGACAACAGAGAGTGCTCATCAAGTTGAACAACTCTTGCTAAGACGTTATTCCTATATTTGTTATTGTGTAGCTGGGCTCTTGGAGTTCCACATCAGCTGTTCCAGATCTTCAAATTTTATACGACAACAGAGAGTGCTCATCAGGCTGAACAACTCTTGCTAAGACGTCATTCCTATATTTGTTTTAGTGTAGCTGGGCTCTTGGAGTTCCACATCAGCTGTTCCAGATCTTCAAATTTTATACGACAACAGAGAGTGCTCATCAGGCTGAACAACTCTTGCTAAGACGTCATTCCTTTATGTTATAGTGTAGCTGGGCTCTTGGAGTTCCACATCAGCTGTTCCAGATCTTCAAATTTTATACGACAACAGAGAGTGCTCATCAGGCTGAACAACTCTTGCTAAGACGTCATTCCTATATTTGTTATAGTGTAGCTGGGCTCTTGGAGTTCCACATCAGCTGTTCCAGATCTTCAAATTTTATACGACAACAGAGAGTGCTCATCAAGCTGAACAACTCTTGCTAAGACGTTATTCCTATATTTGTTATTGTGTAGCTGGGCTCTTGGAGTTCCACATCAGCTGTTCCAGATCTTCAAATTTTATACGACAACTTTATTCAAATTTATTCTCTTAGCAGAAAATGCTCATCACGTGAAACAATTTTTGCTATGGTACCATTTTTGTATCTCTTATAGTTTAGCTGGTCTGTTGCGATTCTGCATCAGGTGTTCAAGTTTCCAAGATAAATTATAGCCTATATGTTGCCCAGACTTAATACCTATACAACAAAAAAAAAATCATTCAAATCCGTCCAGTAGTTCCGAAGATTAGCGTGTACAAACAAACAGACAAAAAGACAAACAGACAAACAGACAGAATTTTTTTTTTGGTTTCGTGCTCTGTTACTGTTTCTAAACCCACCCCAATTATTATTTTTTTAATATATTCAATGTACAGACACAGTTTTTTTACTGTTTTATTATATGTATATAGATGACTGTACTGTTTTTGTTCCTAAATAAATGATTTTTGATTTTTTTCTAGATGAAGGTCCTGAGTGCGACGTGACCTCCGCTCAGTTCATGTTTTCGACAGCAGAGGATCGATCGAACAGATGTATTACGGATCAGAGTCTGACTACGTTTGATGAAACAGCCGTAGTCGACTCAAGTGATCGACGTATTCGCTACGGTCTTAGTAACCAGTTGGGCTCGGGGCATGGTGCCGCCGCCGCCGGACCTCCGATTCCAGTCATCGAGTTCGCTACCAGTAGTCCAGTATACCTATTATGTATTTTCTTTTTGTTAATCGAGACATTTTTATTTTTGTTTTAGTTTTTATTTTGTTTTTTTTTTTGGTAAGGGTATTTAACTCACACGTTTACAATATTGTGATCGCAGACGATTATTCATAACATATCAAAAGATAACGAGTCAGTATGTGAGCCCATAGTACGTATCACCAAACGTAGAAAAAATGTGGAAGCAAAAAAAAAATACCAAAACCAAACATTGTAATTGAACGATCTACCGCAGTTGATTTTGTCAAGACTTTGTATTGCCCTATGGAGCAGGAGCAGCATTTTTCCAAGCATTATTATCTTGAAAACCGCGAATAGTAGGTACTCTTATAGTACTCTTATTTATTATATTTTACAGCCGTTTAGGGTGGAAACCACCGGGTCAATACTCAATGTTTATTGCATTCCATATATATACCTATTACATTATTATATATAAAGTAAAATAGATCAATATGGACCCTGTCGGGCACAGCAAACATTAGGAGATAGGAAAAAACATAATCTGTATGGTTTCTATAATCTATTTATCTACATATACATATATGTGTATACATAAAAAATGCTTTGTCCTGAATAACTGACTGACTGACGGATCAACGCACAGCCTAAACCGCTGATCGTAGAGACCTGAAACTTGGAGGGTGTGTTCTTTGTATGACGTAGGCATCCGATAAGAAAGGATTTTATTGCATGATACAACATTAAAAGTTTAATTACTTATAATAATATTAACACAGTTCGCTTCAAGATTTGTCTCGGAATAACTCAGATTCTTTAGAGGGGGACTTGAGTCCATTAGTGCTCCCCCCCACCCTGGACGCTGTACTGGTGAATGACGTACTTACCTGCTTTGTCTTCGTCGCTACTCGAGGAGCTGTTGTTTGTGCGCACTCGCAACTCTCGCGACACTACTGTGCACGACACACACAGGCACACTGATACATGGACACTATACACAAAAATAATAATTGGGTGTCTGATTATTTGACGCGTGCGTCAGAGCATCACCTAAATTTTGTTAAACATGAATTGTGTCGAGACACGAGTGAGGACTTCCCGCTTCCCCCCCCCCCCCCGACCGGCACCGCGGGCAACCAATAGTGTAGTGACCAAAAGTAATTGAAACTCGATAAATATAATGTTTCGATATTCTACAATTTAAATATTGTTTATGCAATCTCCGACCGCATCGAGCGATCTCCTCGAACTACTGTGTCACCGTTTCTTAAAACAGAGCTGGGGGTTACCAGCGTTGACAATCCAACAGTGCGCAAGGCACACTATTAATATTTAAATATTAATGATAAGAGATGGGGGTACACCCCCAGAGTCTGGGGGTCGGGCTGTCAAAAGGTTAATAAAGTTAGCAGTCTGGGGCCCAGACTGCTAACTTTATTAACCTTTTGACAGCCACGTCAAAACAACGTGCCCTCGGCGCCAAGCTACGAACCTGCCTGCCGGGGTTGCGGGACGTCTTAACAGGATACCGTGGCCCCGGAACGAAAAGGGCAACAGAAGGAACAGGGTGGTTTTTTTGTCAGTAAAAGTCTGACAGTCCCTTCCGCCCCACGCAGGGCGGATTCCAGAGTCATTTGATGATTTTTTACCACCTAAAAAAAAAAAACTACGAACCAGAAACTTTATAATTGGTATTAGTTTTTGCCATTTTATGTTGTTAATAAAGATGAAATATAAAGAAAGAAGTTCAACTTAAATAAGGATGAGTCAACGAACATAATTAGCAAAGGAAATAAAAAAACAATGTTGTTTAAATGAGCTTTATTTACGTATTTCAAGTCTGTCATGTAGTCGTGACGGTGGCGTGCTGGACACATTTTGGTTTGTCACCTATACGTGACTGTGGTGGTGAAAAGGTTAATCTAAGGTCTTAAGACGCACTAATAAACTACACTAACAGACTAGCTTGGTCCAAAATATCGACAACTTATCAGATCATTGAAATCACTAACGTCTAAAAGTAAATAAACTGTATTGCAAATATAGCCGTGCGTCGTCCAATGAGAATACATGTTGATAATGAGTAGGGTTGCCAACCGTACTATAATAATTATTTAACAGGGATGGCGAACCAATGGCACGCGACAAAATAATTCGGGCACGTTTATAATTTTCGACCAATTTTCAAAAGCAGAAATCACATTAACCTATTAATAAAATAAACATAAAATAGTAAACATTACGATTCTTGTACAAATATCGAGTTACAAACAATGAGTTTATAGCATTTAATTTTATTTTTCTCCATAATAAACAGTCTAGATTCTTTGATGGTATGTCTTAGTCAAATTATTATTTTTTCTTTAAAACTGGCATGTCTTACCAATAAAGGTTTGATCCCTGTTATATAGTAATGTAGAGCTAAACTACAATAACTTGCCCCCCCCCCCCCTTCACAACTCAAAACGTTTGAAAGTATTTGTAAAAGTGCTTACCTACAAGACTCACAACGCATGTGTGCGTACAGCGTACTGAGACGGCTTTCGAAACAAAAACAAATCAGCGTGTCATTGTTGCTTGACTAGCGGCGTCATTGATTAGTCATTATTATTGTAATAGTAATATGGAGGGGAGCGACAAGTTATAGTAGTTTATCTCTACTGTTACATACATTATAAAGTTTGTTGAAAAAATATAATGTGCGCAAAAATCACACCGAAAGTAAGACCTAAAAAATTCCCCACTCGATAAAAACTATAGTTTTCAGGGTTCCGTACCCGAGGGAAGGGTGCTAAACCCTATTACTGCAGGCTGTATCTCATAAACCGTAATAGCTAGAGACGAAATTTTTACAGAATATGTATTTCTATTACCGCTATACGAACAAAATAATAAGTATTTAATATAAGTCAATAAAAATTAAAAAATAAATAATAGTTACTTTACTTCCATTAAATACTATTATTTTTTTAAGTGTACTATATTTTTTATCGCAAATTCTGAAAAATATTACAATCAGCCAAAGAAACGTTGGTAACCCTATTAATGAATCATCAACAAGCAGTCGGCATGTAGTGGTGTAGTGCCACGGCTTGTGGAATAGATAACGCGCCGGCGGTTTGCGAAGTGTTTTCCTCAAAGTCCTATCTATTAATACTCTACTAACGTTTTATTATATGTTCTGTGTTCAGCTACATAGTGTCGTATTTCATCTTGTGCCTGAAGGGTACCTGCAGGAGAGACTGTGGAGTGCTTCGAGTCTGTGATGACTATCTATTCAAAGGTAGGTGCTGTAAGTGTAAAGACTTGCTGGCTGAGCCATGGGCAACCAGGCCCCTCTTCTCCACTGGGCACTCTGGGCCCAGGGCATCCCCGGGGCCCCGGCTAAAAAAAACATTATTTACAGTCCGTTACATTATCTTTACTTATTTTAATTACTTACACAGCCTAAACCGCTGATCCTAGAGACCTGAAACTTGGAGGTTATGTTCTTTGAGGGCTTGAGTTTCTTACACCCCCCCCCCCCCCTTTGTCAGCTATCAAAATACGTCAAACATCCTCATGTGCCTAGAGCGCTGTATACAATCTAATTTGATACTTTAAGATAAGTGCTGTGTAGAATACATTTGATAGTCCGCCACGCGAGCTACCTAACGAAAATGTTCTCTCATAACTTTTAAGACCTATTAAGTATGTCTCCTGCTTAATGTGTAGGAAGTTTCATTAAAATCGGTTCATTCATTTAGAAAACACTCGTGTTTTTACACCATAGCACTTCTTGTAATGTGAACACATTATCATACTTGACAAGTGTCATACAAGTAGGCACTTGTATGCATATCAATTCGTGTTAGGACAACCACTAAAAATAGTCTGCTGGCCAGATATGTCATTTTCATTTAAGACTAGCATTCGCCTGGGGCTTCGCTCGCAAATTGAATTTTAAATTCGATCATGATTCAAAAGACATGTGGCGCCATCTATCATCATAGGAACGTTATTGTGATTTCCCTCGGGAACAGTACTTTTTTTCGGGATGAAAGGTACCCTATGTCCGTTTCTGTACACCTGATAATGTACTCGTATACCTATGCAAAATTTCAAGATGATCGGTTCAGTGGTTTAGGCGTGGAAAGGTTACAAACAAACAAACTTACTTTCGCATTTATAATATTAGTTAGGATGGGTTTGCTCTCGACTCTAGTGTAGGTCAGAGGAGACAGAGACAAAGTCTTCGATGGAGTGAGCATACCCAGAAGAAGCCTTCACTGTAACTTTGAAGAGATTAGAGTCGAATGCGTTCGGAAATACAGACGCAGGCAGAGAGTTCCACTCCTTTGCTGTGCGCATTGTAAAAGACATTGTAAAAAATTGGTGGAACAGCAACAAGGTATAGGATATTTCAGTGACATGGAACCTATTCTCTTTGATTGCAGGACAGGTCGACAGCCGCACGTTTCGCTAAGTTCGGTGCTGCCGCCGAGCGCCCGGAGGCTGTCGCCTGCCTCTGCGCCGGTGCTGTGTACAGTGACGTGCCCCGCGACTGACGACGAGCTGTACCATGTTCAAGAGGCGCCCAGGAACGGCAGGGATCTGCGGACACCTGTATGAAACGAAGCTACTCAGCTTGTTATATTTTAGAGCGATTAATGACGAAAGGATTCTTGGTTTTAAATTAGCCTCTAATGTCGACAACGTAGGCGCCTTCGACGACATTTGTTTCAAAGCGGTAGTGGACCCGAAGGAAGGATGTGACAGGCCTGTCTGTCTGTTCATTCAAGCTAAACACAAGGAAAACGAAAAAAGAACACTTCGAATAGATTTGGAGACGTACTTCGTTAGTTACCTGAAAATCAGACAACAGTTTAGTCCGAGTAATGACGATTTGTTCTTTAGCGGCACATTCGATGAAACAGAATGTTTATTTGTGATATACACAACCGCGAAGGATGAGATCGGTAACAACCCGGTGACGAGCAGCTTCTCCTCTCATCTGTACGATCTGATCGGCACAGGAGGCTCAGCCAAGCAAGTTGACTTAAAAAATGAGGACGTAGAGTCTCTGAGTAAAGTAGCTCTTGAAAATCAAATAACCTCACTGGCTGCACGGATAGCTAAGTTAACACTGAATGAAGACAGAATCGACCTGATGCTGAGTGAGGAGCTCCTCCTACGATACCACGTCATTCTGGCGAAAAAAGTTCTCAACGTTTCAGAAATTCAGCCTGAAGGACATCGAGTCGCTTACTTTCGTCCAGAGTTTTTTGATAACCCTGATGAATACTTCATTCTATTCAAAAATGCATTGTACAAAGAGATTCTAGAAATAAGACAAATAAACCCGACGGATGTAGAAAGTTTACTGTCACAATTCTTAGCCGCGTCCACCGATGATGAGACTGAGGCATTGAGTAAGCTGATAGGGACTGTTGTAGTGTATAACAATGGCCAGTTGAATATAAGTGAACATTACAAACAACATTTCAGGCCAGAGTTGAATCGAGTGAACGTATCTCCAACGTCTGTTAACAAAGCTGTAGAACGAGCTGCAAAACAAATATTACTATCTGCTAACACCACACTGAGAGTGCCCGCATCTTTTGGAAACAAAGATCTAACGTTAAGCAGCAACGATACGAAAAAAGAGAAAAGAATAAATTATCTAAAGACAGAAATCATCAGTTTAATAAACAAGTATAAAGCCAGTAAAATTGTAACTATAGATGAATCTTTAGCAAGCGGATTACTGAAGCTCAATGGAGGTCTAGCTGGTGCCATCGGGAATATATTCGTGCTCGACGATAACACCAAGCTGATGAAGATTACAGACAACAAGGAATCACTGGGAACTCTAGCTCGGATTCTGTATGACAGATTGAATAGAGAAATCAATAATTTGCTTGAATATAGATTTTATTTTAAAGTGAGCAAGTTTCCTAGACTGTTATTTGAGCGGGGTTCATATGAAGATGGTTTAGTGAGAGACTTCTTACACAAACTGATAATTTACTCCAACCAAGCGGACGAGAAGCTCGTAGCGGAGAGAATAAAAGACGAAATAGAAGAGGAACTACAAGAAAGCGACAACTCTAAAAACAAAATTGAAGCGATATTTCTAAAATATCACAATGAAATACAGACATGGTGGTTGCTACCGAAGGAAGCGCCGTATCTTACCAGAGAAGATAGAATATTCGAAAGAGCCACGAGCTATATTATTGAAGACCCACTGATGCGCTCAATGAGCGTACCATATATAAAAAAAATAACACAATTTTGTTACTCATTCAGTGAAGACGCGGTGAGGTCGTTGAACTTGCAGGATGATCACTCGAGCACCGTCATCATTGCAGAGAACACCGTGCTGACTGTTGTTAAAGTGATGCAGTATTTGAAGAATAAAGACTATGTAGTGTTAGATCTTGGAGATATTGTGAACCTGCCAACGAACGAACGTAACGCGTTACGCAAAGAGTTGGCAAGTACTAACCAGGATAAAGTGTTAATATTAGTATGCAATCAAATACAAGATTCTATTACAGAAAAGAAAACTTTTGAAAACGTTGCAGCCGCAGTGCGGTACAAGAATACTATAATTGTTACGAATCGTGAGTCTGTGCACGAGTTACACAGATATTTTATTGAATGCGAACACACAGTGTATGATTGGAAGAACAGCCTCGTCCACATGAGCGGCGAATGTCAACGGGTAGTGTTGGAGATCGCTAGGGTGAAATTCCAAGGTATCGAAGTGGGACTGGGACATTTAGTAAGGGGTTGGACTGGAACGGTACTCAGGGCCCGAGATGAGGGGGGGCCGGCAGGGCCATTGCCCAGAGCGGAATGAGTGTGCCGGGCGGTTGCACGAAGTCCAACTTGCTCTCATGAATTTTTGTAAACTTTTTAAGAAACCGTAGTAGACCAACGTATTTGAATATTTTAGCATAAAACAATGTCACATATCATCCCATCTTTGGAATAGCAAGCTCATGACTTAGTATGGTGTTAGTGTAAAGGGCGGCGAATATTATTATGCCCGGAGCGGCTAAATGGATAGATCGGGCCCTGACGGTACTGTTCTTAGAAACCGATGTGTCTCCGATTGAAACTTAACTTAATTAATAAACTGTTTATTGTCTACTTTTTATATTAATTTGCATTTGTAAACATCCATCAGTTTCTAAGAAAACTTCAACTATTTCTATCGACCCTGTATACCTATCTTTTTTGTTGACTGTACTTTCGCGTTATACTGTATTTTTTTTTATCAGCAAAAATAATTATGATTAGGTACTTTTTTAATTAAATAATTTTCTTGTAAATAAATGGACTTGTGTATATTATTTGATAAAAAAAAATTATATTTTTTTATAAAATTTTATTTTTATTTTCGATTGCCTCGTTGGTCTAGTCGCAAAGCGTGACTGCTGAACAATGAGTCTTGGGTTGGATTTCCAGGTCGGGAAGTGTCATTGGGTTTTTCCATCAGGAATTTCTTAGTAGCAGCCTCGGAGTCCTGCGGAGGAGGATTTGTGCCCGGTTGATGGCAATAGGCTCGCCCCCTACTACATGGGACTTAAACATGACTGGCGTAATGTGGGTTTACCAATGGGTACACCTCTGCCTAACCTTTCGAGGATTACATGCGTGATGTTATGTTAATAAAATATTTAAATAATAATTTTTTTGTCAACATAATTTTGTGATCCGTATGAATAAACAAAAATATAAAGCTTTTAATATTCAGGCTGTTTGGTAACTTTGCCAGTCAACCAAGGGGGGCAACCGTCGGGGTCAGAGGCCTATACTAGTCTTTCTATAATCTATAATAATGCTACAAAGAGGTAAAGTTTGTGAGTTTGTAAGGGGTAATCTCTAGATCTACTGAACCGATATTGAAAATTCTTCCGCAAATTGGAAGCTACGTCATCACTGGCTGCTATAGGCTATATTTTACTATTTAAAAAATTAGGGATCTGTAAGAAAAATCACGCGAAAGAAGTCGCGGGGAGAGTGCTAGTCATTAATATTTCTAATACTTGTTGTCCCCACCAGAGCGCGTGTGACGTCATCGACGCCACAATAAAACAACAGAATTTTTCATAATAAACTTTTTTTTCAAATAGCATATATTTTTACGAAATAAAAAATACACATACATCGTAACGTAACGTATTTAAGCTATTCTTAAACTAATCGCCCGAAGATTTGTGACGGGAACTAAGAAAAAAATATATTAAAAACTAAAAAAAAAAATATTTTATTTATACGATAATACAATTTAAAATAATTGTCAAAACTATACGTTTGTTGGGTGAATTTTATTTATTCTGTATGGTCACACCCTGAGTGGTTGTTTACTGGTAACCTGCCTCTACTATAGTTACCGGAAGGCAAGGCCAAAGACCAAAAATTACAAAAGAAATCTTATTTTATCGCATAAGATTCCAATGTATATGTTCATGATTTTCACAAGGACCCAAACATATGATTTGACAGTCGTAACCACTATAAGAGCGAATTTCGTAGTTACAGGTTACCAAACAACCAATAACAACCAAAACCTTCTAGAGCAGAGGTTCTTAACCTGCGGTCTATGGACCTCTAAGCGGTACAGTGGTCCATAAAAGTCCTACCCAAAATTGAAAGATGACATGCGCCTTGCATTATCAACAACCCTGTTTTTTTTTTTCGGAAAGGGTCCGCGTAGGCTTTGAAATTTTGAGAGGTCCACGACTAGAAAAAGGTTGAGAGCCCCTGCACTAGAGTATAAATTCAACTTGCCATTTTAACAACGCTAGACAAACTCTAGGTAATGAACAAATTGAAAAATAAAATAAAAATAGGTTCTTAAAAAAGGGCAGAAAATAAAAAAATATACTTTTCCGTTTATTAAAAATTAAGACAATTTAAAAGTAACAACATGAAATGTACTGGTTTCTTTGTAATGCATGGTTGACATAACTCGTGGATAAAAGTTGAGCCACATCATAAATATTATATGCATATTGGAACATTATTCTTTTATTTAAAAAAAGACATCATTTATAGTTAAAAAAATTAAATTGAAATGTTAGGGAAACCAAACAATGTAGGTACCAACCGAAAAATTAAAAACTCGAGTTATTATAACCATGCACTCACTACGTCCGAATAGTTAAAAAAAACGAAAAATAAGTTAAAACTACAGAAAGTAGGCTAGCCTTCTTACATTTACATAAAATGCTAACATATATTATATTTTTTGTTTTATATTTAATATAATATCAATTGTATAGGATGATCTGTCAAAATAAAGTTAATTTTTTTTTATTAAATTTAAAATTACAGAAAAATAAGTTAAAATAAATGTTCACAATTTTCATACTAACATTCCCATGCAAAGTTAACCACAAAACGAAAAAAGTGTTTTTAGAAAAAGTGCTTTTAGAAAAAGTGCTTTTAGAAAAAGTGGTAATAAGAGAAAAAGAGTGGTTATAACTTACCTTTATGCGTTAGTACTTCGAACCTCCGCCCCCGAAACCAAGTGAATGCTAAAAGCATGCGAAGCGCAGTAGCAGAACAAAGAAAAGCAAAATATCTTGCAAGTACAACACTCATTCCAATATAATCTTTACATAGTCGCTTCCCGTCGTCTGTTCGCTTATATCTTTTAATCTATGCAACTGATTTCAATGCGGTTTTCATCAATAGCTAAGGTGATCCAAGAGGAAGGTTTATGTATCTACATTGCACCCGTGAGAAGATGGGGCGGGTCGCCAGTTTAAAAAAAAAATATACTTACATTGCAAAATATTGTTATGTTATGTTATACAGTGTAGACTACATACGTACCAATTAAATGAGAGCCAATGACTTCTTCTCATCAGCGGCAGATGTCGCAGCTACCGGATCTAGTGTGTCTTCCTGTGGACTGAACACACCATACAATGAAACCATCGACTGTCATTTAATTGAGTTACATAAGTATATCCCCTTTAACAAACAAAACTATTCATATTTTACCATGTCTATTTATTTCCAAATCACGCCTATAATCCCTGAAAGGTTAAGCAGAGGTATAACCATTAAGTACACCCACATTTCGCCAGTTATGTTTAAGTCCCATGTAATAGAGAGCCTATTGCCATCAACCGGGCAAAAATCCAAACTTCGAGGCTGCTGCTGAGAAATTCCTGATAGAAAAACTCAATAATACCTACTTTGCCCGACGTGGGAATCGAACCCAAGACCTTATGCTTAGCAGTCGCGCTTTGCACTAGATTAATTAGACAGATGTTTTTTCCATCTAACTCATTATTCGTACGGTACAAAGTCATGTGATTTACAAATCAAAAGGAATGATTTTTTTGGGAATATGTTTGTTATCTTGATTATTATCATGTTTATTGGTCACCCTATATACCTACTTAAAATTAGGTAAGTATCAACTCGACTCACTTGGAGTCACCCCCGGGCCAGCCCTTCAGGAGCTCGGCCAGACTCATTTCCACGAGCCCAAATGTCGCCGTGGCGGTCTCAAGTATACGCTCCTGCGAATCTTCACTCACGTCAACAAGACTAAGTTTGTTGTCGTGTATGACTCTCTCTACCATCGGAAAATATTGTATTACTTCAACTGACGTTTGACTTGTAATTATAATAGTTTTTTTGTTCACAATTACTTTCGCAATGTGTTCTAAATTTTTCTTCGCATTCACAGAATGATGCATATTGTTATCGCAAACAAAAATAAGAACATCGTCTTTATTTGTTTGTTCTAACTCTGTGCACAATGCGCGCCGGTCGTTCCCCCCTAGGTTCACAATGTATTCAAGATCTAACATCACGTGCTGTTTATTCTTCAAATACTGCATCACTTTAATAGCAGTCAGCACGGTGTTCTCTGCAATGATGACGGTACTCGAGTGCTGATCCTGCAAGTCCAACGACCTCACCGCGTCTTCAGTAAATGTGTAATTATATTGTGATATTTTGTTCTTGTACAATATATTTATAATGTTCAGCAGCGGGCACTTATTAATAAGACTCAATACTCTATTGAATAAGTCACTTTCTCGCGTAAGACACGGCGCAAGTGGTGATTGCCACCATTCCTGGATTTCATCGTGAAATTTCGAAAATATCGCGTCCGTTTTGACTTGATAGTAGATAGGTTGGTCGTTTTGGTAATCTTCTATTTCGCTTTTTATAATATTTTCTAAATTTTCATTATCAGCTTGATCAGAGTAAAATAGTAATTTGTTAAGGAAATCCGTCGCTAAATTCTCTTCATATGCACTTAAGTCGAATGAGAGTTTAGGAAACTCATTCACTTTTATGCAAAATCTGAATTCGTTAATATTGTGGTTTTTGTCTTTTGATAATAATAGTTCATACAGCCTTTTTGCAAGATTTTCTAGTGATTCCTTGTTGTCTGTAATCTTCATCAGCTTGGTGTTATCGTCAAGCACGAATATATTCCCGATGGCACCAGCTAGACCTCCATTGAGCTGCAGGAATCCGCTTGCTAAAGATTCATCTATAGTAACCATCTTACTGGCTTCACACATGTCTAACAAATCAATGATTTTCGACGCTAAATGATTCAATCTTCTCTCTATTTCCTCATCGCTTCCTCTCATTGTTAAATCTTTATTCCCGAAAGCTGCGGGCACTTTAAACTGTCGACGTAGTATATCTTTAGCAGCTAGTGCTGTTGCTTCATTAACAGTGTCTCGGGAAACGTACGTATCCAATTGAGGCCTGAAATCTTTTATGTATCGTTTGTCACATTCTAACTGGCCAAGGCCATTGTTATATGTTACAACCGTCCCTATCACTTTGCTCAGTTTCGTAGCATCAGTGGGGTCGGCTGAGCATTCTGACAGAAACTTATTTACATCTGCAGGTTCTATCTTTCGTCTTTTAAGAATCTCAAAGAACAGTCTCTTTTTGAATACCTGCAGGAGATCTTCATTGGTATCAAAAAAATCGTAACGAAAGAAAGCGATTCGATGTCCTTCAGGTTGAATTTTGGAAACCTCGAGAACTTTTTGCGCCAGAATGACGTGGTATCGTAGGAGAAGCTCATCATTCAGCATCTGCTCGAGTCTGTCTTCATTCATTAAAAACTCAGCTAGCCGTGCAGCCAGTGAGGTAAGTTCGTCTTTTAATATTATTAAGTGAAAATATTCTGTGATTAATTCAGATCTGCACGGTTGCTGGACGGTGCCTTCCGTGTCAATTAAACCATGCAGTGTTGAGGAAATGTCGCCTAGTACCGAGTCATAACCAGAGTCAACTATTGCGTTTGTGTAAATAACAAATAAACATTCTGTTTCATCAAATGTTCCCTTAAACAACACGTCGTCCTTATTATACGTTTTGAAACGTTGTCTGATTCTCAAATAACTTTCGAAGTAAGTCGCTAAATCTATTTTAATTGTGCGTCGCCTGTGTTTAGCTTGAATGAACACCGCGACAGGTTTGTCGCGACCTTTTACTTTTGCTCTGAAACATATGTCGTCAAAAGCTCCTATGTTGTCAACATGTGAAGCTAATTGAAACTCTTCAATATTATCGTCATGAAACGCTCTTAGATATAACAAGCTTAATAGTTTCGTCACATAGAGTTGTCCGCTAATCCCGAACGTTCCCACATGCTTTTGATGTAACAAGCTTAATAGTTTCGTCTCATAGAGTTGTCCGCTAATCCCGGACGTTCCCACACGCTTGCCGTACATTGCAGCTCGTCGTTAGTCGCGAGACACGTCACTGAGTGCGCACAGCTCCAGCGCAGAGGCAGGCGACAGTCTCGGGGAGCGCTCGGCAGCAGCACGCGTCCGGTTGTTGACCTGTACCTGCAAATACAGAAGATAAGTTCTACGACTGACAATCAAGTTCTCAAAAGCAATGGTGGTGGGTGAAGAAAACAAACGATGGATGACAATTGGGAAACTGTATTTATCAAAACGTGTATTTGACAAACCTCTATGTACAGATTGGATACACGTTTTGGTTCTAGATGAAGGTCCTGAGTGCGACGCACAGTGTTCCAAAGACGCTTCGGACCGGACTTTTTTAACTGACCCCGCAGATTGACGTACTTAGTTAGGTGCAGCGCAGACGACAGACTATCCGTGACGCACTTTTTAGTCTGTGAAAATAGAACCCATGCAATTATATGCAGTAACGCACACGACGCGCAAAAAGTCCGGCGTACAAAAAATCCGTGTAATTCGGGCAGACCGCACCGCGTCGCGCCGCGCCGCTCCGCACAAAAAGTGTGTGAAAAAATTGAACGTTTGCTTCAACGCGCGCTAACGCAGACGGCGCGGCGCACACTTTAGTCGGCAATCTGCATTTGCTAGGGGTGGACGTAACGCACGCGATCTATTATCATGGCGCCAGAGGTCGATGTAACGATGTTAATTCAAGAAATATAAAACAGACCAGCAATTTATGATACTTCTAAGGCAGAATATCATGATAGACATTTAAAAAGAAAAAAAAATTCCGGATGTTGTTTCAGAATTGAATGTTTAGTATGGAACTGTCCCTTCAGTAATCTTTCCGAAAGTATAGGATGTACCCAAAATTCTCTATTTCTTCTTCTTTTTCTGTACTTCATGTACAAAATAATACTTCGCGATCTCTGCACGATTTCCATAGCGTCTACATCCCTACAGCTCTGCCGACAAAATGATCGAAGATGTGCGTCGTGTGCGTTGAGTCTGTGAAAAATCCGCGACCGACAATTTGCGCGCCATGCAGACTTTTTGTGCGCCGCAGACTCGATCGCACAAAAAGTGTGCCGTCTGCGCTGCACCTTAGTTATACTTACTGAGCAATTGTCTAGAAGTAATAACCCCTATTCGAATGTGGATAGTTTTCGAGAAAGAAATAGGTACTTAAAGTTCGCCGTTCTGGAGGGACCGAAAAATGAAAAATATTTTGTATTTACTTTGTTATTGTTTTTTTTAACCGACTTCAAAAAAAGGAGGAGGTTATCAATTCGACTGTATTTTTTTTAATGTTTGTTAGCTCCTAACTTGCGACTGGGTGAACCGATTTTCATGATTCTTTTTTTATTTGAAAGCTGGTGCTTCCCGTGTGGTCCCATTGTCACCATTTCAATATCTGATGATGAACTTCGGAGATATGGAATGGAACTCCTCACAGAATCACAGCAGCAATATCGTAACAAGTGAAATTGCTTTGTTTACACGTGTACCTAGTCGATGACTGACTGAAGGAAAAGGGGGGGGCCAACCCTCCTACCAGATTCCAAAATTAAATATATCGTGTGAGGTATTGTTTGAAAGGGCTTTTTGTAAGGATTTCAAACATTAATACACAAGCACTAAAAAGTGAAAAATAAAAAGCTTTTTGACAAAAAAAAGATAACCGCCTTCATAAACTACAAAATTGTTGAATGTAATATTCTGTTTTTGAATTATGCGCCTATTTATGTTCTCGCTCTAACATATAGCTGTCTCACTCTATTCCGTGACATCAAGCGACCGTGTATTACTTTTATAACTATGTGCTAGTTTTATAATAAATAATTATTAAAACCTGAGCTACGTCGTTTAATTCAACAGGTTATGGGCCCAGAAAAGCTCAGAAATAAAAACAGTGCAAAATGTAATCGTAAAATCAGTGATCGAAAACATTGAAGTGAACCTAACCTCGAAAACGAAACAAAAACGAAACGTTTTTCATGTGAACGTGTATTCTTGTTGGACTTTTGCAAAATATTTACGCGTTTGAACTGAGTTATCTTGTTAATAATGGCATTAAATAATACTCTCGCATTCATTGAAAAGCTGTCTGGCCGTGAAAACTATGCAACCTGGCGTTTTGCAATGCAAACCTATTTGCAACATGAGGAACTTTGGGATTGCATAGAAGACAACTCAGAAAGTGTAGACAAGAAACGGGACATTAAAGCTAAGACAAAGATAATACTCTCAGTCGATCCAACAAATTACGTGCACATTCAGGAGGCTCGCACTGCCAAAGAAGTTTGGGAGAGATTATCGTCGGCATTCGACGACTCTGGACTGACACGCCGAGTTGGTCTGCTGCGTGATCTGTGTAATACATCGCTCAGTGAATGTCAAAATGTAGAGGAGTATGTAAGCAGAATAATGGGTACCGCTCATAAGCTCAGAAACATAGGCTTTAGGGTAGATGACGAGTGGCTCGGAACACTGCTACTCTCTGGTCTTCCTGAATCATATCAACCTATGATAATAGCCATAGAGAGCTCCGGAATGAAAATTACCTCAGATTCTGTTAAGGCAAAGTTATTACAAGATGTAAGACTGTCTGAAAATAACTCAAAGGCATTTGCAGTAAACAAAAAAGTCTCAGAAGAACAATAAGAAACCATCAAAAGGACCTAGATGCTATACTTGCAATAAATATGGCCATAAAAGTCCAGAATGCAAATCTAAAGCTAAAGACACACAAAAGCCAAGTACTTCGTCATATGCTGCTGTATTTGTAGCATCATTCTCACAAAATGATGCCTGGTATGTGGACTTCGGTGCAACCTCGCACATGACCAAACAAGGATTTGCTTCAGAATGAGTCAACCTCTTTTATAAAGAAAATAAGAGTTGCAGACAACAAGGAGTTATCTGTGCAATCCTCAGAGCAAGTAAGCTTGGACACTTATGATAATTAAGGTCAGGAGAAAAAGGTCCTGTTTAACAATGTCTTATATGTTCCCGAACTGGCGACTAACCTGCTGTCTGTGAGTCAGATTATTCAAAGTGGTGGCCAAGTAAGATTTGACAAAACTGGCTGTGTTATTATAAACAGTAAAAATCAGATAGTAGCAACAGCTAGTATAAGCAACAACATGTACCGGCTAAACACTCCTGGAGGAGGCTATGCATGCATGTCTGATGTTGAAGAACAAGATATTTTCCTGTGGCACCTTAATTTTAACAGTTTGAAGAAATTGCCTGAAAATGCTGACCATGTAACTTTCTCAGCAAATACAGAAAGTCTGGCATGTGTCACCTGTAAGGAAGGTAAGCAAACACGGCTACCTTTTAAAAGTGAAGGAAGTAGATCTGTAGGGATGCTACATTTTTTGAATCTACTGTCAAAAGAGATTATGTACCTGTACAACTGTCAGAAAAGAATCCTGAAACGAAAAATGATGTAAGTGAAGTACAAAATAATACCACTGAAATAGATGAAGAATCTTCAACAAGTTCATATGAAACTGTATGTGAAAATAAATCATCTTCAGACAGTGAGTACTTACCCGACATCAGTTTAGATTCTCCTATAGTTAGCAACATAACATTGAGACCTAGAAAGAAGAAAAATGAAGTAATACTGAATGATACTGAAGAAAGTACATATTTGTGTGAAAGTGAAGACATTCACTCACATGTTCCAGTAACATATAAGGAAGCTGTGAACTCAGTTAATAAAGATAAATGGATCAAGTCCATTGGTGAGGAACTGGAAGCTCATTAGAAAAATACAAACACCTGGACACAAAACACCTGGACATTGGTTGAGAAACCTCTGGATGCAAAAGTTATACCTTGTAAATGGGTATTTCGAATCAAGGATGAACCAACGGGTCTAAGGTACAAGTCAAGACTGTGTGCAAAAGGGTATTCACAGACCAAGGGTATTGATTACCATGAAACTTATGCTCCTACAGTCAGACCTGAACGAGACCATATTTATGAAGCCACCAGAGGGTCTGCACTCCGAAGACAATATGGTATGCAAACTAAATAAATCTTTATATGGTCTAAAGCAGGCTCCACGGTGTTGGAATAATAAATTTGACTGTGCTTAAAAAGTTTGGCTTTGTCAATAGCAACTCAGACCAATGTGTGTATATTGGTGAAGTAATAAAATTGTTATTTTCTTCAGATGAATGGGTTTTACAGGAAATTACTAAAGATTTGAGAATCATATTTGAAATTAAAAATATTAATTTCCATAAGAGATGTAAACACATTAGTAGACATAGTGATTGTCAGTTTGCAGATATATTTACAAAAGCATTGTCTAAAGATAAATTTCAATACTTAAGGTCAAAGCTTGGAATGTTATCATTTAAGTCAGTTTCTGATTGATTCAGGACTTATGTTTGAGGTTTATATTATTATTATACATATAACTTTTGTATTGATTTTGAAATGATGTTTAACTCAGTTTTCAATATTTTGAAATAATGTTTAACTCGGTTTTCAATTTAGAAGTTTATGTCTAATTTAATTAGTTATTTTTTTTAATTTGTCTTAATGAGGCTTAAATTCAGGAAGGGTGTTGAATGTAATATTCTGTTTTTGAATTATGCGCCTATTTATGTTCTCGCTCTAACATATAGCTGTCTCACTCTATTCCGTGACATCAAGCGACCGTGTATTACTTTTATAACTATGTGCTAGTTTTATAATAAATAATTATTAAAACCTGAGCTACGTCGTTTAATTCAACAAAAATAAAAATAACTTTAGTTTTGGAAGTCGGTGGCAATACTTACCTACATAACAAAAAACAAAACCAAAGCCGCCGACTTCCAAAACTAAAGTTATTTTTATTTTGTAGTTTATGAAGGCGGTTATCTTTTTTTGTCAAAAAGCTTTTTTTTAGAACTATACTTTACAATTTTTATTATGATGTGCCATTTAATTATGAAATCTTAAGGCTTTTAATAAAATAAAAATTGGTAACAGTTTAGAAGATTAAAAAAAAAACGATTTCTGATTTTGATTTTTTTTTTCGAAAAGCACGCAGTTTCCGCACGAACTATTTTATGCTGATAATACTTCAGCTTTATAACTATAGGTACCTACCTATGAATATAAGCAGCTCAGGATCTAGTGGATACTTTAAGATATTTGTGATTTTAACTTTTTATAAAAGTGCCTGCAGTATTGGTCATAGCAAAGTTGCATTGAAAATTTTGCTTTTACAGTTTCTGAATTGGATTTTGTTTAAACTGTCAAAATCTATCTGTCCATATCAGTCTATTGCAGTCCACTAAAAAATATTACGTCTATTATACCTGCCTGGTATAGTACGTCTATAACTTGGTCTAATGAATAAAGCAAAATATTGACCAAAATAACGAAGCAGGAATTTTTTCCTCTTCTTCACGACTAAAAAGTACATATCTAAGCGATTTGTATTCAGTAACTGTAAAGCAAAATTATCAAAGCAACTTTGCTATGATCAGTATTGCAGGCACTTTAATAAAAGTTAAAATCGCAAATATCCCAAAGTATCCACTAGATCCTGAGCTCCTTTTTTTTATAAGTAGTTATAAAGCTGAAGTATTATCAGCATAAAATAGTTCGTGCGGAAACTGCGTACTTTTCAAAATAAAAAACAAAATCAAAAATCGATTTTTTTAAAACATCTTCTAAACTGTTACCAATTTTTATTTTATTAAAAGCCTTAAGAGCTCATAGTTGGATGGCACATCATACTAAAAATAAATAGTTGTAAAAAAAACAATAACAAAGTAAATACAAAATATTTTTCATTTTTCGGGCACTCCGGAACAACGAACTTTCAGTATTTTTTTCCTATCCATAGACAATTTCTCAGTATATAACTAACTAAGTACGTCAATCTGCGAGGTCAGTTAAAAAAGTTCGGTCCGAAGCGTTTTTGGAACACTGTGTGACGTGGCCTCCGCTCAGTTCATGTTTTCGACAGCAGAGGATCGATCGAACAGTATGTACTTACATAAAACGGATCAAAGTCTGACTACGTTTGATGAAACAGCCGTACTTAATCGACTCAAGTGATCGACGTATGATAATATAGGTATCTCACACCTCAAATGTTTAATTAAACTGTTTTTTTTTTCATTTCTAACTTTTTTTTCCCATCTCCTGAAAGGGATATTATGAGTAATAAGACTTCATTACGGTTAGCTATATTGACTGACTTTCGAATATAGCACAACACCACAGCTAATGATGCTGCAGGCCGCCACCGTGACCGCGTTGGTGTGTTGTCGGAGCGGCTGGGGCCGCCACCGAGGCCGCGTCTGTGCGGGACCCGTCATTAATTAATTTAATTTTTGTTTTTGGATTTTCATACACTTTTTTTCTATGGTGATATATTTTTTAAATCTTTTATTGATGTAGATTAACGAATTTATGGGAACTCTGTTATTTAACATACTTTATTAGCGACAAGAAAAATATTTTCAGGGATATTTTTTTTAACGAGTGCACGAGTTCAAAAAGTATCACAGGCACTGAGTAAATTTTTATTTCAATAAAAAATCGAAAAAGAACGACTAAGTGCGTGTCGGACACGCAGTGTACGACTAAACGCCGACAGACACTACGCCGACAGACTGAACACCGACAAGACTTTACTTCGACTTTACTTCTACTGTCGACGTTTAGTCGTACACTCCGGACACGAAGGGTTCTGTACCACCACACAATATCTATTTAAATTAACACAACACACAAAAAAAATATAAGTCGACTTGAGTTTGCTCGTGCTACATGACATTGTTTCTTGCCAAATTTCATGATTCTAGGTCAACGGGAAGTAACTTTAAAACCTTTAAAGTTAGGTAAAAGAATATTTTATGTATTAATTTTGAATGTCATAAGTACTCTTATTTATTCTTCTTATTTATTAAGTGGTGCAAGTATTATACATATAAACCTTCCTCTTGAATCACTCTATCTATTAAAAAAAACCGCATCAAAATCCGTTGCGTAGTTTTAAAGATCTAAGCATATATAGGGACAGACAGACAGAAAAAGCGACTTTGTTTTATAATATGTAGTGATAAGTATTTTACAGCCGTTTAGGGTGGAAACCACCGGGTCAATACTTACTCAATGTTTATTGCATTCCATATACCTATTACATTGTATAATATAAAAACTTTTTTACAAAAAAAGACAACCGCCTTCAAAAACTACAAAATAAAAAATAACTTTAGTTTGGAAGTCGGCGGCCTTGGTTTTGTTTTTTGTTATGTAGGTATTGCCACCGACTTCCAAACTAAAGTTATTTTTTATTTTGTAGTTTTTGAAGGCGGTTGTCTTTTTTTGTAAAAAAGTTTTTTATTTTTCACTTTTTAGTGCTTGTGTGTTAACCCTTTGACCGCCACGTTAACAACGAAAATCTGTGTTCTCTACGCCAAGCGACAAATTCCTTCTTTCATACCTACAAAATAATATAGGCACGGCAAACATATTTTTGTATGTTTATTTTGAACTGTAAAATAGTCTTATATCGACGTGCCATGCCGTCTGTGGCATCGTGAGCACTTTTTTTGATTTTACGTCCATAGACGTCCCTGGCGGTCAAAGGGTTAATGTTTAAAATCCTTAATAAAAGCCCTTTCGAACAATACCTCACACGATATATTTAATTTAGAAAAATGCTCACAAAATAAAAAGCACTAAACCAAATTGGATGAATTTATGGGACCAAATGGCAAGTATACTGCATCGAACAAAAAAAGAATCACACTAATCGGACTAGAAACCTCGGAGTAATCGGTGTACATACATAAAAAAAAAAAAAAAAAATACCGGCCGAATTGAGAACCTCCTTCGTTTTTTGAAGTCGGTTAAAAAGTAAAAGAGATCAATATGGACCCTATCGGGCACAGCAAACATTAGGAGATAGGAAAAAACATAATCTGTATGGATTCTATAATCTATCTATCTATATACCTACTTACATTAAAAATGTTTTTTCCTGAATCACTGACTGACTGATGGATCAACGCACAGCCTAAACCGCTGATCGTAGAGACCTTAGGAGGCGTGTTCTTTGTATGACGTAGGCATCCGATAAGAAAGGATTTTATTGCATGATTCAACATTAAAAGTTTACTTATAATAATATTAACACAGTTCGATTCAAGATTTGTCTCGGAATAACTCAGATTCTTTAGAGGGGGACTTGAGTCCCTTAGTGCTCTACCCCACCCTGAATCCGCTACTGGTGAATGACGTACCTGCTTTGTCTTCGTCGCTACTCGAGGAGCTGTTGTTTGTGCGCACTCGCAACTCTCGCGACACTACTGTGACGACACACACACTCAGGCACACTGATACATGGACACTATACACAATTTTATTGGCTGTCTGATTATTTGACGCGTGCGTCAGAGCATCACCTAAATTAAACATGAAACCAGAATTGTGTCGAGATACGAGTGAGGACTTCCCGCTCCCCCCCCCCCCCGGCCGGCCCCGCGGGTAACCAATAGTGTAGTGACCTAAACTAATTGAAACTCGTTAATTATAATGTTTCGATATTCTACAATTTAAATATTATTTATGCAATCTCCGACCGCATCGAGCGATCTCCTCGAACTACTGTGTCACCGTTTCTTAAAACAGAGCTGGGGGTTACCAGCGTTGACAATCCAACAGTGCGCAAGGCACACTATTAATATTTAAATATTAATGATAAGAGATGGGGGTACACCCCCAGAGTCTGGGGGTCTGGGGGTCGGGCTGTCAAAAGGTTAATAAAGTTAGCAGTCTGGGGCCCAGACTGCTAACTTTAAGTATTAACCTTTTGACAGCCACGTCAAAACAACGTGCCCTCGGTGCCAAGCTACGAACCCGCCTGCCGGGGTTGCGGGACGTCATAACAGGATACCGTGGCCCCGGAACGAAAAGGGCAACAGAAGGAACAGGGTGGTTTTTTAGTCAGTAAAAGCACAGTATAAATATACTACCAGTAGTGGCTCTCGGCCGTAACCTTGAATTAAGTACCTAAAATTCCGTGCGACATACTCACGCGTTAGGGCTGCCCGCACATAGTATTTTAATTTCATCAACCTACTTGAGTTTCTTTCTAGTTACGTGAATTTTTTTTTGTTTAAAAAAATAATTCGTTGTTATTGAAATAGGAAGTGTTCAATAAAAATACATGTTGCGTTGTATAATTAAAAGATTTAATAAAAAAAAATTCGCCGAAGGAAACCAAACTCCAATCCTTACAAACTTCAACATCTACTTACTCAACCAAAATGAAAGAAACATCGAACGAGTAATTATAAAATCTGTTTGCATCTCAGCTTATTAACGTTCACATTACTACCTATAGTACCTACAGCTAGGAGCACTTTGGTCACCCATCCAATGTCGCACTGCTGCAAACGTTATATAACAACCATCTCATCGCGTGTGCCGTATCTACAGCAATGAAAATCTTACTAAGTAGGCAGGTATCATTACCAGGTAATAAGTAACTAAGTACCTACGTTCATAAGTAAGCAGATAGCCGAAACTAGGAAACTACCTACCTAGGTACCAGTTGTACGGGAACGGCGTAGTTAGGTCATTCGTATCACTTTTTACACCCTATCCACAATTTATTTATGTAGGTACCTATTTTATTAAATTATTAATAAATTATCAAGTATTTTACTCGGTGTAAAAAGCGAAATGTGTAGGTATTTAAGTATTAAAAAAAAACAAATTACGTAATAGTAGGTAGGTAAGTGTATAATTGTTTTTAAAGTCTCACCTCTCGTATTTAAAAAAATGTTATCTCTGGGTTCGTTATCGAAGAATTCAAGCAGCCAAACACTGCACAATATAGTTTATAATTTCTCCTTGCCATATTAAGAAATCGCACGCTCACTGCTTACAAAAATATTACATCATCCATTCGTCACTACGGCGGCGGGCGGCGCGGCGGCGCGGCGCGGCGGCGCAGTCAAGACTGTTTGTGTACCGAGAGTGTACCGAACTCGACGCGCGTAGGTATGACTCGCGTTGCGACCGTTTCTATGAAGACACAATACTGTACATTTTATTACCGTGGTAAAAGTCTGACAGTCCCTTCCGACCCACGCAGGGCGGATTCCAGAGTCATTTGATGATTTTTTACCACCTAAAAAAAAAAAAACTACGAACCAGAAACTTTATAATTGGTATTAGTTTTTGCCATTTTATGTTGTTAGTAAAGATGAAATAATAAAGAAAGAAGTTCAACTTAAATAAGGATGAGTCAACGAACATAATTAGCAAAGGAAATAAAAAAACAATGTTGTTTAAATGAGCTTTATTTACGTATTTCAAGTCTGTCATGTAGTCGTGACGGTGGCGTGCTGGACACATTTTGGTTTGTCATCTATACGTGACTGTGGTGGTGAAAAGGTTAATCTAAGGTCTTAAGACGCACTAATAATCTACACTAACAGACTAGCTTGGTCCAAAATATCGACAACTTATCAGATCATTGAAATCACTAACGTCTAAATGTAAATAAACTGTATTGCAAATGTATTCGTGCGCCGTCCAATGAGAACACATGTTGATAATGAGTAGGGTTGCCAACCGTACTATAATATATAGCAGGGATGGCGAACCAATGGCACACGACAAAATAATTCAGGCACGTTTATAATAATTATTTTATCGATTAATTTTCAAAAGCAGAAATCACATTAACCTATTAATAAAATAAACATAAAATAGTAAACATTACGATTCTTGTACAAATATCGAGTTACAAACAATGAGTTTATAGCATTTAATTTTATTTTTCTCCATAATAAACAGTCTAGATTCTTTGATGGTATGTCTTAGTCAAATTATTATTTTTTCTTTAAAACTGGCATGTCTTACCAATAAAGGTTTGATCCCTGTTATATAGTAATGTAGAGCTAAACTACGATAACTTGGCACGCCCTTCCACAACTCAAAACGTTTGAAAGTATTTGTAAAAGTGCTTACCTACAAGACTCACAACGCATGTGTGCGTACAGCGTACTGAGACGGCTCTCGAAACAAAAACAAATCAGCGTGTCATTGTTGCTTGACTAGCGGCGTCATTGATTAGTCATTATTATTGTAATAGTAATATGGAGGGGAGCGCCATGTTATAGTAGTTTATCTCTACTGTATACTATAAAGTTTGTTGAAAAATATAGGTAATGTGCGCAAAAATCACACCGAAAGTAAGACCTAAAAAATTCTCCACTCGATAAAAACTATAGTTTTCAGGGTTCCGTACCCGAGGGAAGGGTGCTAAACCCTATTACTGCAGGCTGTATCTCATAAACCGTAATAGCTAGAGACGAAATTTTTACAGAATATGTATTTCTATTACCGCTATACGAACAAAATAATAAGTATTTAATATAAGTCAATAAAAATTAAAAAATAAATAATAGTTACTTTACTTCCATTAAATACTATTATTTTTTTAAGTGTACTATATTTTTTATCGCAAATTCTGAAAAATATTACAATCAGCCAAAGAAACGTTGGTAACCCTATTAATGAATCATCAACAAGCAGTCGGCATGTAGTGTTAGTGCCACAGCTTGTGGAATAGATAACGCGCCGGCGGTTTGCGAAGTGTTTTCCTCAAAGTCCTATCTATTAATACTCTACTAACGTTTTATTATATGTTCTGTGTTCAGCTACATAGTGTCGTATTTCATCTTGTGCCTGAAGGGTACCTGCAGGAGAGACTGTGGAGTGCTTCGTGTCTGTGATGACTATCTATTTAAAGGTAGGTGCTGTAAGTGTAAAGACTTGCTGGCTGAGCCATGGGCAACCAGGCCCCTCTTCTTCACTGGGCACTCTGGGCCCAGGGCATCCCCGGGCCCCGGCTAAAAAAAACATTACCTATTTACAGTCCGGTACATTATCTTTACCTATTTAAATGCTTTACACAGCCTAAACCGCTGATCCTAGAGACCTGAAACTTGGAGGGTATGTTCTTTGAGGGCTTGAGTTTCTTACACCCCCCCCCCCCCCTTTGTCAGCTATCAAAATACGTCAAACATCCTCATGTGCCTAGAGCGCTGTATACAATCTAATTTGATACTTTAAGATAAGTGCTGTGTAGAATACATTTGATAGTCCGCCACGCGAGCTACCTAACGAAAATGTTCTCTGATAAGTTTTAAGACCTGTGTCTCCTGCTTAATGTGTAGGAAGTTTCATTAAAATCGGTTCATTCATTTAGAAAACACTCGTGTTTTTACACCATAGCACTTCTTGTAATGTGAACACATTATCATACAAGTGTCATACAAGTAGGCACTTGTATGCATATCAATTCGTGTTAGGACAACCACTAAAAATAGTCTGCTGGCCAGATATGTCATTTTTATTTAAGACTAGCATTCGCCTGGGGCTTCGCTCGCAAATTAAATTTTAAATTCGATCATGATTCAAAACCCATGTGGCGCCATCTATCATCATAGGAACGTTATTGAGATTTCCCTCGGGAACAGTACTTTTTTTCGGGATGAAAGGTACCCTATGTCCGTTTCTGTACACCTGATAATGTACTCGTATACCTATGCAAAATTTCAAGATGATCGGTTCAGTGGTTTAGGCGTGGAAAGGTTACAAACAAACAAACTTACTTTCGCATTTATAATATTAGTTAGGATGGGTTTGCTCTCGACTCTAGTGTAGGTCAGAGGAGACAGAGACAAAGTCTTCGATGGAGTGAGCATACCCAGAAGAAGCCTTCACTGTAACTTTGAAGAGATTAGAGTCGAATGCGTTCGGAAATACAGACGCAGGCAGAGAGTTCCACTCCTTTGCTGTGCGCATTGTAGAAGACGCTTAGTGCGAATTGGTGGAAAAGCAACAAGGTATAGAATATTTCAGTGACATGGAACCTATTCTCTTTGTTTGCAGGTACAGGTCGACAGCCGCACGTTTCGCTAAGTTCGGTGCTGCCGCCGAGCGCCCGGAGGCTGTCGCCTGCCTCTGCGCCGGTGCTGTGTACAGTGACGTGCGCCGGTGCTGTGTACAGTGACGTGCTGTGTACAGTGACGTGCCCCGCGACTGACGACGAGCTGGACCATGTTCAAGAGGCGCCCAGGAACGGCAGGGATCTGCGGACACCTGTATGAAACGAAGCTACTCAGCTTGTTATATTTTAGAGCGATTAATGACGAAAGGATTCTTGGTTTTAAATTAGCCTCTAATGTCGACAACGTAGGTGCCTTCGACGACATTTGTTTCAAAGCGGTAGTGGACCCGAAGGAAGGATGTGACAGGCCTGTCTGTCTGTTCATTCAAGCTAAACACAAGGAAAACGAAAAAAGAACACTTCGAATAGATTTGGAGACGTACTTCGTTAGTTACCTGAAAATCAGACAACAGTTTAATCCGAGTAATGACGATTTGTTCTTTAGCGGCACATTCGATGAAACAGAATGTTTATTTGTGATATACACAACCGCGAAGGATGAGATCGCTAACAACCCGGTGACGAGCAGCTTCTCCTCTCATCTGTACGATCTGATCGGCACAGGAGGCTCAGCCAAGCAAGTTGACTTAAAGAAAGAGGACGTAGAGTCTCTGAGTAAAGTAGCTCTTGAAAATCAAATAACCTCACTGGCTGAACGGATAGCTAAGTTAACACTGAATGAAGACAGAATCGACCTGATGCTGAGTGAGGAGCTCCTCCTACGATACCACGTCATTCTGGCGCAAAAAGTTCTCGAGGTTTCAGAAATTCAGCCTGAAGGACATCGAGTCGCTTCCTTTCGTCCAGAGTTTTTTGATAACCCTGATGAATACTTCATTCTATTCAAAAATGCATTGTACAAAGAGATTCTAGAAATAAGACAAATAAACCCGACGGATGTAGAAAGTTTACTGTCACAATTCTTAGCCGCGTCCACCGATGATGAGACTGAGGCATTGAGTAAGCTGATAGGGACTGTTGTAGTGTATAACAATGGCCAGTTGAATATAAGTGAACATTACAAACAACATTTCAGGCCAGAGTTGAATCGAGTGAACGTATCTCCAACGTCTGTTAACAAAGCTGTGGAACGAGCTGCAAAACAAATATTACTATCTGCTAACACCACACTGAGAGTGCCCGCATCTTTCGGAAACAAAGATCTAACGTTAAGCAGCAACGATACGAAAAAAGAGAGAAGAATAAATTATCTAAAGACAGAAATCATCAGTTTAATAAACAAGTATAAAGCCAGTAAAATTGTAACTATAGATGAATCTTTAGGAAGCGGATTCCTGCAGCTCAATGGAGGTCTAGCTGGTGCCATCGGGAATATATTCGTGCTCGACGATAACACCAAGCTGATGCAGATTACAGACAACAAGGAATCACTGGGAACTCTGGCTCGGATTCTGTATGACAGATTGAATAGAGAAATCAATAATTTGCTTGAATATAGATTTTATTTTAAAGTGAGCAAGTTTCCTAGACTGTTATTTGAGCGGGGTTCATATGAAGATGGTTTAGTGAGAGACTTCTTACACAAACTGATAATTTACTCCAACCAAGCGGACGAGAAGCTCGTAGCGGAGAGAATAAAAGACGAAATAGAAGAGGAACTACAAGAAAGCGACAACTCTAAAAACAAAATTGAAGCGATATTTCTAAAATATCACAATGAAATACAGACATGGTGGTTGCTACCGAAGGAAGCGCCGTATCTTACCAGAGAAGATAGAATATTCGAAAGAGCCACGAGCTATATTATTGAAGACCCACTGATGCGCTCAATGAGCGTACCATTTATAAAAAAAATAACACAATTTTATTACTCATTCAGTGAAGACGCGGTGAGGTCGTTGAACTTGCAGGATGATCACTCGAGCACCGTCATCATTGCAGAGAACACCGTGCTGACTGTTGTTAAAGTGATGCAGTATTTGAAGAATAAAGACTATGTAGTGTTAGATCTTGGAGATATTGTGAACCTGCCAACGAACGAACGTAACGCGTTACGCAAAGAGTTGGCAAGTACTAACCAGGATAAAGTGTTAATATTAGTATGCAATCAAATACAAGATTCTATTACGGAAAAGAAAACTTTTGAAAACGTTGCAGCCGCAGTGCGGTACAAGAATACTATAATTGTTACGAATCGTGAGTCTGTGCACGAGTTACGCAGATATTTTATTGAATGCGAACACACAGTATATGATTGGAAGAACAGCCTCGTCCACATGAGCGGCGAATGTCAACGGGTAGTGTTGGAGATCGCTAGGGTGAAATTCCAAGGTATCGAAGTGGGACTGGGACATTTAGTAAGGGGTTGGACTGGAACGGTACTCAGGGCCCGAGCTGAGGGGGGGCCGGCAGGGCCATTGCCCAGAGCGGAATGAGTGTGCCGGGCGGTTGCACGAAGTCCAACATACTCTCATGAATTTTTGTAAACTTTTTAAAAAACCGTAGTAGACCAACGTATTTGAATATTTTAGCATAAAACAATGTCACATATCATCTCATCTTTGGAATAGCAAGCTAATGACTTATTATGGTGTTAGTGTAAAGGGCGGCGAATATTATTTTTGCCCGGAGCGGCTAAATGGATAGATCGGGCCCTGACGGTACTGTTCTTAGAAACCGATGTGTCTCCGATTGAAACTTTAATAAACTGTTTATTGTCTACTTTTTATATTAATTTGCATTTGTAAACATCCATCAGTTTCTAAGAAAACTTCAACTATTTCTATCGACCCTGTATACCTATTTTTTTGTTGACTGTACTTTCGCGTTTTACTGTATTTTTTTTTTGTCAGCAATAATAATTTTGATTACTTTTTTAAATAATTTTCTTGTAAATAAATGGACTTGTGTATATTATTTGATAAAATAAATAGATATTTTTTTATAAAATTTTATTTTTATTTTCGATTGCCTCGTTGATCTAGTCGCAAAGCGTGACTGCTGAACAATGAGTCTTGGGTTGGATTTCCAGGTCGGGAAGTGTCATTGGGTTTTTCCATCAGGAATTTCTCAGTAGCAGCCTCGGAGTCCTGCGGAGGAGGATTTGTGCCCGGTTGATGGCAATAGGCTCGCCCCCTACTACATGGGACTTAAACATGTTTGGCGTAATGTGGGTTTACCAATGGGTACACCTCTGCCTAACCTTTCGAGGATTACATGCGTGATGTTATGTTAATAAAATATTTAAATAATAATTTTTTTGTCAACATAATTTTGTGATCCGTATGAATAAACAAAAATATAAAGCTTTTAATATTCAGGCTGTTTGGTAACTTTGCCAGTCAACCAAGGGGGGCAACCGTCGGGGTCAGAGGCCTATACTAGTCTTTCTATAATCTATAATAATGCTACAAAGAGGTAAAGTTTGTGAGTTTGTAAGGGGTAATCTCTGGATCTACTGAACCGATATTGAAAATTCTTCCGCAAATTGGAAGCTACGTCATCACTGGGTGCTATAGGCTATATTTTACTATTTAAAAAATTAGGGATCTGTAAGAAAAATCACGCGAAAGAAGTCGCGGGGAGAGTGCTAGTCATTAATATTTCTAATACTTGTTGTCCCCACCAGAGCGCGTGTGACGTCATCGACGCCACAATAAAACAACAGAATTTTCATAATAAACTTTTTTTTCAAATAGCATATATTTTTACGAAATAAAAAATACACATACATCGTAACGTAACGTATTTAAGCTATTCTTAAACTAATCGCCCGAAGATTTGTGACGGGAACTAAGAAAAAAATATATTAAAAACTAAAAAAAAAATATTTTATTTATACGATAATACAATTTAAAATAATTGTCAAAACTATACGTTTGTTGGGTGAATTTTATTTATTGTGTATGGTCACACCCAGGGTGGTTGGTTACTGGTAACCTGCCTCTACTATAGTTACCGGAAGGCAAGGCCAAAGGCCAAAAATTACAAAAGAAATCTTATTTTATCGCATAAGATTCCAATGTATATATGTTCATGATTTTCATTTCACAAGGACCCAAACATATGATTTGACAGTCGTAACCGCTACTTGAGAGCGAGTTTCGTAGTTACAGGTTACCAAACAACCAATAACAACCAAAACCTTCTAGAGCAGGGGTTCTTAACCTGCAGTCTATGGACCCCTAAACGGTACAGTGGTCCATAAAAGTCCTACCCAAAATTGAAAGACGACATGCGCCTTGCATTATCAAAAACCCTGTTTTTTTTTTTCGGAAAGGGTCCGTAGGTGCTTTGAAATTTTGAGAGGTCCACGACTAGAAAAAGGTTGAGAGCCCCTGCAGTAGAGTATAAATTCAACTTGCCATTTTAACAACGCTAGACAAACTCTAGGTAATGAACAAATTGAAAAATAAAATAAAAAATAGGTTCTTAAAAAAAGGGCAGAAAATAAAAAAATATACTTTTCCGTTTATTAAAAATTAAGACAATTTAAAAGTAACAACATGAAATGTACTGGTTTCTTTGTAATGCATGGTTGACATAACTCGTGGATAAAAGTTGAGCCACATCATAAATATTATATGCATATTGGAACATTATTCTTTTATTTAAAAAAAGACATCATTTAGTTAAAAAAATTAAATTGAAATGTTAGGGACACCAAACAATGTAGGTACCAACCGAAAAAATTAAAAACTTGAGTTATTATAACCATGCACTCACTACGTCCGAATAGTTAAAAAAAAACGAAAAATAAGTTAAAACTACAGAAAGTAGGCTAGCCTTCTTACATTTACATAAAATGCTAACATATATTATATTTTTTGTTTTATATTTAATATAATATCAATTGTATAGGATGATCTGTCAAAATAGAGTTATTTTTTTTAAAAATTACAGAAAAATAAGTTAAAATAAATGTTCATAATTTTGACTTCAATTGGTCATTTAAAATAATTATTTAAGTTTAAACAACTGATATGGTCTTTTTGCAATAAAAAAAAACGCGAAAATCTTAAACACATGATTGTACTCATAATAACAAACAATTTTCACAAAGTAACGATTATTTTTTCAAGCTTTTATTTAGCTTGCACTGTTCGTATGTAAGTTGTCCTTTCAAAATTTGCAAACCATTTTTCAACCATTTGTTGGTATCCGATTGAGCTGAAAATTTTGCATACACCTTTAGTTCTGATGACAATACAATGTCCTATACTCAATATTGTAATAATTTTAAATTTTATAAAAAAAAAAAAAAAAAAAAAATATCAGTCCAACAATGTAACACACAATCAGCTGTAATTCAATTTAGTTATCCTTTTATACAAACAAAACTAAGACTATTCAACTATTACCATGCATTATTCTTTTTTGCTTAGCTATCAACCGTAAACAACTCGCGCGTACGCACGCCTTTGCGATATCAGCTGTTTGTAAAAAAAACGATTCTTTGTGAAAATTGTTTGTTATCATGTAAACCGGTCAGCAGTAATCCTATATTTATCTACTACTTGTACAGTTGTGGCAACACAGACTGACAGACCATCCTATTTAACAGATATATATATATATATCTATTTCAATATTATTATTATTTTAAAAGCACAAATGGCGAGGGGTCTCTAAAAGACCGATTATTTTACCCGGATAACCGGCAACTTTTGTTTTTTTTTTATGGCAAAGTTACTGTAGCTTATGGTAAGTAGCCAGCTTGTCTGTGGTGATCTGCAGTACCAGAAGCACATGTTGTTTGCACCTACATAGATACATAATGATATCTGAATTAATAAATTCCAACAGAAATATGAAAAATAAAAACACGTTTGAATATAGTTTCGGGTATCCGGGTAAAGTAACCGGTTACTTTTGACAACGCCCCCTATAAACATGAAAGCATTATATGCCATCTAGAGAAAATAAAACTTGTAAAACAATGCACCAGAAGTTAATGATCGGGTCCAACTGAAAACGTCGACAGCTTAGATGCCAACACGAAAAACGAATATCATTGTGTAGTGTCACGTTGGGCTCTTACTAAAAGCTGCCGCCTCGAGACACAAGATCAGTGGCGTAGCTAAGGGGGTGGTGGAGGGGGCGTAGGTCCGCCCCGGGTGCCACCAGCCCGAGGGTGTATATAATCCAATTAATTACTTATCAACCAAGCGATTTGTGTCAACCTCCTAAAATTTAACGGTATGAAAAATGTGTGACACGAAACTTTTGATACATTTGGTAGTTAAAAAGCACCTCCATAGGTATACCTCTATGCATTGAGCTCGTTACCTGTCAACGCTCGTATCACGTGGTTGGCGGTTAATGCTGAAATCGCCATTTATATCTAAAATTAAGTATGTTGAAGGAATATTAACTATTACTGTATGTTCAAGGTTAACTGTACCTACCTTCAATGTGTAAACTGTTAGTTTTTGACCTTTTCACCGCCAGTCATGTATAGATGACACAACAAAATGTGTCCAGCCACGGTCACGACTACATGACAGACTTTAAATACGTAAGTAAAGCTTATATCTCCTTTGCTAATTATGTTTCTTGTCCATCCTAATTTATATTAGTTGAACTTCGTTCTTTACATTTCATTTATATTAACATAACATGAGAAAAACTAATACCAATTTGAAGTTTCGAATTCTCTAGCTTAGCGCCGAGGGCACGTTTTTGCTTTTTTGACGTGGCGGTAACAGTCTCCTACCATATTGTTGCTTGTCCTTTCAGAAACGGAAAGTAGGTTACGTTCTAATTACGTTTTTATTTAAGTTTCAATCATACTATTACAGCAGTCATAAAGACCTTGCTTGTATGAATTCGTCGACGTGCAGCGAGCAATTTTAAAAGTGTCTTCTCTGTATGAGAAGAGGCCTTTGCACTGCAGTTCCTCTACAGTAAATTAGTTTACGAATTCAAGATGGCGACTTTCAATAACGTTACAAATATTCAAAATGGCGACTTTTGAAGAAGAACGAGCTGCCTGAATGCTGCCCTCGTTTCCAGTTAAACCGTATACACAGTCAGAAAAACTAAAATTAATAAAAATAATAAAATTAAACTCATAATTTCCGACATAAGAACTTGTTTGGCAAGGCATAAGATTGTTAATACCGAACATTAATTTTGTCAAAAGATTGTCAAAAAAAATAAATTACAATGAAAAAATCCGCCGTTTACAACTATTTTATAGCGTCTAAATTCTAAAGCGCCCGTGCCGCTCAACGCTCATTTGTCCACGCTCAAACTTACTGTCAGAGCTCAAAAGTGCAGAATTCACAAAAAAAAATGCTCAAGTCGTGCCAAGAATGCTCAAGTAGTAGAGTGAGCGAGCACGAGCGCCATCTAACGTGAATTAGCAGCATTGCTGTAGGCGTCTAGCACTTAACATTTGAGCCGAACACCTTGGCTAGCCGGTGGGTGGGTCTCGCATCATTGTACAGTTTCTGAAGCCGCTTCGAACCCTGACCGCTCAGCACTCTCTGACAGACAACACGCGACATACACACGGTGCACGGGACACTGTTGCCATGGATACCGTAGTCTCCCCCGCCTCCCCAAATCAATAGAATTTTAGCTGTGCCTCTCAACTGGTCATTATGTACTTTCTAAGTTTTTGATATCGGTGAAGGAGAACATCATGGGGAAACCTTCACTTGCCTGTCTAAAATCGCCAATCCGCCTTGAGCAAGCGTGGTGATCAATGCTCGTGCCTTCTGTGTATGAGAAGAGGCCTTTGCCCTGCAGTGGGGCAGTAAAAGGTATCATTTAAATACTTTTTGTTTGAATGGAACTGCATTTTTTTTAAGCGGCGATATATTTCCTCCCAAACGAAAGCCATGTACAGAATCCACGGTATCCATGGATTTTTCCATCGTGTATACCTATTTAGTAAATATTAATTTAAAAATTTCCTAAAGTCCCTGTCACGAGAAGCTATAAATTACGTAAATAAAGAACTTACTGAGTTACGCAGCGACAACAAATAATCCCAAATTCAATCAACTCAAAGTAACATACGTGTAATACGAAACTAACGAGCAATTTCACTTGGTCGGGTTATATTATAGCGATATAAAGCGCTGTCGTCTAATGTTTTGTGGTACTGGAAAGCGTCTGACACATGGAACGTAAACATTTGGGCCGTCATTTTGAGGTAAGATCACGCTGACGCAGTATTTGATGTAAGGTGATCCCCTGAATGTGTGTTTACAAAATTTATAGCTTATCGTGGCGGGGACTATAGTATTTTATGTTCTGTCAGTCAGTTTTTATTACTGAATGGTCAGTTTGAAGAGTAACAAAAGTTTAAAAAGTAAACCGAGCCCCGCCAACTAAACGTGCTTGTACTAGGAGGGGCTGACCGGTTTGAACCGGTTCCGTCAGGTATCGGCTGAAAGCGACCAACAAGAGTCGAGATTTTATCTTAAAAACTAGAGGCGAGTCCGTTACTTCAAGAAATTTCTTCATTTGCACGCACAACAATATAAAAAATGTATTCATTGTGTAAAATTAATTGATTGAACAACAATGGAAGATAGTTTTTTTTTTTATCATAATTAAAATTGGGAAGAGTCTAAACACTCTCCCTATAATATCTTTTATAGGAAATAAACAATTAAAAAAGTGGACAACGAGCCCGCCTCACATACAGCATGTTGTTTTAGTCACAACAATCATATGTACACCCCACCGCTACACGCTGTATAAGCTAAACGTTGTTACGCACGTAGGTCCAGGATAAATCCTTACAATTATTAAAAAAATTACAAGTATCTGAAAGCGAGATGGCAGTGTTGATCCGTGGGATTATCTGAAACAGAAAAGAACGAATGAATGAATGAACGAACGAACGAATCAATGAATGAAGGAACAAACGAATAAATGAATGAACAAATAATAACTTAATTTGTCAAAAGCAAAGAATTTATTTCAATTAAACCATTTACTTTTGAATTGAATTGTCAAGGAGTCGGTCAGTTAGTCAGAAAGTTGAAGCTAGTTGCTCCTTCGAAAATGGAGCTAGGTCTCTATGGAGAAGAACGAGCAAGAAACTCAACGGACACTCTTTTCAATTAGGTTTTAACAAAATTGTGGTTACAACATTCTATAGCAATAGGCAATGGAAATAGGCTCGCCAGTATTACATGGGACTTAAACATAATCGGCGAAATGTGGGTTTACTACTGGGTACACCTCTGCCTAACCCTTCCGGGATTACAGGCGTGATGTTATGTTATATTACATTATTCTTGTTGCTTCTATATGTGAGAACAATTAATCAAAAGCTCGAGAAAGACCCTCACAAAACCCACATTGTGTGCGCTTACCTCTAGGCGGGTTGTGGTGTGCTGGACTTCTTCTTCTCCTTCTTCTTCTTGAGGAAGGACGGCGTTCGGAGGCCCTTCTTCTTCTTCTTGTCCTTCTTCGGAGAGTCTTCGGTGGACACCTCCTTGGAGGGAGAGCCCTGGTGATGAAAGGTAATTGACAAACTTAGAACTTGGCTGGTTGGAACAACTGACTGAAAACGGCTAGTGACATTTGGATCATCTATCTATATACAGGGGTCATTGAAAATTGACCCGAAACCTTAAAAGTGGTCATTGTACTCATCATTATGAACAACTTTTACCATGGGACCAAACCTGAAATCAAGAAAAAAAAACAGTTTTGTAGGGAACAGCTGTTCTTTTCATAATTGCAAGGTTAGCCTTTTTGTAAAAGTTGTTCATAATGATGAGTACAATGACCCCTTTTCAGGTTTCTGGTAAATATTCAATGACCCTGTATATAAAAGGCAATAAATCGTTATCATCCATCGATTTCTAAGAAAACTACAACTATTTCTGATGACCCTGCTTACATATCTCTCATTTGATGACCGTACACCCCCAATACACGATCTTCCCCTTTTTTGTATTCGGTTAAATAGCATACCTCTTTACTGCTGTGCGAGAATGTGCTCTGATGCGCATCCGAGTGGTCCCCGTTCACCGTGTGCTCGCCTGCAACGTACATACACACATAAGTACACAAATAAAACATATCGTGCGCGCTTACACCATAATAACTAAACACAGAGACAGAACGCGCCTGATAACGCGACATGTTTAACCTTTTGACCGCTAGTCATGTATAGATGACAAACGAAAATGTGCCCAGCACACTGTCACGGCTACATGACAGACTTTTGTACATAAATAAAGGTTATAAAACAAGATTGTTTTTTTATTTCTTTAGCTAATTATGTTCCTTGACTTATCCTTATTAGTTGAACTACTTTCTTTATATTTCATTCAGTAACATAAAATGACAAAAACTAATACCAATTACTTATCAAGTTTCGAATTCCTAGCTTGGCGCCGAGGACACGTTTTTGCTTTGTTGACATGGCGGGGTGGTTTGAAAATAATTCAAATTGTTTTTAATTATTAATTAATTAATTGTCTTTAAATGTGTTCAGCTATTCGTAGTGCAAGCGGGGCTCAATTATTAACTTTTACATTGTACCAAATGACTTTTATGATTATTTAAACTGACGAATATAAAATATAATTATGGAGCAAACCATTATTTCAATACAAAGACATTTAAATACATAATATGTAGAATCAATGTAAAAATAGGGTTCTAGAATTATAAATTGAATCTATGTGTAAAAGGTTTCGGAACAACATGATTCCACTTCGTATATTATCCATACTAACATTCCCATGCAAAGTTAACCACAAAACGAAAAAAGTGTTTTTAGAAAAAGTGCTTTTAGAAAAAGTGCTTTTTAAAAAATTGTCGATAAGAGAAAAAGAGTGGTTATAACTTACCTTTATGCGTTAGTACTTCGAACCTCCGCCCCCGAAACCAAGTGAATGCTAAAAGCATGCGAAGCGCAGTGGCAGAACAAAGAAAAGCAAAATATCTTGCAAGTACAACACTCATTCCAACATAATCTGTACAATCGCTTGCGGCCGTCAGTACGCTCGGATTTCAATGCGGTTTTCATCAATAGATAGAGTGATTCAAGAGGAAGGTTTGTGTATCTACATTGCACCCGTGCGAAGATGGGGCGGGTCGCTAGTTTAAAAAAATATATACATTGCAAAATATTTCACTCTTCAGAAAATAAACAGTGCAAATACGAAACCAGCAACAAAACAGCAGCTTTTATTTTTATATGATATGGGTTTGCACTTGACTGTAGTCTAGGTCAGAAGTGATCTAGTTATCGTAATGCAGTATAGAAAAATAGTTAAACTATGAATAACTGCGTTGTGATAGAAAACAAATATTTTTGAAAGTCAAAAAAGGGTAATGGAATTGGAACCCCGAGACGTACATTGCCTAGGGGCCCCGACTTGGTTAATCCGGCCCTGGATTAGGAAAATCCCCGTGTACTGTAGAATATACAAGTTTACTCTTTGTTTTCTAAAAAACTTGGAATGACGACTTTGAGGGCCAAATAAGAATTTTGAAAGATAATCAATGTCAAAAAATACACACATAACATCACGCCTGTAATCCCTGAAGGGTCAGGCAGAGGTGTACTCATTAGTACACCCACATTTCGCCAGTTATGTTAAGTCTTATGTGGCAAGCCTATTGCGATAAACCGGGCACAAATCCAGACTCCGAGGCTGTTACTAAGAAATTCCTTTGCCCGACCTGGGCATCGAACCCAAGACGTCATGCTCAACAGTCGCGCTTTGCGACCACTAGGCCAACGAGGCCAAAAAATTTGAAGCATTACTGACAGATTAAGATTGAGATTAAATTGCGATCGTTCCTTAAACTAAGAAGTACCATTGCCTCCCTATTTTTTGTGATAAATAAATCCATACTAATATTATAAATTCGAAAGTAAATCTCTCAGTCTGTCTGTTACGGTTTCACGACTAAACCACTGAACCGATTCTGATGAAATTTGGTACGGGGTTAGTTTGAACCCTAAGAAAGGATCTAGGCTATTTTTTTTCGCGACTTCATCAACGATAACCGACATTTACGCAGACGAAGTCGCGGGCAAAAGCTAGTAATAGCGTCGCAGTAGAGGCACTAGAACTACAGAAAAACAGCACACAGTTACAAGTTACACATATACTTTAATAGCGTACAACACACACAAGCGTAGACAAATGACATTAGTAGTGAATACAAAAGTGATATTGGAGCGTGACGTCACATGCTAGGAGTTTTATAATTCTGAAAATACATAATTCTTACGCCCGCGAATCATACTTTATTCAACATTAAACGTAATACTGACTTGCAAATTGCAAAAAACGTAAGAAATTTGAATTTCGCGGGCTACCGTGGAGGTTCCACCTTAAACTGTTGCTAAACAAATGTTTACCATGAATACGAGGCTTTGTGCCTACGAGACAAAGGACAAATCCACAAACTTGTTAACTTTTAAAAACCGACTCCCTGCCAAACATTAACCTAACAAAAAAATAAAAATGGCTACACCAAATACAAGTTTTAAAATTAGAACAAATTATTTCCAATCATTCGGAAAACTTTTCTTTTTATAAACACTTAAAATTAACAAAAAAAAAACCTAATAAAAACTACATTCACAACGTTATAAAAAAACATGCTTCTATAAAATACATTCTTTTTTTATTTTTATTAAAATATAATTATTTTTAACGACTTCGCCTACACCCCGACTTAATAGTATTTAAGCACAACACCCACAGAGAGCGGGAGCGGGACACGTGAGCGTCCACTCCCGCTCTCTGTGTGGGTTGGGCTTTATAGTTTAAAATATCCGAAATTATCATTATTGTAAGAATTTTTATCTTGTAGCAATGGCGTGTGTGCCATAAGTTATAACTATAAATAATTCGTATCATTGTTTTAAAGCACTTACCTTGTAACGTTACACATTAGTCCGGGACTATAATGGTGTCGATTCACAAACTAAAACTAGACTATTTCTATCTTTTTCTGTCCAATAAAACAAGAAAGAGACGAATGTGAATAAGAGCTGTCAAATTTAGTCAATCTGACACATCCATACAATTATAGTTGACATTTTAAAACGTATAGATTAAAAATACAGAAAAGTTCAAGGCAAAACTAATTTGACATCTCTAACTTAGTTCTAAAATATCACCGTCCTTTTCTTTCGCTGTATTAAGAGATACCAATTCTCTAAATTTAGTCTAGTTCGTGAACAAGTGAATCGGCACCAATGTAAATATATTAAGCCTATCAGCTAAACCACTCAATTGAGTCCTCGCCTACTGACATAGTTCACCGCTAACCACTGTGACGTCACAAATCTTAGAAACTGTCCAGTGCACATTTCGCCACTTGTGTATTACGCTACGAGCGCGCCCTTATACCCCGTAGGTGAAGTTCAATTAAGCAGTTTAGCTGTAAACACGTCGGACGCGACTTAACGTGGTTGCGACTAGGACACTGCGATTCCTACCAAAGTGTACTAGGGACAGATATATCGTCCAATCCGTGAAGGTTATTTCCCCCCCAAAGAGCTTCTTTCAAAATTGGGCTCCTCGATATCGTTGGGGTCAAAACTTTCCGACATTCTGAATTTGGAAATGATCCTGTAAAACAAGGTGTCTTCGAATGGTGGCCAGCTGGAGTACAGCCTCTTCGACGGCCGGCTGTGCAGCTCGTACAGCAACCGCTTCTGCGGTAGATTCGTCTCTGACTCTTCGAGCTCAGGGTCATTGACCAGGTCCATCACCCGCTCCCGAGACGCATATTCAACAGTCGAGGAGCTAGGTGACGGGAAACTCACTTCGTTATCCGAATACTCGTTCATGAGTACGCTAGCCCGCTTAGTATTCATGTTAGTTTTATTTCCATAAAATTCGTTTGTTTTCCCATCGATTTCGTCTTCTATATCGATGGATATGAAGCTCGGGAGCGTCTCGTCGATGCTTCTCGCTGTTCTTGGGACATGCTTCTCGTTTTCGACGGGTAAGTGCTCGTCGAAGGAGAGCCAGAACTTGACGCCGCCCGAGTGTTCTGTTTGTGACATGGCTAAGACGTTCGTTTTCCTGGCGAACGGAGAGGGTATGTCCGAGTGAGCGCTGCGTCGCGACATTTTCATCGGAGTGTCATCTTTGAAACCGCTTTTGATTGGTGACTCTGTGAGTTCGAATTTCTTAGTCGTCTTCCTATTGGGGGACGAACACTGACTCTGCGCTTCTTTCACAGATGCGTGTTTACGTTTCCGTGAAATGTCTGTACACGTGTACGCGACTTCTGCAAAACTCTTGTGCGAAATATCGCGATATTCTGGAGAATATATTGGATCTTCGTTTGGAGAAGAAGGTTCCTTGATTGGACTTAAATATTCTTCGATATTCTTGACAGGGGATTGAGCTGAGAAGCTGGCGAATTCCTCTGTCCGATCAGATATATCTTTGAATTCATCATTGGCACTAGAATGATATTCTTCATGAGACGAATCAGTTATTTTGTCAACTGCAAATGTTTCTGGTTCAAGACTAATATTTTCTTTAATTTCTGAAGACATATCTACGTCAGGGGTTGCGAACAGATCCTCCGTGTGCGATGAGATGGTAGGGTCCTCTGATTGGCTGAAATCTTCATGGAATGCATTGTTCATGTCGCTGGATTCTACAAATGTTTCATTGAGAAAGTTTTCAATGTCGGCAGCCCTCGATGCGTCGTGTATTAGAAGTGACACTTCTTCTGTAATCTTAGGCTCTGCCTTATCTAGGTTACTATGTTTTGTGGAGATAGATTCGTCAGTAGCCGGTTTGTCTAGTGTGTATGTCTGATTTGGTTTGAAGTTTTGATGAACCGCAATTTGGTTGCAATTCTTTATTTCTCGAGTGTCTGTATTATTGACGATAGGGACAGTGAAATTTTCTTTTTCTATTTCGACCGGAGTTTCAACTTTGTTTTGAAGATCATCTTTGTCGCTTTCCTTTACTTTGGAACTTTCTTCTTTATTAACCACAACAGAGTAAATAGTTTGTTTTTCAGTTTTATGTCCAACATTATCATTTTTAAGACATTGTGCGTTAAAAAAATCCTTTATAGCATTGAAGTCTTTCTCTTCGCTCTGTTTTTCTTCCACGTGCAAGTCTTCATGATCCTCAGATTCCATCCAAATGGATTTCGCAGTAAAGAGTATATCTTCAAAATCAGAAACAGTAACGACTCTCTTTATTGTCTTTTTACTGCCTTTATGTTTCTGATAATTGACAAACAAGGCTCTGTCAAAGATATAATACAGTATGCCTTCTATGACTTTGTTTGCTATACCTATATCTGTCTCGCTCACTTCAGTTAGCACTGTTTCATTCAAACACACGTTCTGTTCTATATCCTCAATAATCTTCGCTATTGAGAATGTCTCATTGACATCGTCACTGGTAAAGTCTTGTCCGATGACAGTACTACCAGGAGCATCCTTGACTTTCAGTACTACATCAACAAAATCTATTCTATTTATAATCACAGACAAAACCTCAGAAACAACTTCAAATTTTTCAAATTCAGCTGTCGAATCGAAGCTGTTTCTTTCGTTCGAACTGAGAGTGCTTGCCAAGGAATTCTGTCTCTTAACACTGTTGGCATCGGAATCATTTTCAGTTGACAATATTTCGAAAACGTTGTCATATACGCTGTCTATCATGTCTTGTTCGGACGCTTCGTTCTCGTACACGTCGATGGCTGTCTGTATGGTGTTCGTCGTGATGCTCTCGACGTCATTGGCAGTGATGTCAGAGCCTTCTTCGTTGACTAAATATATTTCCTGCCTGATGCACTCAGCGAAGAGCGACTCTGTGGTAACCTTGTGGCGAGCGTTGGCTGCTATCTCCACTTTCAAGTGACTCGCTGACACAGCTGTGTTGACAACGCCACCGACTATATTCTCTATCAGTTCATCTTTCTTCTCATTTTGTGAAGCATTCGAGTCATCACCGTATGAACTCTTCGATTCTTCCAAAATAGGTTCGAGAATATTCTTGATTTTCAGAGGAGATTTCTTGCCATCGTCTCTAGTTTTAAAATCATCGCAATAAAAGTCTATAGGTACGGAGTAGTCTCGTATGTCTTTCTCAACTAACTCTTTGACGGGGCTTTCGTAAGACTCCTCTAAGTCTGTAAAGCTATGGTATTCGCCTTCTATGGAATCTAGAGTTTTATTTACGTCTTCAATCGAGCCTTCAACGGCTAAGTCTTCAGTGTCTGTGCTCTCCCTGGCAGCAGACTGCGTGCACACTTCATCATTTCCCTTACCAGCAACAACAGTTTGATCAACAGCATTAGATTTCTCGATGACAGTCTGGTTATCTGAAGAGAAGCTGTTACCGATATCTCCTATATAATTATCTTCATTAAACTCCTGACTTTCAACGAACTCTGTTTCTTTCTTTTCGACTTTGTAAACTGGAACGAATTTCTCTTGCACTTTAACGTAAGTAGCAGTACTTTCTGCTTCTTCTGAGCACTTCTGTGGTATGTTGTCAACGGAGAAGTAAATCGAGCTGTGGTGTTTAGCTTTTTTAGCTTTTTCGTCTTTGGTGAGCTCGAAAGCGTAAGAAACGTTCGTCGCGCCGCAGGACCGGCACCTAGGTACGTGGTAATGCGTGGGTTCGGGGTCTTTCATGTAAGAATTGATAAAGCCGCTGTGAGATTGCGTCCTAAAGAGGTTGTTAGTTCTGTGGCGTGGGAGGAACTTGGATCTGACTCCGAAGTCAGACTTGCAGCGTCCGTCCCACTCTATGGAGGGGATAGAGTACAAGCTGGACCTACTGCTCTCGTTCCCCGCCTCGTGGGCTTGCCCGAGCCGAGGAGTGAGATTGACTTTACATTTAGGTGCTTTGTGCGGGGAGTCGTAAGTTTTCACGATATGCTCGAAGTTCGCAGTGCGGGAGTATTCGTGTTTCGAACGTTTGTTAGTTGAGAGAGCTTCCTTTTCATCGATTTTACCTGTAACGGGGTGGGGGGGAGGGTTATGGAGGATTCACGTGTTTGTGGTCTGACAAGTACTAGCCGACAGAAACTACTGGCAATAGTGACGTAATACGGAAACACATAGTCATCTAATTTCGGTCGGTTAGGAATAATCTATACATATATTGTAAACAGGGTTGCCACACGTACTCTATAATAAACTATTATTCGTTATTACGGATTTTATAAAGTACGTGAAAATACTATTTTGACTTTTAAAGGTTTATTTAATGTTTTACTAAAAGAAACAAAAAAAGATTCTTTGCGTGTTGCAAAACGATATAGCTTGCACCATAAATAATACTTTATTAATACATGTTGTATTTTACCTTAGAAACGAATTATACTCTATTTTCTTTAAAAACAAGGTGGCAACCCTGAAACGTGAATATCCAGAATGTGACTGCTCATAGTAAATGCATAGATTAGGTAACGCGTCACACCACTTTTACCTTAGAAACGAATTATACTCTATTTTCTTTAAAAACAAGGTGGCAACCCTGAAACGTGAATATCCAGAATGTGACTGCTCATAGTAAATGCATAGATTAGGTAACGCGTCACACCACAACATGTGAATTCAACTATCGAGTCCGAACTACTGGATAACGCTACAATCTAATGCTACTACAGAATTGAAACGAGATACAAGAATGAGAATCTACACTAATATACTCGTAATAGCGATTTTTTGTTTGTTTAACGCCCTAATCTCTGGAACTACCAGTTCGATTGGAAGAAGACGGATTGTTATAAGTTTGACGCGTCTGTGTGTCTGTCTGTGGCAGCGTAGCTCCCGAAAGGATGAACCGATTTCGATTTTGTTTTTTTTATTTGAAAGGTGAATTATTTGGGAGTGTTCTTAGCTATGTTTGATGGAAATAGGTCCAGGATGACCGTCGTCGGGGTATTTTTTTTGTATATGATAGACAGACAGATTCATAAGTAATAGTATAGGTTATCTATCATCACGCTACGATGTACAGGAGCGGAACAATAACCAAAGATGTAACTTAACACGAGTGTGTGAAACATCTATTTGTGCACTGCAACGACCATACAGCCTATAGACGCCTAATACACGATCTAACGCACGAAAACTATTCTGCCAACTTGCTGAGGTACTAGGTACACGAGGGGGACGGGGTACTGCGTTCTGATTGGCTAACTCAAGGTCAGTGCAGTGTTTACGGCTCACAGGAGTGGTCGAAACTAATACGAACTTGGTGACTATTGGTGAGTGACGACGGTTATAAGACTTTTATGCCTAATGTGTTGACAGACATCGGTCGTCTGTTATTAGGAGTCTAGGTATATATGGTCGTTGGTGCACTGGCAGTAACATCTCCCAATTAGCCGTGACGTCAAACTGCATAACGCTCTCTCACGCCGCCATGACACTACGCCACCGCTCCACTGTCATGTTATTAGGTTTTGATTATTTTTAATTAGAAATTTGATTATTCAGTAAAATGTTTCACATCTGACGCGCGTCACGTCATGGACAACGGTTTTTTTTTTTGTTTTATTGTGATTTAAGTCATTAATGTAATGTTGTCAATGTTACTGTCACACTAATGTATCAAAATTAGCAACGATTGAATAAGGCTGTGTTCAAAGTGATGATTTCATGACAAAACGACACAAACAGCTGCTCTGAACGACAATGTGTCGAGGTGCCTCCAATACGAACATTTGATGAGCGAGTAACCGCGTGCAGACTGTACTATACGATAATGATCTAGCAAACCTTAGCACGACATAGAATCATAGCTCTTTTTATGGAAACGTTAAATTAATGAAAACGACTATCCAAGTATGAGTAACGATAGATGACCTAGCGATGATAAACACAGACAACACAATAAAACAACATAGAAACTCCTTCCTGAACGAAACGAGCGATAACTGCCGAATACTCAAACGTTAAGACAACATTAAAAGAGTACGTATGGAGTTTCTTGCCCATTCTTCTCCATACAAAGCTACCTTTTGGAAGGGGCAACTAGATTCAATTCCTTTTTCTTTTGTATTTGACGTTCAAAAGTGCCTTGTAATGGCCTAATTGAAATAAATGATTTGACTTTGACATCACGCCTGTAATCCCCGAAGGGTTAGGCAGAGGTGTACCCATTAGTACACTCACATTTCACCAGTTATGTTTAAGTTCCATGTAATAAGAATCGAGCCTAATGCCATCAACCGGGCACAAATCCAGACTCCGAGGGTGCTACTGTGAAATTACTGGATGGAAAAACCCAATAACACTGTGCCGGAGCTGGAAATCTAACCCAAGAGCTAATGCTCAGCAGTCGCGCCGTACGAACGAACGTTAAGATCACGTGACTATTGAGATACGTGCCTCGAGGGGGAGACAACAATTGTTGTGTAGTTCTAATATTATAAAGAGGTAAAATTGGTGTGGTTGTAGGGGTTAATCTCTGGATCTACTGAACCGATTTCGAAAATTCTTTCGCAAATTGGAAGCTACTTTATCGTTACGTTCGCTTATTACGGGGATCGTGGGAGTATTTAAAAGTTTAGTTACAATATTTAAAGCTTTCTTTTTGAAAAAAATCCTTGAAAAATAAATTGTAATTTTGATCTTCAATATCTCCGTAACCAAAAGTTTCCCAGGTATGGTCCAGAACAAAAAGATGATCCCAATGATAGGAAGAACTTGTAACTTCAGGCTACGTTAAATGACTTTTTACACCCTGTATATCATCATCTGCTTAGCCTTTTCCCAACTATGTTGGGGTCGGCTTTCAGTCTAACCGGATGCAGCTAAGTACCAGTATTTTACATGGAGCGACTGCCTAAAAATCGTTCGTATTTATGTGTATTTTCATCTCCTAAATTAAAAGCGTCGTTTGAGTGATTCGGAAGTCATCTTCGAATCGTCGGCTCCTCAACCATGGACTAGCGACCCTAACCTCACGAATAATAACAGTCATAGAGAATAGAGATTGATTGTCAATCATACACAACTCAAGTGGTAATAATTATAGCAAATTGAGTGTTAGAGTTTGTCTTTTGTATAATGCCGTCTCTGTCACTCGTACAGTCAGCAATAAAAGTCGATTCATATTGTTATTGTAATATATCATTTCATGTTCGAAAAAGAGCGCCGTCAGTTGGGATGGGTCATCTCTTAACTGTCATGGCTTACATCTCTAATATATTGTTTTATATTAATAATGTAACCAGGATTTTGTAAAAACGTAATTGAAAAGAGTGCCGTGGAGTTTCTTGCTCGTTCTTCTCCATAGAGGCCTACCTCCGTTTTGAAACGAGCAACTAGCTTCAACTTTCTGACCAACTGACCGACTCTTTGACAATTCAAAAGAGTCTGTAAATGGTTTTATTTAAATAAATGTTTGACCTTGACCTTGAATAGGCACTAAATAATACAATGCACTCTTCTCAGCATTTCAGATAATAGCTAAGAGTTTATTTGATCTTTATTTTACAACCATTTTGTATTTCCTTTGATAATATGCTCAATAATTATTATTTCTTTCTTTTCTTTAAAAAAACGTTGCCCCTAATCGACATTTCTCTTGTATCGTGGACCGGGTGCGTTTACAAACATATAAACTCACATACACAAACAGATAGACACGGAACAACCATCTATAGGTCATATAAATATTAATTCCGTGTGGGAATCGACCTCACGCGTCCTTAAATATCTGAAATGTTAATCGACTTTTATTGCTGACCGTACTTGAGTCTCTTTCAAAATTGAGTTTGTTTCAATAAGTGAGTATATCTCTATGAGAGTTACCCCGCTTGACCCTAACCCACCTCTGGCCACGCTCTGCGGCGCGGGCGCAAGATGCGCGCGCACCACGACGTGCGCAGGCGCCGGCGCGAACACGTCGTCGTCCGACAGCACGGTGGGCTGGCGCGCAGCCGCTTTACGTAGCAGGGGAACATGACGATTAGTTCAAATGTGTGAACAAACAGAAAAATACAATCAAGGAACGCATTTCAACACAAACAAACGAGTCTCACCTCTAATGACATGATGTATGCTACGTTCCATTCCCGACTTCATTACCGGTGACGTCATGCCCGACGTCACTGATGACGTCACAGGCGACGCGGGCGAGTCGTAAAACACTTCATCGTCTGACAAGAGGTTCGGATCCCGGGTCGACACTACTCCTCACAAGAAAACAATTTCAAAACGAAGAACATCCTAAACTATTGCTTTCTCTTACTCGCAGATGTAGTTAGAAAGAGACGGAGATATGTTTAAATATTTTGCTTAAAATTGTGTTAATTTTTAAATGGACGATAAATATATTCTCTTTTTAGTTTTTTTTTTTGTAAATATTTGTTTTAAAATCTACAAAACGTTAGTATGAAAGGAAAATAACTAACGTAAAAGCATTAGTATAGACACAAAACATTTGCGAGAGCTAAAACTAAATACATTCATGCAATATTAAGAAAATCAATATTGATATGTAGACGATTTCGTAATCACAAAAATAAATAAATAATATTCAAATCGATCGAGCTATTTTCGAGTCCTAAATTACACCTTGTATATTTATGCTAATGTCGCGATGTAAGAAACGTCAATTATAGTTCGCATATGGCTCGATAGATGTCGCTACATTAAGAAAAATCGTCTACAAATCAATATCATAAAACTAACAGGCAGAATTAAATGAGAACAGAGTTACAGTCGAATTCACAAACGCAACTCAATTCAAATTCATGTTTGGAAGGAAGACATGACGTTAAATCTAAAAGTCGTTTGAGAATTCGACGGTTATTCCATCAAAGTAAAGTACTGTGTGGCCGTTCGTATAGCACATCGAGTGTAAGAAAGAGTGCGTGTTTGTAGAGCGCTATCTCTTTCTAACACCCGATGCAACACGTGGGGCGCGCACAGTGCGTGTCGTACCTTTCGTCCGGTCGGCGTGTGCGCGCTCTGCTGCCAGGAAGTCAGTAGTGTCAACTATAAAATGTACATCGCATTTACATACACATGCAAAAAAAAAAACTAGATAAAAAGAAAAACTATGCAAGTTCTAATTGGGTAGATGACACTTAACCAATAATTCCAAAACATAATTTCTTTTAAAGAAACACTTTATTTTAGCTCTGAAATTCCGATTAATATTGAATTTACTGTAAAATTTGATTTCTAATTCACACGTAACACAACCTCACGCCTGTAATCCCCAAAGGGTTAAGGAGAGGTGTACCCATTAATAGCCCCACGTTTTCGCCAGTTACGTTTAAGTCCTATGTAATACCGCGAGCCTATTGCCATCAACCGGGCACAAATCCAGACTCCGAGACTGCTACTGAGAAATTCCTGATGGAAAATCGCAATAACAGTTTTCCCGATCTTGGAATCGACCCCAAGAAGCGGATCGGATTTTTAATTTCTTTTTGATTAATATATAGACTTTAGTCAATTGAGTCGGCAGAATAGTCACGTCACAGTTTGTCTGTTGCCATAAAAAAATGTATGGGAGAATTGCGTTTTGACAGGTCATAAAAAGTACAGTAAGCGGTCATAAGTGCAGTAGCATGCTAAGGTTTGAATTGCTGTGAACACGGGTTACAGGCCATACCTACATCTGTGTGTAAAGTGATTATGTATTAACACAGTACCTACGAACACCTCAGAATTTGCACACGGCGTCGAAAGGTCGTAAGTTAAAAAAGTGTCAATTGATTGCTATTGTAGATTGCTACTCCACTTATGACCGCTATTGTACGATCAATTGATTGGAGGTGTCATCTACCCTTCATTGTATAATAAAATGAGCTAAAAACAGATTGATATCATCATGCCTGTACAGAGGAACGAGCAGAAATGGAGCAAGAAACACGTGCGCGGTATACTCAACTGCTAATCTAATAATTTTGTAACACAAAACTAATTTCAAACCAAAAAAAAAACAAATTTCGGTCAGTGGGTCGTCTTAGGGGCGGATTTGTTGGAGTTGGAGTATACGCTTAGGGGCACTATGAACAGCAAAGAAACAAAAAAAAATTTTTTTTTGGTTGAAAAAAAAAAAATTTGGGACTTAGAAAATTTTTGATTTTTTTACGAAAAGTTTTTTCGGAAAAGTTCCAATTTTATTGCAGCATCTTATTAAGCTAGTCCATAGAAACAAATTAAGCTCTGAGAAGTATGGCCCTACGACGCACCGTTTCCGAGTTATGGGTCTTCGAAATTTTTAGTTTTTTATAAAACACTCTATATTTCCAAAATGGTAGGTCGGATGAAAATCTTTTCTGGAAAGAAATTGTTGCTCTAGTCGAGAACCATAAGATGGTGTAAAGAAACCCGCGGAAATTAGTAAAAAAAAAAATATGAAAAATTTTCTAAGTGTCGGATCGTCAGCTTGCGTATCTTTAGGGGCACGGGACTTAGTCAAATTTTCTAAAATTTTTTTTTTTACTAATTTTCGCGTGTTTCTTTACACTATCTCATGGTTCTCGACTAGAGCAACAATTTCTTTCCAGAAAAGATTTTCATCCGACCTACCATTTTGGAAATATAGAGTGTTTTATAAAAAACTAAAAATTTCGAAGACCCATAACTCGGAAACGGTGCGTCGTAGGGCCATACTTCTCAGAGCTTAATTTGTTTCTATGGACTAGCTTAATAAGATGCTGCAATAAAATTGGAACTTTTCCGAAAAAACTTTTCGTAAAAAAATCAAAAAATTTCTAAGTCCTAGCGCCCCTAAGGCTACACTCCAACCCAAATTTCGATAAATACTTTTTAGGAAGACTTTTATCATGTTCCAATATTTTTCAAGGCATTAGGTATCTTTCAAAGACACTAAATATGAAAAAAAAAAATGGTATGTAAAATTTACAAAAAAAAATTGTTCTGTCCGGAATTTCAATTTTGCATGGTGAAAGTGTGAAGGGAAAATTTGCAACTTATGTTTTGTTTGTTATCAATGTTTGGGGGCGGGGATAGGCGCGCGAGTCGAGTCAAAGTTCGACGCGGCGCATAATGTCCACAACTACGTGATGCTATGTCTTAATATTTTAGTACTGAGTGATACTAAAAGAAAAAACAGGTATTTTATTATTTTCAATAAAGATCATAATATTAAAATTTGGAACCTGATAAAAATATCTTCCTGTACAAACGAACCGTTTACTTGTCCTCTAGTCAAGGCAACCGTTGCGCGACTGTTGCTCCACGGTTGCGCGATAGTGGCGCAACAAATAGTTGCCGTGTTAAAAATGCACTTACCATCGCTGAGCACGACCTCTGGTTGGCTGCGCACGGGCGCCTGTTTCGTCTCTATTCTTAGTACGCGGTGTTCTGAAAACGATAATTCAACAATTAAAAACTTTCATTTTCAAGTCTTTGGCTTTTTTAACTGAATTCAACAAAAGGAGGAGGATTTTGACAGACTGCCACACATGTAGAATTGACAGAGATGGTGCTCTGTGAAGCTACGCAGCAAGTTTTTTTTAACTTTATTTATATACAAGCAACAAAAATTTAAAAGAAAAAATAAAAAACATAAATGTAAAAAAAAATTGCATCCCTCATCTTAGTAATATGCATCATAAATGCGAATGTTAGTTACTCAATCATGCCAGAACGGCTGAACGGATCTGGGTGAAATTTGGCACAGAGACCTAGATTATAGTCTGGAATAGCACATAGGCTACTTTATATCCCGGAAAAATCGACAGTTTCCGTGTAACATTGACGCATACGAAGTCGTAGGAAGAAGCTGAAAATTATAAATGCGAAACTCAGTGTATTTATTTGCTTGAATTACACTTTCACGGCTAAATTACTGAACCGATTTTGATGAAATCTGGTACAGACTACACTTCAACTCCAAAAAAGCATATAGCAGGCTACGATACTTCGTCTGCATTCGCGACAACCGACAATTCCAAAGCTAATGCAAGATATCAGTTACGCGCAATTACGCAATTTTCAACCTTATGTCTATGGTGTTACGGTTCATTATGTATGTGCACTCACCGTCGCGGGACTCCTCCTCGGTCTCGGAGGGCGCGCTGGCCGGGGAAGTGATCTGCGCTGCACTGATCGCCTCTGACTCGGATAAGTCAGTGTCGTCTGAAATACATACGGGCACTCCATATTACATTAAGTAATGATTGGTACTTATAGTATCACGTTTGCCTTACAATGCAATGCCACGAACAAATCGTGTTGGACACGCTAGGCGTGTCGCCGGCACTGGCAGCTAAAATGACCGTGAATCTCCATCATTGTACAAGGTATTATTTTTAATATTGTATTTTATTGTTTTTAGCGTAATTTGTGAAATATTGCTAAACCATCCTGGACAAGCTAGGCGTGTTCTCAGCCCCTGGGGAAATTTACAAAAACCCGTCTGGCGTGTCGTTGGCATTGAAAGTGTTATTTAGAATAAATGCTTAGTGAGTAGCACGTACAGTCGCTGGACACGCCAGGCATGTCCTCAGCAAATACGGTAAATTTTCAAAAATATTGAAATTTTGAAATAAATGGTCAGTGTGTGGTACGTACAGTCGCTGCGCTGCTTGCGCTCGACGACGCGCTTGTACTCGTCGATGTCGGTGTCGGTGACGCTGTCGAAAGGGTTGCGCGCGTACGGCGCGCTGTACACGGTGGCGTTGTGCTGGTAGCCGCGCTGGATGATGCCCTTGGACGCCGCGCCCATCAGCACCTGCTGCGGGGACCACGGGGCTCGTGTCACAACGCTTGTCTTGCACAGGTGAGTTTGGGTGTGCAAGGAGCAGTTTTACATACTCGTCAAATTCCAAGAGGTAACTATGCTAGATGTATTTTTTTTAGATGGAGTTCATCCAATAGGGGTGCGGCAGAATGATCTAAGCTACTGCCCCGACCAAAGATAATTATTGTAGGTGGTAGGAACACCGTGGGGTTATTAGTCGGTAAGAGTTCAACACGCGTCCAAACTGTATAATCCCCCCCCCCCCCAAAGATACAAGTGTTTCCATGATAAATCCCCCCCCCCAAAGATACAAGTGTTTCCATGATAATTCCCCCCCCCCCCCCAAAGAAACAAGTGTTTCCATGATAAATCCCCCCAAAGAAGAAGTGTATCTATCAGAATCCCCCCCCATAAAAGTGTATACATGAGGAATTCTCCCCCCCTCTCGGCACTCACCACGTGGTCGCCGGTGTGCGTGTTGACGGCGTCCTCGCCGATGAGCTTGCTGGCCTCGTCCCACGTGACGCCCTCCAGGATGTGCGACTGCGGGCCCGCGCTGATCTTGTCCGCGCGCCGGTTCTCCTTGATCTACGTGCACATACCAAGTACGGGTCACACACACTCACATAACGAAAGCACAACGTTTATTGAAGATTCTTAATTGAATACAGACCCTTGTTCTCTAGTCAAGCTGATTCAGTTTGCTGTCAAAATATGCCTATCCGTTATTCAAGCTAAATCAGTCTGCGCTTCTCGCGATCGAATTGTCAGTGTGACAGATGTCAAAAACGTCAACGTCGTATTATCTGACGTCAGTTGACCTCTTAAGAAGACTCCTAATTTTTTTCTTACCTGGGAGTCTTCCAAAAAAATAAAAATTAATCCAGATCCGTTCAGCCGTTCAAGCGTCAATAAGTAACAAAACATCCATGGATTCAAACTATTGCATCTATCTATCTATACATATAAAATGCTTTGTCCTGAATGACTGACTGACGGATCAACGCACAGCCTAAACCGCTGATCGTAGAGACCTGAAACTTGGAGGGTGTGTTCTCTGTATGACGTAGGCATGCGATAAGAAAGGATTTTATGAAATTCTACCCTTTAGGGGGTGAAAAAAGTGGCATAGTGATAACGTAAAAAGGAAATAAAAATCCTATTAGAACTATTTTCGACTTGTACGCGGATGAAGTCGTAGGTAAAAGCCTAGTCTATCTAAGTAAATAAAAATGCTTGACTAATTGTGTTGCTAACTCGAGAACGGCTGGACCGATTTGGCTATTTTTTTTTCTGTTGTGTTCGTGATTTACCGGGCAAGGTTCACTACTTTATAATAGTAGTTAGAACTGGTTCACATTAGGTCGAACTAACAGTTGTATCGCTGACCGACTGATGGGTGTTGCCGTTCACACTAGAAGCTGCCAATCCGACCTAATGTGAACACCACCGTCGTTGCCGTCGTTTTACTACAGCTAACTCACAGTTGTTTGTCGGTCCGATAGAACTGTCTGTCCGATAGAACTGTCGGTCCGATAGAACTGTCGGTCCGATAGAACTGTCGGTCCGATAGAACTGTCTGTCCGATAGTACTGTCAATCCGATAGAACTGTCGGTCCTAAAGAACTGTCGGTCCGATAGAACTGTCGGTCCGATAGAACCGTGATATAATGTGAAGCAGACTTAAGAAGAATGATAGTTACCAGCTGCTGCAGCGCCTTGAACTCCTTAGGGTTCGTGTTTTTGGGCACAAACTGTAGCGTGTCGATCTTGACCGGCGTGCTGGAGTGCGCGGGCGACGCGTCCTGCACCCACTGCGCTCCGTGCGGGTTCATGGCGGGCAGCGGTTACCGTCATGGTGCATTGCAACCATTTTTTATGCAACCGTGTATTTATTTTTTGGTTACCCATTTTTGTTGGTTGTTTTTTGTATTAGGTTGGTAACCAGAGGTTTGTAAACGAACCATTTGGATATTTCATTTTTTTTTATTTGCATTCGTTTTTTTGTTTACACATATGGCCACGATACATTGATTGAATAACCAATTTTTGTTCAGTCAGTGCGACCATGATTCCATAAAACGGAAGATATTCCATTTTTTTTTTGTTTTTTCAAATAATTTGTAAAGTGTTTTTGTTTCATAAATATTTCATGTTGAGTTTCCAATGCGTCCATTTCCGGTTCACCATTCGTGATAGAAAGAAAGAGAAAAAAAAAGAAAAATTAGTAAAAATGTTGCCAACATGTTTCGCAAAAATCAATGAATATTTCGCAAATAAAAATATCAATCGACTTTCGCTTAAAACGGGTTAGTAATAAAGGATATGGTAAGGTGGCATTTACATTTAAGAAAAAAAAATAGAAAAAAGTAAGATTTGTGCGTAGAAGAAAAGAAAAAAAATAGAAAAAAAAATGGCTCAAATTTTTCTCAAATCCTGGTGAAACATCGAGCATGTACAGTACAGATTTTACGCAATTCGGGCATAAGCAGACATACAGGACATCCCATGCAAAGCATTTCAATTAAGCGAGACTATTTTTTTATGTATTTTTTCCAAGCATCATTCCATCATGACTATCACTAGTTCTGCTTATACCGAAAAGGACAAGCTTAAAAAAAAAACAAACAAGAAAAAAAGACGAAAATAAAAGAACAAGATTTTTGACAAAAAAAATTACTCGAAAAAATCAAATTGCAAAAAATAACAGCATTTTATAACTGGTAATATATTTTTCTTTATGGATTTTACACAAAAACAAACAAGAGGATCAATAAACATTTTCAAAACCTAGACTTTTTAAAACCTTGTGTAATTTCTAAAAAAAATTGCGTCTTCCAGGTAGCACGGACAAAAAGGAAAATGGGAAGAACATAAAAAAGGTCGTGCAAGGAAAAGGTACTTAGTTTTAACAAGTGGCAACATTCCTACCAATTTTTAATCTCAAAACACTGTACAAACTCGATGTTATGAATAAAATTTACTCAAAACTTTATCCATTCTACCAGGGAGGTAAATAATGAAATGCTGTTGATTCAGATAATATTCCCTAAAATTTGGTCACCCTACCGGTAATTTGGACTTCACACACAAATATCAGATATCCCGGAAAGTTAGAAAAAGCTTGAAAAAGATGAGAGAAGAGAAAAGAAAGAAAAGATTTTGACGTAATTCTTATGATTGTAGCTTTTTTTTTTATAAGATTAGGTGAAAAATAAATTCTTTTATCGACAGTAAAATATGTTCAAAAGTGGCTTTTAATAGTTTAATTGAAATAAATACTTTGATAGGCTCGCCCCATATTACATGGGACTAACATAATTGGCGAAATGTTGGTGTACTAATGGGCACACCTCTGCCTAACCCTTCGGGGATAACAGGCGTGATGTTATGTTGTACAAAACAATATCTGAGTATGTCTCAACCTCTCAACAATATTTTATCAAAAATATATTCAGTAGTTTAACCGTGAACGTGTACAAAAAACACAAGACACATACTTTCGTTATTTTTTACATGTGTGTCATTGCAAGACTGATTGAAAATTTAGAAAAGATTTTGTTGAATGAATTACATAAGTCAAAATAGTCGCGAGACTTTCTCGACTGTTGTTGGCATCCTAAAATCAACTTAGTCGCTTCAAACTTAAAGTTGACATTTAAATCCTTCCTTTATCGTGTGGGCAGGAAGGTCTTACGACCCCACACACCCTAGTGTCAGAGTGTCTAAACCGCCTCAAGGGCCTCTGACATGGTTTGAGTGGGACAGTAATAGGCTGGTAGCTAATAAATATTACATTTAGTTAAGTACTTTATATTAAAGCTTAGTCACAGAATTACGTCAAAATAATGTGGTTTTTATTAAAAAAATATCGTCGAAATTACCTCATCGTTGTTAGCATCCACCCACTGCAAAACATTATTATATTAGTAACAAAAAAAAAATACAAAAAAAAACTTTAGTAAAACACGAAATGTAAAAAAAAAATATGTCAAAAGCATTTCATTATAGTGTGAAGCGTGAAAAATAGATTGTTATTTTTTTAATTAATAATTTTTTAATTGATTTTTAACATATCTATAAGCACAATAATTATATGAAAGCTTTTATACGTAGTCCTGTTTAAGCAAAAACTTTTTTTTTAATTTAATATTTAATGTAATAAATTATTCTTTAAAATGACACACATAAGAACCTGGAGCAAGTCAAAATTATTTTTTATAATAGTTACGTATTTAAATTCACGAATACGTATTTACATCAAAAAGTTTTTGCTAAAAAAATTAAATTAGAACAAGTGTTGAAAATATCTCAAATCATACACACATTAGCGTTAAGCAGTTACATTAGAACGCATTATTATATATTAAAATCTGAATAAAATATACTCTTATATAATATCTAAAACTTCGATGATTCCACTTAAAAAAAAACCAGAAAAATATAGAGAAATGAACTTTTTGAGCCATTTTGAGCGTAGCATAGACAAAAAAAATGCTCTGGATATTGTTATTTTTGCACGAAATCTTAAAACTATCATAGACAATTTAAATTTGGTTAACATAGTTTTTTCTATTTTAGCAACAACTATCCATTATAATATTAAAAATTCCCATTACTTAAAAATTATACATAGAAATATAGGGTTAAAAATAGAAATTAAAAAAAAATATAAACGCCACTACCAAAACCCGAGTAAAGATAATTATAAAAAAAGAGGAAAAAAATTGTAAAAATAAAATAGTTAAAAATGGAATGTCCTAAATTAATTGAGAAAGCTTGGTTCTCTGACTTTTTACGGATTAAAAATGTGACTTGAACACAACTTTATGTTTATTTAATGACCCCCATGATCTCCATGGATCCATCCTTGTATTACTACCACTGTGTATAATAGTTATAGAGATAAACTACTATAACATGGCGCGCCCCTCCATATTACTATTCCAATGTGTGTAGTCACATCCTTACGGAAGAGTTTGTATGTAGTTGTGAGTAATCGTCTTCAGTAGCAGGCCGGCAGATTTGTTTATCAACTAATCATAAAAAGCCGACCGCGCAAGACAACGCACGTGTCATTTTCATAGAGTATGTCAGTGCAGCGCCATAATAGTAATAATGAGTGATTAATGACGCCGCTAGTCGAGCAACAAGTCACTGATTTGTTTTTGTTTCGGGAGCCGTCTCAGTACGCACACATGCGTTGTGAATCTTTTCAATACGTTTACAAACACTTTCAAACGTTTTGAATTGTGGAAGGGCGCGTCAAGTTATTGTAGTTTATCTCTACGTGTGTGTCGAACAACTTTCTCAGTACATAAACACCTATACTTAACTGTGACCATGTAATTGTGATGATGAAAGTGATTATGATTCGAGTTTGCCGACTTTACAAAAAGAAAAGGCTAAAAAAAACAAAGGACATATCGACTGCATCTTGCTAAAGTATGATCACCTTCATATTATGTCCTATTATAATTTATATTGCTATAGTTGCATTACAAGGAGCCAAACCACAATTATTCAATAATTAAATAAATTACTATGGTTTCTGCCTACGCCCAAGGGAAAAGGGCGTGAGTTTATGTAGTATGTATGAAAATTGATTACGTCAAAAAAAAAAAATACCAAATGTGTTACATTACTGTCTAGCTATATAGGACAATGACGGTTGACCGCTTTTCAACCTTATTCATAAGGCAGTAAGGGTGAAAAATGGTTGTAGACATTACCAATCAATTGAAATACTATCAAAACGTGTTCCCCCCCCCATCTTAGATTTTGTACGGCAATAGTGAACTGTGACGTCACTTATTTGCCTCTCTCTAACTCAATTGACTAACTATTTATCGATTTCAAAGCAACTTTAAATCTAATTTTAATTGTAAATTATCGGGTTTTCCTGGCTGAAGTGAAGTGTTTTTCAAAATAGTCTTGGAATTATTGGTTATTGACGTCAACTACTTTATTGTACAGTAAGCGGATAAGTGCAGTAGCATGCTAAGGTTTGAATTGGTGTGAACACGCGGTACAGGCCGTACCTACATCTGTGTGTAAAGTGACGTATTAACACAGTACCTACGAACACTTCAGAATTCGCACACGGCGTCGGTAGGTCGTAAGTTAAACCAAAATGTCAATCTATTGGTTTGGGAGATTGCTACTTCACTTATGACCGCTACTGTACATCTAAAACTTATGTTTAAAATGGATATCAAAATTAATTTGTAATAAATATTTGAAATCATTACAGTTACTTTAAAAAATGGGAGACATTCTGAGACGTTTGTTTTTATTGGCCAGTCCCCTTTGCAAAGTCGGCACACTTTTATGCAAATAATCTATTTTACTACGATGATAAAAATGTATGATTCATAAAATGGATGGAATTACGATTTTTTTATTTGCAATGTTAGCAAAAATCAATGAAACCCTAAGAATTCAAAAAATCTTTAAAATATAATCTGTAGTCAAATTTCAGGTTAACTCATAGTCGCTAAACGCACGTTTACGGTGCGGGGGCGCGTCTTGTGCAGTTGGCGCCATTTTGCATTCAAGATATTTGACGGTTATTATACAGGGTGTATACATTCCTTGAAAGCGGATTAACAATTTGCAACATTACTAACCACCCTATATGTTTCTTTAAACCAATCACGACTGTTAACGTGAGATTCGACAGGTAATCTGACTTACTCATAGCCTCTCTTACTTCCATATTAAGATGTTACTCATACATTTTATAGAATGACACAGATCATACAGTGTATGATTGAATTACCATAAAACCCGAAAAACCCTTGTGAACAACGTATTTTCTTTAAAAAAAAAAAACGAAAAAAAAATAATACGATGGATAGTTTCGTCGTTGTGTGATATAAAATCATGTACAGTAGCGGTCATAAGTGGAGTAGCAATCTACAAAGCAAATCGATTGACACTTTGGTTAAACTTGCGACCTTTCGACGCCGTGTGCGAATTTTGAGGTGTACGTAGGTACTGTGTTATTACGTTCAAAAGCGCCTTATAATGGCCTAATTAAGTAAACGATTTGCCTTTGACTTTAACTTTGAATACATCACTTATACACACAGATGTAGGTATGGCCTGTATCCCGTGTTCACAGCAATAGGCTAGTTGACACCACCATCAATTGACGTACTTTTTATGACCTGTCAAAACGCGATTCTTTCATAGATTTTGTATGGTAATAGCACGTTGTGACGTCACTTATTTGGCAACTCAATTGTCTAACTATTTATTGATTTCAAAGCCACAAAAAATCTAATTTTGCAGTAAATTGAAAATTAATCGGGTTTTCAGAGCTAAAATAAAGCGTTTTTTTAAAGAAGTTATGTCTTGGAATTATTTATTAATAGTGTCAACTACCCAATTCAAACCTTAGCATGCTACTGCACTTATGACCGCTTACTGTACCATTGTATAAGTTTGTGGAAGTTATTTGCTATCATGAGTACAATCCTGTGTTAATGTATCTGTCAGTAATTACCAGCCACCCAGTATATGTATACCTATATTTTTCCACAAACGATACTTTAAATGATCTTTCTTACAAACTATTATTATTTTTTTTGTTCAATGAAATAGTTGAATATTTTACAATGAATTAAATCTTGCTACTGAATGATTTTTCAAAGAAAAAAAATCATAACATTTATTTTTGGAAAATAATCAACTACCCTTCTTTATTGTCACCAATAATATTCCATCTCTCTTAACAGGGTGACGACACCAATTCTTTTCAGTACTAGGGTAGATACACCATTTTTTTTATATGTTTTGCACATTACTAGTACTTCTGAGTAGTTCACATCGACCGTTTCAACGGGTGGGGAGCGAACTCAACTGTCCCTAAGGTCAGATGAGCGTAACGCAGCGTAATTTGAGTCGCTCAAAATGAGTCGCAGATTTTACGTTCAACTGAATTTTTGACGTCGATTAGGCTCAAAGACTACTAAGTTATTCTTTAACAATTTTATCGTATTTCAACGAAAAAGTGAAACGGAGTGATTTCTATAGCACGACATGACATTCAAAAGTGCCTTATAATGGCGTCATTACAATAAATGATTTGACCTTGACTTTGAATGGAACCGAACCGTGAACTCAATTTTGGAAACCATTGTTAAACTTATCACATCGCAAAATACATCCACATGCCTCCATTCACATAGAAATCATTTCCAATCCATCATGACGACTTTCTTAAGATAACATTTAACAAAAATCTGCGAGTAACTTGGAGCGCTACAAACTCTCCCCCCCCCCCTCCCTACACCCCCCACCTCCGCAGGTCGAGTCGCACTCAGCCTACTCGGCCTCGACCCTGAGATATTCTACCTTAGTGATCTTCTTGGGATCAGAAGTGCCCGTCTCGAGCACCTCGACCTTCTGGTACACGTTGGGCGAGTTCAGCCAGCGCGTGCGCTCGCCCGTCTTGCCTTGCCCCTTCTTCCATATCCTGGGGAGAGGAATTTCGATTTTAAAAGACATTATACAAGGTACGGTCGGGGTCATAAGTGGAGTAGCAATCTACAAAGCAAATCGATTGACGCTTTGGTTAAACTTACGACCTTTCGACGTCGTGTGCGAATTTTGAGGTGTACGTAGGTAGTGTGTTATTACGTTCAAAAGTGCCTTATAATGGCCTAATTAAGTAAACGATTTGATTTTGACTTTAACTTTGAATACATCACTTATACACACAGATGTAGGTATGGCCTGTACGTGTTCACAGTAATTCAAACCTTAGCATGCTACTGCACTTATGACCCCGACCGTACAGTTTTGCGTGCTCGTCAAATCAAGGAGGTAGCTATGCTAGTGGTTCTCAACACGAATCTATACTAATATTAGAAAGAGGAAAGATGTGATTGTTTGTTTGCATTGAATAGGCTACGAAACTACTGAACCAATTTGAACAATTCTTTCACTGTCCCCAGCTTCATTATCCCCGGCATAGGCTATATAGTTAGGCGTTCTGTGGTTTCTGTCTACCCCCATGGGGAAAAGCCGTGAGTATATAAAGCGTATGTATGTATGTTTTCTAGTTCTACGGTAATGGCGTAGCGTTGTCTCACCCCTGCCGGTAGAGCTCCTCCTCCTCGAGCAGGTAGCCGAGCGAGGACACCGCCGGCGGCACCTCCACGTCGTTCTTGGGTCGCGGCACGTCGTTCTGTAACAAACACACACATATACCTGATAAATATCTATATCTTCTACACATATAAAATGCTTTGTCCTGAATGACTGACTGACGGATCAACGCACAGCCTAAACCGCTGATCGTAGAGACCTGAAACTTGCGAGGGTGTGTTCTTTGTATGACGTAGGCATGCGATAAGAAAGGATTTTCCGAAATTCTACCTCTTAGGCGGTGAAGGGGGGGGGGGCAAATTTTGTACGGGACAATGTGATACCTTGGTCCAATTTTTTGACTGACGGATCAACGCACAGTCTAAGGTTGCTGTGACGACGCCAAACTCCGGGCTGTCACTGAGAAACTCCTAATGAAAAAGTCAAGTCCAATAAAACTTTTTGCCCAGTCTGGGAATCGAACCCAGGGTACGCTCAGCAAACGCACTTCCGATGCGGGTTGTCTGCATACTCCGTATAGTTTTGGCCTTACCTTGATGAGCGGATGCCTGTAGATGTACCCGGTGCGGAAGCCGGCGTTGTCCAGCATGCGCATGAGCGCCTCGAACTCCTCGCCGCCCACGCGCCACTTGCCCGCGTCCGCCGGGGCCTTGCGCGACGACTCGTAGATCTGGCAAAATTAACATTATTTATTATACTTTAGCGTACACATTTCGGGGCCCCGGGGTTTCAGGCCCCTGGGTCCCTTATGTAACTTTAAATGAAATGAGACACCAACAATATTGATGTAAATCATCTGCCTAGCTTTTTCCCAACTATATTGTGGTCGGCTTCCAGTCTAACCGGATGCAGCTGAATACCAGTATATTACATGGAGCGACTGCCTATCTGACCTCCACAACCCAGTAACTGGGTAATGCGATACCCTTTGGTAAGACTGGTTGTCAGACTTGAATTGGTACAAAATATTAATAATTTATTGTTCTGTTGGTAATTATTCATCATTGACCATCAACCTCTCAAACGAGGCTTTCAAAATAAATAAATAAAAGAGCAGCGGAGGAGTGAGAACCACGTGGTCCTCCGTAGGTACCTAGCGGAATCCCCCCTATACGAATCCCGTACCCCCGGCCATAGGCAGAGGAGGTTGGGTTTACTCCCTCCGTCACCCCCACGACGGAGGAAGTCAATGAAGATTTCCAGTGCACAAAACAAAGGTTCGTACCTGTCTCTTCTCCTCATCGTCGAACAGCTGCAGCTCGTCCACGGGCAGCGAGGCCACTCGCAGCTGTATCTCACACGCGGCCGTCAGGTTCCTGCACACAACCAACACGTTACAATTGAATTTCATTTTGACAAAACCATACCATGTCAAAATTATCCAAGTTTTCATAGTAATATTAAGCACTTTAATTTTAAATCTAAACACTACGCCTGTGATCCCCGAAGGGTTAGGCAGAGGTGTACCCATTAGTACACCCATATTTCGCACGTTATGTTTAAGTCCCATGTAATAGGGGGCGAGCCTATTGTCATCAATCGGGCACAAATCAAAACTCCTCAAAATGGAAAAAATCAATAACACTTTGCGCGTCCTAGGGATCGAACCCAAGACGAGGCAGTCAATCTATTTTAAACATGATTTGTATTTTCACTTAAATTTAAATTGTAATAAATATACAGATGAAAGATAAAATTAAATTTAATAAAATGTACTAAGAAATCTATACACATAAAATGCTTTGTCCTGAATGACTGACTGACGGATCAACGCACAGCCTAAACCGCTGATCGTAGAGACTTGAAACTTGGAGGGTGTGTTCTTTGTGACGTAGGCATCCGATAAGAAAGGATTTCTCAAAACTTTACCCCTTAGGGGGTGAAAAAGGGGAGCAAAGTTTATATGGGACAACGTGATTCCTTTGGTCCAATTTACTTAAAATTTTCTGTAATAACGTAAAAAAACCAATTAAAAATCCTATTAGAACCATTTTCGACTTCTACGCAAACGAAGCCGCGAGCAAAAGCTAGTATGTATATCGATATAAATAAAAAATTAATGGGTAATAAAAATTTGCATAAATATGGTTAAAAAAAGCGCTAACTCGAGAACGGCTGGACAGATTACGCTAATATTTTTTTGTTATTTAATTCAAGGTCAACCGTGAATCTGGGTGAATAATCCATACTCACTAATATTAGTGTGTAAAACACTAATATTAGTGTGTAGTGCGAAAGTGTGTCTGTCTGTCTGTTACCTCTTCACGCTTAAACCGCTGAACCGATTTAGGTGAAATTCAGTATAGAGATAGTTTAAGACCCGGGGAAGGACATAGAATATTTTTATCCCGAAAATCACCCCCTAAGGCGGTGAAAAGGGGGGTGGAAGTTTGTATGCAAGTACGATATAAACAAGTTCCACGCGGACGTAGGCGCGGGCAAAAGCTAGTATTATAAACTAGCTGTCCGCCGCGGTTACACCCGCGTCTTTGGTTACTGCTCCGCTCCTGTAGGTCGTAGCGTGATGGTATATAGCCTATAGCCTTCCTCGATAACTAATCTATCTAACACTGAATTTTTCAAATCGGACCAGTAGTTCCAGAGATTAGCGCGTTCAAACAAACAAACAAACACTGCAGCTTTATAATATTAGTATAGATGAGAAAGTAACTCGGTCTGTCTGTCTGTTACACTTTCTTGACTAAACCACTGCACCGATTTTGATGAAATTTTCTACGGGGTTAGTTTAAACCCTAAGAAAGGACATAGACTACTGTTTATTCCGCGACTTCGTCTGCGTCTGCGACAACTGCCATTTACGCAGACGAAGTCGCGAGAAATAGCCATTCATTTTTATTTAAAGGTATAGATAGATGAAAAAACATCATTGTTGCTAAGATGGAACTAAGATGATTGCGGATAACGAATTGTTGTGACCTTGAACCTTCAATAACTTATATTGAAATTCAAGGTCACAATAATCGACGGAGATACGAGATTTTATGAGACAACTTTTAGAACGCCAAAATCAAGATGTGTATTAGATCGTACATAAATTACGTGAAAACATAAATAGAATTATACAGGGTAATTGAAAATATACCCGAAACCTTAGAAGGGGTCATTGTACTCATCATTATGAACAACTTTTACTATGGGACCAAACTTGAAATCATGAAAAAAAATCTGCTGTTTCATACATTACGATCGTATTGTGTAGCATTTTAGTAGGGAACAGCTGTTTTTTTTTTTTTTCATGATTTCAGGTTTGGTCCCATAGTAAAAGTTGTTCATAATGATGAGTACAATGACCCCTTTTAAGGTTTCGGGTATATTTTCAATTACCCTGTATATATGGATTCAGCTCGATCCCCACCTAACCTCACGTTGGAATGAGGAGGATCGCAAGAAAATGTTTTCAATTAAGTCTCATTAAAATAGGTTCATTCATTTCCAATAACTTGGACTTGAAAGTTTATATGAAATGCCGTACAGCGTAAACGTTCTCAAGTATTTTTTTGTAAGATTTTCTCACTGTAATTCTAGACCAGCCTTTCCCAAAGTGGGCGATAACGCCCCCTTGTGGGCGCTGCAGGCCTAAAGGGGGGCGGAAAGAGACTCAGAAAAAAATCGGGGCGTTGTGTAGAGGCTTGGGTAGCGATTTGTAATTTCATCTACTAGGTGGTTTTTAAGTAGGTGAAAAAATGGGGGGCGCTAGAACATAATTTATTCTCAAAGTGGGCAGTAGACAAAATAAGTTTGGGGACCCCTGTTTTAAATTATGTTCTTTGAAGTTGTCTAAATAGATTAAGAGATCATGTATTCAAAGTCATTACCTTTCACACACACAGACATACTGCACCCATTCAAAACAACTTTCATACAGTCCACTCATTTAAACACGTAGTTTTTTAATATAGTATAATTTACTCTGTGGTTTTTTACTCTATGATTTCAACTATCGAAATTGTAACTAAGTTCAGTGCAAAATAAATGTCATTGGAGTAAAGACGTACCTACGTTTGTGTTTTCTTCACCAAGCAAACAGGTATAGAATTAGGCCGCTATCACACGGACTGCACCACAACAACCGCACGCAGTCTCTATATTCAACTGCATGCAGTTGTACGTTCGACTTCGTGCAGTCATGATACCAACTGCACGCGGTCGGCTGCAGTCGTGCCTTCAACTTCACGCGGTCGGCTGCAGTCGAGAGAAGTCAATATCAACTGCATGCAGTCGTTCGTGCCTTCAACTTCACGCGGTTGGCTGCAGTTGTAGCCGACCGCGTGAAGTTGTAGCTGACCGCGTGAAGTTGAAGGCACGACTGCAGCCGACCGCGTGCAGTTGGTATCATGACTGCACGAAGTCGAACGTACAACTGCATGCAGTTGAATATAGAGACTGCGTGCGGTTGTTGTGGTGCAGTCCGTGTGATAGCGGCCTAATTCTTTTCAACAGAAGTATTAACTGCCGACATATGAACTGTCCCTGTATAAAGAAAAGAGAGTTCCGCGCGCGTCGTTACCTGGCCTGGTAGAAGGCCTCCTCGAGCGTGGCGCCGCAGCACAGTGCGCCGGCGCAGCTCAGCATCAGCACCTTGGCGTGCGGGCCCAGCGCGCGCACCAGCTTGTCGCGCTCCGCGTTGTCCAGGGTACCTGCGACATGGACAAACAATTCATTAATCGATGGCACTTGAATTTTTACAAGCTTTTATTTAGAATATAATATTCTTTATCTTGTTTGCTTTGTTCACACATTTCGTTAAGTTAACAAGCTATTATAATAAAAAAATTAAAAAACACGACTGCAAAAATTTCACATATTTGTACTTTGTTTACGTAGTTTACGGCAGTCGTGTAAAAAGGTAGATCATAGAAAAATAATTTAGATTTCTATGAGGTAGACAGAAATAAGTATTGTAATAATGAGTTTTATGAATACTTGATTGGAATTAACGTTGTCGTTCGGTTGTAGTTGTTGGTTAGGTCAGGTTACTTGCACTGTTCGTAATGTAAGTAAGTTGTCCTTGCAAAAGAACAATGTCAGGTTTCGGCTTACACAACTTTTAAAACTAAGTTCACACGGACACAAAGTTTTTACCTACAACAATTTAAATATAAAATTCTAACTTCTTAAAAAACATTTGTTTATTTTTTAGAACTTTTCCAAAAATAAATCATAAAAATAATCGTAAATCATTTGGTCCATCCTGTTCCAGGTTTTTTTTTTTAAAATAAAAAGGTTTAGGTAGTAAGTTGTTCTGCCACTAATCGATTATTCTAAATAATTAAACCGATTTACTCTTTATTTTTTATTTACCACCTCACAATTGTCTCTTAATATTATTTTTTACCTAAATAATACGTTCATCGTGTTTATTTTAAATACATTTAGTATTTTTATAGAATATAAAAACTCAAGAAATCGATTTTCATGACCTGTGCTCGATAACTTAATCGTAATGTAATGGCAACCCTGTTAGGTTCTGTCTGTCTGTCTGTCGTGTCTGTCTGACTGACTGTTAGTCAATGTCAAACATCTTGTTTGTGTTGTTGCTAGTGTTTTTCTATGAGTACGGTTGTTTTTTTCTCAAATATCACACATTTTGTGACAATGTCCCATCAACTACGTTGTATTAATTGTGGTATAAATGTGTTTCGGATGAAACGGCATTTAGTTGAATCTGATGATATCCGTTCATTGTTACAGCAATGGACTTCACTTTCTGAGGTAAAGTACGATTCTTATTAGAGCAATAGCGCACTAGCGGCTAGGCCGCAGCGGCCAGGTCGCGGCGGCCATCGAGATCTTAACTTATGAAATCGCCACAGAGCGCGCGCACCTGGCCGCAGCGGCCAGCGAGATCGAAGCGACGCATTTGCGGCCCGTGTCCAGTCGCTGGTCGCTGCGGCCACTGAGATCAATTGCATTGTAGTTAAATCACCAGTGTGCGCGCACTAGCCGCGGCGGCCGCACGTATTGTGGAACTACAGCGTGATTTGTGATCATCGCGATGTCTTCCGACACGGAAAGATTGATAACCGAGATTGAGACAAGGAGGGCGTTGTGGGACATGTCCTGTGAAGACTATGCAAAAAAAAAATCATTTATAGGTGTGTTGATAATGATTTAATGAATGAAAACGAATAAAAGTTTAATTACTGTATATTTTTTGTTTAATTTACTCCGTAGAAATAAATAACCTCCAATTTACAATGTCTGAATAATTTCTTTTTGAGAAGTTCAATATAAAAGTGGAAAACACAGATAAGCTTCTGACATGAAACTACACAAAATAACGTGAGAATTTTTACTGTCCATGAAAATTTTTTATTGAGCCTAAGTTACTATGGACACCTGACATTGTTCTTTGCAAAACGATTTTTCGACCGAGAAACGATTATGTTAAAGTCCAGTAATGTTTAAGTCCCATGTAATAGGGGGCGAGCCTATTGCCATCGACAGGGCACAAATCCAGACTCCGAGGCTGTTACTGAGAAATTCCCGATGGAAAAAGCCAATATCACTTTGCCCGACCTGGGAATCAAACCGAAGACCTCACGTTCAGCAGTCGCGCTTTACGACTACTAGACCAACGAGGCAGTCACTTTTTTTTTTAAATCGTCTGGCAAATTATTGAATAGTTGTACTTCCTCAAGCGATTTTGTTTTTTTTGCCATAATTATAGTATGCGCACATGCGGTCATCACTTGGAACTTGTTCATTTTGTGTTATGTTTAGGATTGCCAGGTCGCCAAACCTAATAGCCGGACAGACCAGTCAGTTTGGCCGGACATTTAGGTAAAAAGGTCGGACACCCTACATTATTGAGGATTTTGTGTCTCAGTATTAATAGGTACGACAAAAAATTGTATGTAAAATCAAGCATTTTATATTATTTCCATAAATCTTGTTAAATTCTAATCTAATATAAAAAAAAATCGAATGCAAAATCAGTCTAAGTACTTTATTATTAGCAGTCAAGTCATCAGCCAAAATTAAATTCTAGACAAACATTTATCAACATTTTTAATTAAAAACTTAACAAAAGCCGGACAAGCCGGACACCGTTTATTTTGGCCGGACACGCCATCAAAAAGCCTAACTATGTCCGGCTTTATCCGGACGCCTGGCAGCGCTAGTATGTTGATGTTTTTTTTTTGTTTGATTCTACAGAATTCGTGTTGATTTTCATAATGTTTACATACACACATATTATATACATAAACACGTCTTTTTCCCATGGGATTGAATAGGCTCCGAAACTACTAAACCGATTTGAAAAATTCTTTCACTGTTGGGAAGCTACATTATCCCTGGGTGACATAGGCTATATTTTATTATAATTAGGGATCCATAAGAAATATCACGCGACCGAAGTAGTGTTGAGAGTGCTAGTTCAAAAATAAATTGCATGAATGGTTGTGAAGTCATAGATAACTATGACTTTTTTGACAAGAATTGTTGATGGTTGGTAAAAAATTGCACTAATCACTGTTAAGAAAAATATATGTTTGTTTTTGCTATTTTTATTTTTGTATTTTATCATCTTTTTATACCATGTTTTTAAGCAAATAAATACATATTATTGTATTCTAATTTCTTAAGTTTTTTTTTTATATTAACAAAAATGTTTATTTTCTTCCAATCTATACTATTACTATAATAATATTATAAAGAGGTAACATTTGTTTGTAAGTTTGTATGTTTGTAAGTTTGTATGTAGGGGGTAATCTCTGGATCTACTAAACCGATTTTGAAAATTCTTTCACTAATTGGAAGCTACGTTATCACTGAGTGCTATAGGCTATATTTTATTATCAAAAATTAGGGATCCGTAAGAAAAATCACGCGAACGAAGTCGCGCGGAGAGTGCTACTTATTAACTAAAACGAAAAAACAAAAAAAAAATTATAGTGTGTAAAATTATAGTGTTTATTTGTGGTAGTCTAGTGCCTAAACTAAGCCGTGGACTCTGTCAGAACACCTTCAACTCCCCCCCACAGGGGATATAGCATCATAGAATTTGTAGTGTAGTTTAAACGCGATTTGTCGTCAGCTCTATACTCTTGGCCCACACTTTCTCGACCAACTCATTGTCTTCCGCCACCTTGCTGTGCGCTGCCTGCTGGCACTCCATGAAGTACCTCCCGCTCACGCCCTCCACCTCCTCAGACACACACAGATAGATCGTGGTCTGAGCTCCTTCTTCAACACTTCTAAACAAGAAGAGATCGTTTGTCAGAAGGAAGATCTTCTTCAAAAACACGGGTAACTCTTCAAATATATAAGTCTTGATAAAGCCGGGATGTAATGCGTTGACAGTTACGCCTTCTGGGAGTCTCTTGGCAAGTGCCTTCATCCACAGAATGTCACATAATTTACTGTTTCCATAGTTCACGAGCTGAGATATCAGTCCAGTGTAGCGCGACAGATGCAGGCGGTCGACTCGCAGCCTCGCGACGTGTTGGAGACAGGACGACACTATGACGATCCTGCTGGGTTTGGAGGCAGCCAGCTTGTCCAGCAGCAGGTTCGTGAGTAGAAAGTGTCCGAAGTAATTGACTTGCATCACCGTCTCCATTCCGTCTGCAGTCGGCTTGGGGTAACCGCTGCAGCCGGCGTTGATAACCAAAATATCTAGGCGGTCGTACGAGCTGTTGAAGTCTTCAGCGAATTTCCGTACGCCGCTAAATTTCGATAGATCTAGATGTTTGTATTCGATGTTTTTGTGTCCAGCGGCTGCTAAGTCGGCGATGGCGTCTGCAGCTTTGTCGGCGTTCCGGCTGGCGATGACCACCTTCGCGCCCCTGGCTGCTAGTTCCCGGACTGTCTCCAGTCCAAGGCCTTGGTTTCCGCCGGTCACGAGCGCGACCTTTCCGTCGAGCCTCGCTTGAGACGTGCACACTCTGCGCACAGGTTCAAACGCCACTTTCAAGACTATTGCTAACACAAGTATGTGTAGAAATAATACTACATAAAAAGCGATGAGTGCAACGACGGAATAGGTAATCACTTCGAGATACATGTTGACGAAACAGTCACGGTCGTGTTACTGAGCTGAGGTGAATGCTTCTAAAATATCAAATGTATAAATATGAATGTTAAACTGCAAGTTTTTTGTTACGTAATCATTATTTAAATGGCAATCATATAAAAATAATAACAAGATTTTTAAAAGGTTAGTAGTCAAATAGTTTATTCTTTAGTGTGGAATGTGTAATGTAACTAACTTCCGCCCGTGACTTTGGCCGCGTGTAACTTTATATATTATCCCACAAGAACCGTATATTTACATCACATTTACACCGGGATAAAAAGTTTACGTGCTATTTATTCCAGACTATTATACATAATATAAATTCTAAGTGTGTCATTGTAGCAGTAAGTTACATTTTTAACCGACTTCTAAAAAAGGAGGAGGTTCTCAATTCGGATGTTTGTATTTTTATTTTTTTTATTGGTAACTGCTGGGCCCCCATGACTCGTAACATAACATTACGCCTGTAATCCCCGAAGGCTTAGGCAGAGGTGTACCCATTAGTACATCCACATTTCGCCAGTTATGTTTAAGTCCCATGTAATAGGGGGCGAGCCTATTAACCGGGTATAAATCCAGACTCCGAGGCTGCTACCGAGAAATTCCTGATAGAATAACCCAATAACACTTTGCCCGACCTGGGAATCGAACCCAAAACCTCATGTTCAGCAGTCGCGCTTTGCCACCACTAGACAAACTGTACATCCGACATATTATATGCAAAATTTCAGGATGATCTGTTCAGTGATTTAGGCGTGGAAAGGTTAAAAACAAACAAACTTACTTTCACATTTATAATAGTTAGGATAGGATAAAACACGTGCAACTTAAAATATATTTTTTTGTGTTAACTCATACGAGATTTTAATATTGTCGTCATAAAAATATTATAACTTAGTTAATCGCGGGGCTCCGAGAGCACAGATTATTTTTTTTACGTCGTAATTTATTATGCAAATATGTTTTTTTTTTAATATTTATAGTTACTATAAAATTAACTGGATATGTTAAATTGTATCTATACTAAATTGTAAACCTGAATAGTTGGTTTATTTAAACGCTCTAATCTCGGAAACTGATTGGATTTGGAAAAAAACCTTTTACGTTATACAGGGTCACTGAAAATTTACCCGAAAACTGAAAAGGAGTCATTGTACTCATCATTATGAACAACTTTTACTACGGGACCAACCTTCCAACATTGAAATCATGAAAAAAAAATCAGCTATTCCCTACAAAAATGCTATAAAACACAATCATAATGCATGAAACAGCTGATTTTTTTTTTCATGATTTCAGGGTTGGTCCCATAGAAAAAGTTGTTCATAATACACAAGCATACATAAACTCACGAGTTTTTCCCATGGGGGTAGGCACAAACCACAGAACGCCACCTGCTACGATCTTTACATACTCCTTTCGCCTCATCTACGTTCATACATCTCGTCATACAAGCACGCCGGTTACGAGTACTGACCTGACCTTTCTGAAGAGCCTCACCAATAAGGTCAGTGTAGGTCTTCCTAGTGCGACCCCTCCCTGCGTTGCCACTCACCTCTGCCATATAAATACCTTTTGTTTATCGTCTTTCACTCATCCTCTCAACATGACCGAACCATCTAAGATGTTGTATGTATTATGTCAAAATTATTTTAACATAATTTTAACATAATAAATAAAACAAAATGTGACAACATAATATTGTAAATTATATTAATCAGGTAACTGGCGCCATCTAGTACGCTAGAGTGTAACTAGCGGTCATACCTAGTATCATTGTCCTTCTGTTTTCAAATTTTTGACTTTTTTGTAAAAAAGTTCTTTTTCTTTTCCACTGAGACATTTTTTATACTCACAACACAAAACCATTTATGTAAAATAGTCCATTTATAGGCTTTTGGATAGTTAAGCAGTCGGTCAGTTTATAGTTGCTCGTTCCAAAACGTAGGTAGGTCTCTATGGAGAAGAACGAGCAAGAAACTCCACGGACACTCTTTCAATTATGTTTTAACAAAATCCTGGTTACATAATTCTTGTTGCTTCTACATGTGTGTGTTTTAAAAACAACCCTGTATAAATAAATGAAGCTGGTATGCTGACCTTGCGGCACGCGGTGGTAGGCGATGTCGCCGAGCAGCGCGGCCTCGTGGCACAGCGGCAGCAGGCCGCGCCGCGTGGCCGACACGGCCAGCGCGGGCGCCGAGCGCACGTGCAGCACGCAGCGCACGTCCGGCCGCGCACTGTGCACCGACGCGTGCAGCGAGAAGCCTGCGGGGGAAGCAATACTGTTAACATTGCTCAAATCACAACATACATATAATATCACACCTGTAATCCCCGAAGGCTTAGGCAGAGATGTACCCATTAGTACACCCACATTTCGCCAGTTATGTTTAAGTCTCATGTAATAGGGGGCGAGCCTATTGCCATCAACTCTAGGGCTGTTACTGAGAAATTCCTGATGGAAAAACCCAATATCACCTCCCCCGACCTGGCCAAGAAGGCAGTCCACAACAATAATGAACATAATTTAATTATCAATGCATAAACTCCAATACCACTAGTATAGATGCCATAAATAGCATTTAGGTAATTATATGAATCACATGCTTGCACTTCGGGACAGTGAGGACGACTTTGAGTCATAAATAAGGAGTTTCGAGTCACTAACGCCGAAAACCTCGCGTAATAAATGAGGAGGGCTTCGTGACATAAATGAGGAGGGCTTCGTGACATAAATGAGGAGAACTGTGAGTCATAACTGAGGACGACTGTGAGTCATTACTGAGGAAGGCTTCGAGTAATAAATGGGGAGGACTTCGGGTTGTAAATGAGGAGGACTGCGAGTCATAAATGAGCAAAGTTCTAAACATTCTTACCTTCAACATTGACAGGGAAGTTGGTGGTCCCCTGATCCTGCACGGTGCCCTGCATGTCCACCTTGACGAGCGAGGAGGCGGTGACCTCGTGCGGCAGCAGGCCGCGCGGCGTCGTCAGCACCGACTCCACCGCCGTGTTCAGGCGCGCCGTGATCTGCCCGTGGTTGCCCGCTGAACCAACACAAAGGAATTTAGTATATGAGAAACAGGGTATAAAGTCCCTCATCCAAGGGAGGATCCTCCGACCAGACGGGTGTTGTGTCTGGTGGGCTACTGCCCGACGGTTGTTGTCGGGATTTTGTATATATTTTGCTATGTCGCGGCGAACTTTGATTGCGCGATGTAGGAATTGTCAGATGTAGTTCACATACTGTGCGATAGATGTCGCTACAAGTACACATAGTAACATTAGTAACATACAAGCCTATAGCACTCAGGGATAACGTAGCTTCCTATTAATAATAAGAAATATAATATTGAAACAGAGTATAGTTGAAGACATTGGAACCAGAGTGATCTAAGTCACATTTTTACCAATATCGAGTTTATTACAGAATGGCACCGAAAAATCATCATTCTTCCATGCCACACTGATCTACGTGCACTTCAATGCTTTCTTATTTGAGGATACATCTGACTATAGAATGAAATCGGTTTGCAAAGTCAAGGCATGCCACACTTTCTTCTTCTTTCTTCCTTCTTTAAGGTTTTTGGTTTTTTTACTCTTAAATTTAAGAATATTCTCTTTGTTTAAAAACAAAATATTGATAAAACATATTGTTTTTGTATTTAAAACTTATCAGAGTTTCATTTAACTGAAAAGTAATAATAAAAACCACATAGATTTCTAACAGCAATGCTTAACGCGTTTCCTTAATTTTCTCAGAAACATACTGTTGTGCCCTACATCGCTCTGGTTGCAACGTCGTGAGTTATATATAATCACTAATCAGTGTGTGTGTACTCACTCTGAGTCCAGCCGAACAGGTCGACGAGCCGGTACACCGCCGCCAGCTTGCAGCGGAGGATCTTCTCCCCCTTCTCGTAGCCGACGCCCTCGATGCCGCGGATGTCGTTGATTGGCAGCACGCACGCGGGGCCCTGGGGGCACAGCAGGTGCAGAGGATAAGTCATGGAACTTTATCGATAAATAAATTCAGAAAGGTCAGGTGCGCAGTACTCGTAACCGGCGTGCTTGTATGACGAGATGTATGAACGTATTAGATGAGGCGAAAGGAGTATGTAAGGATCGTAGCAGGAGGCGTTCTGTGGTTTCTGCCTACCCCCATGGGAAAAAGGCGTGAGTTTATGTATGACAAAACTATCTAAACTACACACGCTTCCCGCTGATCGCCAACTCTTTTACGGTTTCTAGTTCTACTCGTTTCTCGTTCATCGTCGGCGGTCGGACCACTGCCTTAGGCCTGCAGCGCCCACAAGGGGGCGTTATCACCCACTTTGGGAAAGGCAGACCAGCTCGGCTACTCACTCTCATACTGCCGGTGTGCAGCCTGCCGCCGACCATCTCGCGGATGCGCTGCAGCAGCGGCGCGTCGTTGCCCTCGTGCATCTGCTGGTCCAGCACGCGCTCCAGCTCCTCGCGGAACAGCTTCGAGGACATCAGCGCCTCTACGCGCTTGCGACGCTCCATCTCGCGGACATCCTGCAACATACATTAATGAGGTGTTAGAAAGAAATCGGTGAAAGCAAATACATGGCATGGTCCCCCCACCCCAAAGGCGTGAGAATGTGAGCGTTCCGTTCACTAGTAATAAGTAAAATATCCACAGATGACAACTTCAATCGCCATGTGCGGTGGCCTGCGGACAGCGGACTGGGGGCGTCCGTCGTTTGACCAGAAAGGCCCGAGCAGGCGGCGCCATGTTCATTGCGCGCCACTCCAGAGTAGGTGCGGTTATTATGGGAATGGCTGCACGGGGAAGAGCGGGTCGAAGCCGGGCAGAGGAGCGGTGAATGCTTATGCGAATCCCGCACTCCCGACCATAGGTAGAACACTGCAGTGGTTTTAGCCGGTAAAAGACCCTACATCACCGCTATAACAGAGAAAGATCATGAGAATTCCCACCAAGAGCTTCAATGTGTGGCAGTAGTAAATAGCCAAGGGGTTCCCAAAACTATTTTGTCTACTGCCCACTTTGAGAATAAATTTTTAATTTTTTCACCTACTTAAAAACCACCTAGTAGATGAAATTACAAATCACTCCCCAAGCCTCTACACAACGCCCTGATTTTCTGGGTCTCTTACCGCCCCCTAAAGAGGCCTGCAGCGCCCACAACGGGGCGTTATCGCCCATTTTAGGAAAGGCTGCTCTACGTGACCCCCATAACAGAGGAAGACCATTAGGATTCCTACCAAGCTGCTGAGGCTGCTGCTGGCTTCAATCTGTGACAGTAGTAAATAAGCAGGAGGTTGGTACTCACAGCGTCGATGTCTGCGGGGCGCTGCTTCAGCCTCTCCTCCTCCTCCTCGTTGGACAGCGCGCCCGTACCGTTGGGCAGCGGCTCCGTGTCTGTGTCGGCCATCGTGGGCGGCACGGTGAGGGCTTCTGCAATAGAACAGGGAACACACGTTAGAGAATATAGAACGAGCATTTTTCTTGGTACTTTTAATGGCGTATGTATACAATCCACCTGATGGTTCTGTATGCAAATATTGTAAAACATTCTCTTCTTCTTTAAAAAAACAAAAAAAAGAAAGAAAAAAGAAAGAAGAAAGAAAAAAGAAAGAAGAAAGAAAAAAGAAAGAAGAAAGAAATAAAACATTGATTTCAAAAGAGTACTTGTGGAGTTTCCTGCCTATTCTTCTCCATACAAAACTACCTTTTAGAAGGGGCAACTAGATTGATTTCATTTTTTTTTCTTGTAAATATGACGTTCAATAGTTATAATGCTCAAGGCTTATAATGGCCTAATAAATGATCGAATTTGTCGTTGAATAGAATCTATCAATATCTATAAATAAAAATAAATAGCTAAATGTGTTGCTAAGCGCAAAACTCGCGAACGGCTGGACCGATTACGCTAATTCTTTTTTAGTTGTGTTCGTAATTTCCCGGGCAACGCTTAATAAGCAAGATTTTTTTTGCACCGGTTAGTCATAATTTTATGAAACCTTGCGAAGCCGGGGCGGTTCGTTGGTAAATAAATAACAATCCTAACTAATATTATAAATGCGAAAGTAACTCCGTCTGTCTGTCTGTCTGTCTTTTCTTCACGCCTAAACTACTGAACCGATTTGTGTGAAATTTGGTACAGGGTAAGTGTGAACCCCAACAAAGGACATAGGCTACTTTTTATTCGACTTCGACTTCGTCTGCGTCCGCGATAACCGACATATACGCGGACAAAGTCGCGGGCAAAAGCTAGTTAATTATACATATATTCATACTAGCACTCTCCCCGCGACTTCGTTCGCGTGGTTTTTCTTACAGATCCCTAATTTTTTGATAATAAAATATAGCACTCAGTGATAACGTAGCTTCCAATTTGTGAAACAATTTTCAAAATCGGTTCATTACTTCCGGAGATTACCCCCACATACAAACTTACAAACAAATGTTACCTCTTTATAATATTATTATTAGTAAGTATAGATTATAAAAAGGTTGACTGCCTCGTGGGTCTAATGGTTGTTCTTCCCAATAGGGGCCAAACGCCTGCCGGGGTTGCGGGACGTCTTAACAGGATACCGTGGCCCCGGAACGTAAAGGGCAACAGAAGGAACAGGGTGGTTTTTTTAGTCAGTAAAAGTCTGACAGTCCCTTCCGCCCCACCCAGGACGGAAGGAGACATTTGATGATTTTTACCACCTAAAAAAAAAAAAATGGTTGTTCTTAATAATCCTACGAAAAATGTTATCGCTATCCATTGTAAAAGTTTTATTACGATGTCCCCTCCATCCATTACTGTTCGCTCATTATAATTCATCATCGAGCGAGCTAAGTGGACCCTCCATTTGGTCTGAATAGCCATTACGATACTAGGAACAGTACAATGACTAACGCCTAACTAGTTTGGACCAAGACATTTGGGTCGGACGATGCGTTATGACTTTTAAATTACATCTTTAAATGATTTATATTGCTTTTGATCGCGACTTCGTCTGCGTAAATGTCCAGTAGGTATATCATAAAACATATACTATGACACTTGGCAATAGGTAGTGTAACTTTCTATCAGTAAATAAATAAATAAATAAATATCTTGGGACAACTCACACACGGCCATCTGATCCCAAGCTAAGCAGAGCGTGTGTTATGGTAACCAGACAACTGATATACATAGTCTTATATAATTTATAAATACATACATATTATAGATAAATTACACCCAGACACAGAACCAACAATTATGCTCATCACACAAAGTTTGTCATGGGTGGGAATCGAACCCACTACCTCCGGCTTTGCAGGCAGGGTCACTAACCACCTAGACCAACGAGGCAGTCGAAAAAGTTTTTTTCAATCAGACGAGTACTTCCAGAGATTAAATCGTACATACCACCTCTTTGTAACAACATAACATGACGCCTGTAATCCCCGAAGGGTTAGGCAGTGGTATACCTATAAGTACACCCACATTTCGCCAGTTATGTTCAAGTCCCATGTAATAGGAGGCGAGCCTATTGCCATCAACCGGGCACAAACTCCGAAGTTGCTACTGAGAAATTCCTGATGGGAAAACCAAATAACACTGCCCGACCTGAGCAACAGTCCTCAAGGCAACGAGGCAGTCGAGGCAAAACGAAAACTATCAAAGATTTAACTTTGACTTACGACCAACCGAATCCTTGGCTCCATCAACTCTGTCTGTCAGCCATAAGTGGCTGGGTGCTCTCCAACGGTCACAAACAGTGTACAACAGACAAACTGCACTAACAATAGGATAGGACGCGGCTCATTCAATTTCCTCTCCACATGTAGGTCAATAGCGCTTATAAATGTAATGATTACCGACCGTTTATATGTTACAGCCGTCCCAGACTGGGGTTCCATAGCCGAAACTGCTGTGTGAGGAAACCTGGACATATAGTTAACTACACACAAACACTACACTTAATACTACTAATTTGCCCGCTTGCTCGCAGGGAGAATATCGTGATGGCCCAGTGGTTGAGGTGCCCGCCTCTCATGCATGAGGTTGTAGGTTCGAATCCGGGCAAGTACCAATGTGTCTTTTTCAATTCAAATGTACCTACTTTCTAAGTTATCTTAAGACATTACTGATCGTTCCGTGCCTCGGAAAGCACGTTAAGCCGTTGGTCCTGGCTATCATACATGGATCTTTGACAGTCGTTACGGGTCGTCAGAAGCCCGAAAATCTGACAACCAGTTTTACCAAGTAGTATCGTATTACTGGGTTGTGGAGGTCAGATAGGCAGTCGCTCCATGTAAAATACTGGTATTCAGCTGCATCCGGTTAGACTGGAAGCCGACCCAAACATTATTGGGAAAAGGCTAGGCAGATGATGATGCTCGCAGTGAGAATATAAGTCAAGTAATTCAGTCTGTCTGTTACGTTTTCAAGACTTAAACTACTGGACCTATTTCAATTAAATTTGGTAAGTTTGGACATCAAGAAAGGACAAAAACTACTTTTTATTGCGAGACATCGTCTGCGTCCGCGATAACCGACATTAACCGACGTTAATATAAGTCTGAAATCACCAATCAGACTTGAGCAAGCGTGGTGATCAATGCTAGTGCCTTCTCTGTATGAGAAAGCGATTAAGGTCACTCACTCACTTACTCACTCACTCACTCATCTATACAAATATTATAAAGCTGCAGTGTTTGTTTGTTTGTTTGTTTGTTTGTTTGAACGCGCTAATCTCTGGAGCTACTGGTCCGATTTGAAAAATTCTTTCAGTGTTAGATAGATTAGTTATCGAGGAAGGCTATAGGCTATATACCATCACGCTACGACCTACGGGAGCGGAGCAGTAACCAAAGACGCGGGTGTAACCGCGACGGACAGCTAGTCACGAATACAAAACAATGTCAAAAACCGCGTGACGTATAAAGATAAAATTTGGCAGGGTGGTAGTTTATCTTTAGTTGACCTCCGCTAAGAACGGATTATCCAAAATTCACCCCCAAAGGGGATGAAACGGGGGTCCAAAGTTTGTTTATGGAGAAATCAACTTTGACGCGGACGAAGTCGCGGGCAGGAGCTAGTGTAGTATTATGTGTAATGTCTAATATTCTTTCTTAAACAGTTTGTATGCGGAAACTATTATTCGAGTCGCTGTGGATATCGTAACCATGATTGTAATACTTCATAATTATAGACTACAGATAGGTACACATGATGGTGGGGAGACCAAAAAAACCTGCGCCTACGCATAATAACACTATAGCAATTCTACTTCTAATACCAGTTTAATGGCCGACGTTCACCGAATCAACGGAACACACCTTTGAAAAAGGGCCAACGTTGGGGCCAATGCTTGCGAGCTGTGGCCCAAAAATTGGCCTACAACTCTATGTAAAATACTGGTATTCAGCTGCATCCAGTTAGACTGGAAGCCGACCCCGACACAGGGACTGAATACCGATATAATTTTCGTATCGATACCAAAATATCGATATAAGTACTGATATTTGGGTATACATTTATCGATATTGATACCGGTATTTTTATTCAGTACAATAATATCGATACTTTTATACACCTTTATCGGTATCGATACCGATACTAAAATACCGATATATTACTGGTAAACATTTTAACAACGGCGGCCGCGTCATCTTTGTGATTCACGCCATCCGCCTCCCAGCCCAGCCCCCGCACCCCCCAATAACAGACGCGCGTGTGATAATACGTGAATCTAAGTTTATTGTGAATTTGTGATTGGTGTATCAAGATGGCTGATTTGTATTTCATACATTTACTGCCTTATTACAAGACTATAAGTTTAAGTTTAGACCAAGTTTAAATCACCGAGGCAATTTTTGTATTACAAACTTTATCTTTATCGATATAGTTCGAAATTCGAAAACTGGCTCGAAGATTTAAAGCTGGTTTAAGCGAAGACTTTGTTTTATAAATAAGCCCTCTAAGGTGGAAGCTCCACGGTAGCCCGCAAAATTCAAATTTTCTTACGTTTTTTGCAATTTGCAAGTAGGTATTAGGTTTAATGTTGATTAAAGTATGATTCGCGGACGTAAGAAGTGTGTATTTTTAGAATTATAACTATTCAAGTCAGCAATAAAACTATAGGGCCAGGTAACCCGAAAGAATGACTATTTCATGAAATCTTGACATTTTAGGATTATACCGACTTATGGAGTTAATATACTGATTTTAATGGTTATAATTCTGAAACAACATACTTCTTACGCCCGCGAATCATACTTTAACCAACATTAAACCTAATACTGACTTGCAAATTGCAAAAAACGTAAGAAAATTTGAACTTCGCGGGCTCATTAGTCTGAGTTCGCGGGCTACCGTGGAGCTTCCACCTTAAAGTTTAATAGTTTACGTTTGTCTTATGAATGACAAATATGGTAAAAGATTACTTTTAAAAAAAATTCAAATATTTTGTTTCTGAATATGCTTTATTTATTTTTTATTACAAGCTTATGGGTTGATTGTAATTTTTCATAATTGATTATTACCCACATGTTGAGAATAACATGTTTTTTTTTGTGTGGGTGATTGTAATTTTTCATTATTTTTACGATAGGACGCACAGTTTTCGAGATATATGCTTTATAGAAGAAAAAAAGAAATACGGTTTTTGCACTCAAAGTCAAGATGTCGGTAGTATTAGGGCACTGGAATTCCAAAAACACTCCCAAGGTCCAAACCAAAGTCTACCTACTCGTCCAGACAAATCAAACGAGCCCAAACTCGACGGGGTTGTGTCGTTTTATGACGGAGTTCCTATGGCCACCTTCCAGCTCCATCATCAGATCAGCCCCATGTCATAATAATAATAAAATGTTCCCCGATAAAGACATGGTTGCAAAATTTCAGCTCAATCGAAACTCGGGAAGTGGATCAAATTTAGCTTTCAAGTTGTGATGACAAACACACAAGTGAAACTAAATAAAAGCTTGTAATAAAATAAAAAGACACTACTAAAACTGCATAATACCTACATACACCTAAAACTTATTTTATTTCATTACTCTTTTTTTTTATATGTGACTTATGGGAGAATTGAAGTAGCTGGTATCATTATTTACGCACACAGAGACATAGAAAGACAGTGTAAAACACCGTCTGCACGCACACAGGCTTGAAATTGTTGGCTCGTTTTTTTTGTTTTAATTGTAGGGCGACGCTCCATCTAGACATTATATCGACGTCCCCGAGGAATAAACCGGTAATCGCAAAAATCAAATTTTACAGGAAAAATGATTTAGTGTTTTTGGGGTATATCTCTTCAACAGAAGGTAATTATGACAACATTGTTATATGACGGGAAAGCTAATTTTTACCCGAAAAGTTTATAGTATTAAGTGTAACTATTAAATATACACAGAATTAGTTATTCACCAAAATACATATTACCGAAAATAATTTCATAAAATTTTTAGGGTATTGATATCTTACGATCTTGATTTATCAATATTATTCCGGTAATGTTTACTTACCGAATTATTCTTGTAAATTTCTTAAAAATCATGGTCATAATATTGCTTTACTGGATTATTAAACGTTTTTTTTCGTTACAGAGAGAGTTTGTAATGTTCAGTTACCGACTTATAATGGTAAAATTTTAAATAGCCATAAGAGGGTAAAGAAGTGTAACCCGTGTTTTATAGAAAATTTTTGGTAGTCATATTATCGTAATCATTAAAAACCGATTATGTAAAATAAATTTGTCGTCGGTATCTTCGAGGGAATTATTAAAAAAAACTCACAAAATGTATTAAAATTATAACGTTTATAGGGAACAAAGTTCTCATAGCGATTACAAATTGCAATCAGTAATATAGGTAAGTATAAAAAAGTAGTCAAGTAAAAACATTAATAAATAATTGGTATTATAATTGGCATCATCATCGCGATCATCACTAATTTCTATAAATCCTTAATTTCTATAGAAATTAATGATTTATAAAATGCGTGGTAATACCGTGGCATCACGCCACTATTGCACAAAGACAGTAAATCTGTATGCATCGTCTTGATAAAGGAACAGATTGATGATAAGCACGTGCCAATTACAGAATCTTCTGTCAAAGAATCTGTTTTAGGTTTTCGCCCACGTCGTTTGGTTTGAAATGAATTTGAAATATTTAATTCAAAAATATGACTCATCAAGATTACATTTAAAGAAAACCTGGTCCTGTTGGAATGATGATATATACATGAATTTCCATTACATCAGACCTGCGGCAGCGTATCGTATTCCCATCTATGTCGTGACGCCAATTCATAGGATTTATCAATAATTTTTAATGTCTAGAATATCTGTTTTCTCCAATTCTTTCATAGTATTTTTTTTTTCTCCCGAGACTGGAGTTTAGAATTATATTATACATTTGATTGATCAGTAGTAAATACTATTAGTATGTAAATTGTAAATAGACTTATTTCTCATGATCCTTTCGTTGTTTTTGTCAATTATTGTAATTTTTTTCTTCATGTTTAATTTGCCGAATTCTCTCTTTTCAGTTAAATCACATCTATAGCTCTCTTCTAAAGACTCTTTCTATGATGGACTTGCTTGCTCATTATACAAAACATGTCATTGTCTTTATAGGCTTAAAAAATGAGTAGTTTTTTGTGTTAAAAATGGTTTGATATTGACTTTTTGTCGCTTCAACATAGTTTTACTGTGGAAACCACTCAGTGTACAAACGATACATTTTGAAATGTTGAGGTCTTGTGACAAATATTCTCGAGTTAAGCTTTTTCTTGTATAATGAGACTGTACCTTAGGAAATAATGAAATATGCTTTTATATACTTGATTCCGTGCTGGAGCTCATTTTTCGAGGTCTGTTGGTGTGCCTACGTCTTAAATCTTTAATCCCTTCGTTTTATTTAAATTTTTCTATTGTTGTATATACCATTTGTTAATTATTTTTTTAAGTGTTTAGGAAAAAATTCTTACAAACAAGAGTCTCTACATTATTTAAAGAAAAAAATATTTTATAGTCTGTGTGCGATTATTTTTCCGTTCTAGAGTCATTCGTTTGATATTCTCGGTTTTTTAGTATGTTTAATAATACAATAATAAAATTTATCAAATAAGTCTTGCCTCTCTGAAGAGGTAAATTTGCTGCCACAGTTCATTAAATTTGCAAATTGCTTTTCATAATGTACTGGACAGCATCAATAATTGTAGAACTATGTTCATTATTTATTTCATAAATGATGGTAGAAGAAGCGATGAGATCGTTGTTTGTTAAAAGTAGCGATAAATTAGAAATAGTAGAGGGAGTATCAATTACTTTTGAGGTGTTTTTAACTTCTATCTATGCATTGGGAATCTCCGCTATGACCTGAAAATGTACTTGAGTCGCCAAACGCAAGCAAGTTACCGCCAATACGCATAGTAGGTATAAGTTTATGTCCCGGATGATGAACTGTAGCAATGCATTACCGAAAATGTGTACCACAAAATTTACGATAATAAACCTGTAATCGCTCTAACCAGATTTTTTTCTGAAATATTTTACAGTAATATTACTTTACCGAAAAGTAGCTACAGAATTTAATTTGTAATAATGTATTACGGTATTTTTCTAGTAAATAAAAAATGGAAAATTTCCAAAGAACAAAAGTGTTACAAGGAAAACTGATGGAAATTACCGCAGAAAAAAATTGAAAAAAATTGTATATGTGTATCCCGACCCATAGATTCCGAAAATGGAATAACAGTAAAAAGTCAGTAATAGTATAATACAGGTTTATTCCTTGGGGGCGTCGATATAATCTAAGCTATAAATAAACATTACATCAATCACAGTACCTACAGAAAAACTAGATTTTAAAAAAAAGTACAAAGAACAATAAGCAGGCACGGCTCACGCGCTGCTTTCGATTAAATGCAAAGAGAAGTAGGTATATCAAAGAAATGTCCGCAGCTCACTGCACTGTTGCCGTTCCGAATCGCGCACCGTCCGCCACTGCGGCGCGGCGCCCGGAGGTAGCGGTGGCGATACCTATGATATGCGATCTGGCAACGAGTACTTGCGAGTCAAGTTGCGGCCCGATATCAGTACTGAGTATCGATATAAGTATCGATATTTTTTTACCGATATTCAAAGAACTGATACAAAATACCGATATTTATCCCTGTTATCGATACCATTATCGGTATTTTCTCAAAAATATCGATATTTTTGAAGTATCGATATCGGTCCCTGCCCCGACATAACATAACATCACGCCTGTACTCCCCGAAGGGTTAGGCAGAGGTGTTCCCATTACTACACCCACAGTTTGCCAGTTATGTCTAAGGGCTGAAACTGCGTTAAGCGGGCGCCCGCGACGGGCAACCGTCGCGTGTCTACGCGCGTGGACACGCGAGCGGGCTCCGTGGGCACGCGACGGGTCCCGTCGCGGGGACCGTCACGGTCACCGGTTTTATTATTTTATTTACGCAGTGTCGCTAGTACAATTTTAACAGTGGCATGTATCAGTCGTTATTATTATTATCCTTGATTTTCTCCGAGCGTGCGTACGACCAGTGTTGCCAACCCCAACCGAGACTAAAACTGCAAAGAAGCTTTCATAAAGCTGTAGAAAACTGTAAAATTCTTTTTAAAGAACTGTAAATCTACAGCTTTTCTTATTTTGAACTATTTAATAACTTTATTATTTTGAATTATCAATAAAACCACATAATAAAGCAAAAAATAATACTTTCCTTTATTTTACATTATTTCTACTAATACTGCTTTGTTTTCAATTTGCACATCCTTTCTATTGGTTTTCAGTTTTATTTTATTTTATTCAGGGCATTTTTTTTTTAAATTTTCAAAAAATTTACTTGACGTTTATGTGTATGTCTCTAGATTTTTGAAAAGTACAGCGTATCAAATTATCCACCGTGCCAAGAATAGGGTTAAAATCGTACATATTTTTATCAAATTAGCGTAGATTTTGCTAAAATCAAGTTGGTATGGGATACGCAGCAAATAAAATAGAGGCGCTAGCTTCATAAAGAAAAAAACTGTAGATTTGGAGGTCTGAACTAAAAACTGAGGAGATATCGAAAAAACTGTAGATCTACAGTTAAAACTGTAGGGTTGGCTACACTGCGTACGACCCGTATCACATAATTATCGTTATTGACTGAATAAGCCCGCACCGCGCGTGCCCCCGCGACGGGTCCCGTCGCACGGAGGCGGGCCCCGTTGCGCGGGTGCGGGGCGCGCCTCCCCGTGACGGAAGCCCGCGCGTGACCCCGCGACGGAGCAGTTTTGTATGAACCCGCGCGGGTGCCCGCTTAACGCAGTTTCGGCCCTAAGTCCCATGTAATAGGGAGCGAGCCTATTATTAAACCTATCAACCGGGCACAAATCTAGACTCCGAGGCTGCTACAAAGAAATTCCTGAAGGAAAAACCCTATAACACTTTGACCGACCTGGGAATCAAACTCAAGACCTCATGCTCAGCAGCCGCGCTTTACGACCACGAAACCAACGAGGCAGTATTTTTAATTTCCAGTGCTTCGACCAAGTCCAAGTGATACCCCCCCCCCCCTGTCCCGGCCGTGACCGCGCGTCAGATTGTGAAGCCCCGCGTGCCCCACATAGTCTACTGCAATCTGTTATCGATCCTATGTCTGTCACAGCCTTTTCAACCGACTTCACAAAGGAGAAGGTTCTCAATTCGGCGCGTATGTTTTTTTTTTTGTATATATTTTCTGCGATTACTCCGCCAATTATGAATCGATTTGGATGATTCTTTTTTTGTTTGAAAGAGTATAGTTCCGAATAGGTCCCATAGAAATATTGTCATGATCTGATGATGAACTTCGGAGATATGGAACGGAACTCCTTATAGGATCACAGCAGAACCGTAGTAACAAGAAAAATTGCTTTATTTATACGTGTAGTCGATGATTGACTAAAGGAAGTGGGGGAGGGGGTACGTCAACCCCCCTCCTACTACTTTCTTAAATTAAATATATCGTGTGAGGTAATTGTTTGAAAGGGCTTTTCGTAAGGATTTCAAACATGAACACAAGCACAAAAATGTGAAAAATAAAAAGCTTCCAAACTAAAGATATTTTTTATTTTGTAGTTTTTGAAGGCGGAAGTCTTTTTTTTATAAAAAAGCTTTTTTACGGTTCTATATTCGAAGGGGGAAAACAGGACTCTATTACTTAGCCTCCGCTGTCTGTCCGTCGGTCAGTCAGCCTAAGAAATTCGTGAATATCGCGGTCAACATTTCCCACATAAGACGATCCCAAGTCCCTAAATCGATCAAAGTGAACAAATCAATGCATCACACGTCACATGACAATTGGTAGTGAAATAAAACATGGCTGCCGGGTCACTGACCTGATGAGCGGCCGTGACTGTCATTATTTGATGACGGCCATCGGCCGACGTGTTATGTATTGACACTTCGACTGTTTGTGTGGAATGTTGTTGATTTCTCCGAAATTTTTTCTTTGCCTTAGGTTGATATATACCTGTATTCCTCATGCTCTAGAATGGTGCCGGTCAAACTGTTGCTTTTCACTCTTGAACGTTACGGCGATTTACAATCATGATTGAATATTTTAACTGCACACTAATATCATAGTCGTTAAATACGGAATCAGTAATAAGTAAGCAAATAACTAGTAAACTAAATCATGTCACTGACATAATTATGCGATTCTGACATCCATAGATGAATTGCTGACATGTGTCACCCGCACCATCATAGAACGTATGGAATATAAGTTGACGTATAAAGGTGAAAGGCAGGGAGGTAGATTATAGTTAGTAGACGTCTGCTAAGAACGGATTTTAAAAAATTCACCCCCTAAGGGGATGAAACGGGGGTCCGACATTTACGCGGACGAAGTCGCGAGCGAAAGCTAGTAATAAATAAATAAACCATTGCGCTTATGGGTGCATACAATAGTACAGGAGTCTTTAAAGTTTAATTAGAACAAACAAAAAAAAAAACGGGTTGCACTCCGGGAGTGCCGGCAGAAGTGAAAACTTGATTATTAACGTTTACGTTTACGTTTACGTTTAACATACACGAACATTCGCGCAAGCGCCCTGCGCTGTCTAAACGAAACAGTAGGCCCAGGCATACATTTTCGCCGCGCCGTAGAGAGGGGATAGCTGTCTACTCTCCATCCGTCTTACGCTTTTTCGATCAGGTCACGTGTCCTGACGCGCACGTGTCCTGACGCGAGTTTAAGATTTTATACCCATTACAGAAAAAGTGCTCAACGCCGCTAAAGAAGTTTTCACTTCAAAAAGTTAAAAGTTTGGTCTTCAATATCTCCAGAACTAAAAGACATAATATGATGGGAACAACATGTTACTTTCGGCTTCGCTAAGTGTCTTTTTACAACTCGTTATACGACAGACTTCCTCATGACATCTTCATATGGCGCCTGTAATAGACTCGCCCCTTGTGTACACCCCGACTGTACCCTTTCAATCTTCCAAATAGGTAGGTATATATAAAAGCGTGTGAAGAGGTATTCAAATGAAAGAAAACTAAATTACATATAAATAATAATGTTTGTACAATATTTCAATTTATGAATACAGTAAAAATACACACGTTTCAGCTATCCCACTACTTGCGACATAATAAAAACATTCGTAGATCAAAACATAATTAAATAATTAATCATCAACATTTCCCAAATCTCAAATTAAACATGAAAAAGAATATCATATTCCGTACCACATCAATAACTATACTTTTTACTAACTGTCAACCCTAAGCCCTAAATAAACGCCGACGCGTCGCCCTTAGAAGAAAAAAAAGTAAACAAAAAGAAGTATTGGTGAAAATTTTAAATTTGGAACTGGCGGAAGCGCATTCCTGGCCCGCCAGCCGTCTATTTCGGTCGCGTCTACGGTTAGGCCTAATAAAATTCTTTCGTTTTTTTTTTATTATTATAAAAATACCTTTTAGGGATCGCGTGTAGGTTTTTGTTTTGACAGCTGGTTAATGCGTGCTGTCGTTGTAATAACATGTTTTCAACGAGTGAGAGCCGTCGGGTTTATTAAAGCGTTGATGTGTTATTGGTGTACGTTTCCACTGTCAGCAGCAGCTTGCTGATTTACACCCGTAATACGTCACACACAAAGATTTCGTTCAAAACCAGCGTCAGGCAGGAATGGTCTGGCAATAATACTGAACTGGACCTGTTTTCGTGCAGCTGGGGGAGGGAAAGGGGGACACAATAATGTATTATTTTCTTATTCATAAACCTTTTTATGTATCGCACATGGTAATACATTTACACAATATAAACTGCGTAAACAAATAGTATAAAACATTTATTATAAAAGAGTAAATAATGGATTTCTTTGCTAATTCTTCTCCAAACGGAATTACTTTTTGGAAGGGGCAACTACATACATTAATTTTTTTTTTCTTGCCTATAATACCTACTTGAAATAAAGATTTGACTTTAAAACTATCAAAAATGGAGATTTTTTTCTTTTCAGGTAAAAAATTATCGTCCCGCGAGACAATGGAAACAAACAAGGCTTGTATATATTAAAATTTTATTGAGTACTAAGTTCGACGAGTGAATTAGTATCTGCATGTGATTGACATCATTAAAACTGTACTGTGAGGGTCAGCAGAGGTCTGCAACACACACGAACATTTTGCAAAATAAACACATAATTATTGCACATATTTTTGTGTCCGGTTCGTGGCAATAGGGCAAGTACCAATGTGACTTTTTCAATTCATATGTACTTTCTAAAATTTATCTTAGACATTACTGACATCATTCCGTGCCTCGGAAAGCACGTTAAGCTGTTGGTCCCGGCTGTCATACGTGGATCTTTGACAGTCGTTACGAGTCGTCAGAAACTTGAAAGTCTGACAACCAGTCTTACCTAGGGGTATCGTATTACCCAGTTACTGGGTTGTGGAGGTCAGATAGGCAGTCGCTCCATGTAAAATACTGGTATTCAGCTGTATCCGGTTAGACTGGAAGCCGACCCCAACATAGTTGGGAAAAGGCTAGGCAGATGATGATGGTGGCAATAGGCTCGCCCCCTATTACATGGGACTTAAACATAACTGGCGAAATGTGGGTGTGCTAATGGGGTACACCTCTGCCTAACCCTTTGGGTATCACAAGCGTGATGTTATGTTTTACCAAGTTTGTGTGGTATGTCCAGTCTCATCTTTCATGGCACGTATTGCACCCCGCGGTTTCACTCGCGTATAATTACACAACATAACATCCCGCCTAGAGGTTGCAATCGAATATTCGAATATTCGAATTATTCGAATTTGCTTTCCAAATTTATATTCGAATAGCAAATAAATACATATTCGAATATTCGAATACTATACTACCAAAAAATTACTAGTCTAAGTCTATGTTGGTAGAACTTAAAATTTGTTGTTGGCAACACTGCTTGACGGTTTGACTTGACTGACTCCATTTTGTTGCGTTTTTTCACTTACAGAACGCGTTGTTGTCAATTTCAATGACAAGCCTTTCAGAAACTTTGTTAAATTTTATTTGATTTTTCCAATTTTAATTTTATGTGTCCAATTTTATTGTTTTGATTTTAATTTTCTAATTGACGGTAAGTATTACATTGTTGTTTTTTTTTATTTTTTAAATTTTATTTGATTTTTCCAATTTTAATTTTGTGTCCAATTTTATTATTTTTTAAAATTTTAATTTTATAATTGTTGCTAAGACATTGTTTTTTTTTATAAATAAATAAAAGGGTGATTTTTAAGTGGTATTTTTATATTTTGAAAATATTCGAATATTCGAATAATATTCGAACATCACTGAAAAAATATTCGAATATTCGAAAATCAAAATTATCGAATTTTTGCAACCTCTAATCCCGCCTGTAATCCCCGAAGGGTTAGGCAGAGGTGTACCCATTAGCACAACCACATTTCGCCAGTTATGTTTAAGTCCCATGTAACAGGGGGCGAACCTATTGCCATCAACCGGGCAGACTCCGAGGCTGCTACTGAAATCGCGTATAATTATGTATTTGATTACATCTCCGCTACGTCACGTTATACTGGCTAACTTTTAATTCGTTGTAATTCTTTCAGGGAGTGAAAGTACTTATGAATATGAATAACATTTATTACGAAATATATTAAAAAAAAATTAACTGTTCCATGAAATTAATTTTTGTTTATTCATAAGTACTTTCACACCCTGAAAGAATGACAGCGAATTAAAGATCACTTTGTATTGCTTGTAATCATCCTCGATAAACGCACGTAAAATATATCTTCTATATGTATATATGATAAAATTGAATCGCTAAATGTGTTGCTAAGCGCAAAACTCCAAAACGGCTGGACCGATTTAGCTGATTCTTTTTTTGTTATATCGGTAATTTCCCAGACAAGGTTCTTATCGAAGATTTTTTTGGAAAATCCACCGGAAATGTCGAAATTTTGCACCTGTGCGAAGCCGGGGCGGTCCGCTAGTATACTATAATAATTATACACATACATAAACTCACGCCTTTTCGCCATGGGGGTAGGCAGAAACCACAGAACACCACCTGCTACGATCCTTACATAGTCCTTTCGCCTCGTCCACGTTCATACATCTCGTCATACAAGCACGCCGGTTACGAGTACTGCGCACCTGACCTTTCTGAAGAACTTCACCAATAAGGTCAGTGTAGGTCTTCCTAGGGCGACCCCTCCTTGCGTTGCCACTCACCTCTGCCATATAAATACTTTTTGTTAATCGTCTTTCACTCATCCTCTCAACATGACCGAACCATCTAAGCATTCACATTTTCTATCTTTGTCACTACATCCTCTTTTAATAATTATGTATTTAATTTATATTTTTCAGATCTGTCCAGTAGTTCCTGAGATTAGCGAGCTCACACAAACATACTGTCCAGCTCTATAATATGAGAAGAAAGCATTTACAGGCACGTTTGAATTATCAGGAAATCGGTTAGTTAAAAAGTTACAGCTTATTTGCTCGTTCCAAACAATATGTTCATAAGAAAGTCGACTAGTATAGCTCAATTAAAGCCTAAAGCTTTAATGTAACAATAGCTAATGTCTTTACCCAACAGTCGATTGTAGAACAATCGGGAGCAAGAGCACTGCTTACCCCTGCACACCTTACTGCGCGACTATCAGCGATCGACCAACATTTCGATATCCGGCCACTGAACATGCAAAGCACAAAAGGTCCACTTCTCTCCGATACCCAAAACACGAGGTGTATAGATAAACTACTATAACATGGCGCGCCCCTCCACAAATTCAAAACGTTTGAAAGTACATATTTACAAGACTCACAACGCATGCGTGCGTACTGTGACGGCTCCCGAAACAAAAACAAATCAGCGATTTGTTGCTCGACTAGCGGCGTCATTAATTACTCATTATTATTAGTACGGCGCTACACTGACATACTCTATGAAAATGACACGTGCGTTGTCTTGCGCGGTCGGCTAGTTATGATTTGTTGACAAAAAAATCTGCCGGCCTACTACTGAAGACGATTACTTACAACTAAAAAAAAAAAAAAAAAAAAAAAAAAAAAAAAAAAAAAAAAAAAAAAAAAAAAAAAAAAAAACTACATAGAAACTCTTTCATGTGGATGACAGTGGATGTGACTACACACATTGAAATAGTAATATGGAGGGGCGCGCCATGTTATAGTAATTTATCTCTACCATCGTAGAAGATTACCAGTATTGCTATTATAGTACCGAGCCAATGACGTAAAAAAAATTGGGTCTCTTGTATGGAAACTCCCTTTTATTTTGAACTTTTATTTAAGTATTATTATTTGTTGGTATAGCGGCAATAGAAATACACATTTTGTGATAATTTCAACTCTCTAGCTATTAGGGTTCATGAGATACAGCCCGCTGACAGACAGACGAACAGCGGAGGCTTAGTAATAGGGCCCGATAGCACCCTTCGGGTACGGAACCATAGACAGAAGGGCATGGTAAATAAAACTTTTTTTTTTTTTTCAAATTCTTGGCCACGGCATAAGCAGTTCTTCCTCTTCAACATCAAACTATTGTACTTCTGCGCCATTTTGTTGAGTGTAAGAAGGCTGGCCGGCCTGCGCCTACGCCGGGTCATCGCCCCGTGAGTCACGGGCCCTTACTTGTGTAGGAGTAAAGTACATTTGCTTAAGAAGTAAGGAAGTCTGTGTGGTTTACGTAATTTTTGCAACGTAACAATCGTCTCACTGCAGAGCAGAGACCTCTTCTCATACAGAGAAGGCACGAGCATTGATTTTTTATACTTCAACTTATGACTGCCTCGTTGGTCTACTGGTCGGACAGCGCGACTGCTGAACATTAGGCCTCGGGTCCGATTCAAAGTCGGGCAAAGTGTTATTGGGATTTTACATCAGGAATTTCTCAGTAGCAGCATCAGAGTCTGGATTTGTGCCCGGTTGATGGCAATAGGCTCGCCCCCTATTACATGGGACTTAAACGTAACTGGCGAAATGTAGGTTTACTAACGGGCACACCTCTGCCTAACCCTTTGGGGATTACAGGCGTGATGTTAAGTATGTATACTTATTCTGCCAGATCTATTACACAAATCGTTTGCACCTTCGCCATCTTTGTTGAATAGAGAAACTCGCGAAACTACACTAGTTGGTAGTGCCAACACGGCGCCGCCGCCGTCCCCGAATGAATGGTCTATTGAGGCGTGACTCAACGTGGCATGCAGCCAAATATTAACCTTATTATACTAATTAACGCTATGAACCCGCCATTGTGGCGGGGTCATGCACCTCGCTGGTGGCGGATAATGCCTTGGATACACTCCTATGGTGGTAAAGTGAAGAGTACAGTCGAACAAGTCATTTGGTATACAGCGTTCAAGCGTTTTTGCCATACCTATTACTGGAATCAATTGTAAGGCGCTTTGCACATGGAGCAACTTAAGTTGAGGCAACTATCAACACTTTAAAAGTTTGTTGTAAAAGTTGATAGTTGCTATAACGTTTACGGTTGCCGCAACTTTATGGCAATCTGTGAGCAACTTTCACAGCCGAGTTGCCGTACGCCGTGGCCGTAGCGACACTGGCATTGCCGGGCACAGGGAGAGGGAGGAAGGGTGTGAAATCGCCCGACGCGTTGCGATTGACGGTTGAGGAAACCGACAACTTTAAAAACCGGTATAATATTTAACAGTTGCTAGTTGCGGCAATTAGGAACTAACTTAGTCATCGATTACAGCAACTGAAAATTGATGAAGATCACCGGAACTCGAAACTCGAGTTGCTATGTGTGCGCAGTCCAATCAAAATATATGTAAACAGCTAGTTGCCAGTTGCTGCAATAGTTGCTCTATGTGCAAAGCGCCTAACAGCTCACATTAGGACCCATTAATCTATACTTAATATTATAAAGCTGCAGTGTTTGTTTGTTTGTTTGAACGCGCTAATCTCTAGAACTACTGGTCCGATTTGAAAAATTCTTTCAGTGTTAGATAGATTAGTTATCGAGGAAGGCTATAGGCTATATACCATCACGCTACGACCTACGAGAGCGGAGCAGTAACCAAGCGGACAGCTAGTTTAATAATAATTACAATCCGTGGTGCTTGGCAATCTGGGCTTCTCCCAGTTGTAAACATCCCTTTGTGCCTAGTTCTGTTCTGTCTCCTGCTTGTTTGGAGGGAAGTGGAAATTATATTATTTGGGACCCAAGACAGTTGAATCGTTTCTCTGGGACTCGTCGAGCTCATTGTTTCGGCGCTTTTCTGGTGGCCTCCACTGTTGATTCTGGCTTTCAGGAGTTGCAGTGGGTGGGAATAGTGAGCGGGCTTGTCTCAAAAAAAATTAATATACAGGCAGCTAACTTGCACCTAATTTTAAGCAATGTTTCGAGTGTGTCAATTCTTCAATTCTCGTCGCGTGTTGATCGCGCGTTTATCTATGCGCTTATGTACAATAGCGGTCATAAGTGGAGTTGCAATCTCACAAATCAAAAGATTGTCATTTTTTAACTTGAGAACTTTCGACGCCGTGTGCGAATTCTGAGGTGTTCGTAGGTACTGTGTTAATACATAATCACATATACATATACACACAGATGTAGGTACGGCCTGTACTGCGTGTTCACAGCAATTCAAACCTTAGCATGCTACTGCACTTATGACCGCTTACTATACAGTCAACAAAAGAGATAGGTATCTAGGCGCGTCAGATACAAAGTTGTTTTTTTTAAACAGATGGATGTCATCGATTGAAACTTAACTTAATAAAATTAACTGTTTATTATCTACTTTTTAAATTAAATTACATTTGAAAACATCTAAGTATGGATGATCAGATACACACACGTCAGGTACACCCGATGGTGCTGTAATTAATTAAAGCTTTGCAATGGTGTCAGCCGCAGTGCGCGATGAGGTCACGCCGATGGGCGCCGCGTATTGATACGACAGGCTCGCCCGCCATTCAGACATATTGTGTCGCTATGGGCTCGGCCTGCTGTGTGTCATGTACTGACACTTTAATCAGGGATATTATGTAGCTACGTAACCAAAATTGTAACGGAATCCGAATCATGCGACTGCAGAGCATGAGGTCTTGGGTTCGATTCCCAGGAAGTTATTCCATCAAGAATTTCTCAGTAGCAGGCTCGGAGTCTGAATTTGTGCCCGGTTCATGGCAAAAGGCTCGCCTTCTATTACATGGGACTTAAACATAACTGGCGAAATGTGGGTGTACTAATGGGTACACCTCTGCCTAACCCTTCGGGGATTACAGGCGTGATGTTATGTAATTTTAATCCGGTAATGTTATCGATGAATTGGTTTTTGAAGGGTTCGTTCGTTCATGAGCATTCAGAAAATATAATGTATTATTCTTCTAAAATAAAAGACGCCTAAGTTACTCCTTATGACATCATCTATCTGCTAGCAAAACTCGATCAATAGCGGTTCAACCGTTTCAGAGATTATCCGAAACAAACATTGTAGGCTCGCCCCCTATTACATGGGACTTGAACATAACTGGCAAAATGTGGGTGTACTAATGGGTACACCTCTGCCTAACCCTTAGGGGATTACAGGCGCGGTGTTATTTTTAAGTTAAATATTGTGGATACCACCATAAGAGTTACAAATGACACACGACTCCCATGGAGCGGCGTACAGCGACCTCGCATCGACCGACCTCCGCGACGGAGGGTAGTTCCGAACGTGACGTCACCAGCATTTGGGGAGCGTTTCTCAGAAACATTTTATTGTTTCTTTGTGTTGAAATGTATTGAGTTTCGTTGACTTGGTTTGAAAGCAAAATTCGACGAACGTAGCTGTTTTGGACTAACTTTGAGTAAATTGCTTTATTTTTTATGATATCTTTACAGAAGTGAAAAAAAATATGACGTTACCAGCCGTTTAAGTAATACAATTTGTGTATTAAACGGCTGTATTTTTTTTATTTACATGGATGTAAAAAAAAAATATTTACTATTTAATGAGATTATTTACTAAAACTTGACTTAAGACTTCTTACTAAAAAACTAATTATATTTGTATACCAATCAGCCATATGAGCTTATTTAAAGAATTTTGTAGAATACATTCTAAAATTGGTAGGACACAGGCAAAGTACAAATTATTGTTGGTGAACCATTAAATTAACCCAACACAAAATCGAGTCCAAGCTAACTAAATAAAAGTTTCAAATTAGCTCTACATAGTAATATATCTAGAATACAGTGACTCTGTTAGCAAAAAAAAGCCTTGTTTAGAAGTAAAGCGACGACAAACAAAGGCACGTTAGCAGCGGGCGCACGGGCGGCGAGCGGACGCGTGCGTGCCGTATTGATTTCCCAACGCAGGCTAGTGGCGCCCGCTTGGGCCCGCCGGCTCACTATTGGCGCCCGCTTGGGCTCGCTGGCGCGCTAGTGGCGCCCAGTTGGGACCGGCTTTTATTACTGTTTGCGTTTAGCTTACTCCTTTGTTCGTATGTTATAAAGTTCTATTGCTACATAGAATGTGGCTCTAATTGGATTCTTGGTGATGTGTTAATCACAGAAGGCTATGGGCTTCGTTGCTATGTAGGTAATTAACTAAATGTGAGTTTAAAGTATATTTTGCCTTTAGTACTTTGACAGCAGTCACGCATTCAAACATCTTATATTCGAAAAGTCAAAGAATTTACTTATTTAAATACTAAAAATTTTGGTTTTGGCGGCTTTGGTTTTGTTTTTTGTTATGTAGGAATTGCCACCGACTTCCAAACTAAGGTTATTTTTTATTTTGTAGTTTTTGAAGGCGGTTGTCTTTTTTTGTAAAAACGCTTTTTATTTTTCACTTTTTAGTGCTTGTGTGTTAATGTTTGAAATCCTTAATAAAAGCCTTTTTGAACAATACCTCACACGATATATTTAATTTAGAAAAATGCTCACAAAATAAAAAGCACTAAACCAAATTGGATGAAATTTTTATGGGACCAAATGGCAATTATACTGCATCGAACAAAAAAAGAATCACACTAATCGGACTAGAAACCTCGGAGTAATCGGTGTACATACATAAAAAAAAAAAAAAAAATACCGGCCGAATTGAGAACCTCCTTCGTTTTTTGAAGTCGGTTAAAAAAAAAATTGTTTGTAATCTTTTCTTGGTATTCTCTGAAAGTATGGTCCGATAACAAAAATTCTTTCACTGATAGAAAGCTACACTATTTTAAAATCAATGTCATACATTAATTCTAATGAAACCATTTACGTGCAATTTTGATTTGTCAAGGAGTCGGCCAGTCAGTCAGACAGTTGAAGCTAGTTGCTCTTAGGAGAAGAACGAGCAAGAAACTCCAAGGACACTCTTTTCAATTAACGTTTTATAAAATCTTGGTTACATTATTCTTCTTAATTCTAGTCGTTCTATATGACCAACTAGCATCCGCCCACAACTTCGTCCGCGTCAAGTTGGTAAGTATCTCACAGGAACTTTACATTTTTTAATATAAAAAGTAGCAATGTGCTATTTTAGACTAAAATCTATTTCTATGCCTCATCAAGATCTGTTTACCCGTTCTGGTGTGATGAGTAACAAACATCCATCCATTTAAATTTATACATTTATAATAGTAGTAATATTCTCAAACTACCCTCAGAAACGTATCAAACCCAACTACCTACAAGCATAAAATTAACAAAATCCCTGTTTAATCTCCAAAAGCGGGTAGTACGACAAAACAAAGGCTTTGTCTGATACGTGTAGCACGTTCACCCCAATTCGTTGCGGCAGAATATAGGTCAGTTACGTGCGCAGTGTGGGCTCTACGTGAGGGTAGATGTACTTTTGTGAACTACCCGCCCGGGTACTTTTGGTGAGAGATTGTAAGTAGCGTCGTAGACTACACAAGGTGTTAGGTAGAAAGTGTGACGTCCTTCAAGGGAGTATAGTTCATATGAAAATCTTGAAATCACAAAAAGAAACCAGCTGTTCAATACAATTGTTTCCATAACTCAACCTAATTAGGGAACAGGTGTTTTTTAGCGATATAAAGATTGGTTCCTTGTTAAAAGTTATTCATTTTCATAAGTATTATACTCCCTTGAGGTACGTCACTCGTTCTACTTGATACCTTGTAGATGCGAAGATATGAGGACTGACGAGCTTAGCTTATGACAAGGATAATAGAAGAAAGAAAAACCAAACCATGGATGAATAGGGCTTACTTCTGAACGCACCATCACAAGAATCATCATCCATCATCGCTGTTATAAATAAATAAGTAAAAAAAAACTTATTTATCGAAGTAATGATTTTGGACTTTGTGTCCACTGTCTGTACAGGTCAATTTAAATATGTGCAGTTCAAACAATACGGACTTTATAAGCGACTTTGACCTCTGAGTTTAGTTCTAAGTTTCCTCTAAGAAACACCGAACTCAGATTACGAAATTGAAGAAAAAAAAAATGTTTTTCTTAACCTATTAACGGAATAAATATCATTTTTCATCAAAATATTTCAATGCAAAAGTTTCAAGTAAATAAACGCGACATCACAAGTTAAGCCGGCCTTAGCATGATAGGACGTCGTAATAAGGGGTGGCTTCCGGCTCACGCCTCGCACTGGGCGGGTAGTGCCACCTGCGCGGTGTCACGCAATATTATATTATGCAAATCAGGTAGCGGTTTACTCCTAACCTAATTCTTTGACAGATTTTTAGAGGACGCATTCGGAATTCGAAAATTTGAAACATAAACGTCATTTCGTTCGAAATTTTTTTAATCAAAATTTTGCTTTTGAATTTTTTTTTCTCTAAATGAAATAAAAAAAACTCAGACTTTCGGGCTTCTGACGACCCGTAACGACTGTCAAAGATCCACGTATGACAGCCGGAACAGCTTAACGTGCTTTCCGAGACACGGAGGTGTCTCGGTGTGTAAAGATAGTCACCCATCCACGGAGCAACCCCGGCAAGCGTAGCTTAACCTGATGATTCGACCCGTGCGGCTGTTATAACTTAGCCACGAGAACCTTAGTATCAGGACAAAAATCTCTAAATAGAATCATCATCTTCCTGAAACCACTCATAACATACCACGCACAAATCCAAAGGGAGTACAATAAACTGTATCCACCTGACACACCGCCACGCAATTCCCGCTCGTAAATTGCTGGCAATAAAATTCAAATTGCCTATCTATATCACGGCGAATATGTAGGTTTACGAGTTTGAGATATTATGTGGGTAGTTTAGTTTATTGGCATGCCATAGACATAGCGTGGAGACAGTAACTGCGTGAATTGAAGTGTTTTTGAGGTTAAGCTGCGCTTGGTGAGGTCATTTTTAGGATGGGTAACCATTGTTACGGTGTTTGATTGAACGATTTAGTTACAAGGTCAACTAATCATCTTCTATACATATAAAATGCTGTCGTGAATGACTGACTGACGGTACGCACAGCCTAAACCGCTGATCGTAGAGTTCTGAAACTTACAGGGTGTGTTCTTTGTATGACGTAGGCATCCGGAAAGGATTTTCCAAAATTCTACCCCTTTGAGAGAGAATAGGGGGCGAGCCTGTTGCCATCAACCGAGCACTAATCCAGACTCCGAGGCTGCTACTGAGAAATTCTTGATGGACAAACCCAATAACACTTTGCCCCACCTGGGAATCGACCCCAAGCATCTTGTAAATATTGGTTAACTAGCGACCTGCCCCGGCTTCGCACGGGTGCATTGCTGATACTTTAATATACTAAATAGAGCCTATGTCACCCGGGGATAGCGTAGCTTTCCAACAGTGAAATAATTTTTCAAATCGGTTCAGTAGTTTCAGAGCCTATTCAATGCAAACAAACAATCAAATCTTTCCTCTTTATAATATTAGTATAGATAGTGTCAATTACCCAATTGGATCCGATAGATGGCGCTGCAAGCTAACATTGGGGCATTTTTTTTTTAGGTGGTAAAAATCATCAAATGACTCCTTCCGCCCTGGATGGGGCGGAAGGGACTGTCAGACTTTTACTGACTAAAAAACCACCCTGTTTCTTCTGTTGCCCTTTACGTTCCGGGGCCACGGTATCCTGTTAAGACGTCCCGCAACCCCGGCAGGCGTTTGGCCCCTGTTGGGGCCCCGTCCCTGTGCTGACAGCTCTTTGAGGCGCGCGCGAACAGAACGCGCCGTCGACTCGGGCATGGTCCTTGATCGGACGGCGAGCTACCCATTACTCGCCGTCCGCAAGCCCGCGCCTACGGTAGCCGGATGTCGCCTCGCGACGTCCGACGCCCTGGGCGTCTCCCGCGGCGGCTGGGGCGTGAGGTGGAGGATGTTCTCTCCCTCACGCGGCCCGCCTCCTAACATTCGGGCATGACATCTGTCGGGTACGCTAGTATTCAAAAGATCTATAATCAGGCGGCCATATGCAATGAATGTCATTACAAACACATGTAGTCGTTTAAACGTACATTTGATACGCCGACATTTACTCGCGTAAATACTATTACTAGTTTCAACAAACGAGTCGTGTAGCCACGGAGTAATTAGTAAATGGAGCTATAGGCTAATCAGAAGTAAGGTATTTCTTTCTTTATCGTGTGGGCAGTTAGGTCTTACGCCCTAGGTGTTTGGGGTCGAACTTTCTAAAGTTTATCTTGGACATCACTGACATCGTGCGGAAACCTGGACTTATACCAGCCTATTACTGTTCCACTCAAACCATGTCAGAGGCCCTTGAGGCGGTTTAGAAACTCTGACACTAGGGTGTGTGGAGTCGTAAGACCTTACTGCCCACACGATAAAGAAGAAGAAGCAATAATTATTGTTCAAAGTTGTTTAGTTTCATGTTAAATACGCATACTACGCGAATATTTTTCTTTCATTCTGTTTGCTTCAATAAGCATGAGCACTCCATTCACTTCCCACTCCGTGTTGGGTCATATGGTGTCTGGTCACGTTGCGCATGCGACGCCGTATCGTTATACAATCGATGCTCTAATATTATGAGACCTGCATACCTAGAGCATGTTTACCGTCCACTGATGTATGTATTAAACACATTCTTTTAAAAGTGCACTTTGAATGAAAATGCATAGTTACCCAAATACCTACCGAAATATAAAACTAACTAACCTTTGACCGCAACTTTTACAACTACTAATTAAAAAACTTACAAATCTACATAACATCACGCCTGTAATCCCCGAAGGGATAGGCAGAAGTGTTCGACATTCGACATGTAACAGGGGGCGAGTCTCTTGCCATTAACCGGGCACAAATCCAGACTCCGAGGTTGCTATTGAGAAATTCCTGATGGAAAAACCCAAAAACATTTTGAGCGTCTTGGGAATCGAACCCAATACCTCATGCTCAGCAGTCGCACTTTGCGACCACTAAACCAACGAGGTAAAATAAAGATAACTTTGCAAAAATCTCTTTCTCTTAATCTTTGGGTGTACTAATGGGCACACCTCTGCCTAACCTTTCGGGGATTGCAGGCGTGATGTTATGTTTGCAAAAATACAGTTTACAGCTTTTTTTTTGTATAAGGCAACTGAGTCACTTCAAACCAAAAAACGAAAGCGCCAACCGCAGACTAATCACAGAAGTAGGTCAACCAACAAAAGTATACAATTTAGTGGAGTTAGTTTTAAAACAAAAGGCGTAATGATAGCATCTTATTCTCAGGCTGTTGCGCTTGGAGAATGGAGGCGTGAGAAGGTGGCTCAAGCTAGCGGCGGACGCGGAACGGAAGACATAATTTATTCATCTGCCTAGCCTTTTCCCAACTATGTTGTGGTCGTCTTCCAGTCTAACCGGATGCAGCTGAATACCAGTATTTTACATGGAGCGACTGCCTCTCTGACCTCCACAACCCAGTAACACTATACCCCTGGGTAAGACTGGTTAACAGACATTCGGGCTTCTGACGACCCGTAACGACTGTCTAAGATCCACGTATGACAGCCCGGACGGTTTAACGTGCTTTCCGAGGCACGGAACGATGTCAGTGATGTCTTAAATAGACTTAGAAAGAACATATGAATTGAAGAAAAAGTCACATTGGTACTTGCCTGGATTCGAACCATGCATGAGAGGTGGGCGCCACGGTGACGACATGTGGAAGGTTCCACGGCCGTTTTAACACACCGTCAGTCATTTTTTTTAAAACAAACGTCAAATGATAGCTTCACCGCTATCAATGAAACGTTCACGAAACCATCTGACACCGTCAAGACGGCCGTCATGCAAATGATGGCACCGCTTTTTGACGTTACGGTGTCAGTTACCGCTCTTTAGGAAACCGCGCCATTTTGTTTACATAGACAACGTTCTAGTGACGTCATTCACCGCTGTATTACGGCCGCTTTAAGACGGCACCGCTATCCTAGGAAACCAAAGCTTAAGCACCCTTGTCTTGACGCACCGCCAAAATATCCAACAGTCTATAACTTGTACCATCGCACATTGTGAAACGCCACCATATAATATAACAACTAACTGAATCAACGAATGTAGCATTAAATTAAATAGTTCTATTATTTATATAGTGACGCAATATCATTAATTGATATTTTTCTCTAACTATTTATATTGTTGCGTTGCTAAGTTACACAATCTAATTACGACTATTAGATTGGACGTTTTTTTTTAAGTTGTAAAAATCATCAAATGAGTCCTTCCGCCCTGGGTGGAGCGGAAGGGACTGTCAGACTTTTACTGACTAAAAAACCACCCTGTTCCTTCTGTTGCCCTTTACGTTCCGGGGCCACGGTATCCTGGTAAGACGTCCCGCAACCCCGGCAGGATTAGATTGGATGTTAGCGTCATTTTTTCAAGACATGCAATACTAGAGGCATCCTAGATGCATTGCCATCCCAGTGACTAAGCTAAACTGTATCTTGAGCATCAAAACCGAAGCAAAAACTTATAGTTAAGAAGATATTACAGGTGAAAGTTCAAACTTTTGTTTTTTACACGACTGCCCCAAAAAAAGGAGTGTTATGTGTTCAGGGTTAATGTATGTGTATGTATGTGAGTTTCTTTATTCCACCATAACTTTTAAACGCGTGAACCGATTTATCGGAGGTATCGTTACAATCCTTGCATCGTTCCGAGTAACATAGGCTAGTAAAAAATAAAAAGAAACCAGTATGGTCACTTTAAAACGTAAATTAATACCAGCCTCAATTTATTTTTTTAATGAATCTGTTCGTGTCTATGTTTATCGTCTAGAATTTGACAAGTAGATTTAAAAAATATATGTATAACACTACTGTAAATAAAAAACGTCGTAAAAAAAACTGACGAGTAAACAAAGTACAAATATGTGCAATTTTTGCAGTCGTGTTTTTTTAATTTTTTTACGAAAGCAATCTCAATGGAGACTACCCAAGTGCTCAAGAGATATTACAGTGCACAAGTGTGTGCGAAAACACAGGTGCACTGCCTCTTCCCTCACTCTCATAGTGCGGTGGGACACTCGCGGGGAGAAATCAGGCGCAGGACCAACGGAGACACATGCTTTCAGAGGCACGGAGGTATCGCACTACCAACTAACTTCGGGCTGCTACTGAGAAATTTGTAAAGCTAATAACACTTTTTGCAAGACCTGGTAATCGAACCCTACGCTCAGGAATCGCTCTTGTGACCACGAGACCAACGAAACAGTCGTATGGTAGTATAACAACCTCAGTTCCACAGAATTCTCATCCACCATAAAATCCCAGCAAGTTTTTCTACACATCACCACCTTCCTGCCCTTGTCCCATGTTACTCATGGTCGGCGCAACACGTTTTCTTCTTCCACTCCGTCCTGTCAGTCGTCATGCTATCACTGACTCCCTTGTCTTTCATATCATTCTTTTTCCAAAGTTTTTCTACACACGGTCTCTCTCTCTCTCTCTCTTCATCGTGTGGGCAGTAAGGTCTTACGACCCCACACACCCTAGTGTCAGAGTTTCTAAACCGCCTCAAAGGCCTCCGACATGGTTTGAGTGGAACAAAAGTTTATCTTGGACATCACTGACATCGGTGAAGGGAAACATTGTGAGGAAACCTGGACTTAATTAATCTGTAAGTCTGGTATCGTAATGAAACCGGGACTTATACCAGCCTATTACTGTCCCAAGAAGAAGTGGAACAGTAAGTCCAGGTTTCCTCACGATGTTTCCCTTCACCGATACCACACACACGGTAATGATATTCAATTCACAACGACACGCTAAAGGCCTAAATCTGTCTAAGCACACACTAACCTCCGCTTCCGCAACCAATCATAACAGACCTTGGCTGCTATTAACGTATGAATCAGTGTGTTGCGAAACTGAGCACTTGAACCACGCGCCACGAACATTCGAGAATAAATCTTAGACCTATCACGATGTTATTAAGGTTACCTGCTAGTTAGATCTATCAGGTAGTAGATATCAATCAATAGATGCCTCGGTCATGTTGAGAGGATGAGTGAAAGACGATGAACAAAAGGTATTTATATGGCAGAGGTGAGTGGCAACGCAGGGAGGGGTCGCCCTAGGAAGATCTACACTGACCTTATTGGTGAGGTTCTTCAGAAAGGTCAGGTGCGCGGTACTCGTAACCGGCGTGCTTGTATGAACGTGGATGAGGCGAAAGGAGTATGTGAGGATCGTAGCAGGTGGCGTTCTGTGGTTTCTGGCTACCGCCATAGGAAAAAGGCGTGAGTTTATATATATCTATATACCAATCAATCTGTCTAGCCATTTCCCAATTATGTTGGTGTCGGCTTCCAGTGTAACTGGATGCAGCTGAATACCAATATTCTATATGGAGCTACTGCCTATCTGACCTCCTTGCAAGTGCAACCCAGTAAGGCTGATTGGACTTTCGGGCTTCTGACGACCCGTAACAGCTGTCAAAGATCCACGTATAAAAGCCGGGACCAACGGCTTTACGTGCTTTCCGAGGCACGGAGGAGACTTCTCTGTATGAGAAGAAGCGTTTGCCCTGCATTGGGCCAACAACAGGCTGATATTATAAGACATCCCTGACACCACATTACGTGTAATGATGTCATAAGTGTCAATTAATGTCAATGTCGTTATAATCAGGTGTCTGCCCCCACTACCAGGTCACCCGGTGAGCTGTACTTGCAAGGCTAGACTTGCCAAACTCAATGTTAAAGTCAAAGCAATTTCTTCTCTAATTAGAACATTTACAGACACTTTTGTAATGTCAAGGAGTCGGTCAGTTAGTCAGAAAGTTGAAGCTAGTTGCTCGTTCCAAAAGGTAGGTAGGTCTCTATGGAGAAGAACGAGCAAGAAACTCCACGGACACTCTTTTCTATCAGGTATTTACAAAATACTGGTTACCTTACTGTTGTTTCTATTATATATGGTAAGGATGGATGGATTGTGTGAGGTAAGAAAGGGGATGAACACAACAATACTGTGATAACGGTTGGTGATCTAGTGGGAAATGACTTTTATTTTTGCTGAAAAAACTTACTGATTATGGTAGCGCGGAGTGTAATATACGCAAAACATTATGCTTTTTTTAAGGTGGTAAAAATCATGATTCCTTCCGCCCTGGGTGAGGCGGAAGGTACTGTCAGACTTTTATTGACTAAAAAACCACCCTGTTCCTTCTGTTACCCTTTACGTTCCAGGGCCACGGTATCCTGTTAAGACGACCCGCAACCCCGGCAGGGAAAAAATTATGCTTACAACAATACAGGAGTCATGGGGATACTAAAGTTGAACAACATTTAATTTTTTTTTTCGTAATTTGTAACTTTGTCTTTCAATATCTCTGGTGCAGAAGAAGAAAATGATCGCAACGATGGGAAGAACATGCAACATTCGAATTCGTTAAGTGTACTTTTACATCCTGTATTTCTATCTAGCTTTTGCCTGTGACTTCTTTCGTTCGAGAATCAGGGAGGGGGAGGGGTTACAGTGATATTGTTGACTGGTCTTATGTCACAAGTGATGTCATGTCGGAATTAATGTCAATGTCAGGTTTAACAGAGCGTGGGGCGCGGTGCCAGTGGCGGCGGTGAGCGGAAGTGTGGAAGTGTGTCATTTGAGTAGTACACGTGGCTCGAGAAGTGATAATGTGTATTTTTATTTATTTGTAAATACATATTTTTACAAATCGATCTGCCTCGTTGGTCTAGTGGTCGCAAAGAGCGGGTGCTGATCATGAGGTTTTGGGTACTTTGGATACTGCTCCACTTCCATGAGTCGTAGCGTTAAGTTATATTAATATTATACAGCTGAAGAGTTTTTTTGTTTGTTTAAAATCACTAATCTCTGGCCTTAATTTGAGTTAACTGTTTATATATCTTCTGCTATTAGCTGTAAGTTTTCCTAAGAAAATAAAATAAAATAAACTACCAGTCTGACTGGAAAATGTATATGTATATGATAGCTAGATTATAATATTATTGATATATGATTATTATATTATTATTATAACATCGCGCTACGACACACGGAAGCAAGGCAGTAAACAAAAACGGCACTTGATCTATAACTACGCGAACGAAATCGCGGGGAGAAGTTAGTTACTTAAAGACCAAAAATATGACAAGACTACTTTTGTGGAGGAAACGCTGTCGCTACCCGCTCATACTGGGACCACACCTCACCGTTGAGTGACAATTAATTAACATATTCATGAGATAACAAGTAGACACTGCAGACAGGGCTGTCGATAATCTATTGTAATTTATTTATTATACTTTCTTTATTCACTCCCTTCTTCTTGATAGGTAAACAAACCTTCGTATAAAGAATACATATGTATAATGTCCTTCGGGTTCTCCCACTAGTCTTATGGTTTCGGGACACATGGCCAGTTCAGTTGACAGGTCAGTCATTGACCCGGCACTGGGTTTGTGTACCACATGAACGCGCATAGACAATAGACATATGATTAAAAAGTCAATTCAAGCATGTATGACTTCGAAACATAATTTTATTTATATAAGCAAAACTGTATTTTTACACGACTGCCCCAAAAAAAGGAGTGTTATGTGTTCAGGGTTAATGTATGTATGTATGTATGTATGTATGTATGTATGTATGTATGTATGTATGTATGTGAGTTTCTTTATTCCACCATAACTTTTAAACGCCTGAACCGATTTAGATGTATGGGGTATCGTTACAATCCTTGCATCGTTCCGAGTAACATAGGCTAGTTAAAAATAAAAAGAAACCGGTGTGGTCACTTTAAAACGTAAATTAATACCAGCCTCAATTTATTTTTTTAATGAATCTGGTCGTGTCTATGTTTATCGTCTAGAATTTGACAAGTAGATTTAAAAAATATATAACACTGTAAATAAAAAAAGTCGTAAAAAAAATCTGACGAGTAAACAAAGTACAAATATGTGCAATTTTTGCAGTCGTGTTTTTTAATTTTTTAATTATAGTAGCTTGTTACAAGCTTTAATTTAGCTTGCACTGTTCGTAAGTATGTATGTAAATAAGTTGTCCTTTCAAAATTTGCAAACCATTTTACGATGATTTGTTGTTATCCGATTGAGCTAAAATTATGCATACACCTTTAGCTCTGGTGACAATACAAAGTCCAATAAACAATATTCTAGAATTTTAAATTAAAGCTTGTGAATAAAATTAATTATTTATTTATTTATTAGATAAGTACTTAAAAGTATTCGTGGAGATAAAAATATTGATTGAAAAAAAAAAATTACAATTCAAATTCATTTTGTTTGTCTTTCTGATTGTTCCGGCTAACCTCAGAAACAACTGGTCTAATTCTGACGGGTCTTTCACTGACAGAGATACCTGATTTCATAAGAATTAACTTAGACTACTTTTACTATAGAAAAGTAATTAGGGTACCGCGTAAACGTGCCAGATAATTCACTAGACTAGAACTGCGAACCCTGCTCCGCTCATCTCCTGCCCTAAATACGGTGAGTACACGCTAACATTATGCAACACACATGATATATTCACGCGTAACACTCTAGCGGTGGGCAGGAAGCACCGGCGCGGCGTGGCAGGACGTGGTCAATTACGCGCGGATATGAGGCGCGCGGGGGGCTTCCGCGCGGGGGCATCCGCGCGGCACTCGGTGTGGGGCAGAGCCGTGGCACTATAGGTGCTTTGGCCTATGTTTATGGGCCAGTAAACCTGGAAGCGGAAGGCGGAATTGTGAAGTGTAGACTCCAATAAATATAAAAATTAGTTATTATTTGTGGTACAATATCTCTTGTCTACACTATGTAACAAAAACCCTGTCAGATCAGTGTTGCCGTTGATCAGTTTTTATGTTTTTTTTTAATTTAGTTACTTCTTCTTTCTTCTTTTTTTGTTTCACTGGGGAAGAATAATAATCTCAAATCCATTAAATGGTTACGTATAATATGTGTACGCAGTACGATGCCGAATAATACCCTTAAGGATCGGACAGGGTTTTTGTTACAGGCTGTATATTATGTCAAATGTAGGCATTTGACATAGACAAGAGATATTGTTATAATAATTATATTAATTGTTGATATAATAATTTTATATCCGCAATAGACAATCATAGGTGATTGTCTATTGCGGATATAAAATTATCAAAGAGTACAACGTGATTATTTTCTCCACCGAGTTTTATTAAATTATAACATCACAAACATTCTGCAAGCCCATAACTCATCACAGGAATGCCGAACGTAGCGTAATTACTGAGGGTAGCTACACCATCACGCCTGTAATCCCCGAAGGGTTAGGCAGAGGTGTACCGATTAGTGCACCCACATATCGTCAGTTATGTTTAAGTCCCATGTAATAGGGGGCGAGCCTATTGTCATCAACCGGGCACTTACTGAGGGCTCGGAGTAAATCTTCTCCTTCTTGTCTTCGGAGTCGATGATTCTAGATAAACTTATCTTCAGGGTTCCTTTACCGTACCCGAAGGGTGCTAACAAGACCCTATACTTAGGGTTGCCAACTTTTTTTACAAGAAATAAAGTATATTCGGGTCTATGAAAAATATTAAACAGTATTTTATAAAAATGAACAGTATTTTATGTATTAAGTGTTTTAAATACATATTTTTTAGAGTTTCTTGCACAACTTACTAATTTACAATCTTTTTTAAAAACTTCATACGCCTCATCACAATAACTGAAATTAAAATAAATGAGGAGCTATTTTTTTATTAAATTAATAGATGCTCTATTTATATCCTCCCGCCACTTAGCATTCATTACTGAAAAAACTCTTAGTAAATGCTGAGGTGGCGGGAAGTGAGTGACAGTCTTGAATATTTGACATTAACAGATTCGTTCAGACACTCAGTGTGATTTGTTTGTGGCTGCGCTGCATTGAGCAGTGAGCGCCCTCTGACTAAATAAAAACAATACTTAATACTGTGTTTGCATTTTGATGCTGAAAACAGTATTTTATATACTTACTTTATTTTTGTTCAACAGTAAAAAGTATAATTTAGTGAAAAACAGTATAATACTGTTGAAAACAGTATAGTTGGCAACCCTACCTATACTAAGCCTTCGCTTTTCGTCTGTCAGCGGGGTGTATCTCATGAACCGTAATAGCTAGAGAGTTGAAATTTTCACAGAATGTGTATTTCTATTACCGCTATACCAAAAAATAATAAGAATAGGGGAAATAGGGGTCGCCCTAGGAAGACCTATACTGACCTTATTAGTGAGGTTCTTCAGAAAGGTCAGGTGCGCAGTACTCGTAACCGGCGTGCTTGTATGACGAGATGTATGAACGTAGATGAGACGAAAGGAGTATGTAAGGATCGTAGCTGGCGTTCTGTGGTTTCTGCCTACCCCCACGGGAAAAAGGCGTGAGTTTAAGTAGGTATATTAATAAAATTTAAAAATGAAAGGGGGTCCCCATACAAGACACCTGTTTTTTTGGGTTTTTGGCTCGATACTATAATGGCCTTGGGTTCGATTCCCAGATTTCGGCACCAATATCTACCAAAGCATACCAAGTAACCTCTTGACACAACTAAAACATCTAACCAAAGACGCCATCACACAACAACGCATAAAACTCAAAAATAGAACATGATGTGTTCTATTTACAAATTAAATGGGTAATTCGTAATACGAATTTTGAATTTCGAATACAGTTCCACATTCATCGATCGCCGTCCGTCCCGAGCGGACGTCTTTATGTCAGCAATTAAGTTTAAATGCAGTTGTAGAGAGCTAATTAAAAACTTTTAACGATTGTAATATATTTTATGATTACGACATTATTATGTAAGTACTTCAATGATTGTGTTATGTAAGTTAATTGATACATTATTTATTATTGTTTATTGTTATTCTCTTCATTGATTATTGTGGTCTCGTGTCAAGGAGATGGACAGATGGTTTCTCTCGTGTGATAATAGTTACATATTCATATATATTCATATTCATTTATTTGCATACCATAATGTGTGTAATAGATGTTACATAAGGCTTAAAGCTAAACACACTACCATAGACATACTAGGACCGTTGTCTCAATTGTCTAACGTGGTAGTTACACACACAGGGGACTCAGTACAGCTGTGAGCAAGTACAGGCCGTCCTGTACTATCACACTATCACTAAATAATATAAAACAAGGTCCTTCGCCGTGTCTGTCTGACTGTTTGCGATAAACTTAAAAACTCCTGAATGGATTTTTATGCGGTTTTCACCAATAGATAGAATGATTCATGAGGAAATTTTAGGTTTACAATTTATCAAGGTTTTGTGTCAATGGTAGCTCTATGGTAACTCCCGACTTTGTACGTCCAAATGACTTAATACTTGCACGAATCAACCCACACACGATCACGCATACTTGTGCAAGTACATCGTTACTTATGTACTCCGTGCAACAGAGTAATCAAGAAACATAATATGAATTCGTTAATTACAAACTCAGTGTCCCGTTAATGAAAACAAGTCGCCATTTTAAAATTTCTCTTGAGACAGACTTCAAACCCACTAATTGCGTCGAACTACAAACTTCGCCAGCATTACTAAGGGTTCGTCCATTAATCACGCGAGGCTCGAAAGAGGTGTTTCATAAAAAATCATCAAGTAGTTGGGGGGGTTCTGTAGTGAAAAATTACGTGTATTTATTTTTGGTAAAAGCGCGATTACTAAACCTCTAAAAAATTTTCTAAAATTACTTAGCACCAAAAAATACACGCGGTTTGGGGGGGGGGGGAATTTAACCCCACCAAATTTACGAGAGGAGAGGGCTCAAACGTTCTTCTCAATGATTTTAGATAATACATTTTTTTTAACATCGGTTAAAAGTTGATGAAATCCGTCACGTGATTAATGGTTGACCCCTAACCGTAGGGTAGTTGCACTGTAGGTGGCGCGCTATATAAATGTTATTCGTACCCTCACCGTCGCTGCAACAACAACTTGCTGACTTCCGAGCCTCGTTAGGGAAATGCCAAAGATTATGGTGGAAATAGATGCGACAAAAACGACAGATTATGGCGTGTTGCAGTTTAAGAAAGAGACTGTCATACAGGTATGAGAGAGAGAGACGGCGCTCTACAATTTTTTTCTGAAACTCTTGTCTTTTAAACCGAATCTATCCATCAAACTTTTTATATTGGTTCATGAATCGTGATTAAAGGTATCTGAGATTCTGAGTAAATGTCAAAATTAACTACATATTATGTTGACTGACTTATTGTATAAAGCCTGGGATACATTAGGGGGCAAATGAAGAAACATGTTGCGGAACATGTCCCTCAACAACTACGTGAAGTGTCCCGCGACAATTGTCATGGAACATTTTGCTGGCTACACTAGTCAGTGTTTATAGAAATGGGAGCAAGCAACATGCCCCGCGTCACGTACAATGTTGCGGGGCATGTTGTGGGACAATGTGCAAAGTTGCAGCGTCACGTAGATTGAGTGTTGCGCGTCATGTTGCGGGACAAAATGTTCCCTAGTGTATCCGGGGCTTAACACTAGCTAATTTTTCTGAGGGTTACAGACTTACAATACTCAAGAATACAAACCACTTTAGCTATAAAACTAACCAAGAAACAAAAAAAAATTGTTACAAACGTTGATTGTGTTAAATATGTTTTGGGGAACCGCTGATTTTTTCCATATTGCAAGATTGGTCTATCATTGGTTTACGCGTCCGAAAAACATGAAATTCGTCAATGGACGATAGAGATGGCTTTAATGGTAGAATAGAACCTTGTGCAAGAAGCGCATGCAAGTTTACAAAGTGTCGCATCTACAATTATATAGCTAGTCTATGTTAGTGCCGCCGCGACGCCCCAGTCTGTCGCAATCAATATTACGTTTATTGCTTGTGCAGTACCATAGCCCTAGCTTGCACATTTTTTTTATATGAATTTTCACGTTTACTACACTTAATTGCAGAAATTTTTGAACTCTGAAAGGCGTGAGTTTATGTATATATGTGTCTGTCATCCGAATTTCCTGGATGTAATTTAAAGAGCCAAGTTAAAGTAAGTGGAATAAGTGAAACTTAAATTCAATAGATCATCATCTGCCTAGCCTTTTCCCAACTATGTTGGGGTCGGCTTCCAGTCTAACCGGATGCAGCTGAATACCAGTATTTTACATGTAGCGACTGCCTATCAGACCTCCACAACCCAGTAACTGGGTAACACGCTACCTCTTGGTAAGACTGATGGTCAGACTTTCGGGATTTGCTCGTGTCTATGTTTATCGTCTAGAATTTGACAAGTAGATTTAGAAAAATATATAACACTGTAAATAAAAAACCTCGTAAAAAAAAAACTGATGAGTAAACAAAGTACAAATATGTGCAATTTTTGCAGTCGTGTTTTCAGTTTTTAATTATAAGTAGTAGCTTGTTTTCATTGTTTCTTTGTACACATGGCCTGTGTCAAATAAACATTATTTATTTCTTTCTTTCTAAAGCCCCATGTGCCACACAAAGCTTCCGGCTGTGAAGCGAGACAAAAAACCCCATTAGCGTTACATTTCCTCAGTGCAAAGACGCCGCTGTCTCGCTCTGTAATCAATGCCATGTTTTATAGCATTACGGTGTACGCGCACCGCGACCACACGAGGGGCGCACTTTTATTTAACACTAGCACTCTCCCCGCGACTTCGTTCGCGTGATGTTTCTTACGGATCCCTAATTTTTTTATTAAATAAAATATAGGTAAGTAGTCTATGTCACCCGGGGATAGTATAGTTTCTCAACAGTGAAAGAATTTTTTAAATCGGTTCAGTAGTTCTGGAGCCTATTTAATGTAAACAAACAATCGAATCTTTCTTATCTAAAATACTAGTATAGATAACATCACGCCCTGCTGCACGGTGGACCGACGATTCAAAGAAGGTGGCAGGCAACCCCAACAGAGACAGGCCCGAGAGTAAGGCGCGCGTGGTGTTCCCCGCGCGCCATGTTGGAGTCAGTGCGGCCAGTGAGCGACGGCCGCACCGGGTGACGGGACCCGCCTTGTGGCGGTGGCGGGTCAATACCTGCCGGGGTGCGGAAGAATGCTCTGAGCGCCCCCGTGCCCCGGCAAAAGGTAATTGGAGGAACACCGTGGGGTTTTAGTCGGTAAGAGTCCGACACACCCCTCCGCCTTCCCCGAGGTGGAGGCAGTCCATGAGGATTTCCCGACGAAAAAAAAAAGGCAGAAGATGGTTGCCGGCTGCCCAACACCGGGATGGTTGGCGCTCTTCGAGGGAGGTCTACGTTCAGCAGTGGACGGCTATAGGCTGTTATGATGATGGAGTATGAAACTAGCGGTACTTACTCAATAGATCGTCACGAAGTCTAGCACAGCACTCTTCTTGGAATCATGCACAACACTGCAACAGAACAGAAAACACTCAATTAATTATCAAAGTCAAGGAATTTATTATATTAAATAAATGGTAAAAAACCTTTTGAAAACAAGCTTTTTTTAGTGTGATGTTATTAACTTTATCGTTTTATACTCTTCAAGCCCTTTCATTTGATACCCATATCAAGGGAATTAAAAAAAATATATTATGTAATCCGCCATCTTGGAGCGGCGGCCATATTGAAATTATTACAATATTGAGTATTGGACATTGTATTGTCATCAGAACTAAAGGTGTACGCAAAATTTGAGCTCAATCGGAAACCAACAAATGGTCGAAAAATGGTTTGCAAATAAAAGGACAACTTACATACGAACAATGCAAGCTAAATAAAAGCTTGTAATAAAATACTACAATAGACTGCCTCGTTGGTCTAGTGATCGCAAAGCGCGACTGCTGAGCATGAGGTCTTGGGTTCGATTCCCAGATCGGGCAAAGTGTTACTGGGGTTTTCCATCAGGAATATCTCAGTAGCAGCCTCGAACTCTGGATTTGTGCCCGGCTGATGGCAATAGGCTCGCCCCCTATTACATGGGACTTAAAACCGGCGAAATATGGGTGTACTAATAGGTATAGATAAACTGCGATAACTTGGTTCGCCCTTCCACAATTCAAAACGTTTGAAAATATTTGTAAAAGTATTTACAAGACTCACAACACAACGCATGTGTGCGTACTGAGACGGCTCTCGAAACAAAAACAAATCAGCGTGTCATTGTTGCTTGACTAGCTGCATCATTAATTACTAATTATTATTGAAATAGTAATATGGAGGGGAGCGCCATGTTATAGTAGTTTATCTCTACACCGCTGCCTAACCCTACGCGGATTAGAGGCGTGATGTTATGTAACCTTCTGACATCCGTCACTGTCGTCAAATTTAAAGAGGCCCTTCATTCTGACTACAATATAATCCACGTTTATCTCGTACAACGTAACCAAAGCAATAATAGTAGGTCCATTGTGCTTCGACAACAGTTAATGATACATTACTATGTTGTGTTCAAGGTTCAACTAGTTATACTGAACTGACTTCACGCTGTTTAATATAACGACTCTATTAGCCTTTAGAGTAGGTAGAGAAAAAGATTGAAATAAAAAAATCGGGAAGTCCCGATTTTTGGCCTAAAATTGAATATACCGCGCGGGGCTCTGTCCCGTTTTTTTGTGGCTTTTCTTTTCGGTATCATCAATTTATGGCAGGAGTACAAGTAATAATTTTAAGAATAAATAATAAAAAAGAAATAAAGATAATAAAGTAAAAACAAAGTGATAATAAAGTTCTTATTTTAGTGTTTTTATTGCATCCCGCTTTTATAGAATAAATCCCGATTTTTTTCTTGATGGATTCAAAATCCCGAAATTTCCCAAACCCTAAATACACCAGTTATATTAAAATCCCATGTAATGGGGGGCGAAGCAATTGCCTTAAATGCGAAAATTATCACGCCAGAACAGCTGAACGGATCAGGATGGAATTTGACACAGAAATTATAGTCAATTTTTTTCCCGAAAAAATATACGGTAACCGTGGGATAAATATATTAACTTTGACGCGGCGGAAGCTAGTTATCCTATAATTTGAATATCATCAACACAATTAATTAAAATGACCCCGACAGAAACACAAGAGACAAAAAAAAAAACAATCACCCAAAAAACGAGTACACACACACACACAAATACAAAGAAACGCATCTTCCGAACAACAATCGCAGGCGCAAGCCGACAGTGGCCGATTGTGGCCGAACTATGCCGATCGCGTCACGGTTCGGCTGACGCCCCGGTGACGTCACGACAACATTCAGAGCAGAACGGATGAGTTTTTAGTATAAAAAGCTTTGGACAGATGACTCATTAGCGATGGGCGACTCGAGTTATCTAACTCGAGTAACTCGGGCTAGACCGTAAGCGAGTCAGCCCGAGTTAAAATATCTGCAAACCGAGTTGACTCGGAGAGCGCGCGCGGCGAGCGGTGCGTCCGTCGGGTTGGCGGCCCGAAGCTAGCCCGGCCGCCTAGCCCGCGAGTCGCGAGTCCCGAATGACTCCGAGCGAGCCCGAATCCGCCCGACGACCGAACCGCGACGCCACGCAGCCCGCTTGACCCGCACGGCGAACCGTAAACGTAGGTAACTAGCAACCCGCGGAACGATGGACCGAGTTGAGCATTTACTGACTCGGACGGACGACCCGACGACGCGGCGACGCGACGGATCTTAAGGCAGACTGAGTCGAGTCAACTCGAGTTGCAGCCCGAGTTGGTAACCGGGTCAACTCGAGTTACTCGAGTTACCAAAAAGTCGACTCGGCCCATCGCTATGACTCATTATTATACTTTTTATTTGTGGACCTTGAAGTGGGTATAATGTCAACTATGTGTGATTTCGATACGCTTTTGTTGTACGTTTTGGCATAGACAGTACGGGAGGTTGACCCCGATTCTGGCGGTCATCCACCCATACAAAAAAAGCAGTAACCTATCATCCATACTCATATTATAAAGAGGTAAAGTTTCTGAGTTTGCAAGGTTTGTTTCGAAATTAGCTAAGCGCACTACAAAAGCAAAAAAAACATGTAAGTTGTTGACGCAAGCTAATATAGGGGGTAATCTTTGGATCTACTGAACCGATTTTGAAAATTCTTTAGCAAATTCAAGCTACGTTATCACTGAGTGGCTATATTTTATCATTAAAAAGGGATCCGTAAGAAAAATCACGTGAACAAAGTTGCAGGGAGAGGGCTAGTACTTCAATATTCTAAATGCGAAAGTAACTGTCTGTTTGTTACGCTCTCACAACTAAACCACTGAACCGATTTTAATGAAATTTTGTATAGGGTAAGTTTGAACCCCATGGAAGGACATTTTACTACCTATATACATGTTCCAACCTTGAAATCATGAAAAAAAAAAATCAGCTATTCCATTCATTACGATCGTGTTGTGTAGCATTTTTATAGGGAACAGCTGATTATTTTTTCATGATTTCAAGCTTGGTCCCATAGTAAAAGTTGTTCATAATTATGAGTACATTGATCCCTTTTCAGGTTTCGGGTAAAATTTCAATGACCCTGTATATTTTCACTTTTTAAACCGCGACTTCACGTTTTGGACACAGCTTTGCCTATTCAAGAGGCGGTATGCACCTCATAAGATCACACATATGGGGTGGATACTGCCTCTTGGCGCGTGAAGTCAGCTGACTGGTTAATACTAAAATCACGTCATGACATATTCTCATACTGGTCAGTGGAAAACAACGCTATAAATGGGCTATGCACACGAAGTTACGCGCAGTCGACGTGCGTTTTCTGCATTGGTAAACATGAAATGAAACACCAGTTGTTTGTAGCGCGTACACGCGCGTCGACGGCGCGTGTATGGAGACACTCTAGGTGATTCTAACAGTTCTAGTTTAGATCTAAGTTAAGAAAGGATGTTTACAATTTGTGTATACAGTAGAAGTAATACATAACTTATTTGTTACATAGGTAATTATAGTAATACATAAAATGTAAATGTTTGATGGTTTATGATGTATGTGTACAGTAGCGGTCATAAGTGCAGTAGCATGCTAAGGTTTGAATTGCTGTGAACACGGGGTACAGGCCGTACCTACATCTGTGTGTATATGTGATGTATTCAAAATTAAAGTCAAAGTCAAATCATTTATTTAATTAGGCCATTATAAGTCACTTTTGAACACATATAATTATAGTGTCCTTTAAAAATTGTATCAAAAATATCCAGACATGAGCTCCGGGACTCGTAAGTCACAAATGACATCACAAAAAGCGCTGGCGGCTAACATTCAGCGAGCAATAACAGCCACACCATATAGGGACGACCTTGAAATCCATTTCAGTTCTATTTATATACACGAGCTATGAAAGAGTTCTGTTGAGACAGAATCCACTTCATATTTGATAACTACACCCCGCGGTATTATGCGCGTGCGACTAAAAGTATATTGTACAGTAACCAGTATTCTTGTGAACCCCACAGCTAAGCAAAAACAATATCTTATCTGTGTGTCCTAACAAACAAAAGAAAGCACCACTGTGGCACAAAATGTAACGAAAAACATTCTTTACTGATAAATAAAATAATTGATAATGTTGGGTAGGGTAGGACACCCTGTTGTCGGGCACACATCACACGCAAAGTCAAAGCCTTTACACATTTCAATGAGACCATAATTATACAGGCACTTTTGAATTGTCAAGCAGTCGGTCAGTTAGTTGAAGCTAGTTGTTCGTTCCAAAACGGAGGTAGGTCTGTATGAAGAAGAACGTGCAAGAAATGCCTGCCCGCGATTTCGTCGGCGTCAAAGCCGATATATTACTCCACTTCCGGGATAAAAAGTACCCTATGTGCTATTCCAGACTAACCTATCTCTGTGCCAAATTTCATCCAAATCCAATCAGCCGTTCTAGCGTAATTGAGTAACCAACATCTATCAAAACTTTCGCATTTATAATAGTAGTAAAAACACACTGACCAGACCAGTGGAGCATAATCACGCAAAATTAACAGCTAAACAGATCTGGATGAAATTGAGTATTAGTATCAAACATCCATCCATCCTAACTATCGCATTTAAAAGTAGTAAGATGGATACTCACATGACATAACACGCGGTTAATAATAAGCACGACATACAGCATAATTTAGCTAAAGTACACAATGCACGTCTCGCAGACTCACTGTGCGCAGAATCTTGTTTGGGGGGCAAACAAGATTACATAACAAAGTCTGTCTTATTTATTGCCCCATAGAGTCTGTTATTTATGTAACTGTTTGTCTGTTGTCTAGGGTTAATCTTGGACATAGATGAAGGAAAACATCGTGAGGAAACCTGGACTTATACCAGCCTATTACTGTCCCACTCAAACCATGTCAGAGGCCCTTTTTTTTGGGGTGTTAAAAAATCATCAAATAAGTCTTTCCGCCCTGGGTGGGGCGAAAGGGACTGTCAGACTTTTACTGACTAAAAAACCACCTTGCTCCTTCTGATTCTTTTACGTTCCGGGGCCACGGTATCCTGTTAAGACATCCCGGCAGGAGATGTCAGAGGCCCTTGAAGCGGTTTAGAAACTCTGACACTAGGGTGTGTGGGGTTGTAAGACCTTACTGCCCACACGATAAAGAAAGAACTGTTTGTATTTGTAGAGGGCGGTTGTTTTCGCCCCTAATTTTCCTTATGAGGGGAACAAAGTTGGGAAATAAACGTATTGAATGCAAGAACGGGATCGCTTAGAGCCTTTCCGGGTTTGTCGTATTAATTTAATTCATGAATGAATGAACACTGATTTGCCAGTTCAAAGGTTTCCAATGTGGGGCGCGCCACCCTAGGGGGGCAGAGACTAGCCAGGGTGGAGTGGGATACAGTAGCAAAGGACTTTATTTACAGATTACGAGCGTTTACGTCGTACCTTCGTACAATCTTAGTAACATATTTAGGTTTAAAAGTGAGACATTTAAAATTTTTTACAATATTTTTTTTTTATATTTGTGTAATCTCTGACAGTAACCTAAAATTATATTATCTAGGCAGGAGGGCGTGAATATTTTTTCTTTATAGAAAGGGGGCGCTTCAAAATAAATTAAAGAACCCTTGCGTTAGTTATACCTTTTTTTTTCATACTTGGGAACCATCTTACAGGGATAAGATTTTTTTTAATGTTATAACTAATCTTTGAATACCCTCATACTGTTGTTTGAAAGTGATTTTTTACACCGAAAATAATTATTACTTAATTTAACGGACAGTATGAAATTAACGGCTATGTAAAGTTTTTTACACCCTGTATAATATAACTAAACTATATATTTTAACATTGCAATATCAGCTGACCAATATATTTTAAACAGTCTATCTTACACACGACTCCGATAAAATCTGAGCGTGTGGCGCACGCCGACAACCGGTGCACTCACCCTCCAATAAGTCACTATCTGCAAGTGATTCCATATCTTATCTCAGAGTGTCCGCTCCACTTCGGAGTCATATTCTTAGAGAATTGCTGATAATGACGAGTTTCGAAGAATATAAAAGTGTTTTCAACATTATGTCATCGTATTCAATTGAAAATTTACTACTATCTATATGTAATGTACTAATATTAAATATTATAAATGCGAAAGTAACTGTCAGTCTGTTACGCTTCATGACTAAACCACTGAACCGATTTTGATGGAATTTAGTACGGAGTAAAATTTAATACATAATCACTTTACACACAGATGTAGGCACGGCCTGTACCGCGTGTTCACACCAATTCGAACCTTAGCATGCTACTGCTTGCCGGGGTTGCGGGACGTCTTAACAGGATACCGTGGCCCCGGAACGTAAAGGGCAACAGAAGGAACAGGGTGGTTTTTTAGTCAGTAAAAGTCTGACAGTCCCTTCCGCCCCACCCAGGACGGAAGGACTCATTTGATTTGTACCACCTCAAAAAAAAAAAAAAGCATGCTACTGCACTTATGACCGCTTACTGTACACCTCTGTCTGACCCTACGCGCATAACAGACTTAATGTCGTTAATTCCCAGACGCATACAATGACAGTATGTCCAAATGTGATCCGACTAATCATTGACCTTGTGGTCAATTGGGAGCATTCCACCGCTTATGTCACGAGTAGTCACGACACGATGCGATGTAGTCATTTGAGAGCTTAGTCTATGACTGCATTATGCTTTATGGATCACTAGTTTTTGCCCGCGACTTCGCTCGCGTGATGTTTCTTGCGGATCCCTAAATTTTTGGAACGAAGTTCCATATTGCGCGTTGCGAAAGGGGGCTAGACGGAAAAAATTAAGACCAAAAGTTGTAACGACACTTTTTGCTATAGTTTTAGTGCGGCGTGCGCGTGTTTCTCTGTCTCTCGTCTCTCTCATATAACTTCGTTTCATACGGGTGTCCCTTGACACACTCTCAAGTTTTTTTATAATAAAATATAGCATATAATATGTCACTCGACGATAGTGTAGCTTCCCAACAGTGAAATAATTTTTCAAATCGGTTCAGTAGTTTCTGAGGTTATTCAATGCAAACAAACAAACAATAAAATCTTTCCTCTTTATAATATTAGTAAAGAAGACATACGAGCGATTTGGGCGGATATTTGCTCTGCAGCCCGGAATAATGTGCGCGTACCTTAAAAGTAGCCTATTGTTTCTTGGGGATAAAACTTACTCCATACCAAATTTCATCAAAACCAGTTCAGAGATTTAGTCGTCAACTGACAGAAAGAGTTACTTTCGCATTTATAATATTAGTATGGATTTTTCGCCAGCCAAAACTGTAACAACTCAATCCCTGCCTTCCCACTTCCTGCTCTAAAAGCGTGAACATATAGATTCCGGTTACAGCAGCAGTGAACTCGGTTACCTACATAACGCGGCTATTAATAGCCCCGTGCAATGTATGGGGATCCCTCAGGATGGTATAATGGCCGTGCTACAAGTTACAGCAGCTATAACATTGTAATGCAGGCCATCCACCATCCAATCTATCGTCCAATCGGCAGGACGCTACCGATTGGATCATGCCGATTGGACCGTGGATGGGAGTGGATTGGCATGACAATTATAACTATCTGCCGATTGGACGATAGATTGGATGGTGGATGGCCGGCATAAAGTGGACCAAAGTCTGGAACTATTTTATGTTTTTGTCAGTATTATAACGTTTAAATATTGGTTGAAATATTAATCTAAGGATAATGTGTTAATTAATCTCGCCTGTAATCCCCGGAGGGTTAGGCAGAGGTGTACCAATTAGTACACCCATATTTCGCCAGTTATGTTTAAGTCCCATGTAATAGGAGCCTATTGCCATCAACCGAGCACAAATCCAGACTCCAAGGCAGCTTTTGAGAAATTCCTGATGAAAAAACCTAATAACACTTTGCCCGACCTGGGAATCGACCCCAAGTAAAATTAAATTGAATTTTTGCTCAAGTTCATCATCATCTGCCCAGCCTTTTCCCAACTATGTTGGGGTTTGTTTCCAGTCTAACCGGATGCAGCTGAGTACCAGTACTTTACATGGAGCGACTGCCTATCCGACCTCCACAACCCAGTAACTGGGTAATACGATACCCCTAGGTAAGACTGGTGGTCAGACTTTCAAGCTTCTGTCGACTCGTAACGACTGTCAAAGATCCACGTATGACAGCCGGGACCAACGGCTTAACGTGCTGCGTGTTATTTTTGCTCAATTTAAATTTATTAATTCTCTTAAAAAGTCCATTCATCGTGAATGATTACTTAATTTTTATATTAGTTTAATGTAAATTATGACATAATCTACTTCTCACTACTAATAAAAAAACGAAAGTTTGAATGCACATCGGATGTTTGTTTGTTACTCAATCACGCCCAAACGGCTGAACGGATCTGGATGAAATTAGGCACAGAGATAGATTATAATCTGGAATAGCACATTATGCTACTATTAACCCGGAAAAGTATACAGTTCCCGAGGGATAACATATATCAACTTTGACGCAGACGAAGTCGCGGCCAAAAAGCTAGTAAGTACCTAAATCTTAAGTGCACACACATTCTCGAAGAATCTCGTGCCCAAAATGCTATCTCAAATCGCCCGAGACGTAATGCATCAACGGACAAGTGTGCCTTCTCTTTCACACTCAACAAAAGGTACGTATATCCGTCTCGCTCCAGCCAGGATTTCGGAGACCGGTTTTCGTTTACGTAAAAAAGTAACCGTCCAGTTTTTTTTATTATATCCTTAATAAGACACTATAGTTAGATAGTACATAGGTACAGTCAGCAAAACAGATAGGTATGCAGGGTCATCAGATATAGTTGAAGTTTTCTTAGAAACCTATGGATGTCTTCGATTGCAACTTAACTTAATTAATTAACTGTTTATTATCTACATTTTAAATTAAATATCATTTGAATCGGCTTATAACAAAACTTCATCTAGGTATACCTGACGACCCTACATACATATCTGTTTTGCTGACTGTACAAGTTTTTATCAAAGCTAGATTTTAGGTTGGTCCGTGGATGGGTGACCATCTTACACACTGAGACTCCTGCGTTTAGCTGGTCCTTTCAAACGTGGATCTGTGAAAGTCGTTACATGTCGTCAGAAGCCCGAAAGACGACCAGTCTTACCAAGGGGTATCGTATTACCCAGTTACTGGTTTGTGGATGTCAGATAGGCAGTCGCTCCACGTAAAGTACTGGTATACAGCTGCATCCGGTTAGACTGGAAGCCGACCCCAACATAGTTGGGAAAAAGTTAGGCAGATTGATTAATTTCTGTGGGGCCTATACTAGGTTCTAAAGAAATAGAAGTACTATTTCTAGGTATATTTCGACAACTTAGTGTACTTACAAAACTAAATTTTTTAGTTTTTTTTTTCAACCTGTGTTCGAACTTTATATCGCACAATCGAAAGCTCCACATTCCAGTGCCACAACATTAACCAAAGAGACAAAACTAATTTCAATAGCTCCAAAAAAATCATATGACAAACTGCCAAACGAGCATAACTTGTTGCGATTGGCTGTTTTAATTAGCTATTCAGCCAATCACAGAAGCTCAACAATTCGTCACATTAATTACCGCGAGTCTACTGTCCTGCCTACCCTGTACAAAACAATATTTTTTGCAACATTACTGGCTGTTAAGCAAGAAAGCTAAAAGTTCAACGATATTGATATAAAACCCGTTTTAAAAGCACGTCCACCACTTAAAGCTATCTATTAGTCATGCTATAAGATATGTCGAGATATCTTTTTTTTGTAGAGTGCTTTTATAGATTACATCAGTGGTCAATAAATAATTGTTATAAGAGAGGAAGTTTAAGCAAAAATTGATTAAATTATCGATAAAAATTGTAGAATGTTAAAATAACAGCATAATTATGACAAAATAAATTATATTAAATGTTTACTACACTACGATCTACATGTTTTTTTTTTGTCTGGTTGTTTCGGCTAATCTCCCCGAAACAGCTGGACCGATTTTGACGGGACTTTCAATAAAACTTTTATTTCATAAAAAAGAATTAGGGTTTCGCGCAAAAAGAACCGCGTGATGACCGACGAGTCGAGTTGTGTTGAGATTTTTTTGTTTGTTTAAACGCGTGAGGCCCGGAATACACCAAAGAGGAGAAGAGAAGAGATGTCTCGTAAACAACCAATAGGATACGGTGTTGTGTTGAAGCTAAGCGGTGAGATGTGAATATTACGCAAGCCGATTGGTTGTTCGAGACATCTCCTCTCCTCTCCGCTTTGGTGGATACCGGGACTTAATCTCCGGAGCTGCCAGTCGGATTGGAAAAAATACTTTTTGAAATGATAGCCAGATTAATGAGGAATAGTTTAGGCTATATAACATCACGCTATGACCCACGGGAACGGAGCAGTAACCAAAGGCGTAACTTAAAGCGGATGAAAAAACCATGTTGACGAACAGACGCTGTACAGTAATATGACAAGGAAGTTTAGAAAGAGACAACCAGTGTGATAATCTCTTTTTAAGTCGTCTCTTACTCTCATGAGTGACAGAGACAACGCTCTACAGTACTCTAATCCCATACATTTAATAAAAAAAAGAAAAATACATTAAGACTAAAATCTAAACCAGGCAAGATTAATCATACAAGAAAACATTAAAATCTACTCAAATAACTAATCCGCCCACATTTCAAAGAAATCAACGGTAATTTTTAGTATTTTTTTTAGTTTTGTAATAGCTAATAGAAAATTATTTGTATAGCTGACGTGTCTCAATTAAAGGTGCGCTCTCCACTTACAGCTATTTATTTATCATTGTATGCTATACCGAACTATGTTTTAACTCACATTCGACATAATGCTTCGAAACGGGCAACTAGCTTCAACTTTCTGACTAACTGACCGACTGCTTGACAATTTAAAAGTGCCTGTGAATGGTCTCATTGAATGCTTTGACTTACACAAGGTTTTCTGCCAGTCTATGTCTCAGTTTCTCGAGAAAAATGTGACAAATTGTTAAGCGCGGGTAAGCTGCTGTGATTTGTAGTTGACTAGTTTATACACGCGACTTCGTTCTCGTGATCATGTCAGTTATTACGGGGATTTCTTTTGCACGGGACCTTAATTGTTTATAAAATCTAAACTAAAATATAAGTAACATCAGATATCCAGCCAGTGAAAATCGGTCGAGCCGTTTCGGAGATTAGCATTGTCACATTTTTAGTTCAAGAACCCCCGGTATCTTGCGTTTATAACTCAGAATAAAAAGAAGCGTAAAAAATCAACAGCAATTGTAGATATTTCGAACCAATTTGAACAAATTAGGCATCAAATTGTTTCATAAATATTACTATCAATTTGATAACCTCTTCAACTACGCTTTGTAAATATAAGTTAAACGACTGTTTTATCGGAATAACATAATTTCTAGACGAGTTGAGTTGCTTATGGCCGGTTCCATAACTAACTGAATTCTCATTTTCATTAAAAGCTTTTACGCCACACAGTACACTGACCCTGACCTGATCCTGACTTGTACAAACTTTCAAATCTACATTCTTGAAAATTAATGACATTTCTACGCAAGATACATTTAATAAGTCTGATTGAGTATTATTGCAAAGGCCTCTTCTCATACAGAGAAGGCACGAGCATTGATCACCACGCTTGCTCAAGGCGGATTGGCTATTTCAGAGTTATATAAGACCAAGCTTCCTCGCGATGTTTGCCTTTATCGATGCCAGTATGTCCAAAATAAACTTAGAATGTACAAATGAATTGTAAAAGTCACATTGGTAATTTGGTACTTATAAATGAACCCTCAACCTCACGTATGACAAGCGGGCGCCTTAACCAATAGACAATCACATATGCAAATATTTACTGTATGTATAACATCACCACGCCTGTAATCCCCGAAGGGTTAGGCAGAGGTGTACCCGTTAGTACATCCACATTTCGTCAGTTAATATTTAAGTCCCATCTATTAGGGGGCGAACCTATTGCCATCAACCGGACACAAATCCAGACTCCAAGGCTGCTACTGAGAAATTGTTGATGGAAAAACCCAATAACACTTTCCCCGACCAGGGAATCGAACCCAAGACCTCATGCTCAGCAGTCACGTTTTGCGACTACTGCACAAAAAGACAGGAAAATTCAACCATACATAATCAAAATCCTATAGCTCCACCGCATCTATAGCGGCGCATCCACGGTGCCCGACCCTTACGAAACCGGTACGCCAAGTCTTAGTACACACGGACTCTTTAAAAGCTCAGTTGCGTAACGGTACCCTATTACGAGTTGAGTAAGACTTAAATTCGCCAGTCTGCGATAGGAATAGACCTTGTGACCTCTCGTGGCGTAACTGAGCACTTTTTAATGGTGTTTACACACATACATAAACTCACGCCTTTTTCCCATGGGGGTAGGCAGAAACCACAGAACGCCACCTGCTACGATCCTTACATACTCCTTTCGCCTCGTCCACGTTCATACATATCTCGTCATACAAGCACGCCGGTTACGAGTACTGCGCACCTGACCTTTCTGAAGAACCTCACCAATAAGGTCACTGTAGGTCTTCCTAGGGCGACCCCTCCCTGGTGGAATGGTGTTTAATGGGAAAAAATGTGTTCAGCTTTTCTTTTAACCTCGTCATGGCGTTACGGCCTCTCATGCTTAAGGTTATGGGTTCGGAACCGGGCACGGGCAAATACCAATGTGTATACATAATAGATTTACACATACAATGTAGGTATTTTTTAGTATGGCATCATTGGTAACCAATTGGAAATCACTGTGAACATAGATAAGGCATGTATTGATAGTCTGAACATGACGAAACGATGATGACAAACACATTTATTTCTTTACAACTAAGCATAGCGGGACGAACTGGATGGATTTCTCCAAAACTGGAGGGATGAGGCACTGAATCGGGAAGGATGGAAGGAGTGGAGGGAGGCCTTTGCCCAGGAGTGGGACAGAATAGGCTAACAAAAAAAAAAGGATAGTCAAAATCAGACCATTTACAGGCACTTTTGAATTGTCAAAGAGTCGGTCAGTTAGTCAGAAAGTTGAAGCTAGTTGCTCGTTCCGAAACGTAGGTAGGCCTCAATTGAAAAGAGTATCCGTGGAGTTTCTAGTTCGTTCTTCTTCATAGAGACCGTACCTCCGTTTTGAAACGAGCAACTAGCTTCAACTTTCTGACTAACTGACCGACTCCTTGACAATACAAAAGTGCCTGTAAATGGTCAAATTGAAAAAAAAATGTTTTGACTTTGACTTTGCCCGCGGTGTCGCCTGCGCAAAAATTACTTTCCATAAAATAAGTATATCTTTTAGGGGAGCTGATAATGATGACTAGTATAATAAAACTGGACAGTTTTATTTGTTTATTTGTTTACGCACTTAACTCTAAAACTACTATTCGGATTGTAAAAAATCTTTTTGTATACAATTTGATAGGGGTGGGACTTCTAACCCGTTAAGGCTGAGTACTACATCTAATTTTATCGACAAAAAAAATAATATGGGGGGTTGAACCCCCTCCCCCTAAAAATTATGGCTATTTTAATATTTTTTTTAATGTACTACGGCGCGCTTGATACTTTATGTGATATCAAAGGTTGTATGCGTCGTAGAAACAAAAAAAAAACGACAAACGGTAGCTAATAACCTTGGCTAACTAATTCATTACTTTTTTCATATGTTTGATAATGTTTTGGTGAGAAAAAAAAATCATTTCTGAATTATTTTGACCGAATTTTTCAATATTTTCACGAATTACTCAAAACTATGTCCCATAGGTTCAACCCCCCATATTATTTTTTTTGTCGATAAAATTAGATGTAGTACTCAGCCTTAACGGGTTAGAAGTCTCACCCCTATCACATTGTATATGTATAATAATAGGCAGATTCATGAGGAATAATATAGGCTATGTAACATTACGCTACGACATACAGGTGCCGAGTAGTAAGTTAACACGTCGGGTTTAAAAAACCGCAGACGATGTCGCGGACAGGTGCTAGTCCATCCATACTAATATTATAAATGCGAAAGTGTGTCTGTCTGTCTGTCACCTCTTCACGCTTAAACCGCTGAATCGATTTTGATGAAATTTGGCATGGCGATAGTTTAAGATCCGAGGAAGAACATAGGATAGTTTTTATCCCGGAAATCGCCCCCTAAGGCGGTGAAAAGGGGGGTGGAAGTTTTTATGCAAATACGATATAAACAAGTTCCACGCGGACATACTCGCGAGCAAAACCTAGTATGAAATAAATGATTAGACAGTTTTGACCTGATTCAAAGTTGACCAGCTCCTAAACGTCCCAATTCAACTAAAGTAGTACCTACTCACATCTGTGAATAAGCTAGCATGCTCATGCGCCGATGACGTCATTGGCGCGGTGCCAGCCCGCCGCGGAAACATTGCCGCTCTAGTCATCAAGTATGTTTACGTGTTGCATTCTACAAAACCGAGTTCATTAAAAAAACGTGGGTTTATGTTTTGCTTTTTTTTAACTGTAGTGCATTTTTGGGGAGTATTTCGATAGCCGCTATAGCAACAAATACAAAACATCACGCCTGTTTTCCCCGAAGGGTTAGGCAGAGGTGTACCCATTAGTACACCCACATTTCGCCAGTTATGTTTGAAGTCCCATGTAAAAGGAGGCGAGCCTATTGCCATCAACCGGGCATAAATCCAGACTCTGAGGCTGCTACTGAGAAATTCCTGATGGAAAAACCCAATAACACTACTCGTACCCGACCTGGGAATCGAAACCAAGACCTCACGCTCAGCAGTCGCGCTTTGCGACCACTAGACCAACGAGACAGTCACAAAAATGATATAAATAAAGTGAAATGATAAAAATAAAGTTAGGATTTTTTTTTGTAAGTTATGATAATATTGCAAGATGTTACGGAACTCTTCGTGTGCAAGGCCGACACGCACTTGGCCGTTTTAAATATCATCGGCATAATAGGTATACTAAACTTTTTACTTTCTCAAATTGACTCATAATTTCGACACGAAATCCGACTACCAAACGCACATTCATACAAAATATGGTTCGCCTATTACCATATTTGTCTATGGCTATATTTCTGCCTGCCTTTCAGTCTGGAACCTAGCCAAGAGTACTATAAAAGTCTAGACTGTAGACTTATCAAATAAAAATACACATTAAGCTTTTCCATCAATACTAATTACACGACTGCCCCAAAAAAAGGAGTGTTATGTGTTCGGGTTGATGTATGTATGTATGTATGTGAGTTTCTTTATTCCACCATAACTTTTAAACGCCTGAACCGAATTAGATGTATGGGGTATCGTTATAATCCTTGCATCGTCGAGTAACATAGGCTAGTAAAAAATAAAAAAGAAACCGGTGTGGTCACTTAAAAAGTAAATTAAAACCAGCCTTAATTTATTTTTTTAATGAATCTGGTCGTGTCTATGTTTATCGTCTAGAATTTGAAAAGTAGATTAAAAAAATATATAACACTGTAAATAAAAAACGTCGTAAAAAAAAACTGACGAGTAAACAAAGTACAAATATGTGCAATTTTTGCAGTCGTGTTTTTTAATTTTTTAATTATAGTAGCTTGTATTATAAATGCGAAAGTGTATCTGTCTGTCACCTCTTCACGCTTAAACCGCTGAATCGATTTTGATGAAATTTGGCATGGAGATAGTTTAAGACCCGGGGAAGGACATAGGCTTAATACTTTTTATTAGACTTCGACTTTGTCTGCGTCAGCTAGTTAAGTTATAAATTGTTATTTAGTACAAGATTTATTTCAGAAACTTCATTTGAAAGAGGGGATGTTTTCAACTGCCTCCTTAGTCGAGTGGTCGCAAAACACGACTGCTGAGCATGAGGTCTTGTGTTCGATTGACAGGTCGGGCAGTGTTATTGGGTTTTTCCATCAGGAATTTCTCAGTAGCAGCCTCGGAGTCTGGATTTGTGAGCGGTTGATGGCAATAGGCTCGCCCCCTATTACATGGAACTTAAACATAACTGGCGAAATGTGGGTGTAATAACGGGTACACCTCTGCCTAACCCTTCGGGGATTACAGGCGTGATGTTATGTAACCTTAGTACCGATCAATAAATTTTCAAAAATAACGTACATTAACATACATACATAAACTCACGCCTTTTTCCCATGGGAGCAGGCAGAAACCACAGCACACCACCTGCTATGATCCTTACATTTTCGCCTCGTCCACGTTCATACATCTCGTCATACAAGCACGCCGGTTACGAGTACTGCGCACCTGACCTTTCTGAAGAACCTCACCAATAAGGTCAGTGTAGGTCTTCCTAGGGCGACCCCTCCCTGCGTACCTACATTAAGAACACTAAAGTCGCTCAAAGGGCGTAGTTTGAGCCTAGGGTTGCCAACCGTACTATAATATATAGTATTGTACTGTATTTAGGGTCTCCGTACTATATACTGTTGAAGAAATATATAGTACGCGAAAATACTATATTTCAGTACCTACAATAGCTCAATGTTTATAGTTTGCAATACTAAAATTAGTAAAATAAAAAACTTCCTGCAATTTTCGAATGCGTCTTTCGTTCGACAGAAGTATTGAGCGTGTGCGTGTAACCGAACGCGTCCCTGTCATATTTCGCTCCTAATTGATACGTCAGTGTCAAATTTGACAACATCAAACTAATGTTTATTTATTCTAATCTTGCTTGCCTTTTTCGTTTGTTTTGGATTTCGTTAATTTTATTGAGTTAGTGGAGTTAATACGGTTTTAGTAGTTTTAGTCTTGCATTAAATTACGTAGTAAAATAATGGAAAGTTGTAGCGATAGCGAAAGTGTCCCACTGACACCCACCAAAAAGTTGAGAGACCTGTCAAGGGACATCCGTATGGAACGAAGTTATATGAGAGAGAGAGAGAGAGAGAGAGAGAGAGAGAGAGAGAGAGACAGACAGAGAAACACGCGCACGCCGCGCGGCTTCCAACTATAGCAAAAAGTGTCGTTACAACTTTTGGTCTTAAAAAAAGTGTCGTTACAACTTTTGGTCTTATTTTAATGTGTCTAGCCCCCTTTCGCAACGTGCGATAAGGAACTTTGTTCCAAAAAGAGGAAAATACAAAAAAGGCTCCAAAAATATAACCCGAGTGGGAAAGAGTGTATGGCTGGGGTACTTAGGATGTTAAATGTAAAAAAAATAATCTTCTTTTTTTTAGTCTTCCCTACTAAAATACTATATTTTTTTGAAGCGTACTATATTTTTTTATGGCTTTTAAAAAAAATACTATATTCAGACAAAAAAATGTTGGCAACCCTATTTGAGCCACGCTTCGCGGGACTTAATGGTTTAAAATTAATTGACTAGAAAGGCAGAGAATGTAGTGTAGACCTATTTTTAATCTACAACTTTTGGGTGTCGAGTTAGTCTCTAAAAGTAAACTTCTAAAAAATAAACACTTATCATATTTTAACGCACTTTTTTGCCCAACCATTGTTCTCAAGCCATTGTGAAAGAATCAAGTCCACTTTTTTCTCCAACATGTCATTACGATGACAGGCTATATTTGTGTGGAGGTCATTGACATTTTGTTTTTTTTTTTTTCCCACTGACATTCTACTTTTTTATTCGTTTTCTGAACTGTGCTTAAAAACGGCGCGTTTATTTTTAAAATAACATGTATTTTCACATCAGCTGTTATTTTTCCGATTTCCGGTTAAATGAATCTGTCTATTAGACCGTACGGTGCCATGACCGTGCTATGAACGTGTCAGACACGCAAAGAAACATGTCACGGATTGAGTCAAGTTTTCAAAATGTACAGATCCTGAAGGATTATATGCTTTTGCCCCCCTTTTTCACCCCCTAAGGGGTAGAATTTTGGAAATCCTTTCTTATCGGATGCCTACGTCATACAAAGAACACACCCTCCAAGTTTCAGGTCTCTACGATCAGCGGTTTAGGCTGTGCGTTGATCCGTCAGTCAGTCATTCAGGACAAACCATTTTATATGTCATAGAAGATTATTACGCGGACGAAATTGCGGGCAGAAGCAAGTATAACAATATAAAGTTGAACTTAACTTTTAAAACTTTTCGTTTACAAGACTGACGTGAAACAATTAACAAACTGCCACACGCGCGTTGTTTCGTAGACAACAGACAAATTGACGGACACATCGTTTGTCAAAACCGGTTCGTTTTGAACGGACGCCGCCACACGCCCGTGCATGCATTATGGGTACGTTAACGCAGCGGCTGGACCACACTTTGTAATAACATAACACAACATAACATCACGCCTGTAATCCCCGAAGGGTTAGGCAGAGGTGTACCCGTTAGTACACCCACATTTCGCCAGTTATGAAAAGTCCCTTGTAATAAGGGGCGGCTGGGCCACACTTTTTAATACATTTTAGGAATTAGGTATCACGATGTTTTATAGAAACTTTTTAACCCTTCCCTCCTCCCTGGTGAAACGTGGTGAGGCTTTAAACTACTAAGACAGCCCTCCCCCCCTAAATCACGTGTATTTTTGGTACAACACAAAATCACGTCTGTAATATCTGAAGGGTTAGGTAGACGTGTACCTATTAGTACACCCAAATTTCACCAGTTGTGTTTTAAGTCCCGTGTAATAGGGAGCAAAACTTGAGAATCAAACCCAAGACTTGATGCTCAGTAGTCGCGCTTTGCGACCACTAGACCACCGAGGCATTTTTGGTACAGAGTACCTATCTTTATTTTTTTTGAATAATTATTATATTGTCTCGTTGATGTTAGGTTCGATTTACAGGTCGAGCAAAGTGTTATTGAGTTTTTCCATCAGGAATTTCTCAGTAGCAGCCTTGGAGTCTAGATTTGTGCCCGGTTGATGGCAATAGGCTCGCCTCCTATTACATGGGACTTAAACGTAACTGGCGAAATGTGAGGGGTACTAAAGGCCACACCTCTGCCTAACACTTCGGGGATAGTAGGCGTGATGCTACGTTGCTTATTAAAAGCCTAGCTAAGTTTTTTCACGGTGTAAATGCGATAGTTAGATAACGGCACATTATATATACAACTATGATATAGTTACGTATACAGTGTGTAATGTATGACATAGGTGCAGTCTCAGATAAGCGCAGTAACACAATCCGTCACATGACCGTGTGTCACACGAATAGTGTAATGATTTGGGTCTCGAAATGAGGTGATTAGCGTAACAGCTCATCACGGCTTTGTTTAATGAGGTAAGTAGAGGTGTATAGCACTGTAGAGGCTCTGGCTGAATGAGCTGTACCCGATAGTTTGTGTGTTAATAATAATAAGAAAATACTTAACAATCTGTAACGCATTAACTAACATTAAAAGTTATAAGTATCTTTGGTTACTGCTCCGCCCTAGTATGTCGTAGCGTGGTGTTATAAAGCTTCTAAATCTGGCTATCACATACAAAAAGATTTTTTTCCAATCCCACTGGAAGTTCCATAGATTAGCTCGATTAAACAAATAAACAACCAAAAAAACCTTCAGCTTTATTGAACAGTACCCGGCGATAAATATTGCACATCGACCTTTGGAAAGAGACAATCGGCTAATTTCGGCTTCGTAGAGCGTTATCTCTGTCGCACGAAATACAAACAGTCCGGTATCTATTAGGAGCTGTTCAAACAATTATGATTTGCTTCTTTTGATAATTATTTTTATTCTTTGTATAAAATACGAAATACGATAAAGGTCGATGTGCAATATTTATCGCCGGGTACTGTATTTGTATAGATCAGGGGTTTCCAAAGTGGGGGGTGCGCCATCCAAGTGGGGCACAGAGATCAGCAAAGAGGGGTGTGGACAACCACAAAAAAAAATCAGTTTCTTTTTTAGATTAGGTACTATAAATTTTTATAGAGACTGCCTTATTGGTCTAATGGAAGGAAAGCGCGAGTGCCGAGCTTGGGGTCTTGGGTTCGATTCCCAGGTCGGGCAGTGTTATTGAATTTTTCCATCAGGAATATCTCAGTAGCAGCCTCGGAGTCCGGATTTGTGGATGTAAATTATATTTATCTTGACACAAACAGTACTTTCTAGAAATCTAGACCAAAAATAAATGATAAAGTATAATCTGTATCCAATTACTGACATGCTTGTCTGTATGTGGGTTAATTAATTATGACACACACTCATGATTGTATCGATATTATTTATACATAAACATATTGTTATGTGATTCATATGTAATCAATTGTGTGATATTTCTGTGCAATTTATTTAGGTACTTACCTGGTTTTTGTACTGGATATTTTTATAATAATACCATAACATCACACCTGTAATCCCCGAAGGGCTTGTCAGAGATGTACCCATTAGTACACCCACGTATCGCCAGTTATGTTTAAGTCCCATGTAATAGGGGGCGAGCCTATTGCCACAACCGGGCACAAATGTAGATTCCGAGGCTGCTACTGAGAAATTCCTGATGGAAAAACCCAATAACACTTTGCTCGACCCAGGCAAGACTATAATACTGAGTGCAAAAAACTTAAATTAGGTTATTTAAAAAAATATTTATCATAGTAAGTCCTACTTACCTACTATAAGTATGTTAAGGGAGGTCAATGAACTGAGACTATATTACTTTGATAAATTATTAGCTTTTAATTAGGTAGTCATACTAACTCAAAACTATAAGTATTCATCTGTCTACTTTCATAAATGCTAAGGAGTCAGAAGGTTGAAGAAACGCATACATAATACACACTTTTTAAAATAAAACTAAACTTGGCAATAGACTTGCCCCCTATTACATGAGACTTAAACATAACTCGCAAAATGTGGGGGGACTAAAGAGTACACCTCTGCCTAACCCTTCGGGGATTACAGGCGTGATGTTATGTAAAATGAAAAACTGTACTTAATATCTGAGTATCTAACGCCTGGTTCACATTAGGTCAGACTGACAGTTTTATGGGACCGACTAACAACTGGCAACACACTGGCTGACGATAATTGGCTGTGGTAAAACGACGGTAACGACGGTGGTGTTCACATTAGGTCGGAACGGCAGCTTCTAGTGTGAACAGCAACACCCGACAGTCGGTCAGCGGTAAAACTGTCGGTCCGAGCTAATGCGAACCAGCTCTTAGGCCGCTATCACACGGACTGCACCACAACAACCGCACGCAGTCTCTATATTCAACTGCATGCAGTTGTACGTTCGACTTCGTGCAGTCATGATACCAACAGCACGCGGTCGGCTGCAGTCGTGCCTTCAACTTCACGCTGTCGGCTACAACTTCACGCGGTCGGCTACAACTGCAGCCAACCGCGTTAAGTTGAAGGCACGACTGCATGCAGTTGATATTGACTTCTCTCGACTGCAAGCCGACCGCGTGAAGTTGAAGGCTCGACTGCATACAGTTGATATTGACTTCTCTCGACTGCAGCCAACCGCGTGCAGTTGGTATCATGACTGCACGAAGTCGAACGTACAACTGCATGCAGTTGAATATAGAGACTGCGTGCGGTTGTTGTGGTGCAGTCCGTGTGATAGCGGCCTTAGTACAATGTAACAGAAAATATAGTCATTGTTTTAGTGATTAAAATGTAATAGGTAACTAGAATAAAGAACATAACAAGTGTTACTGTTGATTGTTGGAAACCACATCAACCACAATGGCAAGTTCTAATAACATAAAGTCAAAGTCATCCATTTTTGCAAATCATGGCATTCAAAATTATTTTAGTAGTACATGAATCCTCCTCTTGAATCACTCTGTCTATTGATGACAACTGCATTAAAATCCGTTGCATAGTTTTAAAGTTCTAAAGTGACTTTGTTTTATACTATGTAGAGAAGAAAACTTGTTATTATGGGGGAGGTCATGAGGGGGTTGTGAACTCCCTCTTGGGTTGACTATTGCCTTTTAATTAGATTTATTATTGCAATTGAAACGGAGCCTGTCCTGACTAGATCATGATTATGATTTCCCCCCCTGGCGAAATATTCCCGTTTGAGCACCTATGCATCGAGCACCGATCACAATAGGCTAGTTGACACCACCATCAATTGACGTACTTTTTATGACCTGTCAAAACGAGATTCTTTCATAGATTATGTATGGTAATAGCACGTTGTGATGTCACTTATTTGCCAACTCAATTGTCTAACTATTTATTGATTTAAAAGCCACAAAAAATCTAATTTTGCTGTAAATTGAAAATTAATCGGGTTTTCAGGGCTAAAATAAAGCGTTTTTTTAAAGAAGTTATGTCTTGGAATTATTTATTAATAGTGTCATCTACCCAATTTTAATGTGGTGTTAGAGCACCACTCAAATAGGAATACCTTTGGTGCTGAAGAAGTAGACCGTGCTCAAACAATACTTCCCATGGCTTGCAAGCTCTGCCCTTGATAGGTAGGTAATTTATTGGTTTTTCATTCTATAACAGAACAGTCTACCAACAAGATTTTTTGCATCAAGGTACTTGTAGATGAGCCAATGTCACTCATAATCTCAGAAAAAAATGCATGGTCTCCAAATGTTAAACTAGGAGTGCCACAGGTAAAAGCAAGCAATCTAGAAAACACGATTAATTTTCTGCAAAATAAGGATAATGAGGCCATGACGTCACACAGATACATACTAACAATAAAAAAATTAAGAGTAGGTGGTGTAAGCACACTATGATATCACTTTTAACTAGGTATATGATGTTAGATACCGTTGTGATACTTTACATCATTTTCATATTTTTGAAGGAAAAATAATAATTGAGGCGGGGTCTGCGAGCGGTGAACTTGGGGCAGTCTGTTTGTCACTCGACCAGACAATAGGACTGTGATGGCGGCGCGCAGTGTTCCGTGCGCGCCTCTCTAGGGAAATGTGCGGTCGCAGGACAGGCCGCACATGGTGAAGGGGCTCGCGAATGGCGGTCCAATACCAGTCGGGGGCGCGGATCATGCTTAATGCGAATACCGGGCTCCCGACATATGGTTGCAGGGTGAACCGTGGGGGTCCGACGTACCCCTCCTTATCCCCAAACGGAGGGCATCCATGAGGATTTACCCATGAAAAACAAAAGGTATAATAATAATTAAACACCTAAGTACCTATTATGTTGTATGATAATTATTAAAATATGTGAGTGGTTGACCAAAAAGGGACCTGGAGGGATTGGAAACCGTTATTTTTTTTTTTGAATTTTTTAATCTGTGGTCTTTTAGCTTTGTTTTGGTCTAACCAGAATATTTTTAGGTGCCGTAGTGATTTTTTTATGATTTTTTTTGTGAGCCGAGGCCGAGCCGAAACTCGTTGCTACACGAAATTTCAAACGCGATTTACTCGAAATCAATTATTTTCCCTTGAGGTCCCTTTTTGGTCAACCACTCACATATTTACATCGTGCTAAAGGGAAATATTATTTATAATAATCAACAATGATATAAATAATCTAAGATAAAAGTTTTAATCAATGTTTTTGTTAAAAAACAATTTTGATCAAAATTCTGCAGAGATTGTTATCGCTATCTGTAACACTGCAGGGCAAAGGCCTATTCTCATACAGAGAAGGCACAAACTTTGCTTGCATTTGCTGATTGAGAGGTGTTCATTTAAGGATATTTTTTGTTGTCACAGACATAATGTGATATTATTTAACTTGTATAATATTCACAATGGCAGTCTACTACGGCTTCTGAACAAGTATACAAAAATTCATGAGAATATGTTGGACTTCGTGCAATGGTCTCAATTTTGCCGCTCTAGTTTGTCCGGCTGGCCCCCCCTTAGATTGGGCCCTGCTTCTGGTAAAAAAACCTAGAGCCGGCTCTAGACAAACTGATTTCATTTGCAGACTCGGTCAAGTCTGAATCGGCCTTAAGTAAACTAAAGCTATCAAACATTTGTTAGACATGTGTTATCTAATCTTGTAAACTGGGTGAAGTTTGTTCCACCCACTTAAAGATTTGCAAGGAGAATTATGAGGTTATATTGATATTATACTATAAATATAGTGTAGGTACACAGTGTGATTTTTATAGTAGTTAAATGGTCTTCACATTCTTAATTATTTTAATTAAATATAAAACATGTTTTTTTAAGAATAAGTAAGTATAGAGAATGTTGCCCATTTGGAATGGACAACTAGATTAAATTCTTTTTTAGTTTTGTCCGTTTGAATGGTCAAAAATGCCAGAATAGCTAAATGTTCCTGGATGAAAGGCAGAGTGGTAGAGTTCCTGTGGGATAATCTATTACATTTGACGCAAACAAAGAAGATAGTTACTTTATGTACAAGTGTTATTCAGCTTCACGGACGGTCTACCTTTAATGCAGGTCTTAAAATGCAGATAAATATTAGTGCTGTACCTATTTTTCCACAAACTAATCACTCTCTAATAGGAGTATAAGTTCCCACAGCAATATAGTCAAGATAGATGATCTATAGCATCATCTAAAATGGTGCAACCTCTACTAACTACCTAATTAGCGCCAAACACCTAATTATATACACGTGAGCCAGAATAACGAGCAAAATATAAAGCGCCGTGAATGAATCAAAGGTGAATAAAAAGATACTGACGATCAAATCACAACGAAAAATCTCAAACGGCCACCAATCGCCGACCAATTTGCCCTATTACACCCGCCGTGTTATCCTACCAAATGAAAAATCACCTGAATCGTGTACCCAACACGTTTTAAGTGTGGCGTTTTTAATTCGGTCGGGTTATAGAGTACCGATCTTACGCGGTGACATCAGCTCACATTATTGAAGAGATAATAAGTAATTGATTAGTGGCACGCCCAAAAATAATGGATAAAACTTACTTCTCAGATATACAAACGCTGTTAGATTCTATATTTTAGTGTTAAATCAAGTATTTCAAACGATTACTTAGAACTTTCAAATTTTATACGATTTACCTGTTGAGATTAGATTTGTTTTGAGTATAATGCGTCAAAACTATCACAGAACACGGTAATACGCTAAAAACGGCGATAACAATACATAAAGACAGTAGCAAGTAAAAAAGATTCGACCCGATTCCTATTAGCATTACCTGACACACCCTAGAACGCGGGTGTCGAAAAAAACGCATACCAACATAAAACTACCGCGTTCTTACCGTTAATGTAAACAAATATGTACAAAAGAAAGCTGAACACACGCAATACTCACCGGCAGATCTCCAAGAGGCGTTAAAATCTCGATTTTTGAGTCACTTCACACACTTATCGGATAGCGATTGTAACTTACACTAAGCACATAAACGAAGTAACATTATATAAAATAATATGCACAAAACGTTATTCGTTAATATTCAAAGCACCAGCACCACCGACATTACGCGTAGAGCGTTTATTTCAATAATTCGTTCGTAAAAAAAGAATTTCTGTAACACGCCACCGGAGGAGATCGATGTCGGCGCGAGTTTCGTTTTTTCGCCGTAGCGTCGCTGCTGTCGACTGACATCGGAAGCCACGCTTCAGATGGCGCTGTTGTCGCCTGAGTTGCAAGCTTTTGAAATAAAATTACCATTATTAACTAAAACTTCTTTTTTATTAGTTGCCTTGAGAATCTTCAGTAATTTTAACGATCTTGAGTAAATAATTGTTTTGTTTATTTAAGTATTATGTACAACATTTACAGACTGAATTAAAAAAAAAAACAATCAGATAAAAAAAACTGAAACTAAATGGCATCAAAAATCTTGTGTCATTAATCCAGACGTCCAGTCTAGCCGCTGTAAGATGTATCGCTAATGATAAGTCTGTACCGGTTCGCATTTAGCCAATTTTTCAGTAATATTGCACGGCGCATGCCAAATTATCAGGTACAAGTTATTGGCGATGCAACTGAAAAGCATTTTATACATATGACAGTAACTAGCGTAGTATTCAGCGATTAAAGGACATTGATATCTGCAAGCACTTAAAGCTACCTTACCTCATGATGCAAAGATGAAAAGCATAGTTGGTCGATTTAATGTGTTTACATACAAAAAAAACAGGTAGCAAACCAGTAATCATGTATACATATTTAATCAACAAACAACACCTAGTATTTCTGTGCGAGAACATGCATATTATCGGTTTTTTTGTATTGCTTCAATGTAGGGTACCAATTTTAGTACGACAACACTAACGCTCGTTGTTTCAAAACACGCAGTAAAAAAACTAATTACTCTATGTAAATAATATTCATTTTGTTGTTAGAAAAGTTAGGGTTTTACTCGAAGTATGCTTTTTTTGTAAACACGTTTTCTCATTTAATTGTATTAAATCAATGAATTAAGTTACAAAGATTCACATTGATTTAATTTTGCTTTTTTTGGTACGGAAACGTCTAAAGAAACGAAGCCTGCGTTTCGTTTACATGCCCAATCAAAAAAATTCTGGAAACGGATTATTTAACTCACTAAAAATAAGAAATCTCTCGGTTCTAAAGATAAAACTATTAAAATTGTTATCTGTTATCTTTTGTTTAACTGGTTGCTTATATGAATATTAATTAAAGAAATAAAATATTTTGAAAAAAATAATGAAATGGTCGTAGGACAACAAAACGCGAAACGTCGTTACGAACGAACGAATAGTTCCTTCCGCCCGTTCGTTCAAACTAACAATGTTTTCATTCATTTTCATTCACTATCAAAAAAATGGCGTTGGATTAGGTTGTGCGTTATTGTTACTTTTTGTTTTTGTAAGATTTTAAAACTGTTGACTTAAACTGAGGTAAATATTGTCATAGTATATTTGTAACATTCTAATCTGTGTAATTAACGGCTAATATTTTGTATTAACATTGTAAATATGTTTCAACAGGTTAGCATGGGTCGTTCGCCCAGCCCGCGGCGGCGCGATGACAGGCGCCGAGATCGAGAAAGAGATAGAGACCGAGATAGGGACCGCGAGAGGCGGAGGCCTCGCACCCGGTCCCGTTCACGCTCTCTGGACCGCCGGCGCCGCTCCCCTGACCGCCGGCGCAGCCCCTCGCCGCGCCGCCGCCGATCCCGCACATCGTCTCCAGGACCGTCAACATCCTTCGTAAAGCCAAAGAAGACGTTCGGCGAGCGTCCGATAGTCACCCCCGCGGATCTAGAAGGTAAATCTCCTGAAGAACAGGAAATGCTTAAAGTAATGGGGTTTTGTGGCTTCGATACTACAAAAGGAAAGAAAGTTGATGACAATGTTGAGGGAGATGTCCACGTAGTATTAAAACGTAAGTACAGGCAGTACATGAACAGGAAGGGCGGGTTCAACAGGCCTCTAGACTTTGTTGCATGATTCCTCGGTCAACGCACAGCGTTTCCAGCGTGTACCATGTTGGTCTGTTGTAGATTTAAGGCTAATATGTGATATTTTTGATAGCTCGGTTTTATATGAACATTATTTAATATGTAGACTGTTATTTACAACTTGCCCGGGCAAGTTATCAGGCATCCATAGCTATGCATTACCGATGCAAGCTTATTTATCGTGATATGTGGGCCTACTCGGTCTGATGCCATATTTTTACAGTACATACCCAGTCATTTACTAGTTTTTCATGTTTAACTAACAAATACTGACAACTACTGCAAGTTTCAATAAGAATTCTTCTGAAGATCATCAAAATTCAGGATTACCGAAGTGTTCAGGCTTGTTGTATGAGAACAATACATTAATATTATGAACACAGCTGTAAGATTCGAAACCGAATGTTATTATTTGGTTTCATGTTAAAAAACTATCAGAGAATATGTTGAATGACCTTTAAGGGCATTTAATATAATCAATATTTACATTTTATTTACAGTTTTTTTTCACAATTATTTACTCAATTTCCTGATCATTGAAATAATTCAATCAAAATTCATATAATTAAGACTATAAGAATCGGTGCAAAGACAGAAATTAATATGCTTGAGCGGTTTTCATTGGTTACTTGATAATAAACAAAAAACACTGAAAATTTAAAAGAAGACCAGAATGTCACGCATATTTATATCATGCAGGCGATTTTCAACTCAATAACTGTTGCTAAAGAGTTCATTATCAATGATAACCGCTCAAGCATATTGCTACTTCATCTGCATTGGCTCTAGATCATTTATAATATTCATGGGAACTTTTAAGATAAAATTTAGATGCAAAAAGAATTACTTTCTAAAGATAGGGTTACATCTGGCGCAAAAGCCATGCGGTAATCTGTCTTATTATATTACAAACTCTCCCATAGAAGATCCTTGGCATTGAATTTGGTTGCAAACTTGTTTTCATACAAAACTGGCCCTTGATCATGACCGGTAACGGAAAGAAAGTTATTTAGGGTCACAAACAATAGAATATACTATTTCAAAACTTGTTTACTGGCGATTTTGTACTCTTACAAGATAAGCTGACATTTTGAAAAAGAAAAAGGGGTGTAAGTTTATTTTTGACGAACGCTTCCTGCAAATTGCAGTTCCGGTTATTTTTATCTCAAGTCTGGGAATGCTTTTTGCGTTAGGGAAACAGGGTTTAAAACGTATTTAAAAAGTAGGAGTGACTTTTAGATTTTTAATTTCATGTCAAATCTAAAATTGAATAGACTACTAAGATGAAAAACACTTCACAAAAAAAAATTAAACATTAAAATTACAGGGGAAGTTCGCGCATATAAAAATGTATGAAATTGTGCGTGCGCAAACTTCCCCCACTACAAAAACTCTTGCCAACTTACGTGCCGGTAACTGTATTTGCGTGTCAAAACTTATTGATTATTTTACAGTCAGCAAATAGTCTTCTATTCCTGTGGTTTGGTAAATTTAACAAGTACAGTTTAGAATTGTAAAAACAACAGATTAAATTGATGATGCATTTAAATCCAATAGAAATGGATGTGAAAATTTTACAAATTAAGTGCAAGAAATAAATGCCGCAAGGAATTATGTCTTAAACGCAATTGTCAACCCGTTTTTAGTATATTATTAATTAAATACATACATAAACTCACGCCTTTTTCCCATGGGGGTAGGCAGAGTTTATTAATTAAATTTAAAAATTAATGCTCAATAATATTTTAATTCTGACGGTTATACACTTTTCTATACAATTTTTCTTATACAACATTAAGACTGGATGTTCATGTAAAACCAAGCTTACTCTATCAACTTTTTTACATAGAATTAAGTGTTAAATAATTGTTTCAATCTCACATAGATAAGAGATATGGCTGTGATAATATAAATAGTTTTACATGTTAAAAAAAAATTGCAATAAAAAAAAACATCTTCTGGCACATTGAATACTAAATTCTGACAGTATAGAAGGAATAAAAAGGCTGATTGATCAATCGTTAAATAACTTTTATTTGAAGAATAAATGACATCTGTCATATTTATCACTTTATTAAGCGTTATCTGGCGATTGCAAAAATTGGCCCTTGGTAAAAATCTACCTATTTTAATAATTACTACTTTTTCATGTCTCATTAGCATAAAACAAAACGGATAAATTATGAAATGGGTAGAATTTTGTTAAAGGTAAGATTTTTTTATCTACACTGAAAGTAGAACTGAAGTAGTATTTAAAAAACTGGAGAATTTAACTTCAAAAATAAATTTTGGTTTTTCAACTTAATTCACTAAAAATATTAGGCCATTTTGAATTTTATTATCACAGCTATACTTCTTATACTCCGACGTCTTGATGATAAACTTCAGAAATATGTTTTACAAACTTATATAATTAAAAGGATATTTTTGGACAAACCATCCATGACATCCATACAGGTTTCAGAGAAAGGGTTAACAGGGAAATCTAAGCCTCTCCCATATGTCCAAGTTACTAAAAACCATATTATGGACTTACTCAATACTCAAATAGGTACAAATTATGTTTCTTTGGGGCCGCTTGACAAAATCATTCATATTTTTTAACATATCAAACGGCACCTGATACAAAAATTAAATATTTTGGCTATGTAAGAGTGCCGCTTCAAATTCATTCTTTTTAAATTCAGTTGCCGTTGAGATTGACCGAAGATTTTATAGTTCCAAACTTGCAATAAAACTATGCTGACATATATCACATTTGTAAGGTTTTTATTAGTAATTAAAAGTCCTGCTGCTTCAGTACAGCAATGACTACGTGTTACTTAACGGCGATTTTATATGTATCCGTATTTCTGAAGTCCAACATCAAGACTTAGTTGTAAGTTAGGTTTAGTCCGTTACCGCAGTCCCCGCGCGCAGCTCCCGCCCGCGCGGGCCCAGTCAAGCGCCTCCGCGCACCCAAGAAACAGTCTGCAATGTGCACGGGTCATGACGACCATTTTTGTGGTCTCTCGGGGCTGAGTTGAAGATACATGGCATAAAAATCTCGATTACTTTGGATGACAGATTTTTGTCAGTTCTTGTAGCAATGATTTACATAGAAAATCTTACAAGGACTGATGAGAAAGTCTTAAATAAATTCTATAGTGAGCGCCTGAGCGGTATAAACTATAAAATTCTCCGCACGATTTTATACACTCAAACTTTTAGAACGAACTTTATACAGCTCACTATACACCCAAAATTACTGAGCCATATCCGATGCAACTCTCTCCGAGAGATTGAACTATAAGACTGAAGCGATTCGCACTAGTTGTAAGTTATCCGCACGGCGCACCTCTAGTTAGTAGAAGATCTATTTATACACACACATATACACACCCCCTCCCCCCAGAATGAACCCCTATCCTCCATAATGTACAATAGTTAAGATCTGTACCACATAATGTTATGTTATTTGTAAGAGGTGGAACTATTTTTGGTGATGACACAGTCACACATAACCATACAGGCTGTATTTTGACGATGTTTTGTCACATTTTGAATTTAACATTGGCAACACTCATTCTTTTTTGGATTAGTGTTGCCTATTCATAAAAATTCTATTACTTATTTTAATTACTTTTTTGGTCAGCGTACCCCCAAATTATTTGGGGAAATTAAATAAATTAAGCTTAAAGTTTTGTTACCATCTCTAAATTACTAAATAACATAGCATTATGTCGTGCCGGTCCCCGATATACAATAATATACAATGGTTAAATATATTTTTTATGTATATTATGAACGCAAGCGCCGTGCGGGTGTGGATGGCGATCTATCGTCCCCGTTCGCATTGCAAGCAGTTTGTCAATACATCTGCCCTTTGAATGAATCTCCAGAACTTATAAAACTTTCCATAGCACAGTTTCGCACAAATAAAAAAAAATGTCTATCACTGAAGCTAATGCTTGTAAATCCGATTTTTTCTTACAAAGCATCAGTTTCAGTGGAAAATTTGCAGAAAAAAAAAATGTTTTGTGTAAAATAAAAACTTAGTACCGAAAAATCTTTATGTCAAGGTACTATTTCGCGCCAATTCTGATTGTCAGGCGCCATCTTTGTTTTTCCGGATAAATATTGTGTTTAGGTATTTCAAATACAGATCTAACATTTTAATTGTAAAAAAATGTTTTAAAAATAATTCTGTTTGTTGTAATAACAATGAGAAAAATAATTGTTTAATTGATATTGTATAACTAAAAAAAACTATAATTTTATTGATCAATTGTATCAATATCAATAATCTTCATTTATTAAAAGTTTGATTTATTTAAAATAAGATTTGGTAATTATTCTAATCCTATGTTTAAAAAAAACTATATCAACACCTATTATATTACTGATTACAGTAATAAAAACAGAAAGGATTCATTCCCAATGTACATACCACGAATTATTTATACTTATTTAAAATAAAAATTTAAAAAATGTATTTTTAAATAAAAATTTACTCCATTATGCAAATCAGCATTGAGAACACTAAATCTCTAGAATAATCTCTATTTCAATCTTCAAAAAAAACATTCTTATATTTTGATTGATCAATCCAATAAGTGCCAAAGAACTTAAAAATTACGATTGATCAATCCAATGACTTTTCAGATTTCAAAAACTTAATAATTTTTTTTTCGCTTAACTACAGAAAATCAAACTTCAATTTGATTTTAAAAATAAACTAGTCATGATTCCCTTCTCGTGCTGATTTTGCAAAATGTGAACTATTGTAATATTTCGGTGTTTTTAAATTTTAGTTATATCTAGAATAATGTGTACTAAATTATATCCTTGGTACTTTTCTCGAGTTTATGTCTACGCTTCATACATTTATGTACAGTACCCGGCAATAAATATTGCACATCGACCTTTGGAAAGAGACAATCGGCTAATTTCGGCTTCGTAGAGCGTTATCTCTGTCGCACGAAATACAAACAGTCTGGTATCTATTAGGAGCTGTTCAAACAAATTATGATTTGCTTCTTTTGATAATTCTTTTTATTCTTTGTATAAAATACGAAATACGATAAAGGTCGATGTGCAATATTTATTGGGTACTGTAATCATTACTGGCACTACACATTTTTTCTAACCAACGTATAGCTCTTATAAAATTGGTGTAACAAGACACATCACAGCAGTTACGTTAAGTGTCCTTTTACACCCTTTAAAGACCGTGTTTTGTGTAGAAAATTATTACATACATACATACACACGTAACATTAGTACACCCACATTTGTATGTAAAATTATTTCTAATTGTGTAAATTAAATAGTTTTGACAATTGTAATATTGTTTTGGCTTCTTACTTAAGAAAAATAATTAGTTTTAATAACAATTATATCAGAAATATAAGTTTAGTTGAAAATAAATGTATGCTGTCGATTTCTAAGTTATCTATTGTCAAATTATTTTATTGTTTGGTAGATTGATTTGGCATTGTATAGTATTTTTGTTTTCTGTACATTTTGTGTATAAAAATTTGATTTTATTTTTGTTGGCCAAGGATTCAAAATGAATAGATCATTTTGGAATTAAACTTGATTTTTTATTTTACGATCATTAACTCCCCAAAATACTTGCAAACAGAATAAGTTTGATTTGTGCCGTTTATGAAACGCAGTATGCAGACTACACGCAGGTATTCAAAGTGGTGTCTACAGAGTTCAAGAAACGTAGCTACAATTAGATAGTTAATTCGTGGTCGTGGTGTACAAAAATGTAAAATAAGGTACCAAAAACATTGATTATTATTAAATAAAAAGCTTTTTTACAAAAAAAGATAACCACCTTCAAAAACTACAAAATAAAAATAACTTTAGTTTTGGAAGTCGGCGGCTTTGGTTTTGTTTTTTGTTATGTAGGTAAGTATTGCCACCGACTTCCAAAACTAAAGTTATTTTTATTTTGTAGTTTTTGAAGGCGGTTATCTTTTTTTGTAAAAAATCTTTTTATTTTTACTTTTTAGTGCTTGTGTATAATGATTGAAATCCTTACAAAAAGCCCTTTCAAACAATACCTCACACGATTTATTTAATTTTGGAAACTGGTAGGAGGGGGGTTGACGTACCCCCCCCCCTTTTCCTTCAGTCAGTCATCGACTACACGTATAAACAAAGCAATTTCACTTGTTACGATATTGCTGCTGTGATTCTGTGAGGAGTTCCATTCCATATCTCCGAAGTTCATCATCAGATATTGAAATGGTGATAATGGGACCACACGGGAAGCACCAGCTTTCAAATAAAAAAAGAATCATAAAAATCGGTTCACCCAGTCGCAAGTTAGGAGCTAACAAACATAAAAAAAAATACAGTCGAATTGATAACCTCCTCCTTTTTTTGAAGTCGGTTAATAACTCATATCTCTGGTACTACCTACTTGGTTTTTTTTTTATTTGTATTTTTTTCTGAATGGCCATTAGTTCTACCATGACCCATTTCAAGATTATCCATTCATTACCGGACACCCGATATATTGCTGCATAAATAGAGTATTCTCTATATCTTTCAGTATACTAACATATTGAGTCTTTGTTACTTGAATAAATAAATATTGTTATTATTATTCGTAAAGGTGCAATTATTACCACTCCGGTGTGACGTCACACTGCACTTTTTTATATAAAATTGATAAAATTAAAACAGCAGTAACGAACGTCGTAATTAATGGATGTCGTCGGTTAGAAACCACCTTATCTATAGTTACAAGTAAAAAAAAAAACAGTGTAGTATGTCATAATTTACATTTATTTCTCACTTACTTATTACATTTACAGCACAGTTATTTCATAGTGTTATGGAATGTGTCAATTATGTCGGGTTATGGGACTGCGCGTACGATCGACTGAATTTCATTCAATTTCTTATGGTTCTAAATAGATCTTGTTACTATATGGACTAGCATTTACAATATAATGGTGCCGATTCCCTTGTTCACAAACTAAACTAAAATTAGACTATTTCTATCTTTTTCTGTCCAATAAAACAAGAAAGAGACGAATGTAAATTAGAGCTGTCAAATTAAGTCAATCTGACACATCCATACAATTATAGTTGACATCTTGAAACGTATAGTAAAAAATACGGAAAAGTTCAAGCCAAAACTAATTTGACATCTCTCGAGTTTTTAAATGTCACCGTCCTTTTCTTTCGCTGTATATCAGTAAGAGATGTCAATTCTCTAAAAATCTAGTTTGTGAACAAGGGAATTGGCATCATTATTTGAGTATAGTATAATATCATTGAGAGGTCCGAGCAAAAGCGTAACGCAATTCAACATAACGTAAATTAAATCTTTAAATTAGAAATATCCGTTTCGCAAATAATATTTATAGTACCGATACAAACGACTTGCCCAAAGAATTTTTTGCAAAGCGCGTACCCCCATTTTTTTCAAAGGCGTAAGCACGCGCGCTTTCGGTACTGTTGAAGTAAAATAATTATGTTTACAAGACGTGTTCTTGTTACTTATTTATTGAGGTGACTGACATAACGCGCTATCGTACGCACAGTTTTATAGTTAATACAGTTTCAACCTTTCAACAAATAGTTACAAAGTTTATAGTAGAATACGGGTAGTTCACACCATTAATCCATAATTCCAAAACATAACTTCTTTAAAGAAACACTTAATTTTAGCTCTGAAAACCCGATTCATTTTCAATTATTTGTAAAGTTAGATTTATAGCTGCTTTAAAATCAATAAAGTTATATTTCGACTTTTTATTCTATTCAGTAACTTGTTCAAAGAAAAGGGTTGTGGAGGTCAGATAGGCAGTCGCTCCATGTAAAATACTGGTATTCAGCTGCATCCGGTTAGACTGGAAGCCGACCCCAACATAGTTGGGAAAAGGCTAGGCAGATGATGATGAACTTGTTCAAAGAAAAATAATGTTACCATACTACAACTAATAGTTAACGATTTTGCGTAAGGAACGAATGAACGGGAGGAAAAATGGTTTAAGACCAAGTTAAGTACATTATTTAAGTTCATTCAAATTCGTTCATTCTTACACCACCGCACTATAATTTTTGTCAAAACTTGGTAACCCTTTAACTGTCAAGATACATGGAATTAAAAGTCGAAATAAAGTCAATTGAGTTGTCAAATAAGTGACGTCACAGGTCAACATATCTTTGGGGGGATTTGCGTTTTGACAGATCATAAAAAGTATGTCAATTTGATTTGTGGTGTGAACCTACCGTACATTCAAAGGTATTTTTTATTAAAATAATAAAAAACAATAAAATCGAATTTAAACAGCGATTAGTCTTTTAATTCACTCTCAAATCACTTTTTAAATGTAAATAATAAATTAAATAAATAAGTACCACGATTATATTTTAAAGAATACAAAATATATCAAACAGATCTTAACGTGCTTAGACTATCCATTTCATACGAAAATGAACCTTAAACATAAACAAATAAATAATCTTTTGCAATTTTTCTTTAAATTAAGAATACTGAAAATTAAGATCACTGAATTAAGTTAAAAAAAACACTTAAAAATTAAATTAAATACAATTTTTAGGAACTTGAAAGCATCTATGGTTTTTTTTTTATTATTCTAAATATTTTTTGTTTCGTAAGTGTAACATAACATCACGCCTGTAATCCCCGAAGGGTTAGGCAGAGGTACCCATTAGTACAGCCACATTTCGCCAGTTATGTTTAAGTCCCATGTAATAGGGGGCGACTCCCAAGCAGAGCTAAGTGGTATTGGCTTTATCCATCGAGCCCAAAGTCTGCTCATTCCTTACATTACTTTAAAAAATATGGGCGTACTATACAGCTCTGCCGAACCCGACGGTATAAGCAAGCGCTATGATACGGTGATGCAGCGATTTGAACCTATAATCAACTAACCTAAAGTCCAAAATCGGTGGCTGATTTTTCATTTATTTTCTTAACAAATTATGAAGATAGGTAATTTATAACTGCACTTGTTAAATATAGAGGACGTTAGGGACATAGCTTTGTAAAAAAATCAGCTGTTCTATACAAAAGGGCAATACATGGTCGAATTGTATGGAACAGGTATTTATTTTTAAATAAAAACTATAAAATTCGACCCTGGAGATCGTGTACTGAATCCAGAGACGTATCTAGGGCGGGGCAAGTAGGGCCCAAACACCGGGTATCTACAGAAGGGGGGCGCAAAAATCACGAACGAAAAAAATGAGAAAATCTAAATACACTACAATAAACCATTTCATAGTGTTATATTAACTTCGTGATTTTATTTAGTGTATAGATCTGTTTTTTACATAACAATGATATTTGAAGGGGCCTACGATAGGCGCCATTTTCTTAATCCATGGCTAAAGTTTTCGTTACTTTCTTCCATCGTGTAGTACGGCATATAATCCTAACTAATATTATAAATGCGAAAGTAACTCTGTCTGTTTGTCTTTCTGTCTGTCTGTCTGTCTTTTCTTCTCGCCTAAACTACTGAACCGATTTGTGTGAAATTTGGTACATTGTAAGTGTGAACCCCAACAAAGGACATAGGCTACTTTTTATTCGACTTCGACTTCGTCTGCGTCCGCGATAACCGACATATACGCGGACGAAGTCGCGGGCAAAAGCTAGTTATACATATTATATTATTATTTGGGTACAGCATCAGATATGTATGTTCAATACATAATTATGTATTTCATATTCACCATACAAACTTTAATATTTACAATTGTTTTTCATTAATTAGTTAATTTATCATTTTAACACACTTATTATTAATATACAGGGATGTCTTTTTGAGATGGGACGGGAATGCAAAGAGTTACTCGTGGTCAATTTAAAAATAATATTAGTTAACAAAAATTTGAACTGAACAAAAGTGTCTATGGACAGGACTGGATTATCCATTAGCCCCGCATACGGTAAAGTTTCTTTATTGTTTTTTGGGATTATAGAATTTACAAAAGGGTAAAGAAGCTCCAAGACGTGGATTGCTTAGGGGCCCCGACACGATTAATCCGGCCCTGGCAGCAGAGCTTAAATTTAGAAGAAAAATAGAGATCTGTTTTAGTAAAGTTTCTTAACTATCTGCATTTCCAATCCTACCCTTTGAGCCAATAATGTCATGAGCAAATAGTGTTGCATGCTAAGAATAAATTACAAATAAATCATTGTATTTTTTATCTGAAGTGAGTGGCACACGAAACTTTCAATAATTTAAAACGTAGATTTGCAACTTTGGTTCTACAATCTCAAACATATTTAGGACAAGACAGAATTCAAATTCATTCTTGACAAAATATCATTACACGCAATTGTCAACTGTATGTCTAGTGCGTTTTAGTTCATTGTTAATTAATAAATGAAAATCCTACCTGAGAGTGCAGATATTGTGTGACATAATAATTAATAAATATTCATCTTCTAAATGTATGGAAGTGTATTTGATTATGAGAGTGTACATTATATTATAGTTAGAGATAAACTACTATAACATGGCGCGCCCCTCCATATTACTATTTCAATGTGTGTAGTCACATCCGTATGAAAGAGTTTGTATGTAGTTGTGAGTAATCGTCTTCAGTAGCAGGCCGGCAGATTTGTTGGTCAACTTATCATAAAAAGCCGACCGCGCAAGACAACGTACCTGTCATTTTTATAGAGTATGTCAGTGCAGCGCCATACTAGTAATAATGAGTGATTAATGACGCCGCTAGTCGAGCAACAAATCGCTGATTGGTTTTTGTTTCGGGAGCCCTCTCAGTACGCACTAGGGCTTTCATCCCGGGAGTCTCGGTCTCGAAAATTTCGAGAGTCTCGACGATTTTTTGGAATTTTCGAGACTCGAGACTAACACGTTCGGTCTCGGGAATAACGAGACTTTTGAGACTTGAGTCACATAATTAACAGTATTAAATAATCTACTAAACCAACAGTATTTTTTTATTACGGTTACATGGATATGGCAATGGCGACTCTGTAATGTGAAGACTGCAGAGCTCACAAGTTTAAGTACAGAAGAACAACTGGAATTTCAGCTTAACAATTTGTAAATCCTCGTAAAATATTTGTATTCAGCTGCATCCGGTTAGACTGGAAGCCGACCTCAGCATAATTGGGAAATGGCTAGGCAGATGATGAATTTGTAAATACCCCAAGAATACGAAGGACAGAATATAACTTCTATGTCTATCCAAGTCTTATAGTAGCGGATCGCTAAGTGACTCAAGACCTGCGTGACAAAGCTTGAACTACGTGAACTTGATACTATTCTAAATATTATTTTTGTATGCATGGGGTAAAATTACGTCATCTTCAATTAATGCTGTATCCACTAGTCGGTATTGCGCCTCATAGAATTCGCAGGACTGAAGCAAGCCGCACAAAAAGGGCGAAACTAGAAAAAGACGTCACCCAATGCACAACTATACTTCTGTGCACCAGAGACTTAAAAGCCGGAAAAGTTTTCTTGGATGCGTGAGTCCATCTGATGGCCACACTATCTCGGAAAGGTAGTACGATCTTTGGCGAGAGGAACTGAACCCTCCTGATCAGTTTATCGAGCCATCGAAGAGATTTCCACCTGGGCACGCGTTGCCGTGGCGGACTTGGAAAACTTTAAACAGACTCCACACCCAGGTCGGCCGCAGTAAAAGGAATCTCCAAAGGTGGCTTCGCAGATGGCACCGATCTTCAGTGCCTATGCAGTATCTCTCCGCAGACCATGGCCCACCTATTACGTTGCGCTGCATGCCCAGTCACCTGCACACATGAGGACCTAATGGCTGCGCCAGTGGATGGTGTTATGGGAGCTGAATACTGGGCCAAACAAAAAAATCAACAAAATTTATAAGAATCTATATTTGCCATCGATACGCTAAGAAGAAGAATGTTGTGTTCTATTTTTAGTGTTAACTTTGCTAAAAACCTACCCTCAAAAGGGTCAAGCCAAACGACAATCCTGGATTGTCGACCACTGATGACTTGTAAACAACCTTGCACGTAAGTAGAAAAGCCCTCTTTGAAAATGGGGGCAACAGACGGAAATACCCTAATTATCAAAACCTGTTTCCCCCATTAGCGTAGAAGCAGAGAGAGCTTTTTCTAGCGCGGGATACTTTTGTAATTAAATTAGGTCTGAAAGGTTTTGTACGTGCCCATTGCACCCAATACAAAAATGAAAAAAAAAAACTAAAGCCAGTAAGTAAAAAACCTAGTTTTGAAATAGTCTCGAAAGTCTCGTTTTCTCCGGGAATTTCGAGACCGCCTCGAGTCTCGTTTTTTTTTCCCGGGACTGAATAATGGGTCGAGACTGAAAGCCCTAGTACGCACACATGCGTTGTTAGTCTTGTAAATACTTTTACAAACACATTCAAACGTTTTGAATTGTGGAGGGGCGCGCCATGTTATTGTAGTTTATCTCTACTTACTTTTTTATAGTGCTATAGAAAAAGAAATATTGGACCTGGCGTACACGCCCCGACACTGCGCAGGAGTTCCGTTTCTTTAAAATAATAAAATTATTCATTTCTTTTTCTATAGATTTAAATACTTTCGTAAAATATTATCGTTAATAAGGCCGTGTACATACCAAACGTACATTCAGCCGCCGACTGACTACTGATTGTGACGACTGACCTTATAGTTTTGGTGTAAACACGGCTTAAAGGTCATCGCCCTCTATAACAGTACCGACAGCAAAAAAAGGCAATCAAGTAAGAGCTTTAAAACGTGTGCAGTAACATCTCTTAGTTAGCCATGACGGGTGGCGGCATTTTTTGAGCACCTATGCATTGAGCACCAAGGGTTGGTGCCCTAAGAGTACCACATTAAAATATTGATTGGTGCTCTAGATGCTCAAACGGTAATACTCCGACATGATGCCCCCTCTACACCATCCCTCTCTACTAGTGATGAAAGACCTCGAGGCTATTAAACCTTTTTATTTAAGACTAGCCTCAATTTTGAAGACTCGACTCCAAAAATAGGACTCGAGGCTTATTACTAATGTGAAAAAGCTCGAGTCATTAAAAAAGACTCGAGTCATTAAAAACGACTCGAGTTCTTTACTAAAAGGTTTGAGGCTTAGTCGCGAGTCTTTTAAGAAAAGGACTCGAGTCTTTTAACAAAGCGAGTCGTTTTAACGTGAGACCATAATGATGTAAACTTCAGTGTATGATTAAAACATATTTATTACAGATTAGAAGATACTTAATAATAATAGTAATAACTTTTAATGGTACAGAAGATACCTACAAGCCCAATCATTGTAACATATTGTTGACGCGTTTTTACGCGCGCGTCTCACGACTCGCGACTCGCACGACTCACGAACTGAGTCTTTTTCAAAAGGGTTCGAACCTTTTCGTTGCGCCTGAGTCTTTTAAAAACGGGAGTCTTTTTAAAACGACGAGTCTTATGTTTAAACCTCGAGTTGTGAGGCTTAAGACTCTTAAAAGGGTTAGGGTTCAGGGTTTAAGGACTCGATTGAGTCGCAAACCCTCATAACCGAGGCGAGTCCTTTTTAAAGACTTAAAAGACTCGAGTCCTTTCATCACTAACAGTCGCGTGTGTGCGCGCGCATACTATAAACTCCGGAATTTATTATTTAAATACATTTTTTTTTATCATGGTATAGTACAGTAAAACGTCATGCCACCAGCAGCTGTCACGACTCACTTGGAAATTTTACTACCAAAGGAAGTATCACATCAAAAAAAGTTGACGGCTCGCGGGCGGCGTGCTTGCCAAACCGTTGGATATTTCGAAGCGGTTCCGGTCGAACTATTGCCGTATCGGAGGGTAGCTGTTACAGTGAGTTAAGACCTTAATACTATTATTTTAACGTCTTAAATACAATGTTTCAGTATATACCTGATATACTTGTAAATTGGTGAACATTTTGCTTCTAAAGTTAACCTTTGACTAGCATACTGCTATTCAATAACATACAGGGTGTATTTCAATTTACTGCGAAGCTTTTAGGAGATGAAAGTACTAATGAATACGAACAACTTTTATTATGAGACCAACTCTGACTCTTTACTTACAAAATGTACGTGCAACAGCTAATTTATTGATCGACTGCGCCGTAGCCAAAAAGGAGGGTTATGAGTTTGACTTGTATATATGTATGTTCGCTCATAACTACTCAAGGGCTCAACCGATTTTGATAAATGATACTTACGTCATTAGATTCGTACATAAAATTCTTAAAAATAACTTTAACGGTCGGGACCCATGAAAAATCTTAGACCGGCTTCCCAATCCTTCCCAATCTTAATCTTCCCAATCTGTGAAGTTTCTTGCTCGTTCTTCTCCATAGAGATCTACCTACGTTTTGAAACGAGCAACTAGCTTCAACTTTCTGACTAACTGACAGACTCCTTGACAATTCAAAAGTGCCTGTAAATGCTTTGACTTTAATCAATATTGGGTCTCGGCTGTGAAAGTCTAGACTACAGTACTAAGTCTAGAGTACTTACTTGTTTTTTATTGACACAATTATTTTTTATATATATTTTTTTTTTAATCAGATTTCCGTGTCAGTCCCATAGTCAAAGTTGCTCATATTAATGAGTAATTTCACCCCCTGTTAACGCGCAGTGAATAAAAATACACCCTGTATATACCTTATCATTACACTGTGAAGATCTATACTCTTATACATCTATGACACAGTACTCTTGCTTTAATCATGACATACGGAGCTTCAGAAAGAGACTGTCGCACTTGGGAGTGACAGAGACAGCGCTATACTGACCGAAACTGTTTTTAAAACTCCGATATGTGTTGCACGCCCCTCTATAGTACAAAACAAAGTCGCTTCCCGTTGTCTGTATGCTTAATTCTTTTAAACTGCGCAACGGATTTTAATGCAGTTTTTATCAATAGATAGAGTGATTCAAGAGGAAGGTTTAAGTATCTACATTGCACCCGTGCGAGGGGCGAGTCCCTAGTTTTTTTTAAAAAGGAAAATTAAGTACGGTATTCTATAATATGCATGTTGACACCATTAAAAAATAATTCCAAAACACTAAAATATTGTGTTTGGGTGTGTCCCGAGAATATCGGGAAGTCTCGAAAAAATCGGGAAGTCTCGAAAAAATCGGGAAAACCAGCAACGCTGTAATGGAGGGGTGTGCAAGTCTGCTTAGCCGGTGTACTGTGTGGTGCGGTGCTTAGAAGGGCGCGGCTTCGTCGAGCGTATGCAGCCAGTTGAAGATCATCATGTTGCGCTCGTACTTGGACAGAGGCCGCCCGCGCTCGCGCTCCAGGTCCGCCGCCGTCAGCGCCAGGTGCGCCGCCTCTGGCGGGGGGGGGGGGAATATCATGATATACTCACTTTTACGCAAGGTACAACACGAGCCACGAAAAATGAGACTTGACACACAACCTTTATTATTTCGTAATAAATATTATAATACTAGCTGACTCGGCCACGCGTTGCTGTGGCTTGAAGTAAGTAAAGATATTGAGGTCAATAATCGAGATAAAAACTATCCTAAAGGCGCGTTTCCATTATGCAAGTGTTTGCATACATGTATGACGTCAGACTTGTGTGCAAGTCATTTGAATTGGAAACACGATTTTGTTCAACTTGCAGCTTGCATACAAGATTTTAGTGGTATACAAGTTAGTTCTCAAAGTAATAAAGTCATAAACAAAGTAATCCTCTATGCACGACCGCATGCGCTTGCAACTTGCGTGCAAATGTGCCGACTTGATTATTGTGCATACAAGTTTAAACCTAATTGCATACAAGTTGCAACTTGTTTGCAAGTTGTTGTTTCCACTATACAATTTGCATGCAACTTGCAACTAGTATGCAAATCACTTGCATAATGGAAACGCGCCTTAAGATCTTGTAAGTTTGACCAAATTACACACAGTAAGCCATAATATTTCATAAAAAATGGTTGAGTAGTTTAGGAGTCCATCCCGGACAAATAACGTGGCGCGTAATTTATATTATATATTAAGATTAGCGATTTTCTAAAACATTAACCTAATTTTTTCCTAACATAATATTTAGTCTTCATGTATGTATGTAAGTATAAACATTTCGCATCACTATGTTTGTCCGGGATAAACTCCGAAACTCCTTAACGGATTTTTATGAAATCTGACTTAGTAACATCATTATATCAAGCTTGAAATCTCGGAAGGGTTAAGCAGAGTGGTACCCATTATTAGAACAGCCACATTTCGCCAGTTATGTTTAAGTAAGTCCCATGTAATAGGGGCGAGCCTATTGCCATCAACCGGGCACGAATTCAGACTCCTATCCTATATCATTGTATCCTATGTCATGTATATTACATGAAAATACAATTTATTCTATTCTACTTACTGTAAATGGTTTAAAAATTATTAAATACATACCAGGATGCACGAACCGCGTGTGTGTCTGTTTGACGTTGGGCACGGTCAGAGTGGTGGGGCCCGGGCCCCCCGCCCCACCAGGGGCCCCCGCGCCCGACACTGCGCACACCGCTGCCGCCTGACGAAGTACATTATAGGCTTCAATATTTTTTTTTTTAAGGTAGTAAAAATCATCAAATGACTCCTTCCGCCCTGGGTGGGGCGGAAGGGACTGTCAGACTTTTACTGACTAAAAAACCACCCTGTTCCTTCTGTTGCCCTTTACGTTCCGGGGCCACGGTATCCTGTTAAGACGTCCCGCAACCCCGGAGGCTTCAATATTCAACTACATTTAAACGTTTGCTAATCTACAGGTGAAAGACGATTAACAAAAGGTATTTATATGGCAGAGGTGAGTGGCAACGCAGAGAGGGGTCGCCCTAGGAAGACCTACACTGACCTTATTGGTGAGGTTCTTCAGAAAGGTCAGGTGCGCAGTACTCGTAACCGGCGTGCTTGTATGTCGAGATGTATGAACGTGGACGAGGTGAAAGGAGTATGTAAGGATCGTAGCAGGTGGCGTTCTGTGGTTTCTGCCTACCCCCATGGGAGAAAGGCGTGGGGGTGTGTGTGTTAGATTTAACGAGGGATGTATTTTAGAGGAGTGATATTTGTGAAAATGAACCACTTTCATTATTAGATTAAATCGGAAAAATATATATTGCCGCACCATACATTTTGTGTTCGCATTACTCGATAAATGCAGAGGTCAGCTCTAAGGACTTAAAAATAAAAGCATTTTTAATAAAATACCCTTAAAGGGGTTTAATATGGTTCGAAAGTGTATAAGAAGTCGTAAATTTTGAGAAATTCCTAAATGAAAAACCCAATAACACTTTGCCAGACTTGGGAATGGAACCCAGGTCACGTTTAATGGGACAGCTATTTCATAGCGTGACTCACCTCTAGTCTGTCCAGGTTGAAGTCGGACTGGGACATCCTCTCCAGCGCGCGGTACGTGGTCAGCAGGCGGCGCTTGATGTAGCTCTGTCTCACCTGCACGACACAACACAGCCGTTACAAGTGATTTAGTACAATCAACAAAAGTCAAAGTCAAAGTCAAATAATTTATTTCAATTAGACTATTAAAATGCACTTTTGAACGTCATTTTCAAGAGAATAGAAAAAATAGAATATTGAATCTAGTTGCCCCTTCCAAAAGGTAGTTTCGTATGGAGAAGAACGGGCAAGAAACTCCATACGTACTCTTTTTAAAAATATAAAGAGATAAATAAGAGATACTTTAACTATACACCGTGAATTTTAACTCGTTGTAAATCTTTCAGGGGGTGAATGTACTCATGAATATGAACAACTTTTACTATGGGACATAGTACGAAATGTGAAAAAAAAACAGCTGATCCATACAATTTGATGGTAAATTTCCATACCTTTCGTACTATGTCCCATAATAGAAGTTGTTCATATTCATGAGTACATTCACCCCCTGAAAGATTTACAACGAATTAAAATTCACGGTGTATGTGACGACCCTGGATACTCTTCGATTGAAACTTTACTTAATTAATGAATGGTTTATTATCTACTTTTGAAATCATCCTTAAAAAAATTAATGGTAAAAAAAAACTTTTTAACAACAAGCTTTTTTAGTGTGATGTTACTAACTTTATCGTTTTCTACTCTTCAAGCCCTTTCATTTAATACCCATATCAAGAGGATTGAGATTTTTTTAAAATTATTTTCTGTTATTAGCTATAAGTTTTCCTAAGAAATTAAAATAAAATAAAATAAAAAATTTGTAATCCGCCATCTTGGAGCGGCGGCCATATTGAAATTATTACAATATTGGACATTGTATTGTCACCAGAACTAAAGGTGTATGCAAAATTTCAGCTCAATCGGATATCAAGAAATGGTCGAAAAATGGTTTGCAAATTCTGAAAGGACAACTTACTTACATACGGACAGTGCAAGCTAAATAAAGGCTATATTAGTCAAAAAATACATAATTTACCTTCTTGTTATCTGTAGGTAGAGGTCGTGGTGAGGGCTGCGAGGGTTGCGAGCGCTGTGGAGACGGCAGCTGAGATCCACCTACTGAAGTAAAGCAAGCTTACACAACCGTACTCATGACGACTTATATAAATCTGCATAGCCTTTTCCCAACTATGTTGTGGTCGGCTTCCAGTCTAACCGGATGCAGCTGAGTACCAGTATTTTACATGGAGCGACTGCCTATCTGACCTCCACAACCCAGTAACTGGGTAATACGATACCCCTAGGTAAGACTGGTTGTCAGACTTTCAAGCTTCTGACGACTCGTAACGACTGTCAAAGATCCACGTATGACAGCCGGGACCAACGGCTTAACGTCGATGACGACGAATATAAAGAATTATATCTAGCACACAATTTCCAACCTTATTCATTGTACATTTTAGTTCATTATCAATAATAATGGTGCTGATTTCTTCGTTCACAAACTAAACTAAAATTAGACTATTTCTATCTTTTTCTGTTCAATAAAACAAGAAAGGGACGGATGTAAATAAGAGCTGTCACATTTAGTCAATCTGACACATCCATACAATTTTATAGTTGACATCTTAAAACGGAAAAGACGGATTAAAAATACGGAAAAGTTCAAAGCAAAACTAATTTGACATCTCTAACTTAGTTCTTAAATGTCACCGTCCTTTTCTTTCGCTGTATGTTAGTAAGAGATGTCAATTCTCTTTTAATCTAGTTTGTGAACATGGGAATCGGCACCAATATCAGTCTATTACGGTTCCGAAGGGTTAGGCAGAGATGTACCCATTAGTACACCCACATTTATGTAACATAAAAGTAACAGTTATAATAACATTTATCAACTAACTAGTACTATGTAAGTATGTACTTACCAGCCACCCAAGTGCTACAAGACCGCGACGCTGCGTTCAATGTTAGCGCTTCTAGAGCTGCACATAGACCGACTTCCGAAGTCGCACTGAAATAAAGGACATCTAGTTATAGAAAAACTACTATAACATGGCGCGCCCCTCCATATTACTATTTCAATGTGTGTAGTCACATACGTATGAAAGAGTTTGTATGTAGTTGTAATCGTCTCCAGTAGCAGGCCGGCAGATTTGTTGGTCAACTAATCGTAACTAGCCGACCGCGCAAGACAACGCACGTGTCATTTTCATAGAGTATGTCAGTGCAGCGCCGTACTAATAATAATCAGTAATAAATGACGCCGCTAGTCGAGTAACAAATCCCTAATTTGTTTTCGTTTCGAGAGCTGTCTTAGTACGCACACATGCGTTGTGAGACTTTTAAATACTTTCAAACGTTTTGAAATTGTGGATGGGCGCGCCATGTTATTGTAGTTTATCTCTAAGGCGTAAACGGTCTTAAAGTTAACTGTGTTTTGCGAATTCGGGGGGTAAAGTCAAAGTCAAATCATTTATTTAAATTAGGCCATTATAAGGCACTTATGAACGTCATTACAAAAAGAAAAAAGGAATTGATTCTAGTTGCCCCTTCCAAAAGGTAGCTTTGTATGGAGAAGAATGGGCAAGAAACTCCATACGTACTCTTTTAAAATTAATGTTTACAATATTTGTATACAGAATCATACACGACATGGCACGTGAAAGCAATGTATTGTATGTACCCTATATAAAAACCTAAATCATAATAATTAAAAGGTATTACAAATTAAGGGCATTGCGACGTAGTGCTGCGTGGTGTAACGTATTCTAAATTCTCACAATGAAATGTGTATCTTTTCGTGGAGAAAATAAAGTAATATTTTGAGTCGCTCTTTTAAAGTGTGCACGCAGCGTCGCGTCTCGGTGTGAACTGACCCTAAGTGGTCTATACCTCCTGATCGGCTGGCACAGGTCGCGGCAGTGCGTGACGTCAGCCGCGCTGAAGGAGCGGCGCAGGCCCAGCTGCGCGCACAGCGCCGCGCAGCCCGCCAGCAGCTCGCGGCAGTTGTCCGTCGACTGCAGCGGCAGGGACGAGGACGACGGTCGCCTGGAATTACACACCTAAATAGTGAAAGGTCTCTCACTCACCCACTCACAGGGGCGGATCTATAAATAGGCTTTTTGGGCCCCGTGAATATAAAGGCCCCCCAGCCCCCGATGGAGAGAAAACTAACGAAATGAAATGAAATGAAATGATGATTTAATGAAATGATGATTTATTCAGTAAATTGGTTATAAATAACACTTTTACACGTCACATTTGTTTTTTTTTTAACTAGATGAGTCCAGTGTTTCCTAGCCGACTGCTCTGAGAAGAAACACCGAAACAAACTCAGAGGTCAAAGTCTCTTTTAAAGTCCATACAATTACTTGTAATGGTCAAATCATATGCGAACCAAGTAGGTTAATGTCCGAGGTGGTCTCTTGAGGAGAGAGGCACACAAATTTGAGTCGGCCTGTCCAGTCAGTGCACGCATTTGTCAGAAATCGTCAAGCTCGACTCAGAACTTAAGGAGCTCAACGACACGACGAACAATACCACAGAAAGGACATTTGGGTAGGCCGCATCGAATACTCATTTAAAACAAAACATTTTAAAAATAAATTATTCCTGTATTTTATCACTTTACTCTCCGCTCCATGACGCTCCCTCGCCTTCGGTTCAGGGTTGCAATACAATCTCGACTGTAATGACAAACTTAACTCACTAGTATCATAATGCATTAAAATAACAAACAGTTTTTTGAAAAAATAGCAATTAGATTGAATAATTAGGTAGGCCCCCAAATAGTGTTAGTAGCCCAGGGCCCCACAAATTCACAGTCCGTCTCTGCCCACTCAAACTATGTCAGAGGCCCTTGAGGCGGTTTAGAAACTCTGACACTAGGGTGTGTGGCGTCGTAAGACCTTACTGCCCACACGGTAAAGAAGATCACGAAATATCGAAAACCGCATGACGTATAAAGATTGTAGGGACGTAGTTTATAGTTATCACCTTCTAAGGGGATGAAACGGAGATCCAAAGTATTTAATTATCAAAAAAAAAGTAAGTTACTCTTTATAACATCAGCTATATGACAATGAAAGACCCATCAAAATGAGTCCAGCCGTTTAGAAGAGCCGGAAGACAAAATTTTAAAAAAGGGTTTTTTGGTGTTAGTATTTGGTAGGTACCATGTTTCTCGCAAACAAAAAGATCATGACCTACATCAATTTAGAATCTATTTATCTATTTTTTCTCTACAATATGTTTGTATGCCATTCGAAAGTTATAAACAAAGTACTTACTTTAAAGCCTTGCTATCTGGGTTGGGACTGGCCACCCTTAAGGACGGATCCGGACCTTGTCCTGCCTGGAAACCAACCAACAGTTATTTTACATAGACACTCTTTACGGGAAGTAGAAAAAGTCTGACATCCAGTTTTACCAAGGGTTATTATATTATTTAAACTGCCTCGTTGGTCTAGTGGTCGCAAAGCGCGACTGCTGAGCATGAGGTCTTGGGTTCGATTCCCAGGTCGGGCAAAGTGTTATTGAGTTTTTCCATCAGGAGTTTCTCAGTAGCAGCCTCGGAGTCTGGATTTGTGCCCGGTTGATGGCAATAGGCTCGCCCCCTTTTACATGGGACTTAAACATAACTGGCGAAATGTGGGTGTACTAATGGGTACACCTCTGCCTAACCCTACGGGGATTACAGGCGTGGTGTTATGTTATTATATTATTTATTTGTTTAAACTTTATGCACATGTAAAAAAAATACACTGTACAAAGGCGGACTTAATGACCTGGGAATTTTCTACCAGTCTACCTTAGGGTGATGCATAGACAAAACATAGTAGGTGCACAGATATAGAATATTTCCGAGAATAAAATATACAAATAAAATATGCAAAGTAGAGAAAGATAAAAATACATAGACAGTGAAATACAACAAATTAATTGTGGGACAAGTTGTGTTACTGGTTTACTGGGTTTTGGAGGTCAGATAGGCAGTTGCTCCATGTAAAATATTGGTATTTAACTGCACCCGTTTAGACTGGAACCCTAACATAGTTGGAAAAAGGCTGGGCAGGTAATAAATTAATAATATGTTATTGTTCATACCTTGCAAGCCAACAGCCTCAGCACCCTGGCGTCAGACGCGGCCGAGGACACGCTGAACAGCGACAGGTCTGTGGTGACGGACTCGTGCGACGGAGAGCGCGCCACCCCGCCGCGCCACGCCTCCGGGGTGCACATGTCCACTGCAATAGAATGTGTGTTAAGTTACATAACATCACATCTGTAATTCCTGATGGGTAAAGGCAGAGGTGTACCCACTAGTACACCCATATTTCGCCAGTTGTTTGAGTCCTATGAATAGGGTGCGAGCCTATTACCATCAACCAGGCACAAATCCAGACTCCGAGGCTGCTACTGAGAAATTTCCGATTAAAAATACTTTGCCCGACCTGGGAATCGAACCCAAGACCTCATGGTCAGCAGTCGCGCTTTACGACCACTAGACCAACGAGGCAATCTTATGATTATTTTATGAAATTACTCTTCATTTTGGTTACCTGTCTCTATAGAAATCTAGAATAATTATATATATAGTTTACTAGCGACCCGCCCCGGCTTCGCACGGGTGCATGTATTATACATATAAACCTTCCTCTTGAATCACTCTATCTATTAAAAAAAACCGCATCAAAATTCGTTGCGTAGTTTTAAAGATCTAAGCATATATAGGGACAGACATACAGACAGACGGGGAAAGCGACTTTGTTTTATACTATGTAGTGATTGTAGGTATATACCTCATATTTGTAACACAGCTCTGTATTTTCTAGTATTGATTTAAAAAGATGTAAACAGTATTTTAGCACTAATTTTAAAATCTAATAACGAATAATTTATATTTTTTTGATGTGATGTAACATGTGGAAAAAACAATGTTACAGAGACAGTTTTAGCATTTCAGTTCATGTGCCGGTAATTATTTACAAACAATAATATATTTAGATCAATGTACAATCAATAAAAGCCTATAATTTGAGCGAAAATAAAAAACATATTTCGCTCGCCGTATGCAAGTTGCGCACTTAATAAAAACACGTCGAATATGCTTTCCGAAGCCATTTAAACTCTCAATAAATGTTTAATTTACTGTAGAAATACGTTTTTGTTGTTCTAACATGTGAATGTAATGAAAAAATACAAATTAAGTGATGAGTTTTCAGAAAAATCGGTAATCATAACAATAACAAACAATATACTTACCGCTTATGTGGGGATCCACGGTGGCGGTGTACAAAATAACTATTTAAACACACACAAAAATATTTTACGTATCAATCACCAGCACTACACTATTCTAAAAATCTTTAGTTTTAATGCAAAAATAATTTTGCGACTTTCAATATTTTCAATAATGGCCGGATGAGTTTGACAAATTAAAATTTCGCCGTTGGGTTGCGTTCAGAGAAATGGAAAATTTTAATTGTTTTCAAATTGTGCATAGTAAAACAATTTATTGAAAGGAATTAATTTTTTATTCGGGGACCTTCTGAATGTGGTTTTTCTCTACAATACAATAATTTGATTTTATAGTGTAATAGTGTATGAAAACTTGCAGTTGAACGCAAAAGGAACGTGATGAAACGGAACGAACTTTTAGATTTCCTGAAAATAAGATTAAGCTACCTATTATAGTAGAAATTATGCTATTTAATTGAAATCTAGTATTGAAGTAGTTCAAATAATATTCTAATCTATTAGAATAACAAAAAAACGCAATCATTTAATTAATATTATAAGACTGCCAAATCAAAAATACTTCCGGTTAAAAAACGTTTTGTAAGGTTTGTTTACACCAATTTAATACATCATAAATTGGTTACATAATATTATTTACTTTCTTATAGCGACATCTAGCGACACAGAAGTTAAAACGACAGCAACAAGTTTGAACATTTGAATCATAGATGGCAGCGCACGCCACAAACTAAATATTTCAACAAGACATTCGTCCCTGATTTATTTAGATCTTAATTTTTTATTCATTTACTTATAAAAAACCTTGACCTCAAAGCGATTTAAAAAAAACAAACTACGACGCTACCCAGTCTCTTCAATGCTGGCTTTTTTACGCTGAAAGAGCTTCCTTATTGTCAAATCTTTAATTGTAAGTAAAATTGTAATGTTATTCATAAGAATACTAATTACCTAAGCCTAGGCATTTAGGTAACTTGTTTTTTAACCTAAATCTACCTACTTACTTATCCGAAACTCTCCCCCTATCTATATTCTAAAATGATAAAATTCTAATATAAAATACAGCAAATCAAAGCAAAGTCACGTGTATCGGTAGTTTTTATTGATTTGGAACAAATTCCTGGAAGCCGACCATCAAATGTTGACAAACTCGGATAACGCTCACTTAGGGCCGGCTTACATGACGCAAGGAGAATAAAAAAGTGCTTTTATTTTGAAAGAATATTGTTTATCTTTGTTAATTATTACAATCGGGCAGTTAACATTATTGTCGGGTTTATTTTACGACTAGCTAATGCCCATGACTTTGTTTGTGTTATCTGTGGTGTTTTTTTTTGCGTGGAACCGTAACTATTTTACTTAATTAAAGGGAGCCTAAATTACTCCTGTAACAGCTATCTTACAGTGAAAATCCCGTCAAAATCAGTCCAGCCGTTTCGGAGATTATTCACAACAAACAGACAGATTAACAGACATTTTTGAAATGATCTTTTCGACTAAACATTTGTAGGTATTTATTTGGTAAAAAACTTGTTCAAAGTGAAAGTCAAATCATTTATTTCATTTAGAACATTAAAAAGCACTTTTGAACGTCATTAACAAGAGAAAAAACAAATATTAATATTGAATCTAGTTGCCCTTCCAAAAGGTGGTATCGTATGGAGAAGAACGGGCAAGAAACTCCATACCACAGAACAATATACTCCTAGCGGAGAAGAATGACAACTCCATATAAAAAAAATGTAACCATAGATTTACACGCTGATACTACTAGCGCCACAACGGAATAGCACTGTAACTACACCGCGGGCGGCTGGGCGGGAATATTTGAATTTGTACCGGTATGTATTTTATGGTTTTTAATTTATTTACAGATGGAAACTAGCTGCGGTGGAAAACACGATAACGGATATATTAACTGACACACGCGCGATATCATGATTATCACCGCATGCTGCTTCCATCTGTGTTGACAATGAAAGAAAGAAGAAACAATAAAATAATAAAAACAATATTTATTTAAAATAAAAATTGGTATAAACAATAAACAATAATACTTTTAGTTTCTAGCATAGTTTTTAGTCATTTTAGTTGCAATGTTATGTTATTTTATTTTATGATGAATAAACAAATTATTGTACGACCAGGAAAACATTAACCATATTACAACCAATTCTTGATATTTACATTTTCAAGACCTAAGTAGATCACAAAACACACCTTTACAATAATATGTTTATCAATACATAATTGTATTAGTAAATGGAAAACAATGTTAGCAAATCTGTTGACATTGGTCTGTTTTAAAAGGTTGCTGGTTGAAAGTAGTTATTTCTTGTTCAGTATAAATAAGTTAAAATGCGAATATATTGCCAATATTGGCAGTCAAATGAAATAATATTATTATGATTTATGGTAAAAAATGTGAAAATTTGTCTGATAAAATAATCACAATATTACATACGACTTTACCCAAGTCATAATATTATTTATTTTTTAATATTTTCATTTTTCTTTCTAGAGCTTTGTTTTTTTCGTCTTCTTCCATAGCCCTATTTTTTAATATAATGGATCTTTTAATACATATCGCAAATGAACTTATTTTTATATGTTCAATGTTTTTTGTTACATGAGTTTCACATTTGGTTAAAAAATTAAAATCAACACTATTTAATACTATCATTATATTATTTTTTAATTTCTTTTCCCACCCATGATTTTTCAAATAATTATTTATTATATTAGCACACTGCTCTACTGATCTCACTACATTTTTACAAACGTATTGTAATGCATTATTATCGTTGTACTCTCTAAAGCTCGTGAATATGTGAATGGCTTCTTGACCGTCACTTAAAAATGCCTTTCGGCAATCTTGGCATTCATTGTGTCTAAGCTTTTTGAATATGAAGCCACTCACGTATGCACAAGCTTGACTCTCGGGCGTCGCTTCCTCTACAGTGTCAGCTGCATCAGATAACAATTTGTCCAATTCATCAACAGAAGTATCTAATGCCTGTTGTGGCTGCACTTCTTCAAAATTATTTAATAAAAATGCTTTTAAATTATTATTTAAAATTGAGTGGTCTTCTTCACAATTTTTTTTTTGGCCTGAGTGCCTCAAGTTTGTAATAATGGCGGTTTTAATTCCCGCAACAAACTGTTGAATTGTGGGATTCGCATTCGACCCACAACTGTATCTGATGCAGCCGAAACAATTTTCTAAAGCATCCTGGTTCAGTCGCCGCGTGGAAATTGCTTTAATGTTTTTATTTTGCAAATTTTTCCACAATCTCTCAATTCCATTGAGAGTGTGGACCCATCCATCCTGTGAAGGAGGTTTACCCCTGGCTCCGATATATTTCATAGAAGCTATGAATCTTCGCATAGTATTAAAAAGTTCTATGTGAGGACTATGTGGCGTCATGTTCGTGGAATACTTCTTTCCTCTTCGTAGATCCTTGGTATCAGCATTGACGGCATCGAAGAGATCATCAAATTTTTTTAAAAAACTTGCCGTTACATGAGCCTCCGTCGGAAGATCGCCTGAAAATAATTAATAACAAGTTTATTAAAAAATCCTCGAGTTTTAAGAGTATGCGCGAAAATGAAATTAATAATCATTCAAGCGAATTTCATCAACAGCCATAGACATTAATTATTATAAGTAATAAAATAGTACTAACCTGATGCAATTTTTGATAATATGCCAGCTGCAACAGAGTGGCTAAAAATTTGGGCTGCTAGCTTGACCCTCATTTGTTGTTTCACATTAGGATGAATGTGTTGGTCCGTTAAAGCAGGGGCGAACACAAAATTGGGGTTATTTTTGTCCAGATTATAAAATGCTTCTATATGACTCCACTTTGCTGTACCTAAAATAAAAAAATTAAACTTATTTTTAATGTGTTGGTGAACCCAACCCAAGGAGGGTTGAAGTTAGGCAAACAGCCGGTAGTAAAATCTATACCAAATCATAATATCATTGGCAAGTATTCTTGGTAAATGGGTAACCTTACAGGGTAAATAAATCATATAGATTAAAAAAAGATTGAGCTACTCTTGTCTCACACTAAGTTGTGAACTTGTTTCGTGGGTGACATACTAAATCAACAATCCTATTGTACTGTAGAATAAAATATTATGTATACTATATTTATATGTATATGTACATAAATAAACGTCAAAGACCCAGGTCAATCAGAAAAATATTGTTTTCCGTCATGACAGAAGCTGGGTACTGAGGTTGTCAAATATTCAAGTATACATTTATAGTTTACCTTTTACAGGAATATTATCAGACTGAAAATCTGTAGTACACTCCACATCATGTTTCAGCAATAAATTGCGTGTGCATTTCAGCAGGTGAGGTGGATCCAGAATTGCGACATATTCTTTACCCATATAATTAAAATAAGGTTCTCTTGTAGTTGCGCCCAAGGTTTTTAATGTTTTGATGTTAACCGTTGATAGGTCACATATAGTACCTACAACATCAACTTTTGCATTGATGCACTCGGTTAGTATCTGAAATTATAAATAAATTGGTTAAGTGCATGTCGGGCTACGCACAATGTAGGGTTCCGAAGAAGCCTACCTTGCACAAGTGTGGCCATAACCAGATCGATCATATTCAATGAAAATTGCTCTTACGAATATTTTTCATACTAAAATAGATTTTGTAAGTTTATTGTTAATTACTTGTTAACTTGTAAAGCCTTTATAACCGTGATAGTTTTACTTTTAAATTCATTATATGCTTTATATCTACGATTTTTAATAATCTAAATAATAATGATATTACCTCTTTTAAAATTACTGTCATCCTATCGGCTGTTAGTGCCTGTGTAAAATAAAAAGCAACTGGTTGCTTCCATTTTTTGCGTAACCCAGCTAGCATGAAGACCAGTGCTTTAGATGCCACATCTTGGCTTCTGCCATGATTGCCATGGTCCTGATATCCTAATATCATATCTTGCTTACTGTCGTAAAAGAGATGTTTTCTTATCGACATCTCGTCAAACAACAGCAAACAAATATTCTCTTCATCTGTGTTACTCTCTGCCATTTTTTTTAATGACTCAAATATATGCATGTTTATGCCTGGTTTCAAGGGCACTCTATTTAACAGTTTATTTAGGCAGCTTTGGGTTGGTAAGGCGAACATGCGTCTAAGCAATCGATAACAGGCTGGGGATTTTTTATATATAACCAGGGCCATTAATTTCTGGTCTATGGAATATCTTCTTCCTTTTGGCCTTTTAGGGCAATTTTGCAATTGTGATTGTAACAAAGTTATAAAAGAATTGGTCATTTTTAAATTATGGAGGTCTTTTACATTTTCATTTTGGCAAATTTTTTCTATGATATTGGTCTTTTTCCCTTTCAGTTGAGTTCTGAGCCTGTTGATAAGTCTTATTTTCTTTTGACAAATTTTATACATCTTCAACTCACGTGGAGTTAGTTCCTTTTTTTTTGAAACATTCAGTTCTTTCAAAAGTCCATGTTTCTTCCTGCGTCCAACAGTATTCTGAAATCACAACACCATTTTTTTACCTACCATAGCTTAACCCTTAATCAAACATAGGGAAATTATTTCCCACCCGACAATGATCTACATTTTGGTATTTTATAATTAATCGATAATCGATACTTCAAATTATTTCGATCCATCAAAAACTATACCATATTTCTTTTAATTTTTGGCAACACTGTCTTAATAAATGTCACATGCCTTAAACGTCAAAGTCAGTTCAAACTTCGAGGTCCGTTTTTTCCGCCAATTTAGCTCTAAATTAGGATTGTTGTAAAGTGTTTTTTGTCTGACGAGCAGAAAAATTCTTATAAGTACGTAACTGTCCTTATTTCTGCAAGTAGACTATATTTCTGATATATTGATGGTATAAACAGTGTATAAAAAGAAAACTCCGTGCTAGTTTTGTATGTCCAAACCAGGTGGGAAATAATTTCCCTATATCCATTTCGGTAATTACTAAGTGGGAAATTAATTCCCTATATCCCTTTCGCGTTCATTGTTTTATCAATATGTATATAAAATGTTGATTCTGTCTTTTTGTTCAAATTTTTTATTTTAAAATAAAAATAATAACAAAGAATATTGAAATCATTATTGTTATTTTTAGGAACGTAAAGAGTTTCAAAATGTCGTTGCAATCTAAAATGAAAAGAAAGAAGACAATAAATGTTTCCGAAACTAATTTCTATGATTTTGTTTTTTTCTTAATTATTCAAAAACCAAGTAAAGTCAAAGGCAACAACTAGTCATGCAGCACAACTAGGCATTGCAGTAAAGGATATAGGGAAATAATTTCCCACCATTGAAACAAAACATATCCTAACCAAACATAGGGAAATATATTCCCACCAGAAAAAAACATACATACTATGTTTTTTTTTATATTTAATTTATCATACATTAAAACTATTTCTAAATGTAAGCTAAATCCATTTTAACATCTTTGATAAGTCTTACACAGCGCCGCGTTTGTTTAAGGGTTAATTCAGCAAATTTTTTTTTTTTGCTATTAAAAATAACAGAGAAATGTACCGCTGATCTAAGCACAAACCTGATTGCATATTCAGTGGTGTAATATTTATGAGTTTGCATTATCGTAATGAGGAATAATATTTACACTATACAGTAATTACATAATTTGTTAAATGTTTTTATGGGGGATTACATATAAGCCTGATGCCATCTATGAGATGTTAATGTTTTGGGCTTCAGCCATGACATCCACAAGAAGAATTAAAACGATTGTATTCTTACATTCTTAGGATTATAGAATGTTTAATGTCTGAAATTCTTTCAGACTTACTTGTGGTTTTTATCCTTATAGATGTGAGTATTTAAAAAATAATGTTACCTGTATACTTTCAATGGCAACAAAGGCTTGACTGGTGGCCGCAAATTGAATATCAATTGTAGGCTGCTGATGTATTAAATTGTCCACCGATTTCAATGGCAAAGATGAACCAAAATCTCTTGTTTGCGATACATTCTGAAACAAACATAATAATCATTTTATTTAAAAAGCATAACATATAAGGTTTTTAGGCTTTAATACCAGTGTTTGCCACTTACATGAAAAATTTATCTAACAGGGATATAATTACACACAGTATATTCAATAATAATGGTAGGTACCTGTTCGCTGCTTGACACTTTAGATATATTTTTGAAAGCAACAACTGCTTGTTGGGTTGTTGTTATTGCAGGTTCAGTTTGGGTTGGGTATTAGGTTACGCCTCCACAATTTGAGGATTCTGACACTGTGGGGGGGTCAAGGGGAGTTATTTAAGCACCCCCAAGCAATTTTAGCTGCCGAAGCAGCGTTAAATTATTTAAAACAATTTTATAAAATATCGATAAATCTCTAACTAGAAACTAGAAATTTACGTTCCGTTTCAAGTAATAACTTGAAACGGAACGTAAATTTCACTAAATTCTTACGTTTTTTGAGTTGCGTCTGTTAAAATGCGTAAAACGAAACGCTAAGTCGCCATTTTTTGTCACTGACAGTGACAGGTAAACACGATTTTGCGCGCCATTCTGTTGCTTTCGAGTTTACGTGAATGTGCTCCGTCATGATAATATCTGCAAGAGCGAGCGAAGCGAGCTCAGGACTTGTGGGCACCCCGACTCGGACAGGTTAGGTTAGAAGGGGATGGCAGGGTCCAGTGAGCGAGCGCAGCGAGCGAACAGACCCTGCCATCCCCTTCGTGGTTATTTTTTTTTAAACCACCCAGAAGTAGGAGCCCCGCACAGCGGGGCTCCGTCGAGCCCCTCTGGCGGGGGGAAAGGCTGGAGGGTGATTCTACCCCTCTTCCCGCCTTCCCTGACCCCCTTACGACCCTTTTAAGGTGACTCGATAGAAATCCCTAGTAGGGCTCCGGCGAGTATCTCCGGCGGGCAAAAATGGTGGGGGGCTACTCTATTACTCCCCCCCACCCCCCCCCCACCCCCCCACCCCCCCTATCATGGAGGCGTAACCGCATACCTTTCCCTTCAGTTTTACTTGTCACATCTTCTATCTCAACTGATGATAGTGGTTGTGACGGACCCGCAAGTACTGCTTGCTCAACACTCTGAAATAATAAATAAATATATGTATTATCAAATTACACAGATTGAGTTAGCCCCAAAGTAAGTTCAAGACTTTTGTTATGGTATACTAACTCAACAATACTATATTTTATAACAAATAAATATATAGATAAACATCTAAGTACCCCGATCAATTTGAAAAAGATCATTTTCCATCATGATCGGACCAGGGATCGAACCCGGAACCTCCGGTGTGGCAGTCCAGCATGATAACCATTGGGCCACAGAGGTTGTCACTACAAGTCGGGTGCTTATTACTTTGAAATTTAAATAGTAAAACATATGACATAATGGTTACCTGGGTAAAAATATTGTCTCTCTTATTAAACAGCTCTTGTACTTCATCTGCATCGGGCACAGCAAATATGCTGAGTTTTTGTCTGCTATTATCATAAAATGCGGAAGAATGAAAATGCCTTCCACATAACACTTTGTTTTTTTTATAGAGTGATTGCAGGAATTGTAAGTCGTCGTCTTCGTTTGGGTAACAATATTTGGCCCAAGCGCTAGCCCTGGAAATGCAATGAAAATAAATTGTAGTAGAAAAATACAGAAAACAATATACAAATATAAAGATACCCTCACATCAGTTTATTAGCTGCTAGTGTGTTCATAAATCTAATATAAATGTAAGTCATCCAAATAAGAGAAATATGTATGTAAGTAATGCAAACTGATATTTTTAGGCTTCCTTCGGCCTATAAAAGCATAGTACAAGAGTAAAATTTTTGTAAGATTTACTTACTTCGTCTTATTCGCCATGCTAGGATTCGGAAACCTGTGATATGACACAGTCATATCTTCGGCGCGAGTTTTACCACACTTGGCGCATCTTCTATGGTTGTTCCGATTACTCATGATGGTTTTAGCACCTTTGTTCAATTCGAAAAAGAATAATCAAAAGTTAACAAAACTATGCAAACTTTTTAACGTCCTGGTCGTAACACTATAAATAAAAACGTCCTTTCGTAAATAAATCTAAAACTATTTAAAACGTCTTTCCGTTAAAAACTAACAATATTTACTTCAATATAAACTTATAAAAGTTTAAGATTACAATTTAATGCGGAGGGAAACAATATTTAAAAGCACTCGATCGACACAAAAAACTGTAATGGCGGGCGGGAAAATCAAGTTTTGACTTTACCCCAAGCATAGAGTAAATAATTCCCAAGTTGTCAATTTGCCGTCCAGTGTTGCCAGATTTTGTTATAATTTTTTTAGCATAATTTTTTTATATGGTATACAATAGCACTCGCACACATACAAAGGTTTGCATGTGTGCAAGAGTCAAATATCGTCTATACAAGACAATAGACCCTGCTCCATACTACTCTTTTAATAAAAAATAGGTTTAATTCGACTTTTAGTTCTATTCAGTAATTTGACAGTTCAAAGAAAAATAATGTTACCATACTACAACTTATAGTGTTGGGAACGAATGATAAGAATGGTTTAATACCAAGTTAAGTTCATTCAATTTCGTTCATTCTTACACCACGTCACTATCTATTTTTTGTCAAAACTTGGTAACCCTTTATACAATAATGCTAGTATTCTTTTTTCTGACCAATCACATCGACCCACGCTAGTAAATCGATCCGGCTTCGCTCCATGTAAGCCGATGTGAAACGTTATACCAACATACAAGTATAAATACCGGAGTGAATACTTTATCAGCAAAATGGATGTTATGTTTTCTGATGTTGCCGGTATAAATCGGAAATCAGACTTTTTGGCGATTGACTGGGTATTTTTTTTTAGTTATACTGATAGCTGTACCTATCTACTTACCTACTTAACATTTATCTACTCATTACAATATAAAGGTTAAGCTACGCCACAGACAATATAATACTTACTGCTACGCTTGAATGATCTGTCTACACTAGCGACTCGCCCCGGCTTCGCACGACACGAGTGCTATTTACTAAACGTCACATTTAATTACTGATATTTTCATACATTAACACCTTTTAAAATGTTTAATTTTAGTAAAAGTTTGAGCGTGGCTATCTCTTCCAACCTGATTTCATAAGTATCTCGTGAAGAATACAGAAGCACCCCTAAGGGTTAGGCAGAGGTGTACCCATTAGTACACCCACATTTCGCCACTATGTGTTTAAGTCCCATGTAATAAGGGGCGAGCCTATTGCCATCAACCGGGCACAGATCCAGACTCTGAGGCTCATACTGAGAAATTCCTGATGGAAAAACCCAATAAAACACTTTAAAGACAGAGGCGATCTAGACATAAGACAAAATGTCTGGCGTACAGAATTGCCTACCACTGCAGTTATACATAAAACATATTATAATACCTACCTTCACACTGGGGCAATATCTACGTACGTATACCTATACACCTACATACATACATACAAGTTTTATTCACATCACTACTAATAAACACAGATTTGTCTGTCTCGCTGTCACACTTTTAATTAAAAAAGAAAAGATTAATATTGCTGTCATAGTAAATTAAATACTGATGATAATAATAATAATATCCCCGCCTATTTAAGTATTTACTGCCCACAGCTGGGGAAAAACATCGTGAGGAAACCTGGACTTATACCAGCCTATTGCTGTCCCACTCAAACCATGTCAGAGGCCCTTGAGGCGGTTTAGAAACTCTGACACTAGGGTGTGTGGGGTAAGACCTTACTGCCCACACGATGAAGAAGAAGAAGCAGGGCAAAGGCCTCTTCTCATACAGAGAAGGCACTACAAGCATATCACCACGCTGGCGGGTCAGCGTTCGAGTGAATTTTCACACGTGAAAAAATGTATAAAATCAATAGTTTTTAAGTTTAATCCCTTACAAGCAGAGATACTGTAAATCTTTACTCTTTATTTCCTGTATTAGTTTAGCTAAGCCCAGGGTTTTCTAATATGTACTTAATTAGTTACATTTTCCTGACCGAATTTCGGTCACAGCTCAATGGAGACTGAGAAATTATAGTGCACTAATGTGTGCCAAACACAGGTTCACTCTTCCCTCACTCTTATAATTATGAGATATGGAACAGCGGCCGGGGGCCCCGACATTCGTGGGGCCCTGGGCACTTGCCCAGCGTGTCCAAGAGGGGCCTGCAAACCCACAGACAAAGAAATTCAACTACCTACCTAATTATTTACAGTATCAACTCGCGCTTGACCGCTTCTCACATGAGCTGATAACACGTGAATTTGACACAAATACCATACGATTATGTGCCTCATGTCATGTATATTGTGATAGATTTCATGAGCACATAGGAAGAATAGAACAACTCAATAAAAAAGTTTTTTTTTTGTAATGTCAAAGATTTTTTTTATAGTGCAAATTGTCTGGTGGGGTGTGTTTGTGTGTATGTGCTTGCAAACGCACCCACAATACAGGACAAATTACTAGATTAAGGTCAAGATTTTTTTTTAATCTGTAGGTACCTACTCTCTGACCTCCACAACCTACGCAGAAAACCCGAACTTTTGATAGAAATTAAGAGACTAAGTAGTGGTCTCAGAGTCAGAGCTAGTATACCAACATCGTCGTTACAAATAGACAATCTTAAAAAAAATACTGTTTACGTACAGACATCAAAAGTAATAGGTAGGTATTTTAAAAGTTCTGTTTTTTTACGGAACCCTAATACCATTATAAACAATAATCTCAGTTTTAATCCTTTTATCTCTGGATAAAACATGATTATTTTATTTTACACTAGCGTCCGCCCGTGGCTTTGTCCGCGGTACCTCATGGGAACAGTCCATTTTACCGTAATAAAAAGTAGCCTATGTGCTATTCCAGACTATAATCTATCTCTGTGAAAAATTTTATCCAGATCCGTTCAGCCGTTCTGGCGTAATTGGGAAACAAACATCCATGCAAATTTTCACATTTGTAATAGTACCTACAGTAAGATTTATTTTTAACTAGCTGTCCGCCGCGGTTACACCCGCGTCTTTGGTTACTGCTCCGCTCCCGTAGGTCGTAGCGTGATGGTATATAGCCTATAGCCTTCCTCGATAACTAATCTATCTAACACTGAAAGAATTTTTCAAATCGGACCAGTAGTTCCAGAGACTAGCGCGTTCAAACAAACAAACAAACACTGCAGCTTTATAATATTAGTATAGATATGTACCAAGATGTAGATACACCCATAACACAAACTTTACAAAATCAATTTCGAACTCGCATCATATCGAACGCCAGTCCTACTCTACCTAACAAATCCATTGTCTCTTCAGTTCCCAAAAATAAATAACAAACAAATGACGTCTCTATTCATTTTTATAACAACTTGGCTACTTAACGTTCGGTACGATTTTAAAATTAAAAACTTTAATGGATGTGTGTGTGTGTGAGTTGGTTTGTTAGTGTGCGTAATGCTTACATAATATATAAGCTGTCCGTTTATGTGGGGGTGTGCTTGTGTGCGTGGGGTGTTGTTGTGTGTGTTAGGGAAAGAATATTGTGGAAGGTGGAGAAAAAGTGGATTAGTTTAAAATTGTTTATTTTTATTAAATTAGCTTTTTTAATATTTAGGGAGTATATTTTGATACTTGTAAAAGAATATTAGTTATTTGAAGTACTTTTATGTTATGTTTTAAGTGGTTAAATGTATTTATTTCTTTAATTACCAATTTCTTTGTGAGGCACTGTTTTTGTCCTATTATAAATCGCTAATAATTATTTTTCCTAGCTCAATTTATAGACTAACTTGACTTTGTTGATAACCTTCGTGGTCATGAGACTATAATCTTAAAAAAACATAAAAAAAAAACTTCAGACAAGCAGTATTAGAACACATTTTTACAATTTTCTTAGGGAAAAGCGATAAAAAAATATTTTTATCATCACTTTTTCTAAAATCTATTGTTCTCTAAAATTTTAAAGCAGTTTGAAGATTACACCTGTAAATGAAACGTATAAAATAATAAAGGTACGTCCTCACTACGCTAGCGACTGCTCGGGTATTGTACTTGATTGTAGCGCGAGTGTCGGCGAGCGGAATGCAAACTAAACTGTTCAGGGTTGTCACAAAACGTAATTATTATTATTATCTCGTGTTTTTTGCGGATTTAGCGAGTTATTGCGAGAATATGGGGGTATTAAAAAATTTTTAGTCATTAATGCTGCTATTGTGGACAAAAACATTTTTGTTTTTATAGATTTTGTCTTGTTATTAATATTTTTTTAAGTTTACGTGACATTTCTGGGTTAGATATTTTTTTAACTATCATATAAATAGATGCATTAATTAAGAGGATATAAACTATAATAGATAAGATACTTAACAAACAAAAATGTGTGCAGTGTGCAAAAATTAAAATTTACGAAAATAAAATTTGTTTAATTTATTTAGGATCTCCAACACATATCATGAGCATGACATTAAAAATAAGATTCAACAAAATGTTTTAGTCTGGTGTACTCCTTCACTTATACGAGACCACAGAATGCATAAATTACTTAATTATTTATTTAAAAAAGCAAACATTTTTTTTAACATTGTCTGTAGTTTAGATTAAAAAAAAGTAATAGGTATTCGATCTAAGTATACTACTAAGAGCAGTAGCGCACTAGCGGCCGTGGCCGCAGCGGCCAGGCCGCGGCGCCCATCGAGATACATACCTTAGTATGAAATCGCCACAGAGCGCGCGCACCTGCCCGCACGCGGCCAGCGGCCAAACCGTGCGGCCAGGTGCGCGCGCTCTGTGGCGATTTCATACTAAAGTATGTATCTCGATGGCCGCCGCGGCCTGGCCGCTGCGGCCAAGCCGCTAGTGCGCTACGGGTCTTAGGGCTGATTTTTCAATAGTCAGATAATTTTTATCCAAAGAATAAATATGACAGTTTGACATATTTTCTATACAAAAGCTATCAAACTGCCATATTTATCCCTCCGTTAAGAGTTATCTGACGATTGAAAAATTTGCCCTTACTTAAATAAAGCATAACCATATCATAAAAAAACGACATTTTAAATAAACTATCAAGTACCTACTACGCAGACATAGGTACCCAAACTAAATCTAAACTCTGCACCCTACTAACTTGTGCTCAAAATAATAAATTGTGCCCACAGCGCAACCCTACGGTTATATTAGTGCGCACACATACAAGACGATGGTGTCTCGACACGCGCACACATAGAAAGGAATGTCAGGACGCGCACACACATACACACTACACGAATTAGGGTCGTTGTGTTTCGGTGAGTTGGTAAAATTGGTTAAGTGAAATGTTGAGAATTTTGAGTATTTTTGTTTTTAATAATTTGGATGAATGGATTGTATGGTTTTTATCGACTGGTTTTAATTTGGTGACTGCGCTAATACTATTTTCAATTTTGTTACTAATTTGCTGTGATTTTGATTATAGTTTCTTTTTGCAAAAATAAAATTGTTATTGTAAACACGTATTTAACTAATATTTACCCTTTATCGTTATTTTATATACACGCTTAACAAAGCCTTTTTATTTAGAAATACATATAAGTAAGTAGTAGTCAAATATATATTATAATAATGTGTTTTTAAACTTTGCTCTCTTCACAAGAACATCCTCTGTTTATTTTAATAGACTGACTGTAAGTACTACCTATTATAAAAACAAAATATATAGACCTACACATTCAATCGATAAGTTTTTTCTTCGATAAAAATTCACAAGAATTCTGTACCAATTCTTTTTTGTACGAACCCAAATTTTCTTATTTCCTTCTTACTCGACTTTCCCAGCGAGCCGCAGCCCGTTTTTTATTACGCTTGCTAGATGTCCTTACATATACCTACTACTTACATTGTTTAGATTATTATATTTTTTTGTACGAATTTTACGAAAAAAATCTTCGTAAAAAAACACTATAACTTATTCATGAGTGTTCGTTTGTTTGATTTTTTTAGAAAACAAAATATGTATACAATAGAGTTAGTTATGTGTTTTTTTTAAACAACTACGGTTTCACCTACTTTTAGTTATTTCTTTGGTAACTGCTCCGCCCCTGTTGGTCGTAGCGTGATGTTGTATAGCTTATAACATTCCACGATAAACAGCCTATATAACTCAGAAGATTTTTTTAAAATCGGACAAGGAGTTTTTTAGATTATCGCAATCAAACAAACAAAATTTTCAGCTTTATAATATTAGTATAAAGTATAACTATAGCATAGATGAGTACTATCTTAGACTATAATCTATCTCTGTGCCAAATTTCATCCAGATCGGTTCAGCCCCATCCAAACATTCGCATTTATAATAGTACTTAGTAAGATTTAGATTTATATTTAGATTAGCTTCTGCCCTCCATACAAACTACACGAATACTAATGCAACAGTGCTTACCCCCCAAAGCACATAGCATGATAATTTATAGCCTATAGACTAATTTGGCCAATGTGAAATATTGATACAAAATTTGAACAGAATCTATCCGGCAGTTTTCGCGTGATGCTCTAACAAACATACAGACAAAAAGACAAACAGACAAAAATTAAAAAAAAAATAGTTTTGGTATTAGAATCACTCCCCGACCTCATAGCAAATACTCTTTTTCAAAAATAATGAATATACTTACAGTTTTGACTTCGCTACGATTTTATTATATGTATGTAAAGATTTATATCTATACAATTTTCGTTTGATATTGATGATTGTATAAATGCGATATTATTGATCTGGTTCCAACTGCCGTAGTTTCCGAGAGCAAGACACCCTCTATCCTAAAAGGGGTGTGTGTCGTAAAAGGTGACTTGGGGATTATATTAAAGGCATATGTAGTAGATACTAGCTTATGTTCGTGACTTCGTTCACGTGAAAGTCGGTTTTCACAGGTTTTTTTTACGCGAAACTCAATTTATTTTTTCAAAATAAAAGTAGCCTTGGTTACTCCTTATAGTATCAGCTATATGCCAGTGAAAGTCATTTCAAAATCGGTTCAGTCGTTTCGTAGATTAGCCGGAACAAAGAGAGACAGACAAATATTTAAAACATGTTTTTTTCGTAAGTATCGTGTAAATATTCGTATTTATTTTGTAAAAAGCTGTTAATTTGACATGACAAACAGACACGTCAGACGACTAAATAAATAGATTGGGTAGATTACTCATACATCCGGCTAATGTCAGAAATGGCTGGACTAATTTTGACGGGTTTTGCCCCGGCTTTGACCGCGTGAATGTTGTTTTATTTCACAGATTAAAAAGTAGCATATTTCCTTATGCAGATACCAAGCTTCCTTTTCATCAAATTTCATCACAATCTGTTTAGTGGTTTTACCGTGATGCGCTCACAAACATGTACAGTTACTTTCGCATTATTGTAGAACAGTTTCCTTTAGTAGATATACAACGTGTAACGGAAAGGGTATGTACATACCAAGAGCAAGGCTTCTTTGGATGATAACTAACGATATGGCAAGAGTTTTTTTAATCCTATCTCTACATGTTCGGAAATTATGATCAACAAAGAACACTGCCTGCAGTAGGCTACTATGCGGTACTAGGCGCGCAGAATTACGGAAGAGATTTATCGTGATACTAGCTGTCCGCCGCGGTTACACCCGCGTCTTTGGTTACTGCTCCGCTCCCGTAGGTCGTAGCGTGATGGTATATAGCCTATAGCCTTCCTCGATAACTAATCTATCTAACACTGAAAGAATTTTTCAAATCGGACCAGTAGTTCCAGAGATTAGCGCGTTCAAACAAACAAACAAACAAACAAACAAACAAACAAACAAACAAACAAACTCTGCAGCTTTATAATATTATATATAAATATATAATATATATAGTATAGATTAGGCAAGTAACGTGGAAAGTTTTTGACCCACGCAGTGCGGTGACACGTTTGTTATGATTTGAATTTAAAAGAAACATATGAAACCGAAAATTTGGTATATATTCTTAGAGTATTTTATATTGAGCTGAAACCCTTGCCATATCGTTAGTTATCATCCAAAGAAGCCTTACTTTTTAACCGACTTCAAAAAAAGGAGGAGGTTATCAATTCGTCTGTATTTTTTTTTTATGTTTGTTAGCTCCTAACCTGCGACTGGGTGAACCGATTTTCATGATTCTTTTTTTATTTGAAAGCTGGTGCTTCTCGTGTGGTCCCATTGTCACCATTTCAATATCTGATGATGAACTTCGGAGATATGGAATGGAACTCCTCATAGAATCACAGCAGCAATATCGTAACAAGTGAAATTGCTTTGTTTATACGTGTAGTCGATGACTGACTGAAGGAAAAGGGGGGGGTACGTCAACCCCCCTCCTACCAGTTTCCAAAATTAAATATATCGTGTGAGGTATTGTTTGAAAGGGCTTATTGTAAGGATTTCAAACATTAATACACAAGCACTAAAAAGTGAAAAATAAAAAGCTATTTTACAAAAAAAGATAACCGCCTTCAAAAACTACAAAATAAAAATAACTTTAGTTTTGGAAGTCGGTGGCAATACTTACCTACATAACAAAAAACAAAACCAAAGCCGCCGACTTCCAAAACTTAATTTATTTTTATTTTGTAATTTTTGAAGGCGGTTATCTTTTTTTGTAAAATAGCTTTTTATTGTATGTATATAACTACCCTTTCCGTTATACCCTGTATAATTCCACGGGAACTGTATATTTTTTAAGGATAAAAATTAACCTGTGCTATTCCAGATTATAATCTATCTCTGTACTAGACTACCAGATTCGTTCAGCCGTTCTGGCGTAATTGAGTAACAAAAATACAGACATCTATTCTTTCGCATTTATTTGTAGTAAGACAGTGTGAGATGTAAGAATAGGGTGTGCCATTACAGTTACAGTGACATTAAAATATAAAAAGGAATCAAACCTAAAACAAACAGCAAAGCATCCAATAACCTAACACTTGAGCTATCGCAAGACAAAACCTACAGTTCATGTATTGAAAATTTGTTACTAAACCATAAAAATTATCGCTTTTCATACATGTGTGTGTTCGTAGGACAGGGTGTGTGTTTGTCGCTACGCAACGCCCACACACACAGAAGTAATTTGTTGGTCTTAAAACTCAGGGTTGTCATGATAACGGATTATGATTTTGTTGAGGAAAATTATTGTGTTTTTTTTTATTATTGGTTTTCTTGTGATGTACCGTTTACTACTTGTTATGTACTTAGTTGAGTATTCTATTATCACTTATGTAGTACATATGAATTTTGATTAGTAGGTACCTGATATCTTCTTATTTTATTTTTAAATTAAGTAGTAAGATTTCTTAAGGGCTGGTCCGCGGTGGCAAAAGAAAAGAATAGTCTGAAAGGACTCGAGAGAGGCCTAGCAGTGGGAGATTATCAGGTATCTAAAAAATAATTAAAAGCAATTTATATTGCAGGGACGGGACGCCCTAAGAAGACCTACAGTGAGGTTCTTCAGAAAGGTCAGGTGCGCAGTACTCGTAACCGGCGTGCTTGTATGACGAGATGTATGAACGTGGACGAGGCGAAAGGAGTATGTAAGGATCGTAGCAGGTGGCGTTCTGTGGTTTCTGCCTACCCTTATGGGAAAAAAACGTGAGTTTGTGTATGTACTTAATGTGTGTAAAAAACAATTAAAATTCCTTACCATTTTAAGAGCGCTCCTATTATTAGGCTTAAGGTGATTAATATTTTCATTAGGTACATCTACATAGTAACTTTTTTATCATCATATTATGTATTCCATTCTATTCTAAAAAAATATTACCTTCTAGTTACCTTAGATATCAATTCCAATACATTCAAAGACAAATCAAACGGCCATTCAAATAAAAACAAATTAAAATTCCAAATCTTAAGTAAACAATAAAACATTGTACCAAAACATAACATCACTAACATAGCACACAAGTTATTAACATTAATTATAATAATCCGCAGCCCTGACACACACACACCCCCACTTCTGTGCACATAAACACACACATCACGGACATATGAAACCGAATGCTTGTCAAACTAAATGGATACGGTGAATAGGGGTGTGTTTGTGATGTTAAATATCGATATGGGATTTATATTTCAATGTGAGTTTTTTTTTTAGAAAGAAAGATTATGTCGGTAGGTAATCATTTGGCAAATGATTTTTGTGGTTTATGTCATCTACATAAACCACAACTTCCTGTTAAAAAAAACTGTTTGCTGATCTAGGCCTGTTTGGTGCAGCTGTGCGGCACACAATAATGATTGTTGTTTTTTTCTATTTTTAATCAAACAACTTATTTCATTATTTTTGACTGTCAAATTTAAAAACGTTATTTCTTTCTTTCCAAAAATGAAATTTTTAATTCAACTCTCTGTGTAGTGTTGGTTTGCTTGAACTTATCACAAACATCAAACTCGGTCACGGTATGTGGCGCGACCTGAGGTCATTGACCCCGTAGTCAGCTGACTTTAAACTGCGAATTCAAATAATATTTAGATATTTATTTGTTTACGACGGTTTGATCTTATCATCTTTGAAAAAAAATTAATAAGCTTTCTATGTAAGATTCTTTCTGTTCCTACTTTTTGTATGTTTACATAAATAGTTGAATAAATAAATAAAAAGTGTCATTAACTATTTAACAGAAACAACTTGACCCAGTATCACTCCTGCTGACTATTTCAAGACTAAAACCTTTTTTAGCATTTAATATTTCATACTTATAAATGTACTTACATCCTTCATCACAAATTTTACATAACACATAAGTACACCCACACTTCGCACATTATGTTTAAGTCCCATGTAATAGAGGGCGAGCATATTGCCTTTAAAATTTTACCATTAAAAAAAATATCGATATTTAATCACAAAACTATCGACAAGTCCCCAGCGCGCGCACTTCACTCGGAGAGCTTGCGCTAGTATTATTATTAGCAGCGATAAGGCGCGTACACATGACGGACTATTTTGAAACTTACCAGATTAATCTGCTAGGTAAGGCTAGGCAAATTGTAAGTACTCATTGACGACTAGATTTAGGTTTTAAAAGGCGGGTGGAGAGATTTAAGGGCCAATTTTTCAATCGTCAGATGATCTCTTAACTTAACGGAGAGATACTTAAATATGGCGATACAATCAAAGATATTTTTTTGAATACCTATTTTTTTCAAGAAAATGTCATGCTTAGAAAAAACAGTATCAATTGTACTAAGGGCTAATTTTTCAATCGTCAGATATCTCCTACCGGAGGGATAAATATGGCGATTTGACAGCTTTTGTTTAGAAAATATGTCAAATTGTCATATTAATTCTTTGATTAAAAGTTATTGACAGAGACTTCCAATTATTTTATAAGTATATAAGACATTTTTTAAATGTTCTCATTTGACTTTGTATTCTGCTTATGTGTAAGAAGTTTCATTAAAATCGGTTCATTCATTTCCAATTTGGGCTTGAAAGTTTATATGAAATGCCGTCGACGTAAACGGTCTTAATACCTATAAGTACTTATTTAATATTTTAGTTATAACAATTTAACATTAAACATTAAATGTTTTCTGATCCATTTGGAACAGTGTGGACACGCCCTTACCATGTGTCATTGCGATGTGGCTACACTTCGGTACCAAGGTCTTATATAAATTAGTATTTAGCCCAACGATGGGCAAACTGGGGTAAACATGTGTTTGGTAAACGATTCACTTGATTGTGACGGATTTTATAATTGGTTTTTATGTTTGAGTCAGTCAATGTCAAAGTCAATGCGATTTCTAACTAGCTTCTGCCGTCGACTTCGCGTTGCAAAGTCTATCTAATCTTGTTTGTTTCTCTATACAAACTTTAGACCTAATTTTCCTACTAATCTGTCTATACATATAAAATGCTTTGTCCTGAATGACTGACTGACGGATCAACGCACAGCCTAAACCGCTGATCGTAGAGACCTGAAACTTGGAGGGTGTGTTCTTTGTATAACGTAGACATCCAATAAGAAAGAATTTTCCGAAATTCACCCCCTAAGGGAGGGAAACATGGGCTTAAAACTTAATCATATCCACAGGTAGACCAGATTCTTCAACATCGCTTTTCCTTTATTAACTGGTATACTAATTAAAATAAACAAAACGGCTGTTAAGTATCCCAATAACAACTTATTGTAATTATTATAATTCTGCGCACGCGGTTATCTCATTTCAATTCCAATATCGATACTTAGTCGCTCGTATCGAGTTATCACATTTTTTACATTGAGACTAGCGTCACAAGACCTATGAGTATGAACAGACTTATACATTGTATAGATAGTACAGTTGCCGGCACGTAACTTGGCAAGAGATTTTCGTAGTGGGGGAAGTTCGCGCATATAAAAATGTATGAAATTGTGCGTGCGCAAACTTCCCCCACTACAAAAACTCTTGCCAACTTACGTGCCGGTAACAATACAAAGACTTGCAACGTTAAATTATTTTGTTAACAGTCGATTTTTTATCGATTATCGGCAATATTTTTTATTTCCTAATATTTTTCTAAAATAAAACTTAGCCTAAGTCAATCCTAATGACATCAGCTATCTCCCAGTGAAAGTCTCGTAAAAATCGGTGCAGCCGTTTAGAAGATTTGCAGGAATAAACAAACAGCAAGGTAGACAAAAAATTAAAAAAAAGGATTTTTTTTGTGGAAACAGTAAATGAAGGTTTTCTCATCGGAATAGTCTTATAAAACAGGGTTTTTATACATCATCATAACATTATATGTATAACTAGCTTCTGCCCGCGACTTCGTACGCGGATCCTGTTTCTTATGCCAGCGACAACGGGGTCGTCAAAATCGAAGATCTGAAACGTCTGATGTAGAATTCTAAGGCCTGGGGACGGGAAAACAACGGGATGAGCAAGATTTCATCGAAAATCAGTCCTAAACTGTTACCGCCTTCACCGCGTGGAGGTACTCCCAGCTTATGTTATTTTATAATTATACAGTGAAATTGAGCTTTGATTTCCACATCAGGTGTGCCAGATCTTTAATTTTTATACGTCAACAGAGTGTGCTCATCAGGGTGAACAACTCTTGCTAAGACGTCATTTCTATATATATATGTTATAGTGTAGCTGGGCTCTTGGAGTTCCAAATCAGCTGTTCCAGATCTTCAAATTTTATACGATAACAGAGAGTGCTCATCAGGCTGAACAACTCTTGCTAAGACGTCATTCCTATATATGTTATAGTATAGCTGGGCTCTTGGAGTTCCACATCAGCTGTTCCAGATCTTCAAATTTTATACGACATCAGAGAGTGCTCATCAGGCTGAACAACTCTTGCTAAGACGTCATTCCTATATATGTTATAGTGTAGCTGGGCTCTTGGAGTTCCACATCAGCTGTTCTAGATCTTCAAATTTTATACGACAACAGAGAGTGCTCATCAGGCTGAACAACTTTTGCTAAGACGTCATTCCTATATTATGTTATAGTGTAGTTGGGCTCTTGGAGTTCCACATCAGCTGTTCCAGATCAGATCTTCAAATTTTATACGACAACAGAGAGTGCTCATCAGGCTGAACAACTCTTGCTAAGACGTCATTCCTATATATGTTATAGTATAGCTGGGCTCTTGGAGTTCCACATCAGCTGTTCCAGATCTTCAAATTTTATACGACATCAGAGAGTGCTCATCAGGCTGAACAACTCTTGCTAAGACGTCATTCCTATATATGTTATAGTGTAGCTGGGCTCTTGGAGTTCCACATCAGGTGTTCCAGATCTTCAAATTTATTCTCTTAGCAGAAAATGCTCATCACGTGAAACAATTTTTGCTATGCTACCATTTTTGTATCTCTTATAGTTTAGCTGGTCTGTTGTGGTTCTGCATCAGGTGTTGAAGTTTCCAAGATAAATTATAGCCTATATGTTGCCCGGACTTAATACCAATACAACAAAAAAAAAATCATTCAAATCCGTCAAGTAGTTCCGAAGATTAGCGTGCACAAACACACAGACAAACAGACAAACAGACAAACAGACAAAAAAAAAATAATTACAATTTCAGGTTCGGCATCGATGTAATAACAACCCCTGCTACTTTTTTTTTATATATTTCCATTGTACAGACACCACCTTTCTACAATTTTATTATATGTATAGATAGATGATTAAATAACAACGAGTCGACGAAGCATATAAGGGGCCAAAACACAATGCTTTTGGTTTCAAATAATTTTATACATGTTTTACTAATAGAATACCCTTACGAATAATTAATATTACCGCCAAAGTCTATAGGAAAATCAAAATTTTGTCAAATGGTCCCACAATACTAAAAGGCTAAGACTTGAACTAAATGTCTAGAGACTCTGGCTGACTGAGCTTTACATATGTACAGTAACTCCACACGCGAATTTATCAAAAAAAATATTTAAGTATCACTATTATAACCTAACGAAAACTAGCTTTTAAACAAAAACCAATATCTTTAAACCATATTTGCTATCTTAAAATTAGCCAACGATTCACAAAAACATATTCTCAAAATATAATGTGCAATAGTCTATACTATTTATAACTCTACGCTCTATGGTATGAGTCTGCACACAGACGCGGGGGTGTGTTTGTGTGCGTTTGTCAACATGTGATGTTCTCGTTTGTATATTGTGGATGGTATTATAATATTAAATAGAAAAAATACGCATTGTATACAAAATTTTCCCACTTTTTTTTTTACAGATAACACGAAAAGTGTGTTTATTATTTTGGATACACATAATTACACTAATTATAAAGAGGTAAAGTTTGAAAGTTTGTGAGATTGTACATATAATCTCTGGATCTACTGAACCGATTTTGAAAATTAAAAGCAACGTTTATCACTGAGTGCTATAGGCTAATTTATTATCGAAAAATTAGGGATCCGTAAGAAAAATCACGAAAACGAAGTCGCGGGGAGAGTGCTAGTTTATTAATATAAAAGGAAAATCATTCAAATAGGTATTACAATGTATTATGATTTTTCTATTATTTACAAATTTTAAATTCTCATTGATAGTTTTTTCTCGTCGGTGATGTTTTGAATATTATATTTTATTCATTAAAAAAAAATACAATAATTTAACCTAAACACAAAACCTAAGAATAATTATAAAATTATAAAGTACTTATGTACAATTTATAAAAAAAGACAGAAAGGAGAACCTTACCTATAGGGCATTATAAAAAAACTACTCCGCATCGCTGTCGTATTTTATAATATTAGTATTAATAATAACATATCTATCAACAATTATTGTTTGACCTTACACCAGGGACCGTTATCGATACTTCAAAAATATCGATATTTTTGAGAAAATACCGATAATGGTATCGATAACAGGGATAAATATCGGTATTTTGTATCAGTTCTTTGAATATCGGTAAAAAAATATCGATACTTATATCGATAGTCAGTACTGATATCGGGCCGCAACTTGACTCGCAAGTACTCGCAACGCCGCGATGTTGCCAGATCGCATATCATAGGTATCGCCACCGCTACCTCCGGGCGCCGCGCCGCAGTGGCGGACGGTGCGCGAATCGGAACGGCAACAGTGCAGTGAGCTGCGGACATTTCTTTGATATACCTACTGCTCTTTGCATTTAATCGAAAGCAGCGCGTGAGCCGTGCCTGCTTATTGTTCTTTGTACTTTTTTTTTAAATCTAGTTTTTCTGTAGGTACTGTGATTGATGTAATGGGGCGTAATAAGCAAAATAATGTCTATAGCTTAGATTTTAAAATGTCTAGATGGAGCGTCGCCCTACAATCAAAACAAAAAAAACGAGCCAACAATTTCAAGCCTGTGTGCGTGCAGACGGTGTTTTACACTGTCTTTCTATGTCTCTGTGTGCGTGAATAATGATACCAGCTACTTCAATTCTCCCATAAGTCACATATAAAAAAAAAAGAGTAATGAAATAAAATAAGTTTTAGGTGTATGTAGGTATTATGCAGTTTTAGTAGTGTCTTTTTATTTTATTACAAGCTTTTATTTAGTTTCACTTGTGTGTTTGTCATCACAACTTGAAAGCTTTTGATCCACTTCCCGAGTTTCGATTGAGCTGAAATTTTGCAACCATGTCTTTATCGGGGAACATTTTATTATTATTATGACATGGGGCTGATCTGACGATGGAGCTGGAAGGTGGCCATAGGAACTCCGTAATAAAACGACACAACCCCGTCGAGTTTGGGCTCGTTTGATTTGTCTTGACGAGTAGGTAGACTTTGGTTTGGACCTTGGGAGTGTTTTTGGAATTCCAGTGCCCTAATACTACCGACCTCTTGACTTTGAGTGCAAAAACCGTATTTCTTTTTTTCTTCTATAAAGCATATATCTCGAAAACTGTGCGTCCTATCGTAAAAATAATGAAAAATTTGCCCCCCTTAATAACCCCCCAATTATGAAAAATTACAATCACCCACACAAAAAAAAACCATGTTATTCTCAACATGTGGGTAATAATCAATTATGAAAAATTACAATCAACCCATAAGCTTGTAATAAAAAATAAATAAAGCATAATCAGAAACAAAATATTTGAATTTTTTTTTAAGTAATCTTTTACCATATTTGTCATTCATAAGACAAACGTAAACTATTAAACTTTAAGGTGGAAGCTCCACGGTAGCCCGCGAACTCAGACCAATGAGCCCGCGAAGTTCAAATTTTCTTACGTTTTTTGCAATTTGCAAGTCAGTATTAGGTTTAATGTTGATTAAAGTATGATTCGCGGGCGTAAGAAGTATGTTGTTTCAGAATTATAACCATTAAAATCAGTATATTAACTCCATAAGTCGGTATAATCCTAAAATGTCAAGATTTCATGAAATAGTCATTCTTTCGGGTTACCTGGCCCTATAGTTTTATTGCTGACTTGAATAGTTATAATTCTAAAAATACACACTTCTTACGTCCGCGAATCGTACTTTAATCAACATTAAACCTAATACCTACTTGCAAATTGCAAAAAACGCAAGAAAATTTGAATTTCGCGGGCTACCGTGCAGCTTCCACCTTAGAGGGCTTATTATTGCCGGGGTTGCGGGACGTCTTAACAGGATACCGTGGCCCCGGAACGTAAAGGGCAACAGAAGGAACAGGGTGGTTTTTTAGTCAGTAAAAGTCTGACAGTCCCTTCCGCCCCACCCAGGGCGGAAGGAGTCACTTGATGATTTTTACCAACTAAAAAAAAAAAAAAGAAAGAGGGCTTATTATAAAACAAAGTCTTCGCTTAAACCAGCTTTAAATCTTCGAGCCAGTTTTCGAATTTCGAACAGATAGTTCGATAAAGATAAAGTTTGTAATACAAAAATTGCCTCGGTGATTTAAACTTGGTCTAAACTTAAACTTATAGTCTTGTAATAAGGCAGTAAAGGTATGAAATACAAATCAGCCATCTTGATACACCAATCACAAATTCACAATAAACTTAGATTCACGTATTATCACACGCGCGTCTGTTACTGAGGGGTGCGGGGGCCGGGAGGCGGATGGCGTGAATCACAAAGATGACGCGGCCGCCGTTGTTAAAATTTTTACCAGTAATATATCGGTATTTTAAAATCGGTATCAATACCGATAAAGGTGTATAAAAGTATCGATATTATTGTACTGAATAAAAATACCGGTATCAATATCGATAAATGTATACCCAAATATCAGTACTTATATCGATATTTTGGTATCGATACGAAAATTATATCGGTATTCAGTCCCTGCCTTACACAATAGTGAAAAAAAAAATACAAAAAAAGTCGTATCCATACTAAGACAACAAAATGGGAAGTCATTCCGGTTTTAACGCACACTCACAAACATTTACACATACATAAACAAAATTGAATGTAACACATTCTTATCAAAATTTTTTACTGCCGCAAAATTACTTGTCGTACGATTTTGAATCTTATGTGATGGAGATAGAGGTTATGTGAATTTTTGTGATGGTGATTTAAGGCTGAGAGCATTTCTCAGGTTACAACAATTAAAGGTAATATAAATAAAAGTTAAAAATTGATGGAAATTAGTTGTTGAAAGAGTAATTAAAATATTTTGATGGGTTTAATTGTTTTTTTTTTTTATTATCGTCATCATGGTGTGTGTCAAACGTCGGTTATTGAATTGGTACTGTTTTTTTTTGTTATTTACCAAGTTCAATTTTTAGGGTTCCGTACCTCAAAAGGTAAAAACGGAACCCTTATAGGATCACTTTGTTGTCCGTCTGTCTGTCTGTCTGTCTGTCTGTCTGTCTGTCAAGACCTTTTTTCTCAGGAACGCGTGGAGGTATCAAGCTGAAATTCATATCAAATACTCAAGTCTATGGTCTCTTGGAGCTGTGAAAAAATCAAACTTCTAAGTCAACGCGATCAAAAGATACTCCCGTTTATGCCGCAAATTTTCGACACTCGCAAGGGAATCAAAACCTACAGGGTACTTCCCGTGAACTCAGAATCTTGAAATTTGGTATGAAGCAACGTCTTATAGCAGAGATATAGGAAAAATTGCGAAAAGTATAAATTTTTAGTTACATCATATAATAAAAATATTTTTAATAATTTTAAACTTACTACCCCTTTCCTCATGAACGCGTAGTGGTATTATATTGAAATTCATATCAAATACTCAAATCTATAATACCTTTAAGCTGTAACAAAATCAAACTTCTACGTCAACGCAATCAAAAGAAACAGGAATTAAAACCGCATATTTTGAAACTCGCCACTACTCGCAAGGGAATCAAAACCTACAGGGTACTTCCCGTGAACTCAGAATCTTGAAATTTGGTACGAAGCAACGTCTTATAACACAGATAAAGGAAAAATTGCGAAAAGCATAAATTTTTAGTTACATCATATAATAAAAATATTTTTAATAATTTTAAACTTACTACCCCTTTACTCATGAACGCGTAGTGGTATTATATTGAAATTCTTAACAAATACTCAAGTCTATAATACCTTTAAGCTGTAACAAAATCAAACTTCTACGTCAACGCAATCAAAAGATACAGCAATTAAAGCCGCATATTTTGAAACTCGCAACTACTCGCAAGGGAATCAAAACCTAAAGGATACTTCCAGACGACCTGGAATCTTGAAATTTGGCATGAAGCAACGTTATAAAGTACACATATAGGAAAAATTCCGAAAATCTTAAATTTTTAGTTACATCACATAGTATATTTTTTTTAATAATCATAAACTTACTATTTCGTACCTTAGCCAATCTAAACCGAGATTGATCCAAATTGTGCCTAGGTATTTCTAGTATTAAAATTATGTCTATCACTTCTCTTCTTAAAGAGATGAAGATTTTTCCGAACATACATAATGTTTTCATATATGTATTGACAAGGTACCGTCAGCTTTCCACATTGTTACGTTATGGATTTCATTTAGCAATAAAAATACCATAACTTTTACTTATATACCTACAGGTTTGTACGGAACCCTCGGTGCGCGAGTCTGACTCGCACTTGGCCGGTTTTTAGTACTTAGTAGGTTTTTTTTTGTTGAAATTTAAAAAAAAACGTTTTCAAACAAAAAAAAATTGCAATACCTATACAAATTTTTGCGGAGTTATGTCTGAACATACCTACATTTAAAAAATCCGAATTGAGAATCGCCTCCTTTTTTGAAGTCGGTTAAAAGTATAATGGATATAAAAAACTATTACCTAAAATAATAATACGTATTTCTACTGAATAACCAGTAAAAACGAAGTTTTAATCTTACTATTATAAATAAATTTTTATACGAAAATTTGAATGGATGAAAGTTTGTTATTCAATCACTCATTAACGGCTGAACGGATCTCGATGAAATTTGGCACAGAGATAGATTATCGTCTGAAATACTTTTTCGTCTTCTTAATAATTTACGAAGTCGCGAGCAGGAGCTGGTACTATTATAAACGTGACAGTTTGCGAGAATAGATATGTATAATAGATGTTTGTCTCTCCTACTGAAAGAAATTAGCTAAAATTTGGCTTATATCTAGATATTGATCTAGATTTTTATCCCATTGTTATGTTCCTGTGGGATATTATTTTTATTTAATTAATTTTTATTACCTTGGCCAGAGGTTAAGCATTGCCATCCAACGTGGCAATGCGGCCAGTCTTTTGGGTACATTTCCAGCGGACGGCGATGCGGATGAATTTTTTGATGTCATTTAGTTTTAGTTTCTCTTTTTATTTTCTTATTCTGGTTGTTTCTTTTTTTATTGTTTTTAGACAACATTAATTCTTAAGTCTACGCAAACGACTTCGCAGGCCGTAGCTAGTATTAAAAAAAAAGTTGACCGAAAAAAATATCTTCTATTCAACGAAACTGCAAAAAAAACTGCATCAAACAAGCTATTTATCTAATCTGCCTACCCCAAATACTGTAGCAAAAAATTTACAAAAAAAAAAGGCAAACCTACACGAAAAAACTAGTCTATGATATGTTTTTGTATGCAAAATGAACGAACAGGATAGACTGAGAGCGTGCGAGAGGGACGGCGGTAGTCAGACAAAGATGTGCGAGCGAGACGGATATATAATTAAAAGTTTTGTCGCAGCGGCTTTCCGAGGGTACGCTCGAGTAGGACAGGGTAAGCTATGGAGAGGACTGTTTGTTTTCTAATGCTTTTTCTATGATTATCTTACACTTACACACAGATTATTATTTGCACACATTCTTTTAAAATGTTAGGAGGTGTTCATTTAATTTTTTGTAAAATACTTACTTAAAATAAGATTTTTTTTATAATCAAGAACAAAATTGAAAGGGATTTATTGATGAAAGAATATAGGTTAAATATTTTAGATCTTGGGGTTATTCAGACTATTTTGGCGGTCGCTAAATCGAATGTTGCAAAAAGATTATGTAATTTAGTGCTTACCGATTTTTAATCAATGAATAGTACACTACTTATACAATACAATTTAATATTGTTGTTATAGTTATAAAGTACAATGGGGTTACGTACCCATGTCCGTAAAACTTAAGTCTTAAGAAAAAAAAAGAATTTTAAAAAAATAACAAGGATATTTAAGTACCTTCTCATTGTAATGAAACAAAGACACAAATATTTATAGCTTTAAAATTTCTTTGCCCATCCGAGACGATAGAAATGGAGGACTTTATCATGTACCAAATACCTATGTTTGCAAATAAATAAATGATTTGATTTTTAGCACGCTCACTTGTAAATTGACTCTTATTGCGCCGCTCTTAGGGTCACTCAATAGATCCAATTTAGAAGGCCTTGCCATTGACCATTTGTGCTATATTGAAAATGTTATTTTATTAATAGAATAGTTCTATTATTAAAATAATATTTTCGAGTCGTTTTTTTCTTACTTTTGTTTTTGAGTGTCTTTTTGTTGGTAGTACTTATTGTTACTTTATAATTAATAATGAGATATAAAATATGTTTATTTTTATATCTATAATTAACTTAAGTAATATGTATTAGGTACATTATTTACAGATTTAATTACAAAAAGAAAACAATCAGAATAAAAAAAATAAAAATAAACAATAATAAATAAATCAACGTCAAACAATCACCTTCAGTGATCATTTAAAGCGTTTTTCCTTCAGTATTTTGTAATTAATAAAAAAAACACTGTTTTTCAACACTAAACGTCTAATTTATTACGGTTGTACAATCAATTTCAGTGTACAAACAAAAAGAAATACAAATTATTTCCTTACCACTCTACTCCACAGTTTCCTCTGTCCAGTTTTTACAGAATATATTCCGATGAGTTCCGTTTATACCCTCCTTAACCGACTGCAAACTGCGAGGTTTTGTGTTTGTTAGTTATTTCCTGTTAGTCAACTTACCTACCTGTCAATTTTAATCTTAACAGATAGGCAAACAGACAGCATTTCAGTATTGTTTAGTGTATTTTGTTATTGAAATTTCTTATTTTGTTAGACAGAAACGGAAAGCAGACCATAGCTAAGTAAAGAGAAGGCTGTTATAGATATGATATTATTTTCTATTATTACCCGGTTTCACCCGCGTACAGTTACGTTTTTGATTACTGCTCCGCTCCCAAATGTCACAGCGTGGTGTTTTATAGCATATAACCTTCCTAAATAAACAGGCTACTTAGAACAAAAATAATTTTTCAAATTAGACTAAAAGTTACTTAGATAACTGCTTTCAAACAAACAAACAAATTTTTCAGTCTATAATATTATACTAGCAACAAGCACCGGCTTCGCACGGCTTCGCACTATGCATTGTAGATACATAAACCTTCCTCTTGAATCACTCTATCTATTGATGAAAACCGCATTAAAATCGACTTTATATTTAGAAGAAGCGACTTTGTTTTATACTATGTAGAGAAGTCTATACTTATATTTTTTCCAATAAGTTTCACACAGGGCAAGGACCCTTCTCATACAAAAAAGTAATGTGCATTGATCACACATTCACACTTCACACCACACTGTGACAGCTCTCGCTGCATGTTGTCAATTTCTTGCCAAAAATACATTTTTTAAGATCGTACAAAACAAGACTATAAAATTTTATATTCGATTTTATCTACCTACAATTTTCTTTTTTGTTCTTAGATATATACCTATATAATATTATATATATTTTTTAACAAGTCCTATCTACATTTTTTTTAACAACCTTTTGTATTACATTTTGAAAATGTATTCAAAATTACAGTTGGATCGAGAATTTAACTTAAGATTTGATCAAGTTCTTATGACCTTCCGGCTTTATCATCAGACCAGCTCTGTGACATCGTCATATTGCATTGTCATGCAAATTGCACATTTACACAAAATTTCAGCTCAATCGAACATCGGGAAGTGGCTCAAACTAAACTTGTAAGATTTGATCAACCACAGAAACCGGGATAGGTGAAAATAAATAAAAGCTTGTAACAAACAAATAAAAGCTTGTAACAAACACAAATAAAAGCTTGTAACAAACACAAATAAAAGCTTGTAACAAACACATAACCCTCCTTTTGGTGTTCACCGTAGTTGGGTAAAAAGAAAAAAATCCACAAAATATTTTTTATTTGACGTTTATTTTTTCAACGTCATTTTTTGCACATTTTTTCCTATGTATGTGTGCACGAAGCTTTATGTTTATTAAATCCGTGTCTGTCTATCTGACAGTCATTAGTGAATGTCACAGCATACACGGATTACGATTGGCTAAAAACCGAAAACATTGACTTTGGAAAAAGAGTTAGAACGAAATCGATTATACGAAGGAACGAAAAGGGTTAGATATTACCTACAGACGGAACCATAATAAAAATAATGTAATTTTTTATAGGTAATTGAAGTAAATTAAACTGCCGTTTCATTAAAGGAAGATGAACTACAGTGCTTTTTATTTTAACGGTGAATTTTATTGTTATTTACAATAAAGTCACAATAAAAAAAAAATACAGCTTTCTAGTACTAACGGTCTCTTAGCATAACTTCGGACAGACAGACAGACGGACATGTCGAAACTATAAGCGTTCCTTCTCAGAACTGCGAAACCAAAATCATTAAACACGTAAAAAAAAATCACCAAAAAATTTGCGAAAACGACCATAGTTTGCGAAATCACATATAAATTAAAACTTTTTTATTTAAATCATGAATAAATCACAATAAATTCACTTTATAAAAGAAAAGTGTTTTAGTTATTAAAAATGCCAAGTTTTCTGTAAATAATCATAAAAGTAAATAAAATATTAATAAAAATGTAAGTAACGTACAATGTACGAGGACTAAACAGCAATTTCAACCAAATGGATACGACACGCGGTGTGAACACACTACGCGAAATATTGTCGATGATAACGTAATTATTATTATTACTTTGTTTAAATTCTGTTTCGGCTAGAATTTTATGTTTATTTGATGTTTTTTGTGTTTGTTATTGGAATTATGCTAATATAGAACTGATAAATTGTAAAGGTATGGTTTTTTGTTCACTCAATATAAAGAAAGCGGGTATAAAAATGTGAGTTTTCTTTTTGTTAAAAATCTATATAGATTATGTTAATCAAGGTTCAGTCCAACAAATTAAGTAACATTTACATGTTTAAATAAAATAACCTTCTCCTAAACAAAAGAAAAAGCACATTTTCGATCTTATCTCTAAAATACCAACTTATTTCTCGACAAACTTAAAAAATAACCCATAATAACACATAACGAAGTACATTACATAATTAATTTAAACAAAAATATAAATAAAAACGGAAAAAGTTAAAATAAATAAAACAATAAAATATAAAAACAAGGTAAACTTTTCGCCCCGTGCGTATACACTGACCCGTACGCCGCTTGCTTCAGCAAATGAATGTGTACAGACATTGTACACACTACGTACACTTTTGATAAAACAATATAAATATTATTTTTTATTAAAATTAAATTGTGTTTTTTTTTCTACATGATTATTTTTACAGAAAAATGGAATCGTTCGATGTTTAAAAGTATAGTAGTTTAAAGGAGGGGAAGTAGTCAATAACTTAAGAATGTATAGGTACTAATATATTTTAATAATAAAACTAGAGTATTTTTCTTTGTTTATTTGTTTAAATGCGCTAATCTCTTAAACTATTAGTCGGATTAGAAAAAAATCTTTTTGTATAAGATAGTTAGACTCATAAGGAATCGTTTAAGCTCTAAAACATCACGCTATGACCTACAGGTGCATAGCAGTAACCAAAAACGTAACTAACGCGATAAACAAAAAACGCGGACGAAGTCGCGACGAGAAACTAGTGACAATCTGTAGTTTCTCGCATGTTGAATAGGCCTAACCTAATCTTATTTATTTATTTAAGCGTTACATACCAAAAAATAAAGGAACAGAGACAGACTTAATGCCTTAGGCATTCTCTACCAGTCAACCAAAGGTGGTGAAGAAAAATATTCTTGTTTTTTTAATTACATAATCACGCCCGTAATCCCCGAAGGGTTAGGCAGAGGTGTACCCGTTAGTACACCCACATTTCGCCAGTTATGTTTAAGTCCCATATCTAGGGGGCGAGTCTATTGCTATCAACCGGGCACAAATCCAGACTCCGAGGCTGCTACTGAGAAATTCCTGATGGAAAAACCCAATAACACTTTGCCCGACCTGGAAATCGAAACCAAGATCTCATGCTCAGTAGTGGCGCTTTGCGATCGAAGATTCTTGGTTTTTTTTTAACCAACTTGTAATGAAGAGGAGGTTATGTTTGTAACGATGTCTGTATGTATGTGGACACCATGACTAAGATCTATGTGTGTTTATTAGTAAGCAAACAGGTTCTAGCAATTAGGTTTTTAATCGATACATTACAAAGTTTCCTCAACACATTTTCCCTACCACTTTGAATTAATTACTAACATAATGAAAAACGTAATACTGTATGTTTGTTTGTTACCATGACAATGGACAACGTAGGTACATTTTTTTTACTAAAATTAATATTAAGTACTAGCTTCTGCACGCGATTTCGTCCGCGTAAATTTTTTCATCTGTGTTTTATGTAAAGGGTTACTGCTCCGCTTACATAGGTCGTAGCGTGATGATATACAGCCTTCACTATTCCTCATTTTATGTGGCTTTCACAAGCAAAAATATTTTTTCGAATCCGACTAGTATTTTTAAAGATTTACGTGTTTAAACCAACAAACAAACCAAAAATCTTTATTATATCAGTACAGATGTATGACATAGGCAAAAACGAACTTCTTTTTTTGGGCCGTTTTTTATAACGTTTCATGATTTGAAGTAGCCACGTATCCAAAAAACAGTTTGACCTAAAATATATTATCATAACAAGGCATTAATGTCTTCTATTAGTCTGAAATCCTTGATAATAAATAATCTAGTTTCATTAGAAGGTATTGAATTCTGAATAAATTATTGACATAAAAATAGGCGCCTTTTTTTTTTGACAGCTGTTAAGGTAGAAACAAACTTATAACACGCTACGCCACGCCACGGCATTCAAGCGTTCTCATTGGCCACATTTCATCTCGTGAAACTACTCTTTGTCTTTTGGCCAATTAGCACGCGTGGGATGGCGTAGCGTGTTATAAGTCTGTCTCGCCCTTCACTGTCATTATTATTTTTTTTCTGCAATATATAATATTTATACAGCATTCCGGGTGATTGAACCAGTGTTAATTTTTTTTTTAACGTAATAAATTAAATGGTTGTAAAACGTTTCTTTAACTAGTTACTTATATTTTTTCTTTTAAAGGTCGTCATGTTACAACATCTGAGTAAACTTGTACATACTGCATTGTGGAAATAATTCATGTGTTTAAGTTTTAAAACGTAGTTATGTAATTTATTTTTAATACTTACTTGATAAGGTCTTTCGAACATTAACTGTAAAAAATAGGCAGTATATTTAAAAAAGAAACGTCAAAATCAAATCATACATAACATAACATCACGCCTGTAATCGCCGAAGGGTTAGGTAGAGATGTACACAAGGACACCACATTTCACTAGTTATGTTTAAGTCCCATGTAACAGGGGGCGGGCCTATTTATCATCAACCGGGCACAAATAAAAACTCCGATGCTGCTACTGAGGAATTCCTGATAAAAAAAATTGTATAGCACTTTGCCCCACTTGGGAATCGAACTCAAGAGCAGAACAGTTGCGCTTTGCGAACACTACACCAATGAGGCAGTCAACCTTTCTAATGCTAAAGAATGGCAGCTTACCTCCTAGACACCTCACCGAGGGAGAATTGGTTATTAGACACCATAAAGGCATAAACAAATAATTCTAAAAGACAATTTCTATAAAAAAAAACACTTTATTTTAATAACCCAATCCGATTAATTTTCAAATAACAGTAAAATTAGATTTTTAGTTGCTTTAAAATCAATTAATAGTTAATCAATTGAGTTAGCAGAAATGACGTCACATTTTACGTACAACATCTTTGGAGGAATCGCGTTTTGACAGGTCATAAAAAGTACGTCAGTTGATTGGTACCTATCTAGTACCCGATTTTATAGAATACTAGCGACCCGCCCCGGCTTCGCACGGGTGCATGTATTATACATATTAACCTTCCTCTTGAATCACTCTATCTATTAAAAAAAACCGCATCAAAATCCGTTGCGTAGTTTTAAAGATCTAAGCATAATATATAGGGACAGACAGACAGAAAAAGCGACTTTGTTTTATACTATGTAGTGAAACGTTCTATATTTACGAAATGTTAATACCCATCTTCTCTGCTTACCTCCCAAATCTGTCATCACCATACCAATCATTGTTTCAGTACGTAGGTATTGTTTTAACAAGATTGTTTACAGTTTTTCACAAACAAACGAGCAGACATTTTGATTTTTAATTAACTCTTAGTACTACACGATCATGTTTGCTTTTTCTGATGGATTCATGCAATTATAAGTTGTGTAGCCGACTTTGCTTGCTATTTATGCTAAAATCTTTACATACGACGAAATCAGGGACTTTGTAACATGTTAATTATAAAATTGATTTTAGACACTAAATTTTTAGGTTAGGTTTTCGATCGAAATTTCGTAAACACAATAATAATTGAATTGAATATTATAATAAGAAATACCTAGTCACATTTAAGTAAATAATTCAATTAAGCAACTAACTAGTCCAATTAGGCATTATTGGAACTGATAACCTTCAATTATTTTAATCAAAGCCAAAAACGTTCGAACAACGACCGAACATTCAAATCGAACGCCATTTTGGATTTTTAAATCTTACCAAAGTTCCTCAAAATGACAAGTAATGGCGTCTGTTGCAATTAATAACGAGGTATCGTTTGTAAATCGATTAGAAATCAACTCGTGTGCATTTCAATAGCATTTTGCGGAAATCCATAGGCTAAGCTAAAAATAAATTAACTAAAATACCGGACAGTCTATAATATGAGAATGTAGTATATGCATGGCTTGGAGATCTTTTTTATGGAATATTTTCTTAAATTAAGATGAGTAGTTTCAAAATGATGTGCTTTGAGTTAGTAAAATACATGAAATAATACTACATCCTTAACCCTTTTATTCCCTGTTGTTGGTACACTATTTTGGCATAAAAATAGGTTAAAAAGTTGAAATACATAATCATTTTTTTATCTCAATATACAAACAGATGTCTACAAAATTAAAGAAACCCTTTCTCCCAGGTAGAACCCGACCTACCTGAATTATTATTGTTAAACTGAAAGAAGAGGCGGAAATAACCTCGCAAGTAACTAAATCAATTAAATTATTTCTAATATTACCATTTCTTAATTCAGGCTAATAATTCCTAGATATTACAACACCTGACAATAAGTTTGAATTCAGTAAAAAAAGATTTATTTATTTATTTATTCATTCATATAACAGTTCGCATTGTGTTTGAATTAGACGAAGAATCCCAGATCCTCGCGTTCTGGTTCAGTCGCTTTTACAGCCACGTAACTATAGCGAATTTTTGCAATACTATAAACCGCCTAACATTCAATAAAAATGTTCATTATTTAAATATTTACCTAATAAGCCAAACAAACAAAGAATGACCAGTTAAACTTATACATACTGCTTAAAAAAATACCAAAAAAGATGATTAATAGGTTAATCTCTTTCTTTTCCGTGTACTATGACAATCTTTATTTACGTAAAAAATATGTATAGAAACCGTTTCGTTAGTGTGCGTTCTTCTCTATGTGTGGGTGCTAGGGCTGCCACTCTCGTTTTGGTTTAATTTTATTTTTATTTAAATTTATTTTTATGTATTTCCTTGAATAAAATAATCATCTGATTGATAATTCATTTAGATTAGTTTGCCTTTGCAGTTACGTGTTTAGAAAATATTTTGTAGGCAAATTATCTAAAAATGTTAATAGTACTTCAGTTTTTAAGCGTGAATTAATTATAAGTTTATCTAAATATAAGTTTAACTAACACATTATTAATAAAGGTGAATGGAAATATGGTAAGTTCTGAATTATTTAACTAATCATGCATTTGTGATCTGCAAAATGAAATGAAATTCAATTAAGTACTAAATGACATTTACCTAATGGTAAATAATAATAACGTTTACGAAACCTACCCGATTTCATTATACTCGTCGCATCATTGACATAAATCACCCAAAAAAAAAACGCAAATTTTCGAAAAACAGACGTTTCACATCAACCTTGTACACGTTCACACTAAAAACGGTAGTTTTACCCTAAATAGCACCAATACATACAATCATACAAAAAAAATATAAAATTAAATTCAAAATCGAAAAGCAGCCCTGTCAAGTCAGCGTGTGAGCGGGCGAGAGAATACGAAACGAACACAGATACGGGCTGGCCGCGTACCGATATGGCCGCGCGCGTATTCCACGTAACGCGCTCTCGTGTTTTCCCTCATATCTGTCGAAATACGCCATATTGTTTTATTGTTCACTATTATTTATAATTACCAAAACATTTTTCAAATATATTCAAAGTGTTTTTTCATTTCAAAACGGCAATTAAACGGATTATGTCAAAAAGCAAATGTCATCATAGCGTTTATTGATAATAATTGTAATTTTTATCTCGTTTTATCACGATCGGCGATTTGTTACGGACTTGTGTAATTTAAAAATCGGAAATTATGTTTTATAATTAAAATCTGAGATCAAGTAAACGTGTTCGTGAGTGTTGTTTCTATAAATATTACGTTGAAAAATAACTGTTTTGTACTGTGTTGTTGTGTTAATTTTAGTGCAATGCCTACGACGAATGTTAAAATAAGAATGCATTTATTACCGCCATTGTTTTAAAATTGTTAGTTAGCAAAATGGATGTGTTTGTGCAGTGATATGGATTATCCTTTGTGTAACGGATTGTAAAAATGGATAAACCCTCTTTCAAGGTAAGGCCTAATGATTTTTTATCGTTGCCTTTTTTAATGTTTGTTTTAAAAAAAGAACATTAAGAATTTGAGCGGTCAATTTAAGTACTTTTATTTACATAATTTGCATATTTACGCATAAATTGACAATAGATCATTTACTTATAAATGGATGGCATAAAATTGATAAAATAAATAAGTATGATCGTTCGATCTGTTAAGACTTGTCAGATAATTATTGGCAGTCAAAATACATGAGTAGGTAAACGGATGACGTCACCCATTGTCTTTGGTTGTTAGGAAGACTTCTCACTGCGCGGATTTCTTCCATTTATTGTTTTAAAAACAAAAACTTAACAATGAACTAATGTAAAATAAATTATTATTTCAAATATCTCGTTTATTTTGATAATTGAAGCTTAAGTAAAGGATAGAGACATTTAAAAGTAGCTAGTAGGAAGAAAATGTTATTATTATTAGTTCCCCCTACCCTGCGTCTGTCCGCCATATCAGCAAGTACTAGTGTTGTGGCGCAATAATAAAATAATCGACATCGATGTTTCGAAATTTCAATTAAGTTTCGACATTTTTATGATTTTATTCATTTTGTGTTAAAGTTTATGGGTTTTGTATTGACGATTAGTCATTGAATGATTTATCGACTTCTGTTGTGTTATGGTTGGCACTTCCATACTTACTTGACAATTATCGAAATTCAATGAAAAAAAAAACCTGTTAAAATTTTATTGATCTTTGTCAAAATGATTAGTAGTTAGCAAGTATTCAAACAACTTAGACTTACATTAATTTTTATATTTTAATGAGACGATTAAATCTTAATTTAAAATTTTAATTAACACTTCCATGTATTTATTAGCCACAAATCTCATTAATAAAACAAGAAGTTTAGTAATCGATGACATCTAAAAGGGAGTATTCGTATAATTGTCATAAAAAAATATTAAAAAAAAAATTCGTCATCAAAGATTATTTTTGGACGGACGCCTCGTGTAGGTATATTTTTGTGCGACGACGCTTCAGTAGGTCATCTTGGTACTAAATATTTAAATCGTTGTCTAAATAAAGTTTAAGCGACACAGATTTCGGCTACCATTTTGGTAATCTTATCTTGCTGGTGGGCAAAAGTCCCATAGCTTGCTACTCTGGGTTTTCCTTAAATATGTCACTGTATAACAATGTTATTATTCAACGAATAAAATAATTAAGCACATTCAATAATACCCAATATGAACGATTAAATTTTTTTAGTTCATGACTTCATGTGTCCTAGAGGCCGCCATATTTATTTAATGTGACGTCACATAGCTAGTACCAGCTACGAACAAGACGCTTCCAACGATACCTCATTTGTACAATTACGATAAGTAGTTTAGAATTTATAAAGGAACAGATGAAGATACAAACATACTGGCCAGTTTTAACCCTCTTTTGCTTCGCCGTAGCCGGGTAATTAACAGAATTAACTGTCCAGCAATATTTTTGTCCATTTTGAAAGCATCCGCCAACGCGGAGTGTGAATACTTTGGTAATCGGCGACCCATAAACCCTAAATTAGAACATCTATTTATAAAATGCAGCGTGTCTCTCTCTAGGACTGCTTTATTGCCGTTTAGTTTAATTTATTGACCTATTGTTTAGTTTAAAGTTTAAATAAACCTTTAGCTATGTTCCAATCAGTTTGTTTTCATTTAATCGCGTCCATATTACAGGTTTAATGATTCTCTCTTCTTTATTGTTAGGCGTACGTAATTAAAGTAATTCGTCATTATTTTTGTTCTTTGTTATCTGTTTAGGAATCTTATCAGCTTCACAGTGTTCTGTTAATGTGATTTTATTTGATTAATATGGATATCTGTCATTTCGTGGTATTACGCGAACGTACAAATAAAATAAAAAAAAGAACCGGCCTATTATTGTCCCATTGCAGGGCAAAGGCCACTTCTCATACAGAGAAGGCACGAGCATTGATCACCACACTTGCTCAAGGTCGATTGGCGATTATTTATAAGAACAGGTTTCCTCACGATGTTTTCCTTCAGCGATGTCCAAGATACACTTTAGAAAGTATCTACGTAAGGCTTGAAAATCGTCTGTAAATGGTCTACTTGAAATATATGCTTTGACTTTGACTGTGACTTTGAAAAAGTCACATAAAACATAGTAGGTAGTTAGTCACATAGTTTTTAATAACTTCGGTCTTATTAATCATTAGTTACTTTGTTAAGAAAAATGTATGTAGGTACAGGTGAAGCCACATAGCAGTATCCATACCATACTAATAAATGTTATATTATAAACGCGAAAGTAACTCTGTCCGTCTGTCACGACTAAACCACTGAACTGTTTTTGATAAAACTTGGAATGGTTTAAGTTTGAACCCCAAGAAAGGACGTTAAAAAAAGGCTACTTACGAATTCTTCTGCGGACGAAGTCACGAGCAAAAGCTAGCCAGTTATATTTAACCTTAGCAACAAAATAGAAACTGCACCTATCTATTCATTTACATAACGGTTTACGAGTCGAATCGTCGCAATCCAATTTGATTCTTAACTGTGAACAAATTAAGATGACATTTAATTGATAGATTACTTATCAGTTTAAATAAAGTTTCACTTAATGACGGAAACTGTATTATTATGTAAGAGACGTAGGTACTGATAGTGGTCTTATTCATTAATTTTGGAAGTAAGCTAATGATTATTTTTTGTTTGCATAATTATTTATTACAAAAAAAATTGAAGTATCTGTTTGTAATGTAAAAATGACAGCAAGAATAAAATTGTACATTAGGTATAATACGAACTTGTAAAAAAAAAATGACAAAGTTTTTTGTCTGTTTGTCTCTTTGATCCGGGTAATGCCTAGGCCGATTTCGACTGGACTTTAATTTTTTTGGTTACTTTTATTTTAGAATAAGAATTAGGGTTACCTGCAAACCACTGACATTCACACGCGGTTGAACTCGCGAGTATTGGCTGGGTTAATTTAAATAGGTAGGTAGGTACCTTGCTTTTTTACAGACCTTACCTACTTAATGTTTTTGTATCACTGAAATACAACTACTATAATGATGTTTAATTGCAGCTGCATTGTTAATTACGATTAAGTCTTTAACTTGGTATTTATTCAGACTTTTTTTCTTAGCAGGTTTTTATTTATTTTATGATTTAAATCCGTAATTAAATGTGCACAGAACTTATTATTTATTTATCTGTACAGTTATCTGAATAGGGTTGACGATAATCTCAACGTCAAATGTTGAAATAGAGTGGCATTATTGTTTTAATTAAAACTAGTTTACGCACGACACTTAGTTTACGTGAATATCGGTTACTAGCGAAGTTTTGATATTTTTGGGTAACTCTTCCTTTTTCTTGAATAAAACTAGCCTAAGTTACTTCTTATAACACCAGGTAAAAATCGGTCCAGCCGTTTCGAAGTCTAGCTGTCTAGCCCTAACAAAAAGAAACACAATTTTTTTTAACTTGGCTTTCTGGTAAATCATACAGTGTAACCATTTTTTTTATAAAATATTTATTGAGTAAAAAGCTGTTACTTACTTTAAAATTGCACACAGACAATTCAATTTTATTCATTTCAAGATCTGCGAATCGTTAATTACAAAAAAGAAAAAAAAATACTAGGTATTACTATATCTATCGATATTGACGCGTATCGATATTATTTATGCCACAGCACACTATCTCGGGGCCATTCGTTGGCATTATGAGCCATTTCAGCCATTTTTTTTTTCGACTTAAGAACGTCAACCGTTCTGCGTATTCTGCCGATAACGGTAAGGATTTTGCATTAAAAAAAAAGTTTAGTTTGTTGATGGTATGAAACAATTAGGTAGGTAGTAAACATTAATCAATAATTCCAAGACATAACTTCTCTAAAGAAACACTTAATTTAAGCCCTAATCTATCTATGTCTTCTAATATTATAAAGAGGAAAGATTTGACTGTTTGTTTGCATTGAATAGGCTCCGAAACTACTGAACCGATTTGAAAAAATATTTACACTATCCCCGGGTGACAGGCTTTATTATATTTTCAAAAAAGTTAGGGATCCGTAAGAAAAATCACGCGAACAAAGTCGCGGGGAGAGTGCTAGTAATATTATAAATGCGAAAGTGTGTCTGTTTGTTTGTTACCTCTTCACACTTAAACCGCTAAATCGATTTTGATGAAATTTGTCATGGAGATAGTTTAAGATCCGAGGAAGGACATAGGATAGTTTTTATCCCGGAAATCACCCCCTAAGGCAGTGAAAAGGGGGGTGGAAGTTTGTATGCAAGTACGATATAAACAAGTTCCACGCGGACGTAGGTAGTCGCGGGCAAAAGCTAGTTCCATATATGTAAACCTATAGAGGTAACAGACAGACAGACAGACACACTTTCGCATTTATAATATTAGTATGGATTGGCGATCCAGCCATTAACCGTTTACGCGGACGCAGTAGCAGACAAAAACTGTATAGAATAATTGCGAACTTTGAGTGCCACCGCTAGAAGATCCCAAGCGACATTATTTTGTACACAAATGAAACGTTGAGCTATCTACCTTTAGGGGGTGGCAGAGATGCTCAATCTGTACTCAGGATTTTTTTATTTGGATTCCGGAGAATCGAAACATAAAATCCTACGAATTCGCGTACAACGAGGCGACGTATGCGCCTTAAAAAAAAAAAAAAACCATACTAAATCCATCATCTTCCTGCCCTTGTCCCATGTTACTTGAGGTCGGCGCAACACGTTTTCTTCTTCCATTTCGTCCTGTCAGCCGTCATGCTAACACTGACTCCCTTTTTCTTTCATATTATTCTTCACACAATCCATCCATATTTTCTTTGGCTTTCCTCTTGCTCTCCATCCATCCACATTCATATTCATAACTCTCCTGGCCACATGCGTTAAAGATAAAGTTTGTAATACAAAAATTTGCTCAATGGTTTAAACCTGGTTTCAGCAAGGTTTCAGCAAGTTTTATAATAAGAAATCTAGTGTTATAAACACGACCTCTAAACTCCAAAAGTCTGTTGTTGCCAGCCCAAAAATCACAGTTTTGTTTAAATACTTGAAGAAATAATCTGATATAAAGTTTGAGCACCGCTGTCCAGCGATCCCTAAACCAATATACGGGTGTTACATTAGAGAAATAGGGTTTTGCGTTAGGGTTGTTACTTGTCGATTATGAATTTATTTTTGTAACAAAATAAAATAGAGAACACGTAAGTACTTAAGTAAACTCAAATTCCTAAGCGACTACTTAGGTTCAATTCTTTTTGTTGGAAATGACGCTTTTTTTTATTTAGCAAAAAAGAAAAATTATAGGTAGGTTAGTAGGTACCTGATGATTGAGAAATCGAACCTAATTAAACTTGGTACGGTCGGGTCAACTCGGGTCATAAGTGGAGTAGCAATCTACAAAGCAAATCGATTGACGCTTTGGTTAAACTTACGTCCTTTCGACGTCGTGTGCGAATTTTGAGGTGTACGTAGGTAGTGAGTTATTACGTTCAAAAGTGCCTTATAATGGCCTAATTAAATATATATGATTTGACTTTTACTTTAACTTTGAATACCTACATCACTTATACACACAGATGTAGGTACGGCCTGTACCGCGTGTTCACAGCAATTCAAACCTTAGCATGCTACTGCACTTCTGACCCCGACCGTACCTACCGTCAAAATAATATTTTTTCTTACTTAATTACACATAACACAAATTCATGAAACAACACAACTTCTCTTTTATTTTCGAAGTCGGTTAAAACTTTGACAGCCCTGAACGTACAGACGTAGTTCATGGTCGTACGTTGTGAAAGCCCTACGTGCGATAGAGAGGACACATTCTCTGTCTCTCTCCTACTTTACCTAGCTTTGTGTAATATGGACAGAGGTAACCGATTTTTTTTTTGTTATAACTAACTTTTTGAGGGCGCCCCTCTTTCTATTCCGCGAGTGATAAAGATTTGTAACTTAGATTATAGATATAATAAAAATAATAGGTAACTCATTTATTGCAGGCGACACAGGCCCATAGATATACTATACCTTAACCTAAACATACATAATTTTCACTACATAGTATAAAACAAAGTCGCTTTCCCTGTCTGTCTGTCTGTCTGTCCCTATATATGCTTAGATCTTTAAAACTACGCAACGGATTTTGATGCGGTTTTTCTTAATAGATAGAGTGATTCAAGAGGAAGGTTTATATGTATAATACATGCACCCGTGCGAAGCCGGGGCGGGTCGCTAGTTATTTTATAATTTAAAGATCACTTCACTTTGCAGTTTGCACTAAATAGCCTTTGTGCTGTCCTGTGGCACTTGTCCGCGGAAGCGATGGAACACCACGTCCTGCGGCCAAAAGTCTACTTGCATGATGAGGGACAGATATCAATTCGGTGTTCACACCACTAATGCTTTGAAGTTGACGTTGCGTTGCGTTGACTTATTATTATTGTCAGACTCACAGATATAGATAGACTATCTATATCTGTATCTGTGGTCTATCTATATCTGTGGTCAGACTGCACAAAGGCCTCTTCTTACACAGAGAAGGCACGAGCATTGATCACCACGTGCTCAAGGCGGATTGGCGATTTCATTTATGGGTGATTCTACGATAAGGGGTTCCGCGTCCATAGAAGATTCGGCCAAGGGGAAAAGTTTGAGTTTTTTGATCAAACACATATATTGCGATTTTAGCCCCCTTTAGTTACACATTCATGTAAGGGCAAGTCAATTTATACATATTTAGTTACTTTTTAGAAGGCCAGGGTAAAGACATCGAGCAGGGGAGAGACTTTGACGTAATAAAACAATGAATAAAATTAACTTTTAGTAAACATTGCACTTAATTTATAATCACAGTAACATTTTATATTACAGCCTTTCTTCTTCCTGCTTCTTTAGTGTTTTTGACAAAAATATGAGAAAATAACATGACATCGTACTTTCAAGAAATAATAAAATATTATTTTATCAATACTAATTAAGTCGACTAGCGCCTTGCTTGTTATAATTAAAAGAATTTTCATATTACCTACACTTATACAGTTTTTATTATCCTTTTCTCCTCCTTTTTTTTAAATACACTTGAGAGCAATAAAATCGCACACCCCTTGTAATTTGGTTTATTACTGTTTTTTTTCTTAAATCTAAAGATATTGAGTACAAATCATTAGGCAAAATTAAAGAATACAAGCTTAGCTTTAAAAAAACACAAAATTAAAATCATTGACCTTCACGTAACTTACAGAAACCAGTCGTACACCAAATTAGCCAAATTCACCCGTTAGCATTGTCACTACTTGCAGCCCTTACCCGCAGGAATAAAAGGGTGGATTTTTAGTCAGTTACATACCGAAGGTCAACGTGATAACATCTCTACTGAAAGCATACGAAAAAATATGGATACCACGCCCGCAGAAGCCGCTCAAGTTACTGCCTTGCTCGAAATAGGCCATAATCAAAGTGAAGTTGCTCGACGACTAAATTTGAGCCGCTACTCTGTTCGTCGTGTGTACCAGAGGTTTCAAGAGACCGGTGGCTACATTCGGCGACCAGGATCTGGCCGGCTACGCAGAACATCAGAGCGTGATGACTGCTTTCTTGTGTCGAGGTCTTGTAAGAAATCGGCAACTGAATGCGGTTCAACTGGGATAAGAGCTTCGAGAAGTTCGCAATGTCAGTATAAGTCGGTAGACAGTCAGAAGAAGACTTGGTGAAGCAGGACTGACTTGAAATCAGCCAGCAAATGGTCCCAAATTGACCACAGCTCAACGACAAGCCCGACTACAATTTGCCAGGGAACATTTAAATTGGACGTATGACTGTTATATTCTCTGATGAGTGCAGAATGACATTACATGGTCATGATGGACGCTCTAGGGTCTACAGAAGGTCATCAGAGCGATTTTCACAATGCTGCATAAGCGAACGTGTGGCTTTTGGCGGTGGATCGTGTATGTTTTGGGGTGGCATAATGTTGGACACTAAAACTGACATTGTATCATCACTGGGGCGAATACCGGCCCGAGATCGAGATGTTTGACGGCTGCACGATACGTCGAAGAAGTGCTCGAAAGACATGTGAGGCCGCTTGCGTGGCTTATGGGAGAAGATTTTCTCCTAATGCACGACAACGCCAGACCGCATGTCGCTAGAACAGTTTGCGACTACATGGAAGACGTTGGAATCACCGCGATGGAGTGGCCAGTGGCCTAGGGGAGGGAATACACCTTATTAATAAAACAATTTGATCAAGAATTTTGAGTTTGATTTTCATTATTTCTTAAGCGAAATTTTACCCGTTTGTTGGGTTTTGTGCCGTAAAACCTCTTATGGGTATTTTTTTTACACTGTATTTGATATCATTAGAAAGGTAATGAGGTAGACTTTCAATTAGTGTGTGTGTTTTTCAAAATATTTATTCAGATTCATGAAAAAAACTGCCTTAACAAAAAAAAGTCAAGGTGTGCGATTTTATTGCTCTCAAGTGTATTTTTCGTCTTCTTTTTGTTTCGCAATTCATACTTTTCTGGATCATTTTTAATAGTTTTATAATGTTATCTCTCTGCTTACGATACTCCTTTTCGTGTTATGATCGTTTATAACAATTTTTGACGATGTTGATAGAAGCTAGGTGTATCTGAGTCATTGTACCAAACATCTCATGATCCACATTATCTCCCCTGGTCGGTTAATATCTACCCTGGCAGTTATTTTTCCAGGGGAAATATGGCAGGGGAGAGACGTTTTCGTGATAATTTTAATATTTTATTCTGTCAGAAGTTAATATTGGGTAAATAATATATCTCACCTCAACCAACACGGTATTGTTGACTTTAGGCAGAAAATGCAAATAAATTAAGTGAATTTTATAAATTTTACGACCTACCAGGGTAGAGACATTTTCACATCGCGAAGCTACTGCATTGCACATTCGTGTCGCGCCAACTAACAAATGACAGGGATCTAAGGGCTTGTTTTTTTAGTATAACTAATTCACGTTGATACGCGTCCTTGAGCCCTAATAGCGAACATGGCCGTCTAATATTTCTGTTTGTAATTAGCATATCAAAATTGGCCAGGGTAGATACGCAAAAAAAGCGGGACAAAAATGAAGTTCGAAAATTATTGAAAATAAACAACTATTGTTCTATTTTATCTTTATGATACTTAAGTATACCTGTTTAAATTCATGCTAAACATACTTTAATTTGTTAACAGTGATTTTTAAGGTATGTACTGCCTGCATGTTTAACGAAAAACGGTAAGGGGACAGGCCAGGGTAGATACTTTTTCACACTTTCCTAGGGAATTTCAGGAAAATGGGCTTTAATTGGGCATTTAATCATGATGCAATTAATATAACACATTTAGGTAATGTGATTAATGGCATAAAATAGCAAGGCGTAGAATAAAAAAGCTATTTTATAATGATTGCCGTACACATGACCTCTTATCGTAGAATCACCCTTATATTAATTGATAGATTTTTACCGCGGCTTCGTCTGCATAAACGTCGATTATCGCGGACGCAGGCGAAGTCACGGAATAAAAAGTGGCCTATGTCCTTCACATAACATCACGCCAGTAATCCACGAAGGGTTGGTCAGAGGTGTACCCATTAGTACACCCACATTTCGCCAGTTAAGTCCCATGTAATAGGGGGCGAGGGGGCCTATGTCCTTTCTTGGGGTTAAAACTTATGCCGTACAAAATTTTATCAAAATCGGTTTAGTAATTTAGTCGGGAATGCGTAACAGACAGAGTTACTTTCGCATTTATAATATTAGTAAGGATTAGGTGTAGGGGTAGGTTTATGAAAGGGATGACGTTGTTACAAGCTTTTATTTAGCTTGCACTGTTCGTATGTATATAAGTTGTCCTTTCAAAATTTGCAAACCATTTTTCGACCATTTGTTGGTATCCGATTGAGCTGAATTTTTGCATACACCTTTAGTTTTGACGACAATACAATGACCAATACTCAGTATTGTAATAATTTCAATATGGGCGCCGTTCCAAGATGGCCGATTACATATTTTTTCTCAATCCCCTTGATATAGGTATCAAATGAAAGGGCTTGAAGAGTAGGAAACGATAAAGTTAGTAACATCACATTAAAAAAGCTTGTTTTAAAAAGATTTTTTACCATTAATTTTATTTTGTCCGTAAATGTCATATTTGTGTTTTCTTTTTTATATTTTTTATTTTTATCAGTGTTATTAATTATTGTAATTGGTTCTGTAAACGTTATAATTAAAGTAAAAAATATTTATACAGGGTCATTGAAAATTGACCCGAAACCTGAAAAGGGGTCATTGTACTCATCATTATGAACAACTTTTACTATGGGACCAACCCTGAAATCATGAAAAAAAAATCAGCTGTTACCTACAAAATGCTACTTATCAAGATCGTAGTGTATGGATCAGCTGTTTTTTTTTTTACTTTGACCTCCGTAACTGGAAGGGTCCATTTGTAGATCTAAGGTACAAAATAAAGTTCAGTTTTGACATTTTAACTGGAATCCCTTAGCCCTTCTCCCCCCCCGATCCGCTTCTGAAGCGCTTCCTATGCAGGGTCGTCAGATATAGCTGAAGTTTTCTAAACCGATGGATGTTTTTAAATGTACTTAATTTAATTTAAAGCCTATATTGTTGGTCTACTGGTAGCAAGGTGCGACTGCTGAGCATGAAGAAGAAGAAAAAGAATATAATTATTTAGTTGCTTAAAACATGGTATACAAGGTGTTATTTTAAAATATGAGATTTCACATGTTCTGCTTAAAAGAGAGTGAGTTTGTCTTGGATTCGATTCCCAGGTCGGGCAAAGTGGGTTTTTGGGTTTTTCGATCCGGAATTTCTTTAGCAGCCTCGGAGTCTGAATTTGTGCCCGGTTGATGGCAATAAACTCGCCCCACTTTAATATGGGAGTTAAACATAACTGGCGAAATGTGGGTGTACCTACCTACTAATGAGTACATCTCTGCCTAACCATTCGGGGATTACAGGCTTGATGTTATGTTATTATTTAATTTTAAAAGTACGTAATAATAAACAGTTCAATGTTTCACTGATTTTAAAAGAGTACGTATGGAGTTTCTTGCCCATTCTTCTCCATACAAAGCTACCATTTGGAAGGGGCAACTAGATTCAATTGATTTTTCTTTTATATTTTGACGTTCAAAAGTGCCTTGTAATGGCCTAATTGAAATAAATGATTTGACTTTGACTTCATTAATTAAGTTAAGTTTCAATCGAAGACATCCATCGGTTTCTAAGAAAACTTCAACTATATAAGACGACCCTGCATACCCGTCCCTTGTTGACTGTACTAGTACATTAAATTGGGTAACTGGGTCTGTGCGGTGTGTTCAATGATTGTTTTAATTGATCATGTCAGGGGTCAGAAATGGCTTGCATACTGCTGTACTCACTTGCAACGTAATAAGTAGGTACCTAGGTGACTGATACTAAGTTGTTAAAAAGCGAAGTGAGAGTCGGATTAGCACTATAGTCCTCTTCACCGTATCCGGCAACAGCGACCCAGACTATTTGTCTTCTCTTTCGTGAGCTCTCTGATGACTAGCAAATCCAAACTTGGTTTTGAAAACCCGCTCACATCGTGTACAGAAGAGCTGTTTATTATCGTTGTACGTGTAGACATATGAAGGCTTTGGGCGACTTTTGCGTATCTGTCGCTTCTTGTTTAAGTCTTCAAGACGATTTGTTTCAAAGCATTCAATTGCTTCGTGGATTGAAGCTCGCCATCTTCCTCGGTTTCGAGCAAGCTCCTGCCACCGATCAACGGGTATGCCAAATGTCTGACAACCAGTCTTAAATCTAGAGCCTATTCCAAAAGGTAGTTTACAGACAAACCCAATAACACTTTAGCCGACCTGGGAATCGAACCCTCATGCTCAGCAGTCGCGCTTTGCGACCACTAGACCAACGAGGCAGTCTGCTGATATTCCAATTAAAAAACGAAACTTAATTTAGACTGTTTCTTTATTTTTCTGTCCAATAAAACAAGAAAGGGATGGATGTAAATAAGAGCTGTCTAATTTAGTAAATCTGACACATCCATACAATTATAGTTGACATCTTAAAACGTATAGATTAAAAATAATATGAAGAAGTATAGATATCTAACTTAGTTTGTAAGTGTCACCGTCCTTCTCTTTAGCTGTATGTCAGTAAGAGATGCCAATTCTCTACATTTAGCCTAGTTTGTGATGATCATGCCGACCTTACCTAACAGTCCATATTCGGCAATATATTAACAATATTTCATCAAAACCATCGTTCAATTTACAAACAAGGCGGAACCGATACGCGTATATCTGTCTCTTTCACTCGTACGTCGCCGTCTCCGTCGCACCCGGCTGCTTCAATTTTATACTTATTGATTCCGAGTTGGAACTCTTTGAAAGTACCGTTAGCATATTCAGAGTTTTTATTTTCGTTTTTTTTTTTTTGTAATGTGTTCGTTTTTTTTGCGAATTAGTTTTGGTTGTTAAAGGTGAGGGGATATGAATGAGTCTCGTTTTCAAAATGGTGGATTTTGTGTTTAGTCGATAAATCCTATCTTTGTTTAAATTTTAGTGTAAGTACGACTAGCTTCAACCCGCAACATCGTCCGCGTAAATGTCGGTTTTGGCGATCTAATCTTGTTTCTCCATACAAACTTTGCCCCCTCTTTTTCACCCCCTAAGGGATAGAATTTGGGAAAATCCTTTTTTATCGGATGCCTACGTCATACAAAGAACACACCCTCCAAGTTTCAGGTCTCTACGATCAGCGGTTTAGACTGTGCGTTCATCCGTCAGTCAGTCATTCAGGACAAAGCATTTTTATGTAGAAGATAGAGGAAGCGTGTCTATCTTGCTTAGAAAAGAGTGTCAGTGTAGTTTCCTGCTCGTTCTTCTCCATAGAGACCTGCCTCCGTTTTGGAACGAGCAACTAGCTTCAACTTTCTGACTAACTGACCGACTCCTTGACAATTCAAATGTGCCTGTAAATGGTCTAATTAAAATAAATGCTAAACCGGGCACAAATCCTGACTCCGAGGCTGCTACTGAGAAATTCCTGATGGAAAAACCAAATAACACTTTGCCCGACCTGGGAGTCGAACCCAAGACCTCATGCTCAGCAGTCGCGCTTTGCGACCACTAGACCAACGAGACAGTTAAAAATAAATGTAGTGTAAAATTGAAAGGGGACAAGAAACGTGTCTTTTTTGTATGTAGTGTAAATATAGGTACAGTACCCGGCGATAAATATTGCACATCGATCTTTATCGTATTTCGTATTTTATACAAAGAATAAAAAGAATTATCAAAAGAAGGAAATTAATCATAATTGTTTTAACAGCTCCTAATAGATACCCGACTATTTGTATTTCGTGCGACAGAGATAACGCTCTACGGAGCCGAAATTAGCCGATTGTCTCTTTCCAAAGGTCGATGTGCAATATTTATCGCGGGATACTGTACTGTACTTGTGGTACAAAACCCATCGTGTGCTAGTCTCGAGTCGCACTTGGCCATTTTTTTTTTAATTAATCAGACAAAGGCATAACAAGATGATTGATTGAAACAAAGCTGATTTTGAATTTAATTTGTAAGCAAAATAAAAGTGTTCAACATAATTAATTACTTACGAGTAATTCTCATTACTTTATAAGCCTAGCTTTTACTCGTGACTTCATCCGCAAGATTTTAAGTACATATTAGTAGATAAGTAGTAGTAGTGGATTTTCATTATTAGTAGTACTTAGTTTTATTTTTAAGTTGCTGTGCCCTAACAGGGTCCATTATGTACTTAGCTAAAGCCTACTGTAACATCTTGAACACATATATTTAATAAGGAATGCAAACAAAAATTTAAATTGAACTTGATTTTTTGTAGTTCCCTATTATTTTTGAAAATAAAATATAGCCCGCACGTAGAGATAACGTAGCTGGCTGCCTCTTGGCCTAGTGGTCGCAAGGTGCAACTGCTGGCCATGAGGTCTTGGGTTCGATTCCCTGGTTGGCCAAAGTGTTATTGGGTTTTGTCAAAAGGAATTTCTGAGTAGCAGCCTCGGAGTCTGGATTTATGCCCGGTTGATGGCAATAGGCTCGCCCCCTATTTCATAGGACTTAAAAATAACTGGCGAAATGTGGGTGTACTTATGGGCACACCTATGCCTAACCCTTCGGGGATTTTTTTAGTTTTATTGCTGACTTAAATGGTTATAATTCTGAAAATACATACTTCTTACGCCCGCGAATTATACTTTAATCAACATTAAACCTAATACTGACTTGCAAATTGCAAAAAACGTAAGAAAATTTTAATTTCGCGGGCTACCTTCCACCTTAATCCAACTGTAGTATAGATTGGCATTGACACATATAAGTAGGTATTAGGTCATCAGATTCTCACAGTTTTGCTGAGTCATTGTAATGTTATGTTGTTATTATATTAATTTATAAGGTAAAGAGACATCATAAGCAATACTTACTGTCTTGAAAAAAAAAACCTGGGCTTGTAATTAGCATTTTAATACTTACCTACGAATTTTTGGTGTTTATGTTTGACAGTATTGCAGAATACACCTCTTTAAAAGGACAGAATCGTCCTGTTGCTTATGAGGTAACATAACATCACGCCTGTAATCCCCGAAGGGTTAGGCAGAGGTGAACCCATTAGTACACCAATATTTCGCCAGTTATGTGCAAGTCCCATGTAATAGGCCCTTGAGGCGGTTTAGAAACTCTGACACTAGGATGTGTGGGGTCATAAGACCTTACTGCCCACACGATAAAGAAGATGTAATAGGGGGAGAGCCTATTGCCATCAACCGGGCACAAATCTAGACTCCGAATCTGTTACTAAGAACTTCCTGATGGACAAAACCCAATAACACTTTGGCCGACCTTGGAATCCAACCCAAGATCTTAGGCTCAGCAGTCGCGCTAAATAACATAAACATAACATTACGCCTGTTATCCCCGAAGGGTTAGGCAGAGGTGTACCCATTAGTACACCCATATTTCGCCAGTTATGTTTAAGTCCCATGTAATAGGGGGCGAGCCTATTGCCATCAACAGGGCACAAATCTAGACTCCGAGGCTGCTACTGAGACCTTCCTGATGGAAAAACCCAATAACACATTTGGCCGACCTTGGAATCGAACCCAAGATCTCACGCTCAGCAGTCGCGCTAGATAAATTGAGCTACAAAAAATATTTTTTTATTGATCCGTGTTGAGAATCACCAGCAGTTACCTCTGATGAGGATGCTTAACTGCACTTTATATGGACTATGTTACTAGCTGATAATATAGCTTTATACTAATGAAAGAATATTAAAAATCGGTTAAGTAGTTTCTGAGTTTATCCATTACAAACAAAAGTACAAATCTTTTCTCTTTAAAATATTACAAGCTTCTGACTTCTACTTCATCCGTGTCAAGGTTGAAATGATATCCCGTTTGCAGAATTTTGGTAAAGAACCCAAATTACCAAATAAAAAAATACCCTGTATATTTTTTTTTCCGTAGGCAACATTTTTTTTATGTCAACGTTGCGTTGTCAAACTCATCTCTATTCGAGGTCATTCTTGTCGCCGATAATACAATACGATCGTTGTCCATGAATTTACATGCGCTTCATACATTGTACAGTACCCGGCGATAAATATTGCACATCGACCTTTATCGTATTTCGTATTTTATACAAAGAATAAAAGAATTATCAAAAGAAGCAAATCATAATTGTTTTAACAGCTCCTAATAGATACCGGACTGTTTGTATTTCGTGCGACAGAGATAACGCTCTACGAAACCGAAATTAGCCGATTGTCTCTTTCCAAAGGTCGATGTGCAATATTTATCGCCGGGTACTGTAAGTGCCATTTTTGTCTCTTGAACAAGTTCACTGAAACGTTAGAAAATAATTTACTTCTTGGTTCGGTTCACATCTGACGGAAGATACGCCGCGTATCGTCAGTCGCGTGACGCAGAAACAGTCAATTTATATAATACCTATATCATAAAAATCAATGCCACTTTTCGTTGTAATAACTCAAGAACGGCTAAACGGATTTATCTTATCTTGGTCTTGAAATGTTCGTGGAGGTCTAGGGAAGGTTTAAAAGGTGAGAAAAAAAAGGGGTAGGGTAGGGTAGGGGTAGGGTATCGGTAGGATAGGGGTAGGGGTAGGATAGGATACCACGCGAACGAAGTCGTGGCGGGTCAGCTAGTAGATAATAAAATATCCAACCATACACACATAACTGATGATGCGTTAGTGCGTCGACCATACTGAAGACGATACGTTCGACGTATCTTCCGTCAGATGTGAACCGACCCTTTACTAGCGACCTGACTGCCTCGTTGGTCTAGTGGTCGCAAAGCGCGACTGCTGAGCATGAGGTCTTGGGTTCGATTCACAGGTCGGGCAGTGTTATTGGGCTTTTCCATCAGGAATTTCTCAGTAGCAGCCTCGGAGTCTGGATTTGTGCCCGGTTGATGGCAATAGGCTCGCCCCCTATTACATGGGACTTAACATAAGTGACGAAATGTGGGTGTATTAATGGGTACACCTCTGCCTAACCCTTCGAGGATTAAAAGCTTAATGTTATATGTATGTATATCTATGTATAAATAACTAGCTTTTGCTCGCGGATTTGCTCACGTTAAATTCAGTTAATAAGTTTTTCCATATTAATTTTGGACCTCAGTTAAAAAAAAATCCTTTCTTAGCGGATGTCTGCTAACTATAAACTACCTCCCTGTCAAATTTCATCTTTATACGTCAAGTGGTTTTCGATATATCGTGGTGATTGACCTTTCGCTTTTATATTTAGATTATTCTTCAATCTATCCTCCAAAACAGTTCATGTTTAAATGACGTAGGTCTAAAGACTGCGACATCCCAGACCATAAGGTAACTGCGCAAAAGTATAACTTGTACTTGCATTGTTTTTCCCCCCATTTTACCTGTTAACGAAAATATTTCCAACTTTTGGTAAATATTGCGACATTTTACCGAAAGTTGAAGTCATTGTTCTAATTATTATTGTTTTCTTGTTTCCTTTGCGACGTCACGTTCCTTAGTCTATGGTGCGGTCACAGACTAGACAGAATACAGAAGGTCGAGTGTGAAAAACCTGGCCAGTTCGTTTGCGTTTGTTATTACAGGGTTTTATTATTTATCCGCGGTACCCTACTTTTTTTTTCTAGAAGGTTATTTACTAGCTGTTTCTTACAAAAATGCTACCTACACCTACCTACACCAATGCTACTAAACCTAATTTAAAAGAGTGCCGTGGAGTTTCTTGCTCGTTCTTCTCCATAGAGGCCTACCTCCGTTTTGGAACGAGCAACTAGCTTCAACTTTCTGACTAACTGACAGACTCCTTGACTATTCAAAAGTGCCTGTAAATGGTCTAATTGAAATAAATTTTTTGACTTACCTAGGTAGCATTTTTTTAGGAGTCAGCTGATTTTTTTTTCATGATTTCAGGGTTGGTCCCATAGTAAAAGTTGTTCATAATGATGAGTACAATAACTCCTTTTCAGGTTTCTGGTGTTTTAAAAAATAACCCTGTATATTTAAAAAAAAAGAGGTAAAGTTTGTAAGGTTGTAGGGGGTAATCTCTGGATCTACTAAACAGATTTTGAAAATTCTTTCGCAAATTGGAAACTACGTTATCACTGAGTGCTATAAGCTATATTTTATTATCAAAATATTAGAGATCCGTAAAAAAACACGCGAACGAAGTCGCGGGGAGAGTGCTAGTTTTAAATAGAAGCCTAAGTTACTTCTTATAACATCAGTTCGTATCTGCCAGATACAGTCCCGCCAAAATTGGTCCAGCAGTTTTAGAGATTAGCTCAAAGACCACAAACAAACACAGACAAAAAAATGTACAGTACCCGGCGATAAATATTGCACATCAACCTTTGGAAAGAGACAATCGGCTAATTTCAGCTTCGTAGAGCGTTATCTCTGTCGCACGAAATACAAACAGTCCGGTATCTATTAGGAGCTGTTAAAACAATTATGATTTGCTTCTTTTGATAATTCTTTTATTCTTTGTATATAAAATACGAAATACGATAAAGGTCGATGTGCAATATTTTTCGCCGGGTACCGGTACCGGGTACCGGGTATTTATGATTAGTTGACAAACAAATCTACCGGCCCGCTACTGAAGCCTTACAACTACATACAAACTATTTCATCTGGATATGACTACACACATTGAAATAGTAATATGGAGGGGCGCGTCATGTTATAGTAGTTTATCTTTACCTATATCTGACGACTCTGAATACATATAATCTTTTGTTAACTGTACATGTATGTGTAGTTAGAATTAGTTTTCATAGCTACCTAAGCATATCCTGGCGATGATCCAAGTAATCGGGAAGAATAATTGTCATTTGTCATCATAATCATTCTTGGTCTAAATATAACGTGAAATACCGTACAGTCATCATTTCAGCCAATCACAACACACAATCTATTTTAGGTTGTAATGGCCCAGTAGCTGAGGCGTCCACCTCTCATGCATGAGGATGTGAGTTCGAATTCGGGCAAGTACCAGTGTGACTATTCAATTTAAATGTAGGTACTTTCTAAAATCTTAAAAAGATTTTAGAAAGCAGGTGGCGTTCTGTGGTTTCTGCCTACCCCCATGGGTAAAAGGCGTGAGTTTATGTATGATGTATGTAAAATCTTAGACATCACTGACATCCTTCCGTGCCTCGGATAGACTGCCTATCTGACCTCCACAACCCAGTAACTGGGTATTACGATACCCCTTGGTAAGAGTGGTTGTCAGACTTTCGGGCTTCTGACGACCCGTAACGACTGTCAAAGATTCACGTATGACAGCCGGGACCAACGGCTTAACGTGCTTTCCGAGGCACGGAGGAGTCTCGGTGTGTAAAAATGGTCACCCATCCATGGACCGACCAAGGCAAGCGTAGCTTAACCTGATGGATCGACCCGTGCGGCTGTGCAGGCACGAACAATCCATAGTCGAAATTAAATTGAACCTTAGTACTCTACTCCTGTCTACATTGTGTTTGATCTGAACTCCTGACTTGCCTGACTCGGTTTTCAGTATTCAATTAGGTTCAAACGAATATATACATATATGAAGGTTTTCATGAAAGCCTAGAATTCAATTTTGGGTTTGAACCGAGTATGGGCAAGTACCAATATCACTTTAACTATTTCTATGTACTGTCAACAAAAGAGATAGGTATGCAAAAAAACATTCTGACAATAATTTAAGTACCTATTTAAAACTAGCTGACCCCTCGCGACTTCGCGTGATTTTTCTTACGGATCCCTAATTTTTTGATAATAAAATATAGCCTAGATAGCACTCAGTGATAACGTAGCTTCCAATTTGTGAAACAATTTTCAAAATCGGTTCATTACTTCCGGAGATTACCCCCTACATACAATCTTACAAACAAATGTTACCTCTTTATAATATGTATAAGTAATATAGAAGATATAGATTAGTATAGATAAAATGAAAGTTTAAGATAATTTTTAACCAAGATTTGTATTGGTTTATCGCTTTGCTAATTTCTCAATTACTTCAAGGGTCTTTCTGGACGTCCCCCAGACGCCCCCTAAACTAGGTCAAATCCGGGGAAACCCGGACAGATGGAAGTCTTATCCTAGAATCAAGTCTCCATATCTCCAACCTCTTCTTTTCTTGCTTGCAGCTGGTCGGCGCCCCCTGCGGTCAGCACGGCCAGTACACCTTCTACAAGGCGCTCCGGCTGACTGGACCCTCGGAGAAGATCATTGCCATCGGAGACTTCTTCTTCGTCAAGGTCTGGCAGGACTCCGAACTGGTCTCCATTGGTAAGATGAACTTTGTTACTCCTGAGTTGCATGATCAGGCTTAGGGTCGGTTCACATCTGATGGAAGATACGCCGCGTATCGTCAGTCGCGTAACGCAGAAAGAGTCAAATAGATAATAAAACATCCAACCATACACACATAACCGATGATGCGTTAATGCGTCGACCATACTAAAGACGATACGTTCGACGTATCTTTCGTCAGATGTGAACCGACCCTTAGTATCATTCCTGTCACTGTCAAACCTAACTGCTCCATTGACGTTTCGTGGTGGCAAGAGCGACTGCTAAACTTGAGGTCTTGGGTTCAATTCAGCAGCAAAAGTAGATTTGTGATAGAATACTTCCTCAGACGTAGTCATAACATCATGCCTGTAATCCCCGAAGGGTTAGGCAGAGGTGTACACATTAGTACACCCAGATTTTGCCAGTTATGTTTAAGTCTCATATAATAGGAGGCGAGCCTATTGGCATTAACCGGGCATAAATCCAGACTCCGAGGCTGCTACTGAGAAATTCCTGATGGAAACACCCAATAACACTTTGCCCGACCTGGCAGCCCAAAACCTCATGCTCAGCAGTCGCGCTTTTGCAACCACTACACCAAAAAGCCCCAAAAAGCAAAAAGACCTGCTATGTTATCTCTTCACCACCTTTGGTTGACTGGTAGAGAATGCCTAAGGCACTAAGTCCGCTTTTGTATAATTATTTTTCGTTGCATAAAGCTTAAATAAATAAAAAGGCAGTCAGACGAAATCCCTCACAAAAATCCCCTTTTTACGTTTCGTCTGTTGTTAACAGGAGAACTTCAACTGCTATGGACAGACCGAGTGTCAGACCAGACCCTGGTCAGCCTCCGCCTTTACTTCTTGCCGGAAAACACGCCTGAGGGGAGGAACCAGCACGGGGAGGTGAGTCTTTAGATCCTCAGAGATATAAAAGTTGCTGTTCTTCTGATTTTTCCGTGAAGCAGCTGGAGCTGATGAGGCTACTAGCCATGGGGAGATTACATTGAGCCACGATTTTGACAATTAAAAACGTTATTGCCATGCCTATGACTGGGATCTAATGTAGCAGTTTTGATGTAGCAGCTGTCAGGACCTATTATTTAATGTTAATTGTAATCAGTGGTGCTTGACAATCTGGGCTTCTCCCAGTTGTGAACATCCCTTTGTGCCTATTGGCCTAGTTCTGTTTTGTCTCCTGCTTGTTTGGAGGGAAGTGAAAAATCCGTTTCTCAGGGGCGAGAAACGGTTGTTGACCTTCATTGTCTCTGTGTTTTTCTAGAGGTCGCCAGTGTTAAAGCTGGCTTTCAGTTGGAATAATGTGGCGAGCTGGTTCCCAAAGTAAAAAAATTACATTGAACCAAAATCATAAAAATTATACTTACTGTAAAACGGGATGACTAGGAAAGCAGAAGTTAATAGAATCGGGGCAAAACTTTACGATTTAAATTTTCAATAAATATAGTTTTTTTTTCCTGAAAAGGACTACTGTTTCTACTGAATTTACGATTAAGTGTCCTTTTGGGCAACAAACTATGAAGTGCTAAAAAGTGTATCGTCTGCGTTGAAGCCCTAAGAAGCCTAGGGTGCAGGGCTATTTGTATTGACCAGTTACTGAGTTATGAATTTTTAATTACATTCAACTCGCCATGTTGAGACTTTATTGATTTGTGACGTCATTTGTAGGTTACTTCTAAGTAGTTGCCAACTCTTTGCCTGTTAAATAGTAGGTACCTAGTTCTAAAATTATTACCCTTAAATATAAGAATAGCGACCAAACGAAAAAAAACGCCTTTTTCCCATGGGGGTGAGCAGAAACCACAAAACGCCACCTGCTACGATCCTTACATACTCCTTTCGCCTCATCCACGTTCATACATCTCGTCATACAAGCACGCCGGTTACGAGTACTGCGCACCTGACCTTTCTGAAGAACCTCACCAATAAGGTCAGTGTAGGTCTTCCTAGGGCGACCCCTCCCTGCGTTGCCACTCACCTCTGCCATATAAATACCTTTTGTTAATCGTCTTTCACTCATCCTCTCAACATGACCGAACCATCTAAGCATACCCTTTTCTATGTTTGTCACTACATCCTCTTACACATTACCTATTGACACTATCTATTCTATTGATCCTCCAGTTCTGGACGGAGTAGGTACGCTGACCTAGTGTCTTCGCGGCTGGATGCGATGCATATAGAAATTTAATCAATACTAGGGTCGCCATCCTACAGGGATTCCGCGGACTATTTAGAAAGAAAAAGAAAGAAACTACACATGATTATTGCACACAAAAACCTAAATATCACGCTTGTAATCCCCGAAGGGTTAGGCAGAGGTGTACCCGTTAGCGCACCCACATTTATCGCCAGTTATGTTTAAGTCCCATGTAGTAGGGGGCGAGCCTATTGCCATCAACCGGACACAAAGACTGACTCCGAGGGTGCTACTTAATTTTTTTTGGAAAAACTCAATAACGCTGCCGGACCCGGGAATCGAACCACTAGATCTCATGTTCGGCACTTTCGCTTTGCGTCCAATAGACCAACGGGGCAGTCTATACAATAATGTACTCAGGCAGTAACCAAAGACACCTCGTTGGTCACTGCTGAGCATGAGGTCTTGGGTTCGATTCCTAGGTCGGGCAAAGTGTTATTGAATTTTTTCATCAGAATTCCTGATGGAAAAATGACATTGAAATGACGACATTTTGATGCTCTGATTTTTGTCAAGATATTTTGACTTTAAACATTTGTAAGATAGACGAATAGAAATAAACAACGACTGTGGTCAGTCGCCATTCAATAACGTATTCGTTTTTTTACCACATAAACAATTAAGAAAAAAAAAAACACAAGCATGATGAGTGGTACCATGAGGTATTGATCCGATTCCCAGGTCAGGCAAAGTTGTATAGGTCTATCAGGAATTTGTCAGTAGCAGCCTCGGAGTTTGGATTTGTGCCCGGTTGATGGCAATAGGCTCGCCCCCTATTACATGGGACTTCAAACATAACTGGCGAAATATGGGTGTAGTAATGGGTACACCTCTGCCTAACCCTTCGGGGATTACAGGCGTGATGTACTTTTATAAAAATGGTTTCGTAAAAGTAACGTGTAAGTATTATTTTTAATTATTGATAAGTAACCTACATTAACGTTCAAAGCAGAAGTGTACCGGTATTACCGAAAATCAATAAGAAAATAAAAAATTGCCCTAATTATTCGCCTGTCTCTCCTACACATTACCCCAACTAGGAATCGACCTTCGTACTTAATAGAGCTACAGAGATATTTCTAATTACCATATCAACAAAACAAACAATTTCCCCAATAAAAATAACCTAATTATCGACTACGGAACTCTTAACAAAAGCACCACTCTTACCGCTAACCCTAAAAGATTCGTTTAAAATAAGCGAAGCTCAGAAATCGAGAGAGCGCTGCAAACGTGGCTGCGTGCTGTCTCCCTCGCACGCCTACGATGGCATGCAGCTATCTCGCTCTAATCCCTATTTGGTAACACCAACTATTTCATGGATGAAATTACTGTTCGCGTATGGTGTTGGCCATGAGCTGAAGCGGGGCGATTTTGATTGTTGCAAGAATTTGTGAAATTTTGGAAAATTAGTTTTAATCCTTTTACATAGTTATTAAGGTTAGTTTTAGCTTGATTATTTAAATTTGTTACTAGCTTTTTTGCGCGCGATTTCGGAACTTAAGCGATCATAAAAAAACTAAAATTTTCAGATATTCTTAGTAACACCAGTTCAGTTTAAAAAAAATCCTGTATGTGTGGTATTAACAACTGCTTCAAAAAGTAAGACATAAAACACTAGCTTCCGCCGACGACTTCGTCCACATCAAAGTTAAATTATTGTCCCACAAGAACCGTACAGTTTTCCGATATAAAAAGTAGCCTATGTGCTATTCCAGATTATAATTTATCTCTGCGCCAAATTTCATCCGGATTCGTTCAGTCGTTCTGGCGTGATCGAGTTACAAACATCCATCCAACTTTTGCATTTTAATAGTAGTAAGATGTTAAGTTCCTACACCAAAATGTAAAAAAAAAATAGAAATAATATGGAGAAAGGTATTTTTTGTTATTCCATACGATGTCATCGATTAGATTCGTTGTTTTACAACTTTGTAATCACATAACTGTTAAACGTTTTTATTCAATACCTACGTTCACACTGAAAAGCACTTATTCTCATTTTAATCTTACTTTTCTATATATTTTATTCGTTAAAATCTTGATCTAATATCAAATTGCAGTCTGTCGAATATGTACTCCATTCGATTTGAATATAAAGTACTAGCGACCCGCCCCGGCTTCGCACGGGTGCATGTATTATACATATAAACCTTCCTTTTGAATCACTCTATCTATTAAAAAAAACCGCATCAAAATCCGTTGCGTAGTTTTAAAGATCTAAGCATATATAGGGACAGACAGACAGGGAAAGCGACTTTGTTTTATACTATGTAGTGATTTTAAAATCGTTAATAAGTGTATATTAACTGTAATAACGTGCTACTTTATTTAATTAAAATTTTTATTTCATTTAAATACATAATTTTTCATGTATAATTTTATTTATACATGTTTTGTTCGGTACTCGTACGGCAAAACCATTTTGTTCTCATTTGAATAAATAAGAAAACAATTTAATGGGCATATTATTGATTTATTTAATAGCATGACGAAAGATAGATGGAGTAGAGTGAGGCCTTTGCCCAGGAGTGGGGAAGTCATCAGCTATACTATCTATACTAATATTATAAAGAGGTATAGTATGTGAGGTTGTAGGGGGTAATCTCTGGATCTACTGAACTGATTTTGAAAATTATTTCGCAAATAAGAAGCAACGTTGAGTGTGTTATGCTTTATTTTATTATCAAAAAATTAGGGATTCGTACAGAAAATCACGCGAACGAAATCGCGGGGAGAGTGCTAATAAAAAATAATAATATAAGAAAAAAAAATACAGTAAACATTCAAATTACCTAGTCTAAATCAAATGCAAAATACTAGAATAACAAATAAACAAAGTAATTGACTCATTAGCTATGTAAGTTAGAATTTCTGGTATTTCCCAAACGACATCAGTAACAAGTTCAATTATGTGTAATAATAATAATTAATTTAATGAAACTCTTATCAGTCACGCATTACAAGCGTGCTATCAATGCTTAGTGCTTATAAGTAGGTACTGTTGATATGATTAAAAAAGTCCTGAGAATTTGCGAAAATCTTTATTGTGAATAGTAATCTTACTACAATTAGGTTAAGAAAAAAGCACAACAACAACAACAACAATTAGGTTAGGTTATTGGATTTTTCCATCAAGAATTTCTGGGTAGCAGCCTCTGAGTCTGAATTTGTACCCGGTTGATGGCAATAGGCTCGCCCCCTATTACATGGGACTTAAACATAACTGGCGAAATGTGGGTGTACTATGGGTACACCTGCCTAACCCTTCGGGGTTTACAGGCGTGATGTTATGTTATGTTACTACAATTAAACATGCGAAAGTTTGGATGTATGAATGTTTGTTACACCATCACGCCAGAACGCCTGAACCGTTCTGGATGAAATTTGGCACAGAGATAGATTATAGTCTGGAATAGCAAATAAAAATGTACAGTTCCCACGATTTAATATATTAACTTCATTAGCTAGTATTTTATATTGGTCTATTGGTTTTAGATGGGTCTATGTGGCCCTGTGTATTGGCAGTTGATTATTCCTCAACCAACACAAGAATTTCTTCCATTTTACGAATTAATTGTAATGATTTTGGATATTTAACGCAATCCAATCCGCCTTGAGCAAGCGTGATGATCAATGCTCGTGCCTTCTCGTAGTTGGCTGCTATTATTATTATTAAATGCTGATTCATTTTAAATCAATTCTAAATTCGTTTTTTTTGTTTGTTAAAATACGCTAATCTCTTTAACTGCCAGTTGGATTAGCACAATTCATTCATTTTTTTCTGTACATTCAATAGCCACATTTATAAAGAAAAGTATAGGCTGTTATAACGTCTCACTGTGACTCATAGGAGAGCAGCAGTAACCAAAGATGGAGGTGAAAAATACCTCGAGAACGAAAACGCGGGCAAAAGTTAGCTATCCTAATATGAACCTAAATTACGCTTAACCCATTCAAACACTCGATTCCTAGCGGAACATGAAACTTAAAAAGACAAAGAAAAAAAAAACCTATATATTTGTTTTCGTTTGGACCACAAAGCCATACCTATTGCTGGACACACGCAAACGATATTCGCTCTTATACTTAGGACATAACCGTGAGATTCCCTTGTGCGGTCGTAGAGTAATTTTGTAGTACGTTATGGGGATTTTGTAGTGCGACCAAATAGTTTTGGTCTTTGGTGTAATTTTTTGTCTAAATATAGTTTATTTGTTGTTTAGATTGTCTTTGTGTTGTAATTATGTTTTATTGCTGTAATAAAATACTTTTTGAATGATGTTTGACATGAATATTGATTAATTAACGGCGCAATGCTTAAAATATTTTATTTTTGAGGATTATCGAGGTTTCTAGAGCAATAATACCTAAGTTTTAATTAAAATTATAGGTACTACAGTAAGTTACCTTGACTAAAAATGTTTGTATTCATTTTGTCATTTACATTATAACCAACTGAACAAATATAATAATTATATTAAAATTAACATAATTGACTATTTAAGTAAAAATACTTTAATGTTAACCTACGTATTCTTGATACTTACCGAAAATATGTTTCTAAAATTAATGACGAACTATCTTGTTAAAGCACTGCAGAGTAAAGGTCTGGAGAAAAAGCCTATTACAATTAACTTTACACAAATCTAAGTAACAAATCTAATTAAAAAACAAAAAAATCCAAAAAAGTGAAGTAATAATAATAATAACAGCAAATATCAAGAGTGGTTTGGTGCAGTACACAATACACTAGAACTGCGACGCGCCATGTGACGACTTTAGAGCTAGGGTTGCAGTGGAGTCGAATTGATACTAAAAATATTTTGAAATATTTTTTGTTTATCCTTTAATTTATATAAGGAAAACATTTAAAATAGTACAAGTGGGAAATAAAATAATGTCAAGGGTTAGAAATACGAAAAAAAACTTAATACAAAGAAAAATACATTTTTTTTTAAAATTATACTTGATGTAAGGCGAGTTAATAAATTAATGCAAGGAATTTGATACGCTATTTTATGTTGTTACCGTACCTTTTATCTTTATGTCGATGTTTTTCGATGCGATTTAAGATTAGCGTGGCTAAGATACCTACTTAATTTTGCTTTTTATTCAAATTGATAACTTACGACACATAATCCCGTAAAAACAAACGCTTTTATTAATTTTCAAGTTTTTTTAAGTAAACTAAAGCCCTTACATGAATAAAATATATCTAAATTACATTTAAAAAAGGAGTAACAAAAACTTATTCATAAAAATATTTATAATTTAAGTATATTATTAAGGTTGGAAATTTACAGATATCGTACAGGATATTTTTGTGTGGATTTAAATGTCCATGTTATTATTTTCCTCAAGTACAGAACCTACTCAATTGAAACAGTAGATAAAGTAGTATTAGGTATGTTAGGTATTGCATTGAAATAATTATTGGAAAAGATTTTCAATTTGACATAACATCACGTCTGTATTCTATAAAAGGTAAGGCAGAGGTGTAAAGTTTATCGACATTTCGCCAGTTATCTTAGAGAGCGAGCTTGTTGGCGTTGCTATTAATATAATATTTTTTTTTAAGAGAAAGATTTTGTTATTTTCTAAATGCAACTGTGTTATCTTGATTAAAATTAAAACATATTTACACACAGATAATATCACGCCTGTAATCACCTAAGGGTTAGGCAGAGCAAAAAAAAACAGAAAAAAAACAGCAAAAAACAAAAACAAATAAATTAATAAATATTTTTATTGCTGTAAATTGAAAAGGATTAAATAATAAACCAAGAATAGTAGTAGACAGTTTGGTAATAATCGCGAGTTTCTTGTGTCCCTAGGTATACCGCTTATCTTATCTTTGAGTTCATTCGCTGTGTAAATAACTGATAACACTAGCCGTTAGGTACAGACGAGTGATTCAGTGGATACATATTTCGTTGTAACTATTTGTTTTTTGGTTGCTCGTGACTTAATTTGGTAAAAACGGAAACGTAGGGTAGGGAATCACCTCGGGGTCGTTAACCGGTCTAGTCATAGACTAGTTCTATTTTTAGTTCTTTTTGTTTATCTTTTGTTATATCATCAATTTTATTTGTTAATACATTTACACACGGTTTTCAGGAATTTATGAAAAATAAAAACGCATTATTAGGAGAAATGTAGGGTATTAAACCAAATCGTGGAAAAAATTAAACTTTAAAGTTTTTTTAGTTAAAATTAATGTACCTATGTAAATAATGAGTTCCTTCTGTTTTTTTTTTTCATTAAGTCTTTAAATATTGTATATAATATGTATGTACCATGAGTTCATTATTTAGATTAATTTTACTTATTTTTAGGGTTCCGTACCTCAAAAGGTAAAAACGGAACCCTTATAGGATCACTTTGTTGTCCGTCTGTCTGTCTGTCTGTCTGTCTGTCTGTCTGTCAAGACCTTTTTTCTCAGGAACGCGTGGAGGTATCAAGCTGAAATTCATATCAAATACTCAAGTCTATGGTCTCTTGGAGCTGTGAAAAAATCAAACTTCTAAGTCAACGCGATCAAAAGATACTCCCGTTTATGCCGCAAATTTTCGACACTCGCAAGGGAATCAAAACCTACAGGGTACTTCCCGTGAACTCAGAATCTTGAAATTTGGTATGAAGCAACGTCTTATAGCAGAGATATAGGAAAAATTGCGAAAAGTATAAATTTTTAGTTACATCATATAATAAAAATATTTTTAATAATTTTAAACTTACTACCCCTTTCCTCATGAACGCGTAGTGGTATTATATTGAAATTCATATCAAATACTCAAATCTATAATACCTTTAAGCTGTAACAAAATCAAACTTCTATGTCAACGCAATCAAAAGAAACAGGAATTAAAACCGCATATTTTGAAACTCGCCACTACTCGCAAGGGAATCAAAACCTACAGGGTACTTCCCGTGAACTCAGAATCTTGAAATTTGGTACGAAGCAACGTCTTATAACACAGATAAAGGAAAAATTGCGAAAAGCATAAATTTTTAGTTACATCATATAATAAAAATATTTTTAATAATTTTAAACTTATTACCCCTTTACTCATGAACGCGTAGTGGTATTATATTGAAATTCTTAACAAATACTCAAGTCTATAATATCTTTAAGCTGTAACAAAATCAAACTTCTACGTCAACGCAATCAAAAGATACAGCAATTAAAGCCGCATATTTCATTTAGCAATAAAAATACCATAACTTTTACTTATATACCTACAGGTTTGTACGGAACCCTCGGTGCGCGAGTCTGACTCGCACTTGGCCGGTTTTTTTAGATTAAGGTCATTTTTTGGTTATTTTTTAGGTTAAGGTCGTAAAAGATCAATAACAGGTCCATTCATTCATTAAAAAAAAACTTTATTTGCATATCGCTAGTAGCATTTTCGTCTAATAACCAAAGCTCAAAAGTGATGTTTCCGCATAGCAACGAGAATATTCTAGAAACCTAGCATGTCTGGCGAGTGTTTATCAGCAAAAAGTGCTAATACATGCCTTTTACCATTCGGCTGTACAACTCATAATCGCATTGATATGTTGATGTCGTTGAAAACTGAAATAACTTTTTTGTGTAACAAGATAACTAAAGTAAGCGATTCTCAAACTTGCTTTTGTAGGTCAATTTGTTCGTTTGTTTTCGTTAAAGATGACCTACTGAGCCGTGTTTGCGAATAAGCGCCAGCTGATGTTATGTCGTTTATGGAGTTTTGATTCATTATTAGTTATGGATGTTTTAAATCTCAAATCATTTTTTGCAATTCATGATGTAAAAATAATAGAAACAATCATGGGCCCTGTCGAGCACAGCAAATTTTTAAATAAATAAGTAGAGAGAGGACGCTTTTTACAAGCTTTTATTTAGCTTGCATGTTCGTATGTAAAAGTATGGATGTAAGTTGTCCTTTCAAAATTTGCAAACCATTTTTCGACCATTTTTTGGTATCCGATTGAGCTGATATTTTGCATACACCTTTAGTTCTGACGACCATACAATGTCCAATACTCAATTTTGTAATAAATATATATTAAAGCTTGTTTTTTAAAAAAATATTTTTAATTAGTTTATTATTGACAAAATGATAAGAAAAAAGCAAAAACAAATATAAAAAAATGGGTTTTAACCACATATTTATGAAAACAATACAGCTTATAAGACTGACATCATTTTCATAGTCAGTACGTTGAGTAAGCTCTTCAGATTACAGAATTAAAAGTACTAATATTAACATAACTCTCGTTTTATAACCGGACTTAGATAAAGCAGTGCATTCACCATACTTGTTTTGAAACGGTAAATAAATGTAATTTTTTAAGCATTGCGTGCCTAAACTGACTTAAATCTTATTCATATTTATTTATTTGCATACCATACACACATAAACTCACGCCTTTTTCCCATGGGGGTAGGCAGAAACCACGGAACGCCATCTGCTACGATCCTTACATACTCCTTTCGCCTCATCCACGTCCATACATCTCGTCATACAAGCACGTCGGTTACGAGTACTGCTCACCTTTCTGGACGACCTCACCAATAAGGTCAGTGTAGGTCTTCCTAGGGCGACCCCTCCCTGTGTTGCCACTCACCTCTGCTATATAAATACCTTTTGTTAATCGTCTTTCATCCTCTCAACATGACAGAACTATCTAAGCATACCCTTTTCCTTTTTGCATATTCTAGAAATGTGTTTAATAGATGTTACATAAGCTAAAGTACAGTTATGGACCCTCTTAGGGCACAGAAATCCGATGTCTGCTGAGATTTTTTACATCAAAACTTAATCTTCCAACTATGCTTTTTATTCGTAACCTTTTTTTTTACCCAAACGTTCACTGGTAAGGTCATACATACATGGAATCAAGTTTACCTTGGTTAACACCGTCGCGTTACGATTTAAGGTATAGATTTACCTAAAAATGGCTTACTAGCTTCTGTTCGCGTCTTCGTCCACACAAAACATAACAACTCGGGTATAGCGTAGTTTCTATCAGTGAAAGAAATTTTGTAATCGGACTAGTACAGTCACGAGCGAAAACAAGTAAATACTAAGCAACATCAAGAAGCGATTTTCTTCGAATAAATTGATTGAAATGTTATGTTGTTAGAAATATAGTATTTTGAATTCAACATTACTATGAAATACGTTTTTTAACAAAGTTAAAACCGCTGTTTCGCAAGAAAATCGCTGTTGAATTTTGCTATGTGTATACTTGTTTTTGCTCGTGACTGAACTTCCAGAAATTACACACCAACAAAAAAAAATTACATCATAGAAGTAAAGATTAAAAATCCTTTGTTACAACCAAAAATTATTACACCGCAGTCCTCTCCACGGATTCCCAGTTAAGCAATTATTTACCAGTGACGCGGCGCTCGGGCAGGGCTGCCAACCAACAGATTATATTTTTTAATGATGCCAACATTTGAATAACGTTATATGTGCCATATGACCCCGGGTTTGCTTGCTTCCATTACAATAATGCACTTGTTGATCTTCTCTCTTGCAAAAGTGGATGGTGAACAAACTGACTGTCCACCCAACGCTGATTGCGGTGAACGGCAAAAACAGAAAAGAAAAAAAAAATACCGACTTTTGGTCCCACTGCAGAGCAAAGGCATTGATCACCACGCTTGCTCAAGGCGGATTGGCGATTTCACACTTATTTATTACTAGTTTATTCTTACGATTTCTTCTGCGTCAATGTCGTTTATAAATCATAAGTTACTCTTGATAAAATCAGCTATCTGCCAGTAAAAGTCCCATTAAAATCAATTTAGCCGTTTCGTAGATTATCGGGAACAGACAGACAGACGAAACATTTTTTCAATGATTTTATGATTTTTTGGGTAATTCATAATAATTATGCATTTAGTAAAAAATATCTACATACATACAATATCTACATATACAAAAATATAAACATCATACATCTATATACAAATAAATAAAATTAAAGTGTTTGTTTGCAACAAATTCACAATTGAGTTCCGGTAAATTTTTGGTCGAAACTAGATTTTCTGGCCGAAATCGAATTTGCTGCCGGCCTTTACAAAATCTGATAGTATGGAGGGCAAAACCCAAATTCACGAATATTCGTGGAATACGAGCAAGTTTATACTGAATAGCTTTATGGTACAACTCGTGTGGAGTGCCACCATCACCACGACTGTCTATCTAACCATAACATCACGCCTGTAATCCCCGAAGGGTTAGGCAGAGGTACCCATTGGTACAGCCACATTTCGCCGGTTATGTTTAAAAAGTCCCATGTCATAGGGAGCGAGCCTATTGCCATCAACCGGGCACAAATCCAGACTCCGAGGCTGCTACTAAGAAATTTCTGATGGAAAAACCGTGGTCGCAAAGCGCGACTGCTCAGCATGAGGCCTTGGGTTCGATTCCCAGGTCGGGCAGTGTTATTGGGCTTTTCCATCAGGAGTTTCTCAATAGCAGCCTCGGAGTCTGAATTTGTGCCCGGTTGATGGCAATAGGCTCGCCCCCTATTACATGGGACTTAAACATAACTGGCGAAATGTAGGTGTAGTAATGTGTACATTTCTGCCTAGCCCTTCGGGGATTACAAGCGTGATGTTATGTTAACTTAAATGTCGGCTCTTCCCAAACAGTTTCGGTTAAAAACTAAACAAACGAGTTTTATTTTTAATAAATAACAAAAGAGAAAGTGTTTCATTGTTTATGCGTTTTTACTATAAAACTGCTGTTTGAACGGTGTTACATGGAACTTTCATACGTTACCTTCACGCTTGAGTGGTGGAGGGGTGGCCAGATGAGTGGCTACGTATGTACAGTGGCGTCCATAAGTGGATAGACATTCTCAAAAAACATTCGCTTCAAGTTAAGTTTGACTTACGACCTTCTATTTTCGAGAACAGTCACATGTATCATCATTGCCGTCGACAAATGCTTGTAGTTCATAATTTCAACATTATACAATATGTCGTTTTGCATCCTCGTCAAAATTTAGGAGGTTGTCATGAAAGTCATAAATAATCAATTAAAATTACGAGACCTGAATAATAATAATAACACCCTTTTTTATTAGTTGTTAAAATTTAATCGTATTTCAGAATAATCCATAACTTGAAATTGGAGAATCACTCTCTGCGCTTTAGCGCCAATTGTCTCTGTGTGCGTGAGTGTATGTGAGTCCCTTAGATTGTCGTGAGTATCTACGGTCAGCTGATTAATAAAACGTTAGTTTTGCTTATTACGTTTTATTGCAAATTGCAGATTTTATTAACCTTAGATGTTAATTAATAACACTTGTTTTTATTATTAAGATCTAAGAATACGTACTAGGATTTATCTACTTATCTACGTTATCAGCTGATTGATAAAATGTTAGTACTTATTGCCATTTTGCTTTATTCTGTTTTATTGCAAATCTACCGATTTTGCTAAGAATACATACCTACTAGGATTTAGGTACTTACAACCTGAGACGTTTTGCTAGGCTGTGGCACATTTATTTGTTGTGAGCGCGGGATTTAGGATAAGTACTTGCTGCCGGCGGCGGCGCGGCGGCGGGACGCTCTTGGCGCATTGTAGGTAAATTCATGATTTATGAGTACCTAATTATTAGTAATGATTTTGTTTTTATTTGTAGATTAAATTGGTTGATTTTAAATTTCCCTTCCTACTTTAACGGGCTGAGGACCGACAAAAATACCTACCTTAGTAGGTATTTTTGTGTGCTTGCCCGTGGCTCTCGCTGGAAGTACTCCAGGATATCTTCCTGCAAGGCGACAGGCAGACCTTCACTGCCGCGAGCTTGAGCATGTCGGGGTACGTCAAACTGCCGAAAATCCCGCAGTCTCTGTGTAGCAGACAGCATAACGCTCTGCGTTGGCGGTTCCCTATTGGGAAACCGTTCTGCGAACATCCGGATGGCTCCACTGATGGCATCACAATCACATAATTCACGTATACGACCAAGCGCACCGAGCGAAATTTGCGATACACTCACGGCCGGCGGCGAAATCACTTGAACTAATTTAATAATTTTTTTGCGTTGCGCCGGGCGCCCGGGCGCGGGAGTGGGGCACCACAGGGAGAGGGGTGCGCGGGCGGCGTCTATTGTGTTGTGGTTTTATCGTTTGCGATTCTTTGTGTGTGTGCGCGCGGTCAGCGATCCTAAACCTAGTCTTAAGATGGGCCGCATTTTCACCGGGGTGGTTTACTGATTTCCGTAAATAAGAAAACATTAAAAAAAAAACACCTACCTATTTTATTATTGATTCGGGTCTAGAATCACTAGCATAGTTACCTCCTTGAATTTGACGAGGATGCAAAACGACACATTGTATAATAAGTCAAGTTGGCCTATCGGCTAAACGCCTGCAGATAGGTGCTTGAATCGAGGAGTCGTGAGATCGAATCTCATCCAGACTATGACTTTTTGTAAGTTTTTACTTGATAAGCATAATATTCTTTATCTTGTTCGCTTTGTTCACACATTTCGTAAAGTTAAAAAGGGTCTAAATCAATATAAAGAAATAATTATATTTGTTTTCAATAAACTGCTAAATATCGATTACCTATAATAAGTGGGTATTAACAATCATATTTGTGTTATTAGAATATTCTTTTCTTGTTATATTGATATGACGTGGGTAAACACAAAAAATCTTATGAACGGTTACAAGTGAATTTCTTTTATCTAAGTAGGAATGTAACGTCACAATTCTTGTCAGTTAATTAAATAAATAAATAAAACGAATAAACCTTTATTGTTATTATTAAGCACGACTTTTTTATTTCCACCTTCCAACACCAAAAAAGTAAATTAAAAATCACATAAATAGTTAAAACTTAATACAATAACTAACATTTTCTTCGTATAAAAATAAATAATAAGCATGATTCATTATTAATAAGCATAAACCTAACAAGTTTTTACTTTTCATTATTATGGTTTCAAAGAAACAAAAAAACAGCCAAGAAGTAATTAAGATACGAACTCAGACCTTATTGATCGTGAAGCTGTTGCTTAGCCTAAACAGCTACCAACACATATTAGATTGATGCGAATTTTAGCAATGCTATGGTAAGAACAGACGCGTATTCTAAATGCAACAGAAATATCATGCTATTTCGCGTAGTGTGGCGACAGTTTATTAGTGTGTGTTATCTGTGGAATGTTGAGACATCACTCATACACGCACACGCACCCTCATTGACTGTGTCGCGCTTGTATATTCGAGCTAAAGTAGCCTTTATGGTGCTGATGGACTATTGAACGTTTAGTGTACTTACTTATCTAATGACTTTAATGAGTTACATTATGAAGTGTGGATTCCTTCTATGGTAAAGAAAATGTTTACCATAGAATAGATTTAATACATGAATCTAGACCCCACAGCGATAACATTTTGAGTTGATTATACAAGCTGAATTTAAAAAAAAACAGCTGATCCATACAATAATGTACTACATTACGATCAAATTGTATGGATCAGCTGTTTTTTTTTTTCACATTTCGTGCTATGTCCCTCAATAAAAGTTGTTTATATTCATGAGTACATTCACCCCCTGAAAGATTTATAACGAATTAAAATTCACGGTGTATAATTGAAAAAAAAAAAATACGTGTACCATACAATTTTTTTTACAACTTTACACTGTCAAAATGTATGAACAGTTACTTTTTTAGGGTTCCGTACCTCAAAAGGTAAAAACGGAACCCTTATAGGATCACTTTGTTGTCCGTCTGTCTGTCTGTCTGTCTGTCTGTCTGTCTGTCTGTCAAGACCTTTTTTCTCAGGAACGCGTGGAGGTATCAAGCTGAAATTCATATCAAATACTCAAGTCTATGGTCTCTTGGAGCTGTGAAAAAATCAAACTTCTAAGTCAACGCGATCAAAAGATACTCCCGTTTATGCCGCAAATTTTCGACACTCGCAAGGGAATCAAAACCTACAGGGTACTTCCCGTGAACTCAGAATCTTGAAATTTGGTATGAAGCAACGTCTTATAGCAGAGATATAGGAAAAATTGCGAAAAGTATAAATTTTTAATTACATCATATAATAAAAATATTTTTAATAATTTTAAACTTACTACCCCTTTCCTCATGAACGCGTAGTGGTATTATATTGAAATTCATATCAAATACTCAAATCTATAATACCTTTAAGCTGTAACAAAATCAAACTTCTATGTCAACGCAATCAAAAGAAACAGGAATTAAAACCGCATATTTTGAAACTCGCCACTACTCGCAAGGGAATCAAAACCTACAGGGTACTTCCAGACGACCTGGAATCTTGAAATTTGGCATGAAGCAACGTTATAAAGTACACATATAGGAAAAATTCCGAAAATCTTAAATTTTTAGTTACATCACATAGTATATTTTTTTTAATAATCATAAACTTACTATTTCGTACCTTAGCCAATCTAAACCGAGATTGATCCAAATTGTGCCTATTTCTAGTATTAAAATTATGTCTATCACTTCTCTTCTTAAAGAGATGAAGATTTTTCCGAACATACATAATGTTTTCATATATGTATTGACAAGGTACCGTCAGCTTTCCACATTGTTATGTTATGGATTTCATTTAGCAATAAAAATACCATAACTTTTACTTATATACCTACAGGTTTGTACGGAACCCTCGGTGCGCGAGTCTGACTCGCACTTGGCCGGTTTTTTTTTTATTTAATTAGGGTTCCGCGTGTTAAAATTGAACCCCTGTGATAGCTGCCATTTTGGCGAACAAAGATGCGTATATACCCTAGTATCCATACTAATATTTAAATGTGGTAGTAACTCCATCTTTCTATTACGCTATCACGGCTAAACTACTGAACCGATTTGGATGAAATTTGGTACAGGGTAAGTTTGAACCTCCAAGAAAGGACGTAGGCTATTGTTTATTCCGCGGCTTCGTCTGCATCCGCGATAACCGACATTTACGCGGACGAAGTAGCGGGCAAAAACTGGTCTATAGTAATATTATGAAGAGGAAAGATTTAATTGTTTGTTTGCCGAAACTACTGAACCGATTTGAAAAATTCTTTCACTGTTGGGAAGCTACACTATCCCCGGGTGACATAGGCTATATTATATTTTTAATAATTAGGGATCCGTAAGAAAATTCGCGTCGCGTGTAGTCGCAGTTAAATATTAAGTCTGGAATCGCCAATCCGCTTTGAGCAAGCGTGGTGATCAATGCTCATGCCTTCTGTGTATGAGAAGAGAGCTTTGTGCAGTGGGACAGAGATAGGCTGGTATTATTACAAGCTTTTTTTTATAATAAGCTAAACATTTCTGTCTAGGACGATACTCACTTTTTTTTATTATTTGCCTTCATGAGCCATCCGAATCGAAGTCAGCTGTATTCGCAGTTGTACTGGTGGCAAAAAAGTTACGAATAATTAAATTCGTGTAATAAAAACTGTAATAAATAAAAGATACATACATACAGTTGAGCATAGAACCTCCTCTTTTTTTAAAGTCTGTTAAAAGTACGAGTAAAATCGAAAACCATGTAGGTACCTACTTCGATTTTTTTGGAACGAGAATAGGTGTAATGTAATAAAATTGTTGCGTTCGTAAAATTATGATTTGTATTCATATCTACAAATGTTTATATTTTTATATTTATAAAAGTATGATTGCCAACAATAAGAATAATCATTGTCATTGTCGATCTGCAATTCATGTTTTTTTTAATAATTATTATAAAAAAATCGTGACTAATAATAGTTTTCTATTTCACCTCTAAAATATTACGTGGCCGCTTCAGTGTTTTTGCTATCGCTACCCTCCTTCCATTGCTATGTATAGCAGAATAACTTTGCTGACTCAAACTGTACGCTCAAGCGCAAAAGTGTTTACTACAAAATTATATTACACTAGCACTCTCCCCGCGACTTCGTTTGTGTGATTTTTCTTACGGATCACTAACTTTTTTGAAAATATAATATAGCCTATGTTACTCAGGGTGAATGTAGCTTTCTAATGGTGAAAAAAAAATAAAAAAAAAAAAAAAAATTTAAATCGGCACAGTAGTTTTTGAGTTTATTCATTACAAACATACAAACAAAAATACAAATCCTCATTATAATATTAGTGTAGACATAGGTACTCTCCCCGCGACTTCGTTCGTGTGATTTTTCTTACGGATCCCTAATTTTTTGATAATAAAATATTGTCTTTATAGGACTCAGTGATAACGTAGCTTCCAATTTGCGAAAGAATTTTCAAAATCAGTTCAGTAGATACATACATACATAAACTCACGCCTTTTTCCCATGGGGGTAGGCAGAAACCACAGAACGCCACCTGCTACGATCCTTACATACTCCTTTCGCCTCGTCCACGTTCATACATCTCGTCATACAAGCACGTCGGTTACGAGTACTGCGCACCTGACCTTTCTGAAGAACCTCACCAATAAGGTCAGTGTAGGTCTTCCTAGGGCGTCCCCTCCCTGCGTTGCCACTCACCTCTGCCATATAAATACCTTTTGTTTATCGTCTTTCACTCATCCTCTCAACATTACCGAACCATCTAAGCAGCAGTAGATCCAGATTTGATTACCTACCTCTTTATAATATTAGTTTAGAATATATGTAGATGTCAAAACTCTAATTTTTCACTGTAATTGTAATTGCTGATTCAAATTAAATAAATTATCATTTAGACGAAGTCGCCTGCAAAACTAGTGTTTAATTTTAGATAGCGCTATGTAATACTTTATGTATTGATGTCAAGGTAGTGATGCGCCGTGTCGTTGACTGTAGTACATTACTGTCTATTAAACATATTAAAATACGGCGTTTTTTTGAACTAATATACCAAAGCTGAGTTTTTTGTATGTTTGTTTAAACGTGCTTAACTCTGGAACTGCTAGTCGCATTAGAAAAATCTTTTGGTATGTGATTGCCAGATTCATGAGGAAAAGTATAGGCTGTATATCATCACGCTACGGCTCATGGATGCGGAGCAGTAACCGAAGATGTAAACGGGTGGAAAGAAACCAAAATTTTACATAATACACTATGTAACAAAAACCCTGTCAGATCAGTGTTGCCGTTGATCAGTTTTTGTGTTTTATTTTAATTTAATTACTTCTTCTTTCTTCTTTTTTTTTCACTGGGGAAAAATAATAATCTTAAATCCATTAAATGGTTACGTATATGTGTACGCAGTACGATGCCGAATAATACGCTTAAGGATCGGACAGGGTTTTTGTTACAGGCTGTATACATAACTATTTTTACATAATCTCATCTGCTCGACGTCCGCATGTCACTGCAGGGATTCAGCAGAATATCAGCGTCAGGTATATATGCCTGGCACATGCTGAGCTGGACTCCCATTTGGTGTAACTTGAGACACCCCCCTACTTTGTCCTAGTCCATAGCTGATTGATTGTACCTACTTTAGTGTTGTGATGTGTCTTTTGTGTGCACCGAATAAATGTTTTATCTATCTATCATAACATCACGCCTGTAATCCCCGAAGGGTTAGGTTGAGGTATACCCATTAGTACTCGCAGATTTCATCAGTCTCATGTTATGCGAGCATATTGCTATCAACCGGGCACAAATTCAGACTCCGAGGCTGCTACTGAGAAATTCCTGATGGAAAAACCCAATAACACTTTGCCGGACCTAGGAATCGAACCCAAGACCTCATGCTCAGCAGTCGCGCTTCGCGAACGCCAACGAGGCAGGGATGGCAATAGGCTCGCCTCCTATTACATGGGACTTACACATAACTGGCGAAATGTGGGGTACTAAGGGATACATCTCTGCCCAACCCTTCGAGGATTACAGGCGTGATGTTATTTATCAGTAAAATAACTACTATACAGTAAAAACAGTTTAACTGACAACAAATAATCATTTACTTATGAAAAAAAATAAGTACGTACTAAAAATAAACAAAAGGAAAAACGTCCCAAAGATTTGTAATTGACTAGAATCTACAAACTTTTCCTTTATATTGGATTTTCAACCTTAAGTTTAGTGGCATAAGGCTCATAATATGTAATACAGAAGTTACAGTAATGTAAATTGTACTGTATGGTAATGGGGATAGAGTTGAAATTCAAATAAACGTGTTATGTTGATTCAGATCATGGTTTGACTGTTTTTATCATTGGCGAGGTGGGGATACCATGAGTTTTTAGATTTTTGGGAATGTTTTTTTTTTGTTTGGTTGTCAAGCAAGCAAATGACGTCACGGTTTGCGCAGTGGCTAGGCGATTGGCTGGAAAAACCCAATAACACTTTGCCGGACCTGGGAATCGAACCCAAGACCTCATGCTCAGCAGTCGCGCTTTGCCAACTAGGCACAATCCGTTCGCTATTATCATGGCTGTGATCATGTAGGATTACAAGCGATATGATAAGATAATAATATCAAATATTCTTTGGAGTTGAGTTCAATATCCTTTGAAAACGATTTATTTTTGAAGGACATCCAGAATTTTTATTTTTATTTTAACCTAAAGTCAAAGTCAAAACATTTATATCAATTAGACCAATTACAGGCACTTTTGAATTGTCAAGGAATCGGTCAGTTAGTCAGAAAGTTGAAGCTAGTTGCTCGCTTTAATTCTTTTCTATATGTATAAGTAACTCTTTATAACATCAGCTATTAGCTAGTGAAAGTCCCGTCAAAATTTGTCCAGCCGTTTCGGAGATTAGGCGGAACAAACAGACAGACAAAAATTTAAAAAATGTTTTTTTTTTGTATTGTTTGGTACCCTGTCCAAGATTCATATGCGATTAGTAAATCTTTCTTGAGGTTCAAACTTACACCGTACCAAAATTTCATCAAAATCGGTTCAGTGGTTTAGTGGTGAAAGCGTAACAGACATACGAGAGTTACTTTTGGATGTATAGTATGGATATGGATAGATTAGAATAGATTTAAATTAAAATTTATTTAGTAATATAGCCGTAAAACATAACGTCACGCCTGTAATCCCCGAAGGGTTAGGCAGAGGTGTACCCATTTGTACATCCACGTTTGGACATCCACGCCAGTTGTGTTTAAGTCCCATGTGTGTGTGCGAGCCTAATTGCCATCAACCGGGCACAAATCGAGACTCCGAGGCTGCTACTGAGAAATTCCCAACCCAATAACACTTTGCCCGACCTGGGAATCGAACCCGAGACCTCATGCTCAGCATTCCCGCTTGACCTACGAGGCAGTCGGGTAGCCGTGAAAAAGTAATAAATGGACAGATAGACATACATAATACTTATATTAGTACGTTTTTATTTTATCAAAGTTGAATAGGTAGAATTCAAGGTCAGTAGAATCTTATACAAGTTAATAAGTTAGTTACCTATTTTTTTTGTCGCAATTACTTAGCTGATTGAAAAGTACTTTGTACGTCGTAGACATAACATCACGCCTGTAATCCCCGACGGGTTAGGCAGAGGTGTACGCATTAGTACACCCATATTTCGACAGTTATGTATAATACCTTCATTATTCCCGATATTAGATGCCACGTCTTGGAGGTTTGACTTTCAATATTTTTGTCTTCTTGTCCCACTGCAGGGAAAAAGCTTCTTCTCATACAGAGAAGGCACGAGCATTGATCACCACGCTTGCTCAAGGCGGATTGGTGCTTTCAGACTTGTATTAATTAAAAATCCAGGTTTTCTCATGATGTTTTTCCTTTACCGATGTCAGTGATGTCCAAGAGACACTTAGAAAGTCTATATGGCTTTGAAAAAGTCAAATTAACACTTGCTTAATAACGAACTCACAACCAAAAACAATTGTAAAGAATATTATGATAAAGTAAGATACGAAACAAGCACTTGAAGGAATTGTAAGGTGTGAAAGGCTAAATGTATCAAGCGACAATTTGGTCGTGTTAAATATTCAACCTTAGGTGTATATTAATAAGATTGGATATAAAACAGGACTAAATTGTCGCTTGATACATTTTTCCTTTCACCCCTCGGTATATATTTTTTAAATTAGAGATAGATAGATGAATACATGAATATATTTTGTACTAGCTTCTGCCCGGGACTTCGTCTGCGTCAAAGTTGATTTCTCTTTAACTTTGGACCCCCTTAGGGGGTGAATTTTGGGAAATTCTTTCATAACGGACGTCTACTAAGTATAAACTACCTCCCTGCTAAATTTCATCTTTATACGTCAAACGGATTTTGATATATCGTGATAAGTGATCGTGTGAGTGACCTTTTGCTTTTATATATTTAGATTAGTATCAAAGTCAAAGTCAAAAGAAAGAAGGAATTGAATCTAGTTGCCCCTTCCAAAAGGTAGTTTTGTATGGAGAACAATGGGCAAGAAACTCCATACGTACTCTTTAACACACAAACACTATAACACATTGTTGTCTCGAAAGAATTTAGCTGCTAGATTTTACCTACAAAACAAAGTTTTAATATTACTAAACTCAATATTTAACATTTTAAACGCTCAAAAAATCCACAAAATCCGAACGTGTGCCGTCCCTACAGCATATCGAAAACATTATGACGTAACAAGTTCACCTACCACGGTAATTTCAACCTTAGTAGAAGAAAATAAGGTTGATAATCATGTGTACGTCTTGTCAATGTAGTGGTGACCGTAAAATTATCTGGCCATGTGTGTGTATATTAAACATGGAAAGCTGAGCGGAATACGGTTGTAACTCGGTTTGTACCTAATTTGGTAATGGTGTTGTTTATTTAGTAATTAATTATTTTACTGTAAAAGTGTGTTTATTAGCTGTAAAGAATAAAGTACTGTACGTGATTGTTTAGGTAGGGTGGGAATGTGAAAAATACCATCAGGGATTTAATATTGAATGATGGATATAATTTTTGACATTATTTTACATGGTTAATTTATTAATGTGCACTTTTGTATTGTATTTGATGAGTAATTATTAGATTAAATAATAAAACTGTTTATAAACATTGAATTACTGTGATTGTGAAATTGAGTATACCATTTTTTTATATTAAATGGTCATAAAATTCCTAACCATAAATACACAACTATAAACACGCTAGATTATGTAAATAGCTCAGGAATTCCACAACATTTACATCTATTTAATTATTATAAATAATGGCACGATGATCTACATATAAGGGGCGCTGTGACTCATACTATATTTTTAAACAATTAACTGAGCAACAATGTTATGACATTAAAATACCTCTTCGGTCATCTATAAATTTTAGTGCTAAATATATTATTTTTTATGGAAAACACATGGGTGCGACATACTAGAAAACTTTATGTACATTAGAGGTCGTAAATAAAAGCTTGAAACCTTACATTCAAGAATTTTAGGATTTATTGTTATTTTTTCATGTAAACCAGTATTTAGATAGTACTCACTATTCTTTTCCACGAAAGATTCCTTTGCAGTAATAAGATAAACGAATCATAACACAAAAAAAAAACGAAAAAAAAAATATCTTTGACAATATTATCTTTCGCTATCAAGAGTTACAACGCTTGGGCGCTCAGCCGCATAAATATCAATGTACAATCGAGGTAATTTCTCTACGTACTCCGCTATATGTTCAGGCGTAGGGTTCACTCGTGCTTTTAATATTAAATGTTTTATTTGAATATTATATTTTTATTATTTCTTTGTTTTTAAATCTTATTTTGTAAACTGTTTTATTTGAAACAAGATATTTATTTATTAATAATCACGTTTGCTCGTTCTACTGACATTGAAATGACGACATTTTGGAAATTTGCTCTGATTTTTGTCAAGATATTTTGACTAAACATTTGTAAGATAGACGAATATAAATAAACAACGACTGTGGTCAGTCGCCATTCAATAACGTATTCGTTTTTTTACCACATATCTAAACAATTAAGAAAAAAAAAAACACAAGCATGAGGTATTGATCCGATTCCCAGGTCAGGCAAAGTTGTATTAGGTCTATCAGGAATTTCTCAGTAGCAGTGTCGGAGTCTGGATTTGTGCCCGGTTGATGGCAATAAGGTCGCCCCCTATTACATGGGACTTAAACATAACTGGCGAAATGTTTGTGTACTAATGGGTATTGGGTACACCTCTGCCTACTCCTTTGGGGATTACAGGCGTGATGTTGTATAGGCTCAGCAGTAGCTAGTACACCAACAAACCGTTTTAAATTCTCGTAGCCACTCCTTGTAATCTTGTTTTAATTTTAAACTTTGAATCATATGTTTATTTATGAAACTAAATATTTTTAGTTCTTAAGAAAAATCTTCTTTGCATGAACTGTAAAGGTAGTTTCATAACGGCGAGGCGCGGCTAGCTTCTCAAAGATATTGATGCTGTCTGTGCAGATGTACCACGGAATGAGCTGTACCTAAGGTTGTTTTACATAGGATAGGCGAGGAGATATTTTTTTGGGCCAAAGTCAAAGTCAAAAAAGTCAAAGTCAGAAAGTCAAAGTCAAAAAGTCAGAAAGTCAAAGTCAAAAGTAAAAATTTTGTAGTGTAGTATTTTGTATCTTATCAATTTACATACTACTAAGTAGGTATTTTGAATGCGAAAGTTTAGTCACAGAAATATGCAAGTATATTTTAGTCTAGAATAGACATTGTGTCCCGAAAAAATGTATAATTTCCGTGAAATAATAGTATACATATTAACAGTTACCTAGTCTATTTATTAAATAAAAATGAATGAAAATAAAAGATAATTTTTATTCCAGAAAAAATGTACTGTTTCCATGTAATAATATTGACGCAGTCAAAGTCGCGAACAAACGCTAGTATTCTATAAAGTAAAGGAGGTCGACACAGCGAGAGATCCTTTTCTAAATATAGCGTATCCCCCCCTCCCCGCGCCGTTGTCATGGCAACGGCTAATTGAATACTTATACAAAATCACAAATGAATCGTTGTACCAGTGTGTGACGAGATACCTTGAGGGACGGAGCAGGAGTATGCTTCACTAGTATACGTAACATCACGCCTGTAATCTCCGAAGGGTTAGGCAGAGGTGTAGCCCACATTTCGCCAGTTATGTTTAAGTCCCGTGTAATAGGGGGCGAGCCTATTGCCATCAACCGGACACAAATCCAGACTCCGAGGCTGTTACTGAGAAATTCCTGATGGAAAAACCCAATAACTGACTGTAGACTGGTAGAAAATACCCAAGGCATTAAGTCCGCCTTTGTACAGTCAGCAAAACAGATAGGTATGCAGGGTCGTCAGATATAGTTGAAGTTTTCTTAGAAACCGATGGATGTTTTTGAATGTAATTTAATTTAAAACGTAGATAATAAATAGTTCTTTATTTAGGTTAAGTTTTAGTCAGACATCCATCGGTTTCTTAGAAAACTTCAACTATATATATCAGACGACCTTGCATACCTGTCTGTTTTGCTGACTGTACAATGTATTTTTTTTACATGTGCAATAATGTGGATAAAGTTAATAAATAACACTTTGCCCGACCTGGGAATCGTACCCAAGACCTTATGCTCAGCAGAACGACGATGATGAAGTAAACCCTAAAGTGTTATATTTATTTGGAGGGTAATAACGGGTGGAAAGTTTTGCGCAAGCGCTACACTGTCGAAGTTACGAGGCGTAAATTTTGACTAATACCGGTCGGTAAAAAATTGGAATAAAAATAAAAAAACTAGATCTAAAAACTTTCTAAATTTCTAATCGTTAGTAATATGATTAATACGTTAATCTAACGAGTGTAATTTTTTTTTTAAAAAAGCAAGCTTTAATTTGTAATTATTACAATATTGAGTATTGGACATTGTATTGTCACCAGAACTAAAGGTGTATGCAAAATTTCAGCTCAATCGGATATCAAAAAATGGTCGAAAAATGGTTTGCAAATTTTTAAAGGACAACTTACATACGAACAGTGCAAGCTAAATATAAGCTTGTAAAAAAATATATTTTTAAAAACAAGCTTTAATTTAAAATTCTACAATATTGAGTATTGGACATTGTATTGTCATCAGAACTAAAGGTATATGCAAAATTTCAGCTCAATCGGATACCAACAAATGGTCGAAAAATGGTTTGCAAATTTTGAAAGGACAACTTACATACGAACAGTGAAAGCTAAAATAATAAAAGCTTGTAAAAAGAGCGGGCTGTCATGAAAATCTCCATAAACTTCCAAGTCGATTAAAAAGAGGTCAGCTACCTACATACCTGCTCGCTCCCTATCTAAAGTCGTGAACATACGTATTATGATGATTGAAATAGCCCGTAGAGGTACTTTAATAAGTTTTATAGTTGAAACAACCGGACAGTAGCACACTGAAAGCTGTGATATCGAAAACTTTTTAGTGCTATAGTGGTGCCGGTTCCCTTGTTCACAAACTAAAATAAAATAGTCTACTATTTCTATCTTTTTCTGTCCAATAAAACAAGAAAGAGACTAATGTAAATAAGAGCTGTCAAATTTAGTCAATCTGACACATCCATACAATACACTAGATTACACTGAATAATATTGCATAATTTTCAACTTTTTTATGACTGCGTTGGTGTAGTGGTCGCAAAGCGCGACTGTTGAGCATGAGGTCTTGGGTTCCCAGGTCGGGCAAAGTGTTATTGGGTTTTTCCATCAGGAATTTCTCAGTAGCAGCCTCGGAGTCTGAATTTGTGCCTGGTTGATGGCAATAGGCTCGCCCCCTATTACATGGGACTTAAACGTGACTGGCGAAATGTGGGTGTACTGGTTACACCTCTGCCTAACCCTTCGTGGATTACAGGCGTGATGTTGTTATGTTTTTTTTTTTACAAAGTCAAAGTCAAAAGTCAAAAACATTTATTTCAATTATACCATTTACAGGCACTTTTGAATTGTCACAGATAGAGAACTACACTATTGCTTCGTGCCAAAGGCTGTTTTATGGTATGCTTGATTTCGCAGACGAAGTCATGGTTAGCAGTTAGTTTTGACGTAACAAACATACAAACAAGCATAGTTATAATACTTCCATGGCCTTTTTGACGGTCATATAACCTTAAACTTTGAACTCATTAAGTAACTAACAAATTAACATTATTTATAAGTTAAAAATATTATAAATTATAAGATTTTGTTCTGGTATTTAGAGTTCCGTTGAGAACTGTCAAAGAGAATTGAAACGTTGCAAGAGTTTTGACAGGTTTTCGATTTAATTTTTGACATTTCTATTACTAAGAGCCGTTTGTCCGTCCGTTAACATTTTTATAGAGTGTGTAATGTATGACTTCCGGGACCAACGGCTTAACGTGCTTTCTGAGGCACGGAGGAGTCTCGGTGTGTAAAGATGGTCACCCATCCACGGAGCAACCCCGGCAAGCGTAGTCAAGTGCAAACCCATCTCAAATAAAAAAAAAAGTACAGTGCCACGAAATATGAGACTAGATACTTACACCACACAAATTTTATTATTTCGTAATAAATATTAGGGATCGATCGACATCGGTCGACGTTGATCGATTGGTGTGGTAGCTTTAATTGATCGACGGATAACGGTCGACTAACCAATCGATCGATTGCCGGTCGATGGCATCGGTCGACGGATACCGGTCGATCGATGGCATCTATCGGCTATCGATCGATTGGTGTGGTACAAACTATCGATCGACGTCGACTAATCCATTCTACCATCGATCGATTGGTGTGGTAACACCCTTACAATATTGTTAAGAATTTTAATCTGAATATCATCGAAATATCCCTGAATAGATACACAAATTATGGATAACTATTTCGTACATCCATACCTGCGCAAGCTCCCCATTACTGACGCTTGTCAAGTCTCATCTTTCGGGGCGCGTATAATATCCAAAGCTATAATATATTCTCTCTCTGTGCGACAAACCTCTTGTACTACATACGACTCGCTAGCCTCATTGATAAGGTTTTATATTCGTGCGCTGATAACGCCTTGCGCATGATTGTCTCAAACCTCTGTGCCTATTGTTCTTACTACGAGAGGCTATTACTGGACACATTGAGCTGAAGATATATAATTTTGGCTATATTTTGCCTACTTAGCTTCTGCCGCGTGGACACTGTCGCGGGTAGATACTAGGTAAGCTAGATAGGAAGTTGATAAAGCATTATGTCCTATGGCATTAGGCAATCTATACTAATACTAGCTCTTGCCCGCGGCTCCGTCCGCGTAGACGTCAGAAATGAACAAAAAAATTCAATAACTTTCTACCCCTTTTTACCCCCTTTTAGGGGATAAATTTCAACAAAATACGAAGCACTTCTTTTATCAATTCTGTTAAAGAATGTTTATACACAATTTGAAGTAGATTGGACTAAGGAATCACGTTGTCCAGTACAAACTTTGCCCTCCTTTTTCACCCCCTAAGGGGTAGAATTTCGGTTTTTTTTTCTTATCTGATGCCTACGTCATACAAAGAACACACCCACCAAGTTTCAGGTCTCTACGATCAGCGATTTAGGCTGTGCGTTGATCCGTCAGTCAGTCATTCAGGACAAAGCATTTTATACGTCATATAATAATTATGTAGATTTTGAAAATTCGAAAGTAACTCTGGCTGTCTGTCACTGAACCGATTTTGATGAAATTTCTGGAAGGTGTAACTTAGAAAACTTAATTAAACTTTGACTTTTCTTTTCTCCTTTCCAATCTGCTAAGACTATACTCAATAGGTAACTCTGTCTCTGCTTGTCCCCCAAACGACAGAGCGACACATTGAACCCAGCGCAAGCGCAGTTAGAATGGCAACGAGCTTATTAATACAAAATAAAGTTGCGTGTTTATATTCCGACATTATTTAAAGGAAATGCATACATTGTTGCACTCCAGGAATTGCCTGGAAGTGTCGTCTTTAGATAATTTCTTATACATACATACATCTTAAATAAGGTGCAGTTTTGCTTGTAACTAAAAAAATAACCATCATTTATTAATTCATTAATTTATCAGATTAGTCTTTGGTGCTCAGTAGCAGCCTCGGAGTCTGGATTTGTGTCCGTTTGATGTCAATAGGCTCGCCCCCTATTAGACTTAAACGTAACTGGCGAAATGTAGGTGTACTAATGAGTACACCTCTGCTTAAACCCTTCAGGGATTAGAGGCGTGATGTTATATTATGGTTATTAGGTAGGCCTCCAAGTAGTGTTAATCCCGGGCCCCATAAATTCACAGTCCGGCCCTGCGTCCGGGGCCTACCGCAACATATTTCTACCACCAAGCTGTCTTCAAGTTTGGTACAGTACCCGGCGATAAATATTGCACATCGACCTTTATCGTATTTCGTATTTTATACAAAGAATAAAAAGAATTATCAAAAGAAGCAAATCATGATTGTTTTAATGGCTCCTAATAGATACCGGACTGTTTGTATTTCGTGCGACAGAGATAACGCTCTACGAAGCCGAAATTAGCCGATTGTCTCTTTCCAAAAGTCGATGTGCAATATTTATCGCCGGGTACTGTAGGTACTTTGCATTTACCAAACCATCTAATACCCAATGACGGGCGCCCACCAAAAACCTATCGATTGACATTTATCAAATAATAAAACAAATAAAAATAAAATACTCAACAGCCAGCTACTTACATAAACGCTACTTTAAACCCTTCGCGAGTGTGCGAGCGAGACGGAGGATGTTCCACTGAAGGAGTGGAGACGACGGATGTTTGTGTGTTTGAATTTTTTTTTGTGACAGTTTTTGTTTTATGTTTTTGAATCGTGTCTTGTGTTTAATAGATGTGTTGGTAATTAATCGTTATATCTGTATTTTTTTAATTAGATAATTATAATTAGATAATTAATCTGTCGTTATTATTATTTTTGACAGTTGTTTGTTATTGTAAATCTGTATGTATTGATGACGTGTAAAACTTAAATTTAAAGAGAGGGTAGAGAAAACAAATTATCTGTTAGAATCTTCCAAGTCCTAGGTGAATTTATGTGAAATTACCTTGAAAGTAAATTCACTAATATATCGGCTACTTTGATTTCCATGCATAAAAATTAGAATTAAAAACAAGAAATTTTAATAGCAATAAGTCGACTCCATTGAGCGTTTGTTCTAGCAGTGAAAAAATATCGGGCGCATACTTGATGCGGCTTCAGGGCTGTCACGCGGACGTTATTATTATTATTATTACTTTTTATTTATTTTTAGTGTTTGTTATGTAAAGTTGTTTTTTTTTTAAATCATCATTGGTATGGATTTGTGCCATCATTTATTTAGTTTCCCGTAAAATAACTATATTTTTGAAGTAGCTACCCGCGTTCAGTTACCTTTTGGGTTACTGCTCCGCCCCCTTAAGTCGTAGCGTAATGTTGTATAGCTTATAAAAGTCCTCAATAAGCGGGCTATTTAACGCTAAAAGATTTTTTCAAATCCGTCCAATAGTTCATAAGATTAGCTTTATAATATTAGTATGGTTTATAGGTTTTTTTTATTTTCGTTAATTACAGAATGCTAAGTGCGAGTTTTTTCATTCACGTTCGATTGCGAGCGCGTTAGTATTCTGTATGGGAAATATGGTTTTCCTAGTGACCACCAGATGGCGCTATAACTTTTTCCCATATAAAATTGTAATCGAACAATCGAACGTGACGTGAATCGACGTTAGCACTCAGATTTAAATATCTAGTAGGTAGTTCATCATCTGCCTAGCCTTTTCCCAATTATGTCGGGGTCGGCTTCCAGTCTAACCGGATGCAGCTGAGTACCAGTATTTTACATGGAGCGACTGCCTATCTGACCTCCACAACTGGGTAAAACGATACCCCTAGCTAAGACTGGTTGTCAGACTTTCAAGCTTCTGACGACTCGTAACGACTGTCAAAGATCCACGTATAACAGCCGGGACCAACGGCTTAACGTGCTTTCCGAGGCACGGAATGATGTCAGTAATGTCTAAGATAAACTTTAGAAAGTACATATGAATTGAAAAAGTCACATTGGTACTTGCCCGGATTCAAACCCATAACCTCAAATATCTAGTAGTTATTGCAAATTAAAAAACTGAACTTGCAAGTAAATAATTGAACAATAGGTAATTCTTATAATCAGCTTACGTCACCGCCAAATGACAAGTGATAACTGATAACACCGTCATATTATAGCGACACGTCATGATAAGGGTGATAGCAGAAATTGTGCTTATTAACCTTACCGAAATATCATTGTTATCTCTTTTAGGGTTCTGTGCTTAAAAGAACCGTATTGATAAGCAACACATCTGTCCCGTCAAAGTCAAAGTCAAAATATTCATTTCAAAAGGCACTTTTGAACGTCATATACAAGAAATAAGAATTTAATCTCGTTGTCCATTCCAAAAGGTAGTTTTGTATGGAGAAGAATGGGCAAGAACTCACATAGTTATTCTTTTAAAATGTTTACTATATCGCATTATGAGAGTGAGGGAATAGAGAGTGCTACTGTGTTTGTGCACACACCTGTGCACATTAACTTTGGTCCGATGTAACCGAACGTTGGTTAGAACAACTATAACATTTTTTTTCCAACGATGATGCTAATTAATAAGACATAGTTTTTTTTATCTTATATTCCATGTTTGGTACTAAAGATTAAAGGACTTCAACCAAAATGGGCTAACCGGTGAACAGCTGTATTGGGAAAAAAGAAATTCATAAATAATTTAGTAATAATATTTAGTAAATATTGGTTTCTTTTGGGAGTGTCAAACTAAATAATATTAAAAACGAATAAAAAAGATTTTTAATTGATTATTGGTTGTGTATGGTGACAGTTGCTGTGCAACGTGCCGGGATGCATTGAGTTAGGGTTGCCAAAATAAAAACCCAGAAAAAATAACATCGATATTCGATGTTTTGATTCGAGAGCTTCAAAACATTAAAATGTTTGATGGAAGACCAAGCTTTATCTAGCCGTTGGAATATTCATCATTAGCATCGTCATCATCTTAACCTCACACAAATAAAAAAATATAGTTTATGTAGAACAACTTTTTTTTTTTGAAGTGTTAAAATCATCAGCTTGCCTACGCAACGTAGTAGAACAAACGAAGAAAGCTTCTATCGGGAAAAAAAATGTAATAAACGTAACAATTGTAATAATCGTTCGTAATTGGTATTTCGTCTTCGTTTATTTAGGTTTTGTCCGTCATGGTAGCGGGTATTATTAATGCGTGATTTTCTTGAAGATTCTAATTAGAATGCAGCATGAGCCATAACCAAAATAATTGCGCAAAGCAAAACAGCTCATAATATAATATGAAATCGATTCCTACGGAATCGATTCGGTATCGTATAGTTCGACTGATACCTAGTATAGAGAACTGGCAACCCCGATCCAGAACCAGAATTGGTGATCGATTGTCAATGTCAATGTCATTCGCTCTGTGTTCGTGCCCTTGTTCGAATATTATTGTGAATATTATTTCGACTTTGGATATTTTTGACGACTTGCGCTATTCAAAATGGATTCTGATGATTTTTTACCTAACGACCCCGGCTCACTCTTGGACTCAGTAACCGCTTTAAACGTTTACCCTGGCATTTCTTCGGATAATGAATCCGACATGAACACACACGACGACCCGCGCATGAACAACATGGACTTCCCGATTTTGCCTAGTAAATCTATAAATTGTGGTGTTGAAATCACTCACAGGAGAAGACACATTATTAATCTTGTGGAAATGCAGCTTAGTGCACGTTTTATTAACTTACGAAAGTAAATAATTTTACAAATAAATCATTGATTTTAAAGTGTTAAAGTTTTTTTTTATTATTATATTAAACAATTTGATACAAAACTTCCTATATATATGTTTTCTATGTACTGTAAGCCACTCAATAAAATCAAAAATAGTACAATATTTTTATGTTCATGTTCAAGCCCAAACGCCATACAAAACGGTTGATGTCCTTTAATAATATCATTTCATTGTATTCCTCACAAAACGTTTGTATCTTGAAGCATCAGAGATTTTATGCTAACGACATCTTGAAAAACAAAAATCATTTTTTTTTATTTTGCCAAACAATATTAGGAAGATGCCATTGTGTTATCATAACACAGGACAACAAAATACCAAAATTTTATGTACTACGAATATACGGAACCATAGTACAACATGACTTGCAATGACTAGTTTTATAATAATAAAATGTTAGGTACCTAAATTTTTCACGATGATTTTGAAAACAATATATTTTATGAACACGTAATCGTTAGCAGACGATGAGTTGACATTGTGGACGTGATGTCTTTTCGCAATGTGGAGTAATCAGATTTTGCCTACGACTTCGTCTGGACTTAAGAATTAAGCTAATCTTTTAACTTTTCAAAAAACTACTGAGAAATTCCTGAAAGGATAACACAAACGCCCCGGCTTCGCACGGGTGCATGTATTATACATACAGCATGTAACAAAAACCCTGTCCGATCCTTAAGGGTATTATTCGGCATCGTACTGCGTACACATATACGTAACCATTTAATGGATTTGAGATTATTATTTTCCCCCAGTGAAAAAAAAAGAAGAAAGAAGAAGTAATTAAATTAAAATAAAACATAAAAACTGATCAACGGCTACAATAATCTGACAGGGTTTTTGTTACATAGTGTATAAACCATCCTCTTGAATCACTCTATCTATTAAAAAAACCGCATCAAAATCCGTTGCGTAGTTTTAAAGATCTAAGCATATATAGGGACAGACAGACAGACAGGGAAGCGACTTTGTTTTATACTATGTAGTGATTTCACACTCGCGGGGACAGATCAGGCGCAGGATCGACGGCTTTACGTGCTTTTCGAGACGCGGGGGTTTTGGATTATTTCATCAGAAAACAAAACTTGCATTTGAGGATTAAACAGGATTTATTTAATAAGCCGGAACGTCCAAAGAATACACCCAATCGCAAAGAGAGCTTGTCAAGATCAAAAATGACAGAAATGTCATTGTATTGACAGTGACGTTTGCGTTTACTAACTTAGTACCTACTAGCTTTTGCCCGCGACTTCGTCCGCGCAAATGTCGGTTATCGCGGACGTAGACGAAGTCGAAGTCTAATAAAAAGTAGCCTATGTCTTTCCCCGGGTCTTAAACTATCTCCATGCCAAATTTCATCAAAATCGGTTCAGTGGTTTAGGCGTGAAAGCGAGACAGACAGACAGACAGAGTTACTTTCGCATTTATAATATTAGTAAGGATAATCCTAAAAAAGGGAGCCCACACCAACAACTTTCAAAGTCCAGGTTGCGATTAAAAACAATAACGGTCATCACGAGACGGCGTTATCTTGCAAAAATCCTTTATAACTCTTTCTTAAAAAAAACCGTAATTAAAATAGATAATATTTTATTTTTCATGTGCCAGCCCTGTGTGTTCTCAAATGTTCGCTTGCTACACAGCGCTTTGGCCGCAGAAGTGCGCTAATGCATATTTGTATTACGTTAATTTTAATAGTTTTTTGTAACTTTTTTGTTTTATTTGAAGTTTTGAGTTAACAAGTTACAAGGCAAATTGGTAACTCTTATTTTTACATAACACATAACATAACATCACGCCTGTAATCCCCGAAGGGTTAGGCAGAGGTGTACCCGTTAGTACACCCACATTTCGCCAGTTATGTTTAAGTTCCATGTAATAGGAGGCGAGCCTATTGCCATCAACCGGGCACAAATCCAGACTCCGAGGCTGCTACTGAGAATTTCCTGATGACAAAACTCAATAACACTTTGCCCGACCTGGGAATCGAAGACCTTATTCATTTCTTTACTTTATAAAAAGTGTGAAGGAAATATACTACTTTTTTAACGCGACATCAACGCAGACGCAGTCTCGGGAACAAACTAGTGTTAATATGGTTTAAGAATTCATACCATAATATGCAAAAAATGTTTCTAATTGTTATTGTACCGTCAAATAAACAATAATATTATAAAACTTATCAAGTAAACAATTCCTCGTATAACTTCTTCATATGTAAACATTACAAGTATTTTAATAACAACACCTATTTCTGTCCCACTGCAGGGCAAAACCCTCTTCTCATACAGAGAAGGCACGAGCATTGATCACTACGCTTGCTCAAGGCGGATTGGTGATTTCAGACTTGTATTACAAGTTTCCCAACGTTGTGAAACAACAATATTAAGAATATAAAATACTAAATTACATACGAAACAATTATGGTAATACTAACTTTTGCCCGTGTCTTCGTCCGCGTAAATGTCGGTTGTCGCGGAATAAAAAGTACCGTACGTCCTTTCTTGGGATTTCAAACTTACCTCATACTAAATTTCATCAAAATCGGTTCAGTGGTTTAGTCGTGAAAACGTAACAAACAGACAGTATAACAGAGTAACTTTCGCATAAAAATATTAGTAAAGATTGCACTAAAAAGATGAAAATAGTATAAAATAGTTCTAATTCTAAATATAAATTTTGCTGTTACGATGTTTCTCACTTACGCTGCAAACGTTTCGTAAGCTACGCGACGTCACATTCCTGCTGTACTGCAACTGGTCTTGATACTTGGGTTTATTTATAATACGAAAAATTATAACCATGGAAAATATTACGACTGTTTTTTATTACTAGGCTACTTCAAATTGATACGAAAGGATATTTAATTGATAATTTTTATTGAAAATAATTAATTCAATATTTTCGTTAAGGTCATCAAAGTCGAGTAATTTATAAGGCATTTTTTAGGCCATTCTAAAGCACTTTTGAACGTCATATACAAAAGAAAAAGGATTGAATCTAGTTGCCCTATCCAGGTAGTTTCGTATGGAGAAGAAAGGGCAAGAAACTCCAATTTTGTACTTAAAAATAATAGTTTTGCAACAGTTTATACAGGGTCATTGAAAATTTACCCGAAACCTGAAAAGGGGTCATTGTACTCATCATTATGAACAACTTTTACTATGGGACCAACCTTGAAATCATTTAAAAAAATCAGCTGTTCCCTACATTACGATCGTGTTATATAGCTTAATAGTATTTAATTTATTGTTAGTAATTTATGTTATACGTCTGTTTTATGATAGTATATTATTATTGTAAATATTATATCTTTAACTAATGTAATTGGCCAATGGCCGTTTTTATGTCAAAGTAAAATAAATAAATAAATAGCATTTTTGATCCTGTATTCAATAATTATAGGTCGATATGTGAAGACGATGTGCCTAAAATAAAACCCACCGCTAAATTCAGTGATAATTAAAACAAGAAAAAATTAAGGTTCGTTACCTAATTACTAGAAATATTAGGTAGGTAAAGTCAACAAAACAGATAGGTATACGTCGTCAGATTAGTTGAAGTTATCTTAGAAACCGATTGATGTATTCAAATGATATTTAATTTAAAATGTAGATAATATAAAGAGTAAATCAATTAAGTTTCAATCGAAAACATCCATAGGTTTCTAAGAAAACTTCAACTATATCTGACGACCCTGCATACCTATCTGTTTTGCTGTGTGTACATGTATATCACAAAACTCAGTATTTTAGTTAGCACATAAAAATGTGCAGTAACGTCCTTCGCCGCAGCCTCGACACGACAATTCACGACATTACATCAATTATACTACGCCCACTCAGTCTTGATACTCCAGTTAAAAGTTTTTACTGATTGCTGTCTCTGACTGCCTCGTTGGTCTAGTGGTTGCAAAGCGCGACTGCTTAACATGAGGTCTTGGGTTCGATTCCCTGTTCGGGCAAAGTGTTATTGGGTTTTTCCATCAGGAATTTCTCAGTAGCAGCCTCGGAGTCTGGATTTGTGCCCGGTTGATAGCAATAGGCTCGCCCACTATTACATGGGACTAGGGTTGCCATCACCTAAATTGCCAACACCGGACGAAATCTTCAAAAACCCCGGACATTTGGGTGAAATTGAGTTCCGATCCCGGACATACGAAATTTTTTTTTTAAATAAGATTTGTTTTGATTTATCGCCTCTTTCAATAAATCGAGATTAAAAATGTCCCGGGCTTTACCCGGACACTTTTGACAACCCCTCCCGGACGTCCCCCGGACGCCCTCTAAACTAGGACAAATCCGGACGGATGGCAGCCCTACATGAGACTTAAACATAACTGGCGGAATGTGGGGTACACCTCTGCTTAACCCTTCGGGGATTACAGGCGTGATGTTTTGTTATGTCAATTGATTGGTGGTGAGAAGTGGGTACTCAATTCACGTCACGTTTAGTGCGCACGCTTGTGCTAGGCTCTCCAGCGACAGTCCTAATAAGTTTGATCTGATTTGGCCCACTTACAATAAGATGGTTCTTAGACCATTATTACGTCATAATTAAAGGAAATTGACCATTTTAGGACAGTGTAGGATGTGGGCTAGTTTGTGGGACTTGTGAAATGGGTTTATGTTCTTATACAAGCTTAAGGAAGGCACGGAAAAGCAAAAAGAAGCTTAAGATATTTATTATGGCAGAGGTGAGTGGCAACGCAGGGAGGGGTCGCCCTAGGAAGACCTACACTGACCTTATTGGTGAGGTTCTTCAGAAAGGTCAGGTGCGCAGTACTCGTGACCGGCGTGCTTGTATGACGAGATGTATGAACGTGGACGAGGCGAAAAGAGTATGTAAGGATCGTAGCAGGTGGCGTTCTGTGGTTTCTGCCTACCCCCATGGGGAAAAGGCGTGGCGACTGAAGTAGTGTTTAAATACAGGATGGTATTTGAAAATTAATTATGATTAATTAATTATTTAATTATTATTAGTACTTAACTATGTACAGTCAATGAAAGACAGGTATGCAGGGTCGTCAGATATAGTTGAAGTTTTCTTAAAAACTGATACATGTTTCCAAATGTCATTTATTTTAAAAAGTAAAAAATAAATAGTTCATTAATTAAGTTTCAATCGAAGACATCCATCAGTTTTTAAGAAAACTTCAACTATATTTGACAACCCTGGATACCTATAGTCTGTATTGTTAACTGCATGTACAGTCAGTTACAGCTGTTGCTTGACCCACCTAACTGGCTAGTGAGCGAGTTGGGTGGGTCAAGCAACAGCTATAACCGACTGTACACAGTTACTAATAATAATTAATTAATCATAATTAATTTTCAAATACCATCCTGTATTTAAACATTACTTCAATCGCTAATGTAAGAGTAGTCACAACAATGTAATATGTTGCTAAAACTCAAACTAAATAAATGATTGCTTTTCGCAATATCCTATACGAATTACGTGGTAGTGCAAAAAAAAGTTTCTATTTTATAGGTACTTAGTACTTACTATGTTATTCGACTATGTATTGACTGCGGATTCACTCCCGTGCCGATTCTAGACTCTGGCTGTCCGGACCGATTAAAAAAAAAACAGCTTGTCCATACAAAATTCCAACGCCTATGCGTTCAAAATCTACTCTTTTTATCGTGTGGGCAGTAAGGTCTTACGACCCCACACACCCTAGTGTCAGAGTTTCTAAACCGCCTCAAGGGCCTCTGACATGGTTTGAGTGGGACAGCAATAGGCTGGTATAAGTCCAGGTTTCCTCACGATGTTTTCCTTCACCGATGTCAGTGATGTCCAAGATAAACTTTAGAAAAAGAATATGAATTGAACATTGATTGATGTATGGAACAGATGACGCACGGGTCGATCTATCAGGTTAAGCTACGCTTGCCAGGGTTAGTCTGCGGATGGGTGACCATCTTCACACACCGAGACTCCTCCGTGCCTCGGAAAGCACGTTAAGCCGTTGGTCCCGGATGTCATACGTGGATCTTTGACAGTCGTTACGGGTCGTCAGAAGCCCGAATTTCTGACAACCCAGTCTTACCAAGAGGTATCGTATTATCCAGTTACTGGGTTGTGGAGGTCAGATAGACAGTCGCTCCATGTGAAATATTGGTATTCAGCTGCATCCGGTTAGACTGGAAGCCGACCCCAACATAGTTCGGAAAAGGCTAGACAGATTGATCGATTTAGTATATGTAGATTATAACAAATAATTTAAATTAAAATAATTTAAAATTACTTTACAGCTTCATTGTTTTCACTTAAAGAAGCAACAAGAATATTGTAACCAGTATTTTGTAAAAACAAAATTGAAAAGAGTGTCCGTGGAGTTTCTTGCTCGTTCTTCTCCATTCTCCAACTTTCTGACTAACTGACCGACTCCTTGACAATTCAAAAGTGCCTGTAAATGGTCTCATTGAAATAAATGCTTTGACTTTGTACCCCCTGTATATTAGCGTCTTAATAGCTCAGCCTGTATATAGCCTAGTTCACGAAGATTCATTTATTATTCATTCTATTACTTACCTATGTTAGCTCTTACCTACTGGATGTTATAATCTAGATTTCTAGAACATAGTTCTACAGTAAGACAGATACATTTTTCTACTTATGAATGCGAATCTTTGGATGGATGGATGTCTGTTACTCAATCACGACAAAACGGCTGTACGGATCTGGATGAAATTTTGCACAGAGATACCTAGATTATAGTCTGGAATAGTACATATAGGCTACATCCTTATTCCTTACTAATAAATGCGAAAGTAACTCTGTCTGTTACGCTTTCATTACTAAACCACTGAACCGATTTTGATGTAATTTGGTATGGGGTAAGGTTGAACCCCGAAGAAGGATATATGCTATACTAATATTATAAAGAGGTAAAGTTTGTAAGGTTGTAGGGGGTAATATCCGGATCTACTGAACCGCGATTATAAAAATTCTTTCGCAAATTGGAAGCTACGTTATCAGTAAGTGGTATAGGCTATATTTTATTATAAAAAAAATAGGGATCCGTAAAAAAATCACGCGAAACAAGTCGCAGGGAGAGTTATAGTTCATACTCAAGATAGTAAATACCAGGGGCGCCGAGTTTTTAAAATTCCCGTGGGTGCTCCAGCTTTTTTAATGATTTACCTAGCTACTTATACATATATCTTTTTGTTATTTAATAGACACAAGTAAATACAAGATACTTATTTAAAAAAAAATATTTATTGTATTACACAGCGCTTTGACATGTGCACCTGTTAATAAATATCTTATTTATCTTAAAAGATGAGAAAGAGAATTATTTTAGATATTCATAATCGTGGGTGCTCGGCACCCACTATTTACCTCTCGCGGGTGCTGGAGCACCCGAGCACCCACGGAGTCGGCGCCCCTGGTAAATCACTGCAATATTATTAGTCTTAAGATATCTTGCTGCGCCCTAAACAAGGTCATGTACTCACTAGTCTTAAGCCTACCGTGTAAACTATGATATGTACATTGTGCATTAAATAAATAAAAAATAATTAGGTAATATTCAATTCACTTAAATTAGTAATCAATCAAAAAACCTAATTTAAAAGAGGGCCGTGGAGTTTCTTGCTCGTTCTTCTCCTTAGAGGCCTACCTACGTTTTGGAACGAGCAACTAGCTTCAACTTTCTGACTAACTGACCGACTGCTTGACAATTCAAAAGTGCCTGTAAATGGTCTAATTGAAATAAATGTTTTGACTTTGACTTTGACTTTGACAATGTCACGGGTAAAAAAATAAAATAAAAACTATGTCGTATACGATATATGACGCCGTGGATGGCTTCCTGAGGAACTGGCGAGAGGAGGCACAACACAGAGGAAAGTGGAAGGAATGGGGGAAGGCCTTTGCCCAGGAGTGAGACAGTAACGGCAATTATTAAAAAAAAGAAACAAAATTACGTATACAATATTAATCAAATACAATATTTCAATGAAATAAAAATCAAAATCTTTAAACATTTATAAAGGTCAACCCATTTTGATGTCGTAATAAGCAGTTCTTAAAGCAAAGTGTAAACACATAACCCACCTCTTGCAAGTCGGTTAGTCTACGGAGCGGTACACGAGTACGTACTGTCACATTTAAACTCAGTATATCGATTGGATACTAATAATAGAACCAGTAGACGCTTGCCCCGAGACATGAGCGGAGCGATATTGTAAAACGCTACTTTATTTTTTGAAGAAAGAGAAAAACTGTTTGTTTATGCGAAAATGACGGACTTAGCATAAAAAAATTGTGTACCAAAACCAAAACAAAAAACAAGATGGTATTTAAATTCTAAAAAAATTAAAAGAAATTGCCTTAAACGGAAATATGCGTCATTACCGCGCGAAACGGTTGACGCTCAGCACAATGCCGTGCAGCTAAAACCACGGCGCTGGTGGGTTCCCGTTACTTCTGTGTAAACTTTCTTACGGATCCCTAATTTGTTTGATGATAAAATATACCCTATAGCACTCCAGGATAACGTAGCTTCCTATTAGTGTAATTTTCAGAATCGGACCAGAAGTTTCGGAGGTAAGTGCGTACAAATAAATAAACTCTTATAATATTTGGATGGATTATTATCATCAACAACACACACTAATCAACATAACAATATGGACTGTTCATGTATGTGTTCATGTCTGAAATAAAGAGTTATTATTATAATTATTATATTATTACATTATACTTATATTTTTGGGAACACCAAGGTAAAAACACAAAAAAAAAGAAAAACAGTTCGAATTTAAATCATTTTTACCATTTAAATTTTTACAACGTGGCAATGATGCCAGCCTTTTGCCACATTTCCAGGGATGGAATTTTTTGATGCCATTTTTTATTTTAGTTTCTTTTATTAATTATCACTGGTTTTTTCGAGACTGGTTTTTATATTTATAACGTCGTTTCGAGAGTATCATATTTATAAGGTCGAAAATTAAAATTTCATCAAGATGTTCCATTGATCATAAGTCAAATCTTTATGACTTTTGTAAACGGCTAAAGATACCATTATCGATTCCCCCATTCTTTCTCTGCTTCTTGTAAAAAGAATGGGTCTTTATTAGTGTTCGACATGCATTCTTATATTCATATTGAAATTATTATATTATCATACCCGACTCAGAAGACGACTTATTTATAACTGAGTACTTACTTGGTTGCCTTGTTGGTCTAGTGGTCGCAAAGCGCGACTGCTGAGCATGAGGTCTTGGGTTCAATTCCCAGGTCGGGCAAAGTGTTATTGGATTTTTCCATCAGGATTTTCCCCAGTAGCGGCCTCGGAGTCTGGATTTGTGCCCGGTTGATGGCAAGGCTCGCCCCTTTTAACATGGGACTTGAACATAACTGGCGAAATGTGGGTGTACTAATGTGTACACTTCTGCCTTACCCCTCGGGGATTACAGATGTGATGTTATACGTATAAAATAACCTATAGCACTCTATGATAACGTAGCTTCCTATTAACTAAACAATTTTCAGAATCGGACTAGTAATTCCGGAGATTAGCGAGTATAAACAAACAGACGAACTCTTTACTTTATCATTTAGTATAGAAAGATAGAGCGGCTGGGTTTATGACCTCTATCCAAACCGTATTATGTATTAAGAAATCGCCAATCCGCCTTGAGCAAGCGTATTGTGATCAATGCTTGTGCCTTCTCTGTGTAAGAAGACGGCTTTACTAACTGCGGGACAGTTATACCAGTCTATTTACTGACTAAATACAGGGCAAAGTTCTCTTCTCATACAGAGAAGGCACGAGCATTGATCACCACGCTTGCTCAAGGCGGATTGGTAATCAGACTTATATTAATTACAAGTCCAGGTTTCCTCACGATGTTTTCCTTCACCGATGTCAGTTAACTTAGAAAGTACATAAGAATTAGGATTTAGGAAACGTCATCGTCATATTGGTATTTGTCAGGGCCTGATTGCGAACCCACAGCCTTATGCACGAGGCGGGCATCATAACCACTGAGCCATCACGACGTTAATAATAATGAGTACCTAATGTTATTCGAAAAACCGGAAAACCTGTCAAATTATTTGCGAACTATAAACTCCAAACAAATTTCAGAAGAAAAAAAAACTAAACCAAAAAAAATACGTTCTCCTAATCTCCAAATTCTATGTAAGCTAGTCTTTATTAATAAGTTAAACAAACAACTTTTGTATTTGAAACCTTCTGGTCCACAATTTAAGGTTCAAAATCAATTGGCAATTAATACAGTATTCGGTACATAAGCCTTTTTGAAAGTAACGATCGGAACTTCGTGAGCTGTTGTTTACTGAGTTTGAGAAGTTTTGATACTTTTATTTTTGTTATGAAAATGGGGAAAAAATATTTGTGTTTGCATTTATTTGGTTGTTGTTTTTTTTTTCTTGATAACATCACGCCTGTAATCCCCGTTTGGTTAGGCAGAGGTGTACCCATTAGTACACCTACAGTTCGCCAGTCATGTTTAAGTCCCATTGATTTTTTAGGAAATGACTCGAATCGTGTTTGTTGATATTCTTTTTGTGGTTTATTACGATTTTGTGTGCGTCAGTGAAATATTATTTCTTGATCAATACCCGCGTATTATTGTCCCACTGAAGGGCAAAGACTTCTTCTCATAAAGAGATCACCACGCTTGCTTAAGGCGGATTGGCGGTTTTAGACTTATATTAATTACTAGCTTTTGCCCGCGACTTCGTCCGCGTAAATGTCGGAACCCCGTGCATCCCCTTAGAGGGTAAATTTAAAAATATCCTTTCTTAGTGGATGCCTACGTCATAACATCTACCTGCATGCCAAATTTCAGCCCGATCCGTCCAGTGGTTTGGGCTGTGCGTTGATAGATCACTATGTCAGTCACCTTTGAGTTATATATATTTAGACTTACTTAATTTCGGTTAAAAAAGTTTAACGAATAGCCTATGTCCTTCCTTGGGGATCAAATTAACCCCATACCAAATTTCATCAAAATCGGTTCAGTAGTTTAATCGTGAAAGTGTAAAAGACGGACATGTTTCCTCAACTTATTTCGTTCACTGACGTGATTGATTTCCAAGATAAACTTAGAAAGTAAATATGAATTAAAAACGTCACATTGGTATTTGCACTGTATCGAACCAGCTCATATGTAACGAGGTCTTAAACACTGGGCCAGGGGTACCCAACCTTATTTTGTCTACTGCTCACTTTGAGAATAAATTATTTTCTAGCGCCCCAATTTTTTCACCTACTTAAAAACCACCTAGTAGATGAAATTACAAATCGCTCCCCAAGCCTCTACACAACGCCCCGCCGCCGCCTGCAGTGCCCACAAGGGGGCGTTATCGCCCACTTTGGGAAAGGCTGCACTAGGCCATTATGATGTTTTTATTAAACATCCTTGAAAAATCATTAACAAACAGCGTCACAAATTAATTATCTTAGCGTGTTTAGCATAGATAATTGTTAATTTCTTTATTAACAATATTAATGAAGATGAAGTACTCTATGTAGGTTCAAGGTACTCGTAGTACTTTTTTGTTTCAATATTGATAAACTTAATCTTATTAAAGCCATGTAGATTAGTACACATTTCTTTTCTTTCAAAGTAGTCTTGTGTATATTTCTAGTTTATTCAGGTTATGTATTTGTCTCTATAGACTTTTTTATTCGGTTAGTTCCGTACCCGAAGGGTGCTAAAGGGACTCTATTACTAAGCCTCCGATATCCGTCCGTCTGTTCGTTTGTCAGCGGGCTGTATCTCATGAACTATAACAGCTAGAGAGTTGAAATTTTCACAGAATGTGTTTTTCTATTGCCGCTATATCAACAAATAATAATACTTAAATAAGGTAAACTAAAACCATCTATCACAAAGAAGGAAAAGTATTCATTTATTATGTCATTTTGTAATTACGTTGGGCCACACAAAATTTTACCAAAACGTTGCTTTACGTAGGTAACTAAACTACTTTAATTATAATAGCAAGCATAATCATTTTGACCTATCATTGAAGTTTAAACTCAATTCGCACGGCGATTTGAACCAATGAAAGAGTTACGTAATAGATGCAAGTATCAAGATCGTCGCGTCGCAGTCGGCGACCCGACTCTCATCTTTCACTGCTTTCCTTCGGGGACGGACTCAACGAATGGTTGGATATGGTTTTTAGAATTTTAGAATACGTTGCGCAAATTGGTGATTAAAATTGTTTTTTTTTTGCGTTTTTGTTGCGGATTTTTGAAAGGAAAGTTTTATGTGGTTTTAAAATGATTTTAAGACTTAATTAATCGGCAAAATATAAATTCATAACATCACGCCTGTAATCCCCGAAAGGTTAGGCAGAGGTGTACCATCAGTACATCTTCTTTCTCCTGTATCTTTGTCATTATGTCATTTACCCTATACCCACATTTCGCCAGTTATGTTTAAGCCCCATGCCCAAATCCAGACTCCAAGGTTGATACTGAGAAATTCCTGATTTCTGAGAAAATATAAATTCATTACATATTTATGTAATAATACTTAGTTAAAAAAGGAACAACCTGTATGTAGCTTGTTTTTAAAGATCATAATGTTATGCTTAAACGTGCAAATATTTTTTTGTAATTATTTGTTTTTTTTGCTAGGTTAATCCGGTTTTGATAAGAAACATACATACATATCTTGTTTAATGCCAGATAGCATTTTTTTCTTGCAATTAGACTCACAAAAATATTTTTAAATTTAATTTTAAAATTACTCACCTATTTATTTTAATTAAAACTTATGTACGAAACAGTATTGCTGCAATTCTAAATTCCTAATTAATATTATAAATGCGAAAGTAAGTTTGTATGTTTGTTACCTTTCCACGCCTAAACCACTGAACCGATCTTACTGAAATGTTGTATTTACGGTGTCCACCTCACAACGTACGTTATACATATTGTGAATCTAGTGTCGATACACCAGTTTCAACTGGGGTGTCATAAAATCGATTATTATCGACAATTAATTCGGGGTTATTACATCCAGGTTTCGATTACCCAAGAAAAAAAAGTACTAGGGTGTCAGAAAATCAAGGGTTTTCAAACAAAAATACCTTCATTCAATCTAAAAGCAGAGTACAATCCGTATTGATTGACAAATTCTAAATTAACGCGAGCGAAGCCGCGGGAAATAACTAGTCAATAATAAAAATGTGTTGACTTTATAAGTAATTAACAATATTTTTTTCTTTAAATCTATGTTAGCATCTAGATAGCTAATAAAATGTATTTATTCTATTTTTTTTTCTCATAATGGTAGTTAGTTTTTTGTTATTGGCAACCTAACCTTGAATGTTTATTGCCAGCAAACATTAATATTAAGCAACTCTAAAATAATCTTGAGGATTCTGTTTTTTTTTATTTAAATAAAAATTTATACAAAAAACATTCATAATTTTAAGTTTCAACTAAAATATTTTCTGCTATCCATGCAGCTGAAGAATTGTGTACCTACAGTTCTAATAAGTAATCTATTTTATCTTCTTATCTACGTCACTAATTAAATACCTAACTATTGGTTACTAGGTAATTATGATTATAAGATTGAACGAATCAATCAATCTGCCTAGCCTTTTCCCGACGATGTTGGGGACGGCTTCCAATCAAACTGGATGAATACCAGTATTTTACATGGAGCGTGCCTATCTGACCTCCACAACCCAGTAACTGGCGACACCCCTTGGTAAGACTGGTTGTCAGACTTTCAGGCTTTTGACAACTGTAAAAATGTATACAGGTCAGAAGGGATTATGCCCTGTTTTTATTCGCACAGGGTGTTCACTTCCTAAAACTAAGTGACCCGTTGATTACGGGCGAACATTCGCTACGGTCAAGCCCGTAGTGCGAAGTATTCCCGTTTGAGTACCTATTTTTTGAGCACCTATGCATTGAGCACCAAAGGTAGCCCTTAGAGTACCACATTAAAATATTGATTGGTGTTCTAGGTGCTCAAGCGGGAATACTCCCGCAGTGCGGCTGGCTACACAGTTCGTGTGTTCGCCGTAGAAAAACGCCGCACGTGCGTTTTTTAGTAGAAACACTATTGGTTTGTTTTCCCGCAGTCAATGGGTTTAGCACCCTGTATATTCAGGCTCTATCTTACTAATACGATACTAATAATGTTTATGCTACAAACATCCCCCTGTATATTCCATTCGTCAAATTATTTTGTGATAAAAATAACTGTCTTATGTCACTGCAGTTAATGCTGTCGTTAAATAGCAAAAAAACATAATCCTTCTTCATTGTTGTCGAGTAAACAAGTATAGAAGATAAGATTTATTGGCCTTCATTATATGCGCCCGCGATTTATGTGCAAAAGTAATAAATAATTAAATGGTTTTATAACTAATTAAGTTGTATTTATTGCAAATCCGATTTGGTTGAAAAAAGGAATACAATTTATTTTTAATGCTTTATCTAACTAAATCTATCAAAAGAATTGCTCAGTATTTTTTTTTTTGTAAAATAGAAAGAAATACTTTTTTTTGTTGCTGACCTTTACTGTCCCACTTCTGGGCAAAGGGTCTCTCCCCCATTTCTCTCGATTTTTTTTCCATCACGCTAAAATAGTATTTAATATTTTAATAGATAATATTAAATAAACAAACTATAAAAAAACCTATTTTAATAACCCATAACATCTTTAAAATAAACACATCTTTAAAATAATAAACTATTAATTAAAAAAAACATAGAAAAAAAAACAATGGCTACTTAAATAATAATAGTAGTACCGTGCGGAGTGCGTCCCTGTGCCCCCCCGCCGCCCGCGCCCCGCGCCGCCATTTCGTGTTATTGAGAATTTATGTCGATAAGGATGCTTGCACACCGTCGATTCTAAGCTTTATTAAATATACCAAGATTTTTTAATTTCACCAATATTTTAATAAGAACTATAGTATTTTTTATTAGTTGTTTATTTAAATAGTTGTGTTGACAGTCAACAATGAATAAGACATTTTCAAAAATCGAGTGCTGTATTGAAAAAAAGAAGGTTGTGTTTTTCTATTCATTGACAAATTCATCCTGTAAATAGGTAATGTAAAATTAACTTATGCCCGCCACTTCGTCCGTTCTTACAGAACCTTTTTTGGAAAACAAAATAAAGCCTATGTTACTCGCTGATAATGTATCTTTCCATTTAGGTGAAAGAATTATTAAAATCGGTTCAGTAATTTTTTAATTTATCCATTAAAAAAGAAAATTCAAATCTTATCTGTTAAAATATTAGTTTAGAAATTAAATCACTAGCTGCTGCCCGCGAATTCGTGCGCCTGGTTTTTTTTAAAAGCTTTTTTTGACTCGCCCTAAGTATCTTTGGTTACTGCTCCACTCCCATGAATCGTAGCATGATGTCATATATAGCCTATACTATTCCTGATAAATCTGGTTATCACATACAAAAATATTTTTTTCAATCCGATTGGCAGTTTCTAAGATACAAACAAAAAAAATCTTCAGGGTTTGTAAATTATCAAGTACAGATTCTCATAAACAAAATAATAAAAATCATGTTTTTTTGGCATCATTTGCAAATATAATCCGTCCGTTTGTGTGTACGCGCCCTATAGGCCGGGGCGTTGCACCGAATAGATCCGACGAACGCTATCAATTGTACATGTGGTTGTGTGCGTTTGTATGTGTGTGTCACATGTGGTGCTTACAGCGTGTTGCTTTTTTATGCGGATTTTAATCTTATTTTTTTTTGTTTTGAAGGCGATATTTATTTTTGACGAATAGACAAAACGATTGATTTTTGTTTATAGTGTGTCTGTCATTTTCTTTGTCTGTAAGATGGAAATAAATAGTTTTCTGTCTAGCCAAATTGAAATAATCTAATTAATAAAATTATAAAGCTAAAAGGTTATAAAGTTATTACGCTACGACCAACGGGAACGGAGCAGTAACCAAACATGTAACTTAACTCGGGTGAAACCGGGGAATACAGCTAGTAAATCATAATGGATTTATATTATTAACAAATAAAAAATGTAATTTATTGATTATTTATAATGCTTTTATATTTTTTTTTTTGCCTTTAAAATTAAATAGTTATATTTTTAACTAAATAGAATTAAATGGTAAATAAAAACGCCTTCCTTATAAACAACTTGATTTTTCAACAAACAAATTAAGCCTTTAAAGAAATCATTGTATTCTTATTACTCAAGTTTGCAAGTAAAATATGATAGATTATATTTATACCCTTTTAAATTTTCTTAACACCACTGTAAAACACTTATTATTATCTAAAACTACAAAAACACACAGCCTGGTACTAACAGAAATAAAACAAACAACCAGAATAGCAACACGCTGTGTAAGTTCACCTTGTTTCCACACACGCATAATCTTCATATTATATACTTATGTATGTACATACGTGTACAATATCCAGTCGTAGTTTAGTCAAAAATATCGGATTTTTAAAGTGCAACGTTATTTCTTTTTAGTTAAGTTATGTTTTAGAATATAGTTTTAGTTTGTCTATTTATTTAAAACTATAGCTTTTCACAACGACTTCTCCCGCGTAAATGTCGATAATTCTAGGTATTTTTGGTTTGTCTTTTTAACTAGCTTTTGATCGCGACTTCGTCTGCGTAAATGTCGGCTATCGTGGACGAAATCGCAGAATAATTAGTAGCCTTTGTCCTTTTTTGGGGTTCAAACTTACCTCATACCAAATTTCATCTAAATCGGTTCAGTGGTTTAGTCGTGAAAGCGTAACACTCGTAACAAACAGACAGACAGGGGTACTTTCGCATTTATAATATTATATTATGGACTAGCTTTTGATAGCTGTTGATGTTGTATTATCCCACTGACACGTATTTTTTAGGATATAATGTATATGTCTATTTCAGACTATAATCTATCTCTGTGCCAAATTTTATCCAGATCAGTTCAGCCGTTCTGGCGTGATTGTGTAATAAACATTAATCTATCCAAACTTTAGCATCTATAAAAGTAAGATTTTGTAGCTTATAGGTTGTAATAATGAATTTTACAGTGTATTTAATCTATACTAATATTATAAAGAGGTCAAATTTATTTGGTTTCTGTTTGTTTGTAAGTCGTAATCTCTGTAAGTGCTGGTCCAATTACAAATATTCTTTCAAGAAGAATATAATAATAATAATATATGTTTTATTGTATAAGTTTTATATGTGTCAGATTTTAAAGCTATGAAAGGCAGATTTACATATGGACATTTTTCGTTTAAATATGGTAATTTGGTTCATCGAAACAGTTTAGTCTATCTATTAATAACCATAAGGACAATTAACACAAACCGGTTTACAAATAAACCCGGAGTAAAGTTACGACAAAGTCAAACCTTGAAATTAATACTAGTTTTAGTTTACTACGGGTGTGTCTCATCTCATTTTTTCTATAAACAACTTTAAAACGATAAACATTAGGTAGAAAACTCCTTTTTTTTGAAAAATTCTCAGCTGATTCTCTAAAATTATGTATCTTGTGTTTAAGTACTAAGTTTAATTAAAATCGGTTCATTAATTACTAAGATTTTGGGCTTCAAAGTTTGTATGAGATACTGTGCCGTGTGACCGCTCTAAATAAAACGGTAACACTACGTAAATTAACAAGATTAACACCACTAAAAAGTCTAAAAGAATTTTGTTTACTTGGATGACATTTTTTTTTTCAGTTATTTTGATATAAAATCTAAACTCCTAAACCGATTTTTATGAAATTTGTATGGGACTAATCTGAAAGTATATCCTTTCATGTAATAAACAAATTTTTCAAATCGGTTGATAAATAACGAAGTTCTGAGGTAACAAACATAAAACCGAATTGAGTTTTTTTTAAGTCGGTTAAATTGGGAATATATTAAGATTTTTGCAACTTTGTTGTATATTGTGAGATAGCAACAGATATGAGTTAGTAGATAAGACTGATACTGATAACATACTATTATCACGAAATAATTTTTGCAGCATTATCTACGTTTTTACCAATCGTCATCATCCTACGAGTATATTCCATCTTACAATTGCGAAACTTACTCTGTCTGTTTGTTTGTTACGCTTTCACGACTAAACCACTGAACCGATTTTGATAAAATTTGGTACGGGGTAAGTTTAAACCCCAAGAAAGGACGTATGCTACTTTTTAAACGACTTCGACTTCGTTTTCGTCTACGATGACCGACATTTACGCGGACGAAGTCAAGGGCAATAGTTAGTTTATTATAATATTAGAAAATTAACGGCAATTATTGTGTTATATTGTTAACTAGCGACCCGCCCCGGCTTCGCACGGGTGCAATGTAGATATATAAACCTTAGGCCTGAAACTGCGTTAAGCGGGCGCCCGCGACGGGCACCCGTCGCGTGTCTACGCGCGTGGACACGCGGGCGGGCTCCGTGGGAACGCGACGGGCCCGTCGCACATAGCTCGTTTTTCAGGATTTAGGGCTGAAACTGCGTTAAGCGGGCACCCGCGACGGGTAACCGTCGCGTGTCTACGCGCGTGGACACGCGAGCGGGCTCCGTGGGCACGCGACGGGTCCCGTCGCGGGGACCGTCGCGGTCACCGGTTTTATTATTTTATTTACGCAGTGTCGCTAGTACAATTTTAACAGTGGCATGTATCAGTCGTTATTATTATTATCCTTGATTTTCTCCGAGCGTGCGTACGACCCGTATAGGGTTGCCAACTTTTTTTACAAGAAATAAAGTATATTCGGGTCTATGAAGAATATTAAACAGTATTTTAGAAAATGAACAGTATTTTATTTATTTAGTGTTTTAAATACATATTTTTTAGAGTTTCTTGCACAACTTACTAATTTACAATCTTTTTTAAAAACTTCATACCTACGCCTCATCACAATAATAATTATAACTGAAATTAAAATAAATGAGGAGCTCATTTTTTATTAAATTAATAGATGCTCTATTTCTATCCTCCCGCCACTTATTAGCATTCATTACTGAAAAAACTCTTTCAGTAAATGCTGAGGTGGCGGGAAATGAGTGACAGTCTTGAATATTTGACATTAACAGATTCGTTCAGAAACTCAGTGTGATTTGTTTGTGGCTGCGCTGCACTGAGCAGTGAGCGCCCTCTGACTATATAAAAACAATACTAATGTGTTTGCATTATAATGCTGAAAACAGTATTTTGTATATGTACTTTATTTTTGTTCAACAGTAAAAAGTATAATTTAGTGAAAAACAGTATAATACTGTTGAAAACAGTATAGTTGGCAACCCTAGACCCGTATCACATATCGTTATTGACTGAATAAGCCCGCACCGCGCGTGCCCCCGCGACGGGTCCCGTCGCACGGAGGCGGGCCCCGTTGCGCGGGTGCGGGGCGCGCTTCCCCGTGACGGACGCCCGCGCGTGACCCCGCGACGGAGCAGTTTTGTATGAACCCGCGCGGGTGCCCGCTTAACGCAGTTTCGGCCCTTAGGCGGCCAAAATTATTTTATGTGATATTTATATTACAAAGTAGTTGCATTAACAGAATTCAGTGTTTGGAATAATTTACCGAAATTATTTGTTGGTGCACGGTGGTATGCCTTACCTACTTGTGATTTTTTATAAAAAATGTTTTTTTTTTTTGAGATCGTACTTAATTCCAAGTGGGGTCGTAAGACCTTACTGCCCACGATAAAGAAGATTCCAAAGTGTTTTTCAACATAAATTTAATATACACTCACGTCTTTCCCCAAGGAGAGACAACTAGAGACACCTACCTAGATAGGTGCCCACGTTTCACTAATACTTTTGGATATTATTAAATAAATAGTGTCCTTATAAATAGGTAAATGTTTATTATTCAAATTTTCACATTCGTTATACAATAGGAAAGTTACATAAGCTAAATAGGTAATCACTACAAATAATCGATTTTGCATCAGAGACTTAATCATCTACATTTAAGTTTGCGTAGCTTTCATCAGTTTCCACTTGCCTTGGTCGGTTTGGCTCAGCAGGAATCAATAGCTGCATGTCTCAGGCAGAAATAATTTTGCTGCGGTTTTTTTAATCTTCCTCGTACGAACTAATAAATGGATCGGATGTTAATAGTAACCTATGATAAACATTAGTTAAACCGCGCGTGCCCCCGCGACGGGTCCCGTCGCACGGAGGCGGGCCCCGTTGCGTGGGTACGGGGCGCGCCAACCCGTGACGGACGCCCGCGCGGGTCCCCGCGACGGAGCACTTTTGTATGAGACCGCGCGGGTGCCCGCTTAACGCAGTTTCAGCCCTTACTCTTGAATCACTCTATCTATTGATGGCATAAAACGGCATGAAAATCCGTTTTTTAGTTCAAAAAGAACAGACAGTGGGAAGCGACTTTGTGTTATACTATGTAGAGATTATATTTTTTTCTGGTCTAATTATTATACTATATTCATTTATTGTAAAAACACAATTTTTTGTAAATTACTTTAAAATTGTGAAATAACGAAGCTTATCAAATCAAATCATTTATTTCGGATAAAAATCCATACATAATTGCAACATAAATTCATATATAATCAAATAAAATGGAATAACATCCTCTAATTATACATAATTCGATGTCATATAAAATAAAACTAAAATTAATGCAAAAAAATATTAAAATAACGATAACGTTGTAACGTTATATTTTCTATGGAGTATCAGATATTAAAAACCATGTCGACTTCCTAGCTTCAACAAATTCAGTTAAACAAATATAATATTAAACTTCTTTTGTCTTAAAGTAGGTACTATTGCTATATTGTATTTAAATACGAAAATATTTTATAAAGTATCAAGTGGTGGCCTTCGTGCTATATTTAGAAAATTTAATTGTTAAGTAAAAATAAACCTTAGCTCTTTGGAAAAATGATTGAGTTTCCTTCGAAAGGGAATGAGTTATGAGTTTTAGAAGTATGTACTTACGGTGTGTGTAGGTAGTTTTTTTTTAACATTTCGGTGAATATTTTTTATGGTTCAGTAGTTTAGGAGGGGTGATCGTTGTGGCAAAATGTTGGAGTTTGCACTGGAGGTAGCGAGTTCGATTCTTCATCAATAATTTTTTTTTTTTTTTTAAACTTGCTCACACTAAGAGTTTCTCCTGTAACCTGTCGGTGCGATTACAAACATAAACTCAATAACAGCCAGACCCGGAAAAACTATCGGTAGACCATACAAATATTTGTTCCGTGCGAGAATCGAACCCTCGATATGCAGCACAGCACCCAACCGCTCAGTCACTGTGCCAGTAGTGCCGATGCCGTCAAAATGTTTGAATATTTTGCGTCGATTGTTTTTATAAAAGTGTATATTTTTTGTTGTTTATTTCACAAGCATAACATCATTACACAAAGGGATTAAATATCAATAGAAGATAGCATTGCTTTCCAGTATTCTTTTCACATACTACTACCATCACAAGGGCGGATCCAGCCTTCAAGTCAGGGGAGGGGTCATATAATAAAGTCTAGTCAGGACAGGCTCCGTTTCGATTACAATAATAATTCTAATTAAAAGAAAATAGTTAGCCCAGGGGGGGGGGGTCATGACCCCCATGACCCCCCCGGATCCGCCCTTGCCATCACCTGTGCTTGCCTGCCAATCATCGTTATCAGTCGAACGACAGGAATATTCTCGTTTGAGCACCTATAGAGCACCAGTCAATATTTTAATGTGTTACTCTAAGGGCACCTAACTTTGGTGCTCAATGCATAGGTGCTCAAACGGGAATACTATGACCGGTCCTGCGCTGACGGATCCAGGGGTTTCCCGCGACCTTCACCAGGTCGTCAGTCCACCACGTGAGAGGGGGGGGGGGGGGGGGAAAGTACATCTTCCTTTTTGACCTTCATAAAAAAAATGTTTAAAAATAAATTAATAACTAACAAAAACAACAACCTATATATGTAAACACACACATAGACACTGTATTAACAACACACACACGTTTATGTTAAATTTAATTGTAAATGTACACCGTGTTCTGTTCTCGCTTAGAATTGGGTTCTGTATACGTTTTAAGGAAGAAGATTAGGGTTCCGTGGTTAAGAAAAAAAATATGTTTTTATTTAGTAACTAGGAACGATTGCCGTCTAATCTCTGTGTCGATCTGCCAAAATTTTTTTGTACAGGGTCCTTAGACAAAGTAACATCGCTTTGTAGCGAAACGATATCTAAATTCGTCATCGTCTCTGACTTGCTTGTCAATACTTGTCATGTCTTGCTTCATGTCCACGTGACTTGACGCGGCTTATGTCAATCCCATACATTTTAGTCTTTTCTAACTTCGTTATCGTTTTAACATTGTTACTTTGTCTAAGCCCACAGACATTTTTTAGAATAGAATAGAATAGAATAATTGTTTATTTGCACAGAAAGCCATTACTTGCTTGCTTGCTTGCTTTTTTTTTATTTATGACATTGATTGTCGCTGAGATGAGATGAGACTGGATTTTAAATGTTTTTAATTAGTAGGATTGGCCCTTTGACAATTATACAATGCACATATGCATCTCCTCGCCAATTTATCATTCTCGTAGCGCAGCAGTTCGCCAAGCAGTATCACTGTGCTGTGATTGGCTGAGCTCAGCCTAAACAATTACTTACTAACACACACAGAACATATAAGGCATTTATACGAAATCATTTCAATTTGTCTAAAAGTGTACCTTCTCGCCTTAAACATAAAATACAAAATCAGAGCAAGCAAAGCCACAGGAAAAAAGATTATTAATGAAATTGCGAAATACTATGAAACATTCTTATGAAGGGGCTAAAATAACTCGCGGCCTTATTCTGGAAGGGCGAACGTATTACACTGATTTGAAATGGCTAGATACCAGAAAGTTCTATGAAGATTTTTGCCTCAGGGACAGTAAGTAGTCGCGGGACGTCTTAACAGGATACCGTGGCCCCGGAACGTAAAGGGCAACAGAAGGAACAGGGTGGTTTTTTAGTCAGTAAAAGTCTAACAGTCCCTTCCGCCCCCACCCAGGGCGGAAGGTGTCATTTGATGATTTTTACCACCTAAAAAAAAAGAAAAAAAAAAGGGACAGTAAGTCCAGGTTTCCTCATGATGTTTTCCTTCACCGATGTCAGTGATGTCCAAGATAAACTTTAGAAAGATACTTGTTTGGTAAAGTAATAAATAATTCAATCTCAATTTTCAATTCGTGTGTGAGTTGTCCCAAGATATTTATTTATTTATTATTTATTTATTTAATCAAGGGTAGTTAGTCTACCTTTTGACTTCTCTAAATCCTACGTTTAAGTATTTTTTTATAATATATATATTACTTACAAGCTTAATTACAAAAAAAAAACAATCAGAATAAAAAAAAAGAGAAACTAAAACTAAATGGAGTCAAAAAATTCATCCGCATCGCCCAAATGTGCCCAAAAGACTGGCCGCATTGCCACGTTGGATGGCAATGCTTAGCCTCTGGCCAAGGGAAGTGTCAACCAACACAACAACTCCTTGAAGATTGAGATTAATCCTTACACTATCACAAAAAATAAGCACAAAAGAGACGAAAGCTACTGCCATCCTACTCTAAAACAGCTGACTGTCAAGATCAGCTGTTAAACACAAATGATATCGTTGCTATATAGAAGCGAGATCGCGGACCCCCTCTCTAAATATCCGGGGGTTGGTTACTTATTCGAAAGCAATTTTAGTTGAACCCCCCCACCTCCCTTCATTTAGAATGGCACAGGGACGGACTCGAGAAACGGGGTTTTGGAGTTTTGTTAATTAAATATTTGTGGTTTTTTCTTTTTGGAATGTAGTTTTTCGTTGCTCACTTATTATTGATTTAATTATTACGGATAAAATAATTACTATAAATTAATATAAATTTAATAAAATACATGTGCTCGGACGGAACAAAAGTAGGTAAAAAATATACAATTGCATACCTGGCAATCTGACAAGCAGCAGCGATGGGTGGGGGAAATCATGTAGTGAATCCACAAAAAAACAGTTTCTGCATTATCTATCAAGATAAGACAACTGCACCTTATCATTTCATGAAACCGGTTATAAAAATAAAGATTGATATCAATTATGTATAAGATTTTATGGTACTTTTAATTAGTTAAACATCTTCCAGGGAATAAAAGTACTCAGGAATAAATGAGTAACTTTTATTAAGAGACTTGCTCTGAAATATGACAATAAAAATGCTGTTTCCTTACTAAAATGCGCTACAACACGACCAAAAAGTATGAAACAGCCTATATTTATTTTTGAATCTTTCCACACACTCAAAAATCGATAACAAATCAAAATTGTACAACAAATAATATAATCTTTATCTTAGATAACAGATTTGTAAATAAATCTCAACCCTACATCCCCAAGTCCGGCCCCCGCCCCACCAACGCCCCCCACCCGCTTGTAATTCGGGCAGGCTGCCCTCCTTGCCCGATTTATTTGTGCCTGCTTTAATTATGTACACATACTGTAGTAGCGTCAGCATATCTGGTCACCATGTAGCGTCAGCAATGTCAAGCTGGATTAGCGGTGCTTTTATGAACTTTATCTCAGTGGAATAGAGTTCAAATTATAGCTCAAAATACAATAATTTTGTTGCTGCCTCGTTGGTCTAGTGGTCGCAAAGCGCGATTGCTGAGCATGAGGTCTTGGGTTGGATTCCCAGGTCGGGTAAAGTGTTATTGGGTTTTTCCATTAGGAATTTCTTTCTCTCTACTTTAGTCCGAGCTTGGACTTAGCTTGGATTAAGATTCACGATTGGCTGCTACGCGGTGTGACGCAGGTTTGGTTCCCTAACGGGACAAATGTTTGTTTGGCCCACAGGTAGTTGTTCCGAGGTCTGGTTATTTGTGTATGTGAGATTATACAGGGTGTAACGGAAAGGGTATATACATACCATCAAGAGCAAGGCTTCTTTGGATGATAACTAACGATATGGCAAGGGTTTTTTAATCCTATCTCTACATGTTCGGAAATAATGATCAACAAAGAACACCGCCTGCAGTAGGCTACTATGCGGTACTAGGCGTGCAGAATTACGGAAGAGATTTATCGTGATATTAGGCAAGTAACGTGGAAAGTTTTTGACCCACGCAGTGCGGTGACATGTTTGTTATGAATTGAATTTAAAAGAAACATATGAAACCGAAAATTTGGTATCAATTCTTAGAGTATTTTATATTGACCCTTGCCATATCGTTAGTTATCGTCCAAAGAAGCCTTACTCTTTGTATGTATATACCCTTTCCGTTGCACGTTGTATATTTGTAAACGCACCCACAAGGCGTTCCTAGTGTAGGGCAACGATTTTTTTTTAACAAAAAATATAAAATGCGCCAATCGGTGTCATAAACGAGGGGTTCCTTAACACTGTATTATAATTTTTAACATAACATAACATCACGCCTGTAATCCCCGAAGGGTTAGGCAGAGGTGTGACACCTACATTTCGCCAGTTATGTTTGAGTTCCATGTAGTAGGGGACGAGCCTATTGCCATCAACCGGGCTGCACCAGATTCCGGGGCTGCTACTGAGAAATTCCTGATGAAAAAACCCAATAACACTTTGCCCGACCTGGGAATCGAACCCAAGACCTCATGCTCAGCAGTCGCGCTTTGCGACCACTAGACCAACGAGTTCTGTTTTGTAAAACGGAAAAGATTTTAAAATCAATCTTTAATCAAATCAAAAGTTGACGTAATCATTTGATTGCTTTTATCAATTAACGGCAGAGATTTTGTTGACCTTGACTTTCTACCAATTACTTTTTAGCTTGCTCAGAGACGGATCTGTATAAATGCCTTTTGGCCCCACGAATATTAAAGGCCCCTAGCCCCAGTGGCGTAGCTTTGGGGGGCATGGCCCCGGGCGGCATATGACAGGCGGCGGCGGTTCCACGATTTCCTCGGAATAAAAAAAACTGTATATTGCGCCCCGCAATGATAAGTGTCAAGCAAATCCAACAACAGAAATGAGAAAGTATATTAGAATGGTACTGTTTTAAGAGACAAAATCACAATTAGTTTAAATCATGACCAGAGGGCTGGCCTTTTCTTAGGCCAAAGAATCAGCATTGCTATACAACGTGGCAATGCTGTCAGCCTTTTGGGCACTTGCCCCATTGACAGCGACGCGGACGAATTTTTTGATGCCCTATGAGGTCTCCTTTCTGCCTTTTTTAAATAAATTGTACATATTTTACATTTACTATATGGTTTAAATAATTAGGTAGGCCCCCAAGTAGTGAAGCGATGTATGCTTATGCGAATCCCGCTCTCCCGGCCATAGGCAGAGGTGGAACACTGCGATGGTTTTATTTATTTAAACTTTATGCACATGTAAAAAAATACACTGCACAAAGGCGGACTTAATGCCTTGGATATTTTCTACCAGTCTACCTTAGGGTGAAGCAGAGACAACATAGTAGGTAGCACAGATACAGTTTTAGCCGGTAAGAGTCCGGCATGCCCCTTTGTCACCCCCACGACGGAGGAAGTCCAAGAGGATTTTCACGGCGGAAAAAAAGGCCCCCAAGTAGTGTTCGGCCAGGGCCCCCACTAATTCCCAGTCCGTCCCTGCTGATGCTGTAACTTAACCGTTTCAAAATCACTCGCTAACTACCCGATTATTCTGAAAACGTTTGAAAACGGATATTAAGCCATTAGTTGAGAATAACGGGTATCGTTTATGATTGTCATCTCCGAAACGATTGTTAGGGGGGTTTTACTTAAAGTTTTTGTAGTGAACCTAAGTGGGGGGTGTCGCAAGTGACCCACCTGATGTTACGGCAAAAATGATTCATTGACTAGCATCTCCACGCGAAATCGTCCGCCTTGAACTCAAATCTCTATATAGTATAAAACAAAGTCGCTTCCCGTCGTCTGTAAGCTTAGATCTTTTAATGCGGTTTTCATCAATAGATGATTTAAGTTTTTTATGTATCATCATTGCACTTGCTTTTTTTTTTACAAGCTTTTCTTTACGTTCACCTGTCCCGGTGTCTGTGGCTCAAATCTTACAAGTTAAAGGAGATGATTGTTTCAAAATGTATGGAGCCCCGGGCAGGTCTTTGTACACCATACTAAAAAACCGGGAAACATAATATAAAACAGTTTTCAATCATCCAATTACTATAAATTGGCTTTGTTTGGTTGTAAAGCACAAGAATGTACACTTGAAATTGCAACACACAACAAAAACCCGTCATGGCGGTAAGCTGTCATGTTGATTGATTATTGACGTTTGACATGTTTATTTCTGTCATATTACATTGTCAAAGAGAATCACTACGTTACCGTACTTTTAGTCTTGTAACCACTCAAACGTCAGAGTTTGACAGCTACTTCCGCTTCTAACGTCCGGTCATGCGCGGAAGTTAGAAGCGGAAGTGCGCCCAATGATGTATATATGTGGCGAGTCCTCTGGGCTTCTTTATACGCCCTAACGTTCAACTCAAAAAAGTTTTGGGCTTCTCTAGTCGCCCTGACGCGGACGCTTGAGTCAGTAATATTGTTTTAAATCTTACACATCAAAACACGATCGACAACGAAAGCGACTGAAGTGACAGTAGACAGTACACGATCTATGATCAATTTATGGTCGATCTATGGTATACTGTCATTGTTTTTTAACCACAGAGTACCTAAATTGGCGAGACGCCATATTGAAAGTCGATAAAAATAATTGATAAATATCAAATGATTACAAGAAAAATATGCATTTATGCAATTTATCTGTATTTTTCCCGAATTCCAGGGATTTTTCTCGATTTTTCGAGGTACAGTACATATACTGGGCCCGTTTTGAAACATCTCCTTTGACCTACTTCCCGATGTTCGATTGAGCTGAAATTTTACGTTAACGTGCAATTTGCATGACAATGCAATATAATGATGTCACAGAGCTGGTCTGATGATGGAGCCATAGGTGGGTCATACATAACCTTAATCTTTACAAGTTAAATTTGACCCACTTCCTGGTGTGCGATTGAGCTAGAATTTTGAATACATATGCGCATTGCATGATAATGCTATAAAAGATTCAATATTTTTTTTTACACTACATTTTTTTTATTTTAAAGTAGTTTTAAAGACACAATTAACAATGTCTAACCGTCTTCCTCTCTCTTTTCAGGATGAAGTACTGGCCATCAGCGACAAGGTAGTGCTGCGGGCAGACGATCTCCTATCCTGGATGTGCGTGGGCACCGAGTGGCGGTGGGGGCTGCGGGCAGTATGGCGCGGCGCCTGCGCACCCCCCGCCGACATGCCACGACACGCGCCGCTCACGCACACCAAGCTGGATTTCAGTGATGTTGATACGGAAAAGAGTTCAATAGGTAAGAGATTATGATACTTGAAGTTGGGCTCGATTCCCAATTTGGGCTAAGTGTTATTGGATTTTCTATTAGGAATTTCTATGTAGTTTGAATGTTTTGGATGTAGACATTGTATTGGAACTTATTTACGTATATTTCTGAGAGGGTATGCTTATATGGTTCGCTCAAGTTGAGAGGATGAGTGGCAACGCAGGGAGGGGTCGCCCTAGGAAGACCTACCTTGACCTTATTGGTGAGGTTCTTCAGAAAGGTCAGGTGCGCAGTACTCGTAACCGGCGTGCTTGTATGACGAGATGTATGAACGTGGAAGAGGCGAAAGGAGTATGTAAGGATCGTAGCAGGTGGCGTTCTGTGGTTTCTGCCAACCCCTATGGGAAAAAGGCGTGAGTTTATCTATGTGTGTATTTCTGTGAGGGATTGTACGTAGATCACTGACTTAAATCATTCATTTCATTACAGTTGTGGACGCTGATGCTCCGGGCGTGGTAGTCTTCTCATACCCTCGGTACTGCAGATACAGGGCGCTCATAGCTCGCCTCGAAGGCATCCAGGCGTCATGGCTAAGGGACTCCTTGGTCGCAGCCCTAGGAGGGTACGCGGCGCCCACTAGTAACACTAGGATACTGTACTGCAAGGTGAGGAGTTGTTCCCATGATGACTTGTCAAAGTCCAGGGCCCAATCAAAGGGGGGGCCGGCCGGGAATATGGTCAGAGCGGCAAAATTGAGTGTGCCGGCCGATTGCACGAAGTCCAACATACTGTCATGAATTTTTGTATACTTGTTCAGAAGCCGTTGTACACTAACGTATGTGAATATTATACAATTAAAACAATGTCACATATCATCCCATCTTTGGAATAGCAAGCTCATGACTTATTATTTATGGTGTTAGTGTAAAGGGCGGCGAATATTATTTTTGCCCGGAGCGGCTACATAGCTAGATCGGGCCCTGTCATAGTCATAGCATTTATTTCAATTTACAGGCATTTTTGTATTGTCAAGTAGTAGGTCAATTCGTAGACGACACGGTGGCTTAGCGGTTCTTTTAAACCGTATACTTTGATACTTTATAAGCCTAACCTACACACACATACAGTCACATACACATACTTATCAGTAATCGAACTACACACAATCTCAAGTACACACACATACTTCTCAGAAATGGAACCAAACACAAACTTACCCTCACACACATTCTTACCAGGAATTGATCCACGCTCACATTCAGTCACGCACACGTACTTCCCAAGAACCCACACTAACTTACCGCTCAATAACTGGTCAACATGTTATGTATTATTCACATTATATGGAGTTTTAATCCTCGAGTCTGAACACCTCAGTCCCCTAATAGTGACAAAATTGTTATCCCTTGATAAAAATGATGAACATTGATCTAATTTCTCAGGAAATAGATAATGTTTCTGTTGCGGACTATTATACATGTGCTCCAGAACTGTGCCTTGATTTTGTTGAACCGAGCGTTCAGGGTTTTCGAATTATACATATAAACATCAGGAGTATAAAAAAGAATCTGGATCAATTTGTCGCCATGTTAACATTAACGAAAATTAAATTTGACTTTATCATATTAACAGAGTGCTGGTTGCAGGTCGTGGGTAACATACCTGTCTTACAAGGCTATACTTCTCATTCCACAAACAACAATCCTATAAAAAATGACGGAGTAGTAATTTACGTCAGAGACACTATTAACTGTACCACACACGAACCCTTGCTTTTAGATGCTAACTGTCTTATAACGTGCTATAATAACACCGCTATAATCGCAGTTTATCGTTCTCCATCCTATTCAAATCCATCAAATTTCTTGTCTAGTTTAAATCATGTAATAACATCCGTAAAATCTCAAAACATCATGCTTATCGGTGATATTAATATTGATATTAAGCCCGGAAACAATAATTGTCATTCAGACGACTATCTAACGTTAGCAGCAACGCATGGTTTATTACCTGCCCACACTCTCCCGACAAGGATAAACAACTGTCTGGATCATGTCTTGATGAAAACTAAATTGCCTGCAAAGGTTCTCGTGCTGGACACACATGTCACCGATCACCTTCCTGTTGCTATATTCCTTAAGACGAATAAATCAACGGAATCCTCACCAAAAAGAACTTCTATCCGATACGACTATGACGAAATTAAAAATGATATTAATAACCATGACTTTACTCCTATTCTTAACACCACGAACCCAGACCAAGCTACAGATATCTTAATTGCCGACATTCAAGCTATCATAACAAAACATACTAAGATTGTTCACACACCTAATAGAAAAATAGTTAAAAAACCCTGGATGACTGCTGGTTTAGTACGATGTCTCCGTAACCGCGACAAAATGCATCGACAGGTCAACAAGTCTCCCAACAACTTAATATTAAAAACTACTTACACGCGGTACCGCAATTTTTGTAATTCCCTACTTAAAAAACTAAAACGAGCCTATGAAAAAGCTGAACTCAAAAAAGCAAACAACAACCCGAAAGCTACATGGAAAATAGTTAAGTCAATCACACACAGTAACCAACAAAGACACTCTCCTAATGCCTTGCTTCAACCTTCCGTCGAACAGATCGCATCTGTCAATAGTGTCAATAAATTTTTTGTTAACATTGGATCAAACCTTGCCTCGAAATTTGCTACAACCTCCCCGACCGTTTATTCATCTTCTTCCCCATCCCCGATTAACTCCCTGGTCATTCCATTGGTTGACGAAGCACTGGTAATAAGCACTATTCATAGACTACGTAGTGATTGTGCAGTTGGGTGGGACAACATCCCAGCAATTATAATAAAGCAATCTAGCTCCATTCTAGCTCCCCCCATTGGCCACATTTGTAACCGTGCCATCGATTCAGGTACTTTCCCAAAAGCTTTCAAACGTGCCATTGTCCATCCAGTGTACAAAAGCAAAGCCAAGGATGACGTTTCCAATTATCGGCCGATTTCAGTCCTTAGCTCCTTATCTAAAATACTCGAACGCATCCTCAACACCAATTTGACAAATTTTTTATCAAAAAATAATTTAATTGCTCATAACCAGTATGGCTTTCGGTTAGGAATTTCTACAGAGGATGCTGTCTCTGACTTCACCAATACTCTAATTGATAAATTGGATGCACGCCTTAAATGCTATGGTATCTTCTTAGATTTGACAAAGGCTTTTGATACAGTGTCTATTCCCAGACTTGTGGCCAAGATGGAGCATATGGGAATACGTGGTGTGGCCCTAGATATTTACAAAGATTACCTCAGAGGGCGTAGCCAATGTGTTAAAATTGATTCCGTCCTTAGTGACGAAGAGTTTATCAACTACGGTATACCTCAAGGAAGTATCTTGGGACCCACACTTTTTCAAATATATATTAATGACCTTTGTCAACTCTCTCTCACCCATTGCGACATTTTCACCTACGCCGATGACACTGCACTATTAATATCCGATGTGACCTGGGACAAAGCCAAACAAAGCACTGAACTTACCTTGCGAACTATTATGGACTGGCTTTCTTCTAACCTACTGACGCTCAATATCTCGAAAACTAAAGTAATTCAGTTTAAACCTCCAAATTCACCTAAACCATCTAAGAACTCGACCAAAATAATAGCGCATACTTGTCACGATCCCTCTCCATGTAGCTGTCATTGCCTTGATATGGTGTCAAATATCAAATACTTGGGTGTGTATATTGACGAGACGCTAGATTGGCGCACCCATACGGATAAGCTTTGCTCCCGACTTCGTAAGCTAATTTATTTATTTAAAGAGCTCAGACATGCGGCCGACATTGAAACAGCTTTACTAGTATACCGGTCACTGTGTGAGTCGATAATCACTTACTGCATTCCAGTCTGGGGCGGGACTTTCAAAACCGTGATGCTTAGGGTAGAACGAGCTCAGCGGGCAATTCTTAAAGTTATGTACTTCCGTAAAAGGGACTACCCCACAGCCCAGTTATACTCAGAAGCCCAAGTTCTTACGGTGAGAAAATTCTACGTCCTCCGCTCTGTCTTACGCCGACATTCCACGATGCCATTAGACCGTAATCTGTGCAATCGGCGGATTGGCTTTCCAATTTGTGAATCTGTTCAGTGTCGTACTGCACTAGCACGACGACACTATCGCGCCCAAAGCTCTCAAATGTATAATCAAATAAACAAAAAGCTCTCAATTTATAAACTGACCCTGCATAAAGTCAAGAAGAGTCTTAAGCAATGGCTACTGTCGTTGAACTACGACGAAACCGAGCAAATTATCTTAACCATCTCGTAACATTGACGTATGGCAGGCACTCAATTTCTCACCTCACTCGCGATTACTGAATACCCTTCCCGATCATTCAAGTCACACTCACACATACACCCCCACACACATGCACTCCCACACACCCACCCCACACCCTCACACATCCCCACCCCCTACACACACACACCCCCACCCCCTACACACACACACCCCCACCCCCTACACACACACCCACTCACCCGCTACACCCACCGTCACTCACAGACACACCCCCACTGGCAAACACGTTAAAACTTAATACAAGTTTCTTTTAATCGCCTTTATTTTAAAATTTTCTGTTGTTACCATAGTTTATGTTTTCTATTTTTATTTTTATTAATCTTATTGCATAAGATTCTATAATACCTCTTACCGGGGGAGCGCACTGGCTCTTGTAACACAGGTCTATCACCTAGCACAAGAGTCAGGGACTTCACACAATTTTGTAACCAATTTCTTGTGTAATAAAGATTATTATTATTATTATTATTATTATTATTATTATTATTATTATTATTAGCAATTGGCTGCTGAGCTTGCGTTTCGCAGGTTCAATTCCCGCACGGAATTAATATTTAAAAATACTAAATATAAATATAATAACGGTGAAGGAAAACATCGTGAGTAAACCTGGACTTAAAATATAAGTCTGAAATAACCAATCCGCCTTAAGCAAGCGTGGTGATCAATGCTCATATGCCTTCTCTGTATGAGAAGATGCCTTTGTCCTGCAAAGGGACAGTAATAGGCTGGTATTATTATAAATATAATATAGCCTATGTCACCCGGGGATAGTGTAGCTTCCCAACAGTAAAAGAATTTTTTAAATCGGTTCAGTAGTTTCGGAGCCTATTCAATGCAAACAAACAAATAATCAAATTACAAGATTTTTCAATTTGACGTGTACTATTTTGGCTTGTGCTATTTTGGCGCATATTTCTTAATTATTTTGTATTTATTTGTTTATATTTTTTTAGATTTACAATTTTCTTTTTTTTTATGTTATGTGCGTAATTTTCTCGTGAATAAACAGTTTTTCTTTCTTTTTTTCCAGGACACATTCGAGTACCCCGAGCTGGAGGGCCACGAGTTCGTGTGCAACCACCTGGCGCCGCGCCTCAAGGGGCGCCCGCGCGGCAGGCGGCGGCGCGCGCACTCGCCCTCGCGCGTCGCCGAGCGCTCCGACCGCTCCGACGACGACGAGCCCGGAGCGGACCCGCCGGTGAGTAGCCCTGGGTACACCTATCGAATCCACCTTTAAGGGGGGGGAGGGGTACAGTCTGTTGTCAACATTATCTGACCCACCTTAAAAACAAACGAATTTGGACCCTCTGCCTGTAACATTAAGGTTTATTCAATTTATATGAGCTTATCAGACCATTATCACCGTAAGGAAACGTGGACTTCTGTTCCACTCAAACCATGTCAGAGGCCCTTGAGGCGGTTTAGAAACTCTGACACTAGGGTGTGTGGGGTTGTAAGACCTTACTGCCCACACCATAAAGAAGAAGATTACATGAAGGGTTTCGTACGATTATACAATATTTAACACAAAATACAAAAACAAAACGCAAAGAAGCAGGTCTCTTGAATGACCCCATTTCATTTTTAACTTTTATTTATTTTTATTATTCAAAGTCAAAGTCAAAACAATAGTATTTCAATTAGACTATTTACAGGCACTTTTGAATTAAAACTACTCTTTTAATTATTTGTTGGTAAAGCGGTAACAGAAATACACATTCTGCAACTCTCTAGCTATTACAGTTTATGAGACACAACCCGCTGACAGACGAACAGCGGAGACTTAGTAACAGGGTCTCATTAGCACTCTGCCGTTAATTAAAAATCAGTGTTGCCACCTTATCATTAAAATTCAATCAGTTCTATCCGCAGACCCCCCGCCGCCTCTCCCTGCGCAACGGTGCCCCCCCACAGAGCGAGGAAGAAGAAGAGGAGTACAAGAGAATAGAACAGACGCCAGAAGACAGAGCCTTCCTGCAGCAGCTGAAGATGTTTTACAAGACGAAGAGTGAGCCGTTCAAGAGTGGACACACTTTGAAGCATTGTGAGTATTCAGACAGACGACCAATAAATTTAGAAGGACAAACTACGAAAGTCAAAGTCAATGTCAAAGTCAGAGTCAAAGTCAAAGTCAAAGTCAAAGTCAAAGTCAAATCCTTTATTTTAACTGGGCCACTTTAAGGCACTTATGAACTTCATGTGACAAAAAAAAATATAGAATTGAATCAAGTTGCCCCTTCCAAAACGTAGTTTCGTATGGAGAAGAATGGACAAGAAACTCCATACCACTATTTACCAATAATTCCAAGATTTAGCTTCTCTAAAGGAACATATTTTTTTTAGCCCTGAAAACCTGATTCATTTTCAATTAATTTTCGATTTGTAATTGCTTTCAAATTAATAAATAGTCAATTAAGTCGGCACAAAAGTGACGTCATTGCAGCTGTGTCATACAAAATGTATGGGAGAGTCGCGTTTTGACAGGTCATAAATAGAACGTCAATTGATTGGTGGTGTCATACATAACATCCAAACACACACAAATCCAGACTCCGAGGCTGCTACTGAGATATTCCTGATGGAAAAACCCAATAACACTTTGCCCGACCTGGGAATCGAACCCAGCGCAGCAGTCGCGCAGTAGTGGCACATATTTATTTTTGTAATATTTTTTTTTTAGATTTAAACAAACTAGTTTCTCCTTTGCTTTTGTGTACAATTTTGTTTTTTCATTTTCGCGTAAATGAACAGTTTTTCTTTCTTCTCTGCGACCACGAGACCAATGTCGTAGTGGTAGTTGGTGTCATCTACCCTATTATAAATAAATAAATATCTTGGGACAACTCACACACGGCCATCTGATCCCAAGCTAAGCAGAGCTTGTGTTATGGTAACCAGACAACTGATATACATACTTATATAATTTATAAATACATACATATTATAGATAAATTACACCCAGACACAGAACCAACAATTATGCTCATCACACAAAGTTTGTCCTGGGTGGGAATCGAACCCACTACCTCCGGCTTTGCAGTCAGGGTCACTAACCACTAGACCAACGAGACAGTCATAAATATTAGGTGTCGATTATACCATTTGCGTACGGAACTCTAAAATTGATGTATTAATGTTGAACTTGCAGTGTCGCTGCGCGCGCTGTACGTGTCGGTGCTGTCGCGCGGCGGCTACGAGGCCGTGTGCCGCCACAAGCTGTGGCGCGCGCTCGCGCACGACCAGCCCGCGCGCACGCGCAGGCACTACGAGCGGTACGTAGCACAGGACCACGCGCTCTGCCAATATTCCTAATCCATACTAATATTATAAATGCAAAAGTGTGTCTGTCTGTTACCTCATAACATAACATCACGCCTATAATCCCCGAAGGGCTAGGCAGAGGTGTACCCATTAGTACACCCACTTTTCGCCAGTTATGTTTAAGTCCCATGTAATAGGGGGCGAGCCTATTGCCATCAACCGGGCACAAATCCAAACTCCAAGGCAGCTACTGAGAAATTCCTTTTTGGAAAAACCCAATAACACTTTGCCCGACCTGGGAATCGAACCCAAGACCTCATGCTCAGCAGTCGCGCTTGCGACCACTAGACCAACGAGGCTGTCTGTTACCTCTTCACGCTTAAACCGCTGAATCGATTTTGATGAAATTTGGCATGGAGATAGTTTAAGATCCGAGGAAGGACGTAGGATAGTTTTTATCCCGGAAATCACCCCGTAAGGCGGTGAAAAGGGGGGTGGAAGTTTGTATGCAAGTACGATATAAACAAGTTCCACGCGGATGTAGTCGCGGCCAAAATCTAGTTAATAAATAAAAAGAAGCAGCTTATACAGAGAAGCAGTGCAGTGTATAGTATGCGCGTGCACACACGCGACAGTCGAAAACGGTGGCGAACTGTCATGGCGGCGTGAGAGAGCGTCATGCCGCCAGCCATCACGGCTAACTGGACGATTTTTAACCGACTTCAAAAAAAGGAGGAGGTTATCAATTCGTCTGTATTTTTTTTTTATGTTTGTTAGCTTCTAACTTGCGACTGGGTGAACCGATTTTCATGATTCTTTTTTTATTCAAAAGCTGGTGCTTCCCGTGTGGTCCCATTGTCACCATTTTAATATCTGATGATGAACTTCGGAGATATGGAATGGAACTCCTCACAGAATCACAGCAGCAATATAGTAATAAGTGAAATTGCTTTGTTTATACGTGTAGTCGATGACTGACTGAAGTAAAAGGGGGAGGGGGGGTACGTCAACCCCCCTCCTACCAGTTTCCAAAATTATATATATCGTGTGAGGTATTGTTTGAAAGGGCTTTTTGTAAGGATTTCAAACATTAATACACAAGCACTAAAAAGTTAAAAATAAAAAGCTTTTTTACAAAAAAAGATAACCGCCTTCAAAAACTACAAAATAAAAATAACTTTAGTTTTGGAAGTCGGTGGCAATACTTACCTACATAACAAAAAACAAAACCAAAGCCGCCGACTTCCAAAACTAAAGTTATTTTTATTTTGTAGTTTTTGAAGGCGGTTATCTTTTTTTGTAAAAAAGCTTTTTATTATTATTATTTTTAACGAGTTTTTATTTTTGAAAATTTAAATTTAATTTTTGTCATTTTTAATACTCCATACAAAAACGACGGGGTGTTATGAGTTGACATGTCTGTGTGTGTGTCTGTCTGTGGCAACGTAGCTCCCGAACGGATGATTCGATTATGATTTTGTTTTTTTTTTGTTTGAAAGGTGAATTAGTCGGGAGTGTTCTTAGCTTTGTTTGTTCCGTGCCTCGGAAAGCACGTTAAGCCGTTGGTCCCGGCTGTCATACGTGGATCTTTGACAGTCGTTAGAAGCTTGAAAGTCTGACAACCAGTCTTACCAAGGGGTATCGTATTACCCAATTACTGTGTTGTGGAGGTCAGATAGGCAGTCGCTCCATGTAAAGTACTGGTACTCAGCTGCATCCGGTTAGACTGGAAGCCGACCCCAACATAGTTGGGAAAAGGCTAGGCAGATGATGTTCTTAGCTATGATGAAAAACCGGTCTGTTTTGAACTTTTCATAGTTCTGTCTAAAATAAATAAATAATAATTATTATTATTTACTGCCAAACAGCGCCAATAAATGTTTCATAAAAAAAAAACAAAAATAAACAATATTAAACAATTCATTTATGAACGTAGATGAGGCGAAAGGAGTATGTAAGGATCGTAGCAGGTGGCGTTCTGTGGTTTCTGCCTACCCCCATAGGAAAAAGGCGTGAGTTTATGTATTGTATGTATGATAAATCATTCACAAACTTTCAGATTCCTCCTACCCTTCGAGAACCACGAACGGCGAAACGGCTCCTCATTCAAGCTCAACGGAAAACTAGACGTGGAGCCCCACACCATCGCTACCATCGACGTCACAGACTCCCCCCTCCGCGACGACGACGTCAAGGTACTCCGCACCCCCTCCCCCAGCCCCGACACCTACGACAAACTCGGAAACCCGGATATAGACAGCGAGACGGGTGAAATCACTACCAAAGATGATATAGTCAAGAATGCAGAAGAACTAAATAGAGAATTTCTAGATTCTCTGCCGAAGGAGGAGAAGACGGTGAAGATATCCGTGAAGCCGGTTGAGAAGTTGATTGAACCGGGTAAAGTGTTTGAGGGTAATGCGGATGGTTCTAAGCTAGGGGAGGGCCAGAAAGGGGAGGGGAGGGAATTTAGTCACAGCTATTTGAGTGATATGCAGAAATTTAGTATGGGTGAGTATTTTTTCTTTATATATTTAGGGATTTTTGTCCGCCACGTCAAAAAAGCATAAACGTGCCCTCGGCGCCAAGCTAAAGAATTCGAAACTTTATAATTGGTATTAGTTTTTGTCATCTTTTGTTAATATAGCTGAAATATACAGGGTGGAATTTTGTAATGCCACCTGGAGGGAAAGTACTCTTAATACTGCAGATAGAAAATTTTACTCAAAGGAAACATTCCTTTATTTTTGAATAGAAAGCAAACTGCATTCAAAGATTTTCGAAAATTCTCTTCTCCCACACCCGAAGTGTTTTGTAAATAATTAAATTAATTTAAGGTTTTCCTTTCATTTAATTTATCATGTTTGTTAGAGAGATTTCATCCTTATAATTGACCCTAACGATCGATGCATAAAAGTACAGGGTATAATTTTTTCAGATTTTAGCCGGTTCGATTCCCGGGTGTGGGAGAAGAGAATTTTCGAAAATCTTTGAATGCAGTTTGCTTTCTATTAAAAAATGAAGGAATGTTTCCTTAGAGTAAAATTTTCTATCAGCAGTATTAAGAGTACTTTCCCTCCAGGTGGCATTACAAAATTCCACCCTGTATAGAAAGAAGTTCAACTAATAAAAGTGTCGAAAAATGGTTTGCAAATTTTGAAAGGACAACTTATTTACATACATACTTACATACGAACAGTGCAAACCTCAGAACAATAACTAAAGCATAGAAGGCGCTTTACGACATTTGAAGTGTACGCTGTCATAGACAAAAGAGTATTAGCTAAATCACTGTTGTTTTTGTACTATTTTTACAAAAACACGTAAAACCAACGAAGCACTTCAACTGGCATGCGCCCATATTAAGCATTTATACGAAAAAATGCGATGAACAAAGTCATATAAACTTAGTAACTTACAAACTTAGTACTATAAAGGTAGCCAAGGTATCCAAATACTTTGTGGCGATTTGCATTTTGAGCAACCTACATCTGTCTCTCTCTAATGCTGTTATGAGTGTATAAGAAAACAGAGACGACTATATTAGTAATATTTAGCTTCCTTCTATGCTTTAGTTATTGTCCTGAGGTGCAAACTAAATAAAAGCTTGTAATAAATTAGGATGAGTCAAGGAACATAAAATAATTAGCAAAAAAAAAAAATATGACGAGTACCTACATAGACCCCTTTTTAGGGGGTCAAACAAAAACGTTTGTATTGATTTTGATATGTTTTGTTCAGGAGCAGAGTCCCTATCGTCACGTGCGACACCTCTGAACGGGCACGCTGCGCCCGCGCCTACTGACCTGGTAAGTTTCCATATTTTTTTCTTTATAAAAAGGGGGCGTTAGGAAACCCTCGAATCTTAGGCAATTTTTAACGTTACTTACAAGAAAAAAAAAAGAAGTGAATCTAGTTGCCTTTTCCAAAGGACAGTTTCGTATGGCAAAGAATGTCAAAGTCAAAACACTTATTTCAATGAGACCATTTACAGGCACTTTTGAATAGTCAAGGAGTCGGTCAGTTAGTCAGAAAGTTGAAGCTAGTTGCTCGTTCCAAAACGTAGGTAGGCCTCTATGGAGAAGAACGAGCAAGAAACTTCACGGACACTCATTTCAATTAGGTTTATACAAAATGCTGGTTACAATATTCTTGTAGCAATGATCAATAAAGTCCATACTTACTCTTCTAAAGTACTACAATAGTTTGTATAACCTGCTGACACATACGTGTTGTGTCTACAGAAGTCCCGTCCGGCGGGTCGCAGCTCGCTGCGCGCCGTGCGCGTGAAACCTGCGCGGCCGCAGCACGCGCATGCGCAGCACGCGCACGCGCAGCACCTCACGCCCGCCAGCACGCGTGAGTACAGCTTTGACCTCAAATCTTTTTATTACAATCCAAGTGAAACATACAGATAAAAACACAAAAAAAATCATAACGCTGATATTTTTTTAAATCTATTCTTATTAGCCGACTATAAGAATAGTCCGTTGTAAAAAAGGCCGACTAATCAGCCGATTAGTTGACCAAGCCGATCACGGTTTTGGGTATATTCGTCAATTTTCGTAGCACTTTGTTATTTATCTAACAAAATCTCTCAAAAATTTAAATAATTACGTTATTTTGGAAAAACTAAGTTGATAATCTCTGTTTTCAGCCCCTCACCCCCTGCGGCCGGAGTCGGCCCCGTCGCCCTCCGGGGGTGCGGGGGGCGCGCCCGTCACTAACTTCGGCATCCACCACCCGCCACCACACAGCGCTCACGTCGACGATGACATCGTTGAGGTAAACCCTTTTGTATATTACGGTGGAGTTGTTGGGGTTGAATTATTGGGATCTGGTTACCGGGGCCGAGTTGTTGGGGTTGAATTATTGGGGTCGAATTTCCGGGATTTAATTGTTGGAGTTCAAGTTGTTTAGTCGAATTGTTGGGGTGGACCCAACAATTCAACAAAATGTTGAGGTTAAAATATTAGAATTGAGTAGCAAAAAAAAAAAACTTATTATTTAATTTAGGCATACTTTTCATGACAATAATTGACTTTCGACAGACGAAAATGAATAAAAAACCTAATAAATACTTTTCCCCCCACAGGTCCCCTACAAACCGAAAACCCCAGAAATAATCGACCTGGACGAGTACCCCGAAAGCCCTCAAGCGGTGAAGAAGAAGAAACTAGACATCCTCAAAGAGCGAGGACTCGAAGTCACCGCCCTGCCCCCGCCATGGCAGGGGGTCGGCCCCCACATCATGACCCCGCCCATGATCCTCAACCCGGCAGTACAGCACCAGATCATGACGCAGGCGCAACTGTTTCAAATGTACAACATCATTCCACAGAATTATGCCAACGGAATACAGCCACCGAAAGTCATACAAGCGTCTTCGATCTTCGGGAATACTGGACCTGAGAAGACGGTGTACGGGAACCCAAAAGACCCCTTCATGCCTCCCCCCCATGTGCTGCACGGGGTGCCAGTAAAACCTTTAAGAACTGCACCCCCTACTCCCACTCCCCAAGACATACTAGACCTGACCTGCAAGTCCTCAAGCCCCCCACCACAGAAGCCAGCAGTGGAAATAGTAAGGGTACCCCCCTCCCCATCCCCCACTGCACAGAATTTAACAAAGAATTACACTTTAGTCGACGGAAAAGCAGTCGTGGGATCGAATTTAGAAATCACTTTAGTCAATAAGGCTTCAAGTCCCGGAAAAAATCGTCCTCCACAAAAAAGGTCGAGTAACGGGAAGTTTATGTCAGCTAAAACCCCTACCCCGCCTAAAGACGCCTATCCAAAGTACGCGTCGCCTAGCAGCGCCCAAAAGAAACCCCCTATCAACATACCTAGTTACCAAATCAGAGAAGACTCGCCTACCCAGAGTCAGGTCCTACAAAACGCGATGAAAAATCAGAATCTAGCTCAAATTATGGATTTGCAAAAGTCTGCGGTTCCTATGACTTCTTTTATGGATCCTTACGTGGCTCTTTATAGCAGTTTAGCAGGTCAGATGGACCAGCGCCAGTTGGCGATGTACAGGGACTTGATGACCAATCAGTTTCGATACCCAGGGCTGTTGAATCTTGGTGTGGCGACTCCTACAACGAAAAATTAGATTCTAGTCTATAGATTTTTTGTGATATACAGTTTTAATGGTGGCTTTGGGTTCTGTGGGGGTCAAGTGTAAGTTTTGGGGGTCACTTTTTAACATAACAATTGAATATCGAAAATTTAATACACGATATATACAGTATAAATACAATTTATGCGTTTGTAATGTTATAGTTATACCAAAAATTAATTTTCAAAATTTTTGTTTTCTGTCTGTCTGTTTCGGCTAATCTCCGAAACGGCTGGACCGATTTTGACGGAACTTACACTTGTAATAAGCTGATGTTATAAGGAGTAACTTCAGCTACTTTTGTTTAAAAAAAAATATTAGGGTTTGTTAAAAATTTTGTTTGCGGAGAAGCGCCGTCGCGTGCTTTTCTACTTACATACCTTATTGTGTAGTAAATAAGGTCGATATTATGTCGTTGTCTTAAAAAGTGAATGCCCCATCTCGTTTTGATCCTAAATGGGGGAAAATTCATACAATTTTTCTTTATTTTTTCAAACATTTTGTATACGATAATAAAGATCCTTCTCTATGGTACGCTGAAGGAATTCTAGAGGACTTTGTGAGGATCTAGAAGACTAAATAGTCAAGTTCCAAAAGATTAAGCCTAAGAAGTAACATACGCGCGCTTGACGATTTGTCGTTTTCACTAGTGATGTTCCGGATGCGTATCCGCGGATATCCGCGGGAGAAAAAACATCCGTATCTGTTACATTTTTGACGGATCTTTTATTTTATTAATTTTTAATACATAGATTCAATTCTATATGTAGTCGATATTTTGTATTTCTAAAAATCAAATGTTTGGCATCTTCCTATTGCAAACATTTATCGCAAGTCGAAACATGTTCTGTCACGCAAAGCGTCAAGTGGCGTCAACTATCGTTTCAAGGTCACACGCACCGACACCGATTATAAGAAAGTATCCGAGAATCTGACGCCATTGATCCGTATCTGCGGATCTACATTTTTAATGATCCGGCACATCACTAGTTTTCACTTTATTAATTTTGATTTTCATTCGGGTAATCAAAAGTTGAGTCCACGGGAATCTAAAATTATTCTGAAGGACTCTTACATGATGTAGAAGACTCCAAAGACCTCTAGTTTTACAAAAGAACGTCAAAAAGCCACCAAAATGATCTCTGGGGAATGATTTATTTTAATTATATTGAAAAAAAATATGGGAACAATTAAAATATTGTTTCTAAATTGATAAAAAAAAAATTGTAAATATATGTTTGTAAGTAATTATTATTAATAATTGTCGATAATTAATTATAATATTGCAAAGTTTTTATTTGAGTGGGTAGTAAATTTATGTTAAATATGTTTCTCTGTTTGTGTATGTTTATCTATGGAACTGCGCTTGCGTATTCACAAAAAATAAACAAAAAAAAATTTTTGTTCACTTTCAAAGTTGATTTTGTTATAATGGTTGATTTAGATAACGTTTGTTATTTAAAAATTTCATCGAAAACTGTCAAGCCGTTTCCGAGATGAACGCAACATACGAGCGAACATTACTACACACTTGTTAACTGTAAAATAATTTTGTGTTAAGAACTATTAGCTGAATTTGTAGTTTAAATACATTTCTTCTTATTAAACATCTAATTGACGTCAGGATTCAAGGTTTGAATAAAGATGGGTGTGCAGTCAATATTTCATTACCTAATCGTGCAATCTTTCGTGGTAAAAACTAAAATTTGTATTTGGAATCGTGTAATCAAGCACTCGACTAAACTAAATAGCTAAGCCGCTTGATTGAGGGGTACAGACGCGCGGGGGTAGGACCAGAACGGGGCGGGGAGAGGTGCGGGCGGCGGGCGTGAGTAGCGTTATATACAAGAGGCGAAATTTACACTGGACAGCTCCAGGGCACGATCTAGCTATTTAGACGCTCCGGGCAATAATAATATTCGCCGCCCTTTACACTAACACCATAATAAGTCATGAGCTTGCTATTCCAAAGATGGGATGATATACAGGGTCATTGAAAATATACACGAAACCTGAAAAGGGGTCATTGTACTCATCATTATGAAAAACTTTTACTATTATAGACCCACTTTGAAATCATGAAAAAAAAAATCAGCTGTTCCCTACAAAAATGCTACTTAACAAAATCGTAATGCATGGATCAGCTGTTTTTTTTCATGATTTCAAGGTTGGTCCCATAGTAAAAGTTGTTCATAATGATGAGTACAATGACCCCTTTTCAGGTTTCGGGTAAATTTTCAATTACCCTGTATATGTGATATTGTTTTAATTGTATAATATTCAATTACGTAAGTCTACTTCGGCCTCTGAACGAGTATACAAAAATTCATGAAAGTATGTTGGACTCCCGTCACCCTCAATTTTGCCGCTCTGGGCATTTGCCAGGTTTGCCCCCCCCTCCCCCCCCTAGATCGGGCTTTATACAAGCACTCTGAGTCAAATACGATCCTGACGTATTTTAGATGTGATTGAAACAACTTTTTGATGAAAGAATACCATTTCATATACGCTAGTTGATGCCACCAATCAAATGACGCACATTTTGACCTGTCATAACGCGATTCTCCCATAGATTTTATAGTCTTCTTCTTTATCGTGTGGGCAGTAAGGTCTTACGACCCCACACACCCTAGTGTCAGAGTTTCTGAACCGCCTCAAGGGCCTCTGACATGGTTTGAGTGGAACAGTAATAGGCTGGTATAAGTCCAGGTTTCCTCACGATGTTTTTCCTTCACCGATGTCAGTGATGTCCAAGATAAACAACAGAAAGTACATATGAATTGAAAGTCACATTGTACTTGCCCGGATTTGAGCCCACAACCTCAAGCATGAGAGGCGAGCGCCTTAACAAGTGGACCATCACGACATACTCAATTGACTGTCTATTGATTTGAAAGAAATTAATTCAGAGTCGTATTTTACACTTTACCCAACCCTGGAATCGAACACTGGACCTATGAAATAGTTTTTTCCAATCTTAAAGTTGTTTCTCAATAAATGGTTCCCGTTTAGAATAATAATTGTCTTCGCAATTTGTAAATATAGGATTATAATGTTGCATTGTTTGTGCGAATGTCGTACAAAATAAAATTATTAAAATTTTCTACTTGTGTATAATTATTTTTACAAGCGTTTTTGACCTAAAAAAACTTAATTCAAAAAAGGAGGTTCTCAGTATGATTATATTCCTCATGCTCTAGGATGGTGCGGGTGACATTTGTCAAACTGTTGCTTTTCACTCTTGAACGTTACGGCGATTTACAATTACGATTGAATATTTTAACTGCACACTAATATCATAGTCGTAAAATACGGAATCAGTAATAAGTAAGTAAATAACTAGTAAATTAAATAATGTCACTGAGCTAGTTATGCGATTCTGACATCCATAGATGAATTGCTGACATGTGTCACCCGCACCATCATAGAACGTATGGAATATAGTGTGTTTGTCCGCAATTATCTCGCGTTTGGCTGAACCGATTTTGATGCGGTTTTCAGAAAAGTATTTGTTACATTTAGGTTTTTGGTATTTTAGCCGACTAAAAAAAAGGTGGTTCTCAGTTTGACCCGTATGTATGTACGTTTGTCCGCAATTATCTCGCGTTTAGCTGAACCGATTTTGGTAAGGAATTCATATATTAACGACAAGTAAAAAGTGAACGTTTTTTACAAAAATTACAACCGCCTGCAAAACTACAAAATATAAGAAATTACAGTACCCGGCGATAAATATTGCACATTAACCTTTATCGTATTTCGTATTTTATACAAAGAATAAAAAGAATTATCAAAAGAAGCAAATCATAATTGTTTTAACAGCTCCTAATAGATACCTGACTGTTTGTATTTTGTGCGACAGAGATAACGCTCTACGAAGCCGAAATTAGCCGATTGTCTCTTTCCAAAGATCAATGTGCAATATCTATCGCTGGGTACTGTACTTTAGTTTTGGAATTGTCAAATGTGAATTGTTTTGACAATAATTATGTCGTAAAAAAGGAGTATAGGGCATTAATAATATAACTGAAATAATTTCAAATTACTTTATTCCTTACATACAAGTCGTAACAAGACATCATAAAGGCGTTACTGCCCATCAAGCTAAATAACATTAAGCAAACACTGGTGCCGAATACCTTGTTCACAAACTAATCTAAAATTAGACTATTTCTATCTTTTTCTGTCCAATAAAACAAGAAAGGGACGGATATAAAATAGACTCAATTTTAGTAAATCTGAAACTTCCATGCAATGTTAGTTGACATCTCAGAACGTATTGATTAAAAACACGGAAAAGTTCAAGGCAAAACTAATTTGACATCTCTAACTTAGTTCTAAAATGTCACCGTCCTTTTCTTTCGCTGTATGTTAGTAAAAGATGTCAATTCTCTAATTTTAGTGTAGTTTGTGAACAAGGGAATCGACACCAATATCTCCGTATTACTAGAAGTTTACCAAGTATGGTACAAAACATGATCCCAATGAAGGGAATAAGTGAAATGTATTTTTACAATTTTTATTTCATATTGCATAACATTCTATTAAATTAAGAATTATTACTTTAAGCCGTTGGTCCCGGCTGTCATACGTGGATCTTTGACAGTCGTTACGAGTCGTCAGAAGCTTGAAAGTCTGACAACCAGTCTTAGGGGTATCTTATTTATTACCCAGTTACTGGGTTGTGGAGGTCAGATAGGCAGTCGCTCCATGTAAAATACTGGTACTCAGCTGCATCCGGTTAGACTGGAAGCCGACCCCAACATAGTTGGGAAAAGGCTAGGCAGATTGATATATTTCGGTAACAGGAAGGTTCTCAGCTATGGTCCGAAATGAGGAAATGATCCCAATGATGGGAAGAACATAGAACTTTCGGTTTTGTCAAGTGTCTTTTAACTTTTATTATTTTATATAACATTATATAATATTGTCTAGGCGAGGTCGGGAGCCCACAGCTTGAAGGTTCGGTCATACGAACACGTCGCTATGAACTTGTTGTCGAATGAAATATCTGCGCTCATCACCTGAAAAATAACAAAATCATATTATTTATTTCAATTGTCACACCATAAACCAATAATTCCAAGACATAACTTCTCTAAAGAAACACATTAATTTAGCCCTGAAATCTTGATTAATTTGCAATTATATACAGTCACCAAAAGAGAGGTATTCAGGGCCGACAGATTTAAAAACCGATGGATGTCTTCGATTGAAACTTAACTGAATTAATAAACTATTTATTATCTACTTTATAAATTAACTGCCTCGTTGGTCTAGTGGTCGCAAAGCGCGACTGCTGAGCATGAGGTCTTGGGTTCGATTCCCAGGTCAGGCCAAGTGTTAGGCCAGGTATCCACCAAAGCGGAGAGGAGAGGAGATGTCTCGTACAACCAATCGGCTTGCGTAATATTGACATCTCACCGCTTAGCTTCAACACAACATCGTATCCGATTGGTTGTTTACGAGACATCTCTTCTCCTCTCCTCTTTGGTGGATTCCGGACCTTATTGGGTTTTTCCATCAGGAATTTCTCAGTAGCAGCCTCGGAGTCTGGATTTGTGCCCGGTTGATGGCAATAGGCTCGCCCCCTATTACATGAGACTTAAACATAACTGGCGAAATGTGGGTGTACTAATATCTAAGTAGGTACTCCTCTGCCTAACACTTCGGGGATTACAGGCGTGATGTTATGCTATATTTATAAATTAAATTACATTTGAAGACATCCATCGGTTTCTAAAAAAACTTCAACTATGTCTTTTGCATACATACCTATCTCATTGGTTGATTGTACCCATGAAGGTATAGATAAAACTGGAGTCAAGACTTCGAACAAAAGTTTGAGTCAAATACCTACAAAACTTCTCGCTCTCTTGTGGTCTGACTCTCTCTTTCTAACTTAGGAGGTTATCATAAGTTAAAAAGAGAGAGTGAGACCGCAGAGAGCGAGATAGCGATACATTTTTTGAGCTTCAAGTAGGTATTCAAAGTCTGGGCTCCAGTTTTATCTATACCTTCATGATTGTACCTAAAATTTGATTTGCCCACACGATAAAGAAGAAAGAACAGTAAATAAATAAATGGCGAAGGCTGTCACCTTGTTGTCGTGTCCGGAGAGCGTGCGGAGTGGGTGCCAGGCGGGGTTGGACCACAACTTGGCCGTCTTGTCGTACGAGGAGGTCAGCAGGAAGTGGCCGTGGCTCTTCTGGTAGCGCACGTCTGGAACATTGAAGTCACAAGTCAAAGCATTTAATTAAATCAATCAATTTACTTTTGTAATGTCAAGGAGTCGGTCAGTTAGTCAGAAAGTTGAAGCTATTTCTTCTGCCTAGCCTTTTCCCAACTATGTTGAGGTCGGCTTCCAGTCTAACGGGATGCAGCTGAGTACCAGTATTTTACATGGAGCGACTGCCTATCTGACCTCCACAACCCAGAAACTGGGTAATACGATACCCTTAGGTAAGACTGGTTGTCAGACTTTCAAGCTTCTGACGACTCGTAACGACTGTCAAAGATCCACGTATGACAGCCGGGACCAACAGCTTAACGTGCTTTCCGAGGCACGGAACGATGTCAGTAATGTCTAAGATAAACTTTAGAAAGTACATATGAATTGAAAAAGTCACATTGGTACTTGCCCGGATTCGAACCCACAACCACATGCATGAGATATTGAGGTCAATAATCGAGATAAAAACTATCCTATCTTTTAAGTTTGACCAAATTACACACAGTGAGCCAAATTACATAAAAAATGGTTGAGTCGTTTAGGAGTTCATACCAGACAAACAATGTGACGCGTAATTTATATATATTAACATATAGCCTATAGCACTCAGTGATAACGTAGCTTCCAATTTGCGAAAGAAATTCAAAATCGGTTCAGTAAATCCAGAGATTACCCCCTACAAACTCACAAATTTTACCTCTTTATAATATTAGTATTAGATTAGTATTATTTGCATTCACGTGTCATTACGTATGGCTCTGTATGCAAATATTGCAAAACATTGATTTTAAAAGAGTATGTATGGAGTTTCTTGCCCATTCTTCTCCATACAAAGCTACCTTTTGGAAGGGGCAACTAGATTCAATTCCTTTTTCTTTTGTATTTGACGTTCAAAAGTGCCTTGTAATGGCCTAATTGAATCAAATAATTTGACTTTGACTTTGAGATAACTTACCACTCAATAGATGCGTGTGTGAAGGTATCGTATATAATGCTGAACGTCTTCTCAAGTCCCATATTTTAGTCTGAAAATGAATAAAGAAACAAATTTTATTTCAGTGAATACATAAAACTGTCTGCCTCGTTGGTCTAACTGTCGCAAAGCACGACTGCTGAGCATGAGGTTCGATTCCCAGGTCGGGCAAAGTGTTATTGGGTTTTTCCATCAAGAATTTCTCAGTAGCAGCCTTGGAGTCTGGATTTGTGCCCGGTTGATGGCAATAGGCTCGCCCCCTATTACATGGGACTTAAACATAACTGGCGAAATGTGGGTGTACTCATGGGTACACCTCTGCCTAGGGCTGTCCGTCCGGGTTTCCCCGGATTTGTCCTAGTTTAGAGGGCGTCCGGGGGACGTCCGGAAGGGGTTGTCAAAAAGTGTCCGGGTTAAACCCGGACACTTGATGTCAGGGGAATCCAAATTAATTGAAAGGTAAGCGATAAATCAAAATAAATCTTAGTTTAGAACTATCTTAAGCATTAGTATTTAAAAAAAAATCCGGGAAAAAAACTTAATTTTACCCAAATGTCCGGGACTTTTGAAGTTTTTGTCCAGCGTCGGCAATTTTGATGATGGCAGCCCTACGTCTGCCTAACCCTTCGGGGATTACAGGTGTGATGTTAACTTGTGTTATGATAGTTTTAATTACCTGATGGTCTGCAGCGGCGGTAGCCAGCTGGTGTCCGGCGGGGGCCGCGTCGACGCCCAGCACGGGCCCCAGGTGCCCCTCCAGGAACATCACGCAGCGGCCCGTGCGCAGGTCCCACACGCGACCGAACGCGTCCATGCCACTGGAACAGATACAAGTCAAGTTATTTATTTCAATTGATTAAAAGGCACTTTACAACGACATACATACATAAACTCACGCCTTTTTCCCATGGGGGTAGGCAGAAACAGAACGACACCTGCTACGATCCTTACATACTCCTTTCGCCTCGTCCACGTTCATACATCTCGTCATACAAGCACGCCGGTTACGAGTACTGCGCACCTGACCTTTCTGAAGAACCTCACCAATAAGGTCAGTGTAGGTCTTCCTAGGGCGACCCCTCCCTGCGTTGTCACTCATCTCTGCCATATAAATACCTTTTGTTAATCGTCTTTCACTCATCCTCTCAACATGACTGAACCATCTAAGCATATTTTTTGGGGTATTTATTTACATAGTGACTCTTATATAATATCCATACTAATATTATAAATGCGAAAGTGTGTCTGTCTGTCTGTTAGCTCTTCACGCTTAAACCGCTGAATCGATTTTGATGAAATTTGGCATGGAGATAGTTTAAGATCCGGGGAAGGACATAGGATAGTTTTTGACTTCGACTTCGACTTCGTCCGCGATATTCTATCTTCTATCTATACTAATATTATAAAGCTGCAGTGTTTGTTTGTTTGAACGCGCTAATCTCTGGAACTACTGGTCCGATTTGAAAAATTCTTTCAGTGTTAGATAGATTAGTTATCGAGGAAGGCTATAGGCTATATACCATCACGCTACGACCTACGGGAGCGGAGCAGTAACCAAAGACGCGGGTGTAACCGCGGCGGACAGCTAGTCTTCTATATATATAAAAATCAATTGCTGTTCGTTAGTCTCGCTAAAACTCGAGAACGGCTGGGCCGATTTAGCTGATCTTGGTTTTGAAATGTTTGTCGTAGTCCAGGGAAGGTTTAAACGGTGAGAAAATATGGGGTAGGGGTAGGGTAGAGGTAGGGGGGTAGGGGTAGGGGTAGTGTAGAGTTTGGGTAGGGTATCGGTAGTGTAGAGGTGAGGGTATCGGTTGGGTAGGGGTAGGATACCACGCGAACGAAGTCGTGGCGGGTCAGCTAGTGAGGAATAAATATGTTACCCGGTGACGGCGAGCGAACCGTCTCCTTGGAAGGCGATGCTGTACACCGGCTTCGCGTGTCCCTCCTGATGTAGCACCTCCGTCGCTGAAACATTACCATTGTATCATTAAGCTTAATACTGCCAAAATGAACCAAGTAACAGCCGCACGGGTCGATCCGTCAGGTCAAGCTACGCTTGCCGGGGTTGGTCCGTGGATGGGTGACCATCTTTACACATCGAGACTCCTCCGTGCCTCGGAAAGCACGTTAAGCTGTTGGTCCCGGCTGTCATACGTGGATCTTTGACAGTCGTTACGGGTCGTCAGAAGCCCGAAAATCTGACAACCAGTCTTACCAAGGGGTATCGTATTACCCAGTTACTGGGTTGTGGAGGTCAGATAGGTAGTCGCTGCATGTAAAATACTGGTATTCAGCTGCATCCCGTTAGACTGGAAGCCGACCTCAACAGGTCAAAAGGCTAAACAGATGATGACTGTCAAAATGAAGCAACACACCGGTTCTATGGCTTCTTGATGATTTTAGACAGCCAATATTTTTTTTAAATATTTGGAGGTATAAGAAACAGGGTGTAAAGTATCTCATCCTCCGTTGTAAAGACAGGATCCTCCGACCAGACGGGTGTTGTGTCTGGTGGACTACTGCCCGACGGTTGTTGTCGGGATTTTGTATACAGCATGTAACAAAAACCCTGTCCGATCCTTAACCCACTAGCTACCACGTCAGGCACATGTGCCTGACGCTTGTGGAGGTTTGACCTTTAACATTTTTGGCCCGGCAGTGAATGTGTTAAGGGTATTACTCGGCATCGTACTGCGTACACATATACGTAACCATTTAATGGATTTGAGATTATTATTTTTCCCCAGTGAAAAAAAAAAAGAAGAAAGAAGAAGTAATTAAATTAAAATAAAACATAAAAACTGATCAACGGCAACACTGATCTGACAGGGTTTTTGTTACATAGTGTTTATGCTAACGTTGCGGCGAACTTTGATAGCGCAATGTAGGAATTGTTGAACAGACTTAGGGTACCTTTCACCCCGAAAAAAAGTACTGTTCCCGAGGAAAATCACAATAACGTTCTTATGATGATAGATGGCGCTACATGTCTTTCTAATCCTGATGGAATTTAATTTGCGAGAGAAGCCGCTGGCGAAATCTAGTACTTTATATTTCAGTATTGCCCCACCCAAAATCAAAACTTGGCAACGTCAATGGTTCTGGTATTAGTTACCTGTTTCCAAGTCCCAGAGTCTCCAAGAGTGGTCGAACACGGTGGTGGCGAGGAAGCGGCCGGACGGGTGGAACTCCACGCGCGCCACACGCGTCGGGGAGTGACCCGGGAGGGAACACAGCGGGGACTCACTGAAAAGAGGGACTAATTTAATGTACAGTAGCGGTCATAAGTGCAGTAGCATGCTAAGGTTTGAATTGCTGTGAACACGCGGTACAGGCCATACCTACATCTGTGTGTATAAGTGATGTATTCAAAGTTAAAGTCAAAGTGAAATCATTTATTTAATTAGGCACTTTTGAACGTCATAACACAGTACCTACGTACACATCAAAATTCGCACACGACGTCGAAAGGTCGTAAGTTTAACCAAAGCGTCAATCAATTTGCTTTGTAGATTGCTACTCCACTTATGACCGCTACTGTACACAATAAATTGGTGCCGATTCGCTTAGTCAAAGTCAAAGTCAAATCATTTATTTCAATTAGCCCATTTTAAGGCACTTTTGAACGTCATTACAAGAAGAAAAAAAAATTAAATCTAGTTGCCCCTTCCAAAAGGTAGTTTTGTATGGAGAAGAATGGGCAAGAAACTCCATACGTACTCTTTTAAAATCAATATTTTACAATATTTGCATACAGAGTCATACGTAATTACATGTGAATGCAACCCACCTTGTTCATAAACTGAACTAAAATTAAATTATTACTATCTTTTTGTGTCCAATAAAACAAGAAAGGGGCAGAAATAAATTACACTTGTCAATTTTAGTTTGTCTGAAACTTCCATGCAATTTTATTTGACATGTCAGAACGTATTGATTAAAAACAAGGAAAAGTTCAAAGCAAAACTAATTTGACATCTCTAACTTAGTTCTAAAATGTCACCGTCCTTTTCTTTCGCTGTATGTTAGAAAGAGATGCCAATTCGTACAGAGAAATAAAAATACGAACCTTTTGAAATTCCACAGATGAACAGTACCGTCGTACGCGCATGTAGCCATGGTGCACGCTTCTGAACCTTCTGTCGCTTCTGACGTCTCCATGGGCAGCACGGAGGCCTCAGAAGTGGAGTCTTCTTTCTCTTCTTTCAGCTGAAAATGTGCGGCGAGAATATTATATTTAGATGAAGAAATTACGTAGTTACGTTAATTAAGTGGTCTTGGGTTTGATTCCCAGATCAGGCAAAGCGTTATTAGGTTTTTCCATAAAGAATTCCTCAGTAGCAGTCTCAGAGTCTGGATTTGTGCCCGGTTGATGGCAATAGGCTCGCCCCCTATTACATGGGACTTGAACATAGATAGATAGTTTATTTGCATAAACATGTGTAAAGGCGCTCCCTCACCGGGAGCATTCGAGTGTAATGTAACATTATAGATTCGACTTTGAGCATTACATTACAATACTACCTCCCTGACTGACGAGCATTCGCGTATAATGTATGTAAGAGGAAACGCGAGTCGAGAGACTTTTGAAAATTATGTATCAGAAGAAACTATCGCTGTCGCTCTGCGAGCTTCGGCGTGCGAAAAGGACAACTGCAGATCCGACTGAATAGCCTAATAAAAAAGTCATAGTTCGGGGTTTAGCTCTCGCCTATTTTCTTCTCTAATATTGAACCAATATAAAAGATATTTCATAAACTAAATAAGAAGGATAAATACTATGCCCCTATGTTTTTATTTTATCATTGATAGTTTTTAAATATGTATACTAGGCCGCTGTTCACAGCGGCAATTTTGAGCATTTTCTATGGGTTCTAGTGCTTATAAAAATAATGTCTCATTAAAAAGGAAAACATAGGGGCAAAAAAAAACTTTATTCAAAAAATCATTACTTTAAAGTCATAAACCGGAAAGAAAACAGGCGAGAGCGTTTGTATGGAGAAAAGTTCAACCGCGTTTCCTCTTAACCCTTTGGGGATTAACAGGCGTTATCACAATTACCTTTTCGAGGAAGTGGTCTGGTATGGCGGCGTGCGGGTGGAAGGCGGCGCCGCTGACGTTGCATTTGTGCCCCTTCAGCACCTGCAGCTCCCTGCACGCGGGCACTGACCATACCTTCGACAGACCTGACCTGGCAGCAGAGGACAAAGGTCATTATTACTCATTATAAGAGTTCCGACATCTATAGGTACTAATATTATAAAAAGGAAAGATTTGATCGTTTGTTTGCATTGAATATATTTTATTTTCTACTTTTGAGTCTTTTGAAATCTTGCAATCAATATTAGATTTAGCATTAGTCAAGATTAACTTGGCCACGAGGAAAATTTATTTGGCTATGGCTATATTCCAGATCCATTATCGGATCAGCTCCATGTCATAATAATATAGCATTGTCATATATAAGACGTCTGCCATTTTGAATTTAGAATGACGTGACTTTACTTATTGTGCTTCGTTCACCAAGCCCTTCCATTTTATACCCATATCATAGTTACTACGGAAATTATAAATCGCCATTTTGTGACGTCCGCCATATTGGATATGCAATGACGTCACTTTAGTTTTTGTGTTTTGCTCACCAAGCCCTTTTATTGGATACCCATACCGCAAGGGCTACTGTTAACTTTAGTTTTGGAGGTCGGCGGCTGCGGTTTTCTTTGTTGTTATGTAGGTATTGCCACCGACTTCCAAAACTAAAGTTATTTTTTATTTTGTAGTTTTTGAAGGCGGTTGACATATTTTGTAAAAAAGATTTTTTTTTTAAATTTCAACAGTAGCCCTTGCAATATGGGTATGCAATAAAAGGGCTTGGTGAGCAAAACACAATAACTAAAGTGACGTCATTGCATATACAATATGGCGGACGTCACAAAATGGCGATTTATAATTTCCGTAGTAACTATGATATGGGTATCAAATGGAAGGGCTTGGTGAGCGAAGTACAATAAGTAAAGTCACGTTATTCTAAAGATATTTTTTGTCAATAAATCTGACACTTCCGCTCCGCCCACAGCGAAAGAAGTCATTGGATAATTTCCTACTCGCTTAGTTATACGAGAAGGACAAAATGAGAACACATTTTCTAGTGAAATGATGAATATTTTAGCCTGAATACCAATTAGCTTGGGCTAACGCACTATGCGGTTAGCCGCAATGCGGTCAGCCGTCCGGTGGACCGCAGGATGCGGTTGCGCTTGCTTGCGGTAAGCCGGTTGGCGGTTACCCGCAACCGGAACGTGCGGTTAAGAAACCGTCGTGGTTTGCGGTTGGATCGACTCATTTCGAACGCAAGTTTCTATCCGAATATTCTGCGGATTTTGTATTCCAGATTGCTGGCCTATTTTGTATCTCAATTATAAACTTTTCTGTATCGAAATCAATAGTTAATTATCGATAAAATGCGCGAGCGTCGGTGAACACGTAAACCGTCAATGGCGGGGAACCGCAAACTAGCACCATCCGCGTAGTGTGTATAGCAACCGTGCGGCTGGCCGTCAATCGGGCCGCAGCGCTCAGAACGACCGGAGCGTTCGGCCGGCAGCCGGTTAGCCGGACGGCTGGCCGCATTGCGGCTAACCGCTTAGTGCGTAGGTACCCTTACAGTGTACAAGGTCATAGAACGTGTTTAAAACAAAATTAAAAGCTTTTTATTAGAAAAATGTCTGTATAACATTTCGGAACTAGTGACATACCATAATAGATGACTTCTGACATTATATAATTGTAGATTCTTGACATTATTTCAAACTGTTGACATTATAACTTAAGCCTGTTTGACATTTTTATTTTTATTTTTTGTTTAATTTTTTAAGAACTGCTTAGCACTGTACTGGAATTTTATTGGAATGTTTATTAATAATTTAGAGTTCTTGATAATGGATTGGAAATGTAATTTGCATGTGTGTATTGTAGGTATATTCAACACAATGTATTTTGTTTATTGTCCCATGATGAATAAAATAAAATAGTCAGTTTATGAATAAATGAAATGAAAAATGAAATGAAAGGAACTCACCAGCTGGCAGTAATGAGCATCTTGCTATCGCTACTGAACCTGCAGAAACTTATAGGACGCGTGTCCCCGATCTGGAAGTCACAAACATAGTTTTAATCATCATCTGCTTAGCCTTTTCCCAACTATGTTGTGGTCGGCTTCCAGTCTAACCGGATGCAGCTGAGTACCAGTATTTTACATGGAGCGACTGCCTATCTGACCTCCACAACCCAGTAACTGGGTAATACGATACCCCTAGGTAAGACTGGTTGTCAGACTTTCAAGCTTCTGACGACTCATAACGACTGTCGAAGATCCTCGTATGACAGCCAGGACTAACAGCTTAACGTGCGCACCAAGGTACGGAATGACGTCAGTAATGTCTAAGATAAATTTTAGAAAGTGCATATGAATTTAAATAGTCACATTGGTACTTTCCCGGATTCGAACCCATAACCTCCTGCATGAGAGGGGGGCGCCTTAACCGATAGGCTATCACGACGTATCATCACAATATATAGCTTTAATCTATACAAATAAATAAAATGAAATTATCAGTTTATATAATGTCAAAATAAGACTATAACGCCTACCTGACTGCAGTATATGGACATGGCAGAGGCCTTCCTCTGCGACTCCTGCTTGGCGGCTGCGCGCACGCTGCCCGCCAGTTTCAGCTCCTCACGCGCGCGGCTCAACCTGCGCGGGCGCACAGATACAGTGTAGTTAACTTATGTGTGATAATAAATACCTTTGACTACATTTTGCCCATAATGTACTTACACCCCGATGGTAAGTACTTACACCCTGATAGTAAGTAGTAAGGACTTTTATTTTCCTACTCACCCCGATGGGGGAAAAGTTAAAAAGTTTGTTTGAACGTGATAATCTCAGGAATTGCTGGTCCGATTTGAAAAAATATTTTTGCTTGCTATAGCCCGTTTATCTAAAAAGATTATTGGCTATATAACATCACGCTACGACACGCGGGAACGAGGCAGTAACCAAAGACAAAGGCCATATCGTGGGATGTTGCAGTGACGTAATAAACCTGATCTTACCTTTTTTTTTAGGTGGTAAAAAACATCAAATGTGTCCTTCCGCCCTGAGTGGGGCGGAAGGGACTGTCAGACTTTTACTGACTAAAAAACCACCGTTTCTTCTGTTGCCCTTTACGTTCCGGGGCCACGGTGTTCTGTTAAGACGTCCCGCAACCCCGGCAGGCGTTTGGCCCCGTCCCTGTGCTGACAGCTCTTTGAGGCGCGCGCGAACAGAACGCGCCGTCGACCGTCCTTGATCAGACGGCGAGCTACCCATCACTCGCCGCCTGCACATCTTACCTAAGCTTCGCCTTTGGCAGCGAGTACCGAGCGATCCAGAGTCTCGCCTCTCTCAGCTCGGGCGGGCCCTCGTGGTACCACGTGCCTTCTCGTCCTCTGTCCCTCTCTATCCTAGCTTCCTCTTCTTCTAACTTCTTGTGGATCGCGTCTTCTCCTAGACTAGAAAAATATCAAAGTCAAAACATTTATTTCAATATACCATTTACAGGCACTTTTGAATTGTCAAGCAGTCTGTCAGTTAGTCAGAAAGTTGAAGCTAGTTGCTCGTTCCAAAACGGAGGTAGGCCTCTATGGAGAAGAACGAGCAAGAAACTCCACGGACACTCTTTTCAATTAGGTTTTTACAAAATCCTGGTTAAAATATTCTTGTTGCTTCTACATGTGAAAACAATGAAGATGAATATAAAACAGTAGTACAAAATAATAAAAATGTATACATAATATGTGCTGTTTTACAGTTCGAGGGCACTGCCAAAGAAATATCGACCTTGTGAAAATAGACATAAAGCTGAAAAAACATAAACTTACTTTGACAGTGATTCTGTATGTATGTTGATTACTATGTAGTAATACTTACTAGCTCAGCAGATCCCTTAGCCGCACCCTCCTCTCTGCCGGCCCCTCTCCGAACAGACACACGGGCTCGCCCAGCTGGCGTAGACTCCTGCGCACCTGCGGATCATCGTCGTCTTCTTATCTCATATTACCACTTACTATTACTTTATATTATACTAGCTTTATCCGCGTAAATGTTAGACCGCCGTTTCACCCCCTTGGGGGGGATTTTTGGAAAATCCTTTCTTAGCGGATGTCTGCTATCTTTAAACTACTTCTCTGCCAAATTTCATCTTTATATGTCACTAGCGACCCGCCCCGGCTTCGCACGGGTGCATGTATTATACATATAAACCTTCCTCTTGAATCACTCTATCTATTAAAAAAAACCGCATCAAAATCCGTTGCGTAGTTTTAAAGATCTAAGCATATATAGGGACAGACAGCGGTAAGCGACTTTGTTTTATACTATGTAGTGATAGTGATGAAGCAGTTTTCGATATTTCGTGATGGATTTGAATGAAAGCCACAGAGATAGAATAGCACTTAGGTTACATTATATCTCGGAAAAATGTATGGTTCCCATGAAACACATCCATACATTTGACTTTGAAGCGGAAGAAGTCGCGGGCGGAAGCTAATTATTACATAACATCACGCCTGTAATCCCCAAAGGGTTAGGCAGAGGTGTACCCATTATTACACCCACATTTTGCCAGTTATGTTTAAGCCCCATGTAAAAGGGGGCGAGCCTATTGCCATCAACCGATCACAAATCCAGCCTCCGAGGCTGCTACTGACAAATTTCTGATGGAAAAACCCAATAACACTTTGCCCGACCTAATTGCCTATGCCTTTGATTGTATACACTATGTAACAAAAACCCTGTCAGATCAGTGTTGCCGTTGATCAGTTTTTATGTTTTATTTTAATTTAATTACTTACTTCTTCTTTCTTCTTTTTTTTTTCACTGTGGAAAAATAATAATCTCAAATCCATTAAATGGTTACGTATATGTGTACGCAGTACGATGCCGAATAATACCCTTAAGGATCGGACAGGGTTTTTGTTACAGGCTGTATATAACCTTTTTGGTCTTGTGGTAGCTGGAGTGAAGTCCTACCTCATCGTCATCAGTAGAGACATTCAACTGGCGAGCTTTCCGTCTCCGTTCAAACTCTTCAAGCAGTGCCTTCTTGTCTCGAGACATTTCCTCTTCAAGCTCCATGTATTCTGAAGACAGAGTGACAGATAAAACATTATAACGCTGACTTGACCATCTGACTAATGGGTGCACCTCTGCCTTAACCTGCGGGGATTACAGACATGATGTATGTGGACCATCAACTGCTATTCATGCTTTCCGAGGCACAGAGGTGCGACACCAACAACTTTCAGTCTCTTCTGGTTGTTCATTCTTACCCGAAAATGAACACAAATCAAGACTTTTAATCTAATTTTATTTTTAAGTTTTTTAGTGCATGCCGTACTGTAAATATTGTGTGGCTCCTACGGAGATGTTTCCAATGGAAAATTCAGCCCGAAGATCGTCTTAAGGATCCACAAAATAGAAAAGATAATAGTAATTCTTACCATTGGAGACTTGGATGTCCCCCAGTTCTTTCCCGCCAAGATCGTCGGGGCCCTCCTTGGCAGCAGCCGCCAGGGCCGCCAGCCGGGCCTTCTCCTGCTCCTCCAAAGACCCATAGTGGACCTGCTTGGGCTTCTTCACCAGAATAACATCATCGTCGTCAGACATTTTGAGGTTATGTTTATTTTCTTGTTTGTTACCAGATATCACTAGTTTTTGGTCTTGGGAGATTTTTACTTGATTTGTCGGTATATTATTTGTAGCCAGTGTCAGGTATTTCTCACAGTAAACAGATAAATACTATATTTTTCCACAAATCAACAAACAGCGTTTTGTTGTCAATACAGTTGTCAATTTCAAGACGACAAAGCGACACAGACAATACAAATTATTACAAATATTCCTTTTGACGGAGTTAAAAATAAGTGTGGCGCATTTTTCGAAATTATATTTGTTTCAGGAAAACATGAAAATTGTTTAATAAATAATGAAACTTGATAATTGAGATATTATGTTTTATTTATTTGGTTTCTTTGTATTTGATTAAAAAATTTAAAAAAATGTCTGTGCAATCTATCTATTCTATGGTCGTTTCGTTGTTTACGTCAATCTATACTGGGTTTAGATTAATTACAAAATATTATAATTAATCCAACTAAAATGTAAAAAGACACAACGAATATAATTATAATGTTAATTAGCTGCATTAGCGTGTAGTTTTCGTGTTAAAACGTTCAATTGTGTATATATTAGTGACATAACCTGTAAGTGCGTAATAATTTCTTTAAAACCATGGCTCTGATGCTGTCGAGGCGGGAAGTTGAAGACTTGAGGTCTTCACTCGACCGCGCGATATACAGAACTATAGGAAAGTCGGATAGTTCCTTGCTATCAACTGTATCCTCCTGTCTAACTAGTGGGTAAGTAAAATCTAATCATAACTGTGTTTTGAAACAGTTTACAAACATATATTAAAGTTTATATCACTATTGCCTCGTTGGCCTAGTGGTTGCAAAGTGCGACTGCTGAGCATAGGGTCTTGGGTTCAATTCCCAGGGCAGGCAAAGTGTTATTGGGTTTTTCTATTAGGAATTTCTCAGTAGCAGCCTTGGAATCTAGATTTGCGCCCTATTACATGGGACTTAAACATAACTAGCAAAATGTGGGTGTACACCTCTGCCTAACCCCTAGGAGACTACAGGCGTGATGTTATCTATATTACTCATATTTCTATCAAACTTACTTAAATATTATGTAAATGTTTCAGCTATGAACGTAGAAAAATTATCGACAAGATTTCGGCACATATTGACTCAAAGAAAGCAAGCAAGCTCGCAGACAAGGTGATAGCGCTGGCACAGGAGTTGATTTCCAGCTCCAAGTCACAGAAACGGAAGCACGAGTCCAGTGACCGGGACAAGGATGTCAAGCGCTCTCGGCACGATGAGGTTTTCATATTTTCTTTATTAACTTACTGTTTGTTTCTCGCGATAAAGGAATATGGTACCGGACAATACAAAGTGAGCCTCCTCATATACCATGGAGTGCCAATGTGAAGTTAAACCGCAAACAAATTGTAATTGCCTATAGGTTGCGTTCCGGACACATGCCCTTTAATAATTTCAAATTATTGATGAGGAAAGCCGATAGGCCCAACTGTGATTTATGTGGTGTTGTTGAGGATTTGTATCATTTTTTGATGGAGTGTGCTCGTAGTGCACCTATGAGAGATTGTTTATTTAGAATGTTAAAAGTAAACCGGCTTGATGTGGGGCTGTTCCAGAGCATCTTAGCTGCGCAAACGTCGGGCGCGGCTAGGATGCTTTACCAGGCCGCAGACAGGCTGGTCAATGAGAGTTAGTGGAGCAGTGAAGGTTCTATGAGACTGACATAGTCGAGCAACGACTCAAAGTCCCCAAAAATAAATAAGATTAAAAAAAAAAAAAATCTTACTGTTGAAATGTCGTAGTTGTCATTGAGCAAGTACCAAGTTCTAAGTTTATCTTAGACATCACTGACATTGGTGAAGGAAAACATCGTAAGGAAAACTGGACTTATCCATACTAATATTATAAATGCGAAAGTGTGTCTGTCTGTCTGTCACCTCTTCACGCTTAAACCGCTGAATCGATTTTGATAAAATTTGGCATGGAGATAGTTTAAGATCCGAGGGAGGACATAGGATAGTTTTTATCCCGGAAATCACCCCCTAAGGCGGTGAAAAGGGGGGTGGAAGTTTGAATGCAAGTACGATATAAACAAGTTCCATGCGGACGTATTCACGGGCAAAAGCTAGTAGTTAATATAAGTCTGAAATCAGATATGCAAAATTAACTGTCTGTCTGTTATGCATTCACGACTAAACCACTGAACTGATTTTGATGTAATTTGGTACGGAGTAAGTTTGAACCCCAACAAAGGACATAGGCTACTTTTTATTGCACAACTTAGTCTGCGTCCGCGATAATTGTCATTTACGCGGACGAAGTCGCGGCAAACGCCAGTTTAAAAATACTATACCTAAAACCAGTGGCGTAGCTAGGCAACCAAGGGCCCTGGGGCAAATAAAAAAATGGGGCCCCACGCTATTTCTTAACTGGTTAGGTTTACTTTATCATCAGCTCTTTTTCGAGCACTCAGGGCAGGTAATAAAAATATTAAACAGTAACAACACAAATTGCAATTAATACATGGTGTAGGTAGGTATTGGGCAACAAAACGAAATAGAAAATATTCAAGGTTTATTATACAGGGTGTTTGGTGCAACCTTTGCTAAATCGAATTGGCCAATATAATAGGAGAGGTCATTTATGTCGGTCAGTTATGGGGACGCCTCATAACTCAATATTTGTCACACCGGTTTTTTTATAACAATTTATTAATATTAATTTTTCAAAAATTCCAAAACCGAGCATTTAAGTTTTAATTATTTTTTAAGTTATTTGTATAAGTAGGCTTCAAATTTCATTTTCAACCGACTTCAAAAAGGTGGAGGTTCTTAATTCAGCGCGTATGTTTTTTTTTGTATGTATGTTACCTGATTACTCAGCCAATTATGAATAGATTTGTATGATTCTTTTTTGTTTGAAAGAGTATACTTTGCCTAAAACCATATTATAAGTACGTAATATTTTTATTTCAGGTTAAAGAAGAGAAAGAAGGGAAAGAAGATAAAAAAGAGGAGAAGAAGAATGGAGTAGAGTTGCCCACTATCTTGCAGGAGGGGGAGACGGTTGGGTCCAAGATGGCTGTGCTGAGTGCAGACAGAATTAAGGTAGATACATTTAGGTTGTGCTTATTTAAGTTTATCTTAGACATCACTGACATTGTTCCATGCCTCGGAAAGCATGTTAAGCCGCTGGCCCCGGCTGTCATACGTGGATCTTTTACAGTTGTTACTAGTGTTCCGAAGCCCGACAGTCTGACAACCAGTCTTATCAAGGGGTATTGTATTATACATTACTTTGACTTTGACTTTATTTTTTTTATTGTTTTTTCTCACATTCAAATCATCAAAAGTTTAAGAAGAAACATTTTTAATAATTATTTCTCGGACTAGTAGCCCTTTTACTTTGCGGGGCCCTTAGGCAACTGCCTACCAATACATAATCCGGCCCTGTACTCGCTTGAAATTTCCATTCATCAATTTTATTTTTTCATGTAAATGTTTCAGCTCATGATGGCGAACGCTCAAAAGGAAATTGAGGAACGGAAGCGCGCCCTGATGGCTATGAAGGGAGAGTCCAAAAGTGGCGTCAGCGTGGCTGCCGCAGCCGCCCAGCAGTTGAAGCTGCAGGTGCAGCAGAACAGCTCCATCGCACCCCCTAGCGTCATCAAACCTGTATTATATTCCAAGCCCGGTAAGTTTATTTTTTATTTTATTTTTTACTAGTACTCTCCCCGCGACTTCGTTCGCGTGATTTTTCTTACGGATCCCTAATTTTTTGTATAATAAAATATAGCCTATAGCACTCAGTGATAACGTAGCTTCCAATTTGTGAAACAATTTTCAAAATCGGTTCATTACTTCCGAAGATTACCCCCTACATACAAACTTACAAATGTTACCTCTTTATAATATTAGTATAGATATAAGACTACCTTCTGCCCGCGACCTCGTCCGTGTCAAACTTGGTTTGTTAATACAAACTTTGGACCCCTGTTTCATCCCCTTAAGGGGTGAATTTTGGAAAATCCTTTCTTATCGGATGCCTACGTCGTACAAAGAACACACCCTCCAAGTTTCAGGTCTCTACGATCAGCGGTGTAGGCTGTGCGTTGATCCTTCATGAGAGGTCGTGGAGTTCTTGGTCCCTTCAATATGTCCACAACCAGTTGGTTCCCAAATATGGTCATGTGATGGGAAGAAAATATTACTTTCGGCTTCGATAAATGTCTTTTTACAGCTGTCGTGTTTGTCCACAGTTGGGAACGCCATGAGCCAGGAAGAATTGGAGAAGCAACGCAAAATAGCTGAACTGCAAGCGAGGATACAGAGGAAATTAGCTGGTGAGTGAGAGAACGACTGATCTTAATATTATTTATACTTTATGCAACAAAAGTACAAAGGACTACCTCGTCTAGTGGTCGCATAGCGCGACTGCTGAGCATGAGGTCTTGGGTTCGATTCCCACGTCGAACAAAGTGTTATTGGGTTTTTCCATCAGGAATTTCTCAGTAGCAGCCTCGGAGGATTTGTGCCCAATTGATGGCAATAGGCTCGCCCCCTATTACATGGGACTTAAACATAGCTGGCGAAATGTGTGTGTAATAATGGCGGAACTGAAGTCTCTTTAACCTGGTTACTCCTCAGGTGGAGCCCTGACCAGTACAGCGGGCAGTGGGCCTGCGCCCCTGATCTTGGACCGCGAAGGTCGCACTGTCGATACCAGCGGCAAGCGAGTACAGCTGACACATGTTGCTCCCACTCTTAAGGTAACCAAGACAAGAGTAGAGAAAACCTACAATAACATGGCGCGCCCCCCCACAATTCAAAACGTTTAAAAGTGTGTGTATTTAAAAGACTCACAACGCATGTGTGCGTACTGAGACGGCTCTCGAAACAAAAACAAATCAGCGATTTGTTGCTCGACTAGCGGCGTCATTAATCACTCATTATTACTAGTAGTGCGCTGCACTGACATACTCTATGAAAATGACAGGTGCGTTGTCTTGTGCGGTAGGCTATTTATGGTTAGTTGACATACAAATCTGCCGGCCTGCTACTGAAGACGATTACTTACAACAACATACAAACTCTTTCATACGGATGTGACTACACACATTGAAATAGTAATATGGAGGGGCGCGCCATGTTATAGTAGTTTATCTCTACGTATTTAGTTTCTTACCCATTCTTCTCCATACAAAACTACATTTTGGAAGGGGCAACAAGATTTAATTGTTATATTTTTCTTGTATATGACGTTCAATGGTACCTTTTAATGACTTAATTGAAATAAATTATTTCACTTTGACCGCGGCTTGGTGTTGAATATTAAATTTTAATTCAGACAAAAAATTATTAAAGGTGTTACATTTTTCTGTTTTGACCAATGAAATATAAATACTAATATTGATTGAGTTCTTATGTAATTTTTTATTAGAAGCTTTTATTTAGCTTGCACTGTTCGTATGTCATGTATGTAAGTAAGTTGTCCTTTCAAAATTTGCAAACCATTTTTCAACCATTTCTTGATATCCGATTGAGCTGAAATTTTGCATACACCTTTAGTTCTGATGACAATACAATGTCCAATTATTGGAATAATTACAAATTAAAGCTTGTTTTTTTTTTTAAATATGATTATTTTTAATTAGTTTATTTTATTCCAAAGCGTTTTTAAATATTCTAGGCGAATATCCGCGCAAAGCGTCGCGAGGAGTTCCGTCTGCAGCTGGCGGGCTCGGGCACGTCCCCCCCGCCGGCGCAGGCGGCGTGGCAGGACGCGCGGCTGGCTGCGCGTGCGCCGGCGCGCCCGCGCCGCCCGCTGCGCTTCCACGAGCCCGGCAAGTTCACCATGATGGGGGACCGGCTCAGAATGAAGGTATACTACTGCTCATCACCAGACAGAGTGGGCGAGTGGTTCTCCCTCTCTGACATCAATATCGAATAGTACTTTTAAATTCATACACTCATTTATTCAAACTGCCTCGTTGGTCCAGGTCGCAAAGCGCGACTGCTGAGCATGAGGTCTTGGGTTCGATTCCCGGGTCGGGCAAAGTGTTACTGGGTTTTTCCATCAGGAATTTCTCAGTAACAGCCTCGGAGTCTGGATTTGTGCCCGGTTGATGGCAATAGGCTCGCCCCCTATTACATGGGACTTAAACATAACTGGCGAAATGTGGGTGTACTGATAGGTACACCTCTGCCTAACCCTTCGGGGATCACAGGCGTGATGTTATGTTTATGTTTTTATACTTTCGGCGATGTAAGAGGTCGGATTTGACGTTTCTCCTACGTAATAATTTGAAAAATCAAATTCATAATCCTGAATAATTACTATGTTACCCATACATTATAACAACGAGTATCACTTGTAAACATCAAGTTTAACTTAATTTTGAAAAAATACACTCACAAACACGAATTAATTGCCGATTTATATTTTGACAAGACGTTTTGACAACACTACACAAAGGATTTTAATAGCTGTCAAATCCGGCTTGTTAGGATGTCCAGAATATAGTTTACAATATTTTTCTTATTATATTATGTACATAATTTTCGCATGAATAAATAGTTTTCCTTTTTTTTCTTTTATTACATACATACTTCTAACGTCTTTAAAATCTTGGGCAACTACTCAAATATTCATGATATATATTTCAGGCGCAACTAGAAAAACTGCAAAACGAGATATCTCAGATAGCTCGCAAGACTGGCATCTCTTCTGCGACCAAGCTAGCGCTACTTGCCGCGGACGCGCCTGACTCCGACAGAGTACCTGACATTGAATGGTGAGCATACTACTCTACTACTACTAATGTTACTAATATTATAAATGCGAAAGTTTGCGTGGATGGATGTTTGGATGGATGATGGATGATGGATGGATGGATGGATGTATGTATGTATAAATGGATGGATGGATGTTTGGATGTATGTATGGATGTTTGGATGGATGGATGTAAGGATGGATGGATGGATGGATGTATGAATGAATGGATGGATGGATGTTTGGATGTATGTATGGATGTTTGGATGGATGTATGTATGAATGGATGTATGGATGGATGTTTGGATGGATGTTTGTTTGTTTCTCTTTCACACAAAAAACCTAAGGAATGGATTTCGATGAAACTTAATAACAGTAATCTCTAAAAGGACTCCGAGGCTGCTACTGAGAAATTCCTGATGGAAAAACACAATAACACTACCCGACCTGGGAATCGAACCCAAGACTGAGATTTTCGCGTAAACAAATAGTTTTTCTTTCATTCTTTTGAATATAGATTTTATATTTCCAGGTGGGACAGTGTAATACTGATGACGCCTGAGGAGCGACAAGCCAAGCGTCAAGCCGAGGCGCCTGACGCGTCAGACCAGCGCACGCACTCGCAGCGTGTGGACGCGTGCCATGTCGGTGACGACGACATTGTAGACAATCTCAACGAGGCAGCCATCACCAACTTGGTGGAACATCCGCAGCAGTTGAGGCCGCCTAGTAAGTGTTTTGGAGCTTATTTTAAAGGGTTTAGAGTTTATTTTGCGTTGGTATTGTTGCTAGAGGAATCGTGTGGAAACCTGGACTTATAATGAACTGATTTTTCCCAAAGTGGGCGATAACGCCCCCTTGTGGGCGCTGCAGGCCTAAAGGGGGGCGGTAAGGGTGTTACCACACCAATCGATCGATAGCCGATAGATGCCATCGATCGATGGTAGAATGGATTGGTCGACGTCGATCGATAGTTTCTACCACACCAATCGATCGATAGCCTAGAATGGATTTGTAATTTCATCTACTGGACTCCCGGCTGTCATACTCGGATCTTTGACAGTCGTTACAGGTCGTCAGAAGCCCGATAATCTGACAACCAGTCTTACCAAGGGGTATCGTATTACCCAGTTACTGGGTTGTAGAGGTCAGATAGGCAGTCGCTCCATGTAAAATACTGGTATTCAGCTGCATCCGGTTAGACTGGAAGCCGACCCCAACATAGTTGAGAAAAGGCTAGGCAGATTTATTGATGGCAATAGGCTCGTCATCTATTACATGTCACATTGGACTTAAATCCTGACTAATATTATAAATGCGAAAGTAACTCTGTCTGTCTGTCTTTTCTTCACGCCTAAACTACTGAACCGATTTGTGTGAAATTTGGTACAGGGTAAGTGTGAACCCCAACAAAGGACATAGGCTACTTTTTATTCGACTTCGACTTCGTCTGCGTCCGCGATAACCGACATATACGCGGACGAAGTCGGCGGGCAAAAGCTAGTTTAGTATAACTGGCGAAATGTGGGTGTTCTAATGGATACATCTCTGCCTAACCCTTCGGGAATTACAGGCGTGATGTTACGGTACAAGTTTAAATAGGCTATAGGTACTTGCATACCCGGAAACCTAATCAAAAATACGGATTAGTGATCGCAGTATGATCTTTGTTATCGACGGTACGTCAGCCTTCGAGCCTACTTATGTGATCGCGTGTAACGAAACCATAGCGCGATCTAATTCGAGCCCAACGCCATCTATCGAGCTATGCGACAACTCGCAAAATTTTTTTAGGTGATTTTTTTTCGATTTTTTTATTAAATTTGTTTGTAAATTTGTTGGTTATTTTTTTTCTTGTTGTGTTGTATTTTTTTTGTTTTGAAATTTGGTAGTTTTTATTGTTTTTTGTGTTGAATTATGTTGTTTGATGAAATTTAGTTTTCTTTGAGATATAATGTAGTATTTTTTTTAAAAGTAGTAATTTTAAGTATTTATTTATTTCTTTGGCCTCGTTGGAAAGAGCGACAGCTGAGCATGAGGTCTTGGGTTCGATTCCCAGGTCGTGCAAAGTGTTTTTTCATCAGAATTTTTTAGTAGCAGCCTCGGAGTTTGGATTTGTGCCCGGTTGATGGCAACAGGCTCGCCCCCTATTACATAGGACTTAAACATAAGTGGCGAAATGTGGGTGTACTAACGGGTACACCTCTGCCTAACTCTTCGGGGATTACAGGCGTGATGTATGAACTCTAGTAGAGTTAAAAGATTTACGGAAAAATACAATAAGTAACACAAGGTTTGAGTACAAATTAATATCTTATTTATTAGTAATTAACGTTACAATATTTGCTTAATTAATATCTTATATTATTTTACCTTATAATTAACAATTAATCAAATGGTCATTAATTTATTAGTTAGACAAACAGGAAACATTAGTTATCAATACATATGAATAAAATTGAAATGTCTGTCTGTATGTTACAATAATATCTTATTTCTAAATGCATATTAATACAACAAAACATTTATTTTCATTTTTTTTTGAAGTGAAAACTTCTTTAGCGGCGTTGAGCACTTTTTCTGTAATGGGTATAAAATCTTAAACTCGCGTCAGGACACGTGCGCGTCAGGACACGTGACCTGATCGAAAAAGCGTAAGACGGATGGAGAGTAGACAGCTATCCCCTCTCTACGGCGCGGCGAAAATGTATGCCTGGGCCTACTGTTTCGTTTAGACAGCGCAGGGCGCTTGCGCGAATGTTCGTGTATGTGAAACGTAAACGTAAACGTTAATAATCAAGTTTTCACTTCTGCCGGCACTCCCGGAGTGCAACCCGTTTTTTTTTTTTTGCTACCTGTCAGTTTGTTCTAGCTTATCTCCGAAACGGCTGAATCGATTTTGACGAGACCTTTACTGGCATGACTAACATAGACTACTTTTATTATAGAAATATAATTAGGGTTCCGCGCAAAATACTTAAAACCTCTCCAAATAACCGACATAATTTTATTTATTTAAAATTTTATGCAGCAAAAGTACCAAAGCGGACTTAATGCCTTAGGCATTCTCTAACAGACAACCATAGGTGGTGAATAGATAACATGGTAGGTGCAAGTTATTGTACAGTACCGGTCATAAGTGCAGTAGCATGCTAAGGTTTGAATTGCTGTGAATATGGGGTACAGGCCGTACCTACATCTGTGTGTATAAGTGATGTATTCAAAGTTAAAGTCAAACTGAAATAATTTATTTAATTAGGCCATTATAAGGCACTTTTGAACGTAATAACACAGTACCTACGTACACTTAAAAATTCGCACACGACGTCGAAAGGTCGTTTTCGAAGTTTAACTAAAGTGTCAATCGATTTGCTTTGTAGATTGCTACTCCACTTATGACCGCTACTGTACGGAAGTAAAATAAACAAATAAGAGATTAAAATTGAAAACAATTACCTTAATTAATTAAAATGTACACAAGTACAAACTAATTAAAATTCTCTATACATATAATTTGTTTTAAACACCCCATATCATGATTGTTTTCTCTCTTTATTAGTCTGATTAAAATAAATATTTTGACTTTGACCTTGACTTTGACTTTGACCTTGACTTTGACTTTAAACAGTAATCTTAATAGTCATCATTATTTTCTGGTAAACAGAAGCTACCAAATCGCCTCATAAACTGCGGACAACGAATATTGCAGATTATACAACCAGTCTTAATCGTAATCTTATCCGTAGTTGTAGTTGCTGATAAATTAACGTAGCTAGGAGTAGCGTAGGTGTTGTTAGTCGTAGCGTAAGTGTTGTTATACGTAGCCGATCCGTTGTTAATTGTTGTTGGCGGGAAGTTAGGTGCATATGGAGATAAATTATCTTTGTTAAAATTGTTATTGTTGACTGGATTTGGTGCGTACGGTGAATCGTAGATTCCTGTGTTGTTGGTAGGCAAAGTGTTGTTGATTGTTGTTGGTTGTTGAGTGTAGTTTATAGGATACGGCGCTAAATTGTTGTACGAAGGAGGATAGTTGGTGGCTGTGTTGTTGGGCCAATATCTTGGAGCGTACGGTACAGGTGCGTTGTTGTAGTTGTTGTTATATCCGGGTGTGACGTTGTTATATCCGGGTGCAAAATTGTTATATCCGGATGCACCGTTGTTATATATGGGTGTAACGTTGTTATATCCGGCTGCAGCATTGTTATATCCGGGTGCACCGTTGTTAAATCCTGGCGCAATGTTGTTATATCCGGCTGCACCGTTGTTATATCCGGGTGTAACCGTGTCATATCCGGATTTCTTCGCAGGATTTTCGGACGGATTCTGGTAGTTGAAAAAATGTGGCGCGTTGTTTGAATTTCTATATCCGGGTGTTGTGGTCCCGGTATTCCCAGATGCCGAATTCGGTCCATATCCGGGTGGATATTCGTACGGATATGATCTTATAATGGGTCTGTTGTAAACGTTATTTATTCCAGAATTATTTCTTGTAGTATTGAATAGAAAATTCCAATTTGGATTAAAAATGTCGTACCTATTTCCGATAGTTTTTGGAGTCTGACTTCCATTATTAGTGTTTCCGTAAGTTTTAAAGTCGATCGGCATTGTTGTTTTTTTGTAATAAGCGTACCTTTTTTCCCTTTTAAGTATGTCTGTTTGTATGTTGTTATCTCGTAAAATAGATGCTTGATTGACGTCTAAACTTCTTCTTACTCTTACATCAAAATCTGGATCTTCAATTTTTATGCCATAGTTTTGGGTTTGAGCAAAAATGTTCATTAGACCAACTACTAGGTAAACAGGTAACATTTTTGATACTGAATTTATATGCACAGTTTCGTTTTTTAATTATGAACACACTAGCGACTCGCCCCGGCTTCGGCCGCAATGGAGATACAAAAACTTTCCTCTTGAATCACTCTATTTATTGATGAAAACCGCATTAAAATCCGTTGCGTAGTTTCAAAGATCTAAACGGCCGGAAGCTACTTTGTTTTATACTATGTACAATTGTTCTCAGTTTCTTAAGTTATTTCACTGATATTTAAAATACTTTTAATCACTTTTTAATTTAAATAAATCTTCAAGAGATTATTTTCAAAAGAAATAAATAGCTATATTATTTATTAGATTTCACAAAAATGTTTTTAAATTAATTTTATTATATACTTTCGGCACTATGCGAATCTCTGTTACAGACACAAATGACAATATAGTCCTAATATTATGTATTTAATATATAACTATGATATATAATAATAGTTACAATTACCACGAACATCTATATTTAAAACTTAACGCGACACAAGCTATCAACATGACGTAAGCTTGTTTTAATTAATTCTTAGTAATTACTAGCTAATACCCCCGACTGCGTTCGCGTTTTGTCAGTTATCACAAAGTAATTTTCAACGCGGTACCCTAAATTATTTTTTACATACATACATACAAACTCACGCCTTTTTCCACCAACCACAGAACGCCACCTGCTACGATCCTTACATACTCCTTTCGCCTCGTCCACGTTCATACATCTCGTCATACAAGCACGCCGGTTACGAGTACTGCGCACCTGACCTTTCTGAAGAACCTCACCAATAAGGTCAGTGTAGGTCTTCCTAGGGCGAGCCCTCCCTGCGTTGCCACTCACCTCTGCCATATAAATACCTTCTGTTAATTGTCTTTCAATCATCAAAATCGAATTATTTTTCTCAAAATAACAGCTTAAGTTACTCCTTATAATATCAGCTGTCTGCCAAAGAAAATCCCGTCAAAATCGGTTCAGTCGTTTTAAAGATTACAGGACAAACGCGACAGACAGACAAGAATTTTAAATACTTACTGTTTTTTTTATATATCATTAAGCTTATGTACCTATTGACCACAATGACACAATCAATTTATACAACGTGTAACGGAAAGGGTATATACATACCAAGAGCAAGGCTTCTTTGGATGATAACTAACGATATGGCAAGGGTTTTTTAATCCTATCCTACATGTTCGGAAATTATGATCAACAAAGAACACCGCCTGCAGTAGGCTACTATGCGGTACTAGGCGCGCAGAATTACGGAAGAGATTTATCGTGATACTAGCGACCCGCCCCGGCTTCGCACGGGTGCATGTATTATACATATAAACCTTCCTCTTGAATCACTCTATCTATTAAAAAAAACCGCATCAAAATCCGTTGCGGAGTTTTAAAGATCTAAGCATATATAGGGACAGACAGACAGAAAAAGCGACTTTGTTTTATACTATGTAGTGATTAGGCAAGTAACGTGGAAAGTTTTTGACCCACGTAGTGCGGTTTGACATGTTTGTTATGATTTGAATTTAAGAAACATATGAAACCGAAAATTTGGTATCAATTCTTAGAGTATTTTATATTGAGCTGAAACCCTTGCCATATCGTTAGTTGTCATCCAAAGAAGCCTTACTCTTTGTATGTATATACCCTTTCCGTTACACGTTGTAATATAAGTTACATTTTTGGTTACTGCTGCGCCCCCATGACTCGTAGCGTGATGTAACATAGCATATATTAACATAACATAACGCCTGTAATCCCCGAAGGGTTAGGCAGAGGTGTACCCATTAGTACACCAACATTTCGCCAGTTATGTTTAAGTCCCTTGTAATAGGGGGCTAGCGTATTGCCATCAACCGGGCACAAATCCAGACTCCGAGGCTGCTACTGAGAAATTCCTGATGGAAAAACCCAATAACACTTTGCCCGACCTGGGAATCGAACCCAAGACCTCATGCTCAGCAGTCGCGCTTTGCGACCACTAGACCAACGAAAAAAAACAGCATATGAATGTGGCTATCACATACAAAAAGAGTTTTTTTCAATCCCACTGGTAGTTTATACAGACATCATCATCTACCTAGCCTTTTCCCAACTATGTTGTGGTCGGCTTCCAGTCTAACCGGATGCAGCTGAATACCAGTATTTTACATGGAGCGACTGCCTATCTGACCTCCACAACCCAGTAACTGGGTAATACGATACCCCTTGGTACGACTGGTTGTCAGACTTTCGGGCTTCTGACGACCAGTAACGACTGTCAAAGATCCACGTATGACAGCCGGGACCAACAGCTTAACGTGCTTTCCGAGGCACGGAGGAGTCTCGGTGTGTAAAGATGGTCACCCATCCATGGACCTACCCCGGCAAGCGTAGCTTAACCTGATGGATCGACCCGTGTGGCTGTTATTAGTTTATACAGACATACAACCAAAAAACCTCTTCATCTTTATTATAGGAGTACTTGCTTTTGCATAAATGAAGACGAAGTCGGAATAAAAAAAAATAAAAAAGTTTTTATTCACTAAAAATACTTTATTACACGACTAAGGAGTGTTATGTGTTCAGGGTTAATGTATGTATGTATGTATGTATGTGAGTTTCTTTATTCCACCATAACTTTTAAACGCCTGAACCGATTTAGATGTATGGGGTATCGTTACAATCCTTGCGTCGTTCCGAGTAACATAGGCTAGTAAAAAATAAAAAGATACCAGCCTCAATTTATTTTTTCTATGAATCTGGTCGTGTCTATGTTTATCGTCTAGAATTTGACAAGTAGATTTAAAAAATATACAACACTGTAAATAAAAAACGTCGTAAAAAAACTGTCGAGTGAACAAAGTACAAATATGTGCAATTTTTGCAGTCGTGTTTTTTAATTTTTTAATTATAGTAGCTAGTTTTCACACGACATTTACCTCTGCCAAACTGCTTGCAGTTTGTTGGCAGATGTAGATCCTTTTGCTTTTGTACATAAATATTAATATTTTATAATGACACTTTAATTAATGTACCCCCTTTCTTGGGGTTCAAACTTACCCCATACCAAATTTGATCAAAATCGGTTCAGCGGTTTCATCGTGATAATGTAACAGACAGACAGACAGAGATACTTTAGCATCACTACATAGTATAAAACATAGTCGCTTCCTTCTGTCTGTCCCTATGTATGCTTAGATCATTAAAACTACGAAACGGATTTTGATGCGGTTTTTTTTAATAGATACAGTGATTCAAGAGGAAGGTTTATGTATCTAAATTGCACCCGTGTGAAGCCGGGACGGGTCGCTAGTTTATAATAATCAGCACATCCTGTGTCAGTTATCAAGACAAGACAAGTCGTAATATAACACTATGTCATATTTATCTAAAAAGGTTATCAATGAGGTCTTGAAATATAATAATATCTAAATTTCAACGAAATATTATTGTTTTTAAGTTGCTTGGAATACTGATTTTTTATTTAGATTCTTTATAATATCATCACGACTGTAATCCCTGAAAGGTTAGAGAGAGGTGTACCCATTTACTACTTTTCGTTTTTTTTTACTTTTCTTTAATTCAAGGAAAAAATATTTGTATACATACTTACATAAACTCACGCCTTTTTCCCATGGGGGTAGGCAGAAACCACAGAACGCCACCTGCTACGATCCTTACATACTCCTTTCGCCTCGTCCACGTTCATACATCTCGTCATACAAGCACGCCGGTTACGAGTACTGCGCACCTGACTTTTCTGAAGAACCTCAGTCCTCACCAATGAGGTCAGTGTAGGTCTTCCTAGGGATTTAGAACATGACGGCTATAGTTCCCAAAGCGTACTGCAGAGGCAGGAGGGGGGAGAGGTAGGTTGGGCAGGGTGGGGCGGACTGGCTCGGCAGAAGGCATGGCTCCCTGACGTTTCGGGCGACGCAGGTGCTCTCGGGGCATGGCTGCTTCGGGAAGTACCTGTGTCGCATAAACAGGGAGCCGGACGCTCGGTCTCACCACCGCGTGGACTAACGGGTGCCCTCATCTCTGAAGTAGGCAGTGACCTGTCGCTGCCGGCCGTCGTTGCTTCGATGGTCGGCGGAGGGTCCTGGGGCGCGATTGTCTTTTGCGAAATGGTTATCTAGCAGAAGGAGGCTGCGGAAAGTGATAGGCAGACAACGCCTTCTTCCGGTCCCCCTAAATAGGTCAAGGGCTGGCAGACTTAGGGACGCTCATCGCCCCTCATTCAACCGGACCCAAGATGGCGGCGCGTAGTGTTTCACGCGCGCCCCTCTTTGACGTCGCAGGGGGAGTTAAACACTTCACTCCTACCCTTGACCTGAGGAAGCCCGCAGAGCCGGACCCGTGGAGGATCGCGGAAGGCACGTACGTTTCCGTGATCCCCGGCGTAAGTGTGCGAAGGGAATACCGGGGTGGTTTTCAGTTAGTATGAGTCTGACAGACTCCTCCGCCCTCAGGGCGGGGGACATCTATGAGGATTTTAGCACGTTCAGACCGGCGTGTACCACCGGTGGAGCACGGAGTATTTGCTGATCCGGCGAGGTGTACCACCGGTGGCCACGTCACACTATACTTTCAATATACTAAATGAGGTGCCGGTCTGAACGTATTATGATAACCCTTTATTTAGGATGTTTAGAAAGTTCATATTGGTATGAAAAGCTTAGGTGGAAAGTATACCTAAGCTTTTTATACGAATATGAACTTTGATAAGGAGTTAGGATTGGCGAATAAAATAAAATTCAATCACGTTTTCATTTTAATAATTCATTTTAAAAGCTTATTTAATTTACAAAATAAAAATTAAATGCAAAATTATAATAAAACATATAAAAATATACAGCGTTTACGTCCTTATTTAATGAAATATTGTTTCGAAATGAATGAACCGATTTTATTAATTAAACTTCCTGCATTTGAGCAGGATACATGTCTAATAAACGAATAAAAAATATGTTTAAAAACAAGCTTTAATTTTAAATTCTACAATATTGAGTATTGGACATTGTATTGTCACCAGAACTAAAGGTCTATGCAAAATTTCAGCTCAATCGGATACAAACAAACGGTCGAAAAATAGTTTGCAAATTTTGAAAGGACAACTTATTTACATACATACTTACACACGAACAGTGCAAGCTAAATAAAAGCTTGTAAAAACTTAGACCATGACATCTTCATTGTATCATTCCATTCTTTTGTACCAGCTGAAAGCCAAGCATTCAAAACTATACCCTGTATACAGGGTCATTAAAAATTTAAAAAAAAAAACAGCTATTCCATACATTATGATCGTGTTGTAAAGCTTTTTTGTATGGAACATCTGTTTTTTTTTCATGATTTCAGGGTTGGTCCCATAGTAAAAGTTGTTCATAACGATGAGTACAATGACCCCTTTTCAGGTTTCTGGTAAATTTTCAATGACCCTGTATGTACTTGTCTTAATAATCGTCATAGCTGTCATCTCTGACGCATTTCCCGATACTTGTCATGCGCATACCGACCGGACAGTCGCTGCACGCAATCACACACGCATCCATAGACTTCTCTACTTTAGTTATGGTAGAATTAGCTCTAACACGATCACATTTACAGTCCTTCAAACTGCCAGTGTTGATAGAACCGTTTCCGGTGTTATTATAGGCGTTCGGCGGTTGAAAGCCGGAAAATGGGTTGTTTGGTACTGGAAAGCCGTTGTTTGGTACTGGATAACCGTTGTTTGGTATTGGATAGCCGTTTCCTGTGTTATTAAACCCGGTCGGTGGTTGAAAACCTGGGAATGGGTTGTTTGGCACTGGATAGCCGTTGTTTGGCACTGGATAGCCGTTGTTTGGTACTGGAAAACCGTTGTTCGGTACTGGATAGCCATTGTTCGGTACTACATAGCCGTTTCCGGTGTTATTAGAGCCGTTCGGTGGTTGAAAACCTGGAAATGGGTTGTTTGGTACTGGATACCCATTGTTAGGTACTGGATAGCCGTTGTTCGGTACTACATAGCCGTTTCCGGTGTTATTAAAGCCGTTCGGTGGTTGAAAACCTGGAAATGGGTTGTTTGGTACTGGATAGCCGTTGTTGGGTGCTGGGAACACGTTATTTGGTACCGGATAGACGTTGTTTGGTACTACTGGATAGATATTGTTTGGGACTAGATAGCTGTTGTTTGGTCCTGAAAATCCGTTATTTGGTACTGGATAAACGTTGTTAGGTACTGGAAAACCGTTGTTGGGTACTGGATAGGCGTTGTTTGGCACGGGGTAGCCATTGTTTGGCACTGGGTAGGCGTTGTTAGGTGCTGGGAACACATTGTTTGGTACTGGATAGCCGTTGTTAGGTACAGGAATACCGTTGTTTGGCACTGGATAGACGTTGTTAGGTACTGGAGATCCGTTGTTTGGCACTGGATACCCGTTATTAGGTACTGGAAAACCGTTGTTTGGCACTGGATAGACGTTAGGTACCGGATACCTGTTGTTAGGTACTGGAAAACCGTTGTTTGGTACTGGATAACTGTTGTTAGGTACTACATAACTGTTGTTAGGTGCTGGATAACCTGGATGTCCGACTGGGTATCCTGAGTAAGGTACGGGTGTGACCGGTTTAACCGGCCTGACGATAAACCCAGAAGGGTTAGTCGCATTATTAAAACTGTTGTTATATCCGGATCTTACGTCAATGTTATTGAAATTGGGATACCCGGGTCTGGATACGTTAACGTTACTGCTCTGACCCGGGTAAATATAACGTTCTGTCGTCGTAACAATGATTACTCCACTGGTATTTTTTGCCGGAGACATATATCCGGATTGACCGGGGTATATGATTCTGTCATATGGCCGGATCGTACTGTTTTCTTTCTGGTACCGAGTCACGTTGGCCGCAAATTCTCGACTACTGTTGGTTCCCCAACTCGGACGGTTTGTCGCATTTTGTGGTGCAAAATACCCCTTAATAAACCTCTTTGCTCTCTGATGGTTTATGATCGCATCCTTGTCTATGTTTTTTAGTGTGTCTTCGAAGTTCTGTGCTCGGAATGATACGCCGTAGTCGCTATGGGCTATGGTTAGGCCAAGTCCGAGAAGGAAGTATATAATCACCATTTTTGTCACCAATCCTTGAGCAAGCGTGGTGATCAATGCTCGTGCCTTCTCTGTATGAGAAGAGGGGTTTGCTCTGCAATGGAACAGTAAAAGGCTGGCTTTATTGTTATTATTTTGGTTGTAATCGTTCACTACTTGTATTTGGTTTAAATATTTTTTCTTCACAATTTTTTTTGTCACTTTAATACACTTTTTTTCTTTAATATATCAGCTGACTGTTTCAAAGATGATTGCTCGCTAACTGTGAGATATTGACACATTACTTATCTGAACATGCATACCTATATTTTAATAGGTATATGTGTGTCGTATTCATAATCTATACATATAAATAAAATTGAAATGTCCATTTGTTATGTCAAAATAATAGTTACTAGGATTTTGTAAAAACCTAATTGAAAAGAGTGCCGTGGAGTTTCTTGCTCGTTCTTCTCCATAGAGGCCTACCTCCGTTTTGGAACGAGCAACTTTACCTCGACTTTTCATTCTATTCAGTAACTTGACAGCTAAAGGGTTACCAGATTTTGACAAAAAAAAAGATAGTGAGGTGGTGTAAGAATGAACGAAATCGAATGAACTTAAATAATGTACTTATAAGCAAACTTTTTATTTTAAATTTAATAACTGAGATACGCAAGTACTCCATGAAGAAGGAGTCACATTACAAAGTCCTTTAGCAAATAATATTGTCATCTAAAATATTTATTATTTTTTGTTTTTACCTATGCCAGTGTGTTCCTATTAGAGGAAAATAAAATAAGGATATTACTTTTATTAACAATTATTAATTATTCTTGTATTCCACATCGACTAAACAAATATTTAAAGTTTTATTTAAATTAAACCATTTTTATCATTCATTCTTTACGCAAAATCGTTCACTACCCCAACACTATTAGCATGGTTATGGTAACATTATGGTTTAGAAACTCTGACACTACGGTGTGTGGGGCACTGGGGCCGTAAGACCTTACTGCCCGCACGATAAAGAAAGAAGAGTATTAAAAGCAAAGAAAAGTCGCGTGGCGAACTAGTCTTTTTATTACCTACTTGATGTTGAAAAGGTTATCATATGGAGTAAAATTATCTTTCTAAGGCGGAATTTTAATTGGTTCATTAGCCAATCAGCTTCAACTCTGACTGATTTCTTGACAATTCAAAACACATACATTCATACATAAACTCACGCCTTTTTCCCATGGGGGTAGGCAGAAGCCACAGAACGCCACTTGCTACGATCCTTACATACTCAAAAAAGATTCAAAAGTGATTGTAAATAGTTTACTTCAGCGTTTCTCAACCATTTTCAGTTCGCGACCCCTTAAGAAAATTGAGCACAATTTCAAGGACCCCCTTAATAAGAAAAAATAGCAATAAATGGACCATTTATTTTACACCAACAAAAGTAGTACTACATTAAGGGTCCGTTCACACAGACCGGCTCGGAGAGGAGATCAGATTCTTATCACGTTGAAAACAGAGTTTTTAGTATTTGTAGTAAGGTTTATTTTTGCATGTGCACTGCTTTTGTCATTAAGAATGCTTGAACGCGCTTGGCGTGAAATAATAAGAGGAGCCGGCCGGCTCCGATGGCGTACATTTTCTCGTTCGCGCAGCCGATCGGCTCCGATTGCGTCCGGTCTGTGTGAAAAGAAAAATGCGCGCCGATGCTCTCCGAGCCGGTTTGTGTGAACGGACACTAAAAAACCTTTAAAAAAAATACATTCGTTCTCACCCAAATCGAACCAATGACCCATCACGACATATCATATCAGCCGAACGTCCACTGCTGGACATAAGGCCTTCCCTAAAGCTAGCCACAATGACCGATCCTGCGATGCCTACATCTTTGTCCTAACAGCATCTCTCATTATCCTCAGCGGAGCCCCTGAAACCGACGTACATGCCAGTCTTCCTCACGAAGAAGGAGAGGAAGAAGCTTCGCCGTCAGAGTCGCAGGGAAGCGTGGAAGGAGGAACAGGAGAAGGTCAGGCTCGGGCTGGAAGCTCCGCCGGAACCTAAACTCAGGTAATGGAACATCATAATTGAAGTCATGTCAGATTCAAATCGTTTATTTAAATTAGGCCATTAAAAGACACTTTTAAAAGTCGAATACAAGAAAAGAAAAATATAGTTGCTCCTTCCAAAAGGTAGATTTGGATGGAGAAGAATGGGCAAGAAACTCCATACGTACTCTTAAAATTAATGTTTTACAATATTTGCATATACACTATGTAACAAAAACCCTGTCAGATCAGTGTTGCCGTTGATCAGTTTTTATGTTTTATTTTAATTTAATTACTTCTTTTTTTTTTCACTGGGGAAAAATAATAATCTCAAATCCATTAAATGGTTACGTATATGTGTACGCAGTACGATGCCGAATAATACCCTTAAGGATCGGACAGGGTTTTTGTTACATGCTGTAGAATCATACTTAATGACACGTGAATGCAATGTAATACAAATTAACTGCCTCGTTGGTCCAAAGCGCGACTGCTAAATATGAGGTCTTGGGTTCGATTCCCAGGTTGGGCAAAGTGTTATTGCGTTTTTCCATCAGGATTTTTTCAGTAGCAGCCTCGGAGTCTGGATTTGTGCCCGGTTGATGGCAATAGGTTCGCCCTCTATTACATGGGACTTAAACATAACTGGCGAAACGTGGGTGTACTAATGGGTACACCTCTGCCTAACCCTTCGAGGATTACAGGCGTGGTGTTTGACAGTATTTTAGAATAACCTCCTTCAAAGAAGCTTTACAAAAGAGTTGTACTCTTCGAAAAGGTAGTTTCGTATGGAATTTTTTTATACAAGTTATAATTCGCATGAATATTTATTTCTCCCAGGATATCAAACCTAATGCGAGCTTTAGGCACGGAAGCAGTCCAAGACCCCACCGCCATAGAGGCGAAAGTCCGCGAGCAGATCGCCAAGCGGCAGAAGACGCATCTAGAAGCGAACAAGGCGCGCGCTCTCACCAAGGATCAGAAGAGAGAGAAGGTGGGTTTGACCTGATAGGATAGTAGACAACATCTTCTAATAGGCTAGATGCCGCCACCAATCAATTGACGTATAATACGCGCCACGAAAGATGAGACTTGACAAGCGTCAGTAATGCGGATTTAATGCGAATCTACAATTTTTGTCTGCACTAATTTTATGATAAAACTTACCGTTTTGGTGAAATTCGCAAAAAACCCGTTTGTGTGAACATTGACCCCTAATAAAAAAAATGCCAGGTGTCGGATCGATGAGGACTTTTTAGGTTTCGTTTATGATGGTGTTTCGAACAATCCTACAACGTTTCAGCCGGGTGCGAATTATTGTACCCTCGCTCCTATTTTTTCGTCTAATTTGTCCGGACTATCATATTATATGTATAGATATTTTGTTTTGTTTTGTAATTATGAACCAATATTTTTTTTCTTTATTCTTATTCATATAACTAACTAACATTTACGATATTTTTCAGGTCGATAGAAAAATCAGAGAAGACACGTCTATGGGAGTCCATGTAGCAGTATACAGGTAAAATATACAGGGTGTAAAAAAACTAGTAAAAATACACATCATATACATATAACATTGAACAAGGTGTATTTAAGGATCGTAGCAAGTTTCTGCCTACCCCCATGGGAAAATGGCGTGAGTTTATGTATGAGAAACAGGGTGTATGTAAAGTATCTCATCCTCCGTTGAAAAGACAGGATCCTCCGACCAGACGAGTGTTGTGTCTGGTGGGCTACTGCCCGACGGTTGTTGTCGGGATTTTGTATGTATGCTAATGTCGCGGCAAACTTTGATTGTGCGACCTAGGAATTGTCAGTTGTAGTTCACATGCTGTGCGATAGATGTCGCTATACAGGATAATTGAAATTTTACCCGAAATCTGAAAAGGGGTCATTGTGCTCATCATTATGAACAACTTTTACTATGGGACCAACCTTGAAATCATGAAAAAAAAACAGCTGATCCATACATTATGATCTTGTTATGTCTTGACTGCCTCGTTGGTCTAGTGGTTAGTGACCCTGACTGCAAAGCCGGAGGTAGTGGGTTCGATTCCCACCCAGGACAAACTTTGTGTGATGAGCATAATTGTTGGTTCTGTGTCTGGATGTAATTTATGTAATATAATAATAATAATAAAATAATAAATCGTTTATTTCTCACCACAAACCAAGTAAAGAACAAAAATAAATGAGACATATATGCTAATAAGTTACAACTTAGGTTGTGGATCGCTGGTGCCTGAGGTAGGTAAATAACACCTGTGTTACAGGACACCAGGCCTCCACCACATATCGCATTAATTATAAAACTAGCAAAAAAAGTGCAATGGCGCGTATACATTGTCAAAAAATAGGTGAGTACACTAAAATAATGAAGACAAAAAAGGGGGTGTGATTGTGTGTGTGTATGTACATATGTGTGGGGGGGTGTGGCGCGTGTGTGGGGTGTGCGTGTGTGGGTGTGTGGGTGTGGGGGTGTGTGTGTTGTGTTGTGTAAGTGTGAAGAAGGGATGTGCCTAAGTTAGTAAACCTGTATACACCAAAATTTCATAGCCTATATTAACTGTAGAATAAAGAGTGAAGACAAAAATTACTGGGGGACTTCCAGAAGGGCTTCAGTTTGTGAGTATGATTGTGTAAGAAGCCAATTTAAGAGAGTAGTTTTATATAGACGGCGATTTAAGTGATGTATGGATAACAATTTATGGAGTTTGTTGTACAAGTATGGTCCAAGGAAGACAAAGAATCTGTGGCTAAAGGAAGTTCTTAGTCCGGTAGAAGTTGCAACGAGATGGTTACGAATGGTAGAATTTCGATTGAAGGGGGTAATGGAATGTTGCTTCATTGCAGTAGCCATTATAAATAGCTGCCTGACAGTGGGAACTTGGCAGAATTCATATAACTGGATTGTAGGAAAAAGGCGAGGCTTAAAACAGCACACCTTGAGCACCGCTCTTTGCGCCCTCTCAACCTTTATCAGGTTGGATTTAGCTGCACCACCCCACGTGATTGTGCAGTAGCTCAAGATGGACTGGCCCAATGCTAGATACACCATTTTCATGACATCTGCGTCAGCTGATTGACGTAATTGTTTAAAAATGTAGATGAGCTTTCTGACCCTCTTAGATAAGGTTTCAGTATGTTCTTTAAATGTTAAGTTGCTGTCTATTACTACACCCAAGTATTTTAATGATGTAACACGCTCAATTACCATAACACTTGAGTCGTTATTAGGAGCATGTAAAGGTTTCGCAGATATTTGATAAGTGGGATCTAAAGAATTCGACGGATTGCGGATAGAAAAATTAAGAAGTTTGGTTTTAGATGTGTTTAAGGTGAGTAAGTTGTTATTTAACCATTCTCGAACAGTATCAAATCCAGTTTGAGCAAAGCTATAGGTATCCAGCCAGGTGTTTGAGGAGAAAATAAGTGCTGTGTCATCAGCGTAAGAAAATATGTTACCGCCTTGAAGATTGAGGTTGCAAAGGTCATTAATATAGACCAAAAACAAGGTCGGGCCAAGAATACTACCCTGAGGGACTCCGTATTCAATAGGTAGTTCAGAACTAGTATAAGATCCTATTTTGACGCTTTGGGTTCTTTTGGTTAAATAACTTTGAAAAAGCGACAGCTGCACCCCTCTCACTCCCAGAGATTCGAGCTTATCAATAAGCATGGAAATCGAAACCGTGTCGAAGGCTTTCGCGAGGTCTAAAAACAGCGCAACACACTTATGGCCTTTATCAAGTTTTTTGACTACATGATCCACTAGATTATGTACAGCATCATTTGTGGACAAATTTCTTCTAAAGCCATATTGATTAGGAGATAGGAAGCTGTGTGTCTCCAAATATGTAACAAGCCGAGAGTTGATAATTTTCTCAAGTATCTTAGACATCGCGGGTAAAACAGAAATGGGCCGATAGTGTTCGACACAGCTTCGATCTCCAGATTTAAAAATCGGGTGCAGTAGTGCTCTTTTGAATAGGTCAGGGAAGATACCAGTGGTTAGAGATAAATTACAAATATATGTGAGCGGAGGAACCAATTTATGTTTATACGTCTTAAGGAATTCAGATGTATAATATGTATGTATTTATAAATTATATAAGTATGTATATCAGTTGTCTGGTTACCATAACACAAGCTCTGCTTAGCTTGGGATCAGATGGCCGTGTGTGAGTTGTCCCAAGATATTTATTTATTATTATTTATGTAGCATTTTTGTAGGGAATAGCTGATTTATCATGATTTCAGGGTTGACCCCATAGTAAAAATTGTTCATAATGATGAGTACAATGACTCCTTTTCAGGTTTCGTATAAATTTTCAATGACCCTGTATATGTATAGTATTCAATGCCTACTTTAATTTCCTTCCAGAGTCAAGGACCTGTTTGAATGCGCGTCTGCCAAGTTCAAGGTGGAGGCGAACGCGCAGCAGTTGCACATGACGGGCTGCGTGCTGCTGCACCGCGGCTGCTGCGTCGTCGTGGTGGAGGGGGGGCCCAAACAGCACGCCAAGTACAAGAGGTACGTGCACTGCTCAGCTTCCAGTCTTGTTAGATGCAGCTCTAATATGTCCCTCTAATATGTAGATATTAGGGGGTCTAGCAAGCAAAATGCTATAAACATCAATATGTCAAGTTGATACATGTATGTAAGAGTGATTGGTAATTAGTGTACGATATCTATACACATGATTGTACTCTTGATAACAAACAACTTAACGAAAAAAAAAATTCAAAATATGAAAAAGTTAGATCTTTGACAGTCATTACGGTTCATCAGAAGCCCGAAAATCTGACTACCAGTCTTACCAAGGGGTATCGTATTACCCAGTTACTGGGTTGTGGAGGTCAGATAGGCAGTCGCTCCATGTAATATACTGGTATTCAGCTGTATCCGTTTAGACTGGAAGCCGACCACAACATAGTTGGGAAAAGGCTAGGCAGATGATGATTTAATTCCTAATATTGTTACATTAATATGTAACAATATTAGATGGTTAGGTCATGTTGAGAGGATGAGTGAAAGACGATTAGCAAAAGGTAATGGCAGAGGTGAGTGGCAACGCAGGGAGGGGTCGCCCTAGGAAGACCTACACCTTATTGGTGAGGTTCTTCAGAAAGGTCAGGTGCGGAGTACTCGTAACCGGCGTGCTTGTATGACGATATGTATGAACGTGGACGAGGCGAAAGGAGTATGTGAAGATCGTAGCAGGTGGCGTTCTGTGGTTTCTGCCTACCCCCATGGTAAAAAGGCGTGAGTTTATGCATGTATGTATTAATATGTATATCTTGTTACAGACTTATGCTTCACCGGATAAAATGGGAAGAAGATATGATCAAGGATACCGATGGAAACGAGGTGCCCAACACATGCCACCTCGTGTGGGAGGGCGCCGTCAAGCAGCGAGCCTTCGGGGAGATCAAGTTTAAGGTAGCGTAACATAGCACAACGTAGCATAATATAGCACAACGCGGTGCCCAACACATGTACCTCGTGTGGGAGGGCGCCGTCAAGCAGCGAGCCTTCGGGGAGATCAAGTTTAAGGTAGCGTAACATAGCACAACGTAGCATAATATAGCACAACGCGGTGCCCAACACATGTAACCTCGTGTGACAGAGCGCCGTCAAGCAGCGAGCCTTCGGCGAGATCAAGTTTAAGGTAGCGTAACATAGCACAACGTAGCATAATATAGCACAACGCGGTGCCCAACACATGTACCTCGTGTGGGAGGACGCCGTCAAGCAGCGAGCCTTCGGCGAGATCAAGTTTAAGGTAGCGTAACATAGCACAACGTAGCATAATATAGCACAACGCGGTGCCCAACACATGTAACCTCGTGTGACAGAGCGCCGTCAAGCAGCGAGCCTTCGGCGAGATCAAGTTTAAGGTAGCGTAACATAGCACAACTTAGCATACACTAGCATAATTTACGGACTTTTGTGGGAAAGCAAGTGTACGGTAATTTAAGATAGCACAACTTAGCGTAACACACCCCTCACATAATTTTACGTATCATAGCACAGCACAAATTAGCATAATTTTGCATCACGGGGTGTATAACACTTGCCACACTCAAATGGATGGGCGCCGCGAAGTATCGAGCGTACAGTTTAAAATAGCATAACTTAGCATAACACTACCAACTTTCCATAATATAGCACAATGACGTGCCCAATAATAACAGCCTCAAGGTTGCAGTAACATAACATAACACAGCTTAGCTTAACATAGCACATGCCTGCAGGCTGCTACTGAAAATAATCAAATAAAAGAAGCCACCTTGCCTGAACTGGGAATCGAACCCACAATCATAGTCTCTACATACAAATGAAAATGTATATTCTTTCTTTCTTTCAGGTGATGCCGACAGAGAAGCAAGCTCGGGAACACTTCCAGAAGCATCGCGTGGAACATTACTGGGACCTCGCCTACAGCGGCGCTGTGCTCGCGCCCTCGGACGAGCCCTAGGGCTCTGTGGGGGGAGGGGGGAGTGGGGCTCCAAGATATAATAAAGTGTACACATTATTGAGATACTTGTTTATTTATGTGTTTGCCCTATCCGTATGAAACTTTAATGAACATAATCATAGGCAAATCAGAGTTCAGATTATGTAATAGCCACCTGCAGTCTCGAATTATCGCCCTTACACCTTGTCACAGCTCCTAAAAAAGAAATTATAGACCATTTAAGTCGTAAGGCGTTTCATACAAACTTTTAGAAAGGTCAGGTGCGCAGTACTCGTAACCGGCGTGCTTGTATGACGAGATGTATGAACGTGGACGAGGCGAAAGGAGTATGTAAGGATCGTAGCAGGTGGCGTTCTGTTTCTGCCTACCCCCATGGGATAAAGGCGTGAGTTTATGTATATATGTTTCAACTATCAGCCGCGAGCTTGACAAAAAAAAAAGGGGTCAATCCATCAGGTTAAGCTACGCTTGCCGGGGTTGCTCCGTGGATGGGTGACCATCTTTCAGACTCCTCCGTGCCTCGGAAAGCACGTTAAGCCGTTGGTCCCGACTGTCATACGAGGATCTTTGACAGTCGTTACGAGTCGTCAGAAGCTTGAAAGACTGACAGCTAACCTTACCAAGGGGTATCGTGTTACCCTGTTACTGGGTTGTGGAGGTCAGATAGGCAGTCGCTCCATGTAAAATACGGGCTATTTAGCTGCATCCGGTTAGACGGGAAGCTGACCCCAACATATGTAGTTGGGAAAAGGCTAAGCAGATTGATTGATCCCTATATGGTACAACGAATTAAAAGTTACAGTGTATAATAGGGTAGATGACATCACTAACCAATAATACCAAGACATAACTTCTCTAAAGAAACACTTTATTTTAGCCCTGATAACCCAATTCATTTTCAATTAACTGTCTGTTTTGATTTTTTATTGCTTTCTAATTTATAAATAGTTAGTCAATTGAGTCTACTCAAAAGTGACGTCATAGTTATTTACACCATACAAAATCTATGGGAGAATAGCGTTTTGACAGGTTAGAAAAAGTACGTCAGTTGATTGGTGGTGTCATCTACCCTATTATTTTCGACATTACCCTCTCCTAGTCTTGATACATTTGATAGGTAATTGTTGATTCTTCGGCACTCCATGAACGTTTGCAACATGTTTTTTCGCTGAAGCCAGCCGCTTGTAACTGAAAAAAAGAACTACTCATTATAAAACATACATATATTTTTACAGTAAGTTGTCCATTCAAAATTTGCAAACAATTTTTCGACCATTTGTTAGTATCCGATTGAACTTATATTTTGCATACACCTTAGTTCTAGTGACATTGCACGGGAGGAAACGCCCGGGTGTCACCACTGTGTGGACCGCCCGGAGGACACGGTGGAGCATACGGTGCAGGTTTGCCCCGCTTGGGCAGAGCACCGCCGTGTCCTCACGGAGGCGATAGGCGGAGGCGACCTCTCGCGCCCGTGCCTGGTTCAGGCCATGCTCCGGGGCGAGAGGGAATGGGATGCAGTCACCTCCTTCTGCGAAGCAGTAATGCTAGCGAAGGAGGAGGCGGGCCGCGTGAGGGAGAGAACATCCTCCACCTCACGCCCCAGCCGCCGCGGGAGACGCCCAGGGCGTCGGACGTCAAGAGGCGACATCCGGCCACCGTAGGCGCGGGCTTGCGGACGGCGAGTAATGGGTAGCTCGCCGTCCGATCAAGGACCATGCCCGGGTCGACGGCGCGTTCTGTCCGCGCGCGCCTCAAAGAGCTGTCAGCACAGGGACGGGGCCCCAACAGGGCCAAACGCCTGCCGGGGTTGCGGGACGTCTTAACAGGATACCGTGGCCCCGGAACGTAAAGGGCAACAGAAGGAACAGGGTGGTTTTTTAGTCAGTAAAAGTCTGACAGTCCCTTCCGCCCCATCCAGGGCGGAAGGAGTCATTTGATGATTTTTACCACCTAAAACAAAAAAAAAAAAGTTCTGGTGACAATACAATGTCCAATAATCAATATTGTAGAATTTTAAATTAAAGCTTGTTTTTAAAAATATTTTTTTAATTAGTTTATGGGTAATCATTTTAGAACTACTATTTTTGACAGACAAAGAGTTGACAACCCTAGTTGTAGTTCACATACTGTGCGATAGATGACGCTAGTCGCTACATACTTACGTCTCAGGGCATAAGTAGCACAAGTAGGTGTATATCAGGTAATGTACTCTGTTCTGATGGCCGGTGAGCTCCGACCGACTTCGAAACATGGAAGGACAGCGATCACACTGAAACAAATATTACTTCCATTAATATTTCTATCAGTCTGAGGTGAGTGGCATCGCAGGGAGGGGTCGCCCTAGGAAGACCTACACTGACCTTATTGGTGAGGTCCTTCAGAAAGGTCAGGTGCGCAGTACTCGTAACCGGCGTGCTTGTATGACGAGATGTATGAACGAGGACGAGGCGAAAGGAGTATGTAAGGATCGTAGCAGGTGGCGTTCTGTGGTTTCTGCCTACCCTCATGGGAAAAAGGCGTGAGTTAATGTTGCCCAACTATGTTGTGGTCGGCTTCCAGTCTAACCGGATGCAGCTGAATACCAGCATTTTACATGGAGCGACTGCCTATCTGACCTCCACAAGATCACAACCCAGTAACTGGGCAATAGGTACGATACTACTTGGTAAGACTGGTTGTCAGACTTTCGGGCTTCTGACGACCCGTAACGACTGTCAAAGATGAATGAAAGAAGTATGACAGCCGGGACCAACGGCTTAACATGCTTTCCGAGGCACGAAATCTTTGTTTCTATGGAAAACTCATATTCGCTTGAAATTATAAGATGAGGCGAAAGGAGTATGTAAGGATCGTAGCAGGTGGCGTTCTGTGGTTTCTGCCTACCCCCATGGGAAAAAGGCGTGAGTTTATGTATGAGCTGTAATCCAATATTTCGAAAATGTTCTCAACAAACTTTTTTAGACCTTGTGTATCCTGCTTATGTGTAAGAAGTTTCATTAAAATCGATTGATACATTTAGAAAAATAAGGATTTGTAAGTTTGTATGTAATGCCGTATCACGTAAATGCTCTTAAAGGCTATGTGATGAGTCTTTTTACCCCCCTCCCCCCCAGTTTAAATTGAAAAAGTAATATTAGCTCTAACCCGGATTTGAACCTAAAACTCTCATGTATGAGGTTTTACACAACATGTTTTACCTAATTAACTATTACAATAGAATTCCTTGAATTAAACCATAACTTGTGACTGATAACTCCGAATATAATCCTGAATAAAGCAACCTCCATTTTTAGATACACATATTAAAACAAAAAACAATATAAGCATTGTGCATTGTTTTCAAATTAACGTGAAATTACTAATTATTACACTTTTTAAAATATTAAAGAATTATATTGAGTTTGTAGATCAAATCTTAAAAGAAAAACATCACGCTTGTAATCCCCGAAGGGTTAGGCAGAGGCCACATTTCGCCAGTTATATTTTAGTCCCATGTAACAGGGGGCGAGCCTATTGCCATCAACCGTGCACAAATCCAGACTCCGAGGCTGCTACTGAGAAATTCCTGATGGAAAAACCCAATAACTCTTTGTCCGACCTGGGAATCGAACCTAAGACCTCATGCTCAGCAGTCGCGCTTTACGACCACTAGACCAACGAGGCAGTCATAAATAAATTAACAAAATTTTTAGCGACTCCGAGCTCGACTACTGAATGGTACCTGTAAGTTTCGGACTCCGAAATGCTTCCTCATGTGCTGCGCGATGTTCGCTCTCATCCGGAACGTGTTGCCGCACACGTCGCACGTGTAGGGCCGCTCGCCCGTGTGCTCTGCGCGCTTATGGTTCTACAATCATACAGAAAATATAAGCTTTTGCCCGCGACTTTGCCGCGTAAATGTCGGTTATCGCGAACGCAGACGAAGTCGCGGAATAAAAAGTAGCCTATGTCTTTTCTTAGGGTTCAAACTAACCCCGTGCCAAATTTCATCAAAATCGATTCAGCGTCGTGAAAGCGTAACAGACAGAGTTACTTTCGCATTTATAATATTAGTATAGTAGATATTATACACATTGGGATGTTACGGAGATGGTTATAGTGAAACTGGAGTCGGAACCGGTGGTTTTAGATCTAATTTGTCGTTGTCGGAGTCGGAACTAGGGGCGGAGTCGGAGTCAGAACTAGGGTCAGAGTCGGAGTCGGAACTAGGGTCAGAGTCGGAGTCAGAACTAGGGGCATAGTCGGAGTCGGGACTAGGGGCATAGTCGGAGTCGGGACTAGGGTCAGAGTCGGAGTCAGAACTAGGGGCATAGTCTAGGAGGCAGAGTCTGAGGTGGAGTCGGAGTCGGTATAGATTAAGATGAGAGTCGACTCCTGGAAAAACTAAACTAAGAAGTTATACCTGTAACTGTAGAGGGTCGACGGCGCGGTATGAACATATATTGCAAGCTAACCGCTTCTTCCTCCCATGCACTCGCTGTTGGTGGTATCGCAAATAACTAGGACTCGCAAACTTTTTGTCGCACTCCTGAAATACCAAAGACAAAGTCAAATCATTCATTTCAATTAGGCCATTAAAAGGCACTTTTGAACGTCATATACAAGAAGAAAAATAGAATTGAATTTAGTTGCCCCATCCAAAAGGTAGTTTTGTATGGAGAAGAATGGGCAAGAAACTCCATACGTACTCTTTTACAACACTTTATAAGAGATACCGACAAATTGTAATTAATACATAAAAGTCCGTTTTTTATCTGCATACACCCAAGCCTGCTTGCATGCGGTGTTTTCTGGCGCGAGCTTTTGTAAACAAAAATGTCATGTGCGTCACTTTTACGGGAATAAATAGTTTCTTTCTTTCTTTCTTGCTTTAAAGGTAACTTTCCGTTTAGCAAGTCGAACTATTATTCCAAGGGAACACATTACCTGGATAATAAGTAGATATCCTATGTATTAATACAGGAAACGGTCTATCTATGTGCCAATTTTCATTCAAATCTGTTCAACGGTTTACGCGTGAATGAGTCAACAAACATCAACAATAACAAGTCATTTGATGATTTTTCATTGTTAATATTTTTTTTAATAGTTTAAAAAACTAAAAAACACGCTTTTAGCACGCACTAATTTTTTTTCGTATCCCATTCAGCAAACCCTTTCATTTAATACCCATATCATGGGGGTGCACTTCAAATAGCCAATCCGCCATCTTGGATGTCCGCCATGTTGGATTTGTAATGACGTTTCTTAGCTAGTCATGTATTGTCATCAGAACTCAGAGCGTGTGCAAAATTTCATCCTTATCGAAGACCGGGAAGTAGGTCAAATTAAGATTCCAAGATTTTCTTACATACATAGTTACAAGTGAAGCTAATAAAAGCGTGTTAAAAAAGGAAAATAATACTTACTTTGCATGCATTTTTTGGCTCAACATGTGTTTTGGCGTGGCACTTGAAATTCTGCACATTTCTCAACTCCTTTTTACATAATTTACATGTAATCGGGCCTCCGCTATCATAAGGCATCAGAGCCAATGATAATAACTTGGCATATTGCTCCTAAAACACATTAAAACAAATTAAAGTCATAAACATCACGCCTGTAATCTTCGGAGGGTTAGGCAGTGGTGTACCCATGTACACCCACATTTTGCCAGTTATGTTTAAGTCCTATGTAATAGAGGGCGAGCCTATTGCTACGAACCGGACACAAATCCAGACTCCGAGGCTGCTACTGAGATAAGCCTGATGGAAAAACCGAAAAACGCATTGCCCGACCTGGAAATCGAACCCAAGACCTTATGCTCAGCAGTAGCGCTTTGCGAACACTAGACCAACGAGGCAGACTAGATCGAAATCGAAGAAACAAATAGGTATAGAATTATAATACCTTAATTACTCAAGTCCCACGTAATGAGACACAATTGATTTTCTATTGTTCTGACTTACCAGTAAGTCAACCGGTTAAAGCTGCCCAGCTAAAATGGGACTGGGCTGGACATGTTTGTCGCATGTCGAACGATCAACGGGCCTGTAGAGCCCAAGATTGGTGCCCTGAAATGGCGAGACAGAGACTTGGCAGACCACGAAGGAGATGGCGGGACGACGATCGACTTTCTTGAGGATCGGTAAGACGTAGCGTAGCGCAAAGTCGAGATAGATGGAAAAAATGGAGGGAGGCCTTTACCCAGCAGTGGGACAGTACGGACTAGTTAATAATAATATAATACAACAGTCTCACATGACGAGAACCTCGTGAAGGCTGAGAAAGATAAACAAATGAAGTATCTTGACTTGGCTCGCGAGGTTGTCGATATGTGGGATGTGAGTACAGCAATCACTGTGCCGATAGTCGTAACGGCCAATGGCATAATAGCCAAGAGCCTCGACCAACACCTTAGGAGGCTCTCGTTGGGCGGTTGGATCAAGGGCTTGATTCAGAAAGCGGTACTCCTGGACACGGCGCGTATTGTTAGGAGATTCCTTTCTCAGGAGCTCTGACCGCCGGTAGCTTGGACCCTGTTCCCGATGCCGGTGGGATACTATTTTTTATATTTTTAAATGTTTTTATTGTTTTATATTATTATATAAAAATGTCATTATATATGTATATAAAATAAATTAATGTATTTAATACCTTACATTCAACCTTTTTCTTTTCTCGAAGCAATAATTGTTTTTCTTTTAAATCCCAGTTAATCTTTTTAATATCCATTGTTTCATTCTTTATAATACAGTTAAAATCTTGATCGAAACTATCACTAGATTCATAATCCTCTATGCTAATCTTTTTCTCATTTTCTCTTTGAATTAAATCTAAATCATCAATCAGGAATTTGTTCATGAAATCTGAATCGTTGCTCGATTCATAATCTTCGATACGCACTCTATATTCAAATTCTTGTTTAATTTCATTGCTGTCTGTTTTAATTCCAAATCGTTTCTGTTTCGGATTTTTTTTTAGTTTACGGTTGCATTGTTTTGTTTTTTTTTGTACTTTATTTAAATTCTGTGTTTCTTTTTTGTTTTTCTGTGTGTTAGTATTGTTTGTAAGGTCTGTTGCGTAGGAAGTTTGGTTGATGTTATCATCAGATTCAATTTTTATTGCTTTTAAAGATTTTTTTAGTATTTCTTCCGATTTTAAACTTGATTTTCGCAGTTTTAATGCTCCTTCGACTAGATTTAAACACGTCACGCATATTTGCTGGGGCAGACCATCGTCTGGCTCGATCTGAAAATATAAAAAATAAATATAGTTAATATTTTTATTTTAAAATACCGAATCGCCCCGTCTTCGCACAGCTGCAAATTTTCAACTTTACCGGTGGATTTAAAAAAAAAATATAGAAACCTTGTCCAATAAATTACGAACACTAGAAAAAAGGAATTAGCCAAATCAGTTCAGCCGTTTTCAAGTTTTGCGCTTATCAACACATTTAGCTTTTTATTTTTATTATAAAGATTCTATTTTTTAAATAAATTAAATAAATAGTAGGTACATAGCATAGGTGCTAGACATAAAGTGACTTTCCTTTTACTTTTACGTATTTCCTCGTTCTTTGATAAAATCTAAGATTTCAAGTGTTTTTTTTTTATCAAAAAAACATATTTATTTACCTTGATAGCACAAACTAATAAGAGCTGTTTGCTGCGTAAACTTGCAAGATTCCTATCAGGGAATATTTGTTTTAGATCGTTTTTAGATAAACATGTTCTACACAGTGTCATGTCCATTCAATAAATTTAAATATTCAATTTACGAATACGAAACGATACGATCAACAAATCAGTCTTCACAAAAGCAGAATTTATAAATTAACTAGCGACCCGACCCGGCTTCGCACGGGTGCATGTATTATACATATAAACCTTCCTCTTGAATCACTCTATCTACTAAAAAAAACCGCATCAAAATCCGTTGCGTAGTTTTAAAGATCTAAGCATATATAGGGACAGACAGACAGGGAAAGCGACTTTGTTTTATACTATGTAGTGATTAACGTTTATCAAGATCGTTATCAGAATATTACAATTTACATCAATATCAGAAAGATATTCATTAAGATTATCTTTCCAGTCAAGTTGTTGAGATTTAATCTTTTCATTTAATTTAGGTGATATTTAAGAATTACGTTGTTAATTGATGATTGATAACTTGCTTGTTACATCATTAAATTAATAATTTTCATTTGATTATGTTATCAAAGCTATCTTTATGAACGAACGAAACAGAATCATTTTTTGACGTTTGAAGGGTTGCTATCAGGATAAAAAACATTTCCATGCAGGGGAAAAAAGTATTCGATTACCCCAGAGACATACCTATTCAATTTAAAATTAACAGTCTGCATCTTTTCGAAAATATTCGCGTGAAATTTATTCCAGATGCAATATTTCATGAAAAAGCTAACTCAATGTTAATGCAACATTCAAAATACTAGTATGAGTCAGGCAGAACAAGCAGCATTTTTTGCGATTATTTTAACAATGTGCCCAGAATTTCTTTTTGATAAGTTTCCTAATTGATGTTTAATTTGAGTGTGATAGTAGTGCACTCATTTTATGCAATTTCTTAATAATATTTCGCAATAAAACTGGTTTCAGATAAGTTAAATATTTTCTTTTGGAGAGGGGCAAAATGAGTAAAGGACTTTCCACACTGAATTTCACTACATAGGTCACTAGTGATGTCCATCGTGTGGCGGCAATCAGATTAGATTCAATTCAATGTATGTTGGTATGTCAGTGCTAGTATGTGAACCGTTCGGTTCATAATCGGGGCTTCTTTTATAAAAACATAAGATACTATTCTAAGAAACAAGCAAATAAAAACATAATTTTATCATAATAATGAATCATGTCTCTGTATTTATGTACCTAGACCTACGTCCAAACCTTTATAAACTGATACTGATCACTTAGTCATTGTATCCCTATTCAAAGTAATGTATCTATTTTTAACGTTCATTATATTTCTATATATTTCATTAACTCTGTTGCAAGTGTAGTTAATTTTATGATTACAGTTTTAAATAAAATATTACACTGCTTCCCCACCGCATCCATCCGACATGAATCTGAAAATTCATGGTCTCAAAAAAACATTACAAAATATTTTGAGTTCAGACAGACGGGAATTTAGATCAACAGTGCGTAAGCGTATCTCATTAATCATTGTGCTTACTTAAATTGCGATAGTAAAGTTTATTACCTTATAGCCTAATAGACAATTAGACTAAGGCATAGATTTAATTTATTGCACCAATAAAAGTTCAATGAATGAAACAGTTTTTTTTTACATTTCACGTTTATCTTTATTACTCGTAAAACACGATAAGACTGTAATTTAAACCATTCTTATAAATGTATGCAAACGGTGTATTTAAAAAACAAAGAAACAATTCAAATTGTTCAAAGTTAATAAATTAAATGGTTTTTTTTTTTATAATCTATCGATTGTAATAATGTGATAAATATTCGGTCAGATGCGACAAATGGTATTCCCATCCCTTTATTGAACTGAATAAAATGTCATTGACTCCTGCCTGTCTCCATAGTCTGGCTCGATTGCGGAGAGCCGTCGTGCCGTCGCGGCGTGCAATATAAAGCCTGTGAACGCGGCCGCAAGCGATAATTACAGTTCATTCTTCAAAACATTTGGTCGCCACATGTGTTAACTGTAATATTATCACTAAAACGCAACACAGATCACTTAAAACCGCCGCTTTACGATAAAAATCGTCGATCAAATCTGTACTCGTGATTAATACGTACTTGTTAAACATAAATATATCGTGTTTTAACTGTTGTGTGAAGTTTTACTTCCGTGGTGTTGTCCGCGTGCATTTGCGAGTGTGTAGTTGGAACAGAAAGATGGTTATTGCGAAGATTTGCTGCTTAGGAGCGGGGTATGTCGGCGGCCCGACGTGCAGTGTAATAGCACTGAAATGTCCAAATATTCAGGTAACAGTTTGCGATAAGAGCGAAGACAGGATAAACCAGTGGAATTCTGATAAGTTACCGATCTATGAGCCAGGGTTGGACGATGTAGTGCAGCAATGCCGCGGGAGAAACTTGTTTTTTTCTACAAACATCGAAAAAAGTATCCGTGAAGCCGATTTAATATTTATATCAGTGAATACGCCTACAAAAACATTTGGTAATGGCAAGGGGAGGGCCGCAGACTTGAAGTACATTGAGAGTGCGGCCCGTATGATAGCGGACATGGCTACAAGCAACAAAATTGTGGTTGAAAAGAGCACCGTGCCCGTAAGAGCCGCAGAAATCATTATGAAAATCTTAAGAGCAAACACAAAGCCTGGTGTTGAGTACCAAATTCTTTCTAACCCAGAGTTTTTGGCCGAAGGAACGGCTATCTCAGACTTGGTTGAAGCAGATAGAGTGTTAATCGGAGGTGAAGATACGCCAGAGGGTCAGAAAGCTATTCAAGAACTGTGTTGGGTCTACGAGCACTGGATCCCAGCGAAAAACATCCTTACTACGAACACATGGAGTTCTGAACTATCGAAATTAGCTGCGAACGCGTTCCTCGCTCAACGTATCTCAAGTATAAACTCCCTGTCCGCTGTGTGTGAAGCTACGGGTGCTGATGTTTCAGAAGTAGCAAGAGCTGTAGGCAGAGATTCACGTATAGGACCAAAGTTCCTTGAAGCGTCAATAGGGTTTGGTGGCAGCTGTTTCCAAAAAGACATTCTCAACCTTATTTACTTGTGTGAATGTCTAAATTTGCCCGAAGTAGCAGCTTACTGGCAGCAAGTTTTAAACCTTAATGACTTTCAAAAAACTAGATTTGCTAGGAAAGTCATAGAATCATTATTCAACACCGTTTCTGACAAAAAAATTGCCGTATTAGGTTTTTCTTTCAAGAAAAATACTGGAGACACACGTGAATCACCAGCTATTCACGTTTGTAAAACTCTGCTTGACGAGGGAGCCAAACTCCACATTTACGACCCAAAAGTTGAACCAGACCAGATTTACTATGAGTTAACAAATCCGTATCTGACGTCAGAACCAGAAATAGTAAAAAGAAACATAGAAATTCACAACACAGCCTACTCAGCTGTTACGGGTGCCCATGCGTTGGTTCTATGTACGGAATGGGACGAATTCAAAATGTTAGACTTTAAGAAAATCTATGAAGTAATGATGAAGCCAGCTTACTTGTTTGATGGAAGAAAAATCTTGAATCATGAAGAGTTATTAAACATTGGGTTCCACGTTCAGACAATTGGAAAGCGGTTGAGCAGAGTCGGCAGTATAAGAGCTCAAGGAAGTCAAACAATGCCTTAACGTAAGTATTTTAAATAATTATTAAATACTAGCAACCCGCCCCGGCTTCGCACGAGTGCAATGCTGATACGAAATATAGCCTATGATATAGCCAATGTCACCCGGGGATAGTGTAGCTTCCCAAAAGTGAAAGAATTTTTCAAATTGGTTCAGTAGTTTCAGAGCCTATTCAATGCAAACAAACAAACAAACAATCAAATCTATCTTCTTTATAATATTAAGTATGGAAGTATAGACTTTAGACTAGCACTCTCCCCGCGATTTCGTTCGCGTGATTTGCCTTACGGATCCCTAATTTATATAGCCTATGTTACTCAGGGTGAATGTAGATATTTAATGGCGAAAACCTAAGACAACCCACTGACCAAAAATTTTTTAAAATCGGCACAGTAGTTTTTGAGTTTATTCATTACAAACATACAAACAAAAATACAAATCTTTTCTCATTTACTCTCACTGCGACTTCGTTCGCGTGTTTTTTCTCGAATCCCTAAAGCGCAGGCCACACCGCCAGCTAGCGGACGGGCGGGCTAGGCGGGCGGGCGAAGCGAACGAAGGAAACTATACAAACTACGCGAAATATTGGCGAGCTAAACTATGGGGTTCACACCGAAAACTACGGACAGACGAGCGACGGATATTTCGTTAGCTTAGCTCGTTAGGTTAGTCGATAGCTCGCGGTGTGAACCGAAGTATGTAAAGAGGTGAAACGATGTTCGCCCGCTTAGCCCGCCCGCCCGCTAGCTGGCGGTGTGGCCTGCGCTTAAGTTTTTGATAATAAAATATAGCATAAAGCACTCAGTGATAATGTAGCTTCCAATTTGCGAAAGAATTTTCAAAATTGGTTCAGCAGATCCAGAGATTACCCCCTACAAACTCACAAACTTTACCTCTTTATAATATTACTAGCGACCCGCCCCGGCTTCGCACGGGTGCATGTATTATACATATAAACCTTCCTCTTGAATCACTCTATCTATTAAAAAAAACCGCATCAAAATCCGTTGCGTAGTTTTAAAGATCTAAGCATATATAGGGACAGACAGACAGACAGGGAAAGCGACTTTATTTTATAATATGTAGTGAAGTATAGATATAAGCTACTAGCTTTTGCCAACGACTTCGTCTGCGAATGTCGGTTGTCGCGGATGCAGACGAAGTTGTTGGGGTTCAAACTTACTCTGTCTGTACCAAATTTCATCAAAATCGGTTCAATGATTTAGTCGTAAAAGCTTTACAGACAGACAGTCAGGGCTACTTTTGCATTTAAATAAAATATTAGGTAGTATGGATTAACGTGTTTTATGAGAGTTGAGTTGAAAGTTGAAAGTTTGTTTACGAGAGATAATCTCCGGAAATACCTACCTAAGTATCCGAATTAGACAAACTCGCAAATTATTTCAACCTGATAAAAATTTTCACGGAATTAATTTCCTTCATTTTATCTTTGACCTCGTTCTATGATTAACATTCTAATAAATAATAAAATCCGGCTAAGTGCGGGTCGGGACTCACGCACGAATGGTTTCGTACCATTATCTATAAAAACGACCAAAAAAAAACACGTTTTTTTTGTGTGGAATCCCCTTTTTTTTAGGTGGTAAAAATCATCAAATGTGTCCATACGCCCTGGGTGGGGCGGAAGGGACTGTCAGACTTTTACTGACTGAAAAACCACCCTGTTCCTTCTGTTGGCCTTTACGTTCCGGGGCCACGGTATCCTGTTAAGACGTCCCGCAACCCCCGCAGGCGTTTGGCCATGTTGGGGCCCCGTCCCTGTGCTGACAGCTCTTTGAGGCGCGCGTGAAACAGAACGCGCGCTCGACCCGGGCCTTGATCGGACGGCGAGCTACCCATCACTCGCCGTCCGCAAGCCCGCGCATACGGTGGCCATGGGATCCTCCTTAAATATTTATTTTATTCTGTTTTTTAGTGTTTATTGTTATAGTGGCAACAGAAATACATCTATGAAAATATTAATACGTGCCACGAAAGACAAGACTTCTCATATCACACAAACTTAATTATTTCGTAATAAATATTATAATATTGTTAAGAATTTTAATCTAAATGTCATCGAAATATCCCTGAATAGATACACAAATTATGGATAACTATATCGTACATCCATACCTGCGCAAGCTCCCCATTACTGACGCTTGTCAAGTCTCAGCTTTTGTGGTGCGTATAATAACTATCACGGTTCATGAGATAGAGATAAACAACTATAACATGGCGCGCCCCTACCCAGTACTAAAACCCAGTCGTAGTGGAGGTCAGATAGGCAGTCGCTCCATGTAAAATACTGTTACTCAGCTGCATCCGGTTAGACTGGAAGCCGACCCCAACATAGTTGGGAAAAGGCTAGGCAGACTCTGGAACATGGCGCACCCCTCCACAATTCAAAAACGTTTGATTGTATTTGTGAAAGTATTTACAAGACTCACAGCGCATGTGTGCGTACTGAGACGGCTCTCGAAACAATAAAAATAATAGTTTAAAAAACTAAAAAACACGCTTTTACCACGCACTTAAAATTACAAAATAATTCGAACATTTACTACGATTTATTATGAAAGAAAGCATGGAGCGTTTATGTAATCTTTACTCTTCTTGGACAAAACGCTCCACGCTTTCTTTCATAATAAATCGTAGTAAATGTTCGAATTATTTTGTAATTTTAAGTGCGTGGTAAAAGCGTGTTTTTTAGTTTTTTAAACTATTATTTTTATTTTATACTTTTTAGTCTTCTTATTATTTAAACTTAATTTACTACTTACTAATTTAAAATATTAATAGGTATTTAAAGATATTTATTATTAAAAAACTTAACAAAATTCACTGTTTTACGCATCCAAATTTAATACGGCGTCCGCCATATTGGATTTAAGTCACGTGACTATTTTTTTCGTATTCCTGACCGCAAACCCTTTCATTTGATACCCATATCATGGGGGTGCATTTCATATAGCCTGTCCGCCATATTGGATTTAAGTCATGTGACTATTTTTTCGTATTCCTGACAGCAAACCCTTTTATTTGATACCCATATCATGGAGGTGCATTTCAAATAGCCTGTCCGCCATATTGGATTTAAGTCACGTGACTATTTTTTTCGTATTCCTGACAGCAAACCCTTTCATTTGATACCCATATTATGGGGGTGGATTTCAAACAGCCAGTCCGCCATCTTGGGGAGGCCGCCATATTGGATTTGTAATGACGTTTCTTAGCTAGTCATGTATTGTCATCAGAACTCAGAGCGTGTGCAAAATTTCATCCCAATCGAAGACTGGGAAGTGGGTCAAATTAAGATTCCAAGATTTTCTTACATAGTTACTTACAATTGAAGCGTGTTAATAATAAGTCACGTGACTATTTTTTTCGTATTCCTGACAGCAAATCCTTTCATTTGATACCCATATTATGGGGGTGGATTTCAAACAGCCAGTCCGCCATCTTGGGGAGGCCGCCATATTGGATTTGTAATGACGTTTCTTAGCTAGTCATGTATTGTCATCAGAACTCAGAGCGTGTGCAAAATTTCATCCGAATCGAAGACTGGGAAGTGGGTCAAATTAAGATTCCAAGATTTTCTTACATAGTTACATACAAGTGAAGCTAATATAAAGCGTGTAAAAACAAATCAGCGTGTCATTGTTGCTCGACTAGCGGCATCATTAATTACTCATTATTAGTGGAATAGTAATATGGAGGGGCGCGACATGTTATAGTAGTTTATCTCTACAACATGGTGACAGACGGACAGACGGACAGCGGAGTCTTAATAATAGGGTCCGTTGTACCTTTTTTTTGGTCCGAAACCCCAAATATGTCGATATCTTCAATTGTTGTTTACAAAATATTATTAAAACAATATTAGTTAAGTTATCATATAGTCTTTTGTTATTATTGATATCAATAGATAGGTAGTCGTGATATCATAATCCGCTCGACGGCTCGAGTCTTTATGTAGGTTAAAAAAACATTCTTACAAAAAAGCAACCTCATTTCAAAGTCTACAAATTAATAATTAAATGGTAAAAACAACTTTTTATAAACAAGCTTTTTTTTGTGTGATGTTACTAACTTTATCGTTTTCTACTCTTTAAGCCCTTTCATTTGATACCCATATCAAGAGGATTAAGAAATAATATGTAATCCGCCATCTTGGAACGGCGGCCATATTGAAATTATTACAATATTGAGTTTTGGACATTGTATTGTCACCAGAACTAAAGGTGTATGCAAAATTTCAGCTCAATCGGATAAAAACAAATGGTCGAAAAATGGTTTGCAAATGTTGAAAGGACAAACTTACTTACATACGAACAGTGCAAGCTAAATAAAAGCTTGTAAAAATAGCTTTATTTTTGACTGTGTCGTTGGTCTAGCAGTCGCAAAGTGCGACTGCTGAGCATGACCTCTTGGGTCCGATTCCCAGGTCAGGCAGTGTTATTGGGTTTTTCCATGGTCGCAGGGCGATTCCCGGCCACCGTAGGCGCGGGCTTGCGTCCGTCCGATCAGAAGGCCCGTGTCGGCGGCGCGGCGCGTTGTTCCACGCGCGCCTCAAAGAGATTCCAGCATAGAAGACGGGGCCTGCCAGGGTTGAGGGTTAAAAGTCTGGCACTCCCTTCCACTCCGTCCAGAGAGTGGAAGTCAATGATTTCCTATCCTTAGAAAAGAAAAATACAACCCCGTTCCGTTCCTTACTACTAAGCCGTGAAGTTTCTTGCTCGTTCTTCTCCATAGAGACCTACCTACGTTTTGGAACGAGCAACTAGCTTCAACTTTCTGACTAACTGACCGACTCCTTGACAATTCAAAAGTGCCTGTAAATGGTCTAATTGAAATATGTAAATGTTTTGACTTTGACTGTACTAGGACCGTGTTGAGCAAAAAATATGCTTAGCTGCGACTGAGAGCAAAGGGAAAACCCAAAATACAGGAATTATCTAAAAAAAGAAGGTTATTTCCTGACAAACGCTAACACATTAAAATAATGACGGTAGCAAGTGATTAAGTTTCCGAGAAACGTGCGGCACACACGGATACACTCACGATTTTGGCATATCTTTAGAGTTCGGTAACCGGCAGGGCTAAGCCGGAGATACAGGGGGATTGAAACTTGATATGTTCTCAACTTCTCAGAAATTTTAGAGCAAGTACAAACTTTCGAGTCCTTGTTTTTCGAAATGAATGAACCGATTTTAATGAAACTTCCTACGCAAAAGCAGGATACATAGGTCTTAAAAGTTAGTTGAGAACATCACGCCTGTAATGCCCGAAGGGTTAGGCAGAGGTGAACCCATTAGTACACCCAGATTTCGCCAGTCATAAGTCCCATGTAATAGGGGGCGAGCCTATTGCCATCAACCGGGCACAAATCCTAACTCCGAGGCTGCTACTGATAAATTCCTGATGGAAAAACCCAATAACACTTTGCCCGACCTGGGAATTAAACCCAAAACTTCATGCTAGTCCAACGAGGCAGTCCAAATATTAATTAAAAAACTCAAATTCACATTTAAAAACAAAACAACATCATCCCTTTCATAAATTCATAGACTCACAGTACAATACGCGCCACGAAAGATGATACTTGACAAGCGTCAGTAATGGGGAGCTTGCGCAGGTATGAATGTACGAAATAGTTATCCTTAAGAGTGGGTAGTAAGCAAAATTACCAATCATTTTTTTTATTTTACATGAACAATTCTAGATTTCTAGGCTTAAAATACAAATGTATGAGAACTACATTATATTTTCGAAGGTTCTCATTGATCAAAAACATAAAATAATAACATTTTCTCGATAGAAAAACATCACGAAGTAGCCTCTAATTTTTTTGTTTTTTCGATTTATACACGATATTATAATGACTAATATGACGAAAATTTGATAATTAGTTATAATTATACATGAGTGAGGGTTTTGTTTAGGCATTTTCGGTAATTTCTTTGAGTTATTACGATAAAACACTTAACACGGGGCGCGCGGGTGAATTATAATATAAGGAACTTCGTTCCAAAAGTTTGCTGGTTTTTGGCGCACCCTTAATTTGTGTATCTATTCAGAGATATTTCGATGACATATAGATTAAAATTCTTAACAATATTATAATAATTTTTAAGAAATAATAAAGTTTTTGCGGTCTGTCAAGTATCATCTTTCGTGGCACATGTACAGTACCCGGCGATAAATATTGCACATGGACCTTTGGAAAGAGACAGTCGGCTAATTTCGGCTTCGTAGAGCGTTATCTCTGTCGCACGAAATACAAACAGTCCGGTATCTATTAGGAGCTGTTAAAACAATTATGATTTGCTTCTTTTGATAATTCTTTTTATTCTTTGTATAAAATACGAAATACGATAAAGGTCGATGTGCAATATTTATCGCCGGGTACTGAATTGTACTTCTGACATCAAACAGAATCTTCGTCCATTCATCCGCAAATGGATCGTTTACAAAGAATATAATTGAAAAACCAATCACCCTGTATATTGTTTAAATAAATAAGGTTCTCATGCCTGTATAGCGGACGTGTGCATGCATTCATCTGCAAGGTGAAACGTCAAATGTTCTCAAGGTAGCATGCTCAGTTCAATTGGGTACATCACCAATTATTTGACGTACTTTTTATGACCTGTCAAAACGCGATTCTATCATGGGCGTAGCCACGGTGCGGCAGAGTGGGGCGCTTGCCCCACCCTGACTGGCTTATGGGTAATTTATTTAATATTTAAATAATTTATCAAATCTAATAAAATCTAAATATTTCAGTGTGTCGGGACATTGAAAGGCACTCTTGAACTCATTTAAACTATTTACAGGCACTTTTGAATTGTCAAGGAGTCGGTCAGTTAGTCAGTAAGTTGAAGCTAGTTGCTCGTTCCAAAACGTAGGTAGGCCTCTATGGAGAAGAACGAGCAAGAAACTTCACGGACACTGTTTTCAATTAGGTTTCAATATTCTTGTTGCTTTAACAAGGAAGGTGATTATCCTAAAAACATTATAATAGTGAAAATTTGTGAAGATGTTTGTATGTATGTTACTCAATCACAAGTAAACCGTTGAACAGATTTTGATGAAAATTGTCACATAGATAGACCATTTCCTGGATTAACACATAGAATACTTTTTATCCCGGTTATGGGAATAATAGTTGGGATAATAGTTCAACTTTCTTTACGGAAAGTTACTTTACGGGGGGAACCATCGGCTGAAGCTAGTAATAGGTACAATAAGGTAAGAAATATCTAATGTGACCATACGTCCCGTTTTGAACGGGACCGTCCCTTTATTCGTGACTTCGTCCCGGTGTCCCCGAACGATGCTTCGGGACGCAGAGTTTTCCCGTTTTTTGTCAATAAACATAAAAACTACGCATCTTTAAAAGTTCTCTGTAATTTTCCTAAAGATAAAAATATTTTTTAAAGTGCATAAAAACATTACAAAACCTCAACGAAATAGCCTTATATTTTTTATCATTTAGCTAAATATCTTTATATTCAATATCTACTTAATTTTCTTAAAGAAAAGGTCTCAACAGATTTATTTTATTACTGCGACTTTACTGACGTCGTACTTTTGACAATGTCCCGTTTTAAGTAAAAATAAAATGGTCACATTAGAAATATCATTCTTTTATAAAGAAATCCTGATTTGTGAGTTCAAGTGGCCTTGAAGCAAGACAAGCATTAAACCAAGCATTTAATGTATGCTCAATGTTATAGTTGGATTGGCCGTATGGTGACCAGAGATGTTATGGATATGATATTTCGGATATGGATATAAGATAAAAATTATATCGGTTTCGGATACGGTTACGGAAATGTAATTATTTCGGATTATCCGTTAGTTTCGGTTACGGATTTTAGATTGAAGTAAAATATAAACACAAATACATACACATACCTACATACATAAACTCACGCCTTTTTCCAATGGGGGTAGGCAGAAACCACAGAACGCCACCTGCTATGATCCTTACATACTCCTTTCGCCTCATCTACGTTCATACATCTCGTCATACAAGCACGCCGGTTACGAGTACTGCGCACCTGACCTTTCTGAAGAACCTCACCAATAAGGTCAGTTTAGGTCTTCCCAGGGCGACCCCTCCCTGCGTTGCCACTATAGTTGCAAAACTTCTGAAAACTTCCGGAATACTTCTGGGAAAGTTTCATTAAATCAGAATTATTCAAATTGAATTTAATTAAGATTTTAATTTTTTTTGCTGAAAAATCGTATATTGCATCGATCGTCGATCGCCGCCGCCGCTGCCCCTCTGTGCGCCGGCCGCTGCCGCCCCGCCGCGCCGCGAGCGCCCTACTGCCACGCGAAATATAAGAGCAGCAGCATAATATAAGGGGAGCAGCCGGGAGTAACCGCACCCCACACACGCACGACTCGTGGCCCACGAGTCGTGGCGATGGCGGTGCGGGGTGCGGTAAGAAGGGAGATACTCCTCGGAGAAGTTTTCGCCCGCGCGGAAAGATTCATACCCCGCAATCGAATGTTTCCGCCGAATATTTCTTATATTTCGCGTGGCAGTAGGCTCGCGGCGCGGCGGGGCGGCAGCGGCCGGCGCACAGAGGGGCAGCGGCGGCGGCGATCGACGATCGATGCAAAATACGATTTTTCAGCAAAAAAAAAAAAAATCTTAATTAAATTCAATTTGAATAATTCTGATTTAATGAAACTTTCCCAGAAGTATTCCGGAAGTTTTCAGAAGTTTTGCAACTATAGTTGCCACTCACCTCTGCCATATAAATACCTTTTGTTAATCGTCTTTCACTCATCCTCTCAACATGACCGAACCATCTAAGCATACCCTTTTTTAACAAACACAAATAGTAGTCTGTTGGCAGCATTAGCTGACCCTTAACGTTAAGTGTTAAAGATCAAAGTGGGTCAGCTAATGCTGCCAACAGACTGTACGTAATGATTTGGTTTTTAACCGACTTCAAAAAAAGAAGGAGGTTCTCAATTCAGCCGGTATTTTTATTTTTTTATTTTTATGTATGTACACCGATTACTCCTAGGTTTCTAGTCCGATTAGTGTGATTCTTTTTTTGTTCGATGCAGTATACTTGCCATTTGGTCCCATGAAAATTATCATCCAATTTGGTATTGTGCTTTTTATTTTGTGAGCATTTTTCTAAATTAAATATATCGTGTGAGGTATTGTTCGAAAGGGCTTTTATCAAGGATTTCAAACATTAACACACAAGCACTAAATAGTGAAAAATAAAGAGCTTTTTACAAAAAAAGACAACCGCCTTCAAAAACTACAAAATAAAAAATAACTTTAGTTTGGAAGTCGGTGGCAATAGGTACCTATATATATAACAAAAAACAAAACCAAAGCCGCTGACTTCCAAACTAAAGTTATTTTTTATTTTGTGGTTTTTGAAGGCGGTTGTCTATTTTTGTAAAAAAGCTTTTATTTAGTGTAGGTTATCATTTAGTATTATAATCAGTCTTATAGGTAATTAATAATTTAGAGCAAGATTCACGTGGCGCGAGCAGTGAAACAAAAACCTGTCGAAACATGTCGTTTTATTTAGACTCCACCCTTACTCGAAATTATCCGAAACTTGTGAAACGGTTTCGGATATATTTTTATTTCGGATATCCGATAATTTCGGTTACTGTTACGGAGCTCCATAACATCTCTGATGGTGACTTGTTACTACTTGTATAAACAGTTGGTTGAAAATTTGTTCAAATGCCACGTTCAGGAAGTACAAACAAACAAGTACCTAATTTAGTTATGCATGATAGCGTAGCACGTAATATCAAGAACTAATGTAAAAAATGTTTAAAAAAACGAGCTCTACTTAAAAATTATTACAATATTGAGTATTCGACATTGTATTGTCATCAGAACTAAAGGTGTATGCATAATTTCAGCTCAATCGGATACCAACAAATGGTCGAAAAATGGTTTGCAAATTTTGAAAGGACAACTTACTACAGCTTGTAAAAATTAATCTTACTGGTAGAGATAAACTACGATACGCGCCCTTCCACAATTCAAAACGTTTAAAAGTATATTTTGTAAAAGTATTTACAGTACCCGGCGATAAATATTGCACATCGACCTTTATCGTATTTAGTATTTTATACAAAGAATAAAAAGAATTATTAAAAGAAGCAAATCATAATTGTTTTAACAGCTCCTAATAGATACCGGACTGTTTGTATTTCGTGCGACAGAGATAACGCTCTACGAAGCCGAAATTAGCCGATTGTCTCTTTCCAAAGGTCGATGTGCATTTATCGCCGGGTACTGTACAAGACTCACAACGCATGCGTGCGTACTGAGACAGCTCTCGAAACAAAAACAAATCAGCGTGTCATTGTTGCTTATTAATTACTCATTATTATTGAAATAGTAATATGGAGGGAAGCGCCATGTCTAATTTTCGAGCCGTTTGGGGTGGAAACCCTCGGGTCGTGGGGTCAGTGTGCCCATGGCCTCTTCAAGGAGTTGGACAAACGGTTGGTTGACACTTCCCGTGGCCCAAGGGCTGTGACCTTGGCCAGAGGCTAAGCATTGCCATCCAACGTGGCAATGTGGCCAGTGTTTTGGGCACATTTCCAGTTGACGGCGATGCGGATGAATTTTTTGATGCCATTTAGTTTTAGTTTTTTTTTTAAATTCACACACAACACATAAACATCACGCCTGTAATCCCCGAAGGGTTAGGCAGAGGTGTACCAATTAGTACATCCACATTTCACCAGTTATGTTTAAGTCCCATGTAATAGGGGGCGAGCCTATTGCCATCAACCGGGCACAAATCCAGACTCCGAAGCTGCTACAGAAAAATTCCTGATAGAAAAACCCAATGACATTTTGCCCGACCTGGGAATCGAACCCAAGACCTTTAACTTGAACACGGACGAAGGTAGTAAAAAATAATTGGCGAAATGTGGGTGTACTAACGAGTACACCTCTGCCTAACCCATTGGGGATTACATAGGCGTGATGTTATGCTATGTGTTCATTAATTTACTGCATGCTAGCTAAAATTACGATGATATTGTTAGTTTAGTTTTGCTATTAACTAAATACCGATATAATTGCAACAATGCATTATGTATCGACTCATGCGCAATGACGTCAACCGATCTATTCTAAAATACCTAGTATAAAAGTAAAATTGCAATAATGACAAATCCCGCATATAACTAGCTTCTGCCCGCGGCATCGCCCGCGCAAAAAAATATTTTCTGTAAAGTAATTTGAACTAAACACATCAAAAGTGTCTAGGGATCAATATATTATTATTACCAAATACATCTTGATCCCTAGACACTTTTGATGTGTATATTATACCAAGAGAACACATCACCGTGATAAAAAGTATCATAATTATGTGTTTTTTTTATTTACATGAACAATTCTAGATTTCTAGGCTTAAAATACAAATGTATGAAAACTACGTGATATTTTCGAGGGTTCTCATTGATCAAAAACATAAAATAATAACATTTTCTCGATAGAAAAACATCACGAAGTAGCCTCTAATTTTTTGGTTTTTTCGATTTATACACGATATTATAATGACTAATATGATGAAAATTTGATAATTAGTTGTATTTATACACTAGCTGTCCGCCGCGGTTACACCCGCGTCTTTGGTTACTGCTCCGCTCCCGTAGGTCGTAGCGTGATGGTATATAGCTTATAGCCTTCCTCGATAACTAATCTATCTAACACTGAAAGAATTTTTCAAATCGGACCAGTAGTCCCAGAGATTAGCGCGTTCAAACAAACAAACAAACAAACACTGCAGCTTTATAATATTATAGTATAGAAGATGAGTGAGGGTCTTGTCTAGCCATTTTAGGTAAATCCTTTTATTTTTGCAGTTATTACGATAAAACACTTAACACAGGGCGCGCGGGTGAATTATAAAAGTTGTGTCGTGATGGCCCAGTGGTTAAGGCGCTCGCCTCTCATGCTTGAGGTTGTGGGTTCAAATCCGGGCAAGTACCAATGTGACTTTTTCAATTCATATGTACTTTCTAAAGTTTATCTTGGACATCACTGACATCGGTGAAGGAAAACATCGTGAGGAAACCTGGACTTATGCCAGCATATTACTGTCCCACTCAAACCATGTCAGAGGCCCTTGAGGCGGTTTAGAAACTCTGACACTAGGGTGTGTGGGGTTGTAAGACCTTACTGCCCACACGATAAAGAAAGAAGTCTCATGTTATGCTGCGTACTCACCGGCCCAACGAACGCCAACGAAGGCATAGAGATGAAGCGTATTTACTAGAACAGATTCAGGGACTAGGTATTTAACGAGACTAGGTAGCACCTATTCCAACTTTTTAAAATACTCGATCCACCTAGTCTCAGTGCCTACACGCTAAAGCCTGTGTAAAGTATGAAGGCAAGATTACAATTCATTAGTACTGCATCCGTAACTTCACGTATCGGTGGTACGCAAAGACTTTAGACTAAAAGCATATTTAAAAAAGTATGCGTACTTCATGGACTAGGTGGAACAGGTATTTGGATCGAGTATTTGTACGGAATTGGACTAGGTGCACCTAGTACCTAATTTACGTAATCGACTCATCTCTAGGCATTCGTTGGCCCGGTGTGTACGCAGCATCACTAGGACTTTTTTCCGATTATCCGTTTCATGTTAAAACATTAAACAATTTCTTTCAGTAATTTCCCTTTTCCTGAAACCCTGAAATTGAAAATGTTGATTGATATCTTTAATTGTTCACTTATAACTGTCATTATCTTTGAGTATCACTTTAAATACTTGTAATGATATTATCTTTCAATTAATATAATTTATTTCCGTAAAAGATTAATTGAAAGACATACACACATATCTTGGAAATGCGCAAGAAGTTATTCCCTTTTTAAAAAAGCGTAACACCGCGCCTGTAATCCCCGAAGGGTTACGCAGAGGTGTAGCTATTACACCCACATTTCGCCAGTTATGTTTAAGTCACATGTAATAGGGGGCGAGCCTATTGCCATCAACCGGGCACAAATCTAGACTCCGAGACTGCTACTGAGAAATTCCTGATGGAGAAACTCAATAACACTTTGCCCGACCTGGGAATTGAACCCAAGTTGTGATTTCTCTCGGGAACAGTACTTTTTTTCGGGATGAAAGGTACCCTATGTCCGTTTCTGTACACTTGACAACGTATATACAAAATTTCAGAATGATCGGTTTAGTGGTTTAGGCGTGGGAAGGTTACAAACAAACAAACTTACTTTCGCAATTAAAATATTAGTTAGGATTAGGATAAAAGTACTTATCATATTATATTACAACATTTTATCTGATTTTTCTGCGCAGACGGTGACATTTTAGCCGTAACGGGAGGTTCAATTTATATGGTAAGGAAGTTGCGCGCGCGCAGCATTAATAGTAACATTACATAATTACATCATTGGCTGGCGCGCCAAAATCGCGGTTTATTTTAGTCTGTCTGTACGTTGCATAATCTAGATCAAATGTAGAATATTTAATCTACATTCTATATTATTAATATATAATACCTTTTTTCTTTTTTCTTTTATGATGGTAAAAATCATCAAATGAGTCCTTCCGCCCTGGGTGGGGCGAAAGGGACTGTCAGACTTTTACTGATTAAAAACCACCCTGTTCCTTCTGTTGCCCTTTACGTTCAGGGGCCACGGTATCCTGTTAAGACGTCCCGCAACCCCGGCAGGCGTTTGGCCCCGTTGGGGCCCCGTCCCTGTGCTGACAGCTCTTTGAGGCGCGCGCGAACAGAACGCGCCGTCGACCCGGGCATGGTCCTTGATCGGACGGCGAGCTACCCATTACTCGCCGTCCGCAAGCCCGCGCCTACGGTGGCCGGATGTCGTCTCTCGACGTCCAACGCCCTGGGCGTCTCCCGCGGCGGCTGGGGCGTGAGGTGAAGGATGTTCTCTCCCTCACGCGGCCCGCCTCCTCCTTCGCTAGCATTACTGCTTCGCAGAAGGAAGTGACTGCATCCCATTCCCTCTCGCTCCGGAGCATGGCCTGAACCAGGTCCGGACGCGAGAGGTCGCCGCCGCCTATCGCCTCCGTGATGACACGGCGGTGCTCCTCCCAAGCGGGGCAGACCTGCACCGTATGCTCCACCGTGTTCTCCGGGCGGTCCACACAGTGGTGACACCCGGGCGTTTCCTCCCACTGAATCCGACACAGGAACCTCCCGAAACAACCGTGTCCGGTGAGGACCTGCGTCAGGCGAAAAGTGAGGACGCCGTAGCGCCTCTCCAGCCACTCTTCAAAGAGGGGTCTTACCGCCGCGATTGCGGCGTGCCCGAACTTGAGTTGCGACAGTCGCATCTTCCATACCGCCATGAGATCGCACCGGATCTCGATCCGCAGTGCCGCGATTTGCCGCGGCAGCGGGTTTTCGCCCCGGCGCTGCGCTTCCACGTGTCACTCGTAGACGCGCTGGAGGACCGTCGCCTCCAGATCCCACGGCGGCAATCCAGCAAGAAGGCTTGCCGCTTGGAGGTTCCACCTTAACGTGTCATGTAACACCCCGTATTCAAAACCCATCTCTGGCTAAACAATATGCGCGTGCGATGTGAACTCTAGTATTGCGCACACGGCTTCGATCTATAAATATTTATATTTAGCTAGACTAATGCTAAACATACTTCACGTATGTTTTAACTGATTTCTCTAAGTTGATGAAACCAAGGAATCAAATAAATTAATGGTAAAAAATCTTTTTAAAACAAGCTTTTTTAGTGTGATGTTAGTAACCTTATCGTTTTTTTACTTTTCAAGCCCTTTCATTTGATACCCATATCAATGCGATTGAGATAAAATAATATGTAATCCGCCATCTTGGACCGGCGGCCATATTGAAATTATTACAATAATGAGTATTGGACATTGTATTGTCATCAGAACTAAAGGTGTATGCAAAATTTCAGCTCAATCAGATACCAACAAATGGTCGAAAAATGGTTTGCAAATTTTGAAAGGACAACTTACATACGAACAGTGCAAGCTAAATAAAAGCTTGTAAAAACGATCATAAAATCTCTTGCGCATGCGTATGGAGTTTCTTGTCCATTCTTCTCCATACAAAGCTACCTTTTGGAAAGGGCAACTAGATTCAATTCCTTTTTCTTCTTGTATATGACGTTCATAAGTGCCTTGTAATGGCCTAATTGAAATAAATGATTTGACTTTGACTATCACATGTTTTTAGACTCCGCCGCAAAAACGACAGGGTGTTATTAGTTTGACGTGTCTGTGTGTGTGTCTGTCTGTGGCAACGTAGCTCCTGAACGGATGGACCCATTTTGATTTTGTTTGAAAGGTGAAAGTGTTCTTAGCTGTTTGATGAAAATCGGTCCAAGATGCCGCCATTGGGGTGTTTAAATTTTTAATTTCTCGTTGTTATAGTGGTTGCAAAGCGCGACTGCTAAGCATGAGGTCTTGGGTTCGATTCCCACGTCAGGCAAAGTGTTATTGGATTTTTCCATCAGGAATTCCTCAGTCGCAGCCTCGGAGTCTGGATTTGTGCCCGGTTGTTAGCAATAGGCTCGCCCCCTATTACATGGGACTTAAACATAACTGGCGAAATGTGGCTGTAGAGATAAACTACTATAACTTGACGCTCCCCTCCATATTACTATTTCAATATTAATGAGTAATTAATGACGCCGCTAGTCAAGCAACAATGACGCGCTGATTTTTTTTTGTTTCGAGAGCCGTCTCAGTACGCACACATGCGTTGTGAGTCTTGTAAATAAACGTTTTAAATTGTGGAAGGGCGCGTCAATTTATCGTGGTTTATCTCTACTATTGGATTCACCTCTGCCTAACTCTTCGGGGATTACAGGCGTGAAGTTATGTTTTTTTTTACAGGATAGCGTTACCTAGCATTTTCTTATCACCTCTTTTCGTATCAGTCAAAGTTACACCATATCACAGGCGATGATAATCAATTCGTACCGAATCGTAGTTACTTTAGAGCTGCAATTAACCTTGCCAATTAAGCGAAGCTAATTCGTGATTAATCAATTAAATCAATCATTTCCCTCTTTATGTTTGTAGACATAAGAATGTAGGTCATGGGTCAGTCAATCAAAATCATTCATTTTAAACTTGCTTGTGCCCGCGTCTTCGTTTGAAGGCGGTTATAAAACACATACTTACTTAAAAAATTAAAAAAAAAAAAAATCGGCCTACGCTGAAAATCAGCGCCGTGGTTTCGTGCCATCGTGTGTGGGCCACGGCATTATGCTGAACGTCGGCCGTTTCGCGCGGTAGTGGCGCATATTTCTTATTTGTACTTATTTGTTTTTAGTTTTTTAGACTTAATACCAACTTGTTTTTATTTTGCTTTTATGTACATTTTTTTATTCTTATGTTATAAGAATAAAAAAGTTAGTAGGGGGGGTTAGGTTAGTTTTTTTGTTCTTATGTTAATGTGGAGTATGTGTGGTGTAACTTTGAACGACAAAGTGAGGAATGAGGTTATACGGGACCGTTGCGGATTAAAAGAGGATGTAGTGACAAAGATAGAAAAGGGTATGCTTAGATGGTTTGGTCATGTTGAGAGGATGAGTAAAAGACGATTAACAAAAGGTATTTATATGGCTGAGGTGAGTGGCTACGCAGGGAGGGGTCGCCCTAGGAAGACCTACACTGACCTTATTGGTGAGGTTTTTCAGAAAGGTCAGGTGCGCAGTACTCGTAACCGGTGTGCTTGTATAAACGTAGATGAGGCGAAAGCAGTATGTAAGGATCGTAGCAGGTGGCGTTCTGTGGTTTCTGCCTATCCCCATGGGAAAATGGCGTGAGTTTATGTATTTATATCTATGTATGTATTAAATACAAGCGAATCCACAGATTCCACATCTCTTCTAGATATTTAAATCCGCGACTGGAATGTAGGTAATAAGGTAACATAGTTTCTGAATCTGTAATGACAACATCAAGTCGTGTGAATGTTTATTTGTATTATATTTGAACTGTTATGTTCAGAACATTGCATTATACGAACTCTGCTTACATAATAGCGGGCGAGAAGATGCCAACTTAATGTAAAGCAGCTTTTCCCAAAGTGGGCGAAAACGCCTCCTTTTGGGCGCTGCAGGCCTAAAGGGGGGCGGTAAGAGATCCAGAAAATAAATCGGGGCGTTGTGTAGAGGCTTGGGGAGCAATTTGTAATTTCATCTACTAGGTGGTACAAAAAATAAAAAGCTTTTTTACCAAAAAAGAGAACCGCCTTCAAAAACTACAAAATAAAAAATGTCACTTTTTAGTGCTTGTGAATTTGTGAAAATGTATGAAATCCTTACAAAAAGCCCTTTCAAACAATACCTCACACGATATATTTAATTTTGGAAAGTGGTAGGAGGGGGGTTGACGAACCCCCTCCCCCTTTTCCTTCAGTCAGTCATCGACTACACGTATAAACAAAGCAATTTCACTTGTTACGATATTGCTGCTGTGATCCTACGAGGGGAACTCCTCCATTCCATATCTCCGAAGTTCATCATCAGATCATGACAATATTTCTATGGGACCTATTCGGCAGTATACTCTTTGAGAACCTCCTCCTTTTTGAAGTCGGTTGAAAATGGGGGGCGCTATAAAATAATTTTATTTATTCTCAAAGTGTGGGCAGTAGACAAAATAACTTAGGAAAAAAAACAAAAGAAAGAGTAACAAAAACGTTGATTTAGAAAAGTTAGAGGACTTTTGAATTGTCAAGGAGTCGGTCAGTTAGTCAGAAAGTTGAAGCTAGTTGCTCGTTACAAAACGTAGGTAGGTCTCTATGGAGAAGAACGAGCAAGAAACTCCACGGACACTGTTCAATTAGGTTTTTACTAAATCCTGGTTACAATATTCTTGTTGCTTCTACATGTGAAAACAATGAAGGTTTGATTCTCAGGTCGGGCAGTGTCATTGGGCTTTTCCATCAGGAACTTCTCAGTAGCAGCCTCGGAGTCTAAATTTGTGCCCGGTTGGTGGCAATAGGCTCACCCTCTATTACCAAAACTTAAACATAACTGGCGAAATGTGGGTGTGCTAATGGGTACACCTCTGCCTAACCCTTTGGAGATTACAGGCGTGAAGTTATGTTATGTAAAAATAAACTTAGCTTAAAGTGGAACCGCAGCATAAGAAGGTCACTATGTCGTGCCGCCCGTCTCTGCCTGCGTATACAGTATGCATGTGATTCATATAAAAATAGATAAACTACTATAACATGGCGCGCCCCTCCATATTACTATTTAAACGTGTGTAGTCACATCCGTATGAAAGAGTTTCTATGTAGTTGTGAGTAATCGTCTTCAGTAGCAGGCCGGCAGATTCGTTTGTCAACTAATCATAAATGGCCGACCGCGCAACACAACGCACGTGTCATTTTCATAGAGTATGTCAGTGCAGCGCCATACTAGTAATAATGAGTGATTAATGACGCCGCTAGTCGAGCAACAAATCGCTGATTTGTTTTTGTTTCGAGAGCCGTCTCAGTACGCACACATGCGTTGTAAATCTTTTCAATAATTTTACAAACACTTTCAATGAAAACGTTTTGAATTTTGGAGGGGCGCGCCATGTTATTATAGTTTATCTCTACCTATTATATTTTCTATCTATAGTCATGTTATTGGCATGTATGTATTGATAATATAATAAAGATCTTCATTGTTCCGACAAAGAATGCTTGAAACATGCAAACACAGAACATCACGCCTGTAATCCCCGAAGAGTTAGGCAGAGGTGTACCCATTAGTACACCCACATTTCGCTAGTTATGTTTGAATCCCATGTAATAGGGCGAGCCTACTGCCATCAACCGGGCACAAATCCAGACTCCGAGGCTGCTACTGAGAAATTCCTGATGGAAAAATAACAACAATAACACTTTGCCTGACCTGGGTATCGAACCAAAGACCTCATGATCAGCAGTCGCGCTTCGCGACTACTAGACCAACGAGGCAGTGGTGGACCTTTATTCTAGTTGCTCCTTCAAAATGGTAATTTCGTATGGAGAAGAATGGACAAGAAACTCCATAAAACAATCTTTCGCCACGATATCTTCTATCACCAATCTTCTTTATCGTGTGGGCAGTAAGGTCTTACGACCCCACACACCCTAGTGTCAGAGTTTCTAAACCGCCTCAAGGGCCTCTGACATGACGTCGCGAGGCGACATCCGGCCACCGTAGGCGCGGGCTTGCGGACGGGGAGTAATGGGTAGCTCGCCGTCCGATCAAGGACCATGCCCGAACTGTCAGCACAGGGACGCCAAACGCCTGCCGGGGTTGCGGGACATCTTAACAGGATTCCGTGGCCCCGGAACGTAAAGGGCAACAGAAGGAACAGGGTGGTTTTTTAGTCAGTAAAAGTCTGACAGTCCCTTCCGCCCCACCCAGGACGGAAGGACTCATTTGATGATTTTTACCACCTCAAAAAAAAAAGGGCCTCTGACATGGTTTGAGTGGGACAGTAATAGGCTGGTATAAGTCCAGGTTTCCTCACGATGTTTTTCCTTCACCGATGTCAGTGGTGTCCAAGATAAACTTTAGCTTTATGACCGCTTTCTGTACATATGAATTGAAAAAGTCAGGTACTGGCCCGGATTTGAACCTACAACCTCATGCTTGAGAGGCGGGCGCCTTAGCAACTGGGCCAATAAGACTACAATGGTGATGTAACATATTACACAAACTGCAAGACCCGAGTCGAACCCACGACCTACTAATAAAAATCGGGGTCGTCGACAGCGCGTCCTCCGTACTCCATACTAATATTATAAATACAAAAGTAAATCTGTCTGTCTGTCACGTTTTCATGACTAAACCACTGAACCGGTTATGATGTAATTTGGTACGGGGTAAGTTTAAACCCCAACAAAGGACATAGGCTACTTTTTAACCCGATATGCACACAAAAATTTCATAAAAATCGGTCCAGCCGTTTTGGAGGAGTTTGGTAACAAACACTGCGACACGAGAACTTTATATATTAGACTAGCTGACCCGCCACGACTTCGTTCGCGTGGTATCCTACCCCTACCCTACCGATACCCCCACCTCTACACTACCCCTACCCCAACCCTACCCCTACCCCATATTTTCTCACCGTTTAAACCTTCCCTGGACTACAACAAACATTTCAAAACCATAATCAGCTAAATCGGCCCAGCCGTTCTCGAGTTTTAGCGAGACTAACGAACAGCAATTGATTTTTATATATATAGATGGATATAACATCTCGCTACGACACACGGGACCCCAGTAGGTAACCAAAGACGTAATTGAACTCGGGTGAAACCACAGGATATAGTTAGTACTATACAGCATGTAACAAAAACCCTGTCCGATCCTTAAGGGTATTATTCGGCATCGTACTGCGTACACATATACGTAACCATTTAATGGATTTGAGATTATTATTTTTCCCCAGTGAAAAAAAAAAGAAGAAAGAAGAAGTAATTAAATTAAAATAAAACATAAAAACTGATCAACGGCAACACTGATCTGACAGGGTTTTTGTTACATAGTGTAGTTAGTACTATATAAAATGGAGTATAGTTGAAAATATTTTATCGTAACATATATTGAGTAATATCCTGTTCTGATAAAGCGTTGCTTGACGTGAAATAGTATATTGTTGAACATAGTAATAATTTATTTAATACTAGAAATCCCTGATGGAAAAACCCGATAACATTTTGCCCGACCTGAGAATCGAACCCAAGACCTCATGCTGAGCAGTCGCGCTTTGCAAACACTACACCACCTGCAGTCTTTTAAAATCATAACATAACATCACGCCTGTAATTCCCGAAAGGTTAGGCAGAGGTGTACCCATTAGTACACCCACATTTCGCCAGTTATGTTTAAGTCCCATGTAACAGGGGGCGAGCCTATTGCCATCAACCGGGCACAAATCCAGACTCCGAGGCTGCTACTGAGAAATTCCTGATGGAAATACCCAATAACAGTTTGCCCGACCTGGGAATCGAACCCAAGACCTCATGCTCAGCAGACGCGCTTTGCGACTAATACACCAACGAAGCAGTCTTTAAAAATCAATGTTTATAAGTACCTTTTCTTTTTTTTTCAGATACTTTCGAAGTGAAGAAGATGCACGGTAGTGATGAGCCAAGATCGAATGCTAAGGAATTTATAAATTATATTTTAAGTAAGAAATTATTATTATAGTTCATTAATGTAAGGCCAACTAGATATTCTTGCGAGATTATTTTATTTTGGGCGATTCAAAGTCAAAGTCAACAGTATTCAGTTTCGATTTGATTTATAGTAAAGACACAAAGCTACACGACCCGATTTAGCATATTATTACGCCGTATAGGGCCCATCTAGGGGGGAGGGGGGCAAAAGCCTATATCTCGACTTTTAATTCTATTTAGTAACTTGACAGTTAAAGGGTTAACAGATTTTGACAAAAAAAGGTAGTGAGGTGGTGTAAGAATGAACGAAATCGAATGAACTTATAAGCAAACTTTTTATTTTTAATTTAATAACTGAGATAACCAAGTACTCCATGACGAAGGGGTCATATTACTAAGTATTTTATCAAATAATATTTTAACTTCTTTCATCTTAAAATATTTATTATTTTTTGCTTTTACCTGTGCCTGTGTGTGTCATTAGAAGAAAATAAAATAAGGATATTACTTTTATTAACAATTATTAATTATTCTTATATTCCACATTATACGAGTATTTCAAGTTTTTTTATAAATTAAACCATTTTTATCATTCATTCTTTACGCAAAATCGTTCACTACCCCAACACTACAAGCTTGGTTATGGTAACATTATTTTTCTTTGAACTGTCAAGTTACTTAATAGAATTAAAAGTCGAGGTATAGAGCGGCAAAATTGAGTGTCGGGCGGTTGCACGAAGTCCAACATACTCTCATGAATTTTTGTATACCTACTTGTTTCGAAGTCGTAGTAGACTAACGCTTATGACTTATACTAGCTTTTGCCCGCGACTTCGTCCGCGTATATGTCGGTTATCGCGGACGCAGACGAAGTCGGAAGTCGAATAAAAAGTAGCCTATGTCCTTTGTTGGGGTTCACACTTACCCTGTACCAAATTTCACACAAATCGGTTCAGTAGTTTAGGCGTGAAGAAAAGACAGACAGACAGACAGACAGACAGAAAGACAGACAGACAGAGTTACTTTCGCATTTATAATATTAGTTAGGATTACCCACAAAACAGAAAAAAATACTAGAAATCGCATTACGCATAAATTACTATCAGAACCAGCGTGCCCTAACAAACACATCTTCAAGATAATCATATTATGTCACACTAGCAAATTCGTTTTGTGATTGGTCCATGCCAAAAAGTCTCCATAGCCAGTCCCTATTTAAAAAAAAAGTGCATTAACATAAAAAAATAGAGTTCATTATTGTCAATTTTTTGTAGGTATTTTCTGTTCTGTGTATAAAGTCAAAGTCAAAGTCAAAACATTTATTTCAATTAGACCATTTACAGGCACTTTTGAATAGTCAAGGAGTCTGTCAGTCAGTCCGAAAGTTGAAGCTAGTTGCTCGTTCCAAAACGGAGGTAGGCCTCTATGGACAAGAACGAGCAAGAACATATATTACCTATGGCATTTGCCCAGAGCGGCAAAATAGCTAGATCGGGCCCTGACGCTGAACGGCATTTCAAACAAACTTTCAAGTCTTTATTTTTCGAAATGAACGAACCGATTATAATGAAACTTCTTACGCAAAGCAGAATACATAGGTCTAAAAAGTTAGTTGAGGACATTTTTGACCCTCGAAATATGCGCAGAGAATTAAATGTGTGAAGCCTTCTAAATGAATAGGAATATTAGTAGGGGAGCCCAAGATGCTAAATTTGGATTTACTCCAGCGTTGTGGGAACCTTTTGGATTGTGAATATTAGATGCTAAAAAGTAAAAATAGTTACAGATAGGACCCTTTCACTGGTGGAGGAAGCGCATAAGTAAATATTTAAAAAAATGAAAAAAAAAAATCACGAACCACTAATCGAGCGTGTCCGATATTAATAGTGTATGCGCCCCACGTGTTTTTAATAACCGAGGAATATTAATCTGCCGGTTTGCATGGTAGGGGTGGCCGTACGAAGGGGCTGAAAATGGTTACAAATGGAAGAAAAAAATATGATATTGAAATACTAGAGCGCGTCAAATTAATATACAGACAGTTCAGCTTGATGTCCTTGTCGTGCTGACCCTTAATCTGACAATTATGTGCAGGGACTTCTTTAATCTGATGGTTTGAAACGCGCGGCCCCATATACAGGGCTCATATATGGTGGAGGTACTTAACAGGGTGCTAGGTATCCCCCCTTATATTAATCTGCCGCGCTCGAGTAAATCCAGAAATCCCTTCCTGGCCTCCCCAACTATACACATCAAAAAAGTCTAGGGATCAACATCCCTAACAAATGTTAGGGATGTTGATCCCTAGACTTTTTTGATGTGTGTATATTGTTTGTTCCTATGGAAGTGATTACAAATATTAATTAGTATTTTTTACACAATACCGCTACAGTTTTTGTATTAATATTTCGAATGTTTCTTTAGTCAAAAGTCAAAGTCAAATCATTTCAATTAGACCATTGAGAGGCACTTTTGAACGTCATTTACAAGAGAAAATATTTTTTTTTTATAATATTGAATCTAGTTTTATTTTGCACCACGATACGGTACTGAAACGATATAATTTACACTCAAATTTTAATTAGATAGCCGCGATAAAAACTAATCAAGTTTTATCAATAGCAGGACCTGTGTTGTAGTAATTAATTGGCGTTTAAATATGAAATATTTCCTTGAAACATTGAATTATTACCTATTTTTTTAAGTTACAATTAAACGTGATTTTTCTTACGCATCCCTTAGTTTTTGATAATAAAATATAGCTTATAGCACTCAGTGATAACGTAGCTTCCAATTTGCGAAAGAATTTTCAAAATCGGTTCAGTAGATCCAGAGATTACCCCCTACAAACTCACAAACTTTACCTTTTTATAATATTAGTATAGATAGAAGACGTTTGCTGTCAATTACACCATCATCACCATCTCATCAGCTATGCTATTCTCTAAAAGACTATACGACGAACTCGTCACCGAAACTAGTATGGTCCCCAGTGGATTTTGAACTTTATGCTCTGGAGCATTTAGTTGAAAATCCATTGACGACAAACTGTCTCTACGACGAGTACATAAACAGTTTGTCTTTAATAGATTTTCAACGTTGTGATCTACACTATAAAGTTGAAAATCCACTAAACACAAACCATAGTGTCGGCGCTTCCGCGGCGCTGTGTTTTTTGAGAATAGCAGACGCGATCGCCACTCAAGAGCCTTACGACTCAAACGGCCATCTGCAAATTAAGTTGAATTTATTTTTATAACATTAAATAGGTACTCTCAATATAAATAAGTTCGCAAGTGTAGAGTTTTGTAAAAGTGCTTTTTTGGCACGTTTTTGTAAAAATATCGCTCCGAAAAAATATACTTTTAAAGCTGAAACTGACTATTATTGGGTTTTTCCATCAGGAATTTCTCAGTAGCAGCCTCGGAGTCTGGATTTGTGCCCGGTCGATGGCAATAGGCTCGCCCCCTATTACATGGGACTTAAACTGCCTAATCATGTGGGGATTACAGGTGTGATGTTATGTTTATTTATTGTCCACAAATCCAGACTCCACGGCTGCTACTGAGAAATGCGATATAACAATATGACATAAATAATTTAGTAATTGAGAAATAATAAATTATCAGAGCGATATTAAAAGAATAAAACTAGAATAATAATAATGTAATACCTGAAAAATCAAACGCCACTTAACTTTAAGACGTTCTTAAAAATCATTCTGTCGCTGCAATACACCATAAAGTGACAAAGACAGCTTGAGACTTGATGGCGTCTTAAAATTGAGTTATGTTTGACACTGTAAGATCGATAATATAGTACAGTATATTAGTAAGTATTCCATTCTTAAGATCGTTTACGTTGTGCGGCATTTCAAACTTTAAAGTCAAAAGAGGTTCTTCAGAAAGGTCAGGTGCGGAGTACTCGTCGTAACCGCCGTGCTTGTATGACGAGATGTATGAACGTGGACGAGGTGAAAGGAGTATGTAAAGATCGTAGCAGGTGGCGTTCTGTGGTTTCTGCCTACCCCCATGGGAAAAAGGCGTGAGTATGTATGTATGTTTCAAGTCAATATTTTTTTAGAAATAAATGAACCGATTTTTAAGCTTTTAGAGAACATATTCGAAAAATTGTTTAACAGCTAAATTCGATCGATTTAAAGTTTTCCATAGAAACAGAAAGGGGTTTGCGTAAAAATGGCGTCATTTTGAAGTTGGATGGCCACTAATGAAACTTAGATATTTTGAAAGATCAGAATAATGCGATCAAAAGCTAATATGGACACATTTCTCTAAACCATATCGGAACGGAGATATTTGGTTTTGATAGCTCATTAAACACGAAGAAGTTATTATACCTATAAATTCTAATAAACACTTTTAAGGTTCTGAGGTTTTTTTTAGTAACTACCTACTTACCGCAACTTAAAGATAAACTACTATAACATGGCGCGCCCCTCCACAAATTCAAAACATTTGAAAGTATTTGTGAAAGTATCAACGTGTGCGTACAAACAAACTCACAATGTGTGCGTAGGTACTGAAACGGCTCTCGAAACAAAAACAAATCTCTACTCTATGAAAATGACACGTGCGTTGTCTTGTGCGGTCTTGCTAGTTATGATTAGTTGACCAGCAAATCTACCACCTGCCTACTACTGCCTGCCTGCTACTGAATACTACAAGTACATAGAAACTCTTTCATATGGATTTGGCTACACACATTGAAATAGTAATATGGAGGGGCGCGTCATACTATAGTAGTTTTTTTTTGAAACTATAAGTGTTAATGTGTTATTTCGAATTAAAAAACAAAAAGTCTCTGAAACACTATTATCTCGAAACTACCTTTTTGCACTTAATGACTTCTTGCTCTACAACAAGGTAATGTGTCTTTGTTATTTCCCAAGACCCAAAAGTAACGTAACATTGACACATGGTCGTGAAACAATAAAGTCAATCTCTAAGAACAACCTTCAAAAACATATCTAAGATTTTTGTACGCAGGACAGTAATTGAAGTTTTTATATTGACGACATTTTTAAAATCTTCAAATGCAAATATCTCAACTTAGATATAACTTAGGATAAAAATAATTGAACATATATATGTGTATTGAACACAGCACAACAAAGTAACATAATAATTATTAGTGGCCACTGAAAAAAAACATGACGCCGCTAGTCCATACTAAGTTAATCAATGCCTTTTCCAATTATCTTTTTTTAAATAAGATATTTTGAAAATGTTCTCTGATAACTTTTTAGACCTATGTATCCTGCTTGTGTGTAGGAAGTTTCATTAAAATCGGTTTATTCATTTCGAAAAATGAAGACTTGAAAGTTTGTATGAAATGTCGTACGGCGAAAACGTTCCTTAATTGTTACAATTATTTTCTTTTTTACTGTATAATATAATTTAAGCTTATAATATAAGCTTATTGCCTTTTTTAAGTATATTAGTCTATGTCTGTGGCTATGAAAATTATGTGGAGATAGAAAAGCCAATTTTGTATAAAAAAAACAAATACTTTCATTTTGTACATTAGCGGAAGAGATATAGTCGCTCAAACTAAGGAAAATGTACTTTTGAATGAAATTAAATTAGCACTTGGAAGTCTTAGAGACATCTGGATGTCTCTAAGACATCCAGATGTCCTTCCCGTAGCTTATCTGGTCTGTTATCCAAGGGCGGATCCAGGAGGGGGGGGGGGGGGGGAATGACCTTCTGGGCTTTTCATTTCCTATTAATTATATTTATAATTGTATTGTAAGCCGTTGGTCCCGGCAGTCATACGTGGATCTTTGACAGTCGTTACGGGTCGTCAGAAGCCCGAAAGTGACAACCAGTCTTACCAAGGAGTTTCGTGTTACCCAGTTACTGGTTTGTGCAAGTCAGATAGGCAGTCGCTCCATGTGAAATACTGGTATTCAGCTGCCATACGGTTAGACTGGAAGCCGACCCCAACATACTTAGTTGGGAATCGGCTAGACAGATCACAATCGAAACTGCCTGTTCTGACTAGACCTTGACCTTGCCCCCCCCCCCCATGACTTGAAAGCTGGATCTGCCCTGATGTTATCAAGTTCAGACAACAGTAGTATGATATGAGATTATAATAATAAAAAGAGTTGATCGTTACGGGACGCCCGACAGATGTGGAACGTCTCAGTGAAATAAGCAGCTTATACAGATAAGCAATGAAGTGTATAGTATGCGCGCACGCACAAAGGGAATCGAAAGCGTAGAGGGGGCATGAGAGAGCGTCATGGTCTATTTTACTGCCAATAGTTGTATCACATCAAATAACTCTACAAATTTGCTATGGAGGCATTAAATTCTCATATTTATTTCCTAGTTTTGATAGAATTAACAAAATTAAATAAGTACTAACATCTTAACATACTATCTCTTACTTTATCAAACTTGACCGGTTTTTCATAACGACTGTAATAGGATATAAACGCGGTTTTTCAGACAAAAATAAAATCAACGCAAAAAAAACCTGACTATATTCCATACGTCCTATGATGGTGCGGGTAACACATGTCATTCATCTATGGATGTCAGAATCGCATAACTAAGTCAATGACATTATTTAATTTACTAGTTATTTACTTACTTATTACTGATTCAGTATTTTACGACTATGATATTAGTGTGCAGTTAAAATATTCAATCATGATTGTAAATCGCCGTAACGTTCAAGAGTGAAAAGCAACAGTTTGACAAATATCACCGGCACCATCCTAGAACGTGAGGAATATGATTGGGTAGTTGACATCAAACCATTAATTTCACGACACAACTTGAAAAAAAAAACACTTTATTTCAGCATAAACACGATTCATTTTCAATTTACTGTAATATTATATTTTTTATAGCTTTGAAATTAATAAATAGTCAATTGATACGGTAACTAAGTAACATCGCGTTGAGAAACAAGTATAGATCACCAGTAACCAACATTTACGGCGCGTACACATAGAACGTCCGATTTACAGGTCCGTTGAAACGTATAATGTTATTAGCGTATGTAGTTGTATGAGCGAGTTCACACAGAATACAGTATTCCGGATCCCGTAAAAAATACCGATCCGACATCCAGTAGCGACGGATCAGTTAAAACAGAACCTGTAAAATCGGACGTTCTATGTGTACGCGCCCTTACGTGGACGAATTCGCGGGCAGCTCACGAAATAATAAACAAAAAGTAGTGAAATTTTTACAGTTGTTATCAAAAACTGGTCGACTCTTTTACTAGCTATATTTTTTACTAATACAAGATTTTATTTTATCTTTTAAGCATTTATTTTCGTATTAATATTTCGAATTGCAATCTAGATTAAGTTGAAATCCTTTTTTAAAGAGTATTACAATTATTTAAATGTTTTAATTATTTAGTTTTAATTTTAAGGACTTGGCGGTTGCGCTGCAGTGCACCCAATAGCTAATAATTAATTATTTTCCTAAAATGTATTACTCCCTATTATTTTTAATAATAAATAAATATTTTATTTTATTCATGTTTGGTTTTATTTTGTCCTTGATTACTTAGTTATAAAATTATTTTGGATTATTTTGGTCAGGTGCGGAGTACTCCTAACCGGCGTGCTTGTATGACGAGATGTATGAACGTAGATGAGGCGAAAGGAGTATGTAAGCTGTGATGTAAGGATCGTAGCAGGTGGCGTTCTGTGGTTTCTGCCTACCCCCATGGGAAAAAGGTGTGAGTTTATGTATGTATGTATGTAATTATCTTGGAAGAAGTCAGAATCGAAAGTGGCGACTACCAGAAAAGCGCCAAGGAAATGAGGTACCTACTAAGAGTCGAATAATTTCAACGTTGGGGTCTCATACTGAATCCTTGGCATCTATCTCACTACAAACTATAACTGACGCGTCCTACATCGCGCAATCAAAGTTTGCCGCGACATTAGCATATCATATATACAAAATCCTGACAACAACCGTCGGGCAGTAGCCCACCAGACACAACACCCGTCTGGTCGGAGGATCCTGTCTTTTCAACGGAGGATGAGATACTTTACACCCTGTTTCTCATTCTTTTAAATACGAGTAAGTTGTCGTCGATGTCCTTCCCATTATAAATGACTTTTGGAATATCTGTCAGAACGTGGCAGGTCTGCCATTTTGAGTCACAGTTATCTGATTGGAAACTGATTGGAATTAGGATCATATTTGGATAAAACGCGTCGAGACGCGCTGCCATTTTGTGTTATATATTATATGACATTTCACGGCAGCAGATTTTATCTTCTATTTAAAAGGCAACCGTTACTGACTGACTGATTTATCAACACACAGCTCAAACCACTGAACGGATTGCGCTGAAAGGCACGGAGATAGTTATTATGACGTAGGCATGTGCTAAGAAACATTCCAAAATCCACCCCCGAACGTGGGTCCAACATTTACCCGCGCAAAAGCTAAAGCATTGTGGCAAAGTGGGTCCAGCATTATGGCGTGTCCATAGATAAAAGTCAATGCTTCCCAACTTTTTACAAAAAACAAGACTGGCACATGGAGAAGGCCACGTCGCCATGGCAACGTAACAAACAACAAAAGACTGATTATAAACAGCTGTGACGTTAAACAACACAATAAAGCCGTAATTTAGCTTAATTGTTTATAGAAATAACAGAGAAATGTCAGGATTAAGTGGCTATGATGGTGAAGCAGTCGGCTTTGACTCCGTTAAGCTGAAAAAAAGCGAAGAAACCCAGTCTTCTACTCAAACAACGGAATTCCATGAAAGCGGAATCTCCTGTCAAACAACAGCTCTCAAAGACACCGGCTGTCTAGCTTCACCCGAGGACCTGAACGTTCAGGATGATATCTTAAGAGAATACCCACCTCCAGGACTGAACGACTTCCTAAAAAGAGTGGTACCGACCATGATGGAACAGCTCGACCACAGCGACAGAGAACTGCTGTACAACTCCTCAGATTCTGACGAGGAGGAAGTGGTAGGTGCGAAGCTGTTCCAAGAACTAAAGCTGACGGAGTTACCTGGCATCGGGGGAGGCGACGACCCTCGCTGCATACTCGATGTGTCATGGAGCAGCGCTGGTAACTCCTTAGCCGTCTCAGTAGGTAACAATCAGCACAAAAACTGGTGCGTCAATGGTGGACTGATCAGGATCTTTACCATCAAACGAACAGCTGGTGACACGTTTGTCCGAAGTCTTGATCTTACTGAGAAGAGCTGTGTGACGAGACTACTGTACCATCCTTCCGTGTCTGCCTTGCTAGCTTACGGTACCACGTCAGGAGAAGTTGTGCTATGCAATCTGAGGAATCTTGACGCTGTGTTACTGACCTCGCCCGCTGGATCTCATGGTTCTAAACGCGTTACTTACTTGAGGTGGGCGGACGCAGCGTTGACCAACATGTTCCTCACAATGCAGATCATGAACACAGGCAAAAGGCGTGGAGCATCCGACCATATCCTGATATCATCAGGCTGCGACGGAACTATCAACGTATGGCGCGTCAACGCGAATTTGAAGATATTTGAAAATGTTATCTGTTACATGATTAATGGCTCCAGAAATATGAATGTAAATGTCACCTGTTTTGATTTTATTAAGTCGTATCCGCTGCGGCCGAGTGATCAGAAGGTTCCTGATGATATAATGGTGGTTGGATCGGCTGCAGGGTCCATTTACCTCTGTAAAACGAAGACTTACCAACCGATTGTGAACAGCAAGTTTGTTGATCCGGTTTATGAGGTGTTGCAGGGTCATATTGGCTATTTGCTGGATATTGCGTTTAGTCTACATAAGCCTGGAATTTATGTGTCGGCTTCTATTGACTCGGAGTTAAGGGTTTATGATATTAATCAGCCTACTCCTTTGAAGGTACGTTAAAATCTGGTTTCTAAATATTCCCACTGTCATTTCGACTTAAGAACGTTTACGCCGTACGGCAATTCATACAAAATTTAGTCCTAATTTTTTTAATGAATTAACCGATTTTAATGAATTTTCCGACGCATAACCTATCAGAGAACATTTTTCAAATGTATCCTGCTTTTTTTTAAGGTGGTGAAAATCATCAAATGAGTCCTTCCGCCCTGGGTGGGGCGGAAGGGACTGTCAGACTTTTACTGACTAAAAAACCACCCTGTTCCTTCTGTTGCCCTTTACGTTCCGGGGCCACGGTATCCTGGTATGACGTCCCGCAACCCCGGTAGGCGTTTGGCCCTGTTGGGGCCCCGTCCCTGTGCTGACCTTATGCGTAGGAAGTTTCATAAAAATTCATTTCGAAAAATAAGGTCTTAGTTTGCATGAAATGCCGTATGACGTAAACGCTCTTAAGGGCGGATCCAACATTCAATCAAGTCAGGGGGGGTCATATAGTCAGGACAGGCTCCAATACGATTACAATAATAAATCCAATAAAAAAATAGTATCACATTCAATTGTTGGTACGATAAAATAATTTCAATTACGTAAAAAAGAAAATCAATTTTGCTCTTTTGTGAATGGGTATGTTTTAATATAAGTCTGTAATCGCCAATCCGCCTTGAGCAAGCGTGGTGATCAATGCTCATGCCTTCTCTGTATGAGAAAAGGCCTTTGCCTAGCATTGGGACAAAAGGCTGGTATTACTGATTGATTTGGAATAATTTGGATGATACACCGTTTCTATCTTTCAGATAATAAGTCTGGATGCATCAATATCTTGCATGGCTTGGTTGCCGAGCAACCCTTGCATCGTGATACTGGGTCTCTCCAAACCTGAGGGTCAGCTGCTTCAAGTCTTCAACATCAACAGCGGCCGTCAAATGCCTGTTGATGGCCTGTCGGGGGTGGGAGGCTCTGTTACTTGTATCTCAGTGAACCATAGCGGGTTAGTATTAGCTTATTACCGAATATAGTTACCAGGGCCGGATTAACTGTTTGGGCCCCTAGGATTTGGACGTTTCGGGGCCGCATTGCAATATTTTTTTTAAATGTATTTTTCGCAAATTGTATTTTTATTACGCTGTTTTTTTTATTGCATCACCATATTCAACAGTTTTACCTAAATGAATACGTAGGTAGACGATGGTCTAGTGGTTGCAAAAGCGCGACTGCTGAGCATGAGGCCTTGGGTTTGATTCCCAGGTCGGGAATTTTTCGGATTCTGAATAAATTGTGCCCGGTTGATGGCAATAGGCTCGCCTCCTATTACATTGGACTTAAACATAACTACCAAAATGTGGGTTTACTAATGGGTAGGTAGGTACAAAACGCGCCACGAAAGATATTAGGTACTTGACACACTACACAAACTTTATTATTTCGTAATAAATATTATAATATTGTTAGGAGTTTTAATCTTTAAATGTCATCGAAATATCCCTGAACAGATACACAAATTGTGTCTATCTATTTCGTACATCCATAACTGCGCAAGCTCCCCATTACTGACGCTTGTCAAGTCTCATCTTATTAAATATATAATGTGACGGGATGTTTTATTGCCTTATTTCGTTTTCAGTGTATGTCGCGTCGCTGCAGGTGATATGGACAGCCACGTCCACATTTGGGAGCTTCCAACGCGTCGAATGAAACTTACTCAAGAAGATTTGGATTTTTAGTCTTCCTAGCTGTCATGTCATACCTACTATGTAAACTTGAATTCAGTATCTTAAAAAATTTGCATTCTCACTCAACTATCTGCTTCAGTGTTATGTGTTTAAAGTTGGTTTTTGAATCATCAGCTTCAACCAAAAAGGAATATTTTTGCTTGCAATAGAATTTGAATTTTGTCGTGTTTTTGACATTTAGATATAATATCGAACAGAGTAGAAGCAGCCCATAACCTGTAGAAAATAGTTGTCAGAACCTGGCATGTTCGCCATTTTGAGTAACAGTTTTCCATTGTTATAAAGGCCCTCCCTCACCGGGAGCATTCGCGTGTAACGTAACATTATAGATTCGACTTTGAACATTACATTACAATACTACCTCCCTGACTGACGAGCATTCGCGTATAATGTAACATTTAGTATAGATTTGAATTTGCAAAGCGCATTGATGTTACAAGTTGTATCAAAATATTACACATTGTATCATTACAAGATGCGCATTGTAATGCTCGGTTCTCCTCCTTCACTGATGTAACGTCGTTTTTCCTCCTTCACTGATGTAACGTCGTTTTGTATCATTACAAGGTGCGCGCTGTAATGCTCAGTTCTCCTCCCTCACTGATGTAATGCTCGACTCTGTAACGTTACATTACACGCGAATGCTCCCGGTGAGGGAGCGCCTGTAGGTTCATATTAAGACCATTTTGTGTCTCTTATCGTAGTTAGGGTCCGTCTTTCAAGGCTGCATGTCATGCAGTCACTGTCTCTCATCTCATCTCATCGTCATCTGTCACTGTCAACAGCATGCAGCAGCATGCTTGTCAAATTGATTGTAGTTGACAGTGACAGAATGACGTTTTGAATGCGTTTCGCGCCAAATGTGATTAGTGATAAAGCCAGTTTGTTTCCAATACTTATTAATTAAGATTCTGAGTTCAAGTTTACAAAATAAATAGTATCGTAGGCGTAGAGATAAACTACACACTTCAAAACGTTTGAGAGTATTTACAAGACTCACAACGCATGTGTGCGTACTGAGACGGCTCTCGAAACAAAAACAAATCAGCGTGTCATTGTTGCTTGACTAGCGGCATCATTAATACTCATTAATATTGAAATAGTAATATGGAGGGGGGCGCCATGTTATAGTAGTTTATCTCTACAAACAATGGACATCTACTTAAAATAATGTAAGAAATTTCAGCCTAACAAATGATTTTAATAATTTCAGCCATGTTAAAATGAAAGAAATTTCAGCCATCATAAAAAGACATCCTAAGAAGACTCCGAGCGTCCGAGCTCTTAGACCAATTATTTTGATCCGTAAATAAACGGTATTTTATTGACTAAGCGTTTGTATTGTTTGTTTTATTATTAATTATTATTATTTGAAGTGTGAACGAGCATGTTATTATTATTATTTTGAAACAAATGTAGCTTATTTCAGTTATTATATTATGATTGACATTTAGTTACTTTTTTATATAAGTAAATAAATAAAATGATTGATTTCACTTCTGTTTTTTATTTTATTACTAGCGACTCGGCCCGGCTTCGAATGGGTCCATAAATTATCGTCATCTTTCAAAAAAATAACACAGCGCGACTGTTGAGCTTGAGGTACTGGTTTCGTTTCCCAGCTCGGGCAAAAAGTTTTATTGAGATTTTGACGTGATAACGTCATATAATTCGATTGGAGCCGGCTGCACGCACGAAAAAACATGACTCATGCGGCGTTACCTCGCTCTTAAGGTTTGAAGTGCAAGCGAGAGCACAGAACGAGCGACAAAGAGGCACAATCGGCCTCCGCATTCAGCAGCGTTCGACATCTGTCTCTCTCCTACTTGAGTGAGCGATGCGTCCGCGTGGACAGCTGCTATACAATAATACATTTACATGTTTTCGTCAAGTTTGAAGTGCAGTGAAAAGTGAATGTGGTGTCAATTGTTTATAGCAACGATAATTCCATCAGTATTTTCTTATGACGTTGTCACGTTCAACTATCGTCAGTAAACCGACTTTACAGACAACCGATTTTTTTGACGTGACAACGTCTTATAATTCGATGGAGCCGGCTGCACGCACGAAAAAACATGACTCATGCGGCGTTACCTCTTTTGAAAAATGAAACCATTCCATCAGTATTTTCCTTTGACGTTGTCACGTTCAACTATCGTCAGTAAACCGACTTTATGGCTCATTTTCACTAGTCGATAGGGCCCGCATGCGGGGTGCGACAGATTTCTGGAACGCATGCCACAGGGCCCGCATTCGGTGAACCGTTTTCATTAGTCGATAGGGCCCGCATGCGGCGTGCGACAGATTTCTGGAACGCATGCCACAGGGCCCGCAAGTCGATATCACGGTCGGTAAAAAGCATGCGCGGCGGATCCCCGCATGCGGTGTAACGACTTGTAACTTTCATTGGTTGTTATGTCGCATGCGGGGACTCGCCGCATGCAGGCCCTTTCGACTAATGAAAATGCGCCACTACAGACAATCGATTTTTTTGTTACGAATTTCTCAGTAACAGCTCGGAGTTTGAGTGTGTGTGCACGGATCGCCGGTCCTGCGCCTGATCTCTCCCCGGTCAGTGTCGTATTACCGTCCCATTGTACAGACGCCAGCACATCAACCTACCTCAATCTGTCAAAGGAGAATGGCGAGACTACACGTAATTTGGGACCCAGTGATAGAAGTAGTGTGTAATATTGAAACTGATTTGTAGTTAAAGAACGACTTAAGGCTAACCAAAAATCAAATGGAAAGTAGTTTGAAAAAGTTGGGAGAAAAAAAATATGAAAGGTGGAAGATTATAACCTAAAATAATCTAAAAGTAAACTAAGACTCGCAATTATTGGTTATTATTTATTTATACATACTATATTATTATTTATTTTTATTCCGATGCTAATATCAGTCATATACCCGTTTAGCCAGATTCACACCTGTAATTAATATTTTTGCATATTATCACAGGATAAGGAGGCAGCTTTATATCTCTTGGAATATTCTTTAAAAGCACAGTTGATGTACTTTTATCTACATTGACCAGAGTTTTGTTGAATAAAACAACATTTATTTATTTAAAACTTTTATTTATTTTGTAATTACTTATAAAATATTCAAGACATACAAACATTGTATCTTCCTTTAATCTTGTTTTGCGTTCCTAGATAGTATTTTATGATAAATAATCTTTTAACCTAATTAAAAGATTATCTAAGAAGCTAGCTGGTGCAGCGACATAGCTTTGGTGTCTGGGATAATCCACGTACCACAAAATGCTCATACCATGTGAGCAAGAGTCCACATTCATGTCCCCAAAAGGCAATGGCGATAACAACAACAAGAGCAGAGTTTCTGTGAAAACTGTCCACCACCCTGCCTGCAAATAGCATGGCACGCATACTTTATTGTTAAAGATTAACTGAAACAATATACAAGTAAAAAGTTGTCAAAAACACAAAATAATATGGATAGGTATAAGTACAATATTTATTAATTTCATAACCAACCTGTCGGGGTGTTTGACCATATCTTTTGGTCAATAAAAAATAGTTAAAAATACTGCTTGATAAAACTTAAACCATTTTTATTGCTGTTGTAAAATAATTAATCTTAATTTGACATCTTTGTTAATAGAGTTTCCATGGTTACGGTATGACATTACACTTTACTTTCTTTTTAGGTTTTTTTTTCAAGCATAAATACTTTTTACATATTAATGTAAAAAGTATTTATGCTCGACATTAAACACGGGGTCTTATCCATTCAGATATTATTATAATGTTTTCTATTCGGATTACCATTTCAGTCATGTCAGGACGAAGAAACTGATTTTCAACTACTCCTTATTCTCAAAATAGATTGCCACATGCAGCACAGACATTACAATGGTCGAGTTAGTTGTTGTAGGGTTTCTTGTTCAGAAATTCAACAAATTAGTTCACATATATACTCACATCGCGCGGGTACACCCATCTCTGAACTCTTTTAACAATTTGATGACTTTTTCGGACAAGCGATGTCTTCTGTGTAATTTACAATAATGCACCGCATTTGAACAGTTTGACAAAGTCCAAATCACTTGCAAATCGCCATCCAATAGCCGTAATTTAGGTTGGTATACAGCATAATCAGTCCAAAGGTAAAGCCAAGTCGTCAAGAATTTACAAAATCGCCGATATATTATTTGTTTTTTACAACGCTAACCGTTGAAAATAGTGTTGCCTATCGATAGTCGACTATCGCTAAACTATCGATAGCCTATCGATAGTATCCATATTATCTATAGATAGTATGATACAGTTTACGTATTTTTATAATGATATACAAAAATAGTATCGAAAGTATTAGTTTCGATAATATCGATAGTATCGATACTATCGAAGTCCAGCATATGTTTAGGAGCAATACTGTCGATAGTATCGATACACACTATCGATGTTGTAATACTATTGATAGTTTTACAAACTATCATTATAGTATCGATAGTATTACTTTAAAAAATCGATATACTATTGATGATATTATCATGTTATAGTATCGATCCTATCGATACTCTCGCTTCCAATGAATAGTATTAGTTAATTTGTGACATCAATAGTATCAGTGGTTTAGCATTGTTACTAGATTTCGAGGTAATCTATCGATAGAGAAACTATCGATAGTTGGGCAACTCTAGACAAATAGTTGACAAATGTCAACAAAAATGTCGTCAGTGTCAATTTGATAATAACGTTCCGTTTCTCCGTTTCATGTAATCCATTACGTATGTAGCAAAATAATGAGTCTTATTTTTTTTACGGTCTATTTACATGGTTCGTATGTTTCATCGTTATGGGTTTTCAGAATATTTAACAACTTTTTAACAAGATGTATAAGTATAAAGAAGGAAAATCACCAAGCGAAAACGAACTACTTTTTATCTAATCATTAGCCTAGAAAGGAATGTAACTATATGTTTCGTTTAGAAACTGCACGATGATTATTTTTTATTAAATAGGGATAATTGATAACTTTTGATTCCCGATTTGTAAAAACTTAGTATTTTTTTTTGTACAACACTTATTTACTTGATATTATTATTGATATAAAGTAGACCGTGCACAGCGCTCCGTTCATTTTGGGTCCACTCTTGCCATCCTTCTTTCTTTAATAGATTTTCAACCTTATCACAATACTGGAAGGTTAATATTCGATTGGTAAAATTTGATAGATTCGGATAGGTTGATCTGCTGGCGTCTGTACTATGAGAGTGAGGGAAGAGGTATTGCACCTGTGTTTGCGCACACTTCTGCACTATAATATCTGCTGCGCACTTGGCTATAGTCTCTCGAAATCGGTCTGGAGCAGTGGTTCCTAACCTGGGGGTAATTACCCCCGCAGGGGTAAAACGGAGATTCTAGAGGGGTAACACGGGATGGCACGAAATAGTATTAAAATAGCAATAAACCCTAATATTGTCAAACTTGCGAATGCAAAGCAATTTCAACCTTCACACTAGTTAAGTCCGAGATTTATATATTACTTTACTAGTTACCTAAACGGGCAATTTCTTACATAATAAACATATTTTCGTTTAAATTCGTGTGGTTTTAATTATTTTACATTAGCTAGGGGTAAACTCAATTCCCATACTTGTTCACAGGGGTAGTGACATTGAAAAGGTTAGGAACCACTGGTCTGGAGAATATTATTCTTTTAAAATCAATTAGAACTTGTAGGCATTTAAATAATCATAAAATAGTTTAAAAAACTAAAAAACACGATTTTAGCACGCACTAAAAATTACAAATGGAGCGTTATTGTTTTCGTATTCCTGACAGCAAACCCTTTCATTTGATACCCATATCATGGGGGTGGATTTCAAACAGCTAGTCCGCCATCTTGGGGAGGCCGCCATATTGGATTTGTAATGACGTTTCTTAGCTAGTCATGTATTGTCATCAGAACTCAGAGCGTGTGCAAAATATAATCCTAATCGAAGACCGGGAAGTGGGTCAAATTAAGATTCCAAGATTTTCTTACATACATAGTTACAAGTGAAGCTAATAAAAGTGTGTTAATAATAAAACGCAATAATAAAATTCATTTTTTTATGTCATTTCATTTAAAAATTACAATACCTAAGGAATCATGTTGACTAACTCAAAATATACATTTTGTAGTTTCTTTTTCTTCTCTTATTGCTGAAAGCTTCGAGTGTCTTCTTGTTTTGGTTATCCGCTTCTGGAAATGAGAAGATACAAAAATATTAATGGAAAAAAAAACCACTTCTTTATGCATACAGAAGATTTACATGCATATCATCACGCCTGTAATCCACGAAGGGTTAGGCAGAGGTGTACCCATTAGTACACCCACATTTCGCCAGTTATGTTTAAGTCCCATGTAATAGGGGGAGAGCTTACTGCCATGAACCAGACACAAATTCAGACTCCAAGGCTGCTACTGTGATGAGCACATACATACATACATACTTAAACTCACGCCTTTTTCCCATGGGGGTAGCCAGAAACCACAGAACGCCACCTGCTACGATCCTTACATACTCCTACCGCCTCGTCCACGTTCATACATCTCGTCATACAAGCACGCCGGTTACGAGTACTGCGCACCTGACCTTTCTGAAGAACCTCACCAATAAGGTCAGTGTAGGTCCTACTAGGGCGACCCCTCCCTGCGTTGCCACTTACCTCTGCCATACACCGTGAATTTTAATCCGTTGCAAATCTTTCAGGGGGTGAATGTACTCATGAATATGAACAACTTTTATTAAGGGACATAGTACGAAATGTGAAAAAAAAAACAGCTGATCCATACAATTTGATCGTAATGTAGTACATTATTGTATGGATCAGCTGTTTTTTTTTTCACATTTCGTACTATGTCCCTTAATAAAAGTTGTTCATATTCATGAGTACATTCACCCCCTGAAAGATTTGCAACGGATTAAAATTCAGGTTGTATAAATACCTTTTGTTAATCGTCTTTCACTCATCCTCTCAACATGACCGAACCATCTAAGCATACCCTTTTCTATCTTTCGTCACTACATCCTCTTTTAATCCGCTACGGTCCCGTATAACCTCATTCTTCCCTCTGTCGTTCAAAGTTACACCACACATACTTCGCAAGGATAATGGATGAGAAACTGATGAAAAGTTATGTCTTGGAATTATTAAATAATGGTGTCAACTAACTTACTTCCCGGTACTATAATTACGTCGTAGTTAGGGCTTTCATCCCGGGACTCTCGGTCTCGAAAATTTCGAGTGTCGACGATTTTATGATATTTTCGAAACTCGAGACTAACATTTTCCGTCTTTGAGACTTGAGTCACATAATTAACAGTATTAAATAATCTATTAAACCAACAGTATTGTTTTATTATGGTTACATGGATAATTATGGTGAAAATAACTATAACAATTTTTCTTTTAAATTGCATTTGTTTAATAAAGTACCTACTTGATTAAAATATCTTGTTTTGACTGCTTAATAGTTTAGCTTGTAAGTAAAAAACCTAGTTTTGAAATAGTCTCGTTTTTTCGGGATTTTCTTTACCGCCTCTAGTCTCGTTTTTTTTCCCGGGACTTAGTAATGCATCGAGACTGATAGCCTTAGTCGTGGTTACAATACTCACCAGTTACTGCTTCGCTCTCCGCGAGGGCTCTGTGGCTGTGGGGGGTGGGGGAGGACCCTTCTTCTCCAGCTCCTCGAGGTAGCTCGTCAGGATCTGCTGTCTCTCTTCTGGGATGTGGTCCAGTGCTGTGTACCTGGTTGTGGAGAATATGGGGTTTACTTATGTGTTACTGTAGATCAGCCATTCCGAAAGTGGGTGATAACGCCCCTATGTGGACGCTGCAGGCCTAAAGGGGGGCGGTAAGGGAGCGTTCAAGTATTACGTAACGCATTTTTTGAAGATTTTAGGCCCTCCCTCCCCCCATGTAACGCACCGTAACGTTTTTCTGCACCCCCCCTTCCCCTCCCTAAACGTTACGTAACATTTAAGTGACCATTAAAGTCACAATTATGTTGAACAAAGTATAATATTTGGAATTTGAAAGATTCAAATTCTCTAGCTTTTTTATTAAAATAAAAAAAATGTTACGTAACGCGTTGTTTAAATACTCCCCCTCCCGCCCTTGTAACGCACCGTAACGTTTTGCAAGACCCCCCCTCCCCCCAAATTGCGTTACGTATTACTTGAATGCTCCCTAAGAGACCCAGAAAAAGAAATCGGGCCGTTGTGTAGAGGCTTGGGGAGCGATTTGTAATTTCATCTACTAGGTGGTTTTTAAGTAGGTGAAAAAAAGGGGGGCGCTAGAAAATAATTTATTCTCAAAGTGGGCAGTAGACAAAATAAGTTTAGGAACCCCTGCTGTAGATAAACCGTGCTGCCTGTCCATGAAACTAATACGATTGCATATAATCTGCGCTTCGCTATTTTATGCAAACCTATTGGTGTATTTTTCTCTGTTTCTCCGCTTTGCAGCCCGACTCCGCTTCAATGGACAGACATCCTTATAGTCTTCGCGTGCGAGGTGCAGACGCGCGGGGGTAGGACGAGAACGGGGACAAGGAGGGAAGCGGGCGGCGGGCGTTAGTAGCGTCATATACAAGAGGCGAAATGTGCACTGGACAGTTGTTAACATAATGACGTCACAGTGGTTGATGATATTTTATTTAAAAAAAAAAAAACTAAATTATTGATTGTTTTTAAGGAAATGAAAAATTTAAATAATGTTAACTTAAACGATTATTTATATACGCGGCGGAAAGGGCTGGGCGGTGGAGAAAGAATAAAAATAAATAATAAAATAAAATAAATATCTTGGGACAACTCACACACGGCCATCTGATCCCAAGCTAAGCAGAGCTTGTGTTATGGTAACCAGACAACTGATATACATACTTATATAATTTATAAATACATACATATTATAGATAAATTACACCCAGACACAGAACCAACAATTATGCTCATCACACAAAGTTTGTCCTGGGTGGGAATCGAACCCACTACCTCCGGCTTTGCAGTCAGGGTCACTAACCACTAGACCAACGAGGCAGTCAGAATGAGGGAAGGGCGAGGGAGAGAGGTCTATCTATCTTTATCCTGTGGGCAGTAAGGTCTTACGACCCCACACACCATAGTGTCAGTTTCTTAACCGCCTCAAGGGCCAGGGGGAGAGGTAGGACGAGGAAGGCAAGAAGGAGGTAGAGAGGTAAAGTGAGAGAGGAGGGAGGGGGAAGGAGAGAGAAGGAGGGTGAAGTGATATAACAAGAAGGAGGTAGGTGTAAATTAGAGTAGGAGAAGAGAAGGAGGGAGAGTGAGAAGAAAAGAAGGGAGATATGTAGGGGTGTGGCCTGGTGAAGATGCGACTAATCGCATAGTAAATGGTCCACGGACCTGGCGTCGTGCTTGAGCGCGTCGAGCACGTGCTGCAGCGCGTGCGGGTTGTCGGTGACGGCGGCGAGGCTGCGGTGCGTGATGGAGCGCGTCTCCTGCAGCAGCTGGCGCATGGCGGTCTTGGCGCACGACTGCTTGTCGCGCTGGTAGTCGCGGAACTCGCGCTCCATCTGCAATAGGGAATATTATGCATAAAATTTGAAATGGCCTAAAATATTTTTTTCTCGAAAACTTATTATCGTAATATTATAATGAAAAGGATTTTTTTATTTACTTATTATTTAAACCCCTAAAATAATATTCAAAAAGTTCAAAATAAGGGAGCGAAATTCAAACTTCCAAAACGCGCCACCATGGGTCGAACGAAATGTGACGTCATCTGACACGACATTGTTTTCATCAGCGTCGAAACTCATACTGTTTTACAAGTTTTTGTGAAAAAAAATAATGGTTTTAAAGTTATTAAAACTGTAAATATTACGAAGTAACTGAAAAGTCCACAATAAACACTAAGGTAAACACCCACTGGACGTGTCATGTGACGTCACGCAAAGCGCGCGCAAAATGGCGGCGTTTGTACTGCTTAAATTTTTTAAAAGTTTTAAATTTCATTTTTAAAAATATCTAGAGTATTTTGAAGCCCATTAATATTTTTTTCTACGTTATAAAATAGTAAACTATTAATTTAAGACAAAAAAAGAACATGAATATTCCCTATTGGGACATGTTTTGTTGAACAAAACTTACCGAAAAAAAAAACAAAATATAAAAAAAAAAATTGGGGTCATCGACCGGCCACGCTCGGATCAGCTGTGCATGCGTTACGTACAGTTGATATTTAATAAAAAAAGGGATAACTAAGTTAAATTACCATTGATGGAGTAATTTTTTTTTGATATTTCGATTTTTAATATTTTTTTTCGTATTTTTTTTTCATATTTGATTTTTTTTTTCGGTATGTTGTTTGTTATCATAAGTACAATCATGTGTATAAATATCGTACACTAATTACCAGTCATCGTAAAATGTAATTTGTTTGTGTTTTGCTCAATTTAGTACGCTATCATTATACTACCTGAAAACCTACCTGTTTTACGAAATAAATGACTGATTCATTGAAACTGCACTTTACAATTTTTTTATTGCACTCCTGAAGCAACTCATCTTATCCTTGACAAAATAATTTTTTTTCTACAAAAAATCGCTACGACTAATCGCACCGACAAATCGCAGCACCAATCCTCACCTGTGACACACTATTATAGACGGGCGCAGTGGGCTCGTCGTTGAGCATCGCGCGCACCTCCCTCCAGTGCGCGGTGCACGATATGCCTCTGTCGTTGAGCAGTGCGCGCAGTTTGTCGCGACGTTTTGTCGCAAGTGCGCTTGTGTGTTGCATGAATAATCGCTCCTGGAATTAATTAGGATTTTTATTTTGTCGTCTCCTATTACATGGGACTTAAACATAACTGGCGAAATGTGGGTGTATTAACGGGTGCACCTCTGCCTAACCCTTCGGGAATTACAGGCGTCATGTTATGATTGTTAAGAATTTTAATCTAAATGTCATCGAAATATCCCTGAATAGATACACAAATTATGGATAACTATTTCGTACATCCATACCTGCGCAAGCTCCCCATTACTGACGCTTGTCAAGTCTCATCTTTTGTGTGTGTGTTACCCCTCTTCTCTACATGAGAAGAGGGGTTTGCCTCATACATATATAAACTCACGCCGTTTAGGGTAGGCAGAAACCACAGAACGCCACCTGCTACGATCCTTACATACTCCTTTCGCCTCGTCCACGTTCGTACATCTCGTCATACAAGCACGCCGGTTACGAGTACTGCGCACCTGACCTTTCTGAAGAACCTCACCAATAAGGTCAGTGTAGGTCTTCTTAATAGGCTTGTGTTTTATGTACCTTATCATCTTTGGTGAGTAACTCCGCCAGACTATATCTGTGGTCCTTCTTGAGCTGCTTCTTGGCGTCCCTCCACGACAGGTCGGGGTTCCTCACCAGATCCGCTAGTAATGCGTTGAAATGCTGCAAGAATATGAAATTTTTTAAAGTGATTCTTATTTAGAAAGGTTCAAGTGATTTTTACAAGCTTTTTTGGTAGCTAATCTTATGAGTTTGCATCACGGTCAGGCTTGTGCAAGCGTCACCGACTTGCTAGTGCTAGCGTCACCGCCATGCTAAAGTGACTGCTCACAGACATGCTAATTAGAATTAGAATTTATTTATTTTGTAAAACATGAGTACAATTGAAGGTCTTATAATTAATATGAGGTGGCTACATGTTTTGCCTTTTATGGCGTACAAACTAATGTACTAATGTGTCAGCATTGCCGACATGCTTTTGTCAGCGTCACCAACATGTCAATGTGGCCGCGTTACCGATATGATAGTGACCGCGTCACCATAAGTCTTAATGAGAATGCATCACACACATAATACTAATGTGCCCACATTACCGACATTCTAAATTGACCGCGTCGACGACATGTCAATGTAGCTGCATCACCGACATGTTAATGTGGCCGCATCACTGACATGTTAATGTGCCAGCCTTACCGACATGCTAATGTGTCAGCATTATCGAAATGCTAAAGCGACCGAGTCACCGACATGCTAAAGTGACCGAGTCACCAACATGTTAAGGTGCCCGCATCACCAACATGATTACATGGCCGCGTCACAGATTACAAACAGACCCTTCAATTTTATTTATTTATCTGTATGTAAATATTTTTTTTAACTATGGGCCCTTGTTGCTTAATCTAAATAAATAAATACACCATGTATACAGGTGCTCACCTGAACAGCCTCATCCCTCTTATGGTACTCCCTCTCCTTGTCCCTGTCCCTCAGGCTGGTCGCCAGCGCCCTCTGCACCTCTCGCTCCCTCTCTTTGATAGAAGCCTGTGCCCTCGCCTCCTTCTCCCTGGCAGCCGTCTCCCCGTCGCTGGCAGCTTCTGGCTCGTCTGCTTCTGCTTCTTCCGTCTCTTCTGGTGGTGGGGCCTGCGTGAGAAGGGGGCTGGGGTTTGAGATATAAGTGGGGGTGGAATTTTTTATAAAACAGTGTCATATTTTGATTTAAATTTGTTTTCCATTTTAACCAACAAGAAAAAAAAGGGTATGCTGTAAACGCATAATCTTCTTAATATATAAAAAAATACGCGTCACGTTGTTTGTCCGGGATGAACTCCTAAACTACGCAACCATTTTTTATGAAATATGGCTTACTGTGTGTAATTTGGTCAAACTTAAAAGATAGAATAGTTTTTATCTCGATTATTGACCTCAATATCTTTACTTAATTCAAGCCACAGCAACGCGTGGCCGAGTCAGCTAGTACATTATATTAGTTTATGAGAGATTCTGAATAAGTCTACTAATCTTTATAACTGTATGCATGTATGTTTGTGTCCATGTAAATAAATAATACCAGCCTATTACTGTCCCAGGGCAAAGGCCTCTTCTCATACAGAGAAGGCATGAGCATGATCACCACGCTTGCTCAAGGCGGATTGGCGATTTCAGACTTATATTAATTACAAGTCCAGGTTTCCTCACGATGTTTTCCTTCACCGATGTCCATGCATGTGTGCATGTGTCCATGTATTTGCCAGACACAAAAAAATCTAATTAGATTAATTAATTCTTTATTTAATTACTAGCGACCCGCCCCGGCTTCGCACGGGTGCATGTATTATACATATAAACCTTCCTCTTGAATCACTCTATCTATTAAAAAAAACCGCATCGAAATCCGTTGCGTAGTTTTAAAGATCTAAGCATATACCTATAGGGACAGACAGGGAAAGCGACTTTGTTTTATACTATGTAGTGAAGTATCTTTCAAACTTGAAAGGAACAGTGACTGACACAGACCAGGAAAATCGGTTTAGTAGTTTTCGAGATATAATCGCCAATCCGCCTTGAGCAAGCGTGGTGATCAATGCTCGTGCCTTCTCTGTGTGAGAAGAGAGCTTTGCTTTGCAGTCGGACAGTAATATACTAGAATTCCTATTAACTTTCGTCCTCCTTGACGTGCTACACAAAACATAACATCACGCCTGTATTCCCCAAAAGGTTAGGCAGAGACGTACCCATTAGTACAGCCACATTTTGCCAGTTATGTTTAAGTCCCATGTAATAGGGGGCGAGCCTATTGCCATCAACCGGGCACAAATCCAGACTCAGAGACTGCTACTGAGAAATTCCTGATGGAAAAATCCACTGCCCGACCTGGGAATCGAACCCAAGACCTCATGCTCAGCGGTCGCGCTTTGCGACCACTAGACCAACGAGTCATAGGGAAAGGGAAGAAGGAGTGCACCTGCGTTTGCGCACACACTCTCGTGCATTATAATATCTCCTGCGCCGGTTTTATGAAAATTATTACTTAAAAAATAAAACATCATACACAATTATCAATTTATTCACAATAATTAAATCTAATTTTTTTCAATCATAATTAGTAATATAAAACTTATGTACAGATTACATAATAAAATTAATATGGTACTTATGTACTTATGATTAACAAAAAAAATGCTATTTGATGAAAGTCAGAAAGTCAAAAATAAGTCAAAGTCAAGTACGACACAACTGGGCTTCCGTAGCCGGCACGAGAAGGAATTTTAATGACCTAAAGCATAATATACCTTATCACTATAACAATACGGTTCAAATTTCAATAATAGTCTGTCGTTGTTTCAGTGTGTCAGTGTCAGTATGTGTTTGAAATTTCAACTTTAACGTCATAATAATACGGTTTATTTTACTTCGGCACTTGAAAATCTCTTACCGTGCCGTACCGCCGAGCGTAAGGTGTCTGGATGTAAATATTAATACGCTTGAGTAGTTTTCATTTGTGAACTGATAATGAACTTAAAAGCTTCAGAAATAGAGTTCAAAATTGCTTGCAAGATATTTTTACATCGCGCACATTATTAAGCAATTTTAAACTTTATTTCTCTTGTTTTTCATTTCAATATCAAAGTAATTAGCATATTACTCGAGCGTGTAGTTCGAAAGAGTCGCTATACATTTAAGCGGTTCGGCATTTTAACAACGTATTGTAAATGCCGAACCGATTTTTTCGAACCGAAAGTGCCGAACCGAATTTTTACCGAACCACTTGTACGTATATCAACCTTTTGCGCTGTTATTTATAACAAGGCTAAATAAAATCAATACATCCAAACGCCTTACTATACTTAGGTGCAAAAAAATTGAGACATTCGGAAAAATCAATCGCAATTCCTTGTCAAGTATGGTTTTAATATATTTGAGTAAGAATACTTATACACATGTGCAATATATCTTGACAAGCATAGTAAAATAAATATTCTACAAGAATATTGCTTTTAAAGGAGCATGGGCACCTTTGTATGAAGCCTGGACCCACTTTCAATATTGCTCAACAGTAATGAGACCTATATCAAATGAAAGCTCTTAAGATAGGCTGCATTTCATTCTATGGCAGTTAAGTTCAAATCGAGCGCGAAAATGGTGTTTTAGTGCATTTTGTCATTTTTATTAAAACTTTGAGCCTAGTTTTCCACATTGTTCAACAGTGATGAGACCCATGCCAAATGAGAGCTCTTTAGGTGTACCTACTTCATTTCATTCTAAGGTAGCTAAGTTCAAATCCAGCGCCAACATGGTGTTTTAGTACGTTTTAAAAAAAAAATATTTATAACTATTATTAACTGAAAAATATGATTGTGCTTCTCAACAGTGATGAGACCCATGCCAAATGAGAGCTCTTTAGGTGTACTTCATTTCATTCTAAGGTAGCTAAGTTCAAATCCAGCGCCAACAAGGTGTTTTAGTACGTTTTCAAAAAAAAAAAATTTATAACTATTATTAACTGAAAAATATGATTGTGCTTCTCAACAGTGATGAGACCCATGCCAAACGAAAGCTCTTAGGGTGTACTTCATTTCATTCTAAGGCAGCTAAGTTCAAATCCAGCGCCAACATGGTGTTTTAGTACGTTTTCGAAAAAAAAAATATTTGTAACTACTATAACTGGATTTGAACTTAGCTGCCTTAGAATGAAATAAAGTACACCCTAAGAGCTCTCATTTGGCATGGGTCTCATCACTGTTGAGAAGCACTATCATATTTTTCAGTTAATAATAGTTATAAATATTTTTTTTTTTTGAAAACGTACTAAAACACCATGTTGGCGCTGGATTTGAACTTAGCTGCCTTAGAATGAAATGAAGTTCACCTTAAGAGCTGTCATTTGGCATGGGTTTCATCACTGTTGAGAAGCACTATCATATTTTTCAGTTATAGTAGTTACAGATATATTTTTTTTGAAAACGTACTAAAACACCATGTTGGCGCTGGATTTGAACTTAGCTGCCTTAGAATGAAATGAAGTTCACCCTAAGAGCTCTCATCTGGCATGGGTCTCATCACTGTTGAGAAGCACTATCATATTTTTCAGTTATAGTAAGTAGTTACAAATATATTTATTTTTTAAAACGTACTAACACACCATGTTGGCGCTGAATTTGAACTTAGCTGCCTTAGAATGAAATGAAGTACACCCTAAGAGCTCTCATCTGGCATGGGTCTCATCACTGTTGAGAAGCACTATCATATTTGTCAGTTAATAATAGTTTAGATATTTTTTTTTTGAAAACGTACTAAAACACCATGTTGGCGCTGGATTTGAACTTAGCTGCCTTAGAATGAAATGAAGTTCACCCTAAGAGCTCTCATTTGGCATGGGTCTCATCACTGTTGAGAAGCACTATCATATTTTTCAGTTAATAATAGTTTAGATATATTTTTTTTTGAAAACGTACTAAAACACCATGTTGGCGCTGGATTTTAACTTAGCTGCCTTAGAATGAAATGAAGTTCACCCTAAGAGCTCTCATTTGGCATGGGTCTCATCACTGTTGAGAAGCACTATCATATTTTTCAGTTAATAATAGTTTAGATATTTTTTTTTTGAAAACGTACTAAAACACCATGTTGGCGCTGGATTTGAACTTAGCTGCCTTAGAATGAAATGAAGTACACCCTAAGAGCTCTCATTTGGCATGGGTCTCATCACTGTTGAACAATGTGGAAAACTAGGCTCAAGGTTTTAATAAAAATGACGAAATGCACTAAAACACCATTTTCGCGCTCGATTTGAACTTAGCTGCCATATAATGAAATGAAGCCTATCTTAAGAGCTTTCATTTGATATAGGTCTCATTACTGTTGAGCAATGTTGAAAGTGGGCCCAAATTGTCGCATGGTCCTTTTGCCGAGTGTCCAGATTTTATTGCACGCGAGTGCAGTTGCATCATACTTGATTATAAACGCATTTTTTTTAATATCTGGAGACTAACATGACATTTACTTGTTTGTGGTCTACATAGTATAAAACAAAGTCTTTGAAACTACGCAACGGATTTTAATGCGGTTTTCATCAATAGATAGAATGATTCAAGAGGAAGGTTTATGTACCTATGTATATTGCACCCGTGCGGAGCCGGGGCGGGTCGCTAGTCCTATTATAAAAGAGTGTGTGTGCAACAACATAAACAACTTAGTTTTTTATAAGCTTTTATTTAACTTGTAATGTATGTATGTGTGTTTGTTCGGGTGAAATCTTGCAACTGAATTTTAAAACACTTTTCCTCAACTGACTGAGCTGAAATTTTGCGTAAACATTTAGTTTGGATGACAATGCATGGTGAGTTAAGTGACGTCATTCTAAATCCAATATGGCGGACTAGTTTGTGTACTCCCATGTTATGGGTATCAAATGAAAGGTCATAATAAATTATAAAAACATTTTTTTAAATTATTTTTGTTTTAAAAACGACAGATAATACAATTTTCGCTAAGTCTACTACAAATAATAATACTAAATATATTAGTACCTATAATTGATAATTTTCTTTTTTGGTCAAAAATAATTCAATAATTCATTTAATTAAAAATTACATAAAAACGCACATTAATTACATCTGTCTAATTAGTCTCCAAGATTATAAAAAAGCTGTGTTAAATTCAGTAATGGGGGAAGGGGGGGGGGTTTAAATTAATTAATACGATAGTAATTTTTAAAGTCGTTAAGTCAGGTCAGAGTCAACAGGGCTGATGACAATATTTTTTTCTATCTTCAATAGACATAAGTAAAAATAAATAGCTATATGTGTTGTTAAGCTCAAAACTCGAAAACGGCTGGACAGATTTGGCTAATTCTTTTTTGTTGTGTTTCGGTCCAGCCGTTTTGGAGGAGTTTGGTAACAAACAGTGTGATACGAGAATTTTATATATTAGACTAGCCGACTCGACCACGCGTTGCTGTGGCTTGAAGTAAATAAAGATATTGAGGTCAATAATCGAGATAAAAACTATCCTATTTTTTAAGTTTGACCAAATTACACACAGGAAGCCATATTTCATTAAAAAAAATGGTTGAGTAATTTAGGAATCTATCCCGGACAAACAACATGAGTCATGACGCGTATTTTATATATATTAAGATTTTTATAGTAGATAATATAAATTATCATCAGCCCCATTAAAACATCACAAAAGACTCACGTTACAAATCATAGTTGTCAGAAGTCGCCATTGTGGAATAGTGTTGCCAAGTGTGGAAAAATGTGTCGAAAATTATGAATGGCAACACTTTAGGGAAGTCATTTTGGAAATGAAATAGAATTTTGATAGTTCATTATTTGTATCTGTAACTATTTGTAATAGATTAACGGTTAGTGTGAATTACTGAACCCGCACTGCACCTGCGCTGCAGCGATGCGATAAATTACGATAACATGGCGCGCCCCTCCACAATTCAAAACGTTTGAAAGTATTTACAATACTCACAACGCATGTGTGCGTACTGAGACGGCTCTCGAAACAAAAACAAATCAGCGATTTGTTACTCGACTAGCGGCGTCATTGATTACTCATTATTATTAGTATGGCGCTGCACTGACATGCTCATGACAATGACACGTGCGTTGTCTTGCGCGGTCGGCTAGTTATGATTAGTTGATCAACAAATCGGCCTGCTACTGAAAACGAATACTTACAACTACATACAAACTCTTTCATAAGGATGTGACTACACACATTGAAATAGTAATATGGAGGGGCGCGCCATGTTATAGAAGTTTATCTCTAGGTACCAATCAGCTAAATACGCCTTCAAATTAGCCACAAACATTCGGACACCGCCAGGGGGTAAAACATGATTATTTTAACACTACCTCGTAGATCTAGTGATCACAAAGCGCGACTGCTGTGCCAGGTCTTGAGTTCGATTCCCAGATCGGTAGTGTTATTAGGTTATTCCATCAGGAATTTCTCAGTAGCAGCCTCGGAGTCTGGATTTGCGCCCGGTTGATGGCAATAGGCTCGCCCCCTTTTACATAAGACCTACCTGGTGAAATGTGAGTGTACTAATGGGTTACTCTGCCTAACCCATCGCGGATTACAGGCGTGATGTTATGTTGTGTGTTATTGTAATACTCATCTGCCCGCAACTCAAAAATAGAAAAACTGGTACTAGGTACTCGCCTAGTCACACGCATTTCTACGTCACAAATGACAGAACATAATGCGCGGCCGCAACTCAGAAGTGCTGCTGTCACACGATTGCTTGCGGCTTACTTGAAGGTGACTAACAGTGAATAAAAACGCATATTTTAATTTAAATGAAATATTATTATTCTATCGTTGAGAAAAATTCATATTTTATTGTGTAAAATACATTTAACATTTATTGAGGGGGAGGGAAGGGGTCACTTTTTAGGAAAATATTTACCTTAAATGCTACCTTTTGGAGGAGGCAACTAGATTCATGACTTTTTTAGAAATTTTGACACTCAATTGATTAATTATTTTTTGAATTGATTTATTTATTTAGTTACTTAATATTTAAGATTCGAACTAAATTGAGATAAAAAACGTTACTTGGCTAGTATTTTGGCTTAGCTATGTTGCCGTCTTTGTCTTGCATTTGCAGTGTAACAGAGACAGAAATAGTGCTTGGAAAAACACGCGTAACGGTTATGAATCTCGGCCTCAGTCCAACAGGAATCAGCAAGGTAGTCATAAAAGTCGTTAAAGTCACAATAGTCGGAAAAGTCGCAGTCGGTAAAGTCAGTAAAGTCGCGAAACGGAGCTAAAATTGGGACATTCACGGAGTGCTTATACTATTAAACATTTTTGTGGTATTAACACATATAAGAATAAAAGCATAGGCATAGGACACACTGAATAAAATTTTTGTATATTATATTAACATCTATATTTAAAGAGAATATTACATTAAAAACGTCATAAAAATAAACACACACATACAACATTCAATAGACAGATCTGGGTATACATCTGTCCCGACGCGAGAATCGAACCTGGACACTGCGAGGTTATAGCTAAGCCAATTAATTCAGTCCTGCAGGGTACAGAGGTGCGAGAGGAGGGCGTGAGTCGCGTCATACGCCACGAAAGATGATACTTGACACACCAAACTTTATTATTTCGTAATAAATACTTTAATATTGTTAAGAATTTTAATCTAAAAGTCATCGAAATATCCCTGAATAGATACACAAATTATGTATAACTATTTCGTACATCCATACCTGCGCAAGCTCCCCATTACTGACGCTTGTCAAGTCTCATCTTTCATGGCGCGTATTGTACACAAGTAGCGAAATGTACTGGATAGTTCTTAAGATATCTGACGTCAGAGTGGTTTACTGTAAACAGGGTCAGCAGAGGAGTACTCAATTAAGAGGTTTAGCTATAGATGCCCGACATAGCTATACTCCTTCTTCTTTATCGTGTGGGCAGTAAGGTCTTACGACCCCACACACCCTGGTGTCAGAGTTTCTAAACCGCCTCAAGAAAAACGAACTAACAAGTTCACATAATTGATCAATATTAAAATATTGCATCAACCTTCAGTGTGTATTACACCTAATACTTATATTATAATATTAGTACAGTATTAGTTTATATGACGTATCGAGTTTTGGAATCATTTGATTATGAACTTAAAAACGTTACTATAGAGTCGAAAATTGAAATTTTATTCTCTGTTAGAAAGAGATAGTCATACGAGAGAGAGACAGCGCTCTATAATTGGGTAGCTGACTAAAACTCGACACGCCATATTACATTATGTACTAATTACATATTGAACTTGTCACGTATTGTGATTAGGTTACATATAAAACATTAAATAACTTAGATATTACATAATAATTATGTACAATATGTATCGTTGACACTGCGTACAGTCAGCGCCATTATAACCTTGACCTCCCTTAAAGGGGGTCAGGTAATAAGGCTTGACTTGTAAAAATGGCGGACATGTTTAAGGATTCTTATTATTCTCATTAGAAAATATTATTAACTACCTTTTGCTGTCGACTTCATCCGCGGATCAGTATCTTTTTAGTAGATCGACATTTCATTTGCAATTTTAAAAAAATCGGGCGGCATACAAACTAGCCTATCTCCGAAACGGCTGGACCGATTTTGATGGGACTTTCACTGGCAAATGGCTGATGTTATAAGCAGTAACTTAGGCTACTTAAACTTCAGTAAAACGCTGCAAATAACTGACGTTGACGCGGATATAGTCGCGGGCATAAACTAGTTATAAAATACTACCTTTAATATGTCCGCCATTTTGTTTTTCATGTATCACACGAACAGCCGATACAAAATGTTGCTTTTCTTGCATTAAAACACAAACAACATACAATATTATTGTCGTATCGGATTTAGGGGTGCGCTGACGCAGCCGGCGAAATTCAAAATTTTATTTTGCAATAATTTTTAGCACTGAAAACAACTGTAAAGTTGAGGGTTTCCAGTCTATTTTATATAGTCACCCCCTTTAGGAGTTGTAATTTTTTGCGATGCCTTTTTATAAGTAATTTGTATGAAGCACTAATAGACATTCAGATTATTTTATTTAATTTAAGAAAACGCCAAAATAAACTTAATTTTTACCCGACTACGGCAAAGCCAAAAGGAGGGTTATGATTTTGACCGGTATGTATGTATGTATGTTTGTATGTATGTTGGTTTGTTCCCTCGTAACTTCTAAACTACTTATCATTACATGACAAATGAGGTGTCGTTAGAAGCGTCTCAGTTGTCCGCTGGTTATAGGGTAGGTGACGTGTCACCAAATCCAATATGGCGCCCTCCAGGGGATGTGAAGTCGTTATCAAAAAAAAAAATTTTTTCGCACAGTATCGACATGGGTATCAAATTAAAGGGCTTGATGAGCACATTTGAAATATATATACATTATATAGCTTTTACTAGCTACTTTGCCTGTTTTTAACAGTGTCAACATGGGTATCAAATGAAAAGGCTTAATGAGTACATTTGAAATTCACTCGCTACTTTGCTTTTATTATTATATCAAATAATTAAATAGAGTTATTCCTTCAAATAATATAACCCCCAAATAATATAAGTAACCCCCAAAATAGTGTAAATAAAAAATAAGTTAAAAATAACTAAAACCCGACTACGACAAAGTCGCGCACTGAAAAGTATAAAACAAGAACAATATTCATTTGACCGATATTTTCGAAATTTTTAAGTAATAGCCGTGGTCGTATGCCACCTATTCAATAAAGATTGTGTGAAACAACCGCAGGTGGCATACGACCACGGCTATTACTTAAAAATTTCGAAAATATCGGTCAAATGAATATTGTTCTTGTTTTATACTTTTCAGTGCGCGACTTTGTCGTAGTCGGGTTTTAGTTATTTTTAACTTATTTTTTTTATTCAATCTGCCTAGCCTTTCCCAACTATGTTGAGGTCGGCATCCAGTCTAACCGGATGCAGCTGAATACCAGTATTTTACATGGAGCGACTGCCTATCTGACCTCCACAACCCAGTAACTAGTTAACACGATACCCCTTGGTAAGACTGGTTGTCAGACTTTCGGGCTTCTGACGACTCGTAACGACTGTCAAAGATCCACGTATGACAGCCGGGACCAACGGCTTTGGGACACGGAAACTTTATTTGACTATTTATTAGAAAATATAATAGTATAATGATTGTTTTACAATCAATACGACTAATCTACAGTCGCGCGAAGTCCTCATGATAGCTCCACAATAGTAGGATTGTACACTCAGAAAAACAAATAGGTATGCAGGGTCGTCAAATATAGTTGAAGTTTTCTTAAAAACCGATAGATGTTTTCGAATGTAAGTTAATTTAAAACGTAGATAATAAATAGTTCTTTATTTAGGTTAAGTTTCAGTCAAAGACATCCATCGGTTTCTTAGAAAACTTCAACTATATCTGACGACCCTGCATACCTATCTGTTTTGCTGTGTGTACATATGTTTGGAAGGTGGCGGGCAGCGGATGGATGCGGGCTGCCCAAGACCGGAATGGCTGGCGCTCTTTGGGGGAGGCCTACGTTCAGCAGTGGACGGCCATAGGCTGATATGATGATGAGAAAGTTTGGAAACCTTTGCTTTATGTAATATTTTCGACATAATACAGATTTGATAGCGAGGAAACCTGGACTTGTCTATACTAATATTATAAACAGGTAACATTTGTTTGTAAGTTTGTATGTAGGGGGTAATCTCTGGATCTACTGAACCGATTTCGAAAATTCTTTCACAAATTGGAAGCTACGTTATCACTGAGTGCTATGGGCATATTTTTTATTATCAAAAAATTAGGGATCCGTAAGAAAAATCACGCGAACGAAGTCACGGGGAGGGTGATAGTAATTCATATAAGTCTGGAGAGCGTGGTGATCAATGCTCGTGCCTTCTCTGTATAAGAAGAGGTGGCCTTGCAATTAGACAGTATAGGCTGGTATTATTATTATTAATGGCTCATTTTCACTAGTCGATAGGGCCTGCATGCGGGGTGCGACAGATTTCTGGAACGCATGCCACAGGGCCCGCATGTCGATATCACGGTCGGTAAAAAGCATGCGCGGCGGATCCCCGCATGCGGTGTAACGACTTAAAACTTTCATTGGTTGTTATGTCGCATGCGGGCCCTATCGACTAATGAAAATGCGCCATAAGTTAAAAAGCGTAATAAAATCAGCGCCGTGGTTTCGTGCCATCGTGTGTGGGCCACGGCAATAAGCTGAGCGTCGGCCGTTTCGCGCGGCAGTGGCGCAAATTTCCGTTTTTTAAATTTTTCTGTCATGTATTTATTTTTTTAGATAAGTAAGTACCAACTTGTCTTGCTGCTGTAAAGATTATTTGGTATTGTGCGTCACTTCTACGTGAATAAAAGGTTTTACTTTCTTTCTAATAAAAGTTTGAATATCGCAGACTTCTGTAGCGGAACACCCTTTTTAACGTTGACTCATCGTATTATATTTGCATTTTTCCAACTTATTCAGCAATCCTTTTTGTATTAATACAAAATCTGAGTTTTAAGGTACAGAACCTTAAGTACTGTCGCACACTGAAACTGGACGACACAATACGCGCGAAAGATGAGACTTGACATACCACACAAACTTTATTATTTCTTAAAAAATATTATAATATTGTTAAGAATTTTAATCTAAATGTCATCGAAATATCCCTGAATAGATACATAAATTATGGATAACTATTATACCTGCGCTAGCGCCCAAGTAAGCAAAATTTTCAGTCAATTAACAAACGATTTTTATTTTTATATACAAGGTGTATTAGAAAAAAATACATGGTGTATTTAAAAAAAACGCTCAAACGCAGCCCAGTGTGCGACAGCCTAACAAACCCAGTCCTTTTAACCAAAAGGCGTATCAAACGCCATCTGTACACTGTAATCGCAAACTCACGTTCTGAATGTCAAGGTGTCCAATTTAGTCGGACATTGAATCTTTTTGGGAGTATTTTTATAAATAGTACTAGTAAGTATGACACTTCGCGATGAGTTGAGACTGTCACATAGGTAGGAGTGACAGAGACAACGTTATAGAATACATTTATGCTATTCGATGTGTCATATTTATAGTAGCAAACTATCATTAATATACAAAAAACCTTAATTCAACCTTATGCCATCTGCATAAAGTCACTAATCAAACGTTTTAAACTAATGAGCGCAATTTTTTTTTTATTGACGCTTTTTAATCGTTTTTTGTTTCTTGCATATCAATGCAGTATTTACAGTCAGCAGGAATGACGTGCGGCATACAAGCGCGTCATACGACAATCCGTGTTGGGAATATCGGTAAAAAGATTTCATCGACATCGATAGTTATAATATCGATACAATTTAGTCATTATAGCATCGTAGTGACCATTGTACTGTATAAGGGGTAATTTAAACCGCATGTATGCTCGTTTATGCCATTTAAATTACCTAAGGTAATACTACTTTAAAACATAATTAAATCTAAGCTTAAAAAGTAATTTAAAATTTACACTTTTTTTTTCAATATTTACAATGTCCAAAATGTTTAGATAAAACATGATATAAATAGCAGACTGATTGACTAATCGTTATTAATTCTTAGTTACTAAGAAAATTGAGAAAATATTAAAAGCTTTTTACTAATAAACACGATTTGTAATAAACATAAGTCTAAAATCGCCAATCCGCCTTGAGCAAGGCTGTGTTATTGTATTAACATAAGTCTCTAAAAAACCTTTTTTTATCTTTGAAAATCCGATTAATTTTGAATTAACTATAAAATTAGATATTTTGGTGCTTTAAAATCATCAATTGAGTCAGCAAATTAGTGACGTCACAGATTACTATTGCAATACAAAATCTATGGGAGAATAGCGTTTTAACAGCTCATAAAGACTCTATCAAGTGATCGGTGGTGTCCACGAGATGGACTGTCCAACAACGTTTGAATTACACGAACATTTTAAAGTTATTTAGGGCTATTTATTTAATCGTCAGATAATATTTATTTGGAGAAGAAACATGGCAGTTTTGACACACTACAAAAGCTGTCAAACTATCATATATTCTCTGACAGTTATCTGACGTTAGTAAAATTAACTCTAAAAGGATTAAAATTTAATTTTTATGTTATATTAGTTGAACCCTGTACCCGATGCTTGTGGGCCTCTATCAATATTGAAAAGTATCAAGAGTGTTCACGATGCACGGAATATCATAAAACCAAGTCCAAAATCTTGGTAATTAATTAACCGATTTTTAATTAATCTTGATACATATACGCAAGTTACATAAGAGTAGAGAATATTTTTGATAAACAGTTTTGTAGTTAAAGTAGAGCGTTTTACAGTTTTCTATAGAAAACTAAAGCTAACTTTAAAGCAACTTTTCAAAAATATTCTCCTTTGTATAATTCTTAAATCCGCACTCAAAAACAAAAAATGTTCTCAAGTGTATTTTTATTTTTGAGTGTGGGTTCATCACAAAGTGGCTAGTTCTAATTTGAAAACCACCGACTAAAAAAATCCTATTCATTTTATTATTGATTCGTGTTGAGAATCTGAAACTTGCATAGTTATCTCATTGAATTTGAACGACGCAAAATTACACCTTGTATATCTTGCGAATACGTACTAAATTTAATCAAAATACCGGTGCATTATTTTAAAAGATTTTGTACTTAAACATTTGTATGAGATACCAAACAACGTGAACACTTTTAAAAGTCAATCAGTCTGCCACTAACAACGATACAAAGAACATTAGTTGCTATTGTTATCACACTGAAAGAGTCTGTATTATGATATGTGGATAGCTCGTTGAAATTATAACAAAATATGTCTGTCCGTAGCGTGTGTTCGTTTCTAGGTATAAAGCCGTTGACACACGAACATACATTCTACACGCACACAACTGCCATGTACTCTGTCTTAAAAGCTTTAGCTCTGCTGTTGGAAATGAAAAATTCTCTCTGAACATTTTCGTTGTTTGATGTTGGCTAGTTGTGAAGTGCATTATAATATTGTTGCGTTTTAATGTTCGCATGTGTGTTCGGCACATATCCTAAGTACTTGACTGGTGTCCATTGGGATTGATCGCCAGGACCTAAGTCAGGAGAATATTATATTATACACGGTGTAACAGAATAAACGCAAGATTTCAAAATACTATATTCAAAATATTTTCCAATTTTTATAATTTAATTTCTACTTTTTCATAAAAATGTGTTTAGGTATACGCATATACAATTTTGGACTACTATTGGTCCACTTTTAATATGCATATTCCTAGCCACTGCATCTCCTGAAACGCATCGACAGTGGCGACCACCAGAGAAGCGCCGAGGCAAGGAAGCTCGACGAGTCCTGGCGAAACGATTCAACTGTCTTGGATCTCCAAACAAGCAGGAGACAGAACAGAACTAGGCCAATAGGCACAAAGGGACGTTTACAATTGAGAGAAGCCCAGATTGCCAAGCACCGCTAATTTCAGATCTCGCGTTTATTCTGTCACACGTAGTATTTAAAGCTGATAGATTTTAATCTGCTACATCGCAGCCGAATTACAGACGATCCATTGCGAGCAGTAAAAAACAACTGTTCCATAAAAGTAATATAGTTACATGTGCTTTTTGTATAGTACAGCTGATTTTGAGATCATAAAAAGGTATTCCTTTTCACTCCTAGTACTGTATAGCTATCTCACTCCCACAAGATCGTCTCGACGTACAAACCCGACAAGGACAGACACTTAAACACTTAAAATAAACCGCACAAAAGGTCCAAACTACCCACAAATCACTTACGAGGCATGAACCGAAGTCTTGCACTAGGTGCGTAGTGATTTGAGCCTGTTAAAAAACACATACATTAAACACTATTCTTTCTCTGACTTCTTCCGCTTCCTCTTCTCTGTCTTCTCTGACTTATCCACCTTCTTCTTCTCCACTTTCTTGGGGACAGCTAAGGGTTCCACCTCGGGTGATTGGAACTCTTCTGGTTTTCGCTTCTTTGGTGGAGGCTTGATGGGTGACTTCTCGTTCTTTTCCGGTGCTGCCATCTCTTTCTTTGACGAGCGCAGCTGCTTTGGCGAGGGTTGGTCTTCCTCGGATGTGGATTTGGACTTGTCCTGGTTCCTGCGTGTGGATTTGGATGGTTTCTTGGGGTCATCCTCGCCGGGGATGCCGAGGATCTCGGCCCACTGGTCAGGGGGTGGTGTGGGCTGTTTTCGTTCTTCTTCAGTGTCTCCCTGTTTCTGTGGGACAAACGGAGAGCGTGAGGTCGTTGCTGATGTCATGATGTTTATATCCACAATATTTTTGCGTTTATTCTGATCTTACGTGGGTTTTTGAGTACTTGATTGTTTTTGGAAGTGCCTTAAATCGTTGGCCTTATTAACCATAAGGTCCCATTAATAAAAATGCTCAAAATCTGATCGCAATCTCCTCTCAGCCTCGTTCAACGTCAAAATCTTGTCAAAAATGACTGAAAATTGGGAGGCAAATTGAGACTGAGATCAGAACGTTTTTTCAAAATACGCGTAATACCCTTAGATTCACAATCATGTAGTCAAATAATGTATAAAATCAAATAAACACATTTTCTAATGCAAGTTATCAAACAACAACTAGCCGGGCTCCAAATCTCCACTCAGCACAAAAATAAGTGTATAAATACACGACTCAGCAAAATATTGTGGATACAACTCATCAGAATAGACATTAAAAGAGCGACTCTGCATCGGACATCAAGTAATTGACTGACACGGCCTTAGAATAAAAAAAAATTAAGTCAAAAAAGTAAAGAAAAAAACTTATTTTATATACAGATTAATGCAGACTTTATATTAAATCAAAATTCTCGTAGACGAGGTATCTCTGCAGCTCTGCATTTGTCCAAAAATAAAAAAGGAAATAACATTGGAACAACGCATCGCACGACAGACAAACACAAGTCACACTGCAGGCATTATTTCTAAATTGCAGAGTTTATATAAACTCTGCAGAGTTTAACGTCATAATTATGTTATTTTCACTTGACATTTTTTGTAGGAGTATGTCGACGTTTGAAGCCACATTGCAGAGCTGCAGCTAAGGCCGTGTGTCATAAACTGCGGGCGTTTACTACCGAATGCTACTGAGCGTGTAAGGTCACATTTTAAATTAATTAAATTTATTCTAAACTGCAGACTTCGAGTCTGCAGACTTTTTTTGTGGATTATTGTTCTTGTCGAAATAACATTTTTAGCTTAAATAGTGGATGTTCGAGAAGTATATTTAAATACAGTAAAAATAAAAGTGTTATAGCAATCCTGCAAGACTGCTTTCCTGCCATGTGATTGGGCCACGATGTTGTGCGAGGACTGAGTATTTTGTACGCCCAAAAATGAAAGAACTGAGAATTCTAAATTCTGCAGTTAGTCAAATAATCCTTTCATTATCATACCAGCCTTTTCCTTATTATCGATCAAGTAAATTTTATACAAAAGCGCTCAATTTATGAATATTTTCGATCGAGCATGCTTCTGTAAGCCCCACAAGCTATTTCTCATCGTGAAGATTTACTTCCGCACACTCGATTTTTAACGCCCGGCTCAACGTAGAGCGCTAAAAATTCAGTGCACTGAAAGAAACCTCCGCGATAAAACATGAGGCATTTAGTTAAAATTTCAACGTGTATGCAAGAATTTGTGGCTTCAGGCGAAAACAAAAAAGCCTTTCTTGCTAAGATAATACATTTTCTTTCAACTTGTTCTACTGCTGGGCAAAGACTAATTCACATCCCACTTATTAGGACACAGGATTTTAATTACTCATTCCTGTGAAGGCCACAAAAAAATGAATACTGTCCTTTGACAGTGAGTTTCTCTATAGAGACTCTCGTTTCTTAAGAAATGCACGTTGTTTATTTGATTATGTATCTATTATCCTTAGGATTAAAACCCAGAGATCACAATAAGACTTTAACAAGAAAATTAACCCTTTTTCCTGAACAAAAATTAATAAAACATATTATTACCGCGTGTAAGCTGTTCCGATTGGCTGTTCATAATTCAGACCAATCACAGTATCTTACGCGCACTTGGCAATTTGTCACATTAATTTTTCCTTCAAGAAATCAGGGGTAACCATTCCATACTAATACGAACATTAACTCTATGCAGTTAACGTTCATATTCCAATGAAATGCAAACTTAGCAAGTCAAAATCAAAACGCGATCCTTTAATCTTGCCCTCTAAATAAATATATTACCAATACTATCCCCGTTAAAGCTGGTATGATAATGAAATCTTATCCACCTACCACCCAACCATACCCAATTAAATTTAAAATACGGAAAAAACAACCATCCACTAAAATATAAAGGTACCGACACACAAACTCAGCATCGACAGAGACATGGACAGTCTAAGTCGCTGCAGAGTCGAGTCGTGGAAGTCGGCTTTAATGTATAATAAAATGTGACCCTAAAAATAGAAAATGAATACGCCCCTGTAACCAAGAATGCACTGTAGATGATGTAGCTTGGAATTAATTAATAATTAATACCTAATTAACAAAAGTTCAAATATCATGATAAAAATCGACACTCCTTACGTATAACTTTCTAGTAAAATTTAACGATAATGCTAAAAATCTACATACCTAGTATAAAAACAAAGTCGCTTCTCGCCGTCTGCACGATTAAATCTTTTAAACTACGTAACGTAAATTTTAATGCGGTTTTCATCAATAGATATGAGTGATTCAAGAGGAAGGTTTATGTATTTACATTGCACCAGTGCGTAGCCAGGACGAGTTACATTATTATAATTTACGTAGGGATCCCTGTTTTAAAAAAAATAATGTCTATAATACTCGTTGATAATGTAGCTTTCCAAGATTTTTTTTATTGGGTAACTAACTAAACTAAAAAAGATGTGTTTGTGAACAAAAACACAAATCTTTTCTCTTTACAATATAAGTTCAGAAAAACGTATAAATAGCCAAGAAAACTGTAATTTTTGTATGAGAGAATTTGTTGATTATTCTCAAATAATTTAGGATTGTTTTTGCCATCTTTAAACATTTTATAAATTCATGATTTGCCTAGCTTTTTTCTAATGTCGGGGTCGGCTACCAGTCTAACCGGATGCAGCTGAATACCAGTATTTTACATGGAGCGACTGCCTATCTGACCTCTACAACTTAGCTTATCTGATCTTCTAATGCAGGAATTCCCAAACTTATTATGTCTAATGCCCATGTTAAGAATAAATTATTTTCTAGCGCCCCCATTCCGGCTCCCCAAGCCTCTACACAACGCCCGGATTTTTTTCTGGGTCTCTTACTGCCCCATTTAAAGCCTGCAGCGCCCACAAGGGGGCGTTATCGCCCACTTTGGGAAAGCCTGCAGCGCCCACAAGGGGGCGTTATCGCCCACTTTGAGAAAGCCTGCAGCGCCCACAAGGGGGCGTTATCGCCCACTTTGGGAAAGGCTGTTCTAATGGATAGTATAAAAATATCTTTAACTGTCAAGTTATCCGTACGGAGTATCGAAATAAAAATCTGTATTATTATTATTATAGTGCTACATCGTGTGCCACAGTACACCCTTGGCCTGTCCGATGCAGTACGCCGCAACCGCCTCACGTCGCTCCGTTTGTCCGCGCCATTCTCATAAACTATGCAATTCTGCAACCAACACTGTTATCCATTATGTCACTGCACTTTGTAAACAAACTCCTTACGAATGGGACAGCTAAACGCTAACCGCAGGTTATGACAGTTGGCATTCAAATAAAAAAAAAAAATAAGAAAAAATCCGAATTTTGCCTCTCGAGGCACGGCGCGTATCCGAATATCACAGCTGTGAAACCGCAACTCTTGTAAAACAATCCGTATTGTGCACGAAGTAAATATACAGAGATGTCGCCCATTTTAAACAAGCCCCGCCCAATTCTGGCCAAACTCCGCCCATTACACCGAGCGATGAATTAGTAAAAACTAGACAGAAATTTCAAGAGCGCAATAAGAGTCCATTGACTGCAGACGCCCATTTTGATGACGTCAGTGCGCTTTTGGTTAGGCTATTTACTCTGTTTATTTACTTCCAAGGTGTTATGTTACAGGTCCCCACCTGAATTGCCTGTAAAATTTGAGCTTACGACACCCAAGCATAAAGTCGAGGCCACACTGGTGAGGCGATTTAGGCTAAGAACTCACGGAGCGGTTTTCACCCGCGTCCGCCGCGGTTGCGGGCCCGCAGCTTCTGTAGAGTGCAGATATACATGTAAAAAATTAAAGGACATTTCACGACGCGTTTTACGCCCGCAGTCTGCGCGTTTGTTTGCGGGTCCCGCTGGACCGGTGGGCAACTAGTAGAATCGCGCGGGCCGCGGTCACCCGCAGCCTCAGCGGGTTGCGCCCGCGCGCTCTGCGGGCGATCGCAGTGGCGCAGAGGCGGCGGGCGCCACGATTGCAGGCGATAATCTCAACCGCGACGGCTGTGTAACCGCGCAAATAACCGGTCTCGTGAGTTTGGAAATAAAACCGCAGTTCCGCCACTGCGGCGGGCACGGTTCAAAATCGCTCCGTGAGTTCTTAGCCTTAGTGTCTCATGTAACGGTGTAGTCGATAATTTCAAGACACAAATCAAATATCTGTGTACATTTAGGTATTAAAGTAGGTAAGTTCCAACATGAAACCCGGTTAGGGCATGGCAACATAATAATAACACATCAATACACACAATAAAAAAAGTATCAGTTGTCGATTGTAATAAAGTTTATAATCGTATGAAACGCATCGAAGCGCATACTAATCGGCGGCCATTTTGTGTCTCAATCCGTCAGCTTTCTCTCGTAGTTAGGGCGCGTCAATGGCTACAAATCAGATCCTATTTGAAGTTCAACTAATACTTGTCCGTTATCTCTGGCACCCAGAAAACCGGAAACATGATTGTTGCCCGAAATATTGACGTACAAATCATTATAAATCGTAAGGTATTGAATTAAGGTTCATTTTACTAAAAAAATAGTACTTTAAAAAAAAAACTTAACTATTTACGTTCTGATTAAAAACTATGTACGTACCCAAGTTCCATTGAAGACGACGACATTTTAAAAATAGTCCTTATTATTTAAAGGATAAGGTATAAATAAAACAAGTTTTATTTATTTTTATTAACACAATATTCTATGATGCGCATTGAATTAGAAGTCACCCTGTATATTTGTTTTATAGATCATATTATTTCTTTACACCCTGTATACATATTCATTATTTCGACTCCAACTATGTTGGTGTCGGCTTCCAGTCTAACCGGATGCAGCAGAAACCAGCATTTAACATGGAGCGACTACCTATCTGACCTCTACAACTCAGTAACTGGGTAATACGATACCCCTTGGTAAGACTGGTTGTCAGACAAAACAAATGGTAATAATACGTCAAAAATGTCGTGTATGTAAAATAATAACTATATTTCTTAGGAATAACAAATCTATCATCTTAAAATGTCCAAAGCAGATTCACTTTAATAACATCTTATAAAATATCGCCCAGCCATCTTACGTTGTGTGTCAATATTATTTTGTTAAGCTAGGAATACACACACCAGTAACTTGCATAAAGATATACGTCTATATTTTGAAAATCTTCCTCCAAAACTTTAGGTAAAGTGTGTGTAAAAGTCACAGCGACAATCAATGTCAAAAATATAACACCACGCCTGTAATTCGCGAAGGGTTAAGCAGAGGTGTACCCATTAGTACACCCACATTTCGCCAGTTATGTTTAAGTCCCATGTAATAGGGGGCGAGCCTATTGCCATCAACCGGGCACAAATCCAGACTCCGAGGCGAAACCCAATATCACTTTGCCTGACCTGGGAATCTGGTATGATAGAGATTCATCACAAATTTCATTGAGGAAGATTTTTAACAGACCGTTGATTGATTCAAGCTACTTGCACAAGTCACTAGCACGTGTATTCCTAGCTTTATGTACTCACGACGCGACGCTTCTGTCATATTTGCGACAAAATGTCGGAACGATTTTATAGCGTAATCCTAAAACAAAACTTTACATTAGAAAATTCTTTCTTTTTTTATCGTGTGGGCAGTAAGGTCTTACGACCCCACACACCCTAGTGTCAGAGTTTCTAAACCGCCTCAGGGGCCTCTGACGGTTTGAGTGGGACAGTAATAGGCTGGTATAAGTTTCCGCACGATGTTTTCCTTCACCAATGTCAGTGATGTCCAAGGTAAACTTTAGAAAGTACATATGGATTGAAAAAGTCACATTGGTACTTGCCCGGATTTGACTTGCCTTTATGCAAGAGAGGCGGACGCCTTGACGAACCAATGGGCCATCACGACATATAAGACAATTAAAATTTTAAAGTTAAAATAGGACTGGGCTGGACATGTCTGCCGCATGTCGAACGATCTTTGAGCCCATAGAGCCCAAATTTGTGCCTCGAAACGGCGAGACGAGGACGCGGCAGACCATGAAGGAGATGGCGGGGATTTGGTCGACTTCCTTGAGAATTGGCAAGACGTAGCGCAAAGTCCGGAAAGATGGAGGGAGACCCGATACCTAATTATCCAAGCGCCAGAAAGAGATGGAGATATGAAGCAGTAGCGCTATCTCTTTTTCGTGTCCGAAATTGACAAGCGTTGGCGTCGTGAGCTTATTGTAAGACAATATAAATAAAATCATGTTAGAGATTTAGTGGTGCATATTTTTTTCAAATAATATTTACAATCTTGAACTAATATAATAAAGCCGAAGACTTGTATTGTTTGTTTATTTAAACTAATCTCTGAAAGTAACGCGGCTAAAACCGTGCAGTATTGCTAGTCTTGTAAATGACGTTCAAAAGTGCTAATAAAGAAACACTTTTTTTAGCACTGAAAACCAGATTAATTTTCAATTTACTGTAAAAAATTGTTTTTAATTGCTTCCAAATTAAGAAATAGTCAACTGAGTAGGCACAAAAGTGACGGCTTTCCTTTGCCATAAATAATCTATCGTGGCGTTTTGACAGGACATAAAAACCAATCGACTGATGGCGCCATCTAACCTTTGGCGTAAAGATTTCACTTTGACATTGTAAGTTCTCAACATACCGTGCCTCCAGAGTCTTTCTGACTAACTGACCGACTCCTTGACAATTCAAAATTGCCTTTAAATGGTCTGACTGAAATAAATATTTTCACTTTTCTCTAAAAAATGATGCACCGTTAAACCTCTAACACAGATAAAGTACTTACATCTCCCTTCTCTTTCTTCTTGTCCTTCTTGACGTCCTTGTCCACCTTCTCCTTGTCCTTGTCTCGCTCCTTCTCTCGTTTCTCCTTCTTGCCGCTGACGCGTTCTCGCTCTGTAATCGTATGTTGATGTATGATACTCTTCTATGAAGATGGAAATTTGAAATAACTATACAGGGTGTAAAATATATCACATAGCCGGTTAGAGCATTACGGTATTTCATAAAAACTTTCAAGTCCATAATTTTCGAAATGAATGAACCGATTTCTATGAAACTACCTACACATAAGCAGGATACATAGGTCTAAAAAGTAACAGAGAGCATTTTCGAAAAAAAAGAGTTACAGTACAGCTAAATTTGACCGAATTTAAGTTTTTCATAAAAACAGATATTTCCAACTATCTCGTTTTAAATAAGACATTTCAATAAAGTTATCTAATAACTCTATGTATCCTACTTATGTGTAGGAAGTTTCATAAAAATCGGTTCATTCATTTCGAAAGGACTTGAAAGTTTATATGAAATGTAGTACGGCGTAAATGCTCTTAAAAATAAATTTTAATCATAAATATTGATGAAGGCACAATTCTGAAATAGTAAAGTTTCTATAAGTAATAATATTTGACTCTTGTTTAATTCACATGCATATTATTTTAACATTATATTTTTCTTTTTTCGATCAAATATCAACTGTATAAGGCGTGCACAGCTGATCCGAACGAGGCAGGTCGGTGACCCCTCTTTTTTTTTCATATTTAGTTTTTTTTTTCGGTAAATTGTTTGTTATCATGAGTACAATCATGTGTATCAATGTCGTACACTAATTGACCCCCATACAGGGTTATTTTGCAACCACCATCCAAATTTTCAGAAATGATTTAGAATTGATAACCTTATCAAATAATGAAATAAATAAAAAATATATGTTTTTACCATTGTCCGCTACAAAAATCACAACGTGTGGAATAAATACAGTTCAACAATAGGTTGTTGAACTTGACTGCACACGCGCGTACCTCAAAATTCGGGAACGCACACAAACAGCACGCACTACGCCCCCCTTGCTGCGTATCTCTACATTCTGACTTTTTACGGATATTTTCTTTTGTATGTTTTTTTTTGTTTTTGTTATTATTTGATTATAATGTTTCACATATGAAAATAATTTAATTACGAGTAAGAGACCTCGATTCTAAAATTTGGATGATGAATGAAAAGTATCCCTGTATGTATGTGTTTTAAAGACAACCTCCTAAAATCTGACAAGGATGCAAAAATACACCCTGTATATTATTTTAGGGTAATTTAAAAAAAAAAACACTCACTCTTCTCCTTCCCGTCCTTCTCCTTCTTCCGTTCCTCCTTCACCATCTTACAATATTCTTTGAAGTAATCTTCTCTAAAGTTGCTGTTCTCCACAGCCTTGTAGCGTGCGTCCATATCGATTTTCTTTTTGGCGTCGAGCCAGCGCGCGTGTCTGTCGACCCCCTTTTCTTTAAGCAGCGCTATGAACTCGGTTTTCACCTATAATGAGATAGTGTGCCGTTATTTTAATGAAATGATTGGTGCGATTTTAAATGTGGGTTTTAACGATTGGTTTCTAGGAGTTCTGATTTCGGCATAAGCTCGTTCCCTGTTACATGGGACTTTGACTTTAATATAAATGGAGAAATGTCTGTGTACTAATGGGTACTCCTCTGCCAAACCCTTCGGGGATTACAGGCGTGATGTTATTCTCATGTATTTTTAAATAATTGGTTTAGGTACCAAGAACTTTACTGTTTAATTTGGGAGGTTATATGAAAAATTCTGTGTGTTTTAGTCCGAAAGGATACATTACATTAAGGGCCAATTTTTCGATCCTCAGATAACTCTTAACGGAGGGATAAATATGGCGGCTTGACAGCTTTTTTATAGAAAATATGTCAAACTGTTATATTTATTTTTTTGGATAAAAGTTATCTGACTATTGAAAAATCGAAAGCCCAGCAGCCCTAAATCTTATATCAATAAAACAAAGTCGGGTCAGTTACTAGACATATTTTTATGATCTTTGATTCGTTAGATTCTCCACTCCGTGTAGAATAACTATTACATTCGGCATTAAGCTGAGCGTCAGCCGTTTCGGGCGGTAGCGGCGCATATTACCGTCTAGGACAACATTTATTTAATTTTTTAGATTTAATATCAATTTGTTTTTGTTTTAGGCTTTTGTAAACAACTATTCTAATGTATGTGAGTCAATTTTAAAACCGTTTTTCATTCTTTCTAATAAAAAAAAGCATGGAAAAATTCACGAAAAAAGAAAACAACATTTATTAATTCTGAGGCGGTACGAAGTTTGACAGGTCAATACATCATTATAATCTTACAAAATGGTAAACTAATACACATACAAAAAAAAATGTGAAAAATGCCATGCGTTATTTATTAACTTAGACAACTTTTAATCCCATTTCTATTGTACTTCAGTTTATTTTAAATTGCGCGTTAGCCCATTGAGTTATAATGTACTACGTACTAGAGAAGCTATCTCAAACAAAAGATGGGCGCACTTGATGACAGCGGGGCATGCGCGGGACAAGCGGGGGGGTGTTATGTTCTCATAGATGCGTGCAGATGCGACATAATTTTATTATTCTGCCTACTTGTGTACTTACTCAAAGAATAAATAAAAAAGTATTTATGCTGTAATAATATTTTAATTTCCTTTAAGTAATATAAGTTTAGTTAGTTTCTGCCGTTTTGTGAATAATCTGAAGGTAACCACGTTTCTTCGCTGCGATTATTCTGAACATCCATGATTCTCTTGTTTCATGACACCCCCGAGGAAACCTTTAAATCCAAATAATAATAAAAAAATATTAATGTTATTGCATTAACATTATTATCGTGATTTAAAATTAATATTTTACTGCCCTTAATTATGTAAACTTATACGTCGATAGTGTCAAGTCTGCGCATACAAATGTTTTACTCTTTGACATTCACGTAAACATGGCCGCCGCGCCGCCGCGGTGACGCGTTGCAATTGAAAAATTATAATTAAAATTAAGCGTGTTTTAAACATAATTAATGAACTTACTGGTGAAAAGTCACTCCTTGACTTTTATTTATGTTTCTGGAGTTATTTGTACAGTATCTCAATACGCACGAAGGCATATTATAAAAAACAAAACTTCACTCAAATGTGTCACGTTGCAGCAAACGCTCGGCATAGACTAAGTGAGTTGGAGTGCATGCGCTCTAACTCGTGTTACAAACAATCGAGTTGAGGTGTCTTCTCTAGTACGTAGTACATTATAACTCAATGCGTTAGCCTCGTTTATTTAAAAGTTACTTGAACTTATGAGATTAGGAAATCGATTTTTTTTCTCCAATTTGTTAACGATACCCCCCATCAAAACTGAAGTTTTACCGATTAATTAAATTTAACGTTGTTTACAAAGGAATTTAAGAAAATATTTTAATTACGAAGCAAAAATATTTTAATCAGGAACAAAAAAGATTCAAGAAATATTGATAAAAAAATATTTATCGATCTGATTCAAGTCAAGTACTTATTTCAATTAAACCATTTACAGGCACTTTTGAATTGCCAAGGAGTCGGTCAGTTAGAAAGTTGAAGCTAGTTGCTCGTTCCAAAACGTAGGTAGGTCTCTATGGACAAGAACGAGCAAGAAACTCCACGGACACTCTTTTCAATTAGATTTTTAAAGATTTCAGAACTACAAAATCTACCTGGGGGGCAACCACAAGCTCTTAAAACAGTATTATTATAATATTACTTTGCCTTCCGCACTGTTGGATTTTCAACGGTCGGATCAGCACAGAGAGTTGAAAATGCAACAACAGAAATTACAAAGTAATATTAAAATAATATTGTTTTAAGAGATGGAGGTAGGCGCCCTGATCTATACTAATATAACAAACCTGAAGAGTATTTTTGTAATTTTTAAACGCGTTTATCTCTAAAACTACCGGTAGGATTGGAAAAAATATTTTTGTATATGATAGCCAGATACACATGAGGAATAGTATAGCCAACATAGCAGTACCAGGAGGCACAGATTGTTCGCCGTGCCCTGGAGTCGAACCGTCTCTCGAGCCCCGTCTCCTGTCCCTCGCACACTCTCTGCGCTCAACACTCTCTTGGATGCTAAGCCTCACTGTGATGTGTTCGCGGATGGATGGAAGAAGATCTTGTCAACATGTCTGGAGTATTGTGAGATGAGCGTGTGACTGTCGAATAGCTAATACTTTTTTGTTTTTTGTCTTTGTACTTATATAATGTGTCTTTAACTAATGTAATTTGTCAATACCTTAAATGTAGGCTTCTATAATAGCGTTCTAGCCTCACCATTATCGGATGAGGCTAGAACACTTTATCATATTATTATTTTGGGTATAAGGTTGCGGGTAGACTAGTTTATATACCACTATTATTTATCATTCAGTCAATATTTAAATATATATATATATATATATATATTTGTATTCAATAATCGGGGTGACATATTCTGTATAGAAAAAACCCTGTAAATAAATAAAGATTAAAAAAAAACTAATGTAATTGGCTTTGGCCGTTTTATGTTAAAGTAAAAATAAATAAATATACATAACATCACGCCACGACCCACGGGAACCAAGCAGAAACCAAAGACGTGACTTAACGCGGGTTAAAAAAACGCGGACGTAGTCGCGGGTATAGGCTAGTATGTTAAATAAAGGTATTCGCTAAGCAAACTCCTGAAAACCAATCGTTTATCTGCCCATCACGCACAGAGCTACGCCGAATAAAAGCTGAAAGAAACTTTTTTTTAAATTAGTTGCTGAAAAGTTAAAAAAATATTTTAAAACCTGTGGAGCGAAATAATTATTAGGTCCTGAAAGAGAATTTTGATTAGTATTATTTGTTTTTGTTTTTGGCAGACGGAAGTATGTTTCTTATTTGTTAAAATTCGTATCCAAAATGAAAAAAAAAAAAATAGCTGAATTGTTAAAACTATTGTAATAAATTAAATACCCTACTTAAATATAAATTATTGTTTCTAATAATTATAACAAGACTCACACTACCTATTTCAATATTTTAAAGAGTTTAATTACAAAAATGTAACGTTTTAAAATATTAAATTAGGAAGGAATTACCACCAAAGGAAAGGAAAAGGGCCCACTTTTGTATCCCATTTATATTATCACTACATATCTAGCTTTTATTGAGTGTGATAAACTGAAGACGGTATTTCGATAATACCACCTGGGTTTCGAACCCAAGATATGTAAAATTGCTGATTGAGTATTTCAAATAGGAAAATCAACTTTGTCTCTGTCAGCTCTGACCTAGACTAGTCAGGAGCAAACTTAACTAACACAAAAAGAAAACCGACCAAATTTTTTGCAAACCAGGAATCGAACCTGCGCCACCATAGGGTATTTTATTTCAAGTAACCGAATTCAGATGAGAATGATTGTTATGTCCCAAAGAAAATTCACGTTAGCCTTTAACGGTGATCAAAATATAACAGACATGGGTATCGAACCCGGTCCTTCAAGCTTCGCAACGTCTAACAATTACCAGGTCCTACCAAGTATTTACCAATACGATCACATTGGAACTTCCGGGTTTCGAACCCAGATATCTGGTACTTAAATAACATTTTATTCTATACAAACGTTTTCCTACAGTATACAAGGTGTTTTTTTTTAAAACATTAGTAATCTCGCAGAACTACATTACTGACATTATAAACAACAACATTTGTTCTGTGACTTTTACAAAACAACAAATATAGACTTTCAAGTTTTTGTTAAGTTTATAGTTTTAAATTTTTTATTTATTTACTTTGTATTAGTACCGCCCCTGCATTCGTAACGCACCGTTAAATAATCTAATGTTTTTCTTATTATCCCATAGGTTATTAATTTACCTGTCATTTCTTTAATTTGTAGCACTTTGTACCTGTTGTAATACTTAGTGATTTTGATTTTGTTGTTGTAAATGACATTTAGAAGTGCCTTCTAATTTAAATAAATGATTTAACTTGGAGTACAGAGCGATCAATTTATGAATGTCATAGAACAAAATTTATTGTTTACGATGATAGTAATACAGTCCTGCGAGATTATTAATACTTAACAAATAACCCTGTATAGTCATAAAATACATAACATAACATCACGCCTGTAATCCCCGAAGGATTAAGCAGAGGTGTACCCATTAGTACACCCACATGGGTTAATGTTATGAAATAATAACAAAAGATCAACTACACAGCCTTTTGATCATACTGGAATCACTAATCCGGTTGCCAAACATGGTGATTTTAAGTCGCAATCTTTTATTTCAATTTATAAAAGATTTGCATTCACCAAGGCTCACGACACGGCAAGTAATTTTTCGGTAACGACACATAATATACTGTATCAATACGGCGTTAAAATTGAAATTTTACTGGAAATCGACCGCCGTAGTCACAAAACAAATGTATATTGATATCGTTTCAGTATGTGTTTGAAATTTCAACAGTAACGTCTTAATACTACAGTATATTATGCTTCGTCGCCAAAAAATCAAACGGTTTTTTACCGTTACAATGTCAAACATTTTTTTGACACAGGAATCGAACCTGCTCTACTGAGATACCTAAATAATACATAAAAATCTAGCCATCAAAGTCGCGGTCAAAATTTTGTAATTATACTTCCGTTTACCAAAACGATGACGCACTCCTAAACCTCGATATTTCTAAATTCAGTCTCATTTTTAAAATTGAACCAATATTACGGGTAACTTCGAATTTCATTTTAAGTACTATTACGTATAATATCACGACTATATTGCCGTGAGGTCGGCAGGGATGTATAATACACCCAGAAAGTCCTATGTAGTAGATAAGCAAGCCCATTGCATTAACCACAAATCATTTGTGTTACTATCATTATTTTCAAAAGGTAAACAAGCTGATGGCTTATCCGATGCAAAACTAAAGGCCTCGCTATCTGTGCCATCTCAGAGACAAAGTTGAACTGTCTCATGTGCCTGTTACACCAGCCTGGCACGCAGCAACGATACTTTGCGTCAGAAATAGGTATGGCAATAGCACTTTCTCTGAGAAGCTCCATCACACAGAGCTGTACTATTATTTTTCAACAAAACAATCATACAATTGCGTATGAGGTAAGAAGTGGTGTAACATTTCACACTTTAATACTCAGGCCAAAAATCCTTGTTACCACAGTTACAAATCGTCTGACCTAGGAATCGAACCCGGGGCACCACGCTCAGCAGTCACGCTTAGCTATATCAAGCGACACATTTGCGTTTATTTTTATCTAAACAATAACTAACTGTACCCGTAAAATTGATTAAATTTAAATCCTTTTAAAATTCTTCTATTTATACTCGTTACAATTATTATAGTTTATCAATGAAAACAATTGACTGTTCTAGGATTTACAACATTTAAATATCAAGTTAAAACTTTAATAGTTTAGTTTTAAAATGTCTTAGAATCATCGTCCGTCGAGAAGACAGTTAAAACTAAAAACGATTCAGTTTTTGTAATGAAAATCTTCAGTAAGGACGTGTGAGAAAATAAAATCAGAAAAAAAAGCTGAAAAAGAAATTATTAGTAGCCTATGTGTTTTTTTCTTTTTGCTATATTATTATTTACATGTAGTGACGTTTTTGGACCCATCACCAATACTTAAGGCTGGCAGCACTAAGTCGTCGGTGGTGCCAGCGCACTAAATTATTTTCGTCCACTTTAAGCGTGGCAACACTGCCTGTATTTAGCATCGCATGCATGATAGCTTGAAGCTCGTTGTGGGGGGAGATATTTTTCTCTATATAATAATAAAAGAAGACTTTTAACACAATGCTGGGAAAAGAGGCCCAGGATTTAACAATTCCTTTTTTGTTAAAATTTTTAAATACATTATCATATGAAATATACAAGTTGTATTTTTTTTCTTTTATTTTAAATTGCTTCCGTTCCCAGCATTGAAGGCAGTGTTCCCAAACATAGTCTGATAATCTAGATTGATTGTTAATTTTACTGTAATCATGACTGATTGATTGAGCTGCTTAAAATATGTCTAACCTTATAATTTTTCGGTCGTCGCGGCGTGGCCGATTGGCGATTTTACTTTTAACTCTTTATTTTGTTTCCCAAGTTTTTTTTTGCTCACAGTATTTTTTTAAATACCCATATTGGAGCAATCGTATTTAATTTACTCCCGTAAATTTAATAAGACATTTATAACGTAATTACTTGTGAAACCAAGAGGGTTTTAACAAATTCAACAATTTGTTTATAAGAAAACCAAGCATTTATAAATTCGATCAACATGCGGTCTATAATTATGCTGCGAGGCCAACCGCTGTTAATATCAATTGACTTTCCAAACTGGTCAGGAATGCGTTGTTCAACGAATGTTTTATTGGCAATAGACTATCATCGCACAAATCGTCAATAGGCCACGACCGCGGCCGCCACGCGCAGTCCGCTCCGCACGCTCGCTCTGCTCCACGGGCGCCGCGCCGCTACCCACAAACAACGGAGCTACTATTTGCCTTTTATAGCTATAGGGGGAGCCGCGGTCGTGTTCTCGTGAGGAGCCTCTGCTTTGATAATATTTGTAACATAAACTATTGTTTTAAAGATTTGCTGCAAGTTTAAAAAAAATAAAAAGTTTTAACAAGTTTTAAAATTTTTAACTTTTAATTTTTGTGAAAAAAATAGTTTAAAATTATAAGATATTACCATATGAGAAGGCTTTCGTCAAGAAACACAACCGTCATTAAGAAAAAAATTTTAAAATATAAAAAGATCATCAAAATTTATGAATTATTTAAAGTTAAGAAAATTATAGATTTCTTCAATACGCTTTATCAAAAATACATTCGTCTTTGATTTTGTTTTGTGTTACAAATCAAATAAAACATTTTTATTTAAATAATTAAAATTTTAACTTCCTGATCAGAAAAAAAAGTAATTTTTAAAACAATGGTTTAATGTGATTAACTGCGGATCCCCGAAATATAAATATTTTCTTCTGCTCAAGTATTAAAAAAAACAAGTACTAAATAACAAAAAAAGAAAACAATATCATAGACATTAGAAAAAAAAAGTGAAAAATTATATTTAATTTCAAAATTAAATTTTTATCTGTTTAGCAAAAATGTTTCATACAAGTTCGCGCAGCAGATTTTTAATGCTGAAATTACAACGTTGCTGGCACGGGAATCGAACCCAGGCTTCGAATAACACAAAAAGATTCAAACCAGGGCTCGAACCTGACACACAATTCACAAAACCTAAAAAAAAATATTATATTAAATTCGCTAAAAAATAAAACACTTTAAATTTTAAATGATTTGATCAGGAATCGAACCTGAGTACATTGCGATTACGCACTGCTTTTATTACTGAAAAATGTGCTAAAAAAAATTATGCGATTATTACACGATACAATATTAATGCTTTAAAATACACAATCCAAAAACAAAATCATAGATTTACGTGTAATTTGTTACAAAAAAAAAAATACCTAAACTATTTTTCCCAACGCTGGTCATAACATAAGCCTCCCCTTTTAACACGCTTGTTAATTTATAATAAAATATTATACTAATATTATAAAGAGGAAAGATTTTTTTGTTCGTTTGTTTGTACCGAATAGGCTCCGAAACTACTGGACTTTAACCATTTTGTTTACGTCAGTATGAGAAGAAGCCTTTGCCCTGCATTGGGACAGTAATAGGCTGAGAATATTATTAAGCCTTTAGAGACTGGTATCATTTGAATCAAGAAAATTCTGAGCACTTAGAAGCAAGCCAGAATAATTTAAGCAAGTAAGTATGGAGTTTCTTGCCCATTCTTCATACGAATCGTTTCTTTTTGGTATGGGAAACCGAACTCAAATATATTTATCTTGTTAATTTTAACGTTTGAAAGTGCCTTTTATGAAGGGTTAGGCAGAGGTGTACCCATTAGTACACCCATATTTTGCTAGTTATGTTTAAGTCCCATACAGAGTTGATATGACAGAGGGGCATTAAATTAAACTACGTATACTATACGTGTTTAGTATTAATTTGACACGGTTTAAAATAAAATATAAATATATTTATTTATTTATTTTTTTATTTTTCAAACAAACTAAATAGCTTACAAATCAGAGTAAAACGCAAACACCCTTTGTAAATAAATTTAACTGACCTTAGATACCTAGGTATTTAAAGCGGCAACGTCGCACGCGCGCGGCGCGCATGTATTCTCTCGTATCAAAGCGGTCGGCCAAAAATTATTTGCGACTAAACTACTGCTCCTATTTAATTGATTTTTGGTACAGAGCTTGAAAATGGTACATAGTATAGGCAGTTTAAAGGAAAGCCCATCTGTCGTATCAACTTTGTATAATAGGAAGGCGAGCCTATTGCCATCAACCGGGCACAAATCCAGACTCCGAGGATGCTACTGAGAAATTCCTGATGGAAAAAACCGAATAACACTTTGCCCGACCAGGGTATCGAACCCAAGACCTCATGGTCAGCAGTAGGGCTTTGCGACCACTAGACCAACGAGGCAGTCAAAAACTGACATTTTAAATATGCCTTTTTGGGTAATAAGGTAAATGACAAGTATGTTATAAGTTTTTTTTTAACACGCTTATATTAGCTTCACTTGTAAGTAACTATGTAAGAAAATCTTGGAATCTTAATTTGACCCACTTCCCGGTCTTCGATTAGGATGAAATTTTGCACACGCTCTGAGTTCTGATGACAATACATGACTAGCTAAGAAACGTCATTACAAATCCAATATGGCGGCCTCCCCAAGATGGCGGACTAGCTGTTTGAAATCCACCCCCATGATATGGGTTGAAAGGGTTTGCTGTCAGGAATACGAAAAAAATAGTCACGTGACTTAAATCCAACATGGCGGACATCCAAGATGGCGGATTGGCTATTTGAAAAGCACCCCCATGATATGGGTATTAAATGAAAGGGTTTGCTGAATGGGATACGAAAAAAATTTGTGCGTGCTATAAGCGTGTTTTTTAGTTTTTTAAACTATTAAAAAAAATATATTTATAAATAAGATGGGTTTGCTCTCGACTCTAGTGTAGGTCAGAGGAGACAGAGACAAAGTCTTCGATGGAGTGAGCTTACCCAGAAGAAGCGTTCACTGTAACTTTGAAGAGATTAGGTCGAATGCGTTCGGAAATACAGACGCAAGTAGACAGTTCCACTCTTTTGCTATGCGCATTATAAAAGACGTTTGGAAACGCTCAGTGCGAATTGGCGGTAAGGTTGCCAATTCTACTATATTTTAAGTCAAAAACATTTATTTCAATTAGACCATTTTCAAGCACTTTTGAATAGTCAAGGAGTCTGTTAGTTAGTCCGAAAGTTGAAGCTGGTTGCTCGTTTCAAAACGTAGGTAGGCCTCTATGGAGAAGAACGAGCAAGAAACTCCACGGCACTCTTTTAAATTAGGTTTTTACAAAATCCTGGTTACATTATTCTTGTTGATTCTACATATGTATCCTACTGTATTAGAGACCCGATTACCATATTTCTGAAGAAAGTGTTATGGTAGGCCAAACTACTATATTTTTAAAATCATCAAACTCAAAGTAATAATATTCGTTTCAAAATGTTTTAGCGTTAAAGGAAACGTCAAAACTATTTCTGAACATTACTCTGGTATGTCATATTGACAGGTAAGTTCACTTTGTTAATTTTAATTCATCTTTTCGTCATCTATATAAAATGCTTTGTCCTGAATGACTGACTGACGGATCAACGCACAGCCTAAACCGCTGATCGTAGAGACCTGAAACTTACAGGATGTGTTCTTTGTATGACGTAGGCATCCGATAAGAAAGGATTTTCCGAAATTTTACCCTTTAGGGAGTGAAAAAGGGGGGCAAAGTTTGTATACATGGGACGTTATTCCTTGGTCCGGTCTACTTCAAATTTTGCATAAACATTCTTTGACAGAATTGAAGAAAGACGTGTATTTTATTCAAATTCATCCCCTAAAAGGGTTAAAAAGGGGTAGAAAGTTCATTTAATTTTCGACTTCTACGCGAACAAGTCGCGGGCGGCAGCTAGTATCTTAATAAATAAGTAATTTCTGACCAAAACTTTGTCTTACAGACTTCTAGACAATCATTTCACTTCTCAACTTAAAAACCTACCAACAAAAAGCCTAATTTCACTTAACTGCGTAGCGAGCAAGCGTGTTCCCTAAACCTATCTTCCTAACACCCATGTAAATCGTGAAGCATGTGTAATCTATTGTTCTCCCTCGCACCCGCGCAGGACTCACCTGTTCTCTGGCCTTGTCTTTCTCTTCCTTCTCCTTCTTCCTCAGTTCGGCCAGGTACTCGTTGAAGAAGGTCTCCCTCTCGCGTGCCTTGTCTATACCTTTGTAACGGTCGTCGCGGCCGTGTTTTGATGTGAACTCGTTGAATGATGATCTGTGGGGGGAAAATTAACATAATATAACATTTCGCCTGTAATCCCCGAAGGGATAGGCAGACGTGTACCCATTGCGCGGGCTTACACACTATTTCATGTTGGTTGAGATATTAAGAGTGGTCGTCTGTAGTTCCAATATTTTGTAAACACGTGAACACTATATATTAGAACATATTTTAACATTTCAATTTTTAATTTGTAATACCTTTTAATTATTATTGTTCAGTAGTTTTTATATAGGGTTGATTGCTTTCAAGTGCCATGTCGTGTATGATTCTGTATACAAATATTGTAAACATTGATTTTAAAAGAGTACGTATGGAATTTCTTGCCCATTCTCCTCCATACAAAACTACCTTTTGGAAGAGGCAACTAGATTCAATTCCTTTTTTCTTTTTGTTGTATATGACGTTCAAAAGTGCCTTATAATGGCCTAATTGAAATAAATGATTTGACTTTGACTTTGAGTACACCCACATTTCGCCAGTTATGTTTAAGTCCCATGTAATAGGGGGCGAGCCTATTGCCATCAACCTCCAGACTCCGAGGCTGCTACTGAGAAATTCCTGATGGAAAAACCCAATAACACTTTGCCTGACCTGGGAATCGAAACCAAGACCTCATGTTCAGCAGTCGCGCTTTGCGACCACTAGACCAACGAGGCAGTCAATCATCAGAGAGAATAATTATAGCTGTGTCTTACTTGGAGTGCAGTTTAGCCTCGTCCATGAGCGCTCTGAAAGCGATCTTCTTCTGCTGAAGCCTGTTCTTCTTCTCTTTGCGTTCTTCTTCCGCGCGGTCGCGCACGTACTGGTCGAATACCTGGGAATAAAGATAAAAATAATAAATTCTTCTTTCTTTATCGTGTGGGCAGTAAACACGACCCCACACACCCGAGTGTCAGAATTTCTAAACCGCCTCAAGGGCCTCTGACATGGTTTGAATGGAACAGTAAGTCCAGGTTTCTTCACGATGTTTTCCTTCACCGATGTCAGTGATGTCTAAGATAAACTATAGAAATTACATATGAATTGAAAAATTCACATTGGTACTTGCCCGAATTTGAACCCACAACCTCATGCATGAGAGGCGGGCGCCTTAGCCACTGGGCCATCACGACAGATAATAATAAATTTATAATAAACTAGCTTCTGCAAGTGACTTCGTCCGCGAAGAAGACACGAAATTATCCCAATCCTAACTAATATTAGGCCCCTTTTCAGAATGCTGGTGTTTTAAAAACAATCTATTTACTTATTCATAAACAACCAACCTACACTAACAGTTTGCACCAGACATACAAGTTATTGGCCAATAATAATTTAACATAATAACTAAACATAAAAAAGAGAAACATAAATTTATCAGAATCACAGTAAGTCAGTTTATCAGAATTACAGTAGATGAAACGAAAGAAACCAGAAAAGAAGAAAGAAAGAAGAAGTGAAAGCAGTGTAGTTTCTTTTAAGAAATGAATAAAAATCAATGCCACTTTTCGTTGTAATAACTCAAGAACGGCTGAACGGATTTATCTTATCGATACCTTTAGGCTCAAAGGTCGTAAACGCCATTTTGGCCAAAATGAGATTTTAATGCAGTCTTACTTAGTTTTTCGTCCTCTATCGATTGGTATATTTAAAACATCGATATTCGCAAAAATCTGGTGGATACAGCCATAATTTTTGGTTCGCTAAACATAGATTTTCTTAAAATTTGGGTCGTGTTTTTTGGCTCTCCTGAAAAGTCGTGTTTTGGTGGATACGCCCTTTGAGCCTAAAGGTATCGTAATATCTTGGTCTTGAAATGTTCGTGGAGGTCTAGGGAAGGTTTAAAAGGAGAGAAAAAGAGAGAGAGAGAGAAAAAAAAGGGGTGGGGTAGGGGTAGGGGTAGGGTATTGGTAGAGTAGGGTATCGGTAGGGTAGGGGTAGGATACCACGCGAACGAAGTCGTGGCGGGTCAGTTAGTTAAGAAATACACACATCAAAAAACATTTGTTAGGGATGTTGATCCCTAGACTTTTTTGATGTGTGTAAATTGAAGAAAGAAGAAGTGAAATCAGTGTAATTTCTTATTGAGAAATATTTTTTTTTAACCATAACATCACGCCTGTTATCCCCGAGGGGTTAGGCAGAGGTGTACCCATTAGTACACCCACATTTAGCCAGTTATGTTTAAGTCCCATGTAATAGGGGGCGAGCCTATTGCCATCAACCGGGCACAAATCCAGACTCCGAGGCTGCTACTGAGAAATTCCTGATGGAAAAACCCAATAACATTTTGCCCGACCCGGAAATCGAACCCAAGACCTCATGACCTCAATTTCTTTAACCATAACATAGAAAAGTAATAGCAAGATAAAAAAGAAATGATTTTTATTTTTTTAAATCCTGTATAGTGTTACGCACCTGCCTACGTTCCTTCGAGTTGAGCATGAGGTAGCGCGGGTCGAACACGATCTTGTGCAGCTCCTTCTCCCAGGTGGAGAAGGCGGACACGTCCTTCTCCTGCAGCATGTGCAGGAAGGCGGCGAGGCGCTGCGGGTGCGGCAGGGCGCCTCGCTCTCGCGCCGCGCGCACCTCCGCCTCCACGGCGGCCGCCGCGCCCACCAGGATGGTGCCGCCGCCCGACAGGCTCGACTGCGCCACCGGGCTCGCTTTCTTGTCTGTACACCAAACACGTTATAAAGCAAGCATTTATTAAAAGTTATTATTTTTTTCAAATTTTTTATGTGTGTGTACTGTAGAGACCCTGGGTGATTAAGCCAAATACAACCTATTTGGTATTATGAGATAAATATTACTTTTAAATAATTAGAATAGAAGACAGACCGTGGGTCAACGGCTGTCAAGCCTTAGTTATAGAAAAGAATTTAAATATAATAATATATTTAAAGAGAAGAATACACGAAGTATATAATAATAATAATAATAATAATAAAAATATTTATTTCATGAAAACATGAACACTTTGCACTGTATACATTGTAGATTACATTAAACATTTGTCATACTATAAGCACAGTTATATAGATTCTATCCCTTAAACTAGGTCTAGCCTGTATCTTAAGAGATAGGGTTCAGCCATATGGGTACAGAATTGACATTTGTAACAAGTGAAACAGTGGCAGTATTACTTGAGCAAGGTTATTCTATGAAATAAATGTTACTTATTGTGTTGTGTTTGTGAGTGAGTGTGCGTGCGTGAATGTGCTTGTGTGGAGTGTGGGGGGTGTAAAGGTGTGTGTATGTGTGCGTAGAATTTGGGATTGCGTTTTACGAGATATATGTTAGAAGATTCTCCGTTGTTAGATAGTCCTGTTGTAGTAGCCATTGAGTGATTTTGTGTTTTAGAGTGTGTCTGTTTAAATCAAGTATGTTTAGTATTTTATGGAGTTTCTTGTATATAAAGGTACCTATGACGTAATATTGGCGTTTAGCAAATGTAGTTTTATGTCTTACTCCTGATGGGACATTTGTGCGTTTTTTTGGGTTAGATTTGGGCATGGTTCTATGAGTTCTGAGCACAGACTTCAGGATAAAAAGCTGTCTGACGGTTAATACCTTACATTCCTCATAAAGTTGGTTGGTCGGAAATAGGTACGGTTTCTTAGTCATTACTTTAAGAATGGCTCTTTGAGCTCGCTCTGCCCTCAGGAGGTTTGCTTTAGTAGCACCACCCCATGCAGTAATGCAATATCCGATAATCGACTGACATAGTGCAAAATAAACCATTTTTAATGTATCTATGTCAGCCGACTCTCTTAGGGATTTAAATACATAGATGAGACGCATTGTTCTCTCTTCTCTCTCATATCAGATTAATATAAGTCTTTCAATCAAGTAGATTGATATATATATCCCGGTACCAGTAACAACCCACGTCTGGGTGTTACAAGTGGTGGAGGCGCCGGGTATAATAATAACACAGGTACACAATAGGTACACCTCTGCCAACTCTTCGGGGATTACAGGCGTGATGTTTAATTTTTAATCTGTTTAAAGTTGTAAAAAAATAAAATCGCCATTTTGTGGTGGCGACCATTTTGGATTTGAAATTTGTTATAGAGTATAGTATTCTACTAGTCGAGCCCTTTCATTTGATTCCAATATTGAGGAAATTTAACACAACATCACGCCTATAATCCCCGAAGGGTTAGGCAGAGATGTACTCATTAGTACACCCACATTTTGCCAGTTTTGTTTAAGTCCCATGTAATAGGGGGCGAGTCTATTGCCAACAACCGGGCACAAAACATTACAAACACCTTCAGTTGAGAAATACAATAAAATATGAAATTAAATCATATTTGTGGTGTAACTTTGAACGATAGAGTGAGGAATGAGGTTATACGGGACCGTTGCGGATTAAAAGAGGATGTAGTGACAAAGATAGAAAAGGGTATGCTTAGATGGTTCGGTCATGTTGAGAGGATGAGTGAAAGACGATTAACAAAAGGTATTTATATGGCAGAGGTGAGTGGCAACGCAGGGAGGGGTCGCCCTAGGAAGACCTACACTGACCTTATTGGTGAGGTTCTTCAGAAAGGTCAGGTGCGGAGTACTCGTAACCGGCGTGCTTGTATGACGAGATGTATGAACGTAGATGAGGCGAAAGGAGTATGTAAGGATCGTAGCAGGTGGCGTTCTGTGGTTTCTGCCTACCCCCATGGGAAAAAGGCGTGAGTTTATGTATGTATGTATGTATGTATGTATGAAATTAAAATTCTAACAGAATACTAAAAGAGGTAATGATAATAGATAACATAATGTTTTACAAAAATTTGGGCTTGTGATGTATACAGTGTGTATTCGTGAGAGTGAGAGGGAAGAGAGAACGAGAGCAAGAGAGAAGATAGAGAGACAGAAATATAAACTTTTTAATAATAAATATCCCTGCCCCAACCCGCTGCGGTAGGCGATGAAGCGGATCTCGTCGCATTGGCATCTATGAAATCCGTCGATGCCTTACACACGTACCCCGCCCGTGCAATCCGCTTTGCCGCCACCGCCACCCGCGGCGGTGCGCGGTACCATGCGTTAATCGTCTTAGGTAAGATTCAGACCAACCGGCTCGGATCGGACCGCATCGGAACGGATCCGTACGCATGCCGCGGCAGCCGTACGCATCCGTACGCATGCCGCGGCAGCCGTACGCATCCGTACGCATGCCGCGGCAGCCGAACGGATCCGTACGCACGGCCGACCGGCTCCGAACGGGCCCGACGGCAGCCGATTGGATGCCGTCAGCGCCGTACGGAGCCGGTCGGAGCCGGACGGAGCCGATCGGAGCCGATCGGAGCCGTACGGAGCCGTACGGATGCGTACGGCTGCCGCGGCATCCGTACGGCTTCGACGGACGCGATCGACGGAGGTAAAGTTGCATGCAAATATGAACTATAATTACTGTTGATACATTTCAATGTTCTTTACCGCATTGTAAAATGCCGTCCGGCCCGGCCCGATACGAGCCGGTTGGTCTGAATCTTACCTATGAGTAGATAATTTGACATTCAACGCTTACCTTCATCAACCTTCGTCTTCTTGGCCGCTTCCACTCCCGAGTCATCAGTGCTGGAGTCGGCCGCCCTCTTCAGCTCTCCGTTGGCCGACTTGCTCGACGCGTTGGCTGCGTCCTTCCGCTACGACAAAATTACATAACATTAAATCTGTGTTCCTAGGTACGCGTTTACACACACATACAGACACATTTCGCTATTAACGGGGTGGAAAGGGCATTTTTAACCAAATCAATAAACTTAAAATGGTGCGTTTGGGGAATATGGGGGAATCGCGTTTTGACAGGTCATAAAAAGTATGTCAACTGCCCAATTGTTTGCTGTGTTGGTGTAGAGATAAACTACTATAACATGGCGCGCCCCTCCATATTACTATTTCAATGTGTGTAGTCACATCCGTATGAAAGAGTTTGTATGTAGTTGTGAGTAATCGTCTTCAGTAGCAGGCCGGCAGATTTGTTTATCAACTAATCATAACTAGCTGACCGCGCAAGACAACGCACCTGTCATTTTCATAGAGTATGTCAGTGCAGCGCCATACTAGTAATAATGAGTAATTATTAACGCCGCTAGTCAAGCAACAAATCGCTGATTTGTTTTTATTTTGAAAGCCGTCTCAGTACGCACACATGCGTTGTGAGTCTTATAAATACTATCACAAACACTTTCAAACGTTTTGAATTGTGGAGGGGCGCGCCATGTTATTGTAGTTTATCTTAAGTGCTGTAATAATGAGACCTTTATTCCGGTCTGCTTAGAAATTCTCATAGGAAAAATAGTTCTTTAACCTGGCCTGGGTGTTGAACCCAGGTACCAACGCTCAGCAGTCGCAATCGCTAGCCTAACGCACAGACAGGTGGATATAATTTTGTTAATGTGAATTTTAATGCGTGTATTTTCAAAATGTGTTATTTAAAAACTTAAAATCTGTCGAATTTAGCTGTAACACAATTTTTCGAAAATATTCTCTGGTAATTTTATAGACCTATGTATCCTGTTTATGTGTAGGAAGTTTCATTAAAATCAATTCATTCATTTAGAAAAATAAGTACTTGAAAGTTTGTATCAAATGCCGTACGGCGTAAACGCACTGAAACTAAAGGTAGCATTCCCATGTTGGCGACCAAGACAGGCGACCGCGACCTGAAGCCGCGACTCACTCAAAGTCAAAAACATTTATTTCAATTAGACCATTTACAGGCACTTTTGAATTGTCAAGGAGTCGGTCAGTTAGTCCGAAAGTTGAAGCTAGTTGCTCGTTCCAAAACGGAGGTAGGCCTCTATGGAGAAGAACGAGCAAGAAACTCCACGGCACTCTTTTAAATTAGTTTTTTTACAAAATCCTGGTTACATTATTTCATTGCTAAGTATGAATTTATATGGAACCCAAACAACGCAAGCAGACCGCGTCGCGCGACCTGTAGTCACAGGTCACAGTGGCCTGTCGCGGTCGTCGGTCGTGGTCGCCAACATCGGAATGCTACCTTAAGCCTTCTAAAACACAGGTCTAAAATCATGATACCGCTAAAAACAGTTTCTTTTCTTTTTAAACGTTACCCCACACTAGGAATTTTTCATGGGTGCGCTCACAAACATATAAACTCACATACACAAACAGCCAGACACGGAACAACTATCTGTAGGCCATACAAATATTTGTTCCGTGCTGGAATCAAACTAACGACACGTAACGCAGCAGCCGATGGCTAAGCCACTGCGTCAACGGTACCGTCAGATTACACCTAAGGCCGTTTGTCCACCGCCGCCGTCACCGGAACGTCAACGAGAACGAGATGACGGCGCCGAAGTACTGATACATAGACTACTATAGCCGCGTGTCCACCGCAAGTCCGTCACCCGAGCACCGTCATCTCGGCCGCCGAGTTTCGAGTAGATCGGCGTGACCTGTGCCGGCAACGGCAATACAAAACACGACTGAGCCACCGATATATCGGCGCGGTGGACAAACGATCGCCGTCACGTCATCTTAAACTCGGCCCGAAATAATCTCGTTCTCGGTGACGGTCCGTTGACGGCGGCGGTGGACAAACGGCCTTACAATTATTATAATAAAATCGCCAAGCATTATTATTATTAATCTATGAATGAATTTACATGCATCTTAAAAATCTAATGCCTGTAAATTGTTTTACAAACATGTTTTGAAACAACTGACAGTACTAAGAACATCGAATAACAAATGTTCCTAAACATTACTGGACAAAATGTAACAGTATCTTTGTATGGCACGCTGCAACAGCTCATCACAGATGGTGAGTGTTCGCCGGCGTATATAGACAGATGCGTTGCCTACCAGAGACTAAGCAGAAATGTCTCATGTGCCTACAAAGCCCCGTAAACATCAGAAAACAATGTTTCGCAACAGTCGTGCATTGTTGCAACATTTAGATGTGTCAAGATGTTTTTTTGCTTGTATTTTTTTTTTTTAGTTGGCGCAATGGCCACTCGATTGGCTGCTATTCAGCGTGTCGCGTGTTCGATTCTGGCAAGGAACAAATATTTGTATGGCTTACAGATAGTTGTTCCGTATCTGGCTGCGTGTTTATGTTTGTAAACGCACCCACGATGCAAGAGAAATTCCAAGTGTGTAGTAACTTTAAAAAAGCACGCAAAAACATGTTGTCGAAACATTGTTGCACGCAACAAAAACATGTTGAAACATTGTTGCACGTAATAAAAACATGTTTTTGCAACATTGTTGCACACAACACGAAAACATGTTGTGGAAACATTGTTGCACTTAAAGCCTCGTATTCATGGTAAACATTTGTTTAGAAACATGGTTGCATAAACATGTTGCCAAGTTGCTGTCAACATTTTGCGGGCAACACTTGCGGAGTTGATTACGCCATGTTGCAGAGTTGACGCCCGGCGAGCGAAAACATCAGTGTATCAACAAAATGTTGACGTGTGTGGACAGCTTATATTGATTTAAACAAAGTTTCCAGCAGCATTCTCGCCGTTCATCAACAACATTGATCAACTGTTGCTAAACAAATGTTTACCATGAATACGAGGCTTAAAAAAAACATGTTGTTGAAACATTGTTGCACGTAGGTAACAAAAACATGTTGAAACATTGTTGCACGTCAAAAAATATGTTGAAACATTGTTTCCCGTTGAACACGGGGCTTGTACTCCGGACATTCATGCATGTACACAAATGTTACCTGTGAGGCAGGTAACGGGCTTGGCGAGCAGAGTCCAGCATCAGACGGCCTGGAGTGGATCACTAGGCGTCCCTCAGAATCCCAAGTGCTGAGAGTAATTTTCGCTCGCCGAGCATACTAAATGCAATAGACAAGTTCTGTTTAATGACGTCACTAACTACTCGTTACGTCAACCGGTTTCTATATGCTAAAACGATTCGTTGATGGTAACATATTGTTGAATGCCAATTGGGTGTCTTGGTTTTGTTTGTCTAGCAGTACGGACTACTGCGGTGTACTTGAAGTTGTAATTTTGATAAATTGAAGTCGGTAGATATAGGAACCGGCAATTTGAGTATCAATAAGTATATATTATAAAGCTTGGGTATATATTTGAAAGCGCTAATGAGATTCTGCTTGGCGTTTACACTTATTTTGACACGTTTTGTAATTTTGCAACACAACATCGACATTTATATCGTTACAAACGAACTAAGGGTCAGTTCACACCGAGACGCGACGCGACGCGACGCTGCGTGCACACTTTAAAAGAGCGACTCAAAATATAACTTTATTTTCTACACGAAAAGATACACATTTCATTGTAAGAATTTAGAATACGTTACACCACGCAGCACTACGTCGCGATGCGTCGCTCTACGCCGCGCTGCTCCGCGCGGCGCCGCGAGACGCATCGCGACGCAGCGGTGAATCGCCGGTACGCGCGACGTGCAAGAGCAGCGACGTTGCGATGCGTCTCGCGGAGGCGCGCGGCGCAGCGCGGCGTAGCGCGAAGTCACTGGCCTCTTCAAGTATCGTCACGTTGCGTCGCGTCGCGTCTCGGTGTGAACTGACCCTAAATGTGATGTATTACAACCTCCATACGAAGGGCATAAAAAGTCACTTAACAAAGCCGAAAGTTGCATGTTTTTTCCATCACTGCGATATTAAATTTGATTTCTGACCATACCTGGGACCTATGATTACGAATATAGAGGTCAAATTAATGTTTTGCGTTTTATTACAAATAAAAATTTTAAATACATAACATGGTGGGCTACTATTTTTAAATATTTGTAATGTTTTATATGAAAATGTAATAAATATATACTCCCTAAGGGCCTTATCACACTAGCGGACTGCGAGCGTATTCAAAGCGGAGCAGGCGCAGCCGCGACGCATTCGCTGCGCGCCCGCTCCGCTTTGAATACGCTCGCAATCCGCTAGTGTGATAAGGCCCTAATATCCACTGGATCACTACAACATATTGACCATAGACTAAAAGCTAATGAGAAAAAATAAAAATACAACAAAAATATCGCAAATGCATTAAAAAGTGTGAGTCGCTTTTTTTGCTCGCTTAGCTTACTCAAGTGTTATTAACAACTAAATGTTTAGAATTTTATGAAAAGCTAGGGATAGGCTGTACACATTACAATCATCTAAGGATGCTGGGTTTTACTAGTGCGATTCCTAACCAAAAACCGTTTTTCTAAATAGAATCCGTTTTCCAAAAATAACCCCGATTGCCTAATGTGAATTCGTTTTCCTAATGGGACATCTCTTCTTAATAGGAAACCCGGTTTTCTAATTAGTCAGTTTCCTAAAGAAATTCCCGATTTATTCATGTGAATTGGTCTTCCGAATGGGAAACAGTTTTTCTAACTAGAAACCGTTTTCCTAAAAGAAACACCGATAAAAAAAATATGAATCCGTCTGCCCAGTGGGAAATTATGTTCCTAAAAATAATTCGTTTTCACAATAAGTACTATGTTTCCATTAGGAATTTCTAAGTAGCTGAATTTTAGGCCAATTAAGCTCAGAAGGACAGGGGCGCAGTACTCGTAACCGGCGTGCTTGTATGACGAGATGTATGAACGTAGATGAGGCGAAAGGAGTATGTAAGGATCGTAGCAGGTGGCGTTCTGTGGTTTCTGCCTACCCCCATGGGAAAAAGGCGAGTTTATGTATGTATGTACCTATGTATGTTAGCTCGCCCTTCATTTGCCGGGATTTCTAACATAGAATTAGCGAAATGTGTATTCTACAAAAATGCGTTATACAGGGTGTAAAAAAACACTTGAACGTAGCCGAAAGTTGCATATTCTTCCCATCATTGCGATCATTTTTACAAGCTTTTATTTAGCTTGCACTGTCCGTATGTAAGTTGTCCTTTCAAAATTTGCAAACCATTTTTAGACCATTTCTTGCAATCCGATTGAGCTGAAAGTTTGCATACACCTTTAGTTCTGGTGACAACACAATGAGCAATACTCAGTATTGTAATAATTTCAATATGGCCGCCGTTCCAAGATGGCGGATTAAATATTTTATCTCAATCCCCTTGATCATCATCATCTGCCTAGCCTTTTTCCAACTATGTTGGGGTCGGCTTCCAGTCTAATCGGATGTAGCTAAATACCAGTATTTTACATGGAGCGACTGCCTATCTGACCTCCACAACCCAGTAACTGCGTAATACAATACCCCTTGGTAAGACTGGTTGTCAGACTTTTCGTGCTTCTGACGACCCGTAACGACTGTCAAAGATCCACGTATGACAGCCAGGACCAACAGCTTAACGTGCTTTCCGAGGTACGAAACGATGTCAGTGATGTCTAAAATGCGTTATACATGGTGTAAAGACACTTAACGTAGCCGAAAGTTGCATATACATTGCATATTTTCCCATCAATGGGATAGTTTTTTTTGATCGGGACCATACCTGGGAAACTGCTGGTTACGGAGATATGAAGGTCAAGGTTACAACTTTTATTCACAAAAACAAGTTAAAAAAGTTTGCCTTGCAACTGACCTTATGGGTTCGCGTCATTGACATGCTAGTGTAACTGCATTACCGACATGCTAAAGTGACGTTGAGTTATCACTTCTGCCTAGGGTTGCTTTTTTTTTACACTTCTTTATCGTGTGGGCAGTAAGGTCTTACGACCCCACACACCCTAATGTCAGAGTTTCTAAACCGCCTCAAGGGCCTCTGACATGGTTTGAGTGGCACTGTAAACCCAGGTTTCCTCACGATGTTTTCCTTCACCGATGTCAGTGATGTCCAAGATAAACTTTAGAATTTTTTTAACAAGAAATAAAGTATATTTAGGTCTTAGAAGAATATTAAACAGTATTTTAGAAAAAAAGAACAGTATTTTATTCATTTAATATTATAAATAAGTACATATTTTTAAGAGTTTCTCGCACAACTAATTTTAACAATTTCACTGCCGAGCCCGCGCTGGCGGGGTGTGCGGGGTATGGCGCGAGGGGCCGATTCCGCGCTAGCGCAGGCTAGGTTCAGCTATGCTATTCTCTAAAAGACTCGACGACGAACTCGTCGACGAAACTAGTATGGTCCCCAGTGGATTTTGAACTTTATGCTCTAGACCATTTAGTTGAAAATCCATTGACGACAAACTGTCTCTACGACGAGTTCCGAAACAGTTTGTCTTTAATAGATTTACAACGTTGTGATCTACAGCATAAAGTTCAAAATCCACTGGGGACCATACTAGTTTCGTCGACGAGTTCGTCGTCGAGTCTTTTAGAGAATAGCACCCCAATACAGTTTCTATGAGTCAGTGTGACGCCGGCACTGCGTTTGGCGGGTTGTTTTGGCGGGCGGCAGTGAAGTGGTTAAATAAGACTTTTTAAACACTTCATACATCTCATCACAATTATAACCACAATTAAAATAAATGAGAAGCTCATTTTTTATTAAATCAATATTTGCTCTATTACTACCGTCTCGCCATTTTGCATTCATTACTGAAAAAACTCTTTCAGTAAATGCTGATGAGACGGGAATGGAAAGTAAAAACGAAACAATTTTAGTTATATTTTTAAATTCTGAGTTTACCAGTAAATGGCTCCACTTCTGGCCAGTACTCATTTCAAGAAAATCTTTATCTTTTGATACATTTTCATAAATTACATTGAAATGTGTTAATTCTGAATATAAATCATCCATACTAATATTGAGTCTATGCAAAATAAAATCATCTATAATTTTCTCAAAATGATCAAATGTAACTAAAGATTTCAATGACAAACAGCTTATTAAAGACAAAGACAGCCAGTTAGTCTGATTGAAACCGAACCGTTCCTCCAAATATAAATTAGCCTTATCAATAAAAAGTATGAAATTATTAATAATTCTATTAAACACATCTTCGGAAGACTTGGCAATAGTTTTCAATACTTTTTTCGTTTCATAACCAAAATAATTATTACTTTTTCTTTGAATCAACTCAGTCTTTAAACCAGTCATAATGTTATCAACATCCAAAATAGTCACATTATTGTCTTCTAATTTTACTATTGTTTTATTGAAAACTTTTAATATATAACTAGCATATAGAAGGTAACAATGAACTGCATTATTTTCAATTTCTCTATCCAACATTAATAATTTTTTTATGGCCATTGGACAGTCAACACCCAAACTAACAAAGTAGTTACAAATTGGTGTCCAATTAAGTAGAATTGTATCTATTGCTGGTAGAAAAGATAAAAAACGTGTTCCAATGTGTCGTTTTATTTCATGAAACTCTCCTTCAACAAGCTCTACAAATCTTTTTAATTCTTCTCTTCTGCATGGAGAAACAGAAAAATGACTATAGATTTTTAATATTATGTTCTCAATGTCATAATTTAAACAATTCATAGCGTGGTACACTGAATTGCGTACAATACGAGAGGGAATATTCCCTTTTATTAACTTTAACATAACCATGTTTGTATATAATGAATGATTATATCCAGAATTTGCATTTGTATCGTCAGCGGTAAGACCAGATAATTGGCTGAAAGAAATTTGATTAGACTCGAAGAATTTCTTGATGGTTGATAACATCCCACTGGCCGATTCAGTTTCATTTTCATAAAAATCAACAAATTTTTGTTGAATTCCATTCTCAGGTGTAAAATATTGAACTACCACAGGAAACAAATTTATATTTTTTTTATTTGAGGCAACAGTTTGTAGACAATAAAATATATTGTCTTTACTTAACTGGTCAATAACAGACTGCAAGAAGTATGGGCCGAGAACTTCGGTCACTAATTCCTCAATTCTTGGCCTAGCCAATCGTATTGTAATGCCTGTTTTGGAATCAACATAGATAATCTTATTTAATTTGATATTACAGTCCTGGCTATTGTACGATAAATTATGCTTGACAGTATGGTATGCCGCCGCTAACTCGGCCGCTGTTAACTCGGCCGCTGTTAACTCGATCTCTTCAATAGAATAGGAAGAAAAGCCTGATGTAGAAGCAGAAGTTTTAGGAGTTTCCGTTTTTTCTATGTGTTTTTTGCTGGTTTGCATGTGCTGTTTACCCTAAAAACATGGAAAAAATATATATTTCATGCATATCAGAAAAGAGAAAGAACCAACCAAACAACCAACAAGTAACAAACCTGCCCAACACCTGCATGAAAAATGGTAACAGTTAAAGCAAATATTTTACATTTAGCTTTAAATTCGCATACCGTAGACTGTTGCCGAGGTTGCTTGACGTCTTAACAGGATACCGTGGCCCCGGAACGTAAAGGGCAACAGAAGGAACAGGGTGGTTTTTTAGTCAGTAAAAGTCTGACAGTCCCTTCCGCCCCACCCAGGGCGGAAGGACTCATTTGATGATTTTTATCACCTCAAAAAAAAAAAATACCGTAGACTGTAGATGATAACTCGTTAACCAGCCGTATTGCCATTCCCATTCGTGATTATATTTTTGTTGTACAGTAGCGGTCATAAGTGGAGTAGCAATTTCACAAATCAATAGATTGACACTTTAACTTACGACCTTTCGTGTGCGAATTCTGAGGTGTTTGTAGGTCAAAGTCAAAACATTTATTTCAATTGGGCCATTACAAAGCACTTTTGAACGTCAAATACAAAAGAAAAAGCAATTGTATCTAGTCGCCCCTTCCAAAAGGTAGCTTTATATGGAGAAGAATGGGCAAGAAACTCCATACGTACTCTTTTAAAATCAATGTTTACAATATTTGCATACATACGTACTGTGTTAATACATAATAATTACTTTACACACAGTTGTAGGTGCGGCCTGTACCGCGTGTTCACAGCAATTCAAACCTTAGCATGCTACTGCACTTATGATCGCTTACTGTACCTCATTATACCGTTTGGCTTTCTTTCTTGGCGTAGCAGGTGATACGTTTTCACTTTCCATCTTTTGTGCACTAAAAGCACAACACAATTACCTAGTAATTAGATACTTGTGTTGTATACAACGTGTAACGTTAAATGCGCAAAACCTCAGACACCCCAACTGATTTTTAATTAAATTGACCTATTTCAGAGAAAAAAAAATTATTAAAACAAAAGTAAAGGTTTTATGTGCTGATTTAGTTTTACTGGCAATTCTGATCGTTTCTTGCGTCTGCGACGACGCTCTATCGAGGGAGAAGTCGTCACCGGGCCCGCTGCGCGCCGGATGGCTTGACCTACTAATAAATAGACGCGGCAACGTTTTTAATGAAGATTTTTTGAAAAATGTGACCTATATTAAAAAGTGGTTCAATTGATTCTGCTCGTTATTCTGATCAAACTATTTTCAGGTTTTGCGCATTTAACGTTACACGTTGTATATTGTGTTTTAATTAAAGTTGACTTAAACCTTTAAAACAAAAACTAAAAATAAAAAAGACAATCGTTCGACGGCTGTCAAAATGACATTTGTCATTGACGTTATCGGCTAGTTTACAAAGCAATGTAGCTGCCAGTTGAGCGTATTTAAAAATTGACTGGGTTTTTGAAAAAAAAAATTTTTGTGATAAATGGTAAGATCATAACATATAAGTTTTGCAACAAAACTATTTTTTTATTTTTTATTTACGCAATAGTTCAAAAGTTATTTTAAAAATAAAAATTTACTTTTGAATCTAGTACCGAAAACACCCGAATAAACACGAGCGCGTGTGACGTCATAATGATTAGCTGCCCGATGGAGTAACTAAACTAATACATAATAATAATAGTTTAAAAAACTAAAAAACACGCTTTTAGCACGCACTAATTTTTTTCGTATCCCATTCAGCAAACCCTTTCATTTATCCATATCATGGGGCTGCATTTCAAATAGCCAATCCGCCATCTTGGATGTCCGCCATGTTGGATTTAAGTCACGTGACTATTTTTTTCGTATTCCTGACAGCAAACCCTTCATTTGATACCCATATCATGGGGGTGGATTTCAAACAGCTAGTCCGCCATCTTGGGGAGGCCGCCATATTGGATTTGTAATGACGTTTCTTAGCTAGTCATGTCATCAGAACTCAGAGCGTGTGCAAAATTTCATCCTAATCGAAGACCGGGAAGTGGGTCAAATTAAGATTACAAGATTTTCTTACATACATAGTTACAAGTGAAGCTAATAAAAGCGTGTTAAAAAAAACCTTTTTTTTTTTCAAATTCCCAATTGCGTTTTGTCAACGTCCCAATTATGATTTAATGGGTAATAGTTTGTTCGACCATACTATTGTAAAGTCAACGTAAAAAATATACGAACGAAACTGACTGTCAACAAAATGAATTGAAATAAGGAAATTGAACTTTATGTTAGTGACATACTTAGAGTGTTTTGGGATAACTATGAAGATTGATTGAAATAAGAAAATTCAACTTTATGTTACACTAACATAAAGTTCAATTTTCTTATTTTAAAGAGTGTTTTAGGATAACTTTGAAGATTGTGAAATTACTTTTGAAGTTTGTATATTTTTGACGTGGACTATTAACACATTCCACGCCGCGTCGGGTCAACGCTGACCGACGCTAGTGGAGGTTTGACCTTCAACAGTTTTGGCCCGGCAGTGAATGTATTAAAGCGCTTTGCACACGGAGCAACTTAAGTTGAGGCAACTATCAACTCTTAAAGAGTTTCCTGTAAAAGTTGATAGTTGCTATAACGTTTACGGTTGCCGCAACTTTCTGGAAATCTGTGAGCAACATTCACAGCCGAGTTGCCGTATGCCGTTGCCGTAGCAACACTGGCATTGCCGGGCACAGGGAGAGGAAATGAGGGTGTGAAATCTCCCGTCGCGTTGCGATTGACGGTTGAGGAAACCGGCAACATTAAAAACCGGTATAATATTTAACAGTTGCTAGTTGCGGCAATTAGCAACTAACTTAGTCATCGTTTGCAGCAACTGAAAACTGTTGACGATTGCCGCAACTCGAAGCTCGAGTTGCTATGTGTGCGCAGTCCAATTGAAATATATGTAAACAGCTAGTTGCCAGTTGCTGCAATAGTTGCTCTGTGTGCAAAGCGCCTAATTCGTAAAATATTGCACCCAGTATTCATGGTAATCAAAAGTTATAGACATATTTTTTAAAACACCTACTTCGGACACTACCCAAGTACACAGAAGATATTATAGTGCACAAGTGTGCGCAAACACAGGTGCACTCCCTCTTCCCTCACTCATAGTGCGATGGAACGGTCATCAGACACAACCGGGAAGAGATCAGACGCAGGACTAAGGGGCGTCGCTCACACGATTAACAGTCGAGGTGCAGTTGAGGCGCGGGCGCATAAGAGGCACGCCGCAACTAGGTTTTCTTTACAAATGAATGGTAGTGCGCTCACATACAAGAGTTGCGGCGAGGGCGAGGTAAAGGCGAGGCGGAGGCGAGGTGCAGGCGGGGCGGAGGCGAGGTGCAGGCGCAGGAGGGGCGCTCAAGTGTGCCCAAGCCACGATCCCACCGCCATTTTGTCATTCAAAATGTGAAGGAAGCAATAGCCGCCTGCGCCTCGACTCTACGCAGAGACCTATCCTCGACCGTGCTGCGACGCCGCACCGCCGCTGACGCGACGTCGCCTCGACTTTACCAGTGAGCGACGCGCCTAGCGGCGATACGTGCACACACAAACTCCGAGTTGCTGATGAAATGAAATGATGATTTATTCAGTAAATCCTAACTAATATTATAAATGCGAAAGTAACTCTGTCTGTCTGTCTGTCTTTCTGTCTGTCTGTCTGTCTTTTCTTCACGCCTAAACTACTGAACCGATTTGTGTGAAATTTGGTACAGGGTAAGTGTGAACCCCAACAAAGGACATAGGCTACTTTTTATTCGACTTCGACTTCGTCTGCGTCCGCGATAACCGACATATGCGCGGACGAAGTCGCGGGCAAAAGCTAGTTGGTTATAAATAACACTTTTACACGTCACATTTGTTTTTTTTTAACTAGATGAGTCCAGTGTTTCCTAGCCGACTGCTCTGAGAAGAAACACCGAAACAAACTCAGAGGTCAAAGTCTCTTTTAAAGTCCATACAATTACTTGTGATGGTCAAATCATATGCGAACCAAGTAGGTTAATGTCCGAGGTGGTCTCTTGAGGAGAGAGGCACACAAATTTGAGTCGGCCTGTCCAGTCAGTGCACGCATTTGTCAGAAATCGTCAAGCTCGACTCAGAACTTAAGGAGCTCAACTCAACGCTACTTAGAAACTCCTAATGAAAAACACCAACACTGCCCGACCTGGGTAACAAACCTACGCGCAGCAATCATGAGACCAACTTTTGCTTTCCATGAATATAGGGCTTCAAGAATAGCAGTTAAAAACAAATACAGCAAGCTCATATATCACAAGTCAGAATTATTCGAGCAACATTAGCCGCATGTTTGCGCAGTCTTACCTGCAGCTCCAGCAGAGCGGCGGGCGGCTGGCTGACGGCCTTGTCGACGTCGGCGCGACCCATGAGGATGGCGGGGCGCTCCCACACAGAGGAGTGAGCCGCCGAGTTGTAGAAGAACACGGAGCCGTCGCCAGTCCACACCACGCACCTGTGGGGGGAGGGGGATTAATATGAAGAAAGATATTACAACTATTGCCAATTTACACTTAAAACATTTTTTTCTTCAAGTACTTTATAGTGCAGAACTACTGGCAATAAGTCATTTTGCTAAAACATCACGTGACATTGCATTACCCGCCTAATATTAAATTAATTTGGCAATATTAACCAATTGATAACATTTGCCACCTGGTATTACTACCCTATTGAAAATACTACCTTCATAACAATACTACCCATCTGGCAACATTACCCGTCCAACATAACATGTCACTAACAGATATTAGTCGCTTGACAACATTAATCATTACATTACCCGGCTCGTCAACATTAGCCACCCGGTAATATTAATTTATTGGCAATACTACCCACTTAGCAATTTTACTCGCCTGGTATTAATGTCACAAAGCTGCATTACCCGCTCGGCAACATTAACCACCAAGCAATATTACCCGCTTTACATAAAACGCCATTAAGCAACATTACCCGCCCGCCAACATTAACCACCTAGCAATATCTTTTCGTCTACTCACCAAGGCGTCCCCATAATCGGCGTGCTGGATATAGGTCGGCTCCTATCCTGCTTCGCCTTATCTTTCTCCTTCTCCTTCTCGCCCTTGTCCTTCTCCTGGCGCTCCCTCTCGGCCGCCTGGCGCTCCTGGTCGGCTTGCTGCTCTTGTCTCTCGCGCTCCTCGGCCGCGTGTCTTTCGGCCTGTAGAAGTTTCTCGGCCTCCGCTGCGGCCTTTGCTTCGGCGTGGGCTTCCACGTCGATAACTGTAATAGAGTGAATTTTAGTGTTTCTTGCTCGTTCTTCTCCATAGAGACATACGAGATAAACTACAATAACATGGCGCGTCCCTCCTTAATTTAAAACGTTTGGGAGGTGTTTGTGACTAGATTCAATATTTTAATTTTCTCTCGTAAATGACGTTCAAAAGTGCCTTTTAATGGTCTAATTGAAAAAAATGATTTGACTTTGACTTTGACATTATATAAAAGACTCACAACGTATGTGTGGCGTACTGCGACGGCTCTCGAAACAAAAATAAATCCAACGATTTACTGCTCGACTAGCGGCGTCATTAATTACACATTATTACTAGTATGGCGCTGCACTGACATACTCTATGAAAATGACACGTGCGTTGTGTTGCGCGGTCTTGCTAGTTATGATTAGTTGACCAACAAATCTGCCTGCTACTGAACACGAATACTTACAACTACATACAAACTCTTTCATACGGATGTGACTACACACATTGAAATAGTAATATGGAGGGGCGCGCCATGTTATCGTAGTTTATCTTTGATAATTAACTCACCTTCTATCTTGTCATCATCTATCGGCTCATTTCTCTTTTCAACTGGCTCGCCTTTCTCAAGCGCGATTCTCGCTTTCAAATCTGTTTATGACAAAGAAAATTAAAACGTATTAACATAATGATAACATCACGCCTATAATCCCAGAAAGGTCAGGCAGACGTGTAACCATTAGTACACCCACATTTCACCAGTTAATGTTTAAGTCCCATGTAATAGGGGGCGAGCCTATTGCCATCAACCGGACACAAATCCAGACTCCGAGGCTGCTAGAAATTTCTGATAGGCATCAGAAATTTCTAGCAGCCTCGGAGTCTACAAGGAACACACCCTCCAAGTTTCAGGTCTCTACGATCAGCGGTTTAGGCTGTGCGTTGATCCGTCAGTCAGTCATTCAGGACAAAGCATTTTATATGTATAAGATTAAGGCCCGGTTTCCACCAAAGCGGAGACGAGAGGAGATGTCTCGTATAACCAATCGGCTTGCGTAATTTTCACATCTCACCGCTTAGCTTTAACATATCACAGTATCCTATTGGTTGTTTACTAGACATCTTTTCTCCTCTCCGCTTTGGTGGAATCCGGGCCTTAAAGTCTGTCATGTAGTCGTGATTGTAGTATGATGGACACATCTTGGTTTGTCATGCATATTTGGAGGTATGAGAAACAGGGTGTAAAGTTTCTCATCCTCCGTTGAAAAGACAGGATCCTCCGACCAGACAGATGTTGTGTCTGGTGGGCTACTGCCCGACGGTTGTTGTTGGGGTTTTACATGAAAAAAAAAACAGCTATTCCCTACAAAAATGCTATAAAACACAATCATAATGTATAAAATAGCTGATTTTTTTTTATAATTACAGGGTTGGTCCCATAGAAAAAGTTGTTCATAATGATGAGTACAATGATCCCTTTTCAGGTTTCTGGTGTTTTAAAAATAACCTTGTACAAGCTGTTGATTTGCATCCTAGTCAAATTCAAGGACGTAATTATGCTAATGATTCTCGACCCAAATCAACAATAAAATGAGTAGGTATTTTTTTATATTTTTTCCTGTTTACTGAAATCCATAATTGTAAACCAGCCGTATTTAAAAGCGGCCCGTCTGTTACTAGCTATAACCGCGCTTTCACACACAAACAAACGCAAACAATACATACACAACGCATACGCAACGATCATTCAATAATTTCGTAGGTACTACTCGCGCACGTGCCTAGCCACGCTCGCGCTCCCGCGCGCGCTTATTAGTTATTGCCCGGTACTGTATTTTCAATTGATTATTTATGTCTTTTAGGACAACCACCTGAAATTTGACGAGGATGCAAAACAACATCTTGTTTATGCTAATTTTGATTTCGCGATGTAGGAATCGTCAGTAGTACTTCACATGCTGTGCGACAGATGTCGCTACATACATGACTCATCATCTGCCTAGCCTTTTCCCAACTATGTTGGGGTCGGCTTCCAGTTTAACCGGATGCAGGTGAATACCAGTATTTTACATGGAGCGACTGCCAATCTGACCTCCACAACCCAGTAACTGGGTAATACGATACCCCTAGGTAAGACTGGTTCATATGTGCAGGTCATACCTTCAAGTTCTTTCATAGGCTTGGGTTTCTCCCACACGCTCTCCTGCTTGGAAGCGTTGTAGTAATAGGGCCGTCCGTCGGGGGCGCGGTGCGTGGTCCACTCGTTCGCCGCTGCCACTAGCTCCGGGCTTATCACCTAGCACAAAACATTTCATAGTTAGCGATAAACTACTATACCATGACGCGCCCTTCCACAATTCAAAACGTTTCAAAGTATACACATCAAAAGTGTCTAGGGATCAACATCCCTAACAAATGTTAGGGATGTTGATCCCTAGACACTTTTGATGTGTGTATTTGTAAAAGTATTTACAAGATTCACAACGCATGTGTGCGTACTGAGACGGCTCTCGAAACAAAAACAAATCAGCGATTTGTTGCTCGACTAGCGGCGTCATTAATTACTCATTATTATTATATTTTGACTTTTAATTCTATTCAGTAACTTGACAGATAAAGGGTTACCAAGATTTGACAAAAAAAAGATAGTGAGGTGGTGTAAGAATGAACGAAATTGAATGAACTTAAATAATGTACTTAACTTGGTATAACCATTCTTATCATTCGTTCCTTACGCAAAATCGCTCACTACCCCAACACTATTAGTTGTAGTATGGTAACATTATTTTTCTTTGAACTGTCAAGTTACTCAACAGAATTAAAAGTCGAGGTATAGTATGACGCTGGCATACATACTCTATGAAAATGACACGTGCGTTGTGTTGCACGGTCAGCTAGTTATGATTAGTTGACCAATAAACCTGTCGGCCTGCTACTGAACATGAATACTTACAACTACATACAAACTCTTGTAAGGATATGACTACACACATTGAAATAGTAATATGGAGGGGCGCGTCATGTTATAGTAGATTATTTCTAATATGACTAAATATTATAAAACATTCTTCTTACACAGAAGAAGCCTGTTCACTCATACTTTGAAGAGATTAGGGTCAGATGCGTTACTTACCAGCTCCTCATTGGCTGGGCGGTCACCAGGGGTGGGGGAATCGCAGATGATGGTTGGCTCCTGAACCGGGCTGCTCCCCCCGCGAGCGGCGCCCTGCGAGAGTGCTGCAGGGGAGTAAGAACATCGTTAGATACCACAAATTTGAGTCATCTCTTAACTGCTATGGCATACATCTTTTTTTTTATAATTTTTTACTACTGTTTTATATTCATCTTCATTGTGATCACATGTAGAATCAACAAGAATAATGTAACCAGGATTTTGTAAAAACCTAATTGAAAAGAGTGCCGTGGAGTTTCTTGCTCGTTCTTCTCCATAGAGGCCTACCTACGTTTTGGAACGAGCAACTAGCTTCAACTTTCGGACTAACTGACCGACTCCTTGACAATTCAAAAGTGTCTGTAAATGGTCTAATTGAAATATATGTTTTGACTTTGACTTTGAGTCATTAAAAGCTTTTACACCTTACGGTTTTTTTAGTCCTTATTTTTTTTAAAGTAATGAACCCATTCTAATGAAACTTTTTACACATAAGTAGGATACATAGGTCTTAAAAGTTATCAGACAACATTTTGAAAAAAAAAAATGTGTTACGGATACGATATCCCTTGGTAAGACTGTCAGACTTTCAAGCTTCTGACGACCTGTAACGACTGTCAAAGATCCACGTATGACAGCCGGGACCAACAGCTTAACGTGCTTTCTGAGGCACGGAGGAGTCTCGGTGTGTAAAGATGGTCACCCATCCACGGAGCAACCTCGGCAAGTGTAGCTTAACCTGATAGGTCGATCCGTGCAGCTCACAGTATGACAGTGTAAATACTTACAGGAGTCGGGCAGGGCTGCCGTGGACCCAACGTTGGGGGGCGGCTGCCCCACGAGCGGTGGGGGCCAGGAGTTCCATGCGGGCCACCCGCCCCCGCCTGGCCCGGGGTACGCGCCTCCGTACCCGCCGTAACCACCAGCATTACCTCCGGGGAACATGTTACCTATACGACACAAAATAACATAACATCACGCCTGTAATTCCTGAAGGGTTAGGCAGAGGAGTACCCATTAATACACCCACATTATGTTTAAGTCCCATGTAATAGGGACGAGCCTATTGCCATCGACCGGGCACTAATCGAGACTCAAAGGCTGCTACTAAGAAATTCCTGATGGAAAAACCCAATAACACTTTGCCCGACCTGGGAATCGAACCCAAGACCTCATGCTCAGCAGTCGCGCTTTGCGACCACTAGACCAACGAGGCAGTGCTCCGACCGCCGGCGAGAAAACGACTAACTATCGGCGATTTTCTCTCTCAAGAAACGCACAATAAATATACCTACATTCCGTGTAAACGAAAGAGATGCATATATTAAAAGTTGCTCGCTGACTGTTCACACTGCCGGCGACGACTCGCTTTACTCGTTTTGTCGCTGAGCGACGAGCTTTCGAAAATAAACTCGCTCAGCGATGCTCGCTCGCTTGATCATTTCTTTACAGTGCGGCATTGAAAGGCAGTGCGGCAGGTCTGAGCGACCGCGGGCGAGTGGCGCGAGTAATCGCTCATAGCACGGCGACAAGTCTATCGAAACTAGACACGCTTCCCGCTGATCGCCAACTCTTTTACAGTTTCTAGTTCTACTCGTTTCTCGTTCATCGTCGGCGGTCGGACCACTGCCTTAAACGAAATGTTATGTTACCCTTTACTAGCTATTGCCCGCGACTTCGTGTCAAAGTTGATTTCTCCATACAAACTTTGCCCCCCTTATTTCATCTCCTTAGGGGGTAAATTTTGTAAAATCCTTTCTTATCGGATGCCTACGTCATACAAAGAACACACCCTCCAAGTTTCAGGTCTCCACGATCAGCGGTTTAGGCTGTGCGTTGATCCGTCAGTCAGTCATTCAGGACAAAGCATTTTATATGTATAGCTAGCTTTCGCCCGCGTCTCCGCTCGCAAATTAAATTTAAAATTCGATCATGATTCGAAAGACATGTGGCGCCATCTATCATCAAAAGAACGTTATTGTGATTTCTCTCGGGAACAGTACTTTTTTTCGGGATGAAAGGTACCCTATGTTTTTTTCTGTACACCTGACAACGTATATGCAAAACTAGCTGTCCGCCGCGGTTACACCCGCGTCTTTGGTAACTGCTCCGCTCCCGTAGGTCGTAGCGTGATGGTATATAGCTATAGCCTTCCTCGATAACTAATCTATCTAACACTGAAAGAATTTTTCAAATCGGACCAGTAGTTCCAGAGATTAGCGCGTTCAAACAAACAAACAAACAAACAAACACTGCAGCTTTATAATATTAGTATAGATTTCAGGATGATCGGTTCAGTGGTTTAGGCGTGGAGAGGTAACAAACAAACTTACTTTCGCAGTTATAATATTAGTTAGGATAGAAGATGGATATAACTTACCATTAGCCGGCTGTGCAATGGGCGCGCTCTCTCCGGGCGGCATGTCATCATTCTCTGTGGGGCTCTCGCCTTCCTTATCCTTTGAACCTGGCAAAAAGATATAATCGATAAAATTCGATTTTTTCTACAATATCAGGTGCGCAGTACTCGTAACCGGCGTGCTTGTATGACGAGATGTATGAACGTGGACGAGGCGAAAGGAGTATGTAAGGATCGTAGCAGGTGGCGTTCTGTGGTTTCTGCCTTGCCATGGGAAAAAGGCGTGAGTTTATGTATGTATCAATAAGTTATAAAATAACAGTTGATCTGCATTTTTATATGAATGATATTTAAACAAAATAAAAATTATGATTGACAATATTTTAGTTCATAATCTATCGGTGGATTTCACGCCTGTAATCTCTGAAGGGTTTTGCAGAGATCTTCTTCTTTATCGTGTGGGCAGTAAGGTCTTACGACCCCACACACCCTAGTGTCAGAGTTTCTAAACCGCCTCAAGGGCCTCTGACATGGTTTGAGTGGAACAGTAATAGGCTGGTATAAGTCCAGGTTTCCTCACGATGGTTTCCTTCACCAATGTCAGTAATGTCCAAGATAAACTTTAGAAAGAAGAAAAAGAAGAGGTGTGCCCATTAGTACACCCACATTTTGCCAGTTATGTTTAAGTCCCATGTGATATGGGGGCGAGAAAATTTAATTATTCTCTGAATTATAATAACATTTAAAACAACACTAACCTCCTTCCTTCACCCACGGTGGGGGCTGTGACATGAACGGGGGCACGTTGCCCGCGGGGGGCGCGTTGTGTACCCCGGGGGGCATCACGTTTGGCATGACCCCGTTGGGCATCATGCCCATTGGCCCCGGCATTGGTCCACCACCCATGGGCCCGTTCATTGGTACGTTCTGTGGTATGGGGCCGCCTGTGAGAAAAATCAAATTATATAAAGCAGCGCTGCAGGGGCAGGGCTGTCGCTAGAGTCAAATTTGAGGTAGGGCAGCATTGGTTACAGGTAGGACGAAAGTAAAAAAAATATCATAATTGATCTGCCCTTGAAGCATGGGCTCCTAAATCAATCACCATGTATATCACTGAACTCTAGATCAGTGATGTACATTCAATAGCTATAAGTAGACAAATAATTTCTGTGGCAGCGCATGACCTGGATCTAAGAACTATTAAATCCTCAATGATGAAGTACAAGCGAACAAGATGGTTGAACTTCCAGATTTGGATAGAGATCTAAGGTTGGGCATTGTGATTTCAAGGTAAGGCATTGCCCCACAATGCCCTCCCCCCCCCCCTAGCTACGGCCCTGTGCAGGGGTGATTAACCAGTCGATCGCTTCTATTAGTCGAGTCGATCCCAGATGCAATTCTCGAACTAAAATAAGTAGTTACAGTACCCGGCGATAAATATTGCACATCGACTTTTGGAAAGAGACAATCGGCTAATTTCGGCTTCGTAGAGCGTTATCTCTGTCGCACGAAATACAAACAGTCCGGTATCTATTAGGAGCTGTTAAAACAATTATGATTTGCTTCTTTTGATAATTATTTTTACTCTTTGTATAAAATACGAAATACGATAAAGGTCGATGTGCAATATTTATCGCCGGGTACTGTACTAAAGATAATGTCCAATTTAGTTGTATTTCCCTTCATAATAAAATGAAAAAATACTGCTCGTAAGTGTTTCCTATTAGTATAGTATAACTAGTTTTTGTCTGCTACAAAGTTGGCCCAACGACCAATATACCTAGACTCCTAATAACAGACGACCGATGTATGTCAACACATTAGGCATAAAAGTCTTATAACCGTCGTCACTCACCAATAGTCACCAAGTTCGTATTAGTTTCGACCACTCCTGTGAGCCGTAAACATGCACTGACCTTGAGTTAGCCAATCAGAACGCAGTACCCCGTCCCCCTCGTACCTCAGCAAGTTGGCAGAATAGTTTTCGTGCGTTAGATCGTGTATTAGGCGTCTTTAGGCTGTATGGTCGTTAATTTCTCCATACAAACTTTGAACCCCTGTTTCATCCCCTTAAAGGGTGGAAAATCCTTTCTTATCGAATGCCTATGTCATACAAATAACACACCCTCCAAGTTTCAGGTTGTGCGTTGATCCGTCAGTCAGTCATTCAGGACAAAGCATTTTATATGTATAGATAGAAGATTAAGAATTGACTGTACCTGACGCCACCATAGCTTCCATGTCAGCCTGTGAGATAACCTTGCAGGTGGGTCCTTCCTGGGGCCTATTCCACGTGGTCTCCCTAGTCCTGGAGTGGTAGTAATACGGCTTGCCTTCATCAGATTTAGTTTCCACCCAAAGCTCGGGAGCAGGCTGTCAAAAAAAGATTTTAAAATTATTTCAAATATCATTACATAAAACATCACGCCTGTAATCCCCGAAGGGTTAGACAGAGGTACAGCTAATGTAGTCCCAGCATAACAGACTAAGACCGTTCAAGTTAAGTTTTTTTTTTCAAATTTCCTTGTTTTAAACATTCAAAAACTAGTCTCAATCTCATCTCAGCTAAATCAAGGTAAAAAGTCAAAAATACAGATGTTACAGGCATTTTTATGAACATCACGCCTGTAATCCCCGAAGGGTAAAGCCGTATACAGAAAGAAAGCTGGAAACTTATAAGCGCTTACCGGCGCTTGTCAGCGCTGGTCTGTTCCTACACAAAGAAAGCAGGTTGAAGAATTTTAAGAAGAATCTTAAATGGCAGCGCCCAGCGCTGACCAGCGCGTGTTGAAGCTTGTCGAAACTTGTCAGCACCGATCAGTGCTTATCGGCGCGCGTTTATATATTTTCCTGCGCGGGTTACCAGCGCTGACAAGCGCCGGTAAGCGCTTATAAGTTTCCAGCTTTCTTTCTGTATGCGGCCTTAGGCAAAAGGTATACATTATTACACCCACATTTCGCCAGTTATATTTAAGCCCCATGTAATAGGGGGCAAGCCTATTTCTAGCAGGCACAAATCCAGACTTCAAGGCTGCTATTGAAAAATTCCTGATAGAAAAACTCAATAAAACTTTGCACGACCTGGGAATCGAACCCAAGACGCTCAACAGCCGGGTTTTACGACCTGTAGACCAACGACGCCGACTTCTAAAATAATCAAATCAAAACTCAAATCTTCTTTTTTATTTATTTTTTCTTGTGAAGTCGTTTGGAATTCTTCTTGCAGTAATAGTCAGTTTGGCCTACTACTGAAGACGAATACTTTAACTACATACAAACTCTTTCATATGGATGTGACTACACACATTGAAATAGTAATATGGAGGGGCGCGCCATGTTATTGTAGTTTATCTCTACTTAGCTTGATGAGCAGTATGCATAGTAAACAGCTATTTGATGTCCCTTATGACATATAGGGTATAATATGTACAAAAAACTTACCATATTAGGTGGCGGAGCACCAAACGGCGGTGGTTGACCCATCATATTAGGAGGAGGTCCCATTGGTCCGCCTGGAGGCATCATGCCCGGCGGTGGCCCGAAAGGCGGGGGTCCGCCCATCATACCAGGTGGAGGCCCACCCATCATGCCCGGCGGGGGAGGACCCATTGGTCCCCAGTTGTTGTCAAAGTTAGGTCCATTGTTGGGCCCAAAGCCGCGTGGGCCGCCGCGTCCTCGGAAGAAGCCTCGACCTCTCATCGGGGGACCGCCTGGACCGTAGCCGCGACCTCTAAACCTCATAGGAGGCCCATTCATCCAGCCCGGCGGGGGACCGCGGCCTCTACTTCTGTTCAAAATTCATTTGTGTCAGACTTATTGAGATAAGCAACTTGGACTATATTTACTGAATTGGATCTAATTTTGCCAAAATCAGCCAATCCAATCTCTTAATAATTAAATTAATAACGTCAAAATATGCAAGGTGATACACTAGTATCCAACAATGTACAGTCAATAATGGCGCATTTTCATTAGTCGATAGGGCCCGCATGCGGCGAGTCCCCGCATGCGACATAACAACCAATGAAAGTTACAAGTCGTTACACCGCATGCGGGGATCCGCCGCGCATGCTTTTTACCGACCGTGATATCGACTTGCGGGCCCTGTGGCATGCGTTCCAGAAATCTGTCGCACCCCGCATGCGGGCCCTATCGACTAATGAAAACGGTTCACCGAATGCGGGCCCTGTGGCATGCGTTCCAGAAATCTGTCGCACCCCGCATGCGGGCCCTATCGACTAATGAAAACGGTTCACCGAATGCGGGCCCTATGGCATGCGTTCCAGAAATCTGTCGCACCCCGCATGCGGGCCCTATCGACTAATGAAAACGGTTCACCGAATGCGGGCCCTGTGGCATGCGTTCCAGAAATCTGTCGCACCCCTCATGCGGGCCCTATCGACTAGTGAAAATGAGCCATAAAATAAAAGAGATAGATATTCAGATTCCAGGGTCATCAGATATAGATGAAGTGTTCCTAGAAACTGTTGAATATTTTCAAATGTAATTTAGTTTAAAAAGTAGATAGTAAACAGTTCAACCCCTTGTTCGTTGGGCAAGCTGATTCAGTCTGCTTCAAGGGGTCGAATTACTTGTGTGACAGATGTCAAAAATGTCATATTGTTTAACGTCAGTTGACCTCTTAGGCGCGGGACAAATACAAGAGGCGTCGGGCGGTGGCGTGGCGCGGGTGCGACGCCACTTCTTTGAAATTTCATACAAAATGTATAGAAGAGGTGAGGTGTAAGACATACTGAGACGGCAGGGCGCGGGCGTGGAGCGGGCATTGAGCGGGTGCCGCTTTCTCGCCCTCGGCGCACCCGCAGTTAGTAGTGGCATTTGATTGTACCACTGTGTTCGACCGCGCCACGTCTTTCCGACACCGTTAGCGCGCCTGTTCTGCGCTGCACCGGCGCAGTGCCCGCACCTCGCCCGCGCCTCGCCTCCGCCCGACGCCTCTTGTATTTGTCCCGCGCCTTAAGTTTAAATCAAAGAGATCTGCCGATTTTTAAGAAAACTTCCAATATATCTGACAGCCCTGCATACCTATCTTTTTTGTTGACTATACATCCTCAAACTTATGCTAAGAACAGATTTTAAATTGATCAGCATTCAAAAATATCTAAAATCATTACAACTGCTTTGAAAAATGAGAGCTTATATTAGGATTGTTTTATTTTGGTAGGACAGATCCCAATGAAGCTTGATTCACACATATCATTGAAGCCACAATTCCAGCACAGTTTCATGAAGGCACCGGAACTGACACTGAGAGCATTGTGTCGTCACTGACACTGACAAGTGTGAACGCGTTCATAGAGAATGTATGAAAGAATAATAATCACTGATATGGGACGGTGCCGGAACTGTGATTTCACCGATATGTGGGACTCAATATTTATGGTTGGTTGAAAATCCTAACTAATATTATAAATGCGAAAGTAACTCTGTCTGTCTGTCTGTCTTTTCTTCACGCCTAAACTACTGAACCGATTTGTGTGAAATTTGGTACAGGATAAGTGTGAACCCCAACAAAGGACATAGGCTACTTTTTATTCGACTTCGACTTCGTCTGCGTCCGCGATAACCGACATATACGCGGACGAAGTCGCGGGCAAAAGCTAGTACATAACTATAATTAATTCAAGGTGGGAGACTACAGTAACACTTTCGTTTTATTATCAAGCTGTTGGTAGTGGCTGTCATTCGTAGAAAGAGGTTTAAGCTGATTTAGACGGTGCGAGAAATATCGTGCAAGTTGTGGTACAATAGCGGTCATAATAAGTGGAGTAGCAATTTCACAAAGCAATATATTGACACTTTTTAACTTCCGACCTTTCGACGCCGTCTGCGAATTCTGAGGTGTTCGTAGGTACTGTGTTAATACATAATCACTTTACACACAGATGTAGGTACGTCAAAGTCAAAGACATTTATTTCAATTAGACCATTTACAGGCACTTTTGAATAGTCAAGGAGTCTGTCAGTTAGTCCGAAAGTTGAAGCTAGTTGCTCGTTCCAAAACGGAGGTAGGCCTCTATGGACAAGAACGAGCAAGAAACTCCACGGCACTCGTCCTGTACCGCGTGTTCACAGCAATTCAAACCTTAGCATGCTACTGCACTTATGACTGCTTACTGTACAATTCCGTCGATGATCGGTCACTTTTGAAACGACAGCTGCGCGGTCTCGCAATGTACGACAAATCGCACAATATTTCTCGCACCGTCTAAATCAGCCTTTAGTCAGTAACTGGGCTCTGGAGGTCAAAAATGCAGTCACTCCATGTAAAATCCTAGTATTCAACTGCATCCGTCTACACCAGGAATTTGCAAAGTGGGGGGCGCAGAGACCAGCAAAGAGGGGTGTGGATTACTAGTGTAGTTAAGGACCTTTTTACAGTACGAGGTGGCGCGTCGTTCAGACTAATACTGAGTTTCCTTCATAGCGGTTTGGAATAAAAGATGTTGCTGGAAAGCATTTCATACAACAGATGGCAACGGATGGCATACAACAAAAGGTGCCAGTTCAATGACGCCAAAAGTGCCTTTTATTGGCCTAATTGAAATAAATGATTTGACTTTGACTTGACTTTGTTATCTTGGTATTACATAACATCACGCCTGTAATCCCCGAAGGGTTAGGCAGAGGTGTATCCTTTAGTACACCCACAATTCGCCAGTTAAGTCCCATATAATAGGGGGCGAGTCTATTGCCATCAACCGGGTACAAATCCAGACTCCGAGACTGCTACTGAGAATTCCTGATGGAAAAACCAATAACAGTTTGATCTTGGTATTATGAGCCTTAAATTGATTGACATAGAGAAAAAAATAGCCTGGCTCAAGTGGCAGTGGGCTGGGTGTATAGCCTTTGGGATGAGGTACGAAGGGGCACGAAGGACCCAAAGAGACGCCAGGTAGGCAAGCCCTCTAGGAGGGGGACTGATTACCTGATTCGACTAGTGGAAAGTCGCTGAATGTGCTACAGAGCCTTGACTGTGCTACAGAGCTAGTTATTTGTAAAACCTAGGGGAAGACCTATAAACCTATATTCTAGCAGTGGGCGTATTCCAGTTGACAGTATTATAAGTTGACATAAAGTACCTTCACATTGTAAAGCACTCTTTATGTCAAACTTAATGTGTAAATTTCACGAATACTCGGAAAGTATCTGTAAGTAGCCAACTGTGCCGTCAATGCCATTGCCAATGACAATGGCAATGTCAAAAAAGATAATTATTGTTGTCTGTCTATTTCTTATTAGAAATACTCATTCAGCACATTATATTTATTCAGCTACAAAACTTTAATCATAACAATGGGTGATATATTAACAGTGATTGTTAAATGCTTTTCAATACTCATATTTCGAATAAAAATAGTAAGCCGTTTTTTCCGGAACCCAAAAAATCAACTTACCGTAAAACGGGGTGAATAGAAAGGCAGGGGTGAATCGAGACGGAACTTTAAAGGGATTTTAACGTTAATATAATATAGGTTAGGTTAGGTAGTTTGTTGGCAAAAAAGACTCTTCTGTTTTTACAGAATAATTATAATTTACAAATTGGTCTCCTTGTTGGCGACAAACTATATTAGTTTCCACTAGGAACATTTGTCGAGCGACATGTGTCCCCGGTTACATCGGGCGACGTCGGAAGACATCGCCGCGACAAGGAACAGTTTCAAAAATGGCGCGGCGATGTCGTCCGACGTCGCCCGACATCGCCCGATGTCACCGGGGACACATGTCGCTCGACAAATATTCCTAGTGGGGACGAGGCTTTAACGTTAAAATCCCTTTTAAAGTTCCATCTCGATTCACCCCTGCCTTTCTATCCACCCTGTTTTACCCGGTATAGCAAATAGTTTTACGGATGTGCTGGACTACAGATGAAACAAGGTTTTGAGGTTCCAATGGTATTGCAGGCAATAACTTGTGAATTTCACGTGCAAGCGGTAGAGCAAAGCTAAAGCAGACACACACAAAAGCTGAAACTTTTTCTTTCTTTCTTTTTAGTTACAATAGTCGCATTACATAGTCGCGTACTTGAAAATGATAACAAGATGTCAATTGGGCAATATATGAGTCCAGGGGCATAGTACCCTATAAGACAGTCAGACACATAGTCTGCTCAATTACGTTCAAGACATTTGCCAGCTTTTATAACTTTTGTAAAGATAGCAAGTGTGATTATCAATGCTAACTCAATTAAGTCAAATAAACTATATAAGTATTTTTGAACTACCAAGGAGTTGATCAGTTAGTTGAACGTTAAAATAGGTCTCTATTGGAGAAGAACAAGCAATAAACTTCATAAATACGCTTCTCAATAAAAATTTTCACTAAATCTTGTTTTACATTACTCTTGCTGCTTCTCTATTTACGTCAATATAGACATAACATAACATCACGCCTGTATTCCCAAAGGGTTAGGCAGAGGTGTACCCATTAGTACACCCACATTTCGCCAGTTATGTTTTTAAGTCCCATATAATAGGGGGCAAGCCTATTGACATCAAACAGGCACAAATTCAGACTCTGAGGCTGCTACTGAGTAATTCCTGATGGAAAAACCCAATAACACTTTGCCCAACCTGGGAATTGAACCCAAGACCTCATACTCAGCAGTCGCGGTTTGCAACCACTAGTCCAACGAGGCAGTCAATATAGGACAAAACAAAATAAAAATACAAAACAGTACAATAAACAAAAGTGTAAGAGATGACCCGTCAGAACTATCAGGACACGTTTACGAACATAAAGTTACCTTTTAGCTTGAGAACGGGTGCTGTCCACCCGGCAGGGACGTCAGTATGCAAACTGTTACTCTTGATTCAATATATATGCTTGTTGAAAATTAAAATTGAAATTGAAAAAAAAGAATTTTTGCTCTCCAACGCGTTTTCAAAGAACCGTCTGCTGAATCAAAGGTCACAATTTGCTCGTGTCCGTTCCAACACGTATTACGATGATGCAAAAGCTCTCAACAAAACATCTCTCCTCTATTCAATGCGTTTACAATGCGAGTAGATAAGCAATCACACAAAATGCACTACACTGGAATAATGGCAGGAAATTTTAAATCACATACGTCCGTTGCCAGTTAAGTGGCATGATCCGATGTACATAAAGTACCTACATACATGCATGTGCAAGGCGCAGTGGGCAATTAGGTATGTTTAATTCATTATGATTGACAATACAAGGACATATACATAATTTTAATATACTTCACTACTGGCAAAGATTGGAAGTAAAAATATATATAATGTGTTTGTAAAACAGCAATTTAGTTAAAATCTACAAATAGTTATTGAAAATGAATCCGGTGGGGGGCGCTAGCACATGATTTTGTGGTGGTAAACGCCAGCACTAAGTACCATAAAATATTTTATACATACATACCCAAGGGGTGAAAAAGATAAATTAAACTATAAAGAATGCTTTAAAACTCTCAAGAAACGCTTCTGAAGGCCGCAAATCACCTCAGATGGTTATTTAAATCACAAATTACATCGATCTATTCAAGAAATGCCACCATTTGCTTAAATTTTCGTAAAGGACATGTCAATTTTTTTTGAAGCATAGACATTTTTACCTGAAGTTCCCGCGTCCTCGACCTCCTCGGAAGTTGTTGCCTCCTTCGTCGTCCTCGTAACCCTCGTCGAAAGTCACTACATCACCGAAATCTTTAGTACTGTCAACCAAATTTTCACTCACTTCACTACTACGATTAACCACTTCATTTACAGCAGAGTCCTGAGAGTCAATGTATTCTTCTTCCATTTTACGTGTCAACACTACTAAATCAACAAAAACTTAAGTCCTCATACTAAATCAGTTTATTTTGTTGAAATGGAGACACATTTCATTTGATACGGAAATCAACAATGTCGAACTAAGATGGCGGCCGGCGGCGGGCGGCTTGCCTGTTAGTGCTTGACGCAACTGTAGTTGTATATTTGTTGAGTCGATATCGATTATGTCTGTAGCCAACTATATTTTTAGAATGCATACACTGGGTTGCAGAGTTATGAATATTTTATTAAAAATGGTCTAAACGATGTTATTAGAATTTTCTACAAAGGTGAATGAGGTGAAACAGTATTTTTTTAAATGAATACTTTGTAACAACTAAATATGAATGGCGTTTTTTGGCCCTTTAAGATATCCAGTTGTGGCCCATCTATACATTTTGTTTACGTAAGTATATGTATATAGTGAAGAAAATCAATGAATCACGAGCGCTACTGAATTTATGTGTAACCAAATGAATTTGACTTGGCTTTGATTTGGCTTGGTTGATGACTGAAAGGGACTCAGCTAATTTATAAATATTAAACTCTTTATGAATTTTGTGGAAGAGTCATAATATTGAATCTTTATTGTGACAAGCAAAAGATTATCTCAAACAAAAATAACCCTTCTTATGTCGCAGTTGGGACAAAAGGGTCTATTCCAATACGTTTTATTATTAAACAAGATTGTGCAAAATGTCAGAACAGACACGCTACTTTTAGCAAACGATTTTACGACTTCGTGAGTTAAAAACGCGTTTGACACGACGTCTAAATTGCGCGTTTTCTATCAATGTTACATCGGTTGAAGAGAGATTAGTCGATCAATCGCTGTGTCTAGCTCAAATCGCTACTCGCCGATCCCAAAAGTAGTATGTCTGCTTTAGGTACGATTCAGACCAACCGGCTCGGATCGGGCCGCATTGGAACGGATCCGTACGCATGCCGCGGCAGCCGAACGTATGCGGCGGCAGCCGAACGCGTGCCGCGGCAGCCGATCGCGTCCGTCGGAGCCGGTCGGCCGTCGCAACAGCCGAACGCATCCGGCGACACGTCGCGACGCGTGGCCGGATGCCGGCGGAGGTAAAGTTGCATGCAAATATGAACTATAATTTACTGTTGATACATTTCAATGTTCTTTACCGCATTGTAAAATGCCGCCCGGCCCGAGCCGGTTGGTCTGAATCGTACCATATTCGGAACTTGCAAAGGCTATTCGCGAGACATTTCGCGACGCCAACGCTAGCGACAGTTGATTATAAAGTGTACTTGTTGACTTAGATTTTGAGGATAAAGAATTATGTAAATAAAAAATCTAAACGCAAAGCTACTAGGTGTAAAGAAATTTTCGTCGAATAAGAAACTGTTCCATACAACAGTATATAATATCTACAAGGTCAAACAAAATGTATGAAACATTATATTTAAGCGACGAAAAATTTCAATACTAGGGTAAACCATAGATTCAATACATGATTCTAGATGTAATACTGAATCTATGGAAGGTACCGGGTTGTGGCGTTGTGCGTCGAAATCCGTTTTACCGTGTATACTCGTTGCAGAATCAAAAGACGGCTGCAGGTGCGGATAGGGCATGGGTCGGGTCGGGACTACGGCAGGTCTACCAGTATAGCTAACAAAACACCAAAACATACGACCCGCACTTGACCCGCTCTAGCGTCCCGGGTGTTATCATCCATAGACAGGTAAATACCAGTTAAAAGACCCGCCGTACACCCGACGAGATCCGCGCCCGACCCGCACCCGTTTTCTGTGTTTTGCGTTTCAGGAAGGCATTAAAAAAACTGCTCATAAATGATATTCTTTCCCCGCATGCGGGTCAACAACAGAGTAAAAAAAACCGCGAATTACAACATAACTTTACGAATAGCGTTCGACGCGCAGAATACCAATTTATCATGGAGGCCCCCAGATCAATAGATAATTGACATGCAATAATAAACGCATTTGATACTAACAATACGAAAGTTTCAAAGTCCAAATAAATATTATAATATATTTAAGTTTATCTACCTTTCTGTTAGCGATCTTGACTGCTAACAATAAAGTCTTGATAACAAGGGAAATTTAATTGATGATGATATATAAGAACTAGCGGCGCTTGGCGTCGAGAGGATATTCAGGTATAACGTACCTAGCCATACTTAGATGACCTATGCACCTATGCAGGGCGCGGCGCGCAGGCGCGTTATGCTGGGTTTACACGCTCGCCGGGACTCGGTAAACGCCCATTAGCTCTACACTAGATAATTTTAAGCACGCTTGCCGACGCTTGTGATTGGTCAGTGTATTCCTGACAGGTGATCATAGAGTAGAGACTTATAAAGAAATAGCCGTGAATGTCAAACTTGTTTCAGTTAATGGACTTACGTTTGTCACATTTTTATTTGTACACAAACATAACATCGCGCCTACATCCCCGAAGGGTTAGGCAGAGATGTACCCATTAGTACCCAGTAGTATTTTTATTTGTAATACAAGTCCAATAAAAACCCGATTATAAAAGAGATGGTGGGTGTACTAATGGGTACACCTCTGCCTAACCCTTCAGGGATTAAAGGCGTGAAGTTATGTTATATTTTCGGTAACATCCATACTTAATATTATAAATGCGAAAGTAACTCTGTCTGTCTGTGTCTTTCACGACTAAACCACTGAACCGATTTTGATGAAATTTGGTATAAGGTAAGTTTGAACTCGGGCAAAAGCTATTAAGGAATAATTCAAGTCTTACAAAGCAAAAACATTCCCCCGCGAGATCACAAGACAAGCGAAACTCACATGTAAGTAGGTACCGGTAGTACTTACGTCGTCGACATGCAGCTTTTGATTTGTATTCAAAAACTGACACTCGACGAAAACCGAGTCAATCTTGTTCAAACTCAGGCAACTAAATCAAAACACATGTTTGTGCTTGTTGGCGCTTGCTGAGGATTGACAAGTGTGTATAAATGCGGCATTGGAACTTTTTTTGTGTTTGTATATGATACAATAATAAAATTATGCTTTCACGGAGTGCAATCGATATTCTATTGGGCCATCCGCTTAGTAAATAAGATCGATGCTTTGGAAAGCTAGTTTGTTAATAAGAGCGTGTACGCCTTAAGGCATTTCAAGAAAACTTTGAAGTCTTTATTTTTTCAAATGAATAAACCGATTTTAATGAAAATAAATTAAAATAAAATAAAATTACAAATTCGGCCAAATTTTAAGTTTTCCATAGAAACTGAGATTTCCAATTACCTATCTTTTTTTAACAGTATTTTTTATGACGTATTCTTTTAGACAGTTTATAGTATACATATTCTGCATAAGTGCAGGAAGTTTAATTAAAATCGGTTTAATTATTAAAAAAATATAATAAGTATGTACTTGAAAGTTTGTGTGAAATGCCGTGAGGCGTAAATGCTCTTAGAATACAATCATGTTTTTAATCACCAGTCGCCGTTTACACAACGTAAGTAGGTACCCCGGAGAATTCACTTACGGTCTTTATGTTCGACCTAATTTTTCCGGACGATGTGTTTGCAAGGACAACCTGTTGCATGGCAAAGACGTTGAGTCTTATCAGCGAAAACACTTGCAGTACCTGTAAGTCCCAGACAGACCTGCGTTTAACTCCAGCCAGACGAGTCCTGTCCACGCGAGTTCAGCTTGCGACTTGTTTTCCCAAGCTTTTATGCACTGTCCTGTCCCGGTGTCTGATCAAATCTAAAGGCAGGTCTACGCTAGACGAACCGAGCACGAGCGAAGCACAAGCGGAGCCGTTCTTGGTTTCGTCGTTCGAAGCGTCAAGTGTGGACGTACAACGAACCTACAACGATCACTGTCCTCGAGCGCGAAGTAAATCGCTTTGTGTTCGTCAAAAAACCGACAACAGGCGGAACGCAGCCGAGCACGAACGAAATGCTCGCACCGCGCTCGTTCGAGGCTTGTAAATCGGTCCACGCTAGATGAATTGTGTTTGGCTCGTGCTCCGCTCGTGCTCGGCTCTCCTAGCGTAGACGCAGCTTTACAAGTTTAATTTGACCCATTTCCCTGTGTTCGATTGAAGTGAAATTTTGCGTAAATGTGTAATCTGCATGACAATATAATATAATGATGTCACAGAGCTGGTCTGATGATGGAGCCAGAAAGTGGCTATTAGAAATTAATCATACCTTCCTACCAGTAATAAAATGAGATATCTTCTGTTCTGTTCATGATTGTATTTTAAGATGTAGTGTATCGTTTAAAAACTGTCTTAATACTTCGGAATAGCAACCCGTTACATGTAACTCATTTCCTAACTCAATTGACTAATTGAAGAGACATTGATTTATAGATTTCAAAGCAGTTTGCTGTTTGAGAGGTTTTCAAAGCAGCGTTTGGGGATATGGGTCGGTGTGGGTGCATAAATGTGTGTGCGGATAAGAACAAAGGTTCAAACAACAATTGAAAAACTAAAATTGGCTTGTATTTACGATTTTTATTATAAATTTTATTACTTATCAATATACAATCAGAAATTAAGGGTTTATATCTTAAATAAAACAAGCGTCTAAACCGCGTTCATACCAAAAAAATTCCGCATGATTTTTAAAGTTTTCGCTAACACCACAATCGACCGTTAGTACGATATTACAGAAATCCCATATACCTACTTTGGTTAGTCACTTATATTTTCAATTTTTGAAACAGAGTATCATTTGAAATAATAGTTGTGACTATTTTTTGCTTCGCTACCTGCTTCTAGTCTTGCTTTAAAATATAGTGACTATCAGAGATCTTCGGTCGACGCTACATGGCACTTCTATATCGTAGTAGCGTAAATCGGTGCAACTACCAGCTTTTTACGAAAAGAACAACGTTTGGTGTGATCGCGGTCAAATTTTCAAGTTAGCCGGCTTTTACTAGTGGGGACCTGGACAGGCCAAATCGTAATCCAGAGCCTAGATTAGTCTTATTGGATTTTGGGGCGCACCGCGTACTCAAGGGAGTGAAGCAATTTGGAAATGCTGGGAAATCTCTTGTTGCATCAACAGATAAGTACCGCGGCTTCGGCCGTTTTGGTGCGTTGTTATAAATAGGGAGGCTATGTCCATAAGTAGCACTAAAATTTCTTGCTTGTGAGGTTTGCAAGGACGGTTTGTTGAACTGTGTCTCATCTTTAAAGGATTTATGAGTGATTAAACCTGAAATACCGCTCAAAGTAGAATCGAAACAAGTGAGTATAGAGTTGATCATCGGCTTGGGCGGCTTATTGTCCGGCCGGTATGGAGTTTGGTTAGGGTTAACAGCCAGTTTTTGCGTCTGTGCGGGTTCTTGTGAACTTGTGTGGGCACTGTTGCTGCAAGAGGGACAAATAGTAGGTTGTCTATACTCAGGCATAGTTACACAGAATTGAGAGAAGTGGCCGGTGGACTGGTCAGTAACAGTTGGGCCACAGGGTCCAACAGTGACAGGTATTGGTTGCTCACATGTGCAATTAATGCATGGTCCTATCCATTGCCCGCTGGGGGTTGGGGATGGTAGTCCTTCGACGGTTTTGGGATTTGTGGGGTCCGAGCCTATAGGGAGTCCACAACAGCACGACCCACAGCCGAAGGGAAGACACGAACCGGGCGCGCAACCGCAGCCACAACCACAAGGGCCGACAAGAGGGCCGCATGGGCCACAACAAGGACCGCATGGGCCGCAAGGAAAGCCGCAGCAAGAACCGCAGGGACCGCAGCAAGGACCACAACCGCCGCAAGGGCCGAAAGGAAGGCAAGTACCACAAGGACCGCAAGGACCGCAAGGACCACACGGTCCGCAAGGTCCGCATGGTCCACATGCACAACCACAACATGAGCCGCAGCAGCAAGGGCTGCACCCAGAGCCTACGCAACACTGATTGCAAGGGCCGCAACAACCGAAACCGCTAGGACTACAACCGACACCAGGGAAGCATGGACCACAAGGGCCAAATGGGCCTTTAGGGCCGCAAGGTCCGCAAGGTCCACAACCGCCGCAACAAGGGCCACAACTTCCACAACATGGGCCACAACAGGGACTAAATGGATTACATGGGCCACACGGAACACATGGTCTTATCGGCCTGGCAGGACGGCAAGGACCACAAGGAAATTTTATCTTAGATGGCGCATAAAGGGGAAGGTAACCCATAGGCAAAACCCCCGTATTTATTGGTATTTGAAGTTTAGAGGCATCAAACTCCGACGCAAGTAAACTAGTTGAGTCAATGCCGTCCGATTTGCTTTTTTGAAAAGGTGGTGGTAGTAGGGCAAGAGTGTTGAGCGCTACGCAGACACAACCCGGGTTACAGGGCCCGCAAGGCCCACCAGGGCTATTGCATGGGCCGCAGGGGCCGGCCGGAGAAACCGGGCCGCCTGGGACACATGTACCAGTCACATGGTAAGGTCCACAGAACCAAAAGCCGTAAGGGTAGTAGTAGTAGCCTGTCATGTATTGGATACACCGAGGGGGCGTATTGCAGGGCCCAGGGAGGGCGGCGCAGCAGCCGCACTTTGGCGGGCAGGGACAAACGCAAGCGTTGCCAATGTATTCCAACTTGTTTAGGGCTACTAAAGGCGCAGTACGGTAGTACTGCCGGCAGCCGTCCAAAATCTTTTCAGAATTTCTTGAGCACAGTGGATGTTGATAGTGCTCTTGATGTAAGACGGCAGACTGAGTCTTCACAAGGTTGTGGCACAGGGTTGGGAGAATACGGCGAGTGTGGCTTGATTTGATGCTTGGACAGGACTTGCTATGGTGCAGACGCGTGATGGGCTTCCACTTCTCTGGAACTACTTGCATTAGCAGCCCATGCATCCTGGCCGTCGGGATATTCCGAAATGTATTAAGTTGCTCCATCGTATTCTTCACCGACCCGTGATTTGCTGAAAGGATGATTGTTTAACTGTAATCATAATCCTATCTAATAAAACGTATACAAGAGGATGTATTCAGAAATTAAACGATAAGTTATCAAGATGTTGTTTATTTTATGGATTTTTACAAATTATTAAATCCATTTAAATAGGAATCATCAGCTTTTGTTCCAAGAATGTCACTTTGTCTTATTCTAAACTGGGTTTGTAGTTCTTTTTTCTGTTTAACCGTCGTATTCCTTGGCGTCAGTGTCAGTGCGGGGGGGAGGTGAGTTGGGGCAAGGCTTTTTATAATGCGGGATGTTGGTGTATTGAAACGTCCCAGGAAATATGACAGGTCTATCGCGTTCCTCCTTAGAAATTAACTGTCTGGGACTTTCTAGAACCGGGCACACTTCCTGATATACTTTTCTAGACCGCTTGTGACGTATGGGACTCCTGCTCTGTGAATTCTTCTCAACATAATCTGAATGGGATTTGTAGTACGGATTGGAAACAAATTGTTTTTGTCTTGGCCAGTTATTGCTGTTGGGTTGGGAACCATTGGTGCTGGATTGGTAAACATTGTTTCTGGGTTGGTAACCATTGTTGCTGGGTGGGTAACCATTATTGCTGGGTTGGTAACCATTATTGCTGGATTGGTAACCATTGTTACTGGTTTGGTAACCATTGTTACTGGTTTGGCAAGACTTGCTGTAGTCAGTGGAGTATGCGCAGTAAATTGGATATACAGGGCAATTGATGGGACTCTGAGCGCAAGGCTGGGTGCTGTAGGGGCACATCGGAACGGAAGTATGAGGCATGCGTCGCAACGGTACTAATGTAGGAACCGACGTAAATGGGAAGAACTTTGAAATGCCTCCTTTAGAGCGTTTCGGACCGTTTGGTGGGTTAGACGTCTGTGGTTGCTCGGGGGCTTCACTATATGATGATGATACTGAGCTGCTGATAGTACTTTGCTGCTGTTGCGGGCTTACACTCTTGCATAGCGGGTCTGGGTCACCACCTACCACGGCTGAAGAGATTGGAGTTAAGCAAGCACAGCATTTCGGACAGGGGCAGGGACAGGGGGCACAGGGGCCACAGGGACCGCCAGGTTTGCAGGGGCCGGCAGGTGTGCATGTGCCTGTGACATGGTACGGTCCACAGAACCAAAAGCCATAAGGATAATAATAGTAGCCAGTCATATACTGGATACATTTTGGTGGCGTGTTACATGGTGGGGGTAAGCAGTTGCATCCGCATGGAGAGCCACAAGGTCCGCATGGAAACGGACACGGGCAGCCGCATTTGCATGAAGGGGGGGGCTTGCATTTGGCATAACCGTAGGACGTGTGGAAAGAACTGCACGGCACCAAGCATGGAAATGTGTCTTTTTGGTGCGTCAATGACGTGTGAGAATGCGCCGCGAAGATGGGTCGCATAAGGCTGCTTAGTACTGATGAAGTGTTGGGTTTCGATCTAGAGAGGGGCCCGATGTGGGGGCTAGACACGCAGAATCGTAAAGGCGCGCCCTGGCTCCTACTGCAACCCTGGTACATGAGTGGCATCGGCTTCGGCTTTTCTTTCTTCACGGTCCCCACGGGCAGCGGTCTGGCCTTCAAGTTTCGTATTGGGACCGCCGTCGCTGCAAGGGAATTTTATGCTATTCACCTTCATTAAAAGATCCGAGACAAGAGAAGTTTGTCGACGGTAGTTCAAATACTCTAACGGGTAATGGTGTAAGTCGCAAAGATTACTCCGTGTGAAGTATCTCCGCTTCAACGGGTTTTGGGAGTCATCTGTGCGAGCTTAGTAAAATGAAACCAAGTAATTCAAGAGAGAATTTATTGAAATGCACACAAAAATTCATTGTAAAATACCTATAATATGAAATCATTAAAATTATATGAAACAACGTCTATTCAAAATACTTAATAAAAATCATTAATCAGGTGTAAAATCATGGTGCTTGCTTTTTGTAATTTCCAACCATCCTTGCAGGTTTCATCGCAGCATCCTCTTTCTTGAAGTCTTCCGGTTTGCATGGAGGGCCCTTCGCTAAACACTGGGCGCAAACAGGGTTGGATACGCATTTTTTGGGACATGGTTTAGGGCAAGGCGGCGGGCATGGGCATGGGCAAGGGCAAGGGCAAGGACATGGGCCACAGGGGCCACAGGGACCACAGGGACCACAAGGACCGCATGGGCCGCATGGGCCACATGGGCCGCAGGGGCCACACGGGCCGCACGGGCCGCACGGGCATGGGCAGCGACAGGGGCCGCACGGTCCGCAGGGGCCACATGGCCCGCAGGGCCCGCACGGTCCGCATGGTCCGCAGGGGCCGCAGGGCCCGCATGGTCCGCACGGGCCGCAGGGTCCACACGGTGGGCACGGACCGCAGGGGGCGCAGGCACAAGGGCAGCAGGGTCCGCAAGCTCCACATTGACACGGGCCGCATGCGCACGACATGCATGGTCCGCACGGGACACACGGCGCGCAAGTGGCGCACGGCCCGCACGAAGCGCAGCAGGGGCAGCCGCAAGGGTTGCAACTGCGACAGTTATTACTCTTCGGTTCGTCCTTTTTTTCGGAATACCCTCTCGTCAAGTTGTGCTGGTCACCACAACACAGAAGATTCGTGCGGCCATGGTGCCGAGGCTCGAAGAACGCCTTATTAAAACCACGGAGCCCTGCAAAGGAGATCCAAGCATTATAATACTAGGCGAGGAAGCCGCTGGTTACAAGCTCATGCTATTCGGAAGAACGAAGGGCTCACGCGCACTCGCCGAGTATTATAAGCCTGGAGTTCCTGTGACGGCGGCCACCGTTCTCCAAAATAACAGAACCGCACCAGCGGCAGGTTAGTCGGTAACGGCCAATTGTACACCGTATAGCAATTTAGTTGCCCGGCGAAATTAAATGCAAGAGTCAGAAGGAGGAATATTGAAAGCTGCACCATTATTTACAAGCTATACTATTTAAAAGCAAACGGTTTTATAGTATTGATTTAATTTTTAAATGCACTCAACTGGCAGCTACATTGCTTTGTAAATTAGCCGAAAACGTCAATGACAAATGTCATTTTGACAGCCGTCGAACGATTGTCTTTTTTATTTAAAAACATTTTTAATTGGTTATTTAGCTACTGCTTAATATACTAAACAACACTATGCTGCCACTTACCTGCTTTGTAGAGCTAAAATGAGCTAAGATGGTCTTATTATTTAATAATGTACTAAATTACAATTTGAATATCCCGCCCGATTTAGCCCGCACTAGTGATGTTGAACAATTTCTAAGTCGATAAAACGATAACACTACGTTCGGTTACACACAAAATCACAAACACAGAACTATTGGATGTAATTACAACAATAGTTACAAGTTAAAAGATTATACTTACATAATACTCCGATGTTCTTTTTATTAGCCGCTGTGGCTAATGGTCGCACTTTAAAGTATTTAAGCAACGACACATTTTTCGGCAATACCGCCTTCCTCAATACTAGGGACATTTTGTGATTTTCTTACTATTATTATTTGCAACTGGGACTAAGAATTTAGTTGTCTGACCTGTTTGGTAATTTGGCTAGTTGGGGGAAAAATTACTTGAAAATTTGAGCCATGGTAGGAGCGTGACCTTAGAGCTTGTCTCGTTCGAACAAAAGCTGTGTGACTGATTTTTCGACGTTCGATTTTTTTCAATATTCTTTTCAAATTCTTTTTCTGGCCTTCTTTTCTTTCTTTTTGAAGTCTTAGAATATTTTACATTTATACTTTTTGGTGGTATTGCTAGAAGACTTTTTGAAATTGAAGCTGTTATAAAGCTAGGCTTCCAAGGGAAATCGATCCAGAGATAAACGTGAATACCTATTTTTCTTTTTCTTTTCTTCTGTCTTCTATTTAAATACCACATTACAATCAAAACGTCGTCGTCGTCCATCGTATGTACATAAGCGAACTCACAACTGCTTTGTGACTACCTGGACAATGGCAAAACGACGGTAACGGCGGTGTTCACATTAGGTCGGATCGGCAGCTTCTAGTGTGAACAGCAACACCCGACAGTTGGTCAACGGTAAAACTGTCGGTCAGACAACTCAGACATAATGTGAACTAGCTCGTCCAACAATGTCCTGGGTTTGATTTCCTAATGCAGGCCATCCACGATCCTTCCTATCGTCCAATCGGCAGGACGCTGCAGGCATGATCCAATCTGCAGTTCGTCCATATACACCACCCACGATCAGTTTGATTGTCCAATCGGCAGCGACGTTTAGTTGAAAAGTTCCAGCAGAGTGGTGCAAACAGTGGCTAATGAAAAAAAAACAGTTTTCTCATACTAGTTTATTAAAAGAATTGAGGGCTGCGCCTCAAGATTATCTACGATCTCGCAGACCGCCATCCACGGTCCAATCGGCATGATCCAATCGGAAGGATCATGCCAAAAGAATCGAAATTCGATTATGCCGTCAATTATAACTGTCATGCCAATCCACTCCCATCCACGGTCCAATCGGCATGATCCAATCGGTAGCGTCCTGCCGATTGGACGATAGGAAGGATGGTGGATGGCCGGCATAAGGGACCGCCTCCACGAGCGATAGAATCGCGGCGAGTCCACGCTTCTATCGTCGGGTAGTCTACACGAACGAGCAATAATTCCGCCAGCATATCGTAGCGACTCGCAACGGAATCGCCGCGTGTCCGCGACGGCGACGCCTCGTAACGGAACGCCAAGTTTCCGCGATGAGGCGTTGTGCAATAGTTTTGTTGATTGCGTTTGACAGCGCGCTCGGTGCGAGAGCGCCAGAAGGAACAGGTGCGCGGCGACACTATGACGTTTACTCGCACTTAGCCACCCGTCGCATCGCCGTGTGTAGACACGCTCTAAGAGAGTGTATAGAAATACGTGGCACGACGATAATATCGCCGCGATTCTCTCGCTTGTGGAGGCAGTCCTTTGGGGGTCATACTAACTCCATACCTAATTTCATCAAAATCAGTTCAGTAGTTTAGTCGTGATTTAAAAGCTTAGCAGACAGACAGTTAAGCAGAGTTACTTTCACATTTATAATAACAGTATGGAAGTATGGATAATTCATAAATACAAAGCCGCGTACAGACATCGCGAGGCGTGCGACACGAATGGTTCGTCTCGCATGCCTCGGGCTGTTTGGACGGGTGTGCTCACAGTGAGCATTCGCGCCATACGATCGTTGCGAACGCCGCCTCAATACGAGCCGTGCGCTCCGTGTGGACGGACAGGTGTTGTTTGCGTTTTCTACTGACGAACACCGTGCGTGGTGGTTTGCTTGCTCAGCTTGAGCATGTATCGTTCGGAACGCACGTATAAATGTACCGTCGTACGCCTCAGGTTGAGGCATGCGAGACGACCATTCGTGGCGCACGCCTCGCGATGTCTGTACGCGGCTCAAGATCTGTCTTAAGAAATTTTGACTGCAAGAAATTCGTCAATGCTATGTTATGTTACCCCATGCTTAATATTTATTTTGAATTATATTTAGTTCGTTATTTTACCACCTGACAAAATATACTAAGCGTTCTGTATTTGTCTCATAGACGTATACCTATAAACGGAGATTCCCTAAATATCTAAATGTCCGAATAAAACATGGCCTAGCCGCTATAAGTATTATTAACCAATTAAAATAAAGTTTATAATCGTATAAAACCCATAGAAGAGTATACGATTTTTTTTTGTAGTTAGGCCCCTTATGTAGATACAAGTCAATGACTCAGCCGAATTGTCATTTTTTAACAGTTGCAAGCCTGGACGACGAATCGGAGCAACGTGATTGGTTGAAATTGTGCAACCTAACCACGAATGGATCAATAAGCACCATGAAGGTATAGATAAAACTGGAGCCCAGACTTTGAATACCTACTTGAAGCTCAAAAAATGTATCGCTATCTCGCTCTCTGTGGTCTCACTCTCTCTTTTTAACTTAGGATAACCTCCTAAGTTAGAAAGAGAGAGTCAGACCACAAGAGAGCGAGAAGTTTTGTAGGTATTTGACTCAAACTTTTGTTCGAAGTCTTGACTCCAGTTTTATCTATACCTTCATGATAAGCACCACAAAGTTTCTATGTGGTTTATGGTACGGGGTAGTGGCTCATTATAGCGCTAAATTCAAAATATCTTACCAAGAGGTATCGTATTACCCAGTTACTGTTGTGGAGGTCAGATAGGCAGTCACTTCATGTTAAATACTGGTATTCAGCTGCATCCGGTTAGACTGGAAGCCGACTCCAACATAGTTGGGAAAAGGCTAGGCAGATTAATTGAGTAATATTCTAAACTACGATAACTTGACGCTCCCCTCCATATTATTATTTCTATAATAATGAGTAATTAATGATGCCGCTAGTCAAGCAACAATGACACGCTGATTTGTTTTTGTTTCGAGAGCCGTCTCAGTACGCACACATGCGTTGTGAGTCTTGTAGATACTTTCAAACGTTTTGAATTGTAGAAGGGCGCGTCAAGTTATCATAGTTTATATCTACCTCTATTTATCTATGGGACAACAAAAAAACACAACAAAATATTATAATTAACTTCTTTAATAAGACAAGTAAAACAAAACATATTTACATACAATGAAGTGATTTTTTTTAAATAAATTAAAAACAGTTGTTTAAACCTAAATTCGTTTTTATTTTTTTACAAATATTATGTGACATTATTGCTTCGGCTGTGAGCATTGGCGACGGGTATCTACTGTTTTTTTATAATAGTAGGGGAGCCCAAGTGCATATAATTATAATATAGGGTCGCGCGTCTAGAACAGCGGATTTTTTCCACCCCTCCAGATTGAAGAAGTCCCTGCACAAAATTGTCAGATTAAGGGCTAATTTTTCAATCGTCAGGTAACTCTTAACTGAGAGATAAATATGGCGGTTTGTCAGCTTTTGTATGTAAGGATCGTAGCAGGTGGCGTTCTGTGGTTTCTGCCTACCCCCATGGGAAAAAGGCGTAAGTTTATGTATGTGTGACACTTGTGACAGCTTTTGTATAGAAAATATGTCACACTGTCATATTTATTCTTTGGATAAAAGTTATCTGACTATTGAAAAATCAGCCCTCATGGTCAGCCAGCACGACAAGGACATAACAACAATGACACAACACACACAATGTCATAATTTTATTTCCCATTTTCAACCCCTTCGTACGGCCACCCCGACCATGCAAACCGGCAGATTATATTCCTCCGTAAACAGAAACACGTGGAGCGCATACACTATTAATATCTGACACGCTGGTATTTTTTTGTGACAATTTTTATTTTCATTTTTGAAAATCTGTACCTACACGCTCCCCCCACCAGTGAAAGGGTCTCGTCTGTAACCATTTTGACTTTTTAGCATCTAATCTTCACAATCCCAAAAGGTCCCCACGACGCTGGAGTAAATCCACATTTAGCATCTTGGGCTCCCCTACAATAACGTCATCCATGACAGGACGTTCCATTGTATCTGTGAAGGTCTTACGCGTCATGTTCGTGAACAGACACTGTTAGTTGAAATAGATCATTTCACATAAAGAAGCAACAAGAATATTGTAACCAGGACTTTGTTAAAAACTCAAAACATCATTAAAAAGATTAAATACTTTTTAAATTGGTCATTTTTTGTGATAATCCATAAACAAGGTCAATCCCGGGATCCCGTTATTAAACATCAATAAATCCCGGGATCTCCCAATCACCCAAAAGCCCAGGATCAGTGACCAAAAATCCCGGGACAAACAAAAAAACATCCTGTGACCCTGTTTCTTAAATACAGTAAATTCCGGTACCAATAAATAATCCCGAAATCCCGGGATCTTACAAAAAATCCCGGGATATGCTAAAAAATATCCCGAGATTATGGCTTTGGTAAATTCAAAAGTCGAGACTGATAATCCCGAGATTATTATTTAAAAAAATGCATCATTCCCGGGCTTAATAAATTAACAATATATTTTACCTAGCAAGTAACACTATATATTTTATGTAGAATCTACATTTGCAATGGTCAAACAGCATCAACTTGGATAAACATAAAATGCATATTTTTATAATGAAACTAGCTGTCCGCCGCGGTTACACCCGCGTCTTTGGTTACTGCTCCGCTCCCGTAGGTCGTAGCGTGATGGTATGTAGCCTATAGCCTTCCTCGATAACTAATCTATCTAACACTGAAAGAATTTTTCAAATCGGACCAGTAGTTCCAGAGATTAGCGCGTTCAAACAATCAAACAAACAAACAAACACTGCAGCTTTATAATATTATATAGTATAGATTACAAGGGTGCGTCCACATCTGGCGAATGTGCAGCTCGCGAGCCGTTTGCGAGCTGGCCGCGTGCATTTTTGTTCGTGCGCCGCTCCTCGCGCGCCAGTGCACGGAACTGTAAGCACGAGAATTGAGTGCGCGCAGATATACACGCCTATTATATACGAGCCGCGCATGAGTTGCGCTAAAGAGGCGCATCAAACCATTGCCATGACTGCACGCGCGCAGCTCGCGGGCAGTTAGCAAACGGCTCGCGAGCTGCACATTCGCGGCACATTCGCCAGATGTGGACGCACCCCAAGAAAAAGAAAATATCAATTCCCTTGTTCACAAACTAAACTAATTTTTTTTTCTGTCCAATAAAACAAGAAAGGGGCGGAAATAAATTAGTCCTGTCAATTTTAGTTAATCTGAAACTCCCATGCAATTTTAGTTGACATGTCAGAACGTATTGATTAAAAACACTGAAAAGTTCAAGGCAAAACTAATTTGACATCTATAACTTAGTTCTTAAATGTCACCTTCCTTTTCTTTCGCTGTATGTTAGTAAGGGATGCCAATTCTTTATTTTTAGTTTAGTTTATGAACAAGGGTATCGGCAAAAATATTGAAAAGTTGAAATCACAATTTTCATACAACCAAATATTTAGTATTCACAACAAAATGATTAAGGCGAGGTTACCCCGATAAACGTCGTTTTATATTGTGTTTTATTCGAAGATAACACAGATTAAAATTTTGAAAAAAATACATTATATATTTCACACTTTGAACTAGATATTTCGGTGGTCCGATACACGATGACTTGGACTTTACTGCATCCAATTAAATCGCAAAGACAAGTCTAAATTACGCTCTAATTCTTATTTCATTTGAGTTATATTAGGCTTTGAACAATGAAACTTATACCATAATAAAGGTCGTAAAAAATGTGATATTTATCGGTCATTATAATTTGAAAAATGAAAATACATAAACCACAAATCCCAAAATCAAGTGTTTTCATCTTTTCATGCGCTCGCCCCGGTCAGTTTAGTATCTTTTAGTCCCGAGCGGAACGTGTTGGAGGTCGGACGTGTGCCAATTTTTTCGTTCCCGCCAACCCCGCTAATTTCTCATTAAATATTGTTGCCGTCTGAGCCATAATATATAGGTATAGTTTAGTTTTTTAATAGTTGTAACACAGTTAGTTTTTTTTTAGTTAGTACCTAGTTATAATTTTGTTTTTTAATTTTAAATTTTTAAATTTCCGCGAAATAGATTTAACAACGGCATCAAATTTGTAAAACAGTTGAATTTGAACCCTATGTCAAAGCGCATAGAGCCGCCACGCGTGCAAATGTTATAATGGTTTACTGTTTTCAAATGTCGAGTAGTAAGTAATTTCCCGCGCTGCGTTGGTCCGTGCCATAGTGTAGAAATGTGACAGTAGGGCCATTTCCTACGAATATTATTTATTATTTTCGGTAACGTTTAGACACAAGCTCGTTTATGCAGAGTACACTACAGTCGATTCCGTTACTAAAAACAGTGAATTAAGTTATGACGGGCTTATAAAATAATATATTTGTTTTTAATCGACTTATAAAGGAGGAGTTTCATTTCGTGTTTGCCTTTTGATAAAAATCTTTACAAATTGACAATGGGACTATTCACTCGATATTGCTGTTATTGTATGTTTATTTATTGGTTATCCACTTCAACGATGTTGGGCACATTAAATTTTTTTACATCAAACCCATACGTGTGGGTATCCATGGATAGGTCTTCAAAAATGATATTGAGGTTCCTAATATCATTTTTTTCTAAACTGAACAGTTTGCGCGAGGGACACTTCCAAAGTGGTAAAATGTGTCCCCCCCCCCCTAACTTCTAAAATAAGAAAATGATAAATCTAAAAAAAATATATGATGTACATTACTATGTAAACTTCCAACGAAAATTGGTTTGAACGAGATCTAGTAAGTAGTTTTTTTAATACGTCATAAATCGTAAACCGCAATTTACCTTTCATTCAATCAACTCAAATATATAAATAAAAATAAAAATCATTTAATTTTTCAGCTTCTTTTTTGCTTGATATTATTGCATGGTGGTTGTCGTGAGGAACCCTCGGTGTGCGAGTCCGACTCGCACTTGGCCAGTTTTTTTTTTATTATAACCGTATTTATGATCTTCGTGTAAATCCATCTTATTCAGAAAATAAAAAATAAGTAGACGTATATTTTATTATTAGTAAAATATAAAATTATATTATTCAATTCAAGTTGTTCTACTGCATTGCTCTATTCTGTGACGCAACTTACAACCTACTCGAGTTCGTGACCTCACGAGCGATCCGTACGGCGCGCGACGGCGCGAGTCTGTGGCGCGAGTCTCCCGCGCATCGTAACTTTTTACGTATCGCTACTCCTTGCGGGGGCTGGGGTAAGCGTTAAATGCCTACGCGCTCGGGGTAACCTCGCCTTAACTCAAAAATGTTCGAATAATTAAAATCTTAGGACACTAATAATATGTTCATTAAATAGGACAATTAGGTGTCAAGTACCTAATTTCTTCCTCTTTTATATTCATATTCATATTGCACTATATATTATGTCAAACACACATACCTACGGCTTGACTTACCACCTCCAGATAATTTTCAACCAAATTAACTGACAGATATCTTCATAAAGCCTACGATTTCATTTATCTAGTGGATTTTATCTAAACATCTCAAACAGACAAACAGCCACAAATATTTTATATTAAATTTATTTACTTTTTCACAAACGACAACCCTGAGAATGTTGCCAGCCTAAAGTAAGGGTTGCCATATAACAAATCTGGTCAACAAATAAAGTTTATAGAAGATAGTAACACTGATGCCTTACGCGCCACGAAAGATGAGACTTGACAAGCGTCAGTAATGGGGAGCTTGCGCAGTTTGCAACGAAATAGCTATCCATATGTCGTGATGGCCCAGTGGTTATGGCGCTCGCCTCTCAAGCACGCGGTTGTAGGTTCAAATCCGGGCAAGTACCAATGTAACTTTTTAAATTCATATGTACTTTCTAAATTTTATCTTGGACATTACTGACATCGGTGAAGGAAAACATCGTGAGGAAACCTGGACTTATACCAGCCTATTACTGTCCCACTCAAACCATGTGAGGCCCTTGAGGCGGTTTAGTAACTCTGACACTAGGGTGTGTGGGGTCGTAAGACCTTACTGCCCACACGATAAAGAAAGATAGCTATCCATAATTTGTGTATCTATTCAGGGATATTACGATGACATTTAGATTAAAATTCTTAACAATATTATAATGTTTATTACGAAATAATAAAGTTTGTGTGGTCTGTCAAGTTTCATTTTTCGTGGCGCGTATTGTAATCATTAGAATGGCAATATAATATATACCTAACAACGAATAAGTGGAAATCGCCCTAAAGTCCCACATTATGGTGGAGATAAACTACTATAACATGGCGCGCCCCTCCATATTACTATTTCAATGTGTGTAGTCATATCCGTATGAAAGAGTTTGTATGTAGTTGTAAGTATTCGTTTTCAGTAGCAGGCCGACAGATTTGTTGGTCAACTAATCATAACTAGCAGACCGCGCAAGACAACGCACGTGTCATTTTCATAGAGTATGTCAGTGCAGCGCCGTACTAATAATAATGAGTGATTTATGACGCCGCTAGTCGAGCAACAAATCGCTGATTTGTTTTTGTTTCGAGAGTCGCCTCAGTACGCACACATGCGTTGTGAGTCTTGTAAATACTTTCAAACGTTTTGAATTTGTGGAGGGGCGCGCCATGTTATTGTAGTTTATCTCTAAAGCGCTTATTATACTACCCAATTGGTAAAGTCCCTAATTTTATTTCCGGGTATAAATAGGGTAGTGTAATTGGATTTTCCATCATGAATTTCTCAGTAGCAGCCTCGGAGTCCGGATTTGTGCCCGGTTGATGGCAAAACGCTCGCCCTCTATTACATGGGACTTAAACATAACTGGCGAAATGTGGGTGTACTAATGGGTACACCTCTGCCTAACCCTTCGGGGATTACAGGCGTGAAGTTATGTTTCACATCTGCTGGACGTCTACTGACGGATATCTTATTTTCTTGTATTAGGCCGGGCGCAAACGTCCGGTTTGCGATCAGGTTTCCGAATCAGGAGGCGTGTATGTACATGCACACACATGCATAAATTACACATACATTAATTTGTTTACACGCCTCCTGATTCGGAAACCTGAATCTGAAACCGGACGTCTGCGGCCCGCTTTAAATAGCTGTTTAATTTTACGTTTAATGGCAATTATACATTGCTTATTCATGAGTAATGATTGTCACTTTAAAATATTTCATATTGTTATTGTTGTTATGGGCTCCGGAGACGATTCTATTGAAAGTCAGTTCAGTTGATTATGTTAGGGGCGTAACAATAGAAAATGGCGCTTAGGAAACTGTTATGTATGTGTGTGTAACGTACCGCGGCTGCGACCCGGCTACGATACTCGTTTAGGGCTTTTTCATTGTCATGCGTGTTTGCGCCCGCGTGCAGGCCAGATACGCATGCGTGCTGCGGACCGCACGCAGAGCATTATTTTCGCTTCGCCGCCACAGTATTGTGCGTGTCGCCAGGAAGAGAACCCGTGTCAAAATGAATGTTCATATTGATCATACAACCTGCGTGCGACCCGCTTGACAGTAAAAACAACACTGACTGTCAAGGTTCGCCACACGCACACGGGCGGCACGCATCCGTGCGAGCCACCCGCGATCCGCGTGCGTGTGGCGCGCATGACAATAAAAACATGTATGATACGATAGGTTGCGGGCAGCACGCATGCGTGCCTGGCCTGCACGCGGGCGCAAACACGCATGACAATAAAAAGGCCCTTAGTGTTATTGACTAGCGTATTTGACTGTTGTCCGCCCAATACCTGCACATCTAACAGACACATATAATAGTTGAGCCCCTTCGTAAATTATCTAGCGACTAGCCCCGGCATCGCACGGGTGCAATGCTGATGACTAAATATAATATAGCCTATGTCACCCGGGAATAGGGTAGCTTCACAATTGAAAGAATTTTTCAAATCGGTTCAGTAGTTTAGGAGCCTATTCAATGCAAACAAACAAACAATCAAATCTTTATAATATTATTATTAGTATTAGTATAGACTAGCGACCCACCCCGGCTTCTCTCGGCCGCAATGTAGATACATAAACCTTCCTCTTGAATCACTCTATCTATTGATGAAAACCGCATTAAAATCCGTTGCGTAGTTTAAAAGATTTAAGCGTACAGACTTTATTTAATACTATGTAGAGATTTAAGGCCCCTAGCACACGGCGTATTTTAAACGCGCAGACGACTCGCGTTTCAGGAACGTGCGTTTTCGGCGCCGTAAATGCTGATTGTTGCGTTTGTTTTGATGATGGTTTGCGTTTGTATTGATGATGGCTGTAACTGCGCTCATACGCGCAGTATAGACGGATTTTACGATCGCCCGGTGTGCTTAGGGTACAAGGTTGCGTTCAAAATCTCGTTTGAAACGCGTATACGCGCGTCATCTGCGCGCATCTGCGCGTCGTCTGCGCGTTTAAAATACGCTGTGTGCTAGGGACCTAAGCCGTCGAATTTGCAGGCTAAAGCTCAAAAATAAATTACCTAAACTGTCAATTGAACTGACTTACAAACAGACCTCGTGTCCGCTGCCCATTACATAGAAAAAACAAAAAAAAATGTAGTTACAATTATATTCCATACGTCCTATGATGGTGCGGGTGACACATGTCAGCAATTCATCTATGGATGTCAGAATCGCATAACTATGTCAGTGACATTATTTAATTTACTAGTTATTTACTTACTTATTACTGATTCCGTATTTTACGACTATGATATTAGTGTGCAGTTAAAATATTCAATCGTTATTGTAAATCGCCGTAACGTTCAAGAGTGAAAAGCAACTGTTTGACAAATGTCACCCGCACCATCCTAGAGCGTGAGGGATATAAACAGAGTATAAATTACCACATATTCACCACTTTATATACTATCGGTGATATTTCTGTAACTTCTCGCAGCTGGGCGTGCGCAGTTTTTGCGCGTCGGCGTACTGTCGCGAGTCGCCGAAATTTCGCGCCTTCCACACCATGCTGTCGCGGTAGTTGCGCTCGCGCTGGCACGCATGGCGGAGGCCCACTGTTGGGGAAAAAGAGGAATTAGTGAGCGTATCACACATTTAAACGGTTAAAAAAAAATGTAATTTACTATTTTGTGGTAACGGCCATTTTGGATTTTAAAATTTATCATAAATTTCGACTTTTAATTCCATTCAGTAACTTAACAGATAGAGGGTTACCAAGTTTTGTCAAAAAAAAGATAGTGAGGTGGTGTAAGAATGAACGAAATTGAATGAACTTAAATAATGTACTTAACTTGGTATTAAACTATTCTTATCATTCGTTCTTTACGCAAAATCATTCACTACCCCAACACTATTAGTTGTAATATGGTAACATTATTGTTCTTTGAACTGTCAAGTTACTGAATAGAATTAAAAGTCGAAATATAGTGTATAGTATTTACTAGTCAAGCCCTTTCATTTGATACCCATATTGAGGAAGTTATGACAAAACATGTTGTCCGCCATTTTGTGGTGGGGGCCATCTTGGACAGATTTTCATCAAACAGCTAAGAGCACTTCTGACTAATTCACCTTTTAAACAAAAATAAATAGATCCCGCCGGATAGAAAAACCCAATAACACTTTCGCCGACCTGGGAATAGAACCCAAGACCTCATGCTCAGCAGACGCGCCTTGCGACCACTACACCAACGAGGTAGTCAACCTACCTAACCTACAGTACCCGGCGATAAATATTGCACATCGACCTTTGGAAAGAGACAATCGGCTAATTTCGGCTTCGTAGAGCGTTATCTCTGTCGCACGAAATACAAACAGTCCGGTATCTATTAGGAGCTGTTAAAACAATTAAGATTTGCTTCTTTTGATAATTCTTTTTATTCTTTGTATAAAATACTAAATACGATAAAAGTCGATGTGCAATATTTATCGCCGGGTACTGTAACTAATATTATAAATGCGAAAGTAAGTTTATTTGTTTGTTTGTTACCATTCCACACCCAAACCACTGAACCGATCATCCTGAAATTTTGCATATACGTTGTCAGGTGTACAGAAACGGACATAGGGTACCTTTCATCCCGAAAAATAGTACTGTTCCCGAGGGAAATCACAATAACGTTCTTATGATAATAGATGATGGCGCCACATGTCTTTCGAATCATGATCGAATTTTTTTTATTTGCGAGCAATGCCGCGGGCGGGAGCTAGTATAGTTTTAAGTTTATTTATTGCTATTAACACTATACGAGTCTCATTGGTACTCGGAATAAAGAATTTATTATTCACATTTATTATTGTTATATGAGAAAACAATGCAGGTGAATATAAAACAATAAAAAAAAATATTAAGTTAAAGTTTATTCAGACATACCTATGTATTCTATGCCTATATAGTAGAAGATGAGTGAAAGACGATTAACAAAAGGTATTTATATGGCAGAGGTGAGTGGCAACGCAGGGAGGGCTCGCCCTAGGAAGACCTACACTGACCTTATTGGTGAGGTTCTTCAGAAAGGTCAGGTGCGGAGTACTCGTAACCGGCGTGCTTGTATGACGAGATGTATGAACGTGGACGAGGCGAAAGGAGTATGTAAGGATCGTAGCAGGTGGCGTTCTGTGGTTTCTGCCTACCCCCATGGAAAAAGGGTGTGTGTTTATGTAAATTTGTTCCGACATACCTATATATTCTTCCTCTATAGCCATCTCCAGACGTCGCAGCGAACCTTGGTAGTCTGTGTGGAAGTTCTCTTTCACGTAATACGGCACCTGCAAATATTTATTTATATCATAACATCACGCCTGTAATCCCCGAAGAGTTAGGCAGAGGTGTACACATTAGTACACCCACATTTCGCCAGTTATGTTTAAGTCCCATGTAATAGGGGGCGAGCCTATTGCCATCAACCGGGCACTAATCCAGACTCCGAGGCTGCTACTGAGATATTCCTGATGGAAATACCCAATAACACTTTGCCCGACCTGGGAATCGAACCCAAGACCTCATGCTAAGCAATCGCGCTTTGCGACCACTAGGCCAATGAGGTAGTCTGTCATAATTATGTGGTTAAAAGTTGATTGGCTATAGAGCTAAACTACAATAACATGGCGCGCCCCTTCACAATTCAAAACGTTTGAAACGTTTGAAACGTTTTACAAGACTCACAACGCATGTGTGCGTACTGAGACGGCTCTCGAAACAAAAATAAATCAGCGATTTGTTGCTCGATTTAAAACTACTTAAAAACCCTTTCATCTGGATATGACTACACACATTGAAATAGTAATATGGAGGGGCGCGCCATGTTATAGTAGTTTATCTATACACCTTAGGCTCATACATACCTTCAGATTAACAGTCTCCCTAGGCACAGGGTACTTAGAGCTTGGCGTGAGGCTGAACACGGGCTCGCTTATGAAATAGCCAGACATCATCGAGAGCAGCACGAGCACGAGCACGGGCAGCAGTTGCACCAGGCCAGCGTGCGCGTCGCGCTGCTCGGGCTCGCGCGCGCGCCGCCGCGCGTACACCGTGGGACCGCCGCCGGGGAACGCTGCTGGAGATCACAACATAAAACTATACTTATTTATATGCCTATGTCTTTTCTTGCGGTCCAAACGGACCCGTTACCAAATTTCACCACGATCGGTCAGTCGTGATGACCCAGGGGTTCAAATCCGGGCAAGTACCAATGTGACATTTTCAATTCATATGTACTTTCTAAAGTTTATCTTGGACATCACTGACATCGGTGAAGGAAAACATCGTGAGGAAACCTGGACTTATACCAGCCTATTACTGTCCCACTCAAACCATGTCAGAGGCCCTTGAGGCGGTTTAGAAACTCTGACACTAGGGTGTGTGGGGTCGTAAGACCTTACTGCCCACACGATGAAGAAGAAGATCAAGATCGGTTCAGTTGTAATAGTAAGTATAGTAAGTAGTAATAATCTAGTAAGTCCGTACCATTTGCCCGTCGTCGTTTGTCTGTGTGACTGATGCGAGTGTGTTTATGTGTAGGTGTATATTTGTCTGCCAGGTAAGTGTCCGTGTTTGTAAGTGCTGTCTATCTGACAGGAGTGTGTCTGTGTCTGCCAGGTAAGTGTCAGTGTTTGTAAGTGCTGTCTATCTGACAGAGGTGTGTCTGTGTCTGCCAGGGTGTCCGTGTTTGTAAGTGCTGTCTGTCTGACAGGGGTGTGTCTGTGTCTGCCAGGTAAGTGTCCGTGTTTGTAAGTGCTGTCTATCTGACAGGGATGTGTCTGTGTCTGCCAGGTAAGTGTCAGTGTTTGTAAGTGCTGTCTATCTGACAGAGGTGTGTCTGTGTCTGCCAGGTAAGTGTCCGTGTTTGTAAGTGCTGTCTGTCTGACAGGGGTGTGTCTGTGTCTGCCAGGTAAGTGTCAGTGTTTGTAAGTGCTGTCTATCTGACAGAGGTGTGTCTGTGTCTGCCAGGTAAGTGTCCGTGTTTGTAAGTGCTGTCTGTCTGACAGGGGTGTGTCTGTGTCTGCTAGGTAAGTGTCCGTGTTTGTAAGTGCTGTCTATCTGACAGGGGTGTGTCTGTGTCTGCCAGGTAAGTGTCCGTGTTTGTAAGTGCTGTCTATCTGACAGGGGTGTGTCTGTGTCTGCCAGGTAAGTGTCCGTGTTTGTAAGTGCTGTCTATCTGACAGGGGTGTGTCTGTGTCTGACGGTGGTGTGGGGTGTGTCCGTGTGTAAATATCTGCGTGCCCATACGGAAGTGTTTGTGTATCTGACAGGGGTGTGTCCGTGTGTGTATCTAAGGCATATTATATCTTACCGGTAGCCCCAAAAAACATATTGAACAGTTCTTCAGCAGTCAAGTCAGACTCGAAGCCGCGCGAGTAGTACTGATGGTGGGTCGTTGGCGCATGCGTGGCCTCTTCGCCTCGCAGGTCGTATTGCTTGCGCTTCTCGGCGTCCGTTAAAATGGCCGCTGCGTTGCCTATTGCCTGTAATTAAGGGATATTACTTACAAAGGGAATAAATTGCTCTGTATTTTACAGGAGTAGCCAACGTGAATAAGACCCTTAATCGACTTTTTGTTGACGAAACACTGTCCTTCTTCTTTATCGTGTGGGCAGTAAGGTCTTAAGACCCCACACACCTTAGTGTCAGAGTTTCTAAACCGCCTTAAGGGCCTCCGACATGGTTTGAATGGAACAGTAAGTCCAGGTTTCCTCACGATGTTTTCCATCACCGATGCTAGTGATGTCCAAGTAAAACTTTAAAAGTACATATGAATTGAAAAAAATCACATTGGTACTTGCCCGGATTTGAACCCACGACCTCATGCATGAGAGGCGGGCGCCTTAACCACTGAGCCATCACGACACGAAACACTGTACGATTTATCAATTAATTTTAAATGAAACAACAATTTTGTAGTATTTTTCTTTTATTAAGAGGAAAATCATGAAATAACGCATTACGTTGCGCAGTCTGTTTTACGTATTTGGGATTTCCATTAGGAATTTCCTGGTAGCAGCCTCGGTGTCTGTATTCGTGCTCGGTTGATGGCAATAGGCTCGCCCCCTATTACATGGTACTTATTTATATTTAAACATAACTGGCGAAATGGAGTTGAATTAATGGGTACACCTCTGCCTAACCCTTCGGGGTTCATCATCATCTGCCTAGCCTTTCCCTAACTATGTTGGGGTCGGCTTCCAATCTAACCGGATGCAGCTGAATACCAGTATTTTACATGGAGCGACTGCCTATCTGTCCTCCACAACCCAGGAACTGGGTAGTACAGTACCCCTAGGTAAGACTGGTTGTCAGACTTTCAAGCTTCTGACGACTCGTAACGACTGACAAACATGCACATATGACAGCCGGGACCAACGGCTTAACGTGCTTTCCGAGGCACGGAGGAGTCTCGGTGTGTAAAGATGGTCACCCATCCACGGAGCAACCCCGGTACGCATAGCTTAACCTGACGGATCGACCCGTGCGGCTGTTATTACTTAGGCACGAGTTTCCCGAGAGCCTATTGACTATTACAACAAAAGTAAACAAGCTACTATAATTAAAAAAAATTAAAAAGCACGATTGCAAAAATTGCACATATTTGTACTTTGTTTACTCGTCAGTTTCTTTTTTACGACGTTTTTTGTTTACAGTGTTATATGTATACTAGCTGTCCGCCGCGGTTACACCCGCGTCTTTGGTTACTGCTCCGCTCCCGTAGGTCGTAGCGTGATGGTATATAGCCTTCCTCCATAACTAATCTATCTAACACTGAAAGAATTTTTCAAATCGGACCAGTAGTTCCAGAGTTTAGCGCGTTCAAACAAACAAACAAACACTGCAGCTTTATAATATTAGTATAGATTTTTTAAATTTACTTGTCAAATTCTAGACAATAAACATAGACACGACCAGATTTATTAGTATGTAAGGATTGTAACGATACCCCATACATCTAAATCGGTTCAGGCGTTTAAAAGTTATGGTGGAATAAAGAAACTCACATACATACATACATTAACCTTGAACACATAACACTCCTTTTTTTGGGGCAGTCGTGTAAAACCGGTGGGGTCACTCAAGACATGACTAGTCCAGGCAGTCAACGGCCAGTTATGGAGGCAACATACCTTGAAAGCCTCACCAGCTCCCGGTGCATGGTTCTTATCCGGATGCAGCTGTAGAGCGAGCTTCTTGTAGGCCTTCTTGATGTCGGAGTCCGTCGCTTCTTTCGTTACAGCTGGAAACATAATAGAATAAGAACTGTGCTTATAAACATTTAAAACTGATTTTTAACACGCTTACATTAGCTTCACTTGTAAATAACTATGTGAGAAAATCTTGGAATCTTAATTTGACCCACTTCCCGGTCTTCAATTAGGATAAAACTTTGCACACGCTCTGAGTTCTGATGACAATATATGACTAGCTAAGAAACGTCATTACAAATCCAATATGGCGGCCTCCCCAAGATGGTGGACTAGCTGTTTGAAATGCACCCCCATGATATGGGTATCAAATAAAAGGGTTTGCTGTCAGGAATACGAAAAAAATAGTCACGTGACCTAAATCCAACATGACGGACATCCAAGATGGCGGATTGGCTATTTGAAATGCACCCCCATGATATGGGTATTAAATGAAAGGGTTTGCTGAATGGGATACGAAAAAAATTAGTGCGTGCTAAAAGCGTGTTTTTTAGTTTTTTAAACTATTAAAAAAAAAACTATAGTCAGACTGTATAACAGTAGGCGAGTTGACACCACCATTGAATTGACGTACTTTTTATGACCTGTCAAAACGAGATTCTTCCATAGATTTTGTGTGACAATATCGAACTGTGACGTCAATTATTTGCCAACTCAATTGATTAACTATAAATTTATAGATGCACACTTACTCTCTTGAATAAAATGTTTTACAATATTTTGTATGTACAGTCAGCAAAACAGATAGGTATGCAGGGTCGTCAGACATAGTTGAAGTTTTCTTAGAAACCGATGGATGTTTTTGAATGTAATTTAATTTAAAACGTAAATAATAAATAGTTCTTCATTTAGGTTAAGTTTCAGTCAAAGACATCCATCGGTTTCTTAAAAAACTTCAACTATATCTGACGACCCTGCATACTTATCTCTTTTGCTGACTGTACATAAATAAAATTATACAATTAAGTACTTGAATATGATTTGTGTCCATAGTTCCATTCATACTAATAAAATAAATGCAAAAGTAACTCTGTCTGTCAGTCTGTTACGCTTTACTGCTAAACCACTGAACTGATTTTGACCACAACATTAATGTCAATGTGGCACACCCATACTTCATTGTTTTATAATTGTTAAACGGTACGGTCGAGCGGACTAGTTGGTATGCAGGTGGCTGACTTTTGATTCGCTTTTATACACATGACTGTTTTAAAAATATTACCACTCCCATCTTTATATATATTCGAACTCTGTATCTTTGTACACAAAAACATAGCTTTATTTCAAGTACGTAATGATGTTGTAATAAGAAAAAGTCGAGATGTCCACAAATTACGTGTACCCCAACAAAGAATTAAACTATTTTCTAATAATGTTTACTGTATGGCAATTCGTGTCTATAATAAATAGTGTCCGACCGAAGGTGCAATTCTGGCCGAAGCCGAAGCCGAAGCCGATTAATCGGTATTCACCAAAACCTTCGGCCGAAGCCGAAGCCGAAGCCGAAGGTGTCATTGACCTTGAGAAATACGATAGTTACTTTGATCTCAGAATATACTAGATACATATTGTGAGAGCTTTAGAGATTTAGCCCAATAACGAGCCGAGTGACCAACATATACAAGTAGGTAATAAAATATTGGCGATTCGTTTGGTCCGGTGCGGCGGCGCGGCGAAACTCTGCTGCTCTGCACACTCTCCGTCTCGCTCTAGCATCGTTCAGTAAATTTCAAATTTTGACAACTAGCAAACCTTCGGCTTCGGCCAAACCTTCGGCAAATTTGAGGCCGAAGCAGAAGATTTGGCCGAAGGTGGCCGAAGCCGAAGCCGAAGCCGAAGCTTCGGTCGGACACTAATAATAAATTACCTAATGTATTTAAAAATCTTAACTTCATGACATTTAAAAAGAAATTATTTAACTTCCTATTGCAAAAGTGCTACTACTCAACAAATGAGTTTTTAAATGAAAAATTTAATTCAAAATTTAAATTAGACAATGACTTGCCTTTGTATTCCTAATAATTGAATAGAATTTAATATCTACGACATTATGTGTGTAATTCTTGACATTGCATTCAATAATACTAATACTAATAAAGCGCAGACAAAAGTTAGTTTAAAAAATAGCTCTAATTTATCCCTTTTCAAGGAAAGTATCGAGTCACTGATCACCCTGTTTAGATTAAACTACAAGATAAAATACATCTTGTAAATTCTACATGAAGTTGAAATTTCAATGACCAGTAGTAATAATTACTTTGTTGAAAAATACAAGACAAAATAAACCTTGTACAGTACCCGGCGATAAATATTGCACATCGACCTTAATCGTATTTCGTATTTTATACAAAGAATAAAAAGAATTATTACAAGAAGCAAAATTAAATCATAATTGTATTAACAGCTCCCAATAGATACCGGACTGTTTGTATTTCGTGCGACAGAGATAACGCTCTACGAAGCCGAAATTAGCCGATTGTCACTTTCCAAAGGTCGATGTGCAATATTTATCGCCGGGTTCTGTATGCTTCTACATAAAGTTGAAATTCCAATGACCAGCACTAATAATTACTTTGTCAAGGCAATGTCAAAGTCGTGCATTGATATTTAATATTTAAACTATAATCAATAATACTAGGCATTGAATACAGTTGTATATAAAATATTTACTTTTGAATGGTAAATATTGTATGTAAATATCATCATCTGTCTAGCCTTTTCCCAACTATGTTGGGGTCGGCTTCCAGTCTAACCGGATGCAGCTGAATACCAGTATTTTACATGGAGCAACTACCTATCTGACCTCCACAACCCAGTAACTGGGTAATATTGGCAAGACTGGTTGTCAGACTTTCGGGAGTCTGACAAACCGTAACAACTGTCAAAGATCCACGTATGACAGCCGGGACCAACTGCGTATTGTACGTAAACATGTGAAACTAATTTTGATGTGAGTTAACAGACAACAGGGGTACTGTGAAAGGGCTATGTTAAGTCCTGTAATAATAGTCTTTCAAATGACTTTCAGTGGCATCACTTACAAGGGAAAAAAAGTATTGAATCTATTTGTCCATTCCAAAAGGTACTTTTGTATGGAGAAGAACGACAAGAAACTCCATACCACTACCAGTACTCCCAACCAGTAGTAACCGTGGTAACTTCATATATCGTCGGTGCGCTTGCCAAACCTGATATGTGCATTTTTTTGATTATTCGTTTTTAGGCCAGATGGCATTGATTTTTATCGACACATCGATGGCAAAAACTGTCATTGTGAAAATATAACTGGAAAAAAATTTGCAATAGACTAAATTAGATATTTTTTGCCATATTCTGAGTATTTTTAAAATATTCAGAAAAGTACTTCAAATGCACATATCAGATTTGGCAAGCGCACCGACAATATGTATTATTTATTTATTTCAACTTTATGCAACAAAAAGTACTAAGGCGGACTTAATGCATTAGGCATTCTCTAACAGTCAACCAAAGGCGATGAAGAGATAACTTGGTAGGTGCAAGTTATTGTATGACCATAAAACAACAAAATTAAAGATTTAAGTTTGTTATATAAGGTCTAAACTGCAGTTCTCGAAGCTGATGTTATAGTAAAAAAAAAGGTAAATAATAATCACGAAAAGTAGATCTTTAGCTTGTTATTAACATTGACAGAATGAATTAATGAATGAATAATTTGGGTGAGGATTTTTCTGTTCTTTTCGCAGTATGATGAAACAAGTCTCCAATCACAGACTATGGTGACTGATAATAGTGTGACACTGACCTAGATGGCTGAATTTTGTGGCCTTTCTGAAATATAACACCTTGAGATCGAAGTGTAACACAAATGAATGACTAATCAAATTTTTGCCTCACTTACCTAAGATTTCATAGAAATCCTTGCACTTATTGACGCGGCGGACCGCCTCCTGTTGTTCAGGTGTATATTCCCTCTGTGGAACATGGTGTGCTGTGGTCTTCCGCCTCCGCACTTCTTCAGTACTGGGGCTTGAAGGTGGTGTCCTTTTAGGCGCTGCTGTCGACGGCCCAGCAGCCCTGACCCGCGTCAGAAGCTCTTTAGCCATCGTAGTAGGGTATAGGCGTTCAGCTTTGAGTAGAAACTTCTCAGCTTTTTCCATGTTTCCACCTGTAAAAGCATTTTGTGCTATTGCTATACATTTTTCTGCTTCGTCCTTGTTCCCTTCCAGCGTCATTTTTACGAGTTTAGACGCTCGTTGTGGGTGTAAATTGTTTTTATTACGTTAAGGACACGTCGCAGAATAATTTGGAGATCGCGACGCGCTGATTTAATTAGCGCAAATAGAAATTAATTGCGTTTAATTCACGACATTTAGGTGCACTAATTGAGGTAGGTATTGCGTCAATCAAAATACTGAATGCGGGGCTGCCAACATAATAAATTGATTTATTGTTTCCGCATTATAGGTCAAAGGTGTTTAAAAAAGTATAGTAGAAAGGTAGAATTTGATACGTAGATGTGTTTTTGAAGTTTTGGATTATCATTTGGATTTATTTATCATCTTTTGATAATTTAAGTCTTATAATAAATATTCATACGTCAAATATTTTAAGAGGTAATTGCAGTAATGATTCGAACAACTTGTGTAATGCCACCAATACTGTGATCCAAACATGAAAAAGAATCAGCTGTTTCGTGGTAAAGTTAAGCCGGCCATTGACGATCAGTCCAAACATAAAACTGCGGCATAAAACTAGGGCGTCACTCCAAAATTTGACCGTCAATGGCGAATCATCACTCCAGAGTTTTAACTGACGACGCGCCATGGAAATTTTCCGTGACTACCATAAATCCAAGCGGCGCGTCGAGTCAAACTGACCGTCAATGCGCGATCGTCATTCCAAGGCTTCAGTTCGCTCGAATCGCTCGCTGCGATCGCGGTGACTGAGCGTGTTGTGCATCTAGCACTCTCTAATCTGTGGCAACTGGAGTATTATTTACTAGCACTTTTCCCGCGACTTCGTTCGCGTGATTTTTCTTACGGATCCCTATTTTTTGTAGAATAAAATATAGCCTATGTTACTCGCAGACAATGTAGCTTTCTAATGGTGAAAGAATTTTTAAAATCGGTCCAGTAGTTTTTGAGTTTATCCATTACAAACAAACAAAAATACAAAGTTATCCTCTTTATAATATTAGTGAAGTTAGATTAGTCTATGGCATCTAGTTTTAATTTAAAATGTCGGCGTCTGTATCAACTGGACGTGCAGACCGTGCCGTAATGATAGAATTCATAATTTCATAGAAAAGTACCAAAATTCAGAATGTTTATGGAGAGTGAACGACAAAAGTTATAAAAATAAACAGCAACGCCAGAAAGCTTTAGAGGAATTGCTTTCCATTAAAAAAAAATCTTTTTATTATATAAATTTCTTTTTATATTTCTTAAAAGAATTCATTTTTTTTGGACACAAATATAAGTAGTGCACTTTTCGTCAGCTTTGCTCGACGGCCGATCGAAAAATGAAGAGCCGGAGTGACGCCAGTGAATGGGCAAATCTAAAACCATCTAAAACCATTTGGAGTGACGCCCTAGTTTTATGCCGCAGTTTTATGTTTGGACTGATCGTCAATGGCCGGCTTTATATATCTGCTGCTAACAAACTGCTGACTTTTCTTGCATCTCACATCACTTACTATAATTATGTACTATTAAAAATAGCAATAAATAATTTGAGATCTAAGATTTATTTAGAAGAATGGTAGAATTTTGCTGAATAACCTAGAAGCCAAAGCTATGAAATTCGAACACGTTTGACATATAAAGTGAACTCGTTTCATTTACCTACCACTTAATAACATTAGCTTTAATTTTAGTCTATCTCACTCGCTCTCTTCAAAATAAACGCTCTTTATCTCGCTTGCACAGAAGATCCAACACACATCACGCCAAGGATTAATCATCCATCGTCATATGACGTACGTATGACGCATTATAGGAATTGATTCTATTGAATCGTGTAATATTATTGCGCTAGGCGTATCCGGCGCTTAGTATTTAAGTGTAAATCTTCAATAAACGTTGTGTAGGCTTTGTAAAAGCAGTTTTCGGACTAACCGCCGCGAAAAACATCCACGAAAAAGATGGCTGCCGTTCCGATTTACAGTCCCGTAAGTATTTTTACATTCCTGCTAGTTGTTACGAAAGATGCCATTACATGCGGCATTTTGCTTGTTTTCAAGGGCATTTGGAACAATTTGGTGCGATTAATTACATTATGCGGTGTGTAAATACAATGTTCTGTTAAAACAAAGTTATCGTGATCCTTTTACGGTGCAAAAAAATTAGTATAATTCGTTGATATTTCATCGTTCCCAAGGTCTTTGCCTATTACGAAGACTGCTATTCACGTTAGCCGGGTAAATTAACGATTTTCCTCAATTCTCAAGGCTTATTCATGAAAATGTCGCTTGTTTAGTAAAAATTTGTTAGTAATTCGTTTTATCCCAAGGTTACTTATAATAGGCATAGAATTTCCACATTTGTATTCCCGTCCATTGACCGCCTACTCATAGAGCATACTAAAATCTTAAAATAACATTCCGATATTTAAAAAGTAGGTAAATATACTGAAATAGAAATTAGCAGGTCCTATCACACTAGTGTTGTTGCTTTGAATCTATCTAGATGGTTCCCTGTCGCGAATTGAATGGAAGCAAGTAGTTCCTATCACAACAGGTCACAGACCTTATTAAAATGTACACAGTGATGCCAACTTGCATCATTTTAAAGGAAAATGTTTGCAATTTTGCAATTCTGAATTCACCACATGATATCTAAATACATGTGTTATTTTTATGATAATTAGTATGACATACGTAGTACAACTGTTATGCCACACACATGACTCGATACTTGCATGAAGACCTTGCACAAGTATGCATTAATTTGTGTGGGATGATTACACGCAAGTATCAAAACCATTTTGTAATGTCACACTGACTTGTGCAAGTTAATTAGTATTTGTGTGGCTAGCATGGACTGATGATGACTTTCTCTGCAAGTTGTGATGTAATAATACCTTATTATGTATTTAATTATTGTACGTGCAAATGGTATATTCAAAATATGTATGACTCACAAATTATTCTATTCTAAATTTAGATCTGACTTCAAAATTAATTATACTGACTTCAATTCAACTCGAGATCAAAGAATGTGCCATAATAATAAACAATGATACTAGCTGACCCAGCAAACTTTGTACCACCATTTATAACATAATATCACGCCTGTAATCCCCGAAGGGTTAGGCAGAGGTGTACCCATTACTACACTCACATTTCGCCAGTTATGTTTAAGTTCCATGTAATAGAGGGCGAGCATTTTGCCATCAACCGGGCACAAATCTAGACTTCGATGCTGCTACTCAGAAATACATGATGGAAAATCCAATTACACTACCCAACTTATATCCGGAAATAAAATTATGGACTTTACCAATTGGGTAGTATAATAAGCGCTTTAGAAATAAACAACAATAACATGGCGCGCCCCTCCACAAATTCAAGCACAAATCTAGACTTTGAGGCTGCTACTGAGAAATTCCTGATGGAAAACCCATTAACACTTTGTCTGACCGAATCGGTCCCAAGACCACATGCTCAGCAGTCGCTCTTTGCGACCAATAGACCAACGAGGCAGTAATTTGAATAAGTTTATAGATAAACTAGCTGTCCGCCGCGGTTACACCCGCGTCTTTGGTTACTGCTCCGCTCCCGTAGGTCGTAGCGTGATGGTATATAGCCTATAGCCTTCCTCGATAACTAATCTATCTAACACTGAAAGAATTTTTCAAATCGGACCAGTAGGTCCAGAGATTAGCGCGTTCAAACAAACAAACAAACAAACACTGCAGCTTTATAATATTAACTAGCTGTCCGCCGCGGTTACACTCGCGTCTTTGGTTACTGCTCCGCTCCCGTAGGTCGTAGTGTGATGGTATATAGCCTATAGCCTTCCTCAATAACTAATCTATCTAACACTGAAAGAATTTTTCAAATCGGACCAGTAGGTCCAGAGATTAGCGCGTTCAAACAAACAAACAAACTCTGCAGCTTTATAATATTAAAAAATAGATAATAGATAAATAATTGTAAATTATTTTTGAATTATTTTTATAATTGGGTGTAGTTCTGTGAAAACAAATCAATTCACACAAAAGTTGAGGCGAGTTGCTGCAGTGTAGCAACTGGCATCTTCTGACTGCATTATAATATTTGTTATGTTTGAACCGATTTGGATTGTTTTCAAGTGTCAATTATTTAGCTGTCAAGTTAGACATAATTGTAATGGAGGGTAAATGCAATAAAACAGTTTTGCTTCTGATCTCAACTTGGTTGTATCTTTCAATATTCATCTTCATTGTGATCACATGTAGATTCAACAAGAATAATGTAACCAGGATTTTGTAAAAACCAAATTTAAAAGAGTGCCGTGGAGTTGCTTGCTCGTTCTTCTCCATAGAGGCCTACCTCCGTTTTGGAACGAGCAACTAGCTTCAACTTTCTGACTAACTGACCGACTGCTTGACAATTCAAATGAGCCTGTAAATGGTCTAATTGAAATAAATGTTTTGACTTTGACTTTGACTTTGCATCATGCGAGTAACTGTCATGTGCGAGTCGGTTAGTAGCTCGCAGCCGAGTTCATCATCATATCAGCCGTAGGACGTCCAATTCTGTATGTCCAGCAGTAGACGTAGGCCTTCCCTAAAGATAGCCATAATGACCGGTCCGTCGTTGCGTTGTCCGCATCCAGCGGTTTCTCGCGATCTTTATCGGGTCGTCGTCAGAACTCGTAAGTCCACCTCGTGGGGATTCGGATTACTACAAGATTTTTTGTTATTACTTGCCAGCGCGACTGCTGAGCATGAGGTCTTGGATTCGATTCCCGGGTCGGGCAAAGTGTTATTGGGTTTTTCCATCAGGAATTTTTCAGTAGCAGCCTCGGAGTCTGGATTTGTGACCGGTTGATGGCAATAGGCTCGCTCCCTATTACCTTTAGGTTCATAACGACAACTTCCCAAAACGTTCACCCTCCCAAAACGTCCACTTCCCAAAATGGTAATTCCCTAAATGTCTATTTCCCATTTCGTCCACTTTCCCAAAACGACCAAAAATCTATAATTCCCAAAAAGCCCACTTCCCTTAACGTCAACTCTCAAAACGTCCACTTTCTAAATTGGTTTTTTTTTATCAAAATGTTACGAGTTCCAGTCCTGTGACAAGACAAATATTTCTATGCGTGAATGTGTATTAATAATATTAGATAGTTATTATAATTCAATGACAATAACTTATTATTTCATGGTAAACTGCAACAGTTACAAACGGTTTTGCAGGTCACAGTGGCCCAATCATTGTTTATAATGTTATGTGTTTCATAAAATTTTCTATTTTGGTCCTTTTTCAGTTTAATAATAATAATAATCCCCAAAAAATATATATATTTTGGTTAATAATATTTTTTTTTGTATTGGACATTTCAGTTTTAGAACTATGTTATGAGTATTTTTTTTCTTTTAGATTTGATTTTTTTTACATTCGATTTTTTAATTACAATCTAAAGAAAAACATTATGTATTTTGTTTTGGAATTTTCAGAAGTGATTAATGTAAAAGTAATGTTAAATTACTAGATATTAAAATATTAGATTATTATTTCCTCGTACATTATGCATACTATGCATAGTTTCATAAGAGTATAGCTATCACAGATTCCTATAATGTTAAAAAGCAATCTCCATTACGCATTTTTATTTACTCATTGTAGTCCTGTTTAGAAAAAGATGATAAAGCGATTCTTTTATTTTTTAAGAAAATATAGGGCAAGTGTTAAATTTTGTGAAGTAGACGTTTTGGGAGTAGTCGTTTTGAGAAACAGACTATTTGGGAACTGGTCGTTTTGGGAAAGTGGACGAAATGGGAAATAGACATTTAGGGAATTACCATTTTGGGAAGTGGACGTTTTGGGAGGGTGAACGTTTTGGGAAGTTGTCGTTATGAACCTAAAGGCCCTATTACATGGGACTTAAACATAACTGGCGAAATGTGGGTGTACAAATGGGTACACCTCTGCCTAACCCTTCGGGGATAACAGGCGTGATGTTATGTTATGTTACTTGCCACGCGCCTTCCCCTTCCCCTTTTTTTCTTTTTTTTTTCGTGGGGAAATCCTCATGGATGCCCTCCGTTTGGGGATAACGGAGGGGTATGTCGGACTCTTACCGACCAAAACCCCACGGTTCCTCCTGCTACCATAAGTCGGGAGCCCGGTACTCGCATTATGCATGATCCGCGCCCCCGACTGGAACGCGCCTTCCCCTACTACGCTATCCGCATTTTCCGCTGTTCTTTTCTGATTAATTTCGTCGACTTGTCGAGCTTCATCGCCTCGGCGCTTTTTTGGTGGTCACCCCTGTTGATTCTTTCAGCAGTTGCAGTCGTTGGGAATAGTGTGGCGGGCTGCCTTAAATAAAACAAAAAGTACTTCCCCGGACGACATCGGCCAAGGAAAACATCGTGAGGAGACCGTAACTTATTAATATATAAGTCTGAAATCGCCAATCCGCCATGAGCAAGCGCGGTGATCAATGCTCGTGCCTTCTCTGTATGAGAAGAGGCCTTTTCTCTGCAATGGGACAGTAATAGGCTGGTATAAATACTAGCCCGGCTAAGCTCCTTGATAAAGAGCTCTAGCACAATATAGGCTTGTCCAAATAACCTGACCTTGTTCTATGATTGTCTTATGACCTTCAACGGCGCCGTACTAGGTTATGACGTCACTAATATTGATCGTGACTAACCGTCATCAGAGACAACTCGGCTCATGTTTTGTCCCCGTTAAATATATCCTGCGTGGCACGAGTCGCTGTTGGTCCTGCACCTGATCGCTTTACGGTCGTATCGGGTTGCCGTTCATGGGACTAGGGCAGCCTTTCCCAAAGTGGGCGATAACGTCCCCTTGTGGGCGCTGCAGGCCTAAAGGGGGGCGGTAAGGGTGAGGCCAAACGAACGTAATTTTGTCAGTCGTGAGTTGCAGAAATTCCGCTACATTCGGTTTCATATAAAAGTCCTATTTGATTCACACGGCGACGCAAAATGAGTTGTCTGCCGACTCACATGCATTATTCGGACCGAATTGAGTTTGCGGGGGGCGAGGGGGCCGACGCACCGCCGACGTTGGATAGTAGGTAACTGAATAAAATGCGCTCGTCTGGCATCCCAACAGAATTTCTGCCAGGCAGAATTTCTGCGACCGAAATTCTGCGACTCACGACTCACAAAATTACGCTCGTTTGGTCTCACTCTAAGAGATCCAGAAAAAAAAATCGAGACGTGTAGAGGCTTGGAGAGCGATTTGTAATTTCATCTACTAGGTGGTTTTTAAGTAGGGGGAATAATGGGGGCGCTAGAGAATGATTTATTCTCAAAGGGGTCAGTAGACAAAATAAGTTTGGGAACCTCTGGACTAGGGTTACCATCGTATCCCGGGTTACTTAACCCTTTGACGGCATGGGCCATGCCGTCTGTGACGTCCTGAGCACTTTTTGATTTTACGTCCATAGTCTCTGGCGTCTGACGTCTCTGGCGGTCAAAGGGTGGTTAGGGGATTCGTTGGCCTAGTGGTCGCAAACCGCGACTGCTGAGTATGAGGTCTTGGGTTCGATTCATAGGTCGGGCAAAGTGTTATTGGGTTTTGCCATCAGGAATTTCTCAGTAGCAGCCTCGGAGTCTGGATTTGTGCCCGGTTGATGGCAATAAGCTCGCCCCCTATTACATGGGACTTAAACATAACTGGCGAAATGTGGGTGTACCAATGGATACACCTCTGTCTAACGCTTTGGGGATTACAGGCGTGACGTTTTGTTATATGTAGTTAGAAAATGCCTACAATATACCTGTATTTTTTACTTTTTGCCTTGATGTCAGCTGAGATGAGTTTCCGACTAGTTTTTGAACGTTAAAAACAAGGAAATTGACCTTCAGGTGTGCTATTGTCTTAGTCTGTGAGTACATACAATCGCGTTTTTTACTTGCTGTTGTGTATGTATGTGTCATAGGTTTCACTTGAAAACCGTGTCTTGTCAGGCGAGTAACTTATTCTTCAGGTAGGGTTGCCAACTCTTTGTGTTAAAAATAGTAGTTTTAAAATGATTATCGATAGAGTGCCGTGGAGTTTCTTGCTCTTTCTTCTCCATAGAGGCCTACCTCCGTTTTGGAACGAGCAACTAGCTTCAACTTTCTGACTAACTGACCGACTCCTTGACAATTCAAAAGTGCCTGTAAACGGTCTAATTAAAATAAATGTTTTGACTTGAAATAGTAGGTAGGTAAAAGGTGAACGTACTGTCAACTTGACATGCCAGAATAGGGTAGATGACACCACCAATCAATTGACGTACTTTTTATGATCTGTCAAAACGCGATTCTCCCATAGATTTTGTATAACAAAACTCAACTGTGACGTCACTTTTGTGCAGACTCAATTGACTAACTATTTATTAATTTGAAAGCAGTTAAAAATCCAATTTTACAGTGATTTGAAAATTAATCAGGTTTTCAGGGCCAAAATAAAGTGTTTCTTTATAGAAGTTATGTCTTGGAATTATTGGTTAATAGTGTCATCTACCCAATTGTGTTCAGAAATACAGTTATTGCCGTTTCGTTTTACGCTTATTATACATTTTGAAATAAAAATTATTGCTTTGAGTTTTATGCCCGGTTAAAAATATAGTAGTTTAGCCTAATAAATACTATTTTTTTAGAAATATTGTAGTCGGGTGTCCAATACAGTAGGATACTATATTAGTTGGCAACCATACCTTCAGATATTTCCGAATTGTTAGGAAAACCTAAACGCAATCGTAAGAGCAAAATTATGTTTAACTTTCCTGTTTTTGTTGTTTTTATCACTTGAATTCTCCGCTGACTGTTTAAAAGCTAATATAAATCGGGTCATAATATGACGGTAACGAGCAAATACGGTTATGGGCGGAGGCCCGTCAGGCAATCGGTGACCGATCTTTTGTCGGAGCGTAGTAAGGTACGAATCGGTCCGATAGTCGGTCGGTAAAAAGTCACGTCAGACTTTGTATAGGGCAGATTATCGGATCAAACGATTATTTCATAGTTTCGTAGGACCGACATTTTGTAGGACGTCTGCGTTGGTATATTGGAATTTATATGGTTCATTCCTCTCCGACAAAAAGTCGGTCACCGATTAATCGGACGTGTCCCCACACGTCGGGGCCGTTATTTATTTTATTTTAACTATAATTATGGTTGAAACCAATTACAATTAAAGACACGAAACTTAAAATTAGAAGAAAAAATATTTATTTATCCATTCCAAACATACAAATAATAATAAATATCCTTCGAGGGGCATCCATTATTTACGTTACCTTTTTGGCGATTTTTCGACTTCTCGGCCTATGTATCTTGCAGCGTAGGAAGTTTCATTAAAATCGGTTCATTCATTTCCCAAATATTACACGTCGTAATGGCCTAAAATTCATATAAACTTTCTAAAGTTTATCTTGGACATCACTGACATCGGTGAAGGAAAACATCGTGAGGAAACCTGGACTTGTACCAGCCTATTACTGTCCCACTCAAACCATGTCAGAGGCCCTTGAGGCGGTTTAGAAACTCTGACACTAGGGTGTGTGGGGTTGTAAGACCTTACTGCCCACACAACAAAGAAGATTTCCTATAATTTGAACTTGAAAGTTTATATGAAATGCCGTACGATCTTGACTTGCTCGATGATCGCGAATGTGATAAGACACTTAGGACTAGGGTTGCCAACCCTACTATATAAACTCTTTTGCAAAAAAAACGGGCACTTTAGATTTTTTTCTTACTTCAATGAAGAAGAACAAGAAATAGGTTTTATTAATTTGACGATGTATTGGCATGTTATTTGAAGCATCCTGGCATGATTCTTTACGTTTCAAATTTAAAATTAATAAAATAAAAATAATTATTATTGTGGATTATTCTAAAATTGCTTTACTAATGGCGCGAATTGCTGAAACGATTTTTAACTGATTACGATATTTTTAAACTTTTTGGATATTTTCTGCAAATTAAACAATTTAATCTTTCTTTTTACATTAAATACCACTTTTTGATATGAGTGATAAAGCGATAAGGGCCGGTATAATTATAGCCCTACTTGAAGAAGGTTGTTCGCAAACTTTACGTGTCTCAGCGGCTAAATGTGAGTCGTTCAACTGTCCAGAGGACTTGGCAACGGTATCAAGAGACCGGTTCGGTCAAAAGAAGACCCGGTTCGGGAAGAAAACGATGCTCAGAACCAAGAGATGACCGCTTTTTGGTGAGTCAGGCGTTGCGGAATCGTAAGGCGTCAAGTGTGGACCTGAAGAAGAGCCTTGAAGAAGTAAGAGGAGTAGAAGTTAGCTTGTGGACGGTCAGGAGGAGGCTTTTGGCTGCCAATATCAGGAGTTACCGCCCAGCTCGGGGCCCTAAATTACTCCGTGAGCACCGTGTTGCTCGACTTCAGTTTGCTCGGAACTGTGCTTCATGGACTCTGGGGACTGGAATAAAGGATTTTTTTTTGATGAAGCTAGAATCTCTTTGTGTGGAGAGGACCGACGCCGGCAAGTGCTGCGAAGACCACGGGAACGCTATGTGGAAGTGTGTTTCGAAGAAATCACTCCTTATGGCGGAGGCTCCGTTATGTTTTGGGCAGCAATTAATTCGACGGAGCGTACGGAGTTAGTTTTCATAGAAAATGGAACATTAAATGCACACCGGTACATAATGGAAGTCCTAATTCCATATGCACAACCCACATTGACTGCACTTGGGGAAGATTCCATTTTTATGGACGACAATGCTTGCCCGCACCGTTCTGGCGACGTGGAAGCGTACATGCAAGAAGTTGGGATCCGTCGTTTAGATTGGCCAGCTCGAAGTCCTGACCTCAATCCAATTGAGCATGTCTGGGATGTTCTAAAGAGACGGGTAAGATCAGTGCAACCTGCTCCACAAAACATCAGGGAGCTAAAAAGAGTCATTGCAGAAGAGTGCGAATGTATTCCTCAAAACGTTATAAAAAACATCGTGAAAAGCATGCCCAGAAGGATTCAAGCTGTGATTTTGGCAAGAGGAGGTCACACTCGTTATTAGGTTTTTACATTTGTAACTTTATTTAATTAAAAAAAGAAAAAAAAAAATCTTGTCTTATTTGCCGACCACTTCTTATTGTTTGGGCGTGTACATCGGTTTTAAAGAATCCATCGTTTTTTTTCTTTTAATTGCCCGAATTCACTTCACGCGCATTAATTTACACGATTATAAGTATACAGACTACGTCAAAGAAATAAATTTCATTTAATTAACTCAAATCGACCTTAGTACGTAAATTTCCTTAGGTGCCCGTTTTTTTTGCAAAAGAGTGTATATAGTATCCTACTATATTAGAGCCCCCGCCTACTATATTTTTGGAAAAAAGATATAGTAGGCGAAACTACTATATTTTAAAGGCATCAAACTCTTAAGCAATAATATTCGTTTCATAATGTCTAAGCGTAGACGAAACATCTGTATTTATTTCTTAACGATTCTGGAATGTCAAGTTGACAGTTACATCCAATAGACAGTTTTTCGATTTTCGCGCTCTCGACTTCGTGTTTTTGTAACGACTTACTTAGTTAATTAATATTATTAGTCATTTTGTATGGTGTCTCTTCCATAAAAGCCATTATTGAAGATTTGAAGTTAAATATTTTTTATTTCCAAAATGAATAACAATGGTAATAAAATTATTATGGTGAAATTAAAAGGACGTTGGCACTATAACGCCTCCACGAAAAAAAACAAAGTGGCTGCAGAAGTTTAAAATCTGGAAGTCTAAATACAATTGGATAGTTCGCCATAATGGAAAATGCACAAGAAAGAGATTGGCATGAATTAAATTTAAATTGCAGTAACAGCTTAGAGGCATTTCTTAAAAATAAAAATGTAATAAAGGCTAAGAGTAGCAAAAAAATATTCTTTTAATTAAGAAGTAAAGTACCTATTTTGGAACCTACTATATCGAGGGGCACGGCAGTGCCCCCGCCAAGTCGAGCAAAAAAAAGCGGCACGGCCGTACCATACTTTTCTCGAAGCAGTTCAGGCCATTTTCGACCCCTTATAACTTCGTTGTGGATTAAACTAGAAGCCTGTATTTCTAGTTACCAAGCAAGCATTGTATAAACATGGTATATTCCAAATTTCATTCAATTTGAACCAGTAGTTTAAGAATTATAACTAGTCAAAGTTCTTAATTTTGTCACTCACTGACTGACCGATCATCAAAAGTCTAAAGCACTTCTAGTAGACATAGAAGCTTCAAATTTTGAATGCAATTAGTGTTTAGTGTATATATCAAGGAAAAACTAAAATATTTTGCAATTTCAGTCCAGTTTTCTAGATACACCAATTCTTAAACCGATCATCAAAAATCTAAAGCACTTCTAGTAGACATAGAAGCTTCAAATTTTGAATGCAATTAGTGTTTAGTGTATTAATCAAGGAAAAACTAAAATATTTTGCAATTTCAGTCCAGTTTTCTAGATACACCAACTGCATAAATAACTTTGTAATCCCATATGACATGATATAATCTTAAAGGATTACAAAGTTATTTATGCAGTTGGTGTGATCATCAAAAGTCTAAGGCACTTCTAGTAGATATAGAAGCTTCAAATTTTGAGTGCAATTAGTGTTTAGTGTATAAATCAAGGAAAAACTAAAATATTTTGCAATTTCAGTCCAGTTTTCTAGATGCACCAATTCTTAAATTTGAACTGCATAAATAAGTTTGTAATCCCATACGATTATATCAGGTCATATGAGATTACAAAGTTATTTATGCAGTTGGTGTATCTAGAAATCTGGACTGAAATTGCAAAATATTTTAGTTTTTCCTTGATTTATACACTAAACACTAATCACATTAAAAATTTGAAGCTTCTATGTCTACTAGAAGTACCTTAGACTTTTGATGATCACACCAACTGCATAAATAACTTTGTAATCCCATATGACATCATATAAACTTAAAGGATTACAAAGTTATTTATGCAGTTGGTGTGATTATCAAAAGTCTAAGGCACTTCTAGTAGACATAGAAGCTTCAAATTTTGAGTGCAATTAGTGTTTAGTGTATAAATCAAGGAAAAACTAAAATATTTTGCAATTTCAGGCCAGTTTTCTAGATACACCAACTGCATAAATAACTTTGTAATCCCATATGACATGATATAATCATATGGGATTACAAAGTTATTTATGCAGTTCAGTTATTTTCTACAAAAAGAAATGAGATGCCACCAAAAACAAAACTTGTAAAAATTCCAAGTCTCGCAACTCAGTTCTTCTACCGTAAAAAGTTGTGAGATCCATGTAATACCAAGTCAGTCGATTTATTTAGTCCCTACTTATGGGACCTTCTGTCTTAAGTTATTACGTAATTAGCATTTATGTTTAATTATAATAGATTGACTTGGCCATCGCATGAAAACAATGCCATCAAAACAAAACTTGTAAAAAACCAAGTCTCGCGACTCAGTCAGCGCGATTTTGCTATCGCACTAAACAATCTTATTACTACAATATGTATTGATTGTGAGTTACATTGTGTTTTCATGCGATTTCCAAGTCAATCTATTATAATTAAACATAAATGCTAATTACGTAATAACTTAAGACAGAAGGTCCCATAAGTAGGGACTAAATAAATCGACTGACTTGGTATTACATGGATCTCACAACTTTTTACGGTAGAAGAACTGAGTTGCGAGACTTGGAATTTTTACAAGTTTTGTTTTTGGTGGCATTTTTTTTAACATTTTTCTTACCTACTATATTTTTATGGGTAATAATTTTAGAACTACTATATTTGACCGACAAAGAGTTGGCAACCCTACTTAGGACACTAGCACTCGCCGCTCTCGACTATCAAGTCACCTGTAATAAATAGTCCTCCACTGATAAGCGAGTCATCGACCTTTTTATCATCTATTAATATTATGTAAACAACATTTATTTATCTACTAGCCCTCTGCCTGTGGCTTCGACCGCGTGGTTTCTTCAACCGCCTGCTACAATACGCGCCACGAAAGATGAAACTTGTCACATCACACAAACTTTTATTTCTTACTAGCTGTCCGCCGCGGTTACACCCGCGTCTTTGGTTACTGCTCCGCTCCTGTAGGTCGTAGCGTGATGGTATATAGCCTATAGCCTTCCTCGATAACTAATCTATCTAACACTGAAAGAATTTTTCAAATCGGACCAGTAGTTCCAGAGATTAGCGCGTTCAAACAAACAAACAAACAAACAAACACTGCAGCTTTATAATATTAGTATAGATCATAACATCACGCCTGTAATCCACGAAGGGTTCGGCAGAGGTGTACTCATTAGTAGACCCACATTTCGCCAGTTATGTTTCAGTCCCATGTCTGCGAGTGCGAGCCTATTGCGACTCGTATTTGATCAGTTTTTTTTTTTGAAAGTGATTACTAAAATGACCAAATGTTTTTTTCAGGTGATACCATGTGTCCACCCCATCCCAGCTGGCATGTACCCTGGCCGCATGATCAGGGTACAGGGGAGCTGTCCGCCTGGCGCTCAGAGGTAAACACTTCAAAGTCAAAGTCAAAGTCAAATCATTTATTTCAATTAGGCCATTACAAGGCACTTTTGAACGTCATTTACAAAAAGAAAAAGGAATTGAATCTAGTTGCACCTTCCAAAAGGTAGTTTTGTATGGAGAAGAATGGGCAAGAAACTCCATACGTACTCTTTTAAAATCAATGTTTACAATATTTGTATACAGAATCATACACGACATGGCACGTGAAAGCAATGTATGTACCCTATATAAAAACTACTAAATTATAATAATTTAAAGGTATTACAAATTAAGAATTTAAAGGTAAAATATATGTTCAAATATACATAGTGTTCACGTGTTTACAAAATATATTAGAACTACAGACGACCACTCTTAACATCTTCTGACATCCATAGATGAATTGCTGACATGTGTCACCCGCACCATCATAGGACGTATGGAATATAACTTATTTCCAAAATGTCACCGTCCTTTTCTCTCGCTGTATGTCAGTAAGAGATGCCAATTCTCTAATTTTAGTGTAGTTTGTGAACAAGCGAATCGGCACCAATGACAGCTAAATAACGTACTTATTCTCCACAGATTCGCCATCAACTTCCAATGTGGACCAAACACTGATCCTCGAGACGACATCGCCCTGCATCTGAACTTCCGTTTCGTGGAGATGTGTGTCGTACGAAACCACTTGACAGCCATGAACTGGGGGGTCGAGGAGACCAGTGGAGGCATGCCTCTGAACAGGGGGGACTCGTTCGAGGCTCTGATTCTGTGTGAGCCTCATGCTTTAAAGGTGAGAAATGATGAGCATTATTTTGTTGTACAGTTAACAACAAAAGTCGATTAACAATGTTATTTTTTTATATAATTCAAACAGACACTAAACACATAATGTATTCTGGCTTTCAGAATTTCAGGCAATAGTTAAGAGTTTATTACATACCTTAATTTTATACTCATTACGTTTTACTTTTAATATTGTACTTAATAATTAGGATTTAAAAACCATAATTAATGTTAATCGACTTTTTACTCAATACTCAATTTTTTATTGCATTCCATATAAACCTTTTGTTGCTGACTGTACGTTGATCTGTTCTCTGACCTGAAACTGGGTAAGGGAACAAACTAAAAACAAATGGCGCTTTTGAAACACAAAATGGCCGCGCAATAAACGCGCTTCGATCGATGTTATTCAAACAAAAAAAATGTGAAATTGGTATTTGTATTACCTTACCCAGTTACTGGGTTGTGGAGGTCAGATAAGCAGTCCCTCCATGTAAATACTGGTATTCAGCTGCATCCGGCTAGACTGGAAGCCGACCCCAACATGGTTGGGAAAAGGTTATTATTAGGAAAGGTTATTATTGAGAAAAGGTTATTTAAGGGAAAGCAATTATTCAATGAAAACTGATCTGATCCTTAGTGTAACATACTCTTCTTAATTTTTATTTATTGTATGACCCACAGGTGGCACTAAACGGCATCCACTTCTGCGAGTTCCCTCACCGCATCCCGTTCCAAAGGATCAGCCACCTGACGGTGGACGGTGACGTCATGGTGCAGCTGATCAGCTTCGAGGGCGCCCAGCCTCCGCCACAGCAGATGTACATGGTCAGTATATAGAGATTACTATAACATGGCGCGCCCCTCCACAAAACGTTTGAAAGTATTTATAAGACTCACAACGCATGTGTGCGTACTGAGACGGCTCTCGAAACAAAAACAAATAAGCGATTTGTTGCTCGACTAGCAGCGTCATTGATTACTCATTATTATTAGTATATGACACGTGCGTTGTCTTACGCGGTCGGCTAATTATGATCAGTTGACCAACAAATCTGCCGGTCTGTTACTGGAGACAATTACACTATTACTGCTACAGTTACCGGCACGTAAGTTGGCAAAAGTTTTTGTAGTGGGGGAAGTTTGCGCACGCACAATTTCATACATTTTTATATGCGCGAACTTCCCCTAATACGAAAATCTCTTGCCAAGTTACGTGCCGGCGAGTGTACATACAAACTCTTTCATAAATCCTATGGATGTGACTACACACATTGAAGTAGTAATATGGAGGGGCGCCATGTTATAGTAGATTATCTCTACGGAATACTTCGTCTGCGAATCCGACTCACATTTGACCAGGTTTTGTAACCTTCAAAGCAGAAACGACAGGGTGTTATGAGTTTGACGTGTCTGTGTGTCTGTCTGTCTGTGGCATCGTAGTTCCCGAATGGATGAAACGATTTTGATTTTTTTTTTGTTTCAAAGGTGAATTGGTTGGGATTGTTCTTAGCTATGTTTGATAAAATTAGGTCCAAGATGGCCGATGTTGAAGGATTTTTTTTTTTTTTTATAGTAATTACCATTGTGTTTTTTTCTCAATTCCAGTCTGAGCCACCTGCATACGGCCAGTATGGAGCGCCGCCTCCGGCCTACGGAGCTCCCGGCGGCTACGGTGGTGCTCCTCAAGGTAAGACCACTCTCTTGTATGGATATAATATGAATATGAATATAGCATGTAAAATATACATGGTGTAAAAATACATCACATAGCTGAACTGCCTTGTTGGTGTAGTGGTCGCAAAGCGCGACTGCTGACCATGAAGGTCTTGGGTTCGATTCCGAGGTCGGGTAAAGTGTTATTGAGTTTTATGCTTATTTATTTGATGTCTTGGGTGAGGTTGGGAATTAGTGTAGCTTGGGGTTATTATGGATGAACAACCAAAAAGCGTCCATGCCGCACGGTTTTATGTGTATATGTTTGTAACATCGTATCTCCGAAACGGCTGGACCAATTTTGATTGAGCTTTTTTTGTAGAATTTGGTTGTTTGTCAAATATTTAAGAAAATTTTGGTTCGTATTTGGTAGAATTAGATTTAGTACATGATTTTAGATCCGCCAGCTTTGAAATTTGACGTCGCCTTTTAAAAAACCTGTTCCGTGGGTTGCATTGTGAACGGATCACTCGTAGGTCCTCATACCCTCCTCCCCCTTTTAATTTTTAACTTTTATTTATATTATTATCTATCTATATACATATAAAATGCTTTGTCCTGAATGACTGACTGACGGATCAACGCACAGCCTAAACCGCTGATCGTAGAGACCTGAAACTTGGAGGGTGTGTTCTTTGTATGACCTAGGCATCCAATAAGAAAGGATTTTCCCAAATTCTACCCCTTAGGGGATGAAACAGGGGTGAAATATTTTAATGCTGGGTGATCTGGATTCGTCTACTAAAGCGTTGGTAATAGGTATAAGTCGATGTCTTACTGCTCTGTTAATAAGGGTGCTTTTTCAATGTCGTTTCGTTCTTTCTTCAATTGCCTTCTGATGCTGGTTGAATTAATTATACCTAATAAACTAATTGTTTTTGCAAGCTGTTAGTGATGCGAATGAGAAGTTTTTCAGAGGCGTACCCAACGACCATATATACCTAGACTCTTAATAACAGACGACCGATGTCTGTCAACACATTAGGCATAAAAGTCTTATAACCATCGTCACTCACCAAGTTCGTATTAGTTTCGACCACTCCTGTGAGCCGTAAACATGCACTGACCTTGAGTTAGCCAATCAGAACGCAGTACCCCGTCCCCCTCGTACCTCAGCAAGTTGGCAGAATAGTTTTCGTGCGTTAGATCGTGTATTAGGCGTCTATAGGCTGTATGGTCGTTGGGTGTACCCATTAGTACACCCGCATTTCGCTAGTTATGTTTCAAGTGCCGTGTAATAGGGGGCGAGCCTATTGCCATCAACCGGGCACAAATCCAGACTCCGAGGCTGCTACTGAGAAATTCCTGATGGAAAAACCTAATAACACTTTGCCCGAACTGGGAACGATTCTACACTAGTATTATAAAGAGACTGCCTCGAAGCGCGACTGCTGAGCATGAGGTCTTGGGTTCGATTCCCAGGTCGGGCAAAGTGTTATTGCGAATTTCTCAGTAGCAGCCTCGGAGTCTTTGTGCCCGGTTAATGGCAATAGGCTCGCCCCCTATTACATGGGACTTAAACATGACAGGCGAAATGTGGGTGTACTACATAGTGCAGCTTTTTGAAGCAATCGTGTAAAAATATTATAGCATTCGCATCGCTACAGTTTATGGAACCCTTTCCTTATATTCGGCATGTTTTCTCTGCATGATATTAATTTATAATTAATGTAGCTGTATCTATTAGCTTATAAGCTTTATTATATTATATAATATATAAATATAAAATGTATATTATAGGGTGTATAAATATAATAATAAAAGTAAAGTACATAATTATATAAAAGATTTTTTTACCGGGATCACTTTTAAATAATACTTTGACCAGTTAATCTAAGAAAAAGATTTTTTACAATTCTGTAGTTATTTTGAAAGGATTTTTTGTATTATCAACTCTGCCCGGTCAAAGTGACAGTGGGTCAGTATTAACATTGCCCGTTTTGAAATAAAACGCGAGTGTTTTTTTTTTGTATAATACACAAAAAGGTAAGTGTACCTTTTTTTTGTAAATAATAATTTGTTTTCTTTTTTTTTTTTTTTGACGATTTTGAATGATTCGTGCTTACCCCTTGTGTGTTATGTGGGTTTATGTAGCGGAAAAATCGGTTTTGATAATTAGTGTTTTCCGGTTATTGCATGACTCCTTATATTCCTCACGCACTAGGACGGTGCGGGTGACATTTGTCAAACTGTAGCTTTTCACTCTTGAACGTTACGGCGATTTACAATCATGATTGAATATTTTAACTGCACACTAGTATCATAGTTGTAAAATACGGAATCAGTAATAAGTAAGTTAATAACTAGTAAATTAAATAATGTCATTGACCTAGTTATGCGATTCTGACATACATAGCCAACGACCATATATACCTAGACTCCTAATAACAGACGACCGATGTCTGTCAACACACTAGGCATAAAAGTCTTATAACCGTCGTCACTCACCAATAGTCGCCAAGTTCGTATTAGTTTCGACCACTCCTGTGAGCCGTAAACATGCACTGACCTTGAGTTAGCCAATCAGAACGCAGTACCCCGTCCCCCTCGTACCTCAGCAAGTTGGCAGAATAGTTTTCGTGCGTTAGATCGTGTATTAGGCGTCTATAGGCTGTATGGTCGTTGTAAATAGCTGAATTGCTGACATGTGTCACCCGTACCATCATAGAAAGTATGGAATATAAAAACTATCCTAACACGGGTTGCTGTTTTAGTCTGACCTATAAATCTTTTCTATACATTTTTTGTACTTACACAGAATACGGGTGTTGACACCATCAGTCAATTGACGTATTTTTTAAAACATAACATCACGCCTGTAATTCTTAAAGGGTTAGGCAGAGGTACAGTCGCGGTCATAAGTGGAGTAGCAATTTACAAAGCAAATCGATTGACACTTTGGTTAAACTTACGACCTTTCAACGTCGTGTGCCAATTTTGAAGTGTACGTAGGTACTGTGTTATTACGTTCAAAAGTGCCTTATAATGGCCTAATTAAACAAATGATTTGACTTTGACTTTAACTTTGAATACATCACTTATACACACAGATGTAGGTACGGCCTGTACCGCGTGTTCACAGCAATTTAAACTTTAGCATGCTACTGCACTTATGACCGCGACTGTACACCCACATTTCGCCTGTTATGTGTAAGTCCCATGTAATAGGGGGCGAGCCTTTTGTCAACTATACTATTATACTTTTTATGACCTGTAAAAACGCGATTCCCCTATAGATTTCGTATGGCAATAGCAACCTGTGACGTCACTTATTGCCAACTCAATTGACTAACTATTTATTGACTAGCTGACCCGCCACGACTTCGTTCGCGTGGTATCCTACCCCTATCCTACCTCTACCCTACCCCTACCCTACCCCTACCCTACGCCTAACCTACCCCTACCCTACCCCACCCTACCCTACCCTACCCTACCCTACCCTACCCCTACCTTAAAACAACTGGAAATTGTGTGTCGTGATGGCCCAATGGTTAAGGCGCCCGCCTCTCATGCATGAGGTTGTGGGTTCTAATTCGGGCAAGAACCAATGTGAGTTTTTCAATTCATATGTACTTTCTAAAGTTTATCTTGGACATCACTGACATCGGTGATGGAAAACATCGTGAGGAAACCTGGACGTACTGTTCCACTCAAACCATGTCAAAAGTCCTTGAGACGGTTTAGAAACTTTGACACTAGAGTGTGTGGGGTCGTAAGACCTTACTGCCCACACGATGAAGAAAGAAGACTGCCTCGTTGGTCTAGTGGTTAGTGACCCTGACTGCAAAGCCGGAGGTAGTGGGTTCGATTCCCACACAGGACAAACTTTGTGTGATGAGCATAATTGTCTGTTCTGTGTCTGGGTGTAATTTATCTATAATATGTATGTGTTTATAAATTATATAAGTACTAGCTTTTGCCCGCGACTTCGTCCGCGTATATGTCGGTTATCGCGGACGCACACGAAGTCGAAGTCGAATAAAAAGTAGCCTATGTCCTTTGTTGGGGTTCACACTTACCCTGTACCAAATTTCACACAAATCGGTTCAGTAGTTTAGGCGTGAAGAAAAGACAGACAGACAGACAGAGTTACTTTCGCATTTATAATATTAGTTAGGATGTATATCAGTTGTCTGGTTACCATAACACAAGCTCTGGCTTAGCTTGGGATCAGATGGCCGTGTGTGAGTTGTCCCAAGATATTTATTACTATTATTAAGACTGGAAATTTAATTTAACTGTTGCTAAATCGTGAGTCAATTGAGTCGGTACAAAAGTGATGTCACAGCAGTCTTTTGCTATACAAAATCTATGGGGAGGGGTTTTGACAGCTTTTTGACAGGTCATAAAAAGTACGTCAATTCATTGGCGGTGTCAACTAGCCTACTGTTATTATTAACAATACTAATACAATACCAAATTATTTTACTGTGGGGGCAATTTTTGTGTCTATAAGAACGTTTAATCTAAGGGCGCGTTCACATAGAACGTCCGATTTTACAGGATCCGTTTTAACTGAACCGTCGCTACTGGAAGTAATATTCACACAGCATTTACAGGACCGATTTTAACTGATTCTTCGCTACTGGATGTCGGATCCGTATTTTTTACTGGATCCGTAATACTGTATTCTGTGTGAACTCGCTCATACAACTACATACGCTAATAACATATACGTTTAAACGGACCAGTAAAACGGAATGCTGCTCATTTTGTCGGATCGGTATTTTTTACTGGATCCGTAATACTGTATTCTGTGTGAACTCGCTCATACAACTACATACGCTAATAACATATACGTTTAAACGGACCAGTAAAACGGACGTTCTATGTGAACGCGCCGTAAGTCTCAATGTATCAAGAATGTTTCTTATTTTCTACCAAACCACCCTGTTCCTTCTGTTACCCTTTATGTTCCGGGGCCACGGTATCCTGTTAAGACGTCCCGCAACATTGATTGAAGCTTAGACGAGATTATTGGGATTTACTTTCCGCTATCTTTTTCAAATAAAACTCACATACACAAACAGCTAGACCTGGAACAAGTATTTGTAGGCCATGCAAATGTTTGTTCCGTGCGGGAATCGAGTCTGCGATACGCAATCTAGCAGTCGATCGCTCAACCGTGCCTCAAACACCTTGTGTTTTTTTTTAATATTGTTTTGAGTAATTTACCACTAGAATCTGATTTACACATGAAATTAAATGAAGCACACTTTTCAGTATTTTTTTAACAATTCGCTCAAGTTTTAAGACTGTTTTCAAAATTATTTTAACATTAATTGTTTTATACACATTTTTCAGGATATTTTTTTAATAATAAGCACATTTTCTCTACACGAAAATTTTCATAATTATACCAACATAAAAGTTTATTCAATTATGTACAAAATTATTAAATATAATTATCTGGTTGCTATATATGCTTTTAGTATAATTTAGAATTGGTGTTCGGATCAAAATTTAGTATACTTTTTTTTGTTGCCAAAGCTAAATTTTATTTATTTTTTGTAATGTTTCCTTTGCCGCAGGCTACTACTGACATGCTTACGATAGCGGAGAGAAAAAATACAGGTATTACATTCATTTTATTTAGTACTAATAGTCCATTCGCGTTAATAGAATAGTGTGTCGTGATGGCCCGGTGCGGTGGTTCAAATCCGGGCAAGTACCAATATGACTTTTTCAATTCATATGTACTTTCTAAAGTTTATCTTGGACATCGGTGAAGGAAAACATCGTGAGGAAACCTGGACTTATACCAGCCCATTACTGTCCCACTCAAACCATGTCAGAGACCCTTGAGGCGGTTTAGAAACTCTGACACTAGGGTGTGTGAGGTCTTAAGACCTTACTGCCCACAAGATAAAGGAAAATAGTATAGTGAGTCATCGTTGTCCACCGACATGAGCACTTTAGACGTAGGAACGATGGCAGTAGGGGTAGACGTGTTCTTGAGTGGAGACCGCGAATTGGCAAGCGTGAGGTGGGACGCCCTCAGGCTTGTTGGAACGAGGGTCTAGGCAGGGTTGCTGGTGGCAAATGGATGAGAGTTGCCGAGAATAAGTGGCGTGCGATTGGAGACGCTTGTGTCCAGCAGTGGACTGCTATAGGCTGTCGATGATGATGACTGGCACTGACCAATCACGTCGCAAATTATTTTCGCGTGATTTTTCTTACGGATCCCTAATTTTTTTTAAATATAATATAGGCTATGTCAACCGGCGATAGGGTTGCTTCCCAACAGTGAAAGAATTTTTCAAATCTGTTCCTGTTTCGGAGCCTTTTCAAAACAAACATTCTAATCTTTCCTCTTTATTTATAATACAAGATATTGTTTTGCATCCTCGTCAAATTTCAGGTGGTTGTCCTAAAAGACATAAATAATCAATTGAAAATACAGTACCGGGCAATAACTAATTTAAAGCGCGCGCGGGAGCGCGAGCGTGGCTAGGCACGTGCGCGAGTAGTACCTACGAAATTATTGAATGATCGTTGCGTATGCGTTGTGTATGTATTGTTTGCGTTTGTTTGTGTGTGAAAGCGCGGTTATAGCTAGTAACAGACGGGCCGCTTTTAAATACGGCTGGTTTACAATTATGGATTTCAGTAAACAGGAAAAAAAATATAAAAAATACCTACTCATTTTATTGTTGGTTTGGGTCGAGAATCATTAGCATAATTACGTCCTTGAATTTGACTAGGATGCAAATCAACAGCTTGTATTAATAGAGAAATACCAATCACCGTTCAGTTTCACTGATGACTCACTATTTTCTTAACGCGAATGGACTATAATTATAATTTTATGTAGGTTCATATTTTAAGCCGTAACACAAGCAACATAGTCGCTTTGAATTTGTTCAGCTGGGACTCTGTTAGAGGCAACCACGGGTCTTACGTCTTTTGTTTGGTTCCTTGGTGGAAAATCCTCATGGATATCCCCCGCCTGTGGAGGGGTGTGTAAGACTTAAAACTAAAAACCACCTCGGTGTTCCCTTCTCGCACTTTCGTCGGGGATCACGGGAACGTACTTGCCTTCCTCGATCACCGAGTGGTGCTGGCCCGAATATTGTGGGCCTCCTCAGGTCAGGGGGTTATTAAGGTACGATTCAGACCAACCGGCTCGGATCGGGCCGCATCGGAACGGATCCATACGCGTGCCGCGGCAGCCGACAGCGTCTGCTGGAATCCAACTTGTTACTGTATTTACGGGAATTAAAGTCATAAAGGCAATCATATGTCTAAACTAAAGAAATTAGTTTTTCTTCCGTATCCATTTTTGAAACTGTCGCTTGATAAACACAACTTAAATGATTCGACGCACGGCCGACCGGCTCCGAACGGACTCGACGGCAGCCGGTTGGATGCCGACGGCGCCGTACGGAGCCGGTCGGAGGTAACTATGCTTAAGTTGCATGCAAATATGAACTATAATTACTGTTGATACATTTCAATGTTCTTTACCGCATTGTAAAATGCCGCCCGGCCCGGCCCGGTGCGAGCCGGTTGGTCTGAATCGTGCCTAAGGGGTTTAACTCCCCATGGGATGACAACTACGGGGCTAGGAGACTGCTCAAATGGAGTCCTGGCTTTAAATTTTATCGTTAAATGTGGAGAAGTGAGTGTTGCTTGAGATTTTAATAAAATATGAACCTAATAACCATTAAAATAACGTCGATTTTACAAATTCGAAGTACATCTTTATACAAATTAGTATAGAATTAAATCATGCTTATACTTATTGGCAATTTAGAGTAATTTATAAGCATATAATTAGAGTAAAAAACTACACAATAGATTTAGAAGCTCCACGTAGATATGCAAGGAGATAATGAGAGAGACTTACCCCTCCCCAACACTGCAATTCACCCCCTTTTGAAAAGTTATGGGTAATTCAGTAAACAACATAGCTGGCAGAGCAGACTGCCGTTGGAGACGTAAGGGTCTTGAGTGGCGCCCACGCAGCCTTTCCCAAAGTGGGCGATAACGCCCCCTTGTGGGCGCTGCAGGCCTAAAGAGGGGCGGTAAGAGACCCAGAAAAAAAATCGGGACGTTGTGCAGAGGCTCGGGGAGCGATTTGTAATTTCATCTACTAGGTGGTTTTTAAGTAGGTGAAAAAATGGGGGCGCTAGAAAATAATTTGTTCTCAGAGTGCTGTGGGCAGTAGACAAAATAAGTTTGGGAACCTGTAGTGGTCGCACAGCGCGACTGCTGAGCATGAGGTCTTGGGTTCGATTCCCAGGTCAGGCAAAGTGTTATTGGGTTTTTCCATCAGAAATTTCTCCACGTTAAGGCCACGCTGCCGATTTAGGGTAAACTGTAATGGTAGTGGTGTCATTGTAAAAAAAAAAATACTATTCTATCTCACTCGCGAAAAAAAAATCGGTTGTCTGTAAAGTCGGTTTACTGACGATAGTTGAACGTGACAACGTCATAAGAAAATACTGATGGAATTATCGTTGCTATAAACAATTGACACCACATTCACTTTTCACTGCACTTCAAACTTGACGAAAACATGTAAATGTATTATTGTATAGCAGCTGTCCACGCGGACGCATCGCTCACTCAAGTAGGAGAGAGACAGATGTCGAACGCTGCTGAATGCGGAGGCCGATTGTGCCTCTTTGTCGCTCGTTCTGTGCTCTCGCTTGCACTTCAAGCCTTAAGAGCGAGGTAACGCCGCATGAGTCATGTTTTTTCGTGCGTGCAGCCGGCTCCATCGAATTATAAGACGTTGTCACGTCAAAAACGTCGAAAATAATTCGAGATTTGAAAAAAATCCTTTAAATATTTTACACCATTTTTTTTTGTAATACCTCTGGTATTTAAAATATTTCAATAATATGTTTTTTATTTCAGGTGCCTTGTAAAGTAAGAAGAAATGATGGGAAAACTTATTATTCAAAATATAACTAAAATCTTTTAAGACTCGAGATGGCACTAAAATTTTCAAAACTAAAACTTATTTATGTTTTTTTTTTTAACTACAAACCGAATTTAAAGGAAAAGTTTTAACTATGACACGAATCTCCTACATGTATAATAAAATGTATATTTCTTTGTACAAAGTTTACCAGTTATTATTCACTTTGACCAGAGGCAACAAATGCCGGCTAAAGTGGAAAAAAAAAGCTTTGTTTGTACAGAATAAGTGTGAAAGTGATTTTTGTAACAAATAATTCTTATTTTTGCGTTTTTTTTGTTGTTTTTTCCTTTAAAATCGGTTTTTTTTATATTATCACAATTTCTTATATTATTAAAGCTTGCCGTGGAATAATGTTTTACAATCACTGGATTTTTTTTAAAATCATGTTTTTTTTATTGTAGTCAGGAAAAGGGTATTTGAAATACTTTTTTAAAAATTAACTGCATTTTTATTATTTTGCTGTCTGTCTGTCTGTGCGCACAATTGTATCTCATATATTAAATAAAACCACAGCTGCACAAAAAGCGATACGATGCGATGAATAAAAAAAAAACTTGAGAGGTGTCAAGGGACACCCGCATGGAACGAAGTTATATGAGATAGAGAGAGAGAGACAGACAGAGAAAAACGCGCACGCCGCACGGCTTACAACTATAACAAAAAGTGTCGTTACAACTTTTGGTCTTAATTTTTTGCGTCTAGCCTCCTTTCGCAACGCGCGATAAGGAACTACGTTCCAAAAATTTGGCTGTCTCTGGAGGCTCGGCAGATGTGAAACATTTCAGTAAATATTGAAACTAATTAATAATTTTTGAATTGGTTATTATTAATTCACACTCAAAGTCAAGAGCGGTGTGGTAGTAGGGTTCATCGCGGTATGACATCGTCATGCCGTTTGTCGTCACGGCATTCGATTTTATTGCTATTGACGCACAATAGATGTTTCACATAAAAAAAATGCAATATAAAGTAAATTATTGATTTCTTATTCGAGCAAACTGGAATTTAATACCACACACATCAAAAGTGTCTAGGGATCAATATATTATTATTCCCTATATATTATTGATCCCTAGGCACTTTTGATGTGTATATTTTTTATACTAGTGCATTACTCAATCATAAATATGGCACTTGATTAATAAAAAACGAATTTTTTTTTGGTGTGGTGTCTTCTCTGTCACTCTATACCTGTCTTGACAGTCTCTTTCTATTATTATTATTGCATTGCATCGCTTTAGCAGCTGGTTTTTATCATTTAACAGATTTTTAAAATATTTCTTTTGTTCATTTTTTTTTTAACTTTTAAAATAATAAAGTTCCTGATGTTTTTCGGACAGGCAGCGCTTCGTTGAATCCTTACTTTGTAGCTGTAAGTCAAATGTCCATTGAAGCCAAAAATTTCTTTATCTTGGAGGTGTTGCAATGATTTTTTGAAAAAAAAAAAAAATTATTTTGTAAAATTATTTTCTTGTAATGCCGTCTTTTCTTATGACTTTTATCCTTATGAATAAAATTTTCACCCCGTATTTAAAAAAAAAAAATTAAAAAACATTTTTTTTAATATAATTATTTTTTTTTCTAATGAATCACATAAAATTGATTTTTTTAGTTTAACTAGTAAAATCATAAAAATAAAACATGTAAATTAGGTAAGTAATTTGCGAAGTATTTTTTTTAATCTTTCATAATCATAATCTTATCCTGCAATTTTTTTTTTTAATTAAAATTGAAATCTAAATCATTGCAACACCTCCTCTCTCTGGATTTAAGGATATTATGTTTTTTATTCTGATAATAATCTATAATTATTGTTATTATTTCGTACATAAATTATGTAAAAAAAAAGTTGAAAGAAAAAAAAATAATTTTAGTAGAAAACGTGTACTCATGTTAAAAAAAAAACGCATTTACGCTTTGCATTTAAAAAAAAACTCTTTTGGCATTTTCAAAATTTTTCTTTCGACTGTGAAATATTAATAAAATAAATGGGGTAATTGACAAACATTTTATTTAAGACTAGCTGTCAGCCGCGGTTACACCCGCGTCTTTGGTTACTGCTCCGCTCCCGTAGGTCGTAGCGTGATAGCCTATAGCCTTCCTCGATAACTAATCTATCTAACACTGAAAGAATTTTTCAAATCGGACCAGAAGTTCCAGAGATTAGCGCGTTCAAACAAACAAACAAACACTGCAGCTTTATAATATTAGTATAGATTTTTCTTACCATCTAAGCCATGCATTTCAATTCTTTGTACCGTTAACAAAAGAGTTTACTGTACAGGCAGCTAATCGGAATCAAAATTTAATTTACTGATTGCCTCGATCTAGTAGTCGCTAGTCGTGACAGCTGAGCATAAGGTCTTGGGTTCGATTCACAGGTCCAGCAAAGTGTTATTGGGTTTTTCCATCAGGAATTTCTCACCTCGGTAATATGATTAGTTGTCAGACTTTCGGGCTTTTGTCAACCCGTAACGACTGTCAAAGATCTACGTATGACAGCCGGGACCACCGGCTTAACGTGCTTTCCGAGGCACGGAGGAGTTTGTGTATAATAATGGTCACCCATCCACGGACCAACCCCGGCAAGTGTAGCTTATCCTGATAGATCGACCTGTACGGCTGTTATTACTTAGCCACGAGATCCTCTTGCATACAGTAATTTTAATTATACTGTTGTCAATCACCCTATACATATAACACTACTCAATTAATTAATGTTTATTCTTCCATAACGTACTAACCCACATCAAAATGTCTACAACTTTTTCAAAGTAATAATTTTGTATATTTAACACTGAATATAAATCTATTCTAAGCACAAGTTTTAGATGTACAGTAGCGGTTATAAGTGGAGTAGCAATCTCACAATGCAATAGATTGACATTTTTTAACTTACGACCTTTCTACGCCGTGTGCGAATTCTGAGGTGTTCGTAAGTACTGTGTTAATACATAATCACTTTATACATAGATGTAGGTATGGCCTGTACCGCGTGTTCACAGCAATTCAAACCTTAGCATGCTACTGCACTTATGACCGCTTACTGTACATTGAACTGTTTTTGCTGTATAGTAATGTGACATATTTAATTAATTTAATTATTAAAATATGGCAGTTGATATTATAAACCAATAATTCCAAGACATAACTTCTCTAAAGAAACACTTTATTTTAGCACTGAAAACATCATTAATTTTCAAACTGTAAAATTTGATTTTTAACTGCTTTCAAATTAATAAATAGTTAGTCAATTGAGTCGTCACAGTTGTCTTTTGTCATTCGAAAAATATAGGAGAATAACGTTTTGACAGGTCATAAAAAGTACGTCAATTGATTGGTGTCAAAGTCAACGTCAAAACATTTATTTCAATTAGACCATTTACAGGCACTTTTGAATTGTCAAGGAGTCGGTCAGATAGTCCGAAAGTTGAAGTTAGTTGCTCGTTCCGAAACGGAGGTAGGCCTCTATGGAGAAGAACGAGCAAGAAACTCCACGGCACTCTTTTCAATTTGGATTTTACAAAATACTATTTACATTATTCTTGTTGATGTCTACTACCCATGTGTAGGTTGGATCTTTCTGGTAGAATAAAGCTTTACATGTTTATGTACGAGTTCATTTAGTCTCACAGTGTTTGTAGTTGCATTTGAAATGTAATGATTAAACTGTTGTATTACTTTTTGTATGTATTTTGCATTATTTAATATTTTAAAGTTAATAAAAAATATTAAATTTATTCTTGTTTGTTTTTTTTTTGCTGTTGATCCTTTTGTGTTCTGTGAACCTTAATCTATCTATTTATACACTAGCTGTCCGCCGCGGTTACACCCGCGTCATTGGTTACTGCTCCGCTCCCGTAGGTCGTAGCGTGATGGTATATAGCCTATAGCCTTCCTCGATAACTAATCTTATCTAACACTGAAAGAATTTTTCAAATCGGACCAGTAGTTCCAGAGATTAGCGCGTTCAAACAAACAAACAAACGCTGCAGCTTTATAATAGAACTAGCTGTCCGCCGCGGTTACACCCGCGTCTTTGGTTACTGCTCCGCTCCCGTAGGTCGTAGCGTGATGGTAAATAGCCTATAGCCTTCCTCGATAACTAATCTATCTAACACTGAAAGAATTTTTCAAATCGGACCAGTAGTTCCAGAGATTAGCGCGTTCAAACAAACAAACAAACAAATACTGCAGCTTTATAATATTAAGTATAGTAGATATAAAATGCTTTGTCCTGAATGTCTGACTGACGGATCAACGCACAGCCTAAACCGCTGATCGTAGAGACCTGAAACTTGGAGTGTGTGTTCTTTGTATGACGTAGGCATCCGGTAAGTAAGGATTTTCCAAAAATCACTTCCTAAGGGGATGAAACAGGGGTCCAAAGTTTGTATGGAGAAATCAACTTTGACGGGGACGAAGTCGCGGGCAGAAGCTAGTTTGGTAATAAATATCTAGACAGATTTTTATACAAGGTATAAGATTGCATCTTTGTCACATCAAAGATTATTTAACCTTTTGAACGCCATTGTCACATATAATGTGACAAAAGAAATCTTACCCTGAACGTCAACGTCACAAATATATGACAAAATATACGTCGCACCAAAAATGTAACGGCTGTAATGTTGTATATCGATGTAAGTTTTGGAATCCCTATTTTTTTATGAAGGTCATTTGACAGAAAAAGTAGCCTGGCGTCAGGGGTACGGCGATACGTTTATACTCTGGCGTTCAAAAGGTTAAAGATAATTAAAATGACCGCCTCGTTGGTCTAGTGGTCGCAAAGCGCGACTGCTGAGCATGAGGTCTTGGGTTCGATTTCCAAGTCGGGCAAAGTGTTATTGGGTGTTTCCATCAGAAATTTCTCAGTAGCAGCCTTGGAGTCTTGATTTGTGTCCAGTTGATGGCAATAGGCTCACCCCCTATTACATGGGACTTAAACATAACTGGTGAAATGTGGGTGTACTAATGGGTACACCTCTGCTTAACCCTTCGGGGATTACAGGCGTGATGTTATGTTATGTTATCTCCAGTTTGAAAGATAAATCATTTATTTAGTATGGAAGGGACCCAGTTACTGAGTTGTGGAGGTCAGATAGGCAGTCGCTCCATGTAAAATACTGGTATTCAGCTGCATCCGGTTAGACTGGAAGCCGACCTCAACATAGTGGGGAAAAGGCTAGGCAGATGATGTGTGATGAATTGATTTATATCAAAATTTTCGAAATACAGCATCGGAACGCGAATTGGCAAGGTAGTTTTTTTTTTAATTACTATTAATAGCTTTCTAAGAACTATATACAAAATAGTGCGCTGAATTGGGTGACAGACATGCGAGCAAGCAAGAGTAAGAACAGTCAACAAAAGAGACAGGTATGCAGGGTCGTCAGATATAGTTAAAAAATAAGGGAGGGGTCATCAAAATTTATATTTTGTGTTGCCTCGTGTTCTATTTCTTGTTAACATTATTTATTTCATAATACCTACATACATAGATTTGAGTGGCAACGCAGGGAGGGGTCGCCCTAGGAAGACCTACACTGACCTTATTGGTGAGGTTCTTCAGAAAGGTCAGGTGCGCAGTACTCGTAACCGGCGTGCTTGTATGACGAGATGTATGAACGTGGACGAGGCGAAAGGAGTATGTAAGAATCGCAGCAGGTGGCGTTCTGTGGTTTCTGTCTACCCCCATGGGAAAAAGGCGTGAGTTTATGTATGTATGTTAAAAACTAGATTAGGAATAGTTCATTAATTAATTAAAGTTTCAATCGAAGACATCCCTCCATTAGTTTCTAAGAAATCTTCAACTAAATCTGACGACCCTGAATACCCATCTCTTTTTAACCGACTTCAAAAAAAGGAGGAGGTTATCAATTCGTCTATATTTTTTTTTTATGTTTGTTAGCTCCTAACTTGCGACTGGGTGAACCGATTTTCATGATTCTTTTTTTATTTGAAAGCTGGTGCTTCTCGTGTGGTCCCATTGCCACCATTTCAATATCTGATGATGAACTTCGGAGATATGGAATGGAACTCCTCATAGAATCACAGCAGCAATATCGTAACAAGTGAAATTGCTTTGTTTATACGTGTAGTCGATGACTGACTGAAGGAAAAGGGGGGGTACGTCAACCTCCTACCAGTTTCCAAAATTAAATACATCGTGTGAGGTATTGTTTGAAAGGGCTTTTTGTAAGGATTTCAAACATAATTACACAAGCACTAAAAAGTGAAAAATAAAATGCTATTTTACAAAAAAAGATAACCGCCTTCAAAAACTACAAAATAAAAATAACTTTAGTTTTGGAAGTCGGTGGCAATACTTACCTACATAACAAAAAACAAAACCAAAGCCGCCGACTTCCAAAACTAAAGTTATTTTTATTTTGTAGTTTTTGAAGGCGGTTATCTTTTTTTGTAAAATAGCATTTTTATTGAATGTACACAATAAACAATGCTTCCAAGCATTTGACAATTTGTCAAATTAATTTTTCGTTCGAGAAATCGTGGTGTTGTATGTCAACTTTTCTGGCAAAATATTGGGCAAAGGCGGTCATTGAGGTAGAAATACTCGTGCTTGCTTGTACGAAGTCTGAAGACTGGGCAAAGTTGTATGGTGTGAGATGTCTGAACCGATAGTATTGACAAAATATGATGTCGAACAGTTTTCATTGATTGATTTATAATTAATAAGCAGATCCGACAGACGTTGGCCTGCCTAAACGTTTGCAGCGCCACCTACCGTGTCCATCCAGGGACGGACTTGTAAATCTAAACCATACAGGGGCCGACTCAAAAAAAAATCTTTATACAAATTGGTTAGTCATTTCAAGTGGGTCCAGCTGTTTAGGAGTTCAGTGAAATTTTCGTGAGAAAAAAATAAATAATAATACCAGCCTATTACTGTCCCACTGCAGGGCAAAGCCCTCTTCTCATACAGAGAAGGCACGAACATTGATCACCAGGCTTGCTCAAGGCGGATTGGCGGATTAATTACAATTCCAGGTTTCCTCACGATGTACCGATGTCAGTGATGTCTAAGATAAACTTATAAATAAATGTCTCGCGAAATTATAATTTTGTGAGCAATTGTAAACTCTTATATCTGCTGTCTTAAGTTCATTTTCAATACTCAATACTCAATTTTTATTGCGTTCCATATAAACCTATTACATACATTATAAATAATAAAGTAGAAAAGATCAATATGGACCCTGTCGGGCACAGTAAAATTTAGGAGAGAGATGGAGACTGCTCAAGCATATTATGTAACATCGACTCTTAATGAAGTAGTAAAAATACATGTTGGTTTAGACCAATTTTGCCCGGTCTATGGTTGCTGGTAATTTAGCTTTTCTGTCTATAACATTAAAGACACTTTTCGCATGATAACAAAATCGTCTTGATATAATTGGGAAAGGTACATAAAATTGCCAGATGTAGCTTCAAATACTTTCGCGTATATCCGAGTCACTGGCTCCAACGTTTTTTGGCATACACTTGACACGTGACGTTTGTCGTCCTACCGTCGTGGGTGAGGCCCGTAGACCGAGAAAAAGAAATTGAAAATGCTTGTTTAACAGAAAAGTACCGTACATTCCTTATGTGACGATTTCTGCCAGTTAAAATCTTACTGCAATATCTTATGACAATAGGCTCGCCCCCTTTTACATGGGACTTAAACTTAACTGGCGAAATGTGGGTGTACTAATGGGTACACGTCTGCCTAACCCTTTGGGGATTACAGGCGTGATGTTATGTAAATTTTACTGTAATGTAAAACTACGTTCCAAATATTTTTGAAAGTTAAATAAGGGTGAAGGGGCCCCGAGACGTGGAATACTTTGGGGCCTCGATAAGGTGACCTAATTCGGCCCTGCTTATAACCCTAAGTACCTATCTTTGAACACATTTTTTTTGTATTTTTCTATCTCGGCATTAAAAGTCAAGTGTTTAAGTATTTGAAGCTATGTCTGGTACCCCGGCCTTGTGTCTATTTGTGTAATTATATCCCTTTCCTTTCATTGTTACAGGATACAGGCCTGGCGGAATGGTAAGTAACTAACACGACAATATTATTATCTAATTTCTGTATATGCTGGTTAGGGTCAGCTCACACCGAGACGCTGCGCGCACACTTTAAAAGAGCGACTCAAAATATAACTTTATTTTCTACACGAAAAGATACACATTTCATTGTGAGAATTTAGAATACGTTACACCAGGCAGCATTACGCTTCGTGATGCCTCGCGGCGTAGAGCGACGCATCGCGTCGCAGCGGTGAATCGCCGGTACGCGCGGCGTGCAAGAGCGGCGAAGTTGCGATGCGTCTCACGGCGCGGCGGCGCGCGGCGCAGCGCGAAATCACTGGCTTCTTCCAGTATCGTAACGTCGCGTCGGGTCTCGGTGTGAACTGACCTCAGAACAATAACTAAAGCATAGAAGGCGCTTTACGACATTTGAAGTGTACGCTGTCATAGACAAAAGAGTATTAGCTAAATCACTGTTGTTTTTGTACTATTTTTACAAAAACACGTAAAACCAACGAAGCACTTCAATTGGCATGCGCCAATAAGCATTATACGAAAAAATGCGATGAACAAAGTCATATAAACTTAGTAACTTACAAACTTAGTACTATAAAGGTAGCCAAGGTATCCAAATACTTTGTGGCGATTTGCATTTTGAGCAACCTACATCTGTCTCTCTCTAATGCTGTTATGAGTGTATAAGAAAACAGAGACGACTATAATAGCTTCCTTCTATGCTTTAGTTATTGTTCTGAGGAACTGACCCTTTTAGCCTATTATTGTTATTCTCTCTCAACCAACCAGCTAAATACGCAGTCCGGAGATGTTATAGTGCTCAAGTGTGTGCGCAAACACAGGTGCACTACCTCTCTCCTCACTCTCATAGTGCGGTGGGACGGCAATCCGACACGACCGGGGACCAGGCGGGACCAACAGCTTAACGTGCTCTCCGAGGCACAGAGGTGTCGTGCCAACTTCCGATCTCCGGTCGCCTACTAAGAAATTAGTTTTTATTACAAGCTTTTATTTAGCTTGCACTGTTCGTATGTATGTATGTATGTAAGTAAGTTGTCCTTTCAAAATTTGCAAACCATTTTCCGACCATTTGTGGGTATCCTATTGAGCTGAAATTTTGCATACACCTTTAGTTCTGATGACAATACAATGTCCAATACTCAATATTGTAATAATTACAAATTAAAACTTGTTTTAAAAATATTTCTTTAATTAGTTTTTTCACACTTTTTTCTCACGAAAACGTTATTTCTCTTATTTCTCCGCTTCCTGATTGATAATTGAGCTGATTTTGTCGTATTCTAAGATAGAAAAATATGATTAATTTTTTAGAACATATCTCATCCATTTACATTTGGGCCCACGATTTTCCATGTCCTTTTCCCAATTCTTAAACCGATTCCTGCGACCGTGACAGGTAAAATAGTCAGCTTGCATTAATTAATATTTTTTTCCAGCCCCAAGGTCAAATGTTGCAAGCTCAGCAGCGAGGTGGCGGCGGCATGGGCACTGCCCTCGGTATGGGTGCCGCCGGTCTGGCTGCCGGCGGGCTGGCGGGCTACGCGATGGGCGGCGGGTTCCAAAGCGATCATCCGCAGCAAGACGTAAGATATTATTTTGTATTTAAAGCCATGATTTTTTGTAGTAAATATCTAACTATATGTATGTAGAGATAAACTACAATAACTTGACGCGCCCTTCCACAATTCAAAACGTTTGAAAGTGTTTGTAAAAGTATTGAAAAGATTCACAACGCATGTGTGCGTACTGAGACGGCTCGCGAAACAAAAACAAATCAGCGATTTGTTGCTCGACTAGCGGCGTCATTAATCACTCATCATTACTAGTATGGCGCTGCACTGACATACTCTATGAAAATGACACGTGGGTTGTCTTGCGCGGTCGGCTATTTATGGTTAGTTGACAAACAAATCTGCCGGCCTGCAACTGAAGACGATTACTCACAACTACATACAAACTCTTTCATACGGATGTGATTACTGCACACATTGAAATAGTAAAATGGAGGGGCGCGCCATGTTATAGTAATTGATCTCTATGTCCGTATGTTTTTCTTTTTAACCGACTTCAAGAACAGGAGGAGGTTCTCAATTCGTCGTAATCTTTTTTTTAATGTACGTATATGTTTGTTCACTGATTACTCGAAGACGCTTGACCGGATTTGGAAAATTCTTTTTTTGTTTGAAAATGTAATTTTTACTAATAACTGTCCTTTTTTTAACAATCTTTCTAAGGAGGAACCAGAAGAGGTACGTACGTATATTTTAGGGCCGCCCGCGAGTCGTCACCTGTTTTTTATCATGTCATTTAAAAAAATGTTTTAGCGTAAACGATTTAAAGCCCTTATTTGCCATTCAAGGCTTTATTTACTGTGTCGGAGCCGTGCAGGTATAAATGAGTAGGCAGCCAAAAAAGAAGATTCTTATAAAAAAAAAACATTTTATTATCAGGCAACTGTGGCCCATAGAAAAAAACACACAAAATAATCTTATAAAAATAAACTAATACATATTATAAAAGGCTTATTAAATAACTAAACACGTAGCGTCGGCGTCGTGTTGCGCTGCGTGGTGTCGCGTAACCGACCTCGGAAACGTCGATATACGACACCCTTCGGCCAAAAGTCCTCTTTCAAGAAGGTCTGCAGCTGGTGGGTAGGAACGCGTACCACAAACGACTTAAAGTTGACGTTGTAGCGCGATTCCAACCTTTCGACCTTTCTTGTTGACGACTTCTAGTGGGTCCTGCTCGCAAGGTCTAATAAAGCCAAAGAAAAAGCCACGGAGGTCACACCACCAACTTTTAAACACCCAGTTCCTAGTTCCCAGTTGCAAACATCCCTTTGTGCCTATTGGCCTACTTCTGTTCTGTCTCGTGCTTGTTTGGAGGGAAGTGGAATTTATATTTTTTCTTACTCCTCCGCTATTCTTTTCTGATTAAATTCGTTGCGGGACCCAAGACAGTTGAATCTCTTCGGGCCTCCTCGAGTCCTCCAGCTTCATTGCGTCGGCGCTTTTCTAGCGGTCTTTTTCTAGCGGTCTCCACTGAAAGAAAGAAAGAATCACGCGAAAATAACGCACATAACATAAAAGAAAAAGAAAGAAAAAGAGACAGAAAGACGATTAACAAAAGGTATTTATATGGCAGAGGTGAGTGGCAACGCAGGGAGGGGTCGCCCTAGGAAGACCTACACTGACCTTTTTGGTGAGGTTCTTCAGAAAGGTCAGGTGCGGAGTACTCGTAACCGGCGTGCTTGTATGACGAGATGTATGAACGTAGATGAGGCGAAAGGAGTATGTAAGGATCGTAGCAGGTGGCGTTCTGTGGTTTCTGCCTACCGTCATGGGAGGAAAGCGTGAGTTTATGTATGTATGTGTAACATAAAAGAAAAATTGAACACTAAAGCAAAATAAAAACAAGCTGGTATTAAATCTAAAAAAATTAAAAACAGGTAAATACAATTAAGAAATATGCGCTACTACTTACCGCGCGACACGGCTGACGCTCAGCATAATGCCGTGGTCCGTGCACGAAGGCAAAAAACCACGGCTCTGTTGATTCTAGCTTTTAGGAGCTTTTTTTTAGGTGGTAAAAATCATCAAATGACTCCTTCCGCCCTGGGTGGGGCAGAAGGGACTGTCAGACTTTTACTGACTAAAAAACCACCCTGTTCCTTCTGTAGCCCTTTGCGTTCCGGGGCCACGGTATCCTGTTAAGACGTCCCGCAACCTGGCTTTTAGGAGCTGCAGTGGCCATCCACTGCAACTCCAACAACACTGCCAATTTCCGAAAAAAATATTAATGGAAATACCTCAACAGCTAGTAAACTGCACCTTCCTCAGGGTCAGGGAGGTGAAATGCCTCAACAACAAGTAGTCCCTCCGAGCCAGGCACCTGCTGTGCCTGATGACATTTCCTACGGCGACTATGGCGATATGGGAAACATGGATATGGACTTCTGACTCTTGGGAGTACGCTAAGGTCCATGAACAGATCTAGGTATACTGTAGACTAGGACAGTGGTTCCTGAAGTATGGGCGAGCGCATATTGGATAGAGATAAACTACTAAAACTTGGCGCTCCCTTCCACATTACTATACACATCAAAAGTGTCTAGGGATCAACATCCCTAACATTGTTTAGGGATGTTGATCCCTAGACACTTTTGATGTGTGTATTTCAATGTGTTTGTATGTAGTTGTAAGTATTCGTGTTCAGTAGCAGGCCGGCAGATTTGTTGGTCAACTAATCATAACTAGCCGACCGCGCAAGACAATGCACGTGTCATTTTCACAGAGAATGTCAGTGTAGCGACATACTAGTAATAATGAGTAATTTTTGACGTCGCTAGTCGTGCAACAAATCGCTGCTGATTTGTTTTTGTTTCAAGAGCCGTCTCAGTACACACACATGCGTTGTGAATTTTTTAAATACTACTAGCTGACCCGCCACGACTTCGTTCGCGTGGTATCCTACCCCTACCCCTATCCTACCGTACCCTGCCCTACCCCTTTTTTTTCTCACGTTTTAAACCTCCCCTGGACTACACAAACATTTCAAAACCCAAATCAGCTAAATCGGCCCAGCCGTTCTCGAGTTTTAGCGAGACTAACGAACAGCAATTGATTTTTATATATATATAGTAGATATATAAAGTTTACAAACACTTTCAAACGTTTTGAATTGTGGAGGGGCGCGCCATGTTATTGTAGTTTATCTCTACTCGTGTTACTTCGAGTTGATTGAATTTGGTATGACTTGCTGTCGATTGAATTGTAGCTGCGTAACTTAGTAAAAATGACATAATTACTTAATACACAGCTTAACAGCAGTAGCAGCAGTATTTACATAATTTATATATCTTTTCGTGACGGGGACTTTAGTCGTGTGTAGAATTATTATCATTATTTAGGCAAAATATTTGGTTACATGTTATTTATAAGGAGATGAGTGTAGTTTAGGAGTTGCTATAGTGTAAGAGTCGGAGTTGTACTGTGGTAGTTTTGTTTTTATTACTAGTATAGTTTAGGAGTCCTTCCTTTATCGTGTGGGCAGTAAGGTCTTACGACCCCACACACCCTAGTGTCAGAGTTTCTAAACCGCCTGAAGGGCCTCTGTCATGGTTTGAGTGGGACAGTAATAGGCTGGTATAAGTCCAGGTTTCCTCACGATGTTTTCCTTCACCGATGTCAGTGATGTCCAAGATAAACTTTAGAAAGTACATATGAATTGAAAAAGTCATATTGGTACGTGTTTGGTAGTTTAGGAGCTTTCTGCACCTAGAGCTTCTGTAAGTGCCTATTACACTACCTAATCAGTATGGCCCTATTGATAGAGATAAACTACTATAACATGGCGCTCCCCTCCATATTACTATTTCAATAATAATGAGTAATTAATGACGCCGCTAGTCAAGCAACAATGACACGCTGATTTGTTTTTGTTTCGAGAGCCGTCTCAGTACGCACACATGCGTTGTGAGTCTTGTAAATACTTTTACAAATACTTTCAAACGTTTTGAATTGTGGATGGGCGCGTCAAGTTATCGTAGTTTATCTCTACGGTGGGCGTGGCGTGGGAAGTGCGGTCCAAAACACCAGATCGACCTAGCAGTGGGGCACTTCGCCGACAGGACTCTTCGCCGATAGGGCACATAGTAGATGTGAATAAAGATTATTAAAATGGTAAGGTTAGGTTAAAACTGTGACCCCCAGCCCTACGAGCGAAGCGATCGGTCAAAGTCAAAAAGTCAAAATCAAAAAGACAAAGTCAAAAAGTTAAAGTCAAAAAGTCAAAGTCAAAAAGTTAAAGTCAAAAAGTCAAAGTCAAAATATTTATTTCAATTAGACCATTTACAGGCAGTTTTGAATTGTCAAGGAGTCGGTCAGTTAGTCAGAAAGTTGAAGCTAGTTGCTCGTTCGCTGCAGCGGCAGGCGAGTGCCAGAAACGACAAGATTCTATAGAAAGAAATTATTCACATCTACTTTGAGCCCTGTCGTGAACAGTCCTGACGGCGAAGCGTCCTGTCGGCGAAGAGTCTCGTCGAACTAGTCTTGTCTGTGTTCAGTCTGTCGGCGATTAGTCGTACACTCATAAAAAAGGTGAAGTCTCGCGGGTGGCGCGCTGTCAGCTAAGGGTTGAATTTTTCAAAGCAATGTCGACCGGACAACTGCCAAATCGGAGCTGTTGTAATGGTATGCTGACCTAATTTTTAGACTTCAATTGAAAGCCCAACTTCCACTTTCAGGTACAAGCATCATCGTTCTCCGAAGACTTCGGTGGTGACGACTGGTTAAATTGAAGGCATCTACTCGTGCTGGCCCTGGCCGCTACAACCACAGTGCTTATAGCTCACTAGTGTTACAGCTGTGTTTGTCAACCGAATGACCTTATAATAATTGTAGATAATATTAAAACGCGTTTCCAGAAACGAATTCAAAATGGCAGCGCTTATGCGTCCTCTCACTTACTCGGTTTATTGTGCGAGTGCAACAGCATGGTGATTGTTTGGCCGCCATTTTGGATTCGTTATAATTAAAGAAACGAATTCGAAATGGCCGCGTTTATGCGTCCTCTCACTTACTCGGTATACTGTGCGAGTGTAATAGCATGATTTTTGGTTGGCCGCCATTTTGAATTCGTTCTTTTAATGGCGCGTGTCTTAACTTTGTGATGTATAAAATCTATGTAGTGTTGTATAATGTGTAACGGAAAGGTACATATCAAGTTATTTTTGTAAATTGAAAACTACGCGATAAAAATATAAATATTTATTTAATTTTTTTTTTATAGTCGTTGCAGACCGAGAGCGCGTCTTGTGGCTTTTATGTCATTGTAAATAGGACTGCCTCGTTTGTCTAGTGGTCGCAAAGCGCGACTGCTGCGCATGACGCCTTGGGTTCTATTCCCAGGTCAGACAAAGTATTATTGGGTTTTTCCATCAGGAATTTCTCAGTAGCAGCCTCGGAGTCTGGATTTGTGCCCGGTTGATGGCAACAGGCTCGCCCCTTAATACATGGGACTTAAACATAACTGGCGAAATGTGGGTGTACTAATGGGTACACCTCTGCCTAACCCTTCGGGGATAACAGGCGTGATGTTATGTTATGTAAATAGGTTTGTATTGGTAATTCTATATCAGTGGTTGCATATCTTTTACTTACTAGCTAGACTATACATATAGGCACATATCTTATATTTGTAAATTGTATCACAGAATACCCCCGATTTCTCAAATGAAAATTAATCTGACAAATTGTCGAATTCGAAAAATCAGGATGGGATCAGGAGGGTATTTTTTAATTCTACAAAAATGCCATACAATACAACCATAATGTATGAAACAGCTGATTTTTTTTTTTATTTCAGGGTTGGTCCCATAGAAAAAGTTGTAATGATGAGTACAATAACTCCTTTTCAGGTTTCTGGCGTTTTAAAAATAATATACCACAAACAATATTCTGCAAATTGTGTAAATATATTCTATTCTAACCGTTACACGTTGTACAAAATAGGTAAAATTCAAAATGGCCGCCAGGTGTCAGCTACACTTCTTATAGTTGGGGAGGCCAGGAAGGGATTTTTGGATTTACTCGAGCGCGGCAGATTAATATAAGGGGGGATACCTTGCTCCCTGTTAAGTACCTCCACCAAATATAAGCCTTGTAAATAGAGCCGCGCGGCTAGGACAGCCGATCAGATTAGTAAAAAAAAATCGATCGTTGGATTTACTCGAGCGCGTCAGATTAAGGCAGGGTAAGTTAATTACATGCAGAAAAGTGTGCATTTCAATAATCTGACGATTTGTGCGTAACGTAAGGAAATAGCAAAGTCACGAAGTTGCAAAAAAAATATGTCACCTGGACATTCTCGAGCGCGGTTAATTTTCATTTTATTTTGAAGGATATCTTTCAAGGATTACAAAAATAATAAAATCTGCCGATTTACACAAGCCGAAGTAGTTAAATAATCAAAAAAGTGTTGTACTAGCAGCTGCTAAGAACTATGTAGTTTTCACTCTGCGATTCTCTTAATTGGCCAATAATCTCTCTCTTAATTATTTCTCTTATATTTATTAGTTGTACTTATTACATTAGGCACATAATTGAAAAAAAATATATTAAAAAAAATTAAAACCGTCAGGTTAAGGGAACTCCTCCACATAATTGTCAGATTATGGGTCAGCACGATAAGGACATCAAGCTGAACCCTCTGTACAAAAATCTGACGCGCTCGAGTATGTCAAGGTCACGATTTTTTTTACATTTTTGAAAATCTCTACACGCTCCCCCTACCAGTAAAAGTGCATACATCTCATAACCTTTTTTTCTTTTTAGCATCTAATCTTCACAATCCAAAAGGTCCCCACCACGCTCGAGTAAATCCACATTTAGCATCTTGGCCTCCCCAACTATTATGGCACCGGCACTAATGACAAATAATGCAAGTACAAAACAAATGCTTAATAAAACAACACAACAGCGGCTGCAAGGCACCATAATAATGTTTATAGTAATTTCTGCCGTGATATATCTATAATGCCGTTATCTACCAAAACCGTTAAGCCGTTGGTCCCGGCTGTCATACGTGGATCTTTGACAGTCGTTACGAGTCGTCAGAAGCCCGAAAAGTCTGACAACCAGTCTTACCAAGGGGTATCGTATTACCCAGTTACTGGGTTGTGGAGGTCAGATAGACAGTCGCTCCATGTAAAATACTGGTATTCAGCTGCATCCGGTTAGACTGGAAGCCGACCCCAACATAGTTGGGAAAAGGCTAGGCAGGTGATGATGTACCAAAACCGTTGTTTTGATTAACATGCAAAACCCGCGGTAAAAATTTAAACCGATGTAATTTTTCAATGACAACACCTATTGAGACTTGGAGGTACCAAAACATACATCAATACTAATAGATATTTTTTTTCTCATTTGAACAGCATTAAAAGTTAAAAATCGACCAGATGTCGGATAACGTCATTTTGGTTATACCACGGCAGATTTACTTGCCTATTTTAACTGTAAGGCGATTAACACACGTCGCCGCGCACCGCCGCGGTAGGCGGTGAAGCGGATCTCATGTCGCATTGGCCTCTATGAAATCCGTCCAATGCCTTACAAACGTACACCGCCCGACCGCGCGGTCGAGCGGTGCAATCCGTTTTTCCGCCACCGCCATCCGCGGCGGTGCGCGGTGCCACACACGCCCTAATTTTCAGGAACTCTGTAAGAATCTGCTATTCTTTACCTTGACTAGTTGTAATGCACTCTTGAGACTAGGTCGAGTTTTCAAATGGAAATACCAGTTTTACACACACTGGTGCCGATTCCTTTGTTTCCAAACTATACTAAAATTAAACTATTTCTATCTTTTTCTGTTCAATAAAACAAGAAAGGGGCGGAAATAAAATAGACCTGTCAATTTTAGTTATTCTGGAACTTACATGCAATTTTATTCGACATGTCAGAACGCATTGATTAAAAACACTGAAAAGTTTAAGGCAAAACTAATTTGACATCTCTTACTTAGTTCTTAAATGTCACCGTCCTTTTCTTTCGCTGTATGTTAGAAAGAGATTCTCTAATTTTAGTGTAGTTTGTGAACAAGGGAATTGGCACCAGTATTTATTCATATCAATGTGTGATAGTAACTTTGCTGTATTTCAAATAAAAAGATCGTACCTTATTATAAATTTCAGATAAATTAAATGTAAAAAATATGTTAATTACTTACTTACATCGAATTTAATTCTTACTAAATTAAAAAAAAAAAACAGTATTATTTTGAATCATTAGTTGTGTAGATTATTATATTCCATTATTCCATACGTCCTATGATGGTGCGTGTGACACATGTCAACAATTCATCTATGGATGTCAGAATCGCATAACTAGGTCAGTGACATTATTTATTATACTAGTTATTAACTTACTTATTACTGATTCCGTATTTTACGACTATGATATTAGTGTGCAGTTAAAATATTCAATCATGATTGTAAATCGCTGTAGCGTTCAAGAGTGAAAAGCAACAGTTTGACAAATGTCACCCGCACCATCCTAGAGCGTGAGGAATGTAATTGTCAAAAAGGATATGACAGTTTTGACAGACTGTCAAAAATATCAAATATTTTAAGTGATGTACTTAAATTATATGTAAGGATTGTATCTATATTTTGTAAATATGACTATATTGGAAACATATCTTTTGCTCATTGGCTCACACTTAAGCTTAATAAAAACATTATTTATAATTCTATCTGCCTGGTTAAACGCCTTTAAGGCTGATTCCCACATATAAATGAAGCCACAGTTTCGGCACCGTACCGTATCAGTAATAAATTATTCTTTAGATTTCATACATTCTCTATGAACGTGAGAAAACTGACACTGAAAGCACTGTGTCGCTCTGACAGGTATGAACGCGTTCACAGAGAATGTAAAAGAATAATTTATCACTGATACGATACGGTGTCGGAACTGTGACGTCACTGATATGTGTGAAGGCTGCCATCACCAAGTAAATTGCTGGAGCCGGACAAAAGCTTTAAAAATCCCCGGACATTTGGGTGAAATTGAGTATTTTCCCAGACATCCCAGAAAATAATATTTTTACAATAAAAATAAACACAATATATACACATCAAAAAAGTCTAGGGATCAACATCCCTAACATTTGTTAGGGATGTTGATCCCTAGACTTTTTTGATGTGTGTATATTTTCATATATTTTTTTTACATTTAAACAGCTTGTTGGCTATATGTATTAAACAATGTTCGACAAAGCGACTTTTAACTAATATTTGTTTTGATTTATCGCTTATCAATTAATCGGAATTATCCTGACACTAAAAGTGTCCAGGTCTCACCCGGACACTTTTTGACAATCCCTCCCGGACGTCCCCCGGACGCCCTCAAAACTAGGACAACTCCGGGGAAACCCGGACGGATGGCAGCCCTATGTGTGAATCAAGCTTTAACTGGAAGTAAATCAGTGTTCCAAGTTATATTTTTCATACGAAAATAACACAAATTTTAACTGAACCAACGTCTTTATATAAACAAGCTAATTTTAATTATTCCGAGCTCGAAAACTGCTAACTCGATTTCACACTAAATGTTGCCTTAAGTACCTAGTTCTATGATAATATTAGTCTGGACTGAGATCCTACAGCCGCCAGGTCTATGTCAATACTCAATATTCCAATATCTCAATGCCCGATATTGAAGCTAGCGAGTACGCAAATTTTCTGAGTAGGGTTGCCAACTCTTCGTCTGTCAAAAATAGTAGTTTTAAAATGATTACCCATAAAAATATTGTAGATAACGAAAAGATGAAAAAAAAAATGTAGGTAGGTGAAAAGTGAACGTACCTACTGTCAACTTGTCATGCCAGAATAATGTCCATATTATTATAATTATTGACGTTTCATTTTTAAATAAAAATTATGGCTTTGAGTTTAGCCTTTTTTCAGAAATGTCGTAGTCGGGCCTCTAATATAGTATGATACTTATTATACTGGGCGTTAGTGACAGGTTGGCAAAAACTGAAACTGTAGTTTCAGACCACGATTTGTGATTGAAAATCATTGGAATTTTTCTCCGGAAAATTCTCAAAATTTTCGACCGATTTTTCACTTGATTCGTGATATATTGATATGTAATTAGTTAATTACCAAGTCCAGGCCTCTAAACATAAATTTAATGAAAAAAAACAATAAAAACTTAACTCGGCAATGTAAACACAACAAAAATAATTCTAGGTACCTACATTTAAGCTATGTAGGTTTAGGCACAAATAACACGCGCCGCCCGGCGTCGCCGCATCGGTGCGATGTCCTCTGCTAGAGCTGTACCGAATGAAACTTTAAAAACTAGTCATTTATATATTGTCAACATGTGATTTATTGCGCATTTCCGGGAAAATATTTCACTTGGAAAATATTTACAATATTATTTTTGATTTATATTTTTCGTTTTTGCCAAGCTGTCCCTAACGCCCAGTATAGTAGGATTGGCAACCCTACTTCTAAGAGACAAATTTCTTTTAAATCTATCCTCAAAATTTCAGCCATGTTCAGATGAAAATAGGTCTAGCGACGACGATGGGTTCTTAGTCCACGCGCTGTACCTACAAAATAAGATGAATTAGGACAATATTATAGCTAAATTAAAAATGTTAGCATAATGCTAAGTTTAGTGTACAGTTACCGGCACGTAACTTGGCAAGAGATTTTCGTAGTGGGGGAAGTTCGCGCATATAAAAATGTATGAAATTGTGCGTGCGCAAACTTCCCCCACTACAAAAACTCTTGCCAACTTACGTGCCGGTAACTGTACCGTGTACGAGATCGGAGTGTAGAGTAGGGACTAGCTACCTTTTAGCTTACGGCCGCCACAAACAGACTTATAACACGCTACGCCACGCCACGTCAGTGAAACGTACTCAATGGTGCCGATTCCCTTGTACACAAATTAAACTACAATAAAATTAGACTATTTCTATCTTTTTCTGTCCAATTAAACAAGAAAGAGGCGGAAATAAATTAGCCCTGTCAATTTTAGTTAATCTGAAACTTCCATGTGGATGCAATTTTAGTTGACATGTCAGAACGTATTGATTAAAAACAAGGAAAGGTTCAAGGGAACTAATTTGACATCTTTAACTTGATTCTAAAATATCACCGTCCTTTTCTTTCTCTGTATGTTAGTAAGAGATGCCAATTCTTTAATTATAGTGTACTTAGTTTGTGAACAAGGGAATCGGCACCATTGCTTTTATGAAACTACTCTTTGTCTTTTCTAAGTGGCTCGTGGCTAAGTAATAACAGCCGCACTGATCGATCCGTGAGGTTAAGCTACGCTTGCCGGGGTTGGTCCGTGGATGGGTGACCATCTTTACACACCGAGACTCCTCCGTGCCTCGGAAAGCACGTTATGCCGTTGGTCCCGGCTGTCATACGTGGATCTTTGACAGTCGTTACGGGTCGTCAGAAACCCGAAAATCTGACAACCAGTCTTACCAAGGGGTATCGCATTATTACCCAGTTTCTGGGTTGTGGAGGTCAGAGAGGCAGTCGCTCCATGTAAAGTACTGGTATTCAGCTGCATCCGGTTAGACTGGAAGCCGACCCCAACATGTTGGGAAAAGGCTAGGCAGATGATGACTTTGTCTTTTGGCCAATTAACCCGCGTGTGATGGGATATTAAAACTGAATATTTTCCACCACCTCGCTGAAGCACTAAATTTAGCATAATGACAAGTTTAATCTTATATTATTCTATATACGTAGCTAGATAACAATTTTATGCAAGTTTAAAAAATATAATTATGTTAAAATTATAATAGTATATTGGGTATTTGACTACATTAAAAGTAAATGAAAGTATATGAATAATACTTTTAAAAAAAACGTTACAGAATAAAAAGTTTTAAGAAGAAATAAATATAATCTGTGGAAATATTTCGAACGAAAAATTAATGTCATTAAAATCGCTTAGTTTAGGTACAATATAAAATCTCATTTTTAAAACAAACTTCAATTTTTACCTATTATTATATTATTTTAAATTAATTAAATAATTTATTTGTTTACGTATATTTTGAATAGGGAGTTCTATGATAAATTATGTCAGAATTATTATAAATATCATTATAGTTTTACGACCTAAAGTCACCGTCACGAGAAGCTATAAATTATGTAAATAAAGAACTTCTACTAAGTTACGTAGCAACAATACAATCGACAGCAAATAATCCCAAACTCAAACAACTCATAGTAACATTCGTGTAATACGAAACTAACGAGCAATTTCACTTGGTCGGGCTACATTATAGCGATATAAAGCGCTGTCGTCTAATGTTTTGTGGTACTGGAACGCGTCTGACACATGGAACGTAAACATTTGGGCCGTCATTTTGAAGTAAAGTCCATTTCACGAAAGAAGTCCCGCGGCCAATTGTGGAAAATTAAAATACATTCTATTAAAAACATTTTTTTTCTTATCTAACTATTCGAGTACCTAGTTAATAAAATGATAGTTCATTGTTTCCCCTGATTTCCCCATATTTAACCGTGGCAACATTATGTCGCGCGAATACAGCGCAGCGTCTGCGGGACTTCTTTCGTGAAATGGACTTAGTTCAAGCTGACGCTAAATTTGATCCAAAGGTTGCGATCCCCTGAATGCGTGTTTACAAAATTTATAGCTTCTCGTAACGGGGACTATAGTGTTATTATTATAATAAAAAGAGTTTATTCAGAGAGTGGGCACTTGTGTGGCTTGTACACTGTCATAAATGTATAGATTTGTTATGTGTATAATAAATAATGTGTAAATTATAACATTGTTTTTTTTTTTGGCTGCCTTGTTTGGCTAGACGTCGCAAAGCGCGACTGCAGAATATGAGGTCAAAGTCAAAGTCAAAGTCAAAACATTTATTTCAATTAGACCATTTACAGGCACTTTTGAATTGTCAAGGAGTCGGTCAGTTAGTCCGAAAGTTGAAGCTAGTTGCTCGTTCCAAAACGTAGGTAGGCCTCTATGGAGAAGAACGAGCAAGAAACTACACGGCACTCTTTTAAATTAGGTTTTTACAAAATCCTGGTTACATTATTCTTGTTGATTCTACATGTGATCACAATGAAGATGAATATAAAACAGTAGTAAAAAATTATAAAAATAAAGATGTAAGCCATAGCAGTTAAGAGATGACCATTCCCAACTGACAGCACTCGTTCACGAGCACGACGCATGGATCAGCACCACCTAGCTCAACCATGGCTTCGATTCTCAGGACGGGCAAAGTGTTATTGGGTTTTTCCATTAGGAATTTCTCAGTAGCATTCTCGGAGTCTGAATTTGTGCAATTTGTTTGATGGCAATAGGCTCGCCCCCTATTACATGGGACTTAAACATAACTGGCGAATTGTCGTTCTTTGTACTAATGGGTACACCTCTGCCTAACCCTTCGGGGATTACAGTAGGTAATTCTTTAGTCGGGTCAGTGAACATCAGCACAGAACTTGACAGCACGTGCTGTCGTGTGCTTGTGCGCTCTGTAACGATGACGAGATAGCTGCCGCGCTGACTTAAACGCCTGTGGACATTGGTCGCACTGCAACAAGAAACCTTTAGATTAATATTATTAACAGGGGCGTAGCTACCGCCGTATCTGCCGTATCAATTATACGGGGCCCCCGGCCTACGGGGGCCCCCAAGGTGCGAAAGCAAAAATTAATAAAAACTTCTCAAATTAAAAAAAAAAGCAATTTCTTTTTTCCCAAGTAAAGCATGCGTTCAAAAGTTGGCAACACCCTACATCGGTTAAAGCGGGCTGCGGGATTTCCCCGTTTAAGTTATTTACAAGGCGCAGACCGAGCTTTGCATTATAATACAAAGATAGATAATTATGATGAATAAATATTTCTTTTAATTTTATGCAAACAGTTTTTTCTTTTTTGAGAAATCTTTACCCTTCCTAAGGGCCCCCAAAAAATTTTTATACGGGGCCCCGCCAAGGTACGCTACGCTTCTGATTATTACAAGCTTTTATTTAGCTTGCACTGTTCGTATGTAAGTAAGTATGTATGTATGTAAATAAGTTGTCCTTTCAAAATTTGCAAACCATTTTTCGACCATTTGTTGTTATCCGATTGAGCTGAAATTTTGCATACTGGTCCAGTCCCCATGACAATGCATGTTTATGATAAGCATGACGTGATGCTGCTGCCAGGATTGACTCCAGACGAGGGAACTCCTTAACGGTTAACAGTAGAGACATGAAATTTTATATATTGGTCCAGTCCCAATAACAATGCATGTTTATGATAAGCATGACGTGATGCTGCTGCCAAGATTGGCTCCAGACGAGGGAACTCCTCAACGGTTAACAGTAGGGACATGAAATTTTACATACTGGTCCAGTCCCAATAACAATGCATGTTTATGATAAGCATGACGTGATGCTGCTGCCAGGATTGGCTCCAGACGAGGGAACTCCTCAACGGTTAACAGTAAGGATATGAAATTTTGTATTTTACATACTGGTCCAGTCCCAATGATCATGCATGTTTATGATAAGCATGGCGTGATGCTGCTGCCAGGATTGGCTCCAGACGAGGAAACTCCTCAACGGTTAACAGTAGGGACATGAAATTTTACATACTGGTCCAGTCCCAATGACAATGCATGTTTATGATAAGCATGACGTGATGCTGCTGCCAGGACTGGCTCCAGACGAGGGAACTCCTTAACGGTTAACAGTAGGGACATGAAATTTCACATATTGGTCCAGTCCCAATAACAATGCATGTTTATGATAAGCATGACGTGATGCTGCTGCCAAGATTGGCTCCAGACGAGGGAACTCCTCAACGGTTAACTGTAGGGACATGAAATTTTGTATTTTACATACTGGTCCAGTCCCAATGATCATACATGTTTATGATAAGCATGACGTGATGCTGCTACCAGGATTGGCTCCAGACGAGGAAACTCCTCAACGGTTAACAGTAGGGACATGAAATTTAACATACGCATTGCACAATGCATGTTTATGATAAGCATGACGTGATGCTGCTGCCAGGATTGGCTCCAGACGAGGGAACTCCTCAACGGTTAACAGTAAGGATATGAAATTTTGTATTTTACATACTGGTCCAGTCCCAATGATCATGCATGTTTATGATAAGCATGGCGTGATGCTGCTGCCAGGATTGGCTCCAGACGAGGAAACTCCTCAACGGTTAACAGTAGGGACATGAAATTTTACATACTGGTCCAGTCCCAATGACAATGCATGTTTATGATAAGCATGACGTGATGCTGCTGCCAGGATTGGCTCCAGACGAGGGAACTCCTTAACGGTTAACAGTAGGGACATGAAATTTTACATATTGGTCCAGTCCCAATAACAATGCATGTTTATGATAAGCATGACGTGATGCTGCTGCCCGGATTGGCTCCAGACGAGGGAACTCCTCACCGGTTAACAGTAGGGACATGAAATTTTGTATTTTACATACTGGTGTAATCCTAATGACAATGCATGTTTATGATAAGCATGACGTGATGCTGCTGCCAGGATTGGCTCCAGACGAGGGAACTCCTCAACGGTTAACAGTAGGGACATGAAATGCACACTCATTGGGAAGACATTGGGTGATGTTAGTGGGTCCACCATGAAATTGCTGCCACCTTCAGAATTGGCTCCAAACCAGAGAATTCCTCAACGGTCGGCAGTAGGGACTTGACATTTTGCATACCCGTTCGGATATGATAGGCAGTTGGTGAGTTCACCATGAAATTAATGCCACATCCAGGGTTGGCTCCAAACCCTGGAACTCCTCTACGGTCAGCCGTAGTAACAGGCATAAGAGGTATACCATGACTTGTGTAATTTGGTGAGATGGGCGTCAATAGCATTGGTTTGCAAACGACCTAGGAGACGGAAAATGAGCAAAATACAAAAAGTAAAGTGATGTCATTCTAAATCCAATATGGCGGACGTCTCGAAATGGCGATTTATAATTTCAACAGTAGCCCTTACGATATGGGTTTCCAATAAAAGGGCTTGGTTAGCGAAACACAATAACTAAAGTGACGTCATTGCATATCCAATATGGCGGACGTCACAAAATGGCGATTTATAATTTCCGTAGTAACCCTATCAAATGGAAGGGCTTGGTGAGCGAAGCATAATAAGTAAAATCACGTCATTCTTAATTCAAAATGGCAGACGTCTTATATAACAATGCAATATTGTTATGACATGGAGCTGACCTGATAATGGACCTGGAATATAGCACATAGCTAAAAAAAATTCCTCGTAGCTAAGTTAATCTTGACTAATGCTAAATCTTATATTGATTGCAAGATTTCAAAAGACTAAAAAGTAGAAAATAAAATATAAATAAAAAAATATTTTTAAAAACAAGCTTTTATTTAAATGAAAACGTAACCTAAAAAAATGAAAATAGAATGCGAACTAAAAATAAAAAAATAAATGTAAGTGACTAAATGATGTAGGTATATGAATATAAATCTTTTCAAAATGTAAAAAATATATAAATTTTAAAAGCTTGAGGCACTGATATTGTGCAGTACACCTGTATAACAGATAGCGTACATCAGTGCCTCAAGCTTTTAAAATTTATATATTTTTTACATTTTGAAAAGATTTATATTCATATACCTACATCATTTAGTCACTTACATTTATTTTTTTATTTTTAGTTCGCATTCTATTTTCATTTTTTTAGGTTACGTTTTCATTTAAATAAAAGCTTGTTTTTAAAAATATTTTTTTATTTATATTTTTTAATCTAGCATTAGTCTACAACCCCAGTCGTTACATCAACGAAACGGTACGCCATTATTCAAACGAATGGCGAATGACGAAACGCTCGACAGTAGTCAAGGCTCTGTGGTACTGAATTGGATTCCCAGGTCGGGTAAATGGTTATTGTGTTTTTCCATTAGAAATTTCTCAGTAGCAGCCTCGAAGTCTGGATTTGTGCCCGGTTGATGGCAATAGGCTCGCCCCCTATTACATGAGACTTTAAACATAACTGGCGAAATATGGGTGTACTAACAAGTACTCCTCTGCCAAACCCTTCGGGGATTACAGGCGTGATGTTATGCAGCGCTCTCATGCTAACCCTGCAGAGCTCACCTGCACGGCAGCAACAGTGCGATGACACTCGATATGTTGGACCAGACAACGACGGCTGTGATACGACGAGCCACACTCGTCACAGGTGAACGGACGTTCAAACGTGTGCATGCGCCGCTCGTGGAGCTATAGAGAGAGAGGAAGATATGATAGAGAGAGATAGAGGGAGCCGATTGGTGCCGATTCCCTTCTTTACAAACTAAACTAAAATTAGATCGATAGATATATTTTATTTCCGCCTCTTTCTTGTTTTATTGGACAGAAAAAGATATAAATAGTCTAATTTTAGTTTAGTTTGTGAAAGGGAATCGGCATCTGTATCTTATGTAGGTATCTACATTGCAACCGGGCCAAGTTGTGGCGGGTCGCTAATTAAACATATTAGTCTCTTTTCCTCACCTTAAGTTGAGCATTGTCCAGAGCGAGATAGCTACAGTGTTGGCATGGCAGTTCTCTTGACATGCCGTGGTAGGACCTGCAGTGGCGCTTCAGTTGCGTGGTAGAAATAAAACTTTTGCCGCAGAACTAAAATAATATATAGAAATGAATTCAAATAATCTTTCTGCCTAGCGTTTTCCCTATTATGTTGGGGTCGGCTTCCAGTCTAACCGAATGCAGCTGAATACCAGTATTTTACATGGAGCGACTGCCTATCTGACCTCCACAACCCAGTAACTGGGTAATACGATACCCCTTGGTAAGACTGGTTGTCAGACTTTCGGGCTTCTGACGACCCGTAACGACTGTCAAAGATCCACGTACGACAGCTGGGACCAACGGTTTAACGTGCTTTCTGAGGCACGGAGGAGTCTCGGTGTGTAAAGATGGTCACCCATCCACAGACAAACCCCAGCAAGCGATTTGAGATGAATTTATAAAGCGCAAAAAATTACAGTCGCGTTAATAAGCTAGTACTTAAGTAGTTATTTATATAAATAGGACTACTTACTTCACACACAAAATTGAAACCTAAATGCAATTTTGCATGGCTGATAAAAGATTTCCAATTACTGACAGACTTTTTACATATTTTACATTTCACCGGTCCCTCAGCGTCGAATTTGCCATCCACCATGTTTAAATACTGCTGCCTCTTTTCTTTTCTCGATAATTTTTTGACAGTTCCGTCTGGCGGCCATTTTGTTTGCCCGCCATCTTGATCTAACCTATCAAATTCTATTTCTACTTTCAATTCGGGAAATCCGTCGATATTTTCGAAATCAGTGTCGATTTCATTACTTGTGTTATGGTTTTCAATTATTTGTGTTATTATTTCATCGTTTTTCATTATATTTTCATCCAAATCTGTTGTTTTTTCAAAGTTTCTTTGGTAATTTTGTTCTATTAATAATTTTTGTTCACTTTGTTGGCTCGTATTTCGAAGGTTTAAAGCTGTTTGGACGTCGTTTTTGCATTTTTCGCAAATGTTTTGTGGAAAACCATCGTTAGGTTTAATCTATGAAAGTAAAATGTATTGTATACTGGGCGTTAGTGACAGGTTGGCAAAAACTGAAACTGTAGTTTCAGACCACGATTTGTGATTGAAAATCGTTAGAATTTTCCGGAAGAAAACCGAACGAAACTTTAAAAACTATTTAAAGTTTCGTTCGGTACAGCTCTAGCAGAGGACATCGCACCGATGCGGCGACGCCGGGCGGCGCGTGTTATTTGTGCCTAAACCTACATAGCTTAAATGTAGGTACCTAGAATTATTTTTGTTGTGTTTACATTGCCGAGTTAAGTTTTTATTGTTTTTTTCATTAAATTTATGTTTAGAGGCCTGGACTTGGTACTTACATATCAATATATCACGAATCAAGTGAAAAATCGGTCGAAAATTTTGAGAATTTTCCGGAGAAAAATTCCAACGATTTTCAATCACAAATCGTGGTCTGAAACTACAGTTTCAGTTTTTGCCAACCTGTCACTAACGCCCAGTATGTATAGACCGGTTAACTAAAATTGATAAAATGCCTCAAGTTAAAACCTAATTCATCATGAGTCTGTGACAGTCCCCTAACGTAGACCTCTCTAATTATTTAATCATCGACTCATCCCTCTCATAGTCGAGACTAGTTAATCTTTACTAGGTGTGAGCTAGCTTTGGTCTACCAAAGCTAGCTCACAACTAGTAAAGATTGTAAGGAGGTTCCTCAATTTGTATCTCCACCACTGCGGATGATTAATTTCATAGGTATTAGGTATACAGGGTGTAAAAAAACACAACACTAATATTTTTGAAGATTTTTAGGATAATATGAACGCCGGCCGCGGCAGTAGCAAATTGATCGCCTACTTTTGTGCAGTAATTTTTCACGATACATGTTATAGAGGTAGTTTGTGAGGTTGTTCGGGGTGATCTCTGGATCTAGTAAACCGATTTAGAAATTAGGAAGCTACGTTAATCACTGAGTAGGTAGAGAAGGTTCCAAAAAAAATATTTTGCAATAATGGTTAAAACATGTAAAAAATAATGTGTGTAAAAAGTTATAATTATAGAAGCCGAAATTCTATAAATAACTTTTTACACACATTATTTTCTACATAATTGTGGTTTTTTTTTGTAACATCTAAAATATCTTATAAGATTTTTTTATGAGAAAAAGAATTGTATTAAGTGGTAGGTATACTACATTGTTATTCAATGGTACGAACAATGGCAAAAGTCAATGAACTTTAAAACTTACTTTCAAACCAGTTGTTAGGTACAAAACATTGCTAAAGTTATCGCTTTCTTCTGTATTTGTGAATAATAGCAATAAATGCTCTTTAGATAAACACAATCTACACAGTTCGTCACACATTTTATGATTAACTTGTTCTTGTTAATTTCGTCAGTCGAGTATATCTGGTTTTTGACAGATGCAGTGTGACCAGACGTGAATTCAAATTTACTACCATTAGAATGCACACAATGTGCGTGAGTTGTCAATTAATTTTATGAGATAAAATGATTTTGGTAGAATATTATTTTGTTTTGATGTAATCCGCAATAAATAAAACTAAGAAAATAATTTAAATAAATAGTATTTATTTAAATTAAAACCGAATTAAAATATACATATAAAGCACACAGTGCAACAGTGAAATATAATATTAGCAATATTATTAAAACATAATGGTGATTATCTTTTTTTTTACTTTTATTTCCGTGAATTTTATTCAAATAAATGCAGTAAGTAACCACTAAAGCATACTAAAAACTATAATTTTTAACAGTTTACGATCTTTATTTTCTTAAAAGCAAAAAATAATTTTAAGTATAAAACAGTGCTTAAAGCTAATAAATTGCTTTTCTACTAAATTAAATTACTAATTAGGAATGTTTCTCTTCAATATTCATCGTGGAACGGATAGTCTGGGTGTTCAGTACTGAAAATAAAAACGAAAGAATTAGATAGGTACTAATTATTAAGGGTTTCATGATCCTTTTCAGGTTCTCGGTAAACTAAATAGGTATAGGTAGCTGAAAGCTTCGCCACGTGACAGGACTGAGTGTTTGACAGCTGTCAAAATAATTTGTTAATTTGTTTTTTTGTTAAAGCATTAACATTAGCATTTTTGCATTTTACAAGGGGCGAGCCTATTGCCATCAACCGGGCACAAATCCAGACTCCGAGGCTGCTACTGAGAAATTCCTGATGGAAAAACCTAATAACACTTTACTCGACCTGGGAATCGAACCCAAGACCTCATGCTCAAGCAGTCGCGCTTTGCGACCACTAGACCAACGAGGCAGTAAAACCAACCAAATTAATAGTCAAAGTCAAAGTCAAAAACATTTATTTCAATTAGACCATTTACAGGCACTTTTGAATTGTCAAGGAGTCGGTCAGTTAGTCCGAAAGTTGAAGCTAGTTGCTCGTTCCAAAACGGAGGTAGGCCTCTATGGAGAAGAACGAGCAAGAAACTCCACGGCACTCACACAATAAGGTAAATAAAAGTACTTACTCTCCCATCATGCACACGCGTCCATTGCACTCCAGCTCAGCGATCGAATTGATGTCATCCAACGTCAGCTGGAAATCGAACACGTTGAAGTTTTCAAGGATTCGCGACTTGGTGACGGATTTGGGGATCACCACGAGCCCGCGGTCAATTGCGTATCTGGGGAAAGAGAGAATGTGTCATTTTATATAAAAAGTCTACGAATAAACGAATGAATTAACACGAAACTTATAAATAATTGTTGTATTTTGATATTTTGATAGATTTTTTCATATAATACCTGTCAGATGTCGATAATATTTCATGAAAAAGACTTAATTTAAGTTTAAAAGTTTGAGGAAATGCGCCTTTACACAAAGCACGGCACCCTGGCGAAAATCTAAGAGTATCACAGATCTTCTTCTTTATCGTGTGGGCAGTACCTAAGGTCTTACGACCCCACACACCCTAGTGTCAGAGTTTCTAAATCACCCCAAGGGCCTCTGACATGGTTTGAGTGGGACAGTAATAAGCTGGTATTTAAAGTCCAGGTTTCCTCACGATGTTTTCCTTCACCGATATCAGTGATGCACACACAGACACTCCTTCACCTACACACATGTCAGTGTATCACAGATTTATACGAATGAAGCCGTAAACATTTTTTAAGCATGGCATAGGTATTCTTTATTTTGAGTCATAGTTATCTGATTGAAATAAGGTTCATTTTTGTACGTGTTCAAACCGTTACTATTCCACGGCCATTTTGTTGTTATCTGACATTTCAAGATGGCAGCTATTTTTTCGTAAAATGGCGTCTCATAATCAATGATTGGGTATTGAAATAATGTTTTGAAGTTTCTTGCTCGTTCTTCTCCATAGGAACCTACTGTTCGGAACAAGCTTCAACTTTCTGACCGACTGCTTGACAATTCAAAAGTGCCTGTAAATGGTTTAATTGAAGTAAACGGTCAGATTTAAATGCTTTACTAACCTGATCAACACTTGAGCTGGGCTTTTGCCATATTTTTCAGCCACAGCCTTGAGCTTGGGGTCTTCCAACAGCAGGGGTTCACCGGGCTTAGCCCAAGGTCTGTCAGGGGAGCCGAGCGGGGAGTAGGCGGTGATTGCGATGTCATGCTGCCTGCAGAAGTCGATCAGATGCTGCTGGTTCAAGTACGGATGAACTTCAATCTGTTGAGGAGTTGAAGACAGTTATAAAAAGGAATGTTGCTATTATTATTGTTGCATAATTAGCGAAGGTTAAATCTGTCGCAGAATCAGGTACATACATGCATACATAGATACATAAACTCACGCCTTTTCCCATGGGGGTAGGCAGAAACTACAGAACGCCACCTGCTACGATCCTTACATACTCCTTTCGCCTCATCTACGTTCATACATCTCGTTATACAAGCACGCCGGTTACGAGTACTGCGCACCTGACCTTTCTGAAGAACCTCACCAATAAGGTCAGTGTAGGTCTTCCTAGGGCGACCCCTCCCTGCGTTGCCACTCACCAGGTACGTGAGGTATAAATAACATACATAACATCACGTCTGTAATCCCCGAAAGGTTAGGCAGAGGTGCACATACCTGTAACATAGCAGGTTTAACAGTAGCAATTTCCAGCACCCTCTCCATCTGTCGCTTGTTGAAGTTTGACAGACCGATGCTCTTCGTCAGACCCTTCTCCACCAACTTCTCCATAGCCTTGTAGGTGTCCACGTAGTCTACTGGAGACGCGATCAGCTGCCCGTCCTCAGAGGCTCTGGGCCACAGCTCCTCACCTTCCTGAAACAAATGAACATTATCTACTATGCCCGGTACTTCGCCGCGTGGTTAGTGCTCTACTCCCGTGAATCATAGCGTGATGTTATACAATATAACGTGTGTAACGGAAAGGGTATATACATACAAAGAGTAAGGCTTCTTTGGATGATAAAAACTAACGATATGGCAAGGGTTTCAGCTCAATATAAAATACTCTAAGAATTGATACCAAATTTTCGGTTTCATATGTTTCTTTTAAATTCAAATCATAACAAACGTGTCACCGCACTACGTGGGTCGAAAACTTTCCACGTTACTTGCCTAATAACACGATAAATCTCTTCCGTAATTCTGCGCGCCTAGTCCCGCATAGTAGCCTACTGCAGGCGGTGTTCTTTGTTGATCATAATTTCCGAACATAGAGATATGATTAAAAAACCCGTACCATATCGTTTGTTATCATCCAAAGAAGCAAGTCAACACAACAAGTCCCACTAAAGAAATCTAGTGATTTGAACAAATCCCAAAATTGGTTCAGTGAAATGACAAAAATAACTTTTCTGTGGTATTTTTTGACAACATGAAGAGGGGTGGAGTCACCCTTCAGCCTTTCCCCCGCCAGAAGGGCTACTTCTGGGTGGTTAAAAAAAAATAACCACGAAGGGGGTGGCAGGGTCTGTTCGCTCGCTCACTGGACCCTGCCATCCCCTTCTAACCTAACATGTCCGAGTCAGGGTGCCCCAAGTCCCGAGCTCGCTTCGCTCGCTCTTGCGCACAATTGATCGGTTCCCGTTTTATTATCATTTCACTGAATCAGTTTGGGATTTGTTCAAATCACCAGATTTGCTTAGGGAAATGATAAAATCGTATTGTTATTTTAACATGCTCCGTGATTTGATCAAATTCCTTAGGGATTTGAAGGGATTTGATCAAATCACTGTTTTTATCATATCCCTGCGACATATACAGCATGTAACAAAAACCCTGTCCGATCCTTAAGGGTATTATTCGGCATCGTACTGCGTACACATATAAGTAGGTAACCATTTAAAATGGATTTGAGATTATTTTTTTCCCCAGTGAAAAAAAAAAGAAGAAGTAATTAAAATAAAACATAAAAACTGATCAACGGCAACACTGATCTGACAGGGTTTTTGTTACATAGTGTATACCTATATATACCCTTTCCGTTACACGTTGTACCTATATCGTACATAGAATACAATCGCCAGATTGATGAGGAATACTGTAGGCGTTTATTTATGAGCTGTCTAAACGCGATTCCCTTATACCTAGATTTTATATGACAATAGTTACCTACCTCCCCCATTGACTTTGTATGGCAATAGCAAACTGTGACTTAGTTGCCAAATCAATTAATTAATTATTTATTTATTTCAAAGCAACTAAGTCTTATTTTATAGTGTGAATCGGGATTTTAGGGCTCTATTTGGGCAGTGTTTTTTTTTAATGTTGTATCTTGGAATGATGTCAACTAAGTATCCCATTATTGAGAGACTGCTAGTTGGCTGGGCTGGTTATAACAAATCAAGCTCAACTCTAAGGCCTTTGCCACACTAGACGGAAATTCCGTCGCCGAACTTCCGCGGTGGAACGCCAATACATGTTATCACTACATAGTATAAAACAAAGTCGCTTTCCCTGTCTGTCTGTCCCTATATATGCTTAGATCTTTAAAATTACGCAACGGATTTTGATGCGGTTTTTTTTAATAGATAGAGTGATTCAAGAGGAAGGTTTATAAGTATAATACATGCACCCGTGCGAAGCCGGGGCGGGTCGCTAGTTGCATATAAAATACGATTAGCGGGCACACTACGCGGAACGACCGATCTTCCGCGCAGTGTGCCCGCTATTTGTATTTTATATGCAATAACATGTATTGGCGTTCCGCCGCGGAAGTTCGGCGACGGAATTTCCGTCTGGTGTGGCAAAGGCCTTAGTCAATGAGAGTCCCTTAACGAACCGATCAACCGAATATCCTTTCTTTCATTCTTTCAACATTACCTTAAAGGCCTCAGGCCAGTGAATCAGATACAAGTCCAGGTATTTAAGACCTAGGTCATGCAGCGTGTTGTTGATAGCACCTTCCACCAAATCCGGACGATGGTAAGTGCACCAAAGCTTCGAAGTTATGAATATCTCCTCTCTGAAATCAAGCGAGACACAGTTAAAATAATACCAGTCTTATCGTTCGTAAAGTAAAGCTCTCTTCTCATACAGAGAAGGCACGAGCATTGATCACCACGCTTGCTCATGGCAGAATGGCGATTACAGAATTAGATAAACTGATACTGGTCTAATGGTTGCAAAGCGCGACTGCTGAGCATAAGGTCTTGGGTTCGATTCCCAGGTCGGGCAAAGTAAGGAGGCGGCGGAGAGGGAGCGGGAGCGTACCTCTCTCTCCGCCCGCATCAGAAGGGCAGCAGGGCGCAGGAGGCCGCTCAACGATTTCCGGCCACCGTGAGGAGGGGCCTGCGAGCGGCAAACTTGGGGCAGTTTGTCGCTCGACCAGACATAGGCCTGTGATGGCGGCGCGCAGTGTTCCGTGCGCGCCTCTCTAGTGGAATGTGCGGTCGCAGGATGGCCGCACATGGTGAAGGGGCTCGCCAATGGCGGTCCAATACCAGTCGGGGGCGCGGATCATGCGTAATGCGAATACCGGGCTCCCGACTTATGGTAGCAGGAGGAACCGTGGGGTTTTAGTCGGTAAGAGTCCGACATACCCCTCCGTTATCCCCAAACGGAGGGCATCCATGAGGATTTCCCCACGAAAAAAAAAAAAAAAAGGTCGGGCAAAGTGTTGGGTTTTTCCATCAGGAATTTCTCAGTAGCAGCCTCGGAGTCTGGATTTGGCTCGCCCCCTATTACATAGGACGTAAACATAACTGGCCAAATGTGGGTGTACTAATGGGTACACCTCTGCCTTACCCTTCGGGGATTAGAAGCGCTATGTTACGTTTATGTTTAGAAAAAAATCCGGTCAATTCAGACTCGCGCAGTTATTGCTCTGTAATATTAATTTCTGTTTTCTCTTCTCAGACAACCAGTCTTACCAAGGGGTATCGTATTACTCAGTTACTGGGTTGTGGAGGTCAGATAGGCAGTCGCTCCATGTAAAATACTGGTATTCAGCTGCATCCGGTTAGACTGGAAGCCGACCCCAACATAGTTGGGAAAAGGCTAAGCAGATGATGTGTGATACTGATGAATATTAATTTCTGGTAATCTGGTTATTTATACTTAAATCTTTATAATTTAACTAGTTTTTGCCCGCAACTTCGTCCGCGTGTCGGTAAAAAGTAGCCTATGTCCTTTCTTGAGGTTAAAACTTACCTCGTACCAAATTTCATCAAAATCGGTTCAGTAGTTTAGTTTTTACGACTAAACTACTGAACCGATTTTGATGAAATTTGTCAAGCAGTCGGTCAGTTAGTCAGAAAGTTGAAGCTAGTTGCTCGTTCTAAAACGTAGGGTCTCTATGGAGAAGAACGAGCAAGATACTGTAATTTACCACTCTTTTTAATAAAGTTTTTAAAATCCTGGTTTACATTATCTAAATAGGTAGTATTTTATTCATCAATCAATATCGATGTATAACAAATGACCATGAAACGAAAACAATAGGTCTTAACAATAGGTACAACGGCAATAATTATAATGGCAAACACAACATCTTATGCAAAACTATTGATAACTCCATTGTTATCAAAGGCTATGCTATGCTTAGTAAAATAAAAATAACACTTTGTGACAGACGGACAAAAAGCCCTTTAATATAATTTACCATTGATGCATGTAAAAATATATATATTATTGATTCATTGTTTAATAGTAAGTAATACATTTCATTGATATACTCGAACTTGACTTTGTATTGTATAGATTACTAAAAAACTAATAAGTATAATTTGTACACCAATTTCAATTTCATTTCAATTTCATTGGTAGGACCACGGTAGGACATACTTAGAACTCGACTAAAATACAGGGTTATACAGGGTTATTTTTAAAACACCAGAAACCTGAAAAGGGGTCATTGTACTCATCATTATAAACAACTTTTTCTATGGAACCATCCCTAGTATGATGAAAAAAAAATAGCTGAACAAAATGCTAATACAACACAATCATACTTAATGTATAAAACAGCTGATTTTTTTTAACTTACATACGAACAGTGCAAGCTAAATAAAAGCTTGTAAAAATGAGAAAGTAGGTAGGTACCTCTTAAGGCTTCCCTCGATAAATTTCTCCTTCAACGCTTCTCCAACCTCCTTCTCGTTTTGATAGACGTGTGCGCAGTCGATGTGGCGGTACCCAGCGTCGATGGCATCCTTCACTGCGTCTGTCACCTGCCCGGGCTGGGACTGTGGGGGAAAGAAGATATTGAGAAGGGATCTTGGAAATTCTTTATCAGATCATCATAATCTGCCTAGCCTTTTCCCAACTATGTTGGGGTCGGCTTCCAGTCTCACCGAATGCAGCTGAATACCAGTATTTTACATGGAGCGATTGCCTATCTGACCTCCACAACCCAGTAACTGGGTAATACGATACCCCTTGGTAGGACTGGTTGTCAGATTTTTCGGGCTTCTGACGACCCGTAACGACTGTCAAAGATCCACGTATGACAGCCGGGACCAACGGCTTTACATGCTTTCCGAGGCATGGAGGCAAATTCTTCATCAGATATTACTGGGGAAATACATAATGATGATGATGAAACTAGGGTGTGTGGGGTCGTAAGACCTTTCTGCCCACACGATAAAGAAGAAAAATGATGATGTAGGTAAGTAGGTATATACTTATATTAGCATCTTTATTATTATTTTTTTTTGCTACTGTTTTATATAATTCATCTCCATTCTTTTCACATGTAGAAGCAACAAGAATAATGTAACCAGGATTTTGTAAAAACCTAATTGAAAAGTGTGTCCGTGGAGTTTCTTGCTCGTTCTTCTTCATAGAGGCCTACCTCCGTTTTGGAACGAGCAACTAGCTTCAAATTTCTGACTAACTGACCGACTCCTTGACAATTCAAAAGTGCCTGTAATTGGTCTAATTGAAATAAATGTTTTGACTTTGACTTTATAGGTACTAATATTTTTCTTCCGTGGTATAATACGCGCCACGAAACAATATGAGACTTAATTGACAAGCGTCAATGCGTAATGGGGAGCTTGCGCAGGTATGGATGTACGAAATAGTTATCCATAATTTGTGTATCTATTCAGGGATATTTCGATGACATTTAGGGTCAGTTCACACCGAGACGCGACGCGACGCGACGCAACGTGAAGATACTTGAAGAGGCCAGTGACTTCGCGCTGCGCCGCGCTGCGCCGCTCGCCGCCGCGAGACGCATCGCAACGTCGCCGCTCTTGCACGTCATTCTGTGCGCGCGTACCGGCGATTCACCGCTGCGTCGCGATGCGTCTCGCGGCGCCGCGCGGCGCAGCGCGGCGTAAAGCGACGCATCGCGACGTAGTGCTGCGTAGTGTAACGTATTCTAAATTCTTACAATGAAATGTGTATCTTTTCGTGTAGAAAATAAAGTTATATTTTGAGTTGCTCTTTTAAAGTGTGCACGCAGCGTCGCGTTGCGTCGCGTCTCGGTGTGAACTGACCCTTATATTAAAATTCTTAATAGGGTGAATTTCAACAAGAGATTTTTGTTTGTCATTTCGGTGAGATTTTTTTATTCCAATGTTATCTACATAGTGACAAATAAAACTTTAGCCTATTTTATAACATTGTCCGTGAGTGGACATCAAATTTCATCAAAACCTACATAAATATTTAAGGATGAAATTTTAAGAGTCCACTGAAATGAAAAGTGTCTACCGAAATGATAAAAATGATCACCGAAATGATAGAATTTCATTCATAATTTATAATAATTCATTCATAGTTATAACAACCACCGAAATGAAACTATTTTTGTCCCCATGTTACTGAAATGATAAACTTTCTTTTTTGGCGGGAAACCGCAAGAAGTTGGGGAACGCACCGGTGCGTTCGCGCCGAGAGCTTGAGCCGGACTGATCCGAAGTGAGGAAAGGTGAGAAGGGCGTAATAACGCAATGTTGACATGGCTATTCTACTAAAACTTACTGTCCTCTGAAATGATAACATTTTTCCGGACAAAAGTTGACTGCCTGTCAAATCCATGAGAAAGAAGATAAACAAACAAAAATAGTTTTATCTGATCAAATATATTATACCTAATTTAATGATAACAACATCGATTTAAATCCATATTTCGAATGTATTTGCAGGGGAAGGTATTTTATGAGCAGAATTAGGTTCAGGGGACAGGCCACCGTGATGATAAAATAACACTTTGTAATTTTTCTATTTGGTATATTATAGGGTAGAAATCAATGATTTTTTTTGCCAAGGTAGAGAAGTACTTACTTTGTTGAGAAAAAATATATAAAATTAAAAATCAGCACATTGCACTACCGTTCTCAGGTTTGCCGTGTATTTTTTTTGCTTGCGCAATTCACCCAATAATATTATAATATTTTATTAAGAAATAATAAAGTTTGTGTGTTGTGTCAAGTGTCATCTTTCCTGGTGCGTATTGTACCAGGGTACAATAGGATACACTGGCCACATGAATACACATAGATTATACTAATTCTGTTTGTGTATCGATCGCCTTTATCAACGAATTGAAGGTCGGAGACAACCATAATGAAATATTTTCAAATTACTTTGATAACGGACATGCAAGCAATTTTAATTAGACTTTATGTAGTACTAGATAATGAAACAGATTGAAAGTGCTATAAGTATGAATTTACTAGCTCTGCCCGCGACTTCTTCGCGTAAATATCAGTTCTACCCATTTTTAACCGCTTCGGGGGGTGAATTTCAATAGGTACGAAGCTCGTCTTCCATCAATTCTGTTGAAAATTTGAAGTAGGTAAGGTAAAACACCCAGTGTTCGACAGAGCCCCAGTGTTCGACACTTAAAAAGTTAACGAAAAAAAAACAAGATTTGAGTCTCGCTTTGGAACGTATTTGAACCATAAACATAGTTGAGGATTATCTAGCTATCATTGCGAAAGATATTTCATAGACTCGGCTGTTTTAAAGAAAATGGCGTAGCTGAACATACCAACCGGCAGAGATCTCTAAATAAATTCCCGTTTCATTAGCGAATCCGCTAAGGAGGTGAGCAAGATATAATGCCCATAACTTTTAATTGTTTTGCTTGACCGAGCATGTAAATTATTTATTAAGTTAGAACCCAAATTCTTTAGTTTTTAGTAATGTCTTTGCAATTGTAAGTTTATAATATAATATGAAAACACGCTTGTCGATAACTGGAGTTTTTTTTTTCGCATGTTCCTATAATCGACATAAATGTTTTTTATGGCACCAAAAAAAAATTCCACACTTTTTCAAATAATACAGGCAATAGAAGTTGTCAGAAAGGTGAAAAAATTAGAAATTAAATCCAAGAAAAGAGAAAAAAGAAAACGATTAAAATTGAGGAAGATAGAAAAACAAAAAAAAAAAAAACTAACAGATAAAAACAATAAAAAAACAAGAAAAGGCGGATACTAAACCGAAACCAAATGACACATCTTCTACATTTATTGTTTAACATTTAAGAGATGTATTATATTGCAAAAGTGTATTTTTTTAGAAACCTACGAATTACTAGCCACTATTTGTTTATTATAAGATTGTTTGTTGATTAAAATGATCAAAATACTGGTTAAGACTAAGTTTTTATTTCGTCACATATAATACTAGATTATCTCGGCTTTTCTATTGGGATTTATTGTTTAGAAGTGTTAGGAATATGTCGATTATTGGATGTCGATTACTGGAACATGTCGATTACCAGGGCCCTGACCACAATCTTTTACAAAACAATGTTATTTCGATAACGTTTTGTTTCAAGCTTATAATAACATTACTCATATTCGTACCATGAACTTCATATTTCAATGTTGTTTTATTCCTGTGCTAAAGTGCTGGGAAAGAACGAACTATTTGTAAGATTTGTCTATTGCCTGCTATCATGGGACCAATCACAAGCTCTTAAAACAGTATTATTGTAATATTACTTTCACTTTTCGTATCATGACGTCCTTAAAACAAGCTTATAATAAGGTTAAAGTAATGTTGTTTTCTTAGCAATTTTGGTGACGTCACCCCTAAAAGTTCATTCATTTCCTACCATGAGGTCACTTTTGACAAACAGCATTATTGTTTTAATGTCAAATTTAGCTATCATAAAAAAGTTCCTCGAATTCGACGGAAGTATTATCGTTTTGCACATTTATATATTTAATAATGTAGTTTTTTGGAGTGCAGTGCGTTGAAAGTGGAGATGATTAAGATGCAATCCAGAATAGAGGTTTCAGAAGAATCCAATGCTGAACTACGTACGAAAAAAGCTGCACATGCTGCTCCTGCTGGGTCCTGCTGTGCCTACGTCGCAGCTGTACGATTCACGTCTGCAATACTCCACGAAGGTTGAGGAAGTCGTGGAGTCTATCAGAGTGAAGACCAATTGGACTCTGGAGGGTTGAAAAGTTGGAATCGCGCCACGACATCAACTTTAGATCGTTCGTGGTTTTGAGTATAAGAAGAGGATTTTTGGCCGGGTGTCGTATACCGGCGTTTCCGAGATCGATTACGTAACACCTCGCAGCGGAACACGACGCCGACGAGACGTGTATACGAAGTGTATACTTGAAGCTAGTTTATATTAAATATGTATTACGTTTACTCAGAAGTTTAATTTTTTCACTGCTACAAGGGGTAGTAGACCTAAGTATTTGATATTAATTTCAGCTTGATACCTCCACGCGTTCTGAGAAAAAGGGTCTTGACAGACGGACAGACAGACAAACGGACAACAAAGTAAGTAATCCTTTATGGGTTAAGTAAAATGTGTTTCTAGAGATTTTAGTATATGGGTATTGGAAATGAGCAAAAGTAAATAAAGACCAATAAGTTTAAACAACAATATAAAATTTCTTTAATCACTTACTAATAATAATATAAGAGAGTATACAATTGTTAAGTTATAAATATGACACTTGCAATAGGGCTAACATATATCTGTAAAACCATTAAACAATGAAGATGTGATTAGGGAAGCCCAATTACAGCCACAAAACAATGTGAAACTCTTGTACAGCGGCTGTGGGGAAGACGGCATTTAAGATCCTGAAACAAAATAAATTTTATTTTTGTTTATAATTTAAAGAGTGTACGACTAAACGCCTATAGACTGAACACCGACAAGACTTTACTTCGACGGGACTCTTCGCCGACAGGGCACATAGTAGATGTGAATAATTTCTGTTCGATTTGATAGGATTTCTGGATAGCACTTTTTCGGGGTTTTAAAGACAGTAAACATATTTAAAAGTTGTGTACCTTTCAATCCTTGTTGCTATGAGTAGGATTATGCGGGATCTAGGAAAGAATTCACACTTTGCAGAATGCATTCTATAGCAGAGGGATAATCCACATCACTTCTGTAAAAAGAGCGCCAATCTCTGGAGGCTACAAAGAAATAACATAAGAATTACATACACACACATACATAAATTCACGCCTTTTTCCTATGGGGGTAGGCAGAAACCACAGAACGCCACCTCCTACATTCATACATCTCGTCATACAAGCACGCCAGTTACGAGTACTGAGCACCTGACCTTTCTGAAGAACCTTACCAATAAGGTCAGCGTAGGTCTTCCTAGGACGACCCCTCCCTGCGTTACCACTCACCTCTGCCATATAAATACCTTTTTTCAATCGTCTTTCACTCCTCTTCTCAACATGACCGAAACCATCTAAGCATACCCTTTTTTATCTTTGTTTTATATTACAAATAACAATAAATTATGCTTAACTACTTATGTTTTCTTACTAGTTCCACCTAAACACCTGGCATATCCCTGGCCAATATCTTCTCCCAGTATTTTTAGACATTGTTTTTTCCATATTAAATATTGACAAGTTTTGTCATAGCGATTGTTGGCAGTAGTTGTTGATCTCTTGGAATTTAAAATTTAAAAAGTTTTTAATATGAATTTAGTTGATTGTCTCTGGGTATTTTTCTTATGAATGCCAAGATGTTAACTTGCATAAAAACACCACTCAAAATGCTTTGGTTAATTTAAAGGAAATTACTCATAACAATTAGATTCTACCTAATACAAAGTAATCTTTTTAAATATAAAAATAATAATAATTTTTTCAAGACTATACTTCATAGTAGGGAATCGGACCGATGTGTGAAAGGGATAGCGCTATACAGTCCATGGCTTACCACAATCTTTAAAGCGCAGGCCACACCGCCAGCTAGCGGGCGGGCGGGCGAAGCGAACGAAGGAAACTATACAAACTACGCGAAATATTGGCGAGCTAAACTATGGGGTTCACACCGAAAACTACGGACTGACGAGCGACGGATATATCGTTAGCTTAGCTCGTTAGGTTAGTCGGTAGCTCGCGGTGTGAACCGAAGTATGTAAAGAGGTGAAACCATAGACTAGTGGGTGAAACGATGTTCGCCCGCCTAGCCCGCCCGCCCGCTAGTTGGGAATCGTCGGATATTTCGTTAGCTTAGCTCGTTAGGTTAGTCGGTAGCTCGCGGTGTGAACCGAAGTATGTAAAGAGGTGAAACGATGTTCGCTCGCTAGCTGGCGGTGTGGCCTGCGCTTTACAAAACAATCTTATTTCAAGAAAGTTTTGTTTCAAGCTTATAATAACATTACTCATTTTCGTACCATGAACTTCATATTTCAATGTTGTTTTATTCTCGCTAAAGTGCTGGGAAAGAACGAACTATTTGTAAGATTTGTCTATTGCTTGGTATAATCTATCGCTTGCTATAATCTAAGAGCAATAGCGCACTAGCGGCTAAGCCGCAGCGGCCAAGTCGCGGCGGCCATCGAGATAGATAACCTTAGTATGAAATCGCCACACAGCACGCGCACCTGGCCGCACGCGGCCAGCGGCCACACCAAGCCGCAGCGGCCAGCGAGATCGAAGCGACGCATTTGCGGCCAGTGTTCGTCGCTGGTCGCTGCGGCCACTGAGATCAATATTGCATTGTAGTTAAATCACCAGTGTGCGCGCACTAGCCGCGGCCGCCGCACGTATTGTGGAACTACAGCGTGATTTGTGATCATCGGGATGTCTTTCGACACGCAAAGATTTATAACCGAGATTGAGACAAGGAGGGCGTTGTGGGACATGTCCCGTGATGACTATGCCATTTTTATATTTTCTTTTTCCGCTTCTTACTTATAAAAAGCACTGCTATTTCTTCAACGACCATTTTGTTGCGCGCTGTATGTGCAACTGACGATCGTAGCCGCGGTTTTGGCCGCGTTGCAAAGCAAATCGCAACCCCTGCGGCCGGGCCGCGCGTCGTGGCCGCGCTGCCAGTTCGCTAGTGCGCTATTGCTCTTAATTGTCACGAGTAATTTCCATAAAATTGTCAGCAATGTCAGCTGTCTAACGCAGACGAAATTGAAAAGTCAAAAAATTTAAAATGGAATTTTTTGTGGTTAAACTTATTTTATTTTATCTTAGTTACTTAAGATCTGTGTGTCACTAGCATTTTGTAGTCAGTTGGATACAAAATCATCATGGAATCAAGGTAAGGTTAAACACGGTAACTCCGTGAATAACTTTAAAACAAGAAAATATTTATCTGTAATGTTTTGATTATGATAGTTTCGAAACAATATGTTTTCAGACTCAGTTATAAGTGTTTTGTTATTCATTTTGCAGCCGAAGAATTAATCTAGTTAAGAGTTAATCCTGGCGACAGCTAGAGATACTCTGGGAAATTTTAAATTTCAAGAGATCAACAACATCATTCCTTAATCCTACTCGCAGCAATAAGGATTGAAAGGTACACAACTTTTAAATATGCTGTCTTTAAAACCCCGAAAAAGTGCTATCCAGAAATCTTATCAAATCGAACAGAAATTATTCACATCTACTATGTGCCCTGTCGGCGAAGAGTCCCGTCGAAGTAAAGTCTTGTCGGTGTTCAGTCTATAGGCGTTTAGTCGTACACTCTTTTAATTATAAACAAAAATAAAATTTATTTTGTTTCAGGATCTTAAATGCCGTCTTCCCCACAGCCGCTGTACAAGAGTTTCACATTGTTTTGTGGCTGTAATTGGGCTTCCCTAATCACATCTTCATTGTTTAATGGTTTTACAGATATATGTTAGCCCTATTGCAAGTGTCATATTTATAACTTAACAATTGTATACTCTCTTATATTATTATTAGTAAGTGATTAAAGAAATTTTATATTGTTGTTTAAACTTATTGGTCTTTATTTACTTTTGCTCATTTCCAATACCCATATACTAAAATCTCTAGAAACACATTTTACTTAACCCATAAAGGATTACTTACTTTGTTGTCCGTTTGTCTGTCTGTCCGTCTGTCAAGACCCTTTTTCTCAGAACGCGTGGAGGTATCAAGCTGAAATTAATATCAAATACTTAGGTCTACTACCCCTTGTAGCAGTGAAAAAATTAAACTTCTGAGTAAACGTAATACATATTTAATATAAACTAGCTTCAAGTATACACTTCGTATACACGTCTCGTCGGCGTCGTGTTCCGCTGCGAGGTGTTACGTAATCGATCTCGGAAACGCCGGTATACGACACCCGGCCAAAAATCCTCTTCTTATACTCAAAACCACGAACGATCTAAAGTTGATGTCGTGGCGCGATTCCAACTTTTCAACCCTCCAGAGTCCAATTGGTCTTCACTCTGATAGACTCCACGACTTCCTCAACCTTCGTGGAGTATTGCAGACGTGAATCGTACAGCTGCGACGTAGGCACAGCAGGACCCAGCAGGAGCAGCATGTGCAGCTTTTTTCGTACGTAGTTCAGCATTGGATTCTTCCGAAACCTCTATTCTGGAATGCATCTTAATCATCTCCACTTTCAACGCACTGCACTCCAAAAAACTACATTACTAAATATATAAATTTGCAAAACAATAATACTTCCGTCGAGTCAGAGGAACTTTTTTAAGATTGCTAAATTTGACATTACAACAATATTGTTGGCTGTCAAAAGTCACGTCGTGGAAGGAAATGAATGAACTTTTAGGGGTGACGTCACCAAAATTGCTAAGAAAACAACATTACTTTAACCTTATTATAAGCTTATTTTAAGGACGTCATGGTACGAAAAGTGAAAGTAATATTACAATAATATTGTTTTAAGAGCTTGTGGTTGGCCCCCTGGTGTCGAAAAATAGAATTCTGCTGTCGATCACTAGACCAAAAAACGTTAATTTATTTCGATATATTATTACTTTATTTATTTATATGAAACTTATGTTTGCTTTCAAATATTACGCAACGAAGTCTGAAGCGTTACCCAATACTCCAAAATACCTTATAATATCCTAAAGTAAGAAAATATTTAAAAAAATGCTTGTTTGCGCACGTTAAAGTGTCGATTATTGGGGGTGTTACCTTAAGTAGATTGGATGAAGGAATCACGTTGTCTTATTATACAAACTTTGCCCTTTGCCCCTTAGGGGGTGAATTTTGGAAAATACTTTCTTATCGGATGCCTAGGTCATACAAAGAACACACCCTCCAAGTTTCAGGTCTCTACGATCAGCGGTTTAGGCTGTGCGTCGATCCGTCAGTCAGTCATTCAGGACAAAGCATTTTTAAACGACTTCAAAAAAGGAGGAGGTTATCAATTCGTTTGTATTTTTTTTTTTTATGTTTGTTAGCTCCTTACTTGCGTCTGGGTGAACCGATTTTCATGATTCTTTCTTTATTTGAAAGCTGGTGCTTCCCGTGTGGTTCCATTGTCACCATTTCAATATCTGATGATGAACTTCGGAGATATGGAATGGAACTCCTCACAGAATCACAGCAGCAATATCGTAACAAGTGAAATTGCTTTGTTTATACGTGTAGTCGATGACTGACTGAAGGAAAAGGGGGGGGGGGGTACGTCAACCCCCCTCCTACCAGTTTCCAAAATTAAATATATCGTGTGAGGTATTGTTTGAAAGGGCTTTTTGTAAGGATTTCAAACATTAATACACAAGCACTAAAAAGTGAAAAATAAAAAGCTTTTTTACAAAAAAAGATAACCGCCTTCAAAAACTACAAAATAAAAATAACTTTAGTTTTGGAAGTCGGTGGCAATACTTACCTAAACATAACAAAAACAAAACCAAAGCCGCCGACTTCCAAAACTAAAGTTATTTTTATTTTGTAGTTTTTGAAGGCGGTTATCTTTTTTTGTAAAAAAGCTTTTTATAAATACTAAGTATATAGATTATAGCACTCTCCCCGCGACTTCGTTCACGTGTTTTTCCTTACGGATCCCTAATTTTTTGATAATAAAATATAGCCTATAGCACTCAGTGATAACGTAGCTTCCAATTAGTGAAAGAATTTTCAAAATCGGTTCAGTAGTTCCAGAGATTACCCCTACATACAAACTTACAAACAAGTTTTAAGTTAAATTATAGAAGGTGGGCAGTACACTTTCTATAATTTATAGGTATAACAATACACATAATTTATAACAGAACTAAGTAATATGAGCAAACATTGCTATGAAACGATTTTAATTCTGCTTGCGTAGTTTTTTTTTCACCTGTTTTATTTTACGTTATTGGTTACTGCACTTACTGCTATGCTTCCGTAGGTCGTAGCGTTATGATAATATAGCCTACACTATTTCTTATGAATCTGGCTAGATATCTTATTATACAAAAATTATTAAACCCTAAGGCGCTTTGCACACGGAGCAACTTAAGTTGAGGCTACTATCAACTCTTAAAAAGTTTCCTGAGTTGATAGAACAGTTGCTATAACGTTTACGGTTGCTGCAACTTTATGGCAATCTATGAGCAACTTTCACAGCCGAGTTGCCGTATGCCGTTGCCGTAGCGACACTGGCATTGCCGGCCACAGGGAGAGGGAGGGAGGGTGTGAAATCGCCCGTCGCGTTGCGATTGACGGTTGAGGAAACCGGCAACGTTAAAAACCGGTACAATATTCAACAGCTGCTAGTTGCGGCAATTAGCAACTAACTTAGTCATCGATTGCAGCAACTGAAAACTGTTGACGATTGCCGCAACTCGAAACTCGAGTTGCTATGTGTGCGCAGTCCAATTGAATATGTAAACAGCTAGTGCCAGCTAAGTAGTTGCCATCGCAGTTCTTTGCCAGTTGCTGCAATAGTTGCTCTGTGTGCAAAGCGCCTAATTCTTTTTCTTAAATTAATGTAGCCTTAGTTATTCCTTATAACATCCTATCATCTACTGATAGTCACGTCAAAATCAATTTAGACATTTTAGAGACAAGCCGGAACAAACAAACAAAAAAAAGTTTTTTTTTTTTTCAAAATATTCATACTTACTGATTTATTAAAATGCTGTTATTTTGACATCACCTCATTCCGTTCAGTCGTCTATAATCTATAACGTAAAAATGTCACTAAACATCTATAATTCATACACCGACACAAACTTTCCCGTTTATAATACAAGTTACCTAATAAACCACTTATTAAACTTAAATATACGATACACATGACCCCCTTTCAAACCACTTTAAGTATATGTATGTCAAATTAGGTTTAATACCACCCCAAACCACCCCCCATCGATTTAACTGTCGTATTGGAAAGCATTCTGAAGGTTTTATGAAATGATAGCGAAAAACAATATGATGAAAAAATTGTGTTGAATATTTTAGTAAGTAAGTACTTAGTCTGAGACATTGAAGTACTTAAAAGTAGCCTTGATGACCCAGACAGGGCGGAATTTTATAACCTCATCTAGAGATAAAGTACCCTAATTTTACCCTAATTTGTTTTAGAACCAATTGACTTGGCACGCGACGATGGGAAGGGACCAGATGGGATTACTACCTTGGAAGTTGGGTAGGCCTTTGGTGTGGGATACAACATGTGTCGACACCCTTGCGCCATCCCACCTTCCTAGCACGACGTGCTGTGCAAGCGCTGCTGGTGCCGAAAACCTCAAACGGCGCAAATATAACAACCTTCTTGGAAGTTATGTGTTTGAGCCGTTTGGGGTTGAAACACTGGGGCCATGGGGTACGAGCGCTCACCTTGTTTTACGGGGCATCGCTAAGCGACTGGTCGACTCTTCACATGACCAGAGGGCTGGCCTTTTCTTAGGCCAAATACCATTGCCATACAACGTGGCAATGCTGTCAGCCTTTTGGGCATTTGCCCCATTGACAGCGACGCGGACGAATTTTTTGTTGCCCTATGAGGTTTCCCCTTTCTGTCTTTTTTATAATTTGTAAATATTTCATAATTAATCAGTTTAAGTAGTTCAATAAATTTATTACGATTTATTAAAGTGTAAAAAAGGGTATGCTTAGATGGTTCGGTCATGTTGAGAGGATGAGTGAAAGACGATTAACAAAAGGTATTTACATGGCAGAGGTGAGTGGCAACGCAGGGAGGGGTCGCCCTAGGAAGACCTACACCGACCTTATTGGTGAGGTTCTTCAGAAAGGTCAGGTGCGGAGTACTCGTAACCGGCGTGCTTGTATGACGAGATGTATGAACGTAGATGAGGCGAAAGGAGTATGTAAGGATCGTAGCAGGTGGCGTTCTGTGGTTTCTGCCTACCCCCATGGTAAAAAGGCGTGAGTTTATGTGTGTATGTATGTTTTTTTTTCTATGGGACAAGCCCGCCACACTTTTCCCACCCACTGCAACTCCTGAAAGCCAGAATCAACAGTGGAGGCCACCAGAAAAGCGCCGAGGCAATGAAGCTCGACGAGTCCCAGAGAAACGATTAACTGTCTTGGGTCCCGCAACGAAATTAATCAGAAAAGAATAGCGGAGGAGTAAGAAAAAAAAATGTATGTAAGTAAGTAGGTATGTTATTAAAGTGTATTGTATACCTGCTAGGTATATAATAAAGACTTTATGTATGTCAAATTATGTTGCTTTCCCTAATACCACCCCAAACCACCCCATCGATTTACCATCGTATTGGAAAGTACTTATTCTGAAGGTTCTAAGAACATAATGCGATGGAAAAATTGTGTTGAATATTTAAGTAGTAAGTAGTCTAGACATTGAAGCAGGTAATTAAGTAGATTTAGTGCCCTAGACAGGGCGGAATTTTATAACCTCATCTAGAGGAAAAGTGCTCTAAATACCCTAATTAGTACTTATTGTACCTAGTACTTTACGTGACTTTTATTTTAGGTACATCGACTTCACAGTCGTATAAATATTAATAGGTGTTTAATGTAGAACATATCGTCGCTGTGCTTGCAAAATCCGCTATGGAAAAAAACCCAACTTTTCAGGAGAAGCAAAAAACTGTTTATTTTTCGACCTGGTGATGACATTTTAAAATTAAATATGCAGAAAATTAGACTTTATGTCGAGACATCCAGATATATAAAATTTTTGACGTTTACTATGTTATTATGGGGGCTAGAATTTTTTTAAGTGAATTTGGGCACTTAGCGGTTTTATTTTGAGTCGTAAATACCTCTATGTGACTTTTTACCACTGGTTTTTCTGGTTTTGAGGTACTCTTTCAGCATACTCAAATGGACTCAAACGTTACTTGACGCCCTGGATAGGTGGGTCCATACATTGCTGATGGCATATCGAATGCGTCACCCACGCAGAGGCGGATTACCCTTAAGGCAAACTAGGCACGTGCCTAGGGGCGCGAGGGTACAAAGGGGGGCGCGGACGGAATTCCAACAAAAAAAAAATTCGAGGATACAAAGGGGGGCGCGGGCGGAATTGCAACAAAGAAAAATTTATACATAAAATATAGCATAAAATGAATTGCGCCAGGTAGTTAGTTATTTTCAATACAGGGGCGCGAGTTATTTTCAATATAGGGGCGCCGATGAGAAACTTGCCTATGGCGCTCTCAACGTTTAATCCGCCTCTGCACCCACGGTCATCGAGAATGAGACTATATAATAACATGAAATTGGGTGATCGTAGCTTCTTAAATGCTAAGTCCCTCCACAACCGCAAGATATGCAGTCTAAGGGAATATTTCCTTGGAGCCGACGTGGACATGCACCGAGATGTGGTTGCAGTAGATAATAGCTTCACCCCGCTCTCCTTGGTTAATGAGAACGGCACAGGCCTGTAGGATTTGAGACTAAAGATCGCGAGGAAGTATGGCAGAGCAAGGAGCTTCACGTTTTCTGGGCCATGTAGCATGGGCCCGATGTACATTAAGTATTTAGCGTCCTTATCCTGGCTTCGATTCGGTGACCTATTTGGGTAAATTGAGGGTTTTCTCTTTGGACGAAGTTATTAGAATTAGAAAGATGGCACGGTTGTCATTTGTCGGTCATGCCACCGGCCGAGAGAATCAGTCTGTCAGATTACCTCTATGTTCTTGTTTAGCTAACGAAGAGTACTTGCATAGGCACAACCTTGTAGCCAGGGTTATCTATCAGCAATACTTGCTCTATACTGCCTCGTGAAATCGGAAGTACAGTATCACAGGTATGTGCCCGGCCCAGTTTTTGAAAATAGCAATGTCACACTGTACTGGGATCGTCACCACGGACAGGATTATTCTGGCCAATAAGCCTGATATAGTGGTGATGGATCGCTTAGAGAGGCACCCAGTGATTGTTGGCATAGGCGTCCCACTTGACGTGAACCTCGTGAAAGTCGAGAAAGATATAAGCAGATAAAGAATCTTGATTTGGCCCGCATGGTTGTCGACGGAGGATGGGATGTTAACTATTGGGCAGTAGTGACTTTATTTCCCGGGAGAAGTCATCTCCTCATCTCTGGCTTGCCTTCATTGGCCGGCTAGGGAAAGGAAATATTCCAGTAAGGCGCTGGTAGGGAAGTACTAGACCGTACTTCCGGGATTGTCCTGATAGCCGTGAAATACCTCTCCACTTCTCATTCTCAAGCATCTCAAGATAGGTTACCCCCTTGTCGCTTCATCAACACGTGCTAGCGAATGTTTTAGGGGGCCCATTGAGTGAATGTGCAAGTTACCCCCTGCCATTTTATCCGTGTAAACAAGTATTGGTCAGGCAGGGGCCATAGTCCTGCCATAGTACCAGTTAATCAGTCCCAAACCCATAGACCCATTCTTAGTTACCATATCCTGCAATAGTCCTGCGCCAACCAGGGGTTATCCTTGGATGCACTTGCATAGTGCATACAGGGATAATTGTCAGTTGGTGTTTAATTTCATCTTAAAGCTATCTAAGGGGCATCTGCGAGCTGGATTCGGGTCCCGAGTTACATAAATTAAAATAAAATAATGACAATAATCATAGCCTATTAGTAATAATAATAAGTATTACGCAAAAACAGGTACCTATAATGAGTTTTGTAACACTTTAAAACACCTGAAAATATTTTCCCTGTTGACTAAACCCGCTATGTGTCATTTCAAAGCGAAATTTTAAACACACTCTAAAAGACTCGCTTTGAAACGAAAATACGCTATGTGTCTCTTGCACACATAGAGGGTTCTTCAAGTCCATTTTTGACCAAAATAACATAGCTGATTTTGTTATCTTCGGAACCAAATGAGTTATTAGAAAACGGACTTCACAGGCACATGCGGCTTGAGAAATACTATAAAATGGCATCAAAAACCGAAAATCAAAAAAAAACACATAGCGGATTTTGCAAGCACAGCGACGATATAGGTATCCAGGGCCGTCAATATTGTTGAAGTTTTCTTAGGAACCGATTGGTGTTCAGGGCCGTAGCTAGGGGGGGGGGCATTGTGGGGCAATGCCCTACCTTGAAATCACAATGCCCTACCTTAAAAATACTAAAAATAAGATAAATTATTATAATTAAATGGTTTGTTCATAGTTTCAGAGTCATCATAAGATGTCAGATATAAATGGTGATTGATTAGGAGCCCGTGTTTCGAGGGCAGATCAATTATGTCATTTTTTTTACTTCCGCCCTACCTGTAACCAATGCTGCCCTACCTCAAATTCGACTCTAGCTACAGCCCTGTTGGTGTTTTCAATTATACTTTAATTTAAGAGCAATAGCGCACTAGCGGCGTGGCCCCAGCGGCCAGGCCGCTAGTGCGCTATTGCTCTTAAGGTAGTTAATAAATAATAGTAATGAAATTAAGTTTCAATCGAAGACATCCATCGGTTTCCAAGAAAACTTCAACTATATCTGACGAACCTGCATACCTGTCTCTTTTGTTGACTGCAGTACTTACCTATGTTCTACGATATCTCTTAGTAATTAATAATTTGTTTTAAGAGCTAAACGTTTTGTAAAAATAAATTGCGAAATTCTTAATATCTTAAGTATTCTATCTTCAGATTTTGTTAATTTTTATTTTTTCATGGCAAGGGATTTAATTTTTTACTAATGGACATTTAAACGTATTGCTATAAAAATACGACATAAATTGCTATGCTTTAAAATGCCGAGGTAACCCTTTCGATGCCACGGCATCATTCTTAAGATTATTAAGAATAAGTATCCTAATTTATTTTTATAAAACGTTTGTTTAGCTCTTAAAACAAAAAAAAAACAAAGCAATACGTTTGAATGTCTAAAATTGCCCTTGCCATGCCGTCCCGGTCTGCGTAGACCTTTAAGTTTCTTCTAATACCTAATTTTTACACGACTGCCCCAAAAAAGGAGTGTTATGTGTTCAAGGTTAATGTATGTATGTATGTCTGTCTGTGAGTTTCTTTATTCCACCATAACTTTTAAACGCCTAAACCGATTTAGATGTATGGGATATCGTTACAATCCTTGCATCGTTCCGAGTAACATAGGCTAAGTAGTAAAAAATAAAAAGAATCCAGTGTGGTCACTTTAAAACGTAAATTAATACCAGCCTCAATTTATTTTTTAATGAATCTGGTCGTGCCTATGTCTATCGTCTAGAATTTGACAAGTAGATTTAAAAAATAATAACACTGTAAATAAAAAACGTAGTAAAAAAATCTGTCAAGTAAACAAAGTATAAATATGTGCAATTTTTGCAGTCGAATTTTTTTTTTTTATTATAGTAGCTTGTCAAATACACGTCTCCGTTTGCGTTTCCTCTTAATTTACTGATTACAATAAATATATTTATCAGTACTTAGGTACTTAGTATTTTCATATTCACGATATTTATGTAATTGTACAAATATTTGCTCAGAATATTTTTTATCGCATTTAAGCTCAATTAGGTTTAACATGACAAAAGCTTGACCTTGTTTGTCATAAAAACTATTAGTAAATAAAAGATGTTATATCTAAATATCGTTGCTAATGTATCTTATCTATAAATATCTTATTAAAATATATAAATTACGCGTCACGTTGTTTTTCCGGGATGGACTCCTAAACTACTTAACCGCTTTTAATAAAATTTGCACAACGTGTGCAGTTTGATCCAACTTGTTTTTTTTTTCGGATTGGCATCTCGCAGGCCAACCTATGAGGTTGTCGGGTGCTTAACCGGACTATACTGTGGTGCCTCAAAAATTAAGGCCTCCAGCCAGGGCTTAAAACAACTTACAAACTAAGCGACTACACGCTAAGGGCACCCCCTGTGGGGTACGAGCCTCGGCTTACGGCGTCGCTGGGGGAGGGCAGCAAAGGGACAGGCTGGATCGGATTATTTGATCCAACTTGAAAAATAGGATAGTTTTTATCTCAATTATTGGTCTTAATATTTTTTTATTGCAAACCTGAGCCACAGCAACGCGTGGGTTGGTCAGATACTTACATTATAAAATGCTTCGTCCTGAATGACTGACTGACAGATCAACGCACAGCCTAAACCGCTGATCGTAACCTGAAACTTGGAAGGTGTGTTCTTTGTGACGCATCCGACAAGAAAGAATTTTCCAAAATTCTACGCCTTAGGGGGTGAAAAAAGGGGGCAAAATTTGTATGGAGAAATCAACTTTGACGTGGACGATGGTGCAGGCCTGTAATCCCCGAAGGGTTAGGCAGGAGTGTACCCATTAGTACAAAGAACCACATTTCGCGAGTTATGTTTAAGTCCCATGTAATAGGAGGCGAGCCTATTGCCATCAACCGGGCACAAATCCAGACTCGGAGGCTGCTACTGAGAAACTGACTGCCTCGTTGGTCTGTGGTAGCAAGATACGACTGCTGAGCATGTGTACTTGGGCTCGATTCTCAAGTCGGGCAAAGTGTTCTTGGGTTTTTCCATCATCAATTTTTCTTTATTTATTTGACTCACAAATAAAACATAATAGTATGGCCTTGCCAATTGACGATTATTGCCGTGAACAGTCAAATAACAATCTGCTATTTCAATTGGCAAGCCAGTGGTCACCAAATGGCAGACCAAGGTCCGCATCTGGACCCATTTTGTGCGGACCGCGAGCACACACACACACAGAAACTTGCACTACAAAGTAGGTACAGAGTACGTACTTAATTTAATAAAATACCTATATCCCCCGGATCGTCGCGGTGTCATTTTTCTCATTGAATATGAAAAAAAAAATACTAATAATAATTACATACATAAACTCACGCTTTTTTCCCATAGGGGTAGGCGGAAACCACAGAACGCCACCTGCTACGATCCTTACATACTCCTTTCGCATCATCTACGTTCATAGATACATCTTGTCATACAAGCACGCCGGTTACGAGTACTTACTGCGCACCTGACCTTTCTGAAGAACCTCACCAATAAGGTCGGTGTAGGTCTTCCTAGGGCGTCTCCTCCCTGCGTTGCCACTCACCTCTGCTATACACCGTGAATTTTAATCCGTTGCAAATCTTTCAGGGGGTGAATGTACTCAAGAATATTGATGAACAACTTTTATTAAGGGACATAGTACGAAATGTGAAAAAAAAAACAGCTGATCCATACAATATTTGATCGTAATGTAGTACATTATTGTATGGATCAGCTGTTTTTTTTGAAAGATTTGCAACGGATTAAAATTCAGGTTGTATAAATACCTTTTGTTAATCGTCTTTCACTCATCCTCTCAACATGACTGAACCATCTAAGCATACCCTGTTCTATCTTCCGTAATTACAATTGTTTAATAAATATATTTTTTTCTATAAAATGTTGTGCGGACCGCAATGGTCATTTCGTTTCTTAAAACGGACCCCGAGCGAAACTGATTGGTGACCCCTGAGCTAGCCAATCTTTTTTGTGCTCACATTATTGAAACCAAAAACAAATCATGAGACACAATAGAAGTTTTATATATTGTTACCAGGGCCGGATTACAATTCATTAGGCAGTGTGCTTAGGGGCCCGGTGTCAAGTTGGGGCCCAGAGCACATAAAAATAACTGAAATTAGTGAAAATTATTCGACTTAGGTATATAGCTATAGGTACTGCCTCGTTGGTCGCAAAACTTATTTTTTTATGCGGATGAATTTTGTGATGCCATTTAGTTTTAGTTTCTTTTTTTATTTATTTTCCTATTCTGGTTGTTTCTTTTTTTTATTGTTTATGTTATTAGCTTGTATATTTGCATTCTGCACTAAGGTTTGTTGATAAATTAATTATCTATCTCACATCACAACAGTCTCAGGTCTGTGCACAGCCTTAGGAATTATCCTTTAATTTTTAAATAAAAAGTTTGTGAATAGATGTTTGGATGTTTAGTAACTCAATCACGCGTAAACCGTTGAAGAGATTTGGATAAAAATTAGCACATAGATAGACCATTTCCTGGAAACATAAGTAGGATACTTTTTATTCCGGTGATGTGTTCCCTTAAAAAATAATTCAAGTTACTTTAAGGAAAGTTCAAAGTCAAAGCATTTATTTCAATCAGACCATTAAAAAGGCACATTTGAACGTCATTTACGAGAGAAAAGAAAAATTAAAATATTGAATCTAAGTAGTTACTTTGAAGCAAGGAAAGTTACTTTTTTTTAAATTTATCTTTTAGCACTCTCACTGGCAGCATTATAGGTATAGCATGTTTCCAATTCAACAAGCCATGGAGTCCGGCTGCGGGTCCTAACGATTCCGCTGCCCTAGGCCGTCACTCAAAATGAAAAAATACCTATTACAAAATTTTATGGGGGCAGCCGGCGACCCCACTGCCTGCTGGTTAACATTTCTTAAAAATAAGATCGGCCCTACGCACTCGAAAATTTGGGGCCCGCCCGCGGATCCCATGGCAGAGAGAGTGTTAAAAAATAAAAATATTTCTAACCTAATGGGAAAAAGGCTTGAGTTCCTATAAAAGCAGGTGAAGCCGTGGGCAGAAGTTAGCAAGTTATATTTTATTATCAAAAAAATTTAAATCACGCAAAAAAATTACTGGAAACGTGCTATTAAAAAATGCTAGTAAAAAAATTCAAATTAAAAATACTTAGTGTAAAAAGTTTACGTTACGATTTTTCTTTCCACTACGATAAAAAAATATGTAAAGTTATAGCAATAACTAATTTAAAAATATTTTTAAAAACAAGCTTTAAGTAATTTAAAATTATTACAATATTTAGTATCGGACATTGTATTATCATCAGAACTAAAAGTGTATGCAAAAATACAGCTCAATCGGATACCAACAAATGGTTGAAAAATGGTTTGCAAATTTTGAAAGTAGGTACAGGATAAAACTTTATAGCTAATTATTAATTTTGCATTTAATTTTTATTTTGAATTGATTTTATTTTGAATTTACATTTTAATGTAATTTTGATTTTTATTTTAAATGTTGTGTATTGTTGGTATGGATAATTTTATCTGAATTAAATGAAATAATAATAAATAAAAGCTTGTAAAAAACCTACCTTCCAAGTACCAAGTCCAAGGATGGGACAAGTATGCCCATTGTTCAAAATAATCGGTACGTTAGTCGACATATTGTTCACACGTTTGCACTCCACAAAGTAAAGCACGATACTAAACACAAACGATCGTATAGTTAATTTCCTTACTGCCGAATCAATTAAGGTGCGGTTTCGTCACCGCGACTATACGACATTGGATTAGGGCTGCCATCCGTCCGGTGATCCCCGGATTTGTCCTAGTTTAAAGGGCGTCCGTGGGACGTCCGGAAGGGGTTGTCAAAAAGTGGACGCATATAGTGTCATCAATCCCGATTAATTGAAAGATCAGCGATAAATCAGCACTTTAAAAATAAAAAAAATCAAATCTCTTTATTGCATTCATGTGTACATTTAGGTGTTATGATAGGTAAGTTCCAACATGAAACCCGGTTAGGGCACGGCAACATAATAATAGTTTTAAATTTTTAATATACTAATTTTAACATAATAATTTTTGCATAATATTTTTTTAAAATTGAAATTAAAATTTCAGACAATAAACTTTAACTTTTAAACTTTAATATTAAATTTTCATCTTCACATTCTTTATTGAACATGTTTTTAATACATATTTTTCTTAAAGAAATTACAAATAATATTACTTAAATTATTATTGAAATTTTCTTTTTTCTTGGATGTCCGGGAAATTAACTCGATGTCATCCAAATGTCTGTCCGGTGTCGGCAATATAGATGATGGCAGCCCTACATTGGATGTAACTTGACTTGGCGCTCCACCCACTGAAGATGCGTCCCGCCGCGGTGAGCAGAGCGACAGATAACGCGCGCGGCGACGGAGGCGCAGATCTGCCTTACTTAGCGGTGAAATCTGCTCCCCCGCGCGGTGAAGCAGATTACGACGGCCTCGCGCTAAATAAATTTGTCTACGTCGAAATCCATCGTGCAAACGTCTTTACAGTATAAAATCACGCCCGGGACGGCAGAGCCGGTGTGTCATATCCCGCGGCACGCCCTGCGCTCCCGCGCAGATTGGCAGAATCTGCGCGCGGTGCGCCTTCCCGCTCGTTTCCGCGTCGGCAGTGTGTTGTGCTAGGCGTGATTTCTATATAAATTGAGATACTTGCATACAACGGTAAAATCTGCCTGAATAAATCTGCGACGGGGCGCGGGGCAGTGGGTGGAGCGCCTTAAGTAATTAATTAGATCATACACGTTAAGTGTTTTTTGTTTGCGTATTGTCAACAAGATTAGTTGTATAATAGGTTGTAAAGATCATTTATGTGATAGGCGGACTTGCATGTGTAGAGTTCCGTACCTACAATATTATTAAGATCGAGGAAAAAAGACAAAAAAAAACAAGATTTTATTTCATTATTAGTCACCATTGCCATACATCGATCGTGGCAATGCAGCCAGCGTTTTGGGCACTTGCCCCATTGACTGCGATGCGGACGAATTTTTTGTTGCTCTATGAGGTTACTCCTTTCTGTCTTTTTTATAATTTGTAAATATTTTATAATTAATTAGTTTAGTTCAATATTGAGAAGAAAAGAAAAGATGGATGGATTGTGTGAAGAATGATATGAATGAAAGAGGAGTCAGTGATAGCATGACGGCTGACAGGACAGAGTGGAAGAAGAAAACATGTTGCGCCGACCCCAAGTAACATGGGACAAGGGCAGGAGGATGATGAGTTTAGTTCCATATTTATTACGATTTATTAAAGTGTATGACCTGCTAGGTACCTACTTATATAATAAAGACTTTATGTATGTCAAATTAGGTATGTTGCTATCCCTAATACCACCCCAGACTACCCCATCGATTTACTGTACTACTGAAAGCATTCTGAAAGTTCTAAGCATATAATGCGATGGAAAAATTGTGTTGAATATTTAAGTAGTAAGTAGTCTAGACATTGAAGCAGGTAATTAAGTAGCCTTGGTGCCCTAGACAGGGCGGAATTTTATAACTTCATCTAGAGGAAAAGTGCCCTAAATACCCTAATTAGTACTTATTGTAGTAGGTATTCTTTAATTCAATTCTTTTATTTTAGGTACATCGTCTTCACATTCGTATAAATATAAATATATTTAATGTACAGTTAACAAAAGAGATAGGTACGAACTTATTCTGTTATTTGTATTTTTAACACGCTTATATTAGCTTCACTTGTAAGTATGTTTGTAAGAAAATCTTGGAATCTTAATTTGACCCACTTCCCGGTCTTCGATTAGGATGAAATTTTGCACACGCTCTGAGTTCTGATGACAATACATGACTAGCTAAAAAACGTCATTACAAATCCAATATGGCGGCCTCCCCAAGATGGCGGACTGGCTGTTTGAAATCCACCCCCATGATATGGGTATCAAATGAAAGCGTTTGCTGTCAGAAATACGAAAAAAATAGTCACGTGACTTAAATCCAATATGGCGGACGTCCAAGATGGCGGACAGGCTATTTGAATTGCACCCCCATGATATGGGTATTAAATGAAATGGTTTGCTGAATGGGATACGAAAAAAAATAGTGCGTGCTAAAAGCGTGTTTTTTAGTTTTTTAAACTATTAAAAAAAAATATTTTTAATTATCTAAATCATGACATCACGCCTGTAATCCCCGAAGGGTTTGAGGTGTAAGGTGTAAGTCCCATTAGAGGGCGAGCCTATTGACATCAACCGGGCACAAATTCAGTCTCCGAGGCTGCTACTGAGAAATTCCTGATTTTAATTGTAGGTACATACTTTGTAATTTCATTATAGTTTCTTTTTTAGTCGAACCCACAACCTCATGCATGAGAGGTGGGCGCGTTAACCACTGGGCCATCACGACAATTTATAGGGGCTTAGGGTAATTATTATTTAAAAAGTTATAAAATTAAAAAAAAATACTGTAAGAGCAAATTACAAAAAGACATCTATAATCTAAAAATTTTGTACTTGAAAGTTTGTTTAATATACCGTGCGACATTAAACGCTGTGTAAAAGCGACAGAAACGCGACCGTGGAACCTAGTCAAACAGTCTCGCTATAATTAGAATAGATACTAACACAGATCTACCTAGACAGATTACATTTCCGGACAGCACTGTGTTATCTTGGCTAATCGCCAGATAAACAAATGCCCAGATTGAAATACACCGTAGTACTTTGAAAATAATGAAAAACAACTTTCCATTACGGAGGCATTACCAACTCCTCGCCCCGCTGTTGAAAGAAATAAAGAAAAACTGTTTATTCACTGAACTGTTCTTTTTGTCTTTCAAGGGCGTCTGCTGAGTGTGGAGTCCTGAGTTCTGATGCCCTTTTTAGGGGCACGGTATCCTGTTAAGACGTCTCGCAACCCCGGCAGGCGTTTGGCCCTGTTGGGGCCCCGTCCCTGTGCTGACAGCTCTTTGAGGCGCGCGTGAAACAGAACGCACCGTCCGCAAGCCCGCGTCTACGGTGGCCGGATGTCGCCTCGCGACGTCGTATTGAGGGAAAAGGGGGTTCCACTGTGTTTTGCGTGAAAAAACCGCTGCACTTCTATATTTATTAATTTATTATTAAGGCATAATATGTACGTCACTGTCGGAGGACCCAAAAAAAAACAAAATAACTTTTAACTATCTTTAATTAAAGTAAAATTATAATATTAATTATAACTAATTAGATAGCCTAATCCGATCGATATTAGATACAGAATGAATGGCCTCCGTTCACACTATTACTTATTTCTAGAAAAACACTCTGATTCGGTAAACATCGTATGACGAGCGTCACACGCGGCGTCAGCGTTTTGCGGCTACACGTGTAGAACTGTTTCCATGCGCTGCCGCGCTGTACAAATTACAACATCGACCCGATCCCCGATCGATGTATATTTTGCACTGGCTCCGGTCGCATTAATAAAACTCCACCTTAATATTAGTTAGTTATCGTAGCACGACTCACTCCTAAACACATGGAAAATTAGGTTCTCCTTGAATTATTTTACGACTTATCAGGAACAAACAATGATGTCATAATTTGCAAAATAGGTATTGTGTAACAAATCATTTTGATTTGTGGTGAGAGCCTTAATGGAAAAAAATAATAGGATAAAAAATATTTTTAAAAACAAACATTAATTTAAAATTATTACAATATAATTGCACATTGTGTTGTTCTGGTAACAACACAATGTGCAGTATATTGTAATAATTTGTTAATTCTTTTTTAATAAGTTAATTCTTAGTTAATATTTTTTTAATTCTAAAGGTGTATGCAAAATTTCAGCTCAATCGGATACCAACAAATGGTCGAAAAATGGTTTGCAAACTTTGAAAGAACCATTTACATACGAACAGTGCAAGCTATATAAAAGCTTGTAAGTAAAAAAATAATAGTTTAAAAAACTAAAAAACACGCTTTTACCACGCACTTAAAATTACAAAATAATTCGAACATTTACTACGATTTATTGTACTATCGTAGTAAATGTTCGAATTATTTTGTAATTTTAAGTGCGTGGTAAAAGCGTGTTTTTTAGTTTTTTAAACTATTATTTTTATTTTATACTTTTTAGTCTTCTTATTATTTAAACTTAATTTACTACTTACTAATTTAAAATATTAATAGGTATTTAAAGATATTTATTATTAAAAAACTTAACAAAATTCACTGTTTTACGCATCCAAATTTAATACGGCGTCCGCCATATTGGATTTAAGTCACGTGACTATTTTTTCGTATTCCTGACAGCAAACCCTTTCATTTGAAACCCATATCATGGGGGTGCACTTCATATAGCCTGTCCGCCATATTGGATTTAAGTCACGTGACTATTTTTTTCGTACCTATTCCTGACAGCAAACCCTTTCATTTGATACCCATATCATGGGGGTGGATTTCAAATAGCCTGTCCGCCATATTGGATTTAAGTCACGTGACTATTTTTTTCGTATTCCTGACAGCAAACCCTTCCATTTGATACCCATATCATGGGGGTGCATTTCAAATAGCCTGTCCGCCATATTAGATTTAAGTCACGTGACTATTTTTTTCGTATTCCTGACAGCAAACCCTTTTATTTGATACCCATAAATCATGGGGATGTATTTTAAATAGCCTGTCCGCCATCTTGGACGTCCGCCATATTGGATTTAAGTCACGTGACTTTTTTTTCGTATTTCTGACAGCAAACCCTTTTATTTGATACCCATATCATGGGGATGCATTTTAAATAGCCTGTCCGCCATCTTGGACGTCCGCCATATTGGATTTAAGTCACGTGACTATTTTTTCGTATTCCTGACAGCAAACCCTTTCATTTGATACCCATATCATGGGGGTGCATTTCAAATACCCTGTCCGCCATATTGGATTTAAGTCACGTGACTATTTTTTTCGTATTCCTGACAGCAAACCCTTTCATTTGATACCCATATTATGGGGGTGGATTTCAAACAGCCAGTCCGCCATCTTTGGGAGGCCGCCATATTGGATTTGTAATGACGTTTCTTAGCTAGTCATGTATTGTCATCAGAACTCAGAGCGTGTGCATCATCCCAATCGAAGACTGGGAAGTGGGTCAAATTAAGATTCCAAGATTTTCTTACATAGTTACATACAAGTGAAGCTAATATAAAGCGTGTAAAAACAGGTAAGTGCGAGTCCGACATGCGGTCGATCAAGCTATTTGTTTTACAGATAACAATACCTATTATCTTCTATCAAAACCCTCTGCCTCAGAACATTTAAATGTAAAAATAACCTAAGTATTTAACTTTCTTTTCTAACGAACTATAGGCTCGCCCCCTATTACATGGGACTTAAACATAACTGGCGATATGTGGGTGTACTAATGGGTACACCTCTGCCTAACCCTTTATGGATTACAGCTAGGCGTGATATTATATTAAACATTTTTTTTTTTAAAGAGTATATGGAGTTTCTTGCCTGTTCTTCTCCATACGCGGTTTTCTTTCTTTTTTTTTATGTATTTAACGTACGTAGCATTAATCTTCACTACATAGTATAAAACAAAGTCGCTTCCCTGTCTGTCTGTCCCTATATATGCTTAGATCTTTAAAACTACGCAACGGATTTTGATGCGGTTTTTTTTAATAGATAGAGTGATTCATGAGGAAGGTTTATGTATCTACGTTGCACGTGCGAAGCCGGGACGGGTCGCTAGTTAATCATAAGATAGTGATCAGTGGATAATGGTGTTGGTTGTGTAATAAGTGATTTTATTTTAAGTTTACTTAAATTGTATACAACATGTCACTGTACATCATACTAATGGTTTTTATCCCTAATAAATAAATAAATAAATACGAAACTACCTTTTGGAATGGGCAACAAGATTCAATATTATAAAAAAATATTTTCTCTTGCAAATGACGTTCAAAAGATAAAAGATTAGAGGACTATAAAAGGCCGGTATAATTATTTCCGTCCAGTCCTAACTGTAAATCCTTCTTTCAAATACCTGTCAGACATCCATAAAAGCTGAAAAAACATAAAATTGACATAAGATTCAATTCAATCAAAATTTTCGCAGTGCAATTAAAAATTTTCATACACCAAAATTATCAAAAATACCTAAGTAAGTATTTCGGTTTCAAAATTTCTGGCAGAGAAGAGATACTCAAAGATGTTTGTTACAAACACCGCAAATCTGCTGAAAATGTTAATTTTACTACGCAAACCGCGACATCACTAGTTATCAATGACGTAAAAATGGCGATCGCAGTGAGTAAAATTTTATATGATCGCCTTTTTTATCTTTAAGTACATCAGATACTACAAATAAATAAAATTGAAGTAACTGGGTCATACTCAGAAAAAGTGTACATTTTAAATTTGTAACTAAACTGATAGGTAACGATACTGAGAATCTCCGTCACGAAACTGATGTCATAAGGTATAGTACACATGGATTGGGCGAATAAAACACGTGATTATATTTGGCTAATCAGTCATATAAGTTTGTTTGTTTGTTACCTTTTCACGCCTAAACTACTGAACCGGTCATCCTAAAATTTCGCATATACTTTGTCAGGTGTACAAAAACAGACATAGGGTACTTTTACTGAGGAAAACAACAATAACGTTCTTATGAGAATAGGTGGCGCCACATGTCTTTCGAATCTTGATTTACTTATATTATTATAAAAGCTTGAGGAGTTATGAGATAACAAACACAAAAAAAAACTTCTTTTTTTTTAAGTAGGTTACAAGTGTATGAATTTGTATGTGCGCGAACTACCCTCACTTCAAAATCTTTATCCAAATTACGTGACGGTAATAATAATTACAATTTAAGTACTTTTCGTCTTTGTGAACTAAGCTTAACAATTTCTCAGTTTCGTAACGTAACGCAAAATAACGAAAATGAGAATAAAATCTGAGAAACTTTAACCTCTACAAATATTTTAAAGTAAACCACGTGTATACTATGTCATCACTGAGCGTATTCGTTAAGATAATACATAAAAATAGAAAATAACATAGTAAGTAAACAAAAAATATAATAAACTTAGCACAATGATAGTCGTTTATCACCCTGAGGATTTTTTTGTAAATACCTATTCACTTGATAGATCTCGACTTCACGACTACCGAGAAAACGTAAAGGCTGCCGCGACAGTGACTTTCACGTAAGTTATAGTGTCGCCAGAATAGGAAAAAGTATTTATTAAAATAAAGTATTTTTTCCAATATTTCATTGCGTGTACTAACCCTGAGTAACGAAACTTCATAATTTTGGGACAAAGTTATATAAATAAAAATAAATTCTTCTCTAGATGATTGATGAATATACTTGGTCCTATTTAGTTACTTGATTCATCAAGAATAATATAGCCACAGTTTATGTAAAGTAAAGCTATGAATATTCGTAACAATTCATATCTGAAAATGTGTAATCGTCATTGGGACACGAAAAAAATGTATGGAGAAATTTTTAACAATGTTTTGACATTCAAAAAAAATACTCTTTTAATGAAAATTAAAGTTAAAATAGCATATAAATCTATTCTTTATTACACTAACATAAAAATTTGAGGGTAAAAAAGGAAACATTGTCATAATTTGGATATTTACTTTAATATGAAGTAGTGGGACAAGAAAAGATACCAAATGTACACTTTTTCTGAGTATGACCCAACTATCTGTTTGTAATATTAAAATAACCGCTTTATACTACATGCATATGAATGTATATACGGTACATATACCAAAATAACATTTTTTTTTTAATTTTTGTCTGTCTGTCTGTTTGTTCCCGCTAATCTCTGGAACGGCTGGAACGGTTTTGACGGGACTTTCACTGGTAGATAGCTGATGTAAAGGGGTAACTTAGCCTACTTTTATTTTAAAAAAGAATTAGGGTTCCACGCAAAAAAATAAAACCTCGCAGTAAACCGACATTTACAGGGCATAACTGCATAAGCTATAATATCATCAAACTCGAAACGATTGGGACCATTTTATTCAAAAAGTAACAATTAAAAAAAACAACTGTTCAGTACACTTTTCGAGTTAGGGTCAGTTCACACCGAGACGCGACGCGACGCGACGCAACGTGACGATACTTGAAGAGGCCAGTGACTTCGCGCTGCGCCGCGATGCGCCGCACGGCGTCGCCGCTCTTGCACGTCGCGTGTACCGGCGATTCACCGCTGCGTCGCGATGCGTCTCGCTACGCCGCGCGGCGCAGCGCGGCGTAGAGCGACGCATCGCGACGTAGTGCTGCGTGGTGTAACGTATTCTAAATTCTTACAATGAAATGTGTATCTTTTCGTGTAGAAAATAAAGTTATATTTTGAGTCGCTCTTTTAAAGTGTGCACGCAGCGTCGCGTCGCGGTGTGATCTGACCCTTAGACGAACATAAATGTACTGCAGTGCTATTCTCTAAGCATACAGCCTTGCGCGCAGCGCTGCCGCAGCGCTGACATTATACACAAACCATTGTGTATAATGGGTTTTCAACTTTAAGCGCAGGCCACACCGCCAGCTAGCGGACGGGCGGGCTAGGCGGGCGGGCGAAGCGAACGAAGGAAACTATACAAACTACGCGAAATATTGGCGAGCTAAACTATGGGGTTCACACCGAAAACTACGGACAGACGAGCGACGGATATTTCGTTAGCTTAGCTCGTTAGGTTAGTCGGTAGCTCGCGGTGTGAACCGAAGTATGTAAAGAGGTGAAACGATGTTCGCCCGCTTAGCCTGCCCGCCCGCTAGCTGGCGGTGTGGCCTGCGCTTTATAGTGTAGATCACAACGTTGAAAATCCACTAAACACAAACCATAGTGTCAGCGCTGCGGCAGCGCTGCCACGGCGGCGCGGCGGCGCTGTGTTTTAAGAGAATAGGATAGCTGAACAGCTGATTTTTTTTAATTGTTACTTTTTGAAAAAAAATGGTCCCAATCGTTTCGAGTTTGATGATCGAGTTTATGGCTATGGTATAGCATAACGCTACGATCTACAGGACCGGAGCAGTAACAAAACGCCTTGTTTGCGGTTTCGCAAGCAAAAGCTAGTAACAATTATAAAATCGTTCTTTTCTAGTCGATGCAAGCCCCCAAGAGTCCCCACAAAGACTGGGGGCCGCGCCCCCCGCGTGCTGCGGGGGCCTGCAAAGTTTAGCATGTCATTGTGTGTCTGACTGAATATTGCAACTCAAAAACCCTATAGTACCAGCCGGTGACCTGCAGACGAAGAGAAGCAACCAGATCATATTTATTCGGTAAGTATTATCTACAATTGGAATAAATAAATAAATATCTTGGGACAACTCACACACGGCCATCTGATCCCAAGCTAAGCAGAGCTTGTGTTATGGTAACCAGACAACTGATATACATACTTATATAATTTATAAATACATACATATATTATACATATACGTATACATATACGGCCCGAGCCTCTTTTTAATCTATATTAATGACTTATGCGAACAACAACTTCTTAAAGGAAAAATTTTCACTTATGCTGATGACACCGCTATAGTTTTCCATGGTGATTCTTGGGATGGGGTCAAAGGATTTGCTGAGGCGGGACTTCATCGAATACGCCTATGGCTCAACAAAAACTTATTAACTTTAAATCTTGGAAAATCGACGTATATACAGTTTTCTTTTGCCAAAACATTGCCAACAAATGTAGATCTAAAAGTTCATTCCTGTAATTATTCTCCTAATACAGATTGTTCATGCCGTTCATTAACAAAGTCCGCCGATGTTAAATATCTTGGGGTTATACTGGATGAAAGATTGACTTGGCGTCCATATATAGAATTGATTACAGCTCGTACTAGGAAGCTTATATGGGTGTTTAAACGTCTAAGACATATAGCCGATTTTCAACTTTTACGGACTGTCTACTATGCCTTAGCTCAGTCAGTACTTGGATATTGTACTGTTGTATGGGGAGGGGCGTGCAAAACCTTTATGCTACGCTTGGAAAGAGCACAGCGATCCTTACTGAAAGTTATGACATTCAGGACATATAGATTTCCTACAAAAACCTTGTACGAATCATGTCAAGTGCTCACGGTAAGACAGCTGTATTTACTTCTTCTCCTTATTAAGCAACACAAGATCTCCTCATATAATGCCTCGGATTACTACAACAAGCGTACTATCAGAGATGTATATCCATCAGTCAAATGTCATACGGCATCTGCTAGAAGACAACAATGCTTCATGTCGATATATTTATACAATAAAATAAACAAACTAAAAAACTTCCACCCTCTTTCCTGTCGTGAAGCTAAAACTCTACTTAAGGACTGGTTGCTTGGTTTAGACTATGGCCAAACCGAAACATTGCTTCCTTGAACGCACCCGATGTTAGGAATGTAAAAAGAACCATTACACATTCACTTTCATACATCACAAAACTCAATTTTCATCCATACATCCACATTTCACATCCACACCTCACATCCACACTTCACATCTACACTCTACTCATATTTTGTTTTTCTCTGATTTTTCTCTTTTTCTTTTTAGTTTTTGTGCAAAACCTTATTACTGTTGTGACATCTGATGGGAGAAGACACTGACTTCTGTAACACAGGTCTCTGAACCTAGATCAGAAGTCAGGGACTTCATAGGTCTTGTGTATCCTTTATTTGTGAATAAATTTATTTTATTTATTTATTTATTATTTATACATAAATTACACCCAGACCCAGAACCAACAATTATGCTCATCACACAAAGTTTGTCCTATTCATGAGTACATTCACCCCCTGAAAGATTTGCAACGGATTAAAATTCACGGTGTATAATATGTTCTAAGGTATAATAATTTGAAATTGTATTGATAATGATATGATAGGTCGCGAACAGAAACTAGTTTTTAGTTTCCTCACGTTGTTTTCCTTCACTAACGTCGGTGATGTCCAAGATAAACTCAGGAATTATATGTAAATTGAAAGTTACATTAGCACTTGCTCAGATTTAAACCCACAACCTTATGTACTCTGTAAGAGAGGCAAGCGCATTAACAATTGCCACAAACAACCTTCTGGAAGGTGCTTTCGTATGGCGAAGAATGGGCAAGAAAGTCTATAGAAAATTTTCATCATCCATTAGCGATTGGTCTCAAGCACGACTCCTAAACATAGCATCAACGTAGCGTGGTCCTGGGAAAACTTTATTTGTACCTACTTTTGTACTAAAATTTATGTGAAAAGAAAGCTTGGTACCCCCTTTTAACAAGCTACTATATAAGGGCTCCCATACAAAACTGCGATGCGATGCGATGCCGTAATGCAAGAACTTCGGGAACTTTAACTTCACAAGAATTCGCAGATATAAATGCGATGCGATGCGAATTCGCAGTTTTGTGTGGGAGCCCTAATTAAAAAAAACAACACGACTGCAAAAATTGCACTTAATGTACTTTGTTTACTCGTCAGTTTTTTTTACGACGTTTTTTAATAACAGTGTTATATTTTTAAATCTACTTGGCAAATTCTAGACGATAAACAAAGATAAGATTCATTAAAATACTGGTATTAATTTACGTTTTAAAGCGACCACACCGGTTTTACTAGCCTATAGATGTTACTCTGAACGATGTAAGGATTGTAACGATACCCCATACATCTAAATCGGTTCAGGCGTTTAAAAGATATGGTGGAATAAAGAAACATACATACCTACATACATACATACATACATTAACCCTGAACACATAACACTCCTTTTTTTGGGGCAGTCGTGTAAAAAATTAAAAATATTGCGTACAGAATCAATGATAAGGGTCAGTTCACACCGAGACGCGACGCGACGCGACGCTGCGTGCACACTTTAAAAGAGCGACTCAAAATATAACCTTATTTTCTACACGAAAAGATACACATTTCATTGTGAGAATTTAGAATACGTTACACCACGCAGCACTACGTCGCGATGCGTCGCTCTACGCCGCGCTGCGCCGCGCGGCGCCGCGAGACGCATCGCGACGCAGCGGTGAATCGCCGGTACGCGCGACGAGCAAGAGCGGCGACGTTGCGATGCGTCTCGCGGCGCGCGGCGCAGCGCGGCGCAGCGCGAAGTCACTGGCCTCTTCAAGTATCGTCACGTTGCGTCGCGTCGCGTCGCGTCTCGGTGTGAACTGACCCTTACGAATGAAAACGTTCCAGATAAGAAACTCGTTAAAAAAGTAGGTACCTACAAAAAAACTTGCACCTTTTTGTTCAAAACTTTATTCTTCTACCATAGACAATGCTGACAGTTAACTGTCAAATTGTTGTCACATCAAAGAAAAAAGTGAAATAGTTAAAACGACAAAATGTCGTCGGCAAAGAAAAAATTTTTCGTTTAAAATAATTCGTTGAAAGAAGAAAGAAAATGGACGCCGGAATGTGGAGAAAAAGTTTCCGTTAACTAACAAACATTTATGTACCTAGTTCAAGATAGGTAATACGGTTGGTATTAAAAAATAAGGCTTTAAACACAGACAAGAATTTAGCACAAGTGTTGAAACCAAAGACATTAAATTATAAGTTGTTTAAAAACAACAAAAAAAAAACTATAAAAATGTTTCGTATATTTTCATGGAAGTAAAACCAGTTTTTATTTATCTTAGACATCACTGACATCGGTGAAGGAAAACATCGTGAGTTAACCTTGACTTATACCAGCCTATATTACTGTCCCACTCAAAACATGTCAGAGGCCCTTGAGGCGGTTTAGAAACTCTGACACTAGGGTGTGTGGGGTCGTAAGACCATATTGCCCACACGATAAAGAAGAAGATGGAAGTAGAACGAAGAATACGGAACCCCTAAAATCAAACTTAAGTTTTTTCATACGGCACACGAACGGTTGTCATACAGTTGTGATTCTCAACACAAAAAAAATATAAATAAATAGGTTCTTTATAGTATTTTCGTTTCGGTTTCGAACTAGCCATCTTGCCGCTGGGCTTGCGCGTTTCTCGGGCGAGTGAGCGACGCGAGCGCCGCGTGCGCGCCGCGAGCGCGCCGCGAGCGCGCTGCGTAAGCGTCGCGTGTTACCGCCTTGCGACGGGCACGTCGCGAGCGCACGGCGCGCTAGTGACGATCGCCTTAATTGGCGTTTAACCCCCGTTCAGTCAAATCAGTCACAATTTGGACAGTGCCGTGTTTTGGCGGCGGGGATAGCGGGCGAAGGGGTAAGAACGCGACGCGAGCGCCGTGTGCGTGCCGCGTGCACTCTCAACACACGCCGCAGGGCAGCAAAACGCGACGCTCACGCAGCGCGCTCGCGGCGTGCACGCGGCGTCCGCGCTACTCACACGCCCGAGGAACGCGCACGCCTAATGTGGGGTCAGCCTTAAGCGCAGGCCACACCGCCAGCTAGCGGGCGGGCGGGCTAAGCGGGCGAACATCGTTTCACCTCCTTACATACTTCGGTTCACACCGCGAGCTACCGACTAACCTGACGAGCTAAGCTAACGAAATATCCGACGATTCCCAGCTAGCGGGCGGGCGGGCTAAGCGGGCGAACATCGTTTCACCTCTTTACATACTTCGGTTCACACCGCGAGCTACCGACTAACCTAACGAGCTAAGCTAACGAAATATCCGTCGCTCGTCAGTCCGTAGTTTTCGGTGTGAACCCCATAGTTTAGCTCGCCAATATTTCGCGTAGTTTGTATAGTTTCCTTCGTTCGCTTCGCCCGCCCGCTTAGCCCGCCCGCCCGCTAGCTGGCGGTGTGGCCTGCGCTTTAGGCAGGCGGGGCGATGAGCCCGCACGCACACAGTGATATAGTCGCGTGTCACTGCCTACCGCATACACAACAGGGCGATTCTGTTCTTTGAAAGAGGTGTATTCTGAAATACTGTCAAACATTAAAAACTAAAAAAAACAAAATCAATTTTATTATTGACCGGTGTCGTAATTTTATTTGAATATTCATGATTCTTATTACAACTTCCTGAAAGGAGATTAACATAAATGTGCCGCAGATCTGTATGGGAATATAAGTTTTGCAATAAACATAACATAACGCCCGTAATCTCCAAAGGGTTAGGCAGAGGTGTACCCATTAGTACACCAACATTTCCTATTTCTTAATAAATGAGAAATGTTTGGGGCGAGCCACTTTGCCCGACCTGGAAATCGAACCCATGACCTCACGCTTAGCAGTCGCGCATTGCGACCACTAACCCAATGAAGCAGATTTGCAATTTAAAAATTAATAAACTTTTTACATCTCAAAGGATAAGTAAAAAAAAAACATAAATAGTATTTTCCTTTTCTAACGGCAAGCCCATTTAATTCTGTAGCACAGGCCCATGTAATTTTTGGCCATCTCTTTTGACGAGAAAGCAAAAGTATAATTCGACTTTTAATTCTATTCAGTAACTTGACAGTTCAAAGAAAAATAATGTTAACATACTACAGCTAATAGTGTTGGGGTAGTGAACGATTTTGCGTAAGGAACGAATGATAAGAATGGTTTAATACCAAGTTAGGTACATTATTTAAGTTCATTCAATTTCGTTCATTCTTACACCACCTCACTCTTTTTTTTTGTCAAAACTTGGTAACCCTTTATCTGTCAAGTTACTGAATAGAATTAAAAGTCGAAATATATACCTTGCATCTATCGTAATTAAAGTTCAAAGTTAATTTACAGTTCCTAATTATTACAGCCATCGCAGCATGGGCAAGCAAAGAACCTCGGCGGTCAACACGGGGGCCCATTTACCGAAGGTCAACACCAACAGAGACGACCATTAGTCAGGGGCCCGTTTGTCCAAGGTCAACAGAGGGGCCCCACTGTCGGGGGCCGATTTGTCCAAGGTCAAATAAGGGGCCCGTTTCTCCAAGGTCAACAGAGGGGCCCAACTGTCTGGGGCCCGTCAGGTCAACAAGACGGGCCGTTGATAGCGCGAGTAGGTGGACATGGATATGGTCATATCCACCGTGGCCATTACCTTCAACAAGTGAGAAACTTTTAATATGTTATTTGTAATATGCCTGTAATCCCCGAAGGGTTAGGCAGAGGTGTGCCCATTAGTACACCCACATTTCACCAGTTATGTTTAAGTCCAATGTAATAGGGGACGAGCCTATTGCCATCAACCGGGCACAAATCCAGACTCCGAGCCTGCTACTGAGAAATTCCTGATGGAAAAACCCAATAATACTTTGCCTGACCTGGGAATCGAACCCAAGACCTCATGTCAGCAGCCGCGCTTTGCGACCACTAGACCAACGAGGCAGTCAATAATAATACTAATATGTTATGTATTACTAAATAAATGATTTGACTTTGACTTTAACTTTGAATACATCACTGATGTAGGTATGGCCTGTACCCCGTGTTCACAGCAATTCAAACCTTATGCTACTGCACTTATGACCGCTACTGTACATTGTGCATACAGGATGAAGAGCTTGGCAGACCAAGACGAAGGCATACACATCGGAAATGGATCATAAAGACATCTCACCATGCAACCTTGAATAACAATCCGCTACGTTTTGGAGGGGTTCAGATCGTTGCTAATGCTGTCAATAATCGAGGAAGTCCTCGCAATACCTCGCGACGCCGTCACCATCATTATCCTACGTCAGGGAGTGCTCCTCTAAGCGGAAGGTACCCTCAGGGTGGCCCTTACGACAGGCAGTACGGCAATCCACAGGTGAGATAGCTAAGGCTATGGCCAGAATGGGAAAATTCGCCGCGAAACGGTTGGTTCGAATTCATTCGCGCGTTGACGAGATACTAGCAGTGGCGTATCTTGAGGGGGGCACGGGGGGGGGCATGGCCCCGGGCGGTATATGACAGGGGGCGACGAGCCACGCTACGCCACTGGATAATAGGCGCCATCAATACATCGTGTCCACAATCATCGCGCGAATTTAAAACAAGCGCGTAAATCGTGCAGGGCCGTAGCTAGGGGGGGGGGGGGCATTGTGGGACAATGCCCTACCTTGAAATCACAATGCCCTACCTTAAAAATACCAAAAATAAGATAAATTATCATAATTAAATAGTTTGTTCCTATTTTCAGAGTCATCTTATGATGTCAGATATGCATGGTGATTGATTAGGAGCCCGTGTTTCGAGGGCAGACCAATTATGACATTTTTTTACTTCCGACCTACCTGTAACCAATGCTGCCCTACCTCAAATTCGACTCTAGCTACAGCCCTGAAATCGTGTGCAGTACGCCAGAATCTCGGCTTGCGCGTGATTCGCGCTTGTTACTAGCAAGTCGAGATACTAGAGACTCCTACATTTCGTCCATTTGACGCGTGAACTCCGACCGAATTCGGATATTGCTTACGCTTTAGTCCGATCTCTGATCCAAATCCAAGACAAGCAATTTCTGCTCGGAAGCAGCGTTCATACAAATAATACTAAGTATGGCTACTTCGGCCGTCAATAATCTTCTCCGCAATGGAGATTCACGGATAACAGAAAGAAATCGGACTGACGGAAGCCGGGTCTAACTACCATAGAAACAGTTCTACCTACTCCGGATCGTATTTTGACGAGTTCGGATTGGATTCGTATCGGACGTAGTGCGAAACCGCTCTAATAATGCTAATATTTTTCTTTGAGGGCAGGCCTGGGCCCCCAATGTTTGTGGGGCCCTGGGCACTTGCCTAGCGAAGAAGACGGGCCTGTATACTATAATATAAACGTAGTATTTTAACTTCAGGGAGGACAACTGCGGCAGGGCGGGAACCCGCCGCCAGCGCCGCCGATACAGCAGGGAGACGACAGGAGATATCCACGCTCTAGTTTTGGTATGTTAATAAATATCATTATTTCTATTTTACATAACATCACGACTGTAATCCTCAAAGGGTTAGTTAGAGGTGTACACATTAGTACACCCACATTTCGCCAGTTATGTTTAAGTCCCATGTAATAGGGGGCGAGCCTATTGCCATCAACCGGGCACAAATCCAGACTTCGAGGCTGCTACTGGGAAGGTCCAAATGGAAAAATCCAATATCACTTTTGCCCAACCTGGGAATCGAACTCAAGACCTCGTGCTCAGCAGTCGCGCTTTGCGACTAAACCAATGAGGCAGTTAAAATTATAACATTACCTTCGGTAAAGGCCCGGCTGTCATACTGGCTTGACAGAACAATAGATAATTCATTGTGTGTCATTTGAGATACACTCATGGCGCGGCCCTCCTAGGGTTGCCAACCGTACTATAATATATAGTATTGTACTGTATTTAGGGTCTCCGTACTATATACTGTTGAAGAAATATATAGTACGTGAAAATACTATATTTCAGTACAATAGCTCAATGTTTATATTTTGCAATACTAAAATTAGTAAAATAAAAAAAACTTCCTGCAATTTTCGAACGCGTCTTTCGTTCGACAGAAGTATTGTGCGTGTGCGTGTAACCGAACGCGTCCCAGTCATATTTCCCTGTCCTAATTGATACGTCAATGTCAAACTTGACAACATCAAACTACTTATTAATGTTTATTTATTCCAATCTTGCTTGCACTTTTCGTTTGTTTTGGATTTCGTTAATTTTATTGACTTAGTGGAGTTAATACGGTTTTAGTAATTTAAGTCCTGCATTAAATTACGTAGTAAAATAATGGAAAGTTGTAGCGATAGCAAAAGTGTCCTACTGACACCCACTAAAAAGAAGAAAATACAAAAAAGCTCCAAAAATATAAACCTGAGTGGGAAATAGTGTATGTTTGGGACTTTGGGTTACTAAAGATCCCGAAAGCGTTTACAATGTTAAATGTAAAAGTAATAACTTATGTCTTTTTTTTAGTCTTTCCTACTAAAATACTATATTTTTTTTAAAGGTACTATATTTTTTATGGCTTTTTAAAAAAAATACTATATTTTGACAAAAAAATGTTGGCAACCCTAGGCCCTCCATATTACTATTTCAATGTGTGTAGTCACAACCGTATGAAAGAGTTTGTATGTCGTTGTAAGTGTTTGTTTTCAGTAGCAGGCCGGTAGATTTGTTGGTCAACTAATCATAACTAGCTGACCGCGCAAGACAACGCACGTGTCATTTTCATAGACTATGTCAGTGCAGCGCCATACTATTAATAATGAGTAATTAAGGACGACGCTAGTCGAGTAACAAATCGCTGATTTGTTTTTGTTTCGAGAACCGTCTCAGTACGCACACATGCGTTGTGAGTCTTGTAAATACTTTCACAAACACTTTCAAACGTTTTGTGGAGGGACGCGCCATGTTATAGTAGTTTATCTCTACGCAGGCTTCAAGTAATTAAGATTTTGTTTTTTAATTTCTTTAAAGGTGAAGTACGAACTCTAATTGAAGATAAACCAAGCATTGCACTGTGTTGTTCGTACTGCGTGTGCTTATTAATGTGCTGCCTGCCCATTTTGTAAAAGAGGAGAAGATGGATTGGCCACAGAATAACCTGAATAAAGGATAATAACATTGCGAAGCCAGAGTTGCAAGTTTTAAAACACGTATATCGTTAAATGAGGTTGTAATACTTGTTAACCTCTTTGGTTTTGCTGACACATAACGCGCTTATTACACTATCTTAGTAGGGTCTTGTTTCTCCTGGGCAGGGTAGTGTAATGACAGAGAGGTAGGGCCTACTGCTAGTTCGCTAGGCTCCCGACTGCATTTGCCACGCCACGGAGTGGGCGTCAATAGGCCCCTACCGATTGGGTAGTATAAGAAGCGCTTATGTGCCTAAGTATCAATTCGAGTAGCGTACAATAGATTTAGATTCGTGGCAATAGGGATTCAATTCAATTCTATGTCCACACCAGTACGTTTTCAAGTTTGACACATAAAGCGCTTATTACACTTTCCTAGTAGGGACCTGTTTCTCCTGGGCAGGGTAATGTAATAGCAGATAGAAAAATCGGGCCTACGGCTAGGTTGCTAGGTTCCCGACTGCATTTGCCATGCCACGGAGTGGGCTCAATAGGTCCCTATCGATTGGTAGTGTAAGAAGCGCTTATGTGAAAACTCTGTCCCACCGCCAACGGAATACGACAACCTATCGAGTCGAGTAGCGTACAATAGATTTAGATTTCGTGGCAATAGGAATTCAATTCAATTCTATGTCCACACCAGTACGTTTTCAAGTTTGACACATAAAGCGCTTATTACACTACCCTAGTAGGGACCTGTTTCTCCTGGGCAGGGTAATGTAATAGCAGATAGAAAAATCGGGCCTACTGCTAGGTTGCTAGGTTCCCGACTGCATTTGCCATGCCACGGAGTGGGCTCAATAGGTCCCTATCGATTGGTAGTGTAAGAAGCGCTTATGTGAAAACTCTGTCCCACCGCCAACGAGAATGCGACCTGTTGACTCGAGTAGCGTACAATAGATTTAGATTCTGTAGCAATAGAATGTCCACACCAGTGCCCTTTCACGTTCGTCTTGTGTCTTCAACTTTCAATTTATCTCGCATCAAGCGCATGCAATATTGATTACTTACCTTTAAAACCTTTTCGGTTTTGCTGACACATAACGCGCTTATTACACTACCCTAATAGGGTCCTGTTTCACCTGGGCAGGGTAGTGTAATGACAGATATAGACATAGGGCCTACGGGTAGGTTCCCGGCTGCATTTACCACGCCACGGAGTGGGCGTCAATAGGCCCCTGCCGATTGGGTAGTGTAAGAAGCGCTTATGTGAAAGCTGCGTCCCACCGCCAACGGAATACGACAACCTATCGAGTCGAGTAGCGTGCAATAGATTTAGATTTTGTGGCAAAAGGAATTTAATTCAATTCTATGTCCACACCAGTACGTTTTCAAGTTTGACACATAAAGCGCTTATTACACTACCCTAGTAGGGTCCTGTTTCTCCAAGGCAGGATAGTGTAATGACAGATATACATAGACATAGGGCCTACGGGTAGGTTTCCGGCTGCATTTACCACGCCACGGAGTGGGCGTCAATAGGCCCCTACCGATTGGGTAGTATAAGAAGCGCTTATGTGAAAACTCTGCCCCACTAACAACGAGAATGCGACAACCTATCGAGTCGAGTAGCGTTCAATAGATTTAGATTCCGTGGCAATAGGAATTCAATTCAATTCTATGTCCACACCAGTACGTTTTCAAGTTTGACACATAAATCGCTTATTACACTATCCTAGTAGGGTCCTGTTTCTCCTGGGCAGGGTAATGTAATAGCAGATAGAGAAATCGGGCCTACTGCTAGGTTGCTAGGTTCCCGACTGCATTTGCCATGCCACGGAGTGGGCTCAATAGGTCCCTACCGATTGGGTAGTGTAATATGCGCTTATGTGAAAACCCTTAGGGGTGCATAGACCACCAGGGTAGCAGACCAGGGTAGAGAACCACACGTTAGATGCTCTCTCATATGACATGTGTATGGCAGAATTGTAGAATTCCTTTCACAAAAGCCATTAATGAAGAATTAAAGTTTAAAGAATTATAATTATTGTAATCACTTAACCAAAATGATATAGTGGTACTTCAAAACAGAACTTATTCAATTAATACTGCTACTAACAATCTAGCGATCATTTTCTTTCTCATTTTTCCGACATTTTTATAGACTTGACGATTTTTGGTTACACATTTTATAACTACGCTATATTTTTTTGGTGTTGTGATTGATTTTATGGTTGTTTTATTTTAGTTCTGACTAGCGAACAGCCTCGGCGACGCACGGGTGCGAATTTCTAACTTTAGCAATAGATTTTCCAACAATTATCTTTCACACAAACTTTGTCTGGGAAATTACGTATATAACAAAAAAGAATCAACCAAGCCGCGTCTAGCCGTTTTCGAGTTATGCGCTTAGAAACACTTTTAGCCATTTATTTTTATTTATATAGATTTAAAGATAGAAGAAGATAGATAGATGGATAATTTCGTTGATATTCTGGTTTTTTGGAAGGCTTTTAATCAATAATAGACGGCTGCTGATAATGATGAGAACTAACTTATTTTTTAATTATTTTTTTTTCTTTAAACCTTTTGCCTAATACCATTTTCATTAATTTTAGATTCATATAAAACAGAGTATTGATTTATTTTGCTCTGAAAGTTGTAATTTTGATGATGGCAACATTATCTTTTTTGTGAGACCGTTTTGTTTTCTTGTTTTGACATATTTTTTTTTTTGTTTTTAAGTACTTGGGTTTTGCTTTGCGTTCGAGCAAGATTCCATGTTTAGTCCTGATAGACACAGAATTGTTTACTACAAGATTCTGTAGGCTTTTCACTAGCGTATTAATCAATTCAAATCGATTTTCAGATTAGAAATACAACTTCAAAATAAATAAATAAATAAATAATTATAATTATGCGAAACGATTAATAGCCAATTTAAAAATCAATCCAATTTAGGTTATGTTTACTTCGCGCGCTCTTTATTTCTGCATAGAGGCTGACAATTCCAATTTAGTGTTAAAATAATACATAATTTTGTACTCCAAAACACACATTGTAACTTGCTCTTAGGTACATGTAAAGTTTGAAAAAATTATGTCAATTAAAACACTATAATATTATGGCGTTCAGACCTACTTTGTGGTAATGGGAGCATCTATTTTACTTCAAATCAATTGATAAAACACGAATAGTTAACTAAGCTTCCATTTTTTTCATCAATGATAGGAATAATACGCTATGAAAAGCCTTGAGGCCAAACGTACAAAAAAAAGCTTGCTCCAAAAATACTACCTACCTCTGAGCACTAATTTTAAAACTTTTAAGCTTTTTCTACTATGGCAACACTAGTCCAAATCGGTCTTATAAAAAAGGGTGGGCCCTGCCATTTTTGAATTCTCAGACCATGCAGATTAAACATCTTATTTTAGGCTCGTTATTGTATCAGTCCGTTTATTGTTGAATATTGGCTTTCTAATAAATCGCAACAACGATTATATTTGAATAAAGTTTGCTAACACTAGTGACCGGCCCCGACTTCGCACGGGTGCAATGTAGGTACATAAACGTTCCTCTTGAATCTATCTATCTATTGATGAAAACCGCATTATACTTCGTTGCGTAGTTTAAAAGATCTAAGCGTACAGCGGGAAGCGACTTTGTTTTATACTATGTAGTGATACAAGTCAGGACCGACTTGAGCATTTTCGTTATTCTTTAGACAAGACGCCATCTTTATTACGTCCTGTCACTGTCATTTTCCCAGTGAAAGATAATTGTAGCCTCTTTTCCGCTGCCACTAAAATTTTATGGCCCTACAATTATTTCTGCCTGCATAGCCTCTACGATGACACGCTATATAAATCTTCTTCATCTGACTGATCGATACTTCGTTGTCTCTTACAATGGCCATCGATGTCATTATATTGTTATAACTAGCCCGTACTACCCGCTGCTGGGCAAATGCCTCCCTCTATTTCTTCCATTTAACGCGGCTTTGCGCTACGTCTTGCTAGTTCTCAAGGAATCCGACCAAGTTGTCCCGTCATCTCCTTCTTGGTCTGCCCTGTCCCCGTCTCGCCATTGCAAGGCATCAATCTTGGACTCTTCGACCCTATAGATCGTTCGACATGCGCCAGACATGTCCAGCCCAGTCCCATTTTAGCTGGGCAGCCTTTTGAGCCACGTTAATGATCTATGTTTTGGAGCGCAGGGTGGGGTTTCGAACGCGGTCTGTTAGTGTAACATCAAATGCTGCGCTTCATAGCATGTTGGCAAACCTTGAGTTTATATCACCAGATAATATTTTGCTGCTCATTACATAAAGACCTATTTATTAGGCTCTCTTGTATTTATTCTGTGAGCTATAACGCAAATGGGAGACCGGCAGCGGCCATCTGCAAATATTGGTTCTATTGGACTTGGTACACTACTTCCTACTGGCCATTATGGTCAATGACTCTTGGAGATCAGCACCCATATTGTGTCACACTCCGGGGCAGAAATAATAGGATAACATGTAGATAATATATATACTTTTGTAGCTTAATAAGAAAAATTGTATATTGTTCGTTTTTTGATTAATACCAATTCTAAAAGGTTAAGCCATAGAGTTATACTCTACAGTAAAACCTTCATGAAAGTCAGCTATTTTCAGAAGATTGTGCTTAAGTCATAATATAGATAAAGTATATTAATTCAATGTCAAAGTAAACATGTCAATTTTTAATTTAAATAGTATTTTAGTGAGACATTGATATTTTTTTCTGAAAGCGCCTGAAATAAACTTCTTAGCTAGTTTTTGGATACTTTTTCCTGATAAATCCAGACTTAATATTACAAAGAGGTCAAAATCTGTATAGGGCACCGGCAGCAGGGTTCAATGGGGCACATCCCCCAGTCAGTAAAGAAAATATATAAAACAAGACTAAGATTTATTTTATTAAGTTTTCTGTTTGACTAAAACTGAAGGCGTTGTAAGTTTCTGTCCAGTTAACTTAATTGACATTACATACATGTATAATTATCCATAATATATATTCTTCTCTCTTCTTTCTTTGTCGTGTGGGCAGTAAGGTCTTCTTACGATCCCACACACCCTAGTGTCAGAGTTTCTAAACCGCCTCAAGGGCAATTTATATTTAAATAGTAAATAGTAATACTCCCTGTAAGTAACCCTGGCGTTGCCCATGGGTAATCTCCGTAACTTCCGTTCCGATTTTGAAAACTCTTTCACTAACAGACAGCTATGTTATCTGTGAGTACTGTAGGCTACATGGAAGTCGTTTTCCGACTTCCACGCAGGCGAGGCCGCAGATAAATAGTAGTAGGTAAATAAAAGAGCTTATGGGAAAAAAGGTTATTAACTATAGGAAAAGATGTGTTTGAAATTCATTTTTAGTGTAAATGTGATTGAATATTTATTTTTAACTAGCTTTTGCTTGCGACTTCCTCTACGTGAATGTCGGTTGTCTACAGGGTTTTCATTTTTCGCTACACCTTAATTATTTTTTTAAAGAAATTACCTTAGTTACTCCCTATAACATCAGCTACCTGTCAATGAAAGTCGTCAAAATCAGTGTAGCCGTTTCGGAGATTAGCCGGATATAAATATAGCCGCAATCACCGGTCTTTCGCTGCCAGCATCCAGCGGTTTCCCGTGACCTTTACCAGGACCTACGACCTTGCACCTACGACCTTGCACCTTCCCACACATTTTGTTATTACAGACATTTTAATTTTATTTTACTGTGCGATTTAAAATGTCGTACTATCACTAAATATACTCCAGAATAGAGACGATGGAAAGCGTTTTATAGCTAAGAAAATTATTTCAGGCGCTTTCAGATAGTTTATCTAATTGTCACTGAATATCAGAGTTAAATCTGAAATTGAAAGTGTTATTTTAACATTTTAAGATAAATTTATTTATGTTATTTACCTATGCGCAATCTGCTTGGTATAGCTGTTTTTCAAAGAGGTTTTGCAAAGGAGTATGCTCTGTGGTAAGACCTCTTTGAATTGATATTTTACTAAGAAACTTTAACAATATTATACATTTTTATTTTATTTGCTACACAAATTATAATAGGTATTAGGTATCTACATTTTGATATCAAAGTGGTTCTGCTCCAGAGTAAGACACTGGAGAACACTTTGCGTAACACACAATCATAATCCATTACGTCATTCAAGCATTTAACATTTTCCCAATTTCAAAGCTAGTTCGTTTTCTTTTCTTCTCTTCTCTTCACTGAACAAATCCCTCAGATCGATGGTCTATTATAATATCTAGGTAATATTCATAAAATTTTAGTAACTTAACTCTTACAAAATAAACAAGGCAATAACAAGTTTGTAATAAACAGTACAACAAAAGTAATACACGTAATCTAATTTTACTTTATATTGACAGTAACGTTTCAGAGTTTTATATACCATGTTATTTTTGTAATATTTGTTAAATTCTCTTTCGCTCTGGGTGTCTACAAAGCCTGAGAAAGCAAGCATTTCTAACATGGTCAAGATTTTACTTAATTGACATTTGCTTGTAACTATCTCTAAGAAAATACGCCATCCACAGAAGGGCGTCAGGCACTTGTGGTTATCCATTGCTCGATTTATACCTCTAGGAACAAATAACTAAGTACTTACCTAACAATAAAACTGATGTACTTTTTAATGATTTTATCAATGAAATAAAAATGTTAAATGTAAATATTGTTGTTTTATTTCTTAGACGCTGTATGTATGTGTATTTATAAGGGTGTTACCACACCAATCGAGCGATCGTCGATCGATGCCATCGATCGATGGTAGAATGGATTAGTCGACGTCGATCGATAGTTTCTACCACACCAATCGATCGATAGCCGATAGATGCCATCGATCGATGGTAGAATGGATTGGTCGACGTCGATCGATTGGTTAGTCGACCGGTATCCGTCGACCGAAGCCATCGACCGGCAATCGATCGATTGGTCAGTCGACCGGTATCCGTCGATCAATTAAAGCTACCACGCCAATCGATCAACGTCGACCGATGTCGATCGATGGCATCGATCGACTATCGATCGATTGGTGTGGTAAAGACTACATACTTAGACCTTAATAATAAAAAGAAAAAATAGTTGTATGTACCCATAGAGCAACACGGGTACCTGACGGAAGGGGAGACGCCATAGCGTATTTTGCAATACAGAAAAGTCTGTCATTTTTTGCGGGGGAAATACACACACAAACACACCCCCCCTCACACACCCACTTTTCAATGCCCCACACAAAAACAATCGTCTGTCGTTACGAAACTCACACATAGAAATAATAACAATACACTAACAATTTCGTACACACATAGATACATTTTGTGTCATAACAGTGTAACGACATGATGCAACTACATTGACAAACATTGCTGTAACAGCTGTCGATACGCATTATCGATAAATTAAAGAACTCTGTTAGGGAAATCAGGTTTTTTACTTTATTTATGTTATTTATTACTTTTTCAACAGTTGTCAATTAAAAAATAATTAAAAGCATGTAGGTATAATTTAAAGTCAAAGTCAAAACATTTATTTCAATTTTATTTATTTATTTTTTATTTATTTTAAAATCTCCTTTACAGCTATCATTACAGGTATACACCCAATGCGATAGAGTGGCCTTAAAATTAATTTATTAACATTAGAACATAATAATTAGAAAAAGAAAAGAAACAAAATTTAAAATAAAAATAACAACTTATACCTATACTTCAATCTACTCCATAACATAAAATAAACAATAGCACTTTTGCGAATTCACTCAAATGGCATGTAAGTACATCGATCTTAAGATGAAGCTCGTTAATAACCCGAATTGCGCGGGTCAATGGTGTTTTTGCGAGAAGTTTAGTCTTGGCAACCGGCACCGCTAGCAATTATGCGGCGTCCTAATTGGCAGCGATCGTACGATGGCGCGATGCGTTTTTCATCTCACGATCAAAGTGGTCGTGCGATGCCCTAACAGGTGTCCTAATAGATCGCGCGATGTTCATCGTGTGATGCCGTCGGTCGATGGCTGACAGAGATGCACAGTTTTTGCTGTCGGGCAATATTGCTTTAAAAATTGCAAATGACATTGAAAAAAGAAAACGTAGACAACATAAAATACTTTATAGATCCAGGAATCTGCGCGGTTAATTTTTTCAATTTTTATTTTGATGTACGAAATAACGAAATTCTAGTTTTAAACTACTGGATGTACAAATTAAAAAATAATTCAAACACTCAAAAGAGATCTGTTGCTTTGATTACATGATCGCACGATCAAACGCATCGTACGATCGTTAATAAGCATTTCATGTGTTCGCACGATTACTTGCGAGGTTTAAATAGGACACTCTGATGAAATCTGTATGTTTGAACTCATCGCACGACGAGAACGCATCGTGTCATCGTGCGATCTTCGCCAATTAGGACAACGCCTTAGACCATTAATCCATTTGCAGCCCTCTTTTGCAGGATAAAGATAGAATTTATATCTGCAGCCAGTCCCAAAATCAAAATACCATAATCTAGACATGATGAAATACAAAAATGTTTACAATATTTGCATACAGAATCATACATAGTGGCACGTGAATGCAATGTAAATGTGAAATGCAATGCACATCGACTGATGGTAAGTAAATATTTTTATCGATAACAAACAAACAATTTACAAAATATCAACACTATCGCACTTGGTGACAGTGACTTAACAGTGGACCATTTGGTCATATGTTTCGACAGAGGGGAACGCCTGCCTATGGCGTCTCCCCTTCCGTCAGGTACCCGTGTTGCTCTATGTATGTACCTAACCAATTTTAAATAATAAAAGGAGTGCTATTTCAGTGAGAATGACATATTTGTTTCCTATTCTTGTAATTTTTCAAAGAGCTCATCCTATATTTACTTGAGACCTACTACATAGTTGGTCGCGACTTACAGTTTGGAAAATTTTGAGCCAGGGAGTAGCAGGCTTATTTCCGTCATTTAGTACTATTCGATACCTTTTACTAGCAACACTATAACTGTCAAATTGTCTCAATTCGCTGTCAATGTCAAATTCAACTGACATTTACATTCACGTGTTTAACTCGCTGAAATGCGGATAAATATTGAAAAATAATCTAGAATAAATAATAGTTAATTATGTTGTTAATAGAAGACAAAGAGATCGACATATTCGTCGCCAGTAAAATAGGTTCTTTTAAACGTAAGTACAATTTTTCATATAATAAACACGGAAACTTTAACTCAATTAATTGATCAACGAAAGTGGTTGTTTGAACCGAGTTTTTACTTATTATATACTAGCGACCCGCCCCGGCTTGGCACGGGTGCAATGTAGGTACACAAACCTTCCTCTTGAATCATTCTATCTATTGATGAAAACCGCATTAAAATCCATGGCGTTTTTTTGTTTTAAATAATATTCTCCTAGTTTTTATATAATTGGCAATATTTGTATGTACACAAGCATACTTCAACTTTAAATTATTTATTAATATTTTTCTAACCCTTTTTCAGATATAAAATACCACACAGACGCAACAAAGAACAGTAAAAAGAATATTGAAAACTTAGTGGATATAAAGACGTTGGAAAAAGATGAGGGTATCACTAGGCTTGAGTGGGGGAATGCAGAGCAGACAGAGATCTTAATCGGCAGGAAAAATCAACAGGTAATTTATTTATTTATTAATGCAATCTTACCTACACTATCATTATGAGATCGGCGATCCAATGCGATAGTATGGCTTTACATGTTAAACCTTAATCTACATCTTAAGAAATTACATAAAATATCGTAAATCTTAACCTACATCTAAATAACATACTACAACATGTAACAAAAACCCTGTCCGAACCTTAAGGGTATTATTCGGCATCGTACTGCGTACACATATACGTAGTATAGTATAGTATACACGGGCCGGTTTCCGCAACTCCACGTCCAAGCGCGTATTTTGCGTACGGGTGGGAATAAAGTCATTCGATCCACCCCAGCTCCCCGAGAAACGCCAACAGCGCCTTGACGTTGCCGGCTGTCTCCCGCAGGTTACCTGGGTTTCCGAAGTATTTAGCCCTGTATGTGGCGACCTCAGGGCAGTGTAGAAGCACGTGGGCTGCTGTCTCTTCTTCCTCCATGCAGGCTCTGCACAGTGGACTGTTTGTGACCCCTATGACAAAAAGGTGTTTATTGAACGATCCGTGACCAGTTACAGCAGCTGTTACCAAACGAAGCTGCTGTTTGGACAGTCTAAGGACTTGTTTCGTGAACCGGTTGTTGATTAAAGGTAAGGCTTCTCTCGCCTGTCTGCACTCGCCGATCTCGGTCCATAGTCTTTGGTGTAGGTCCTTGGCGCGTTTCCTTACCATGGTGCGTAGGTGCCCAAAAGGGAGTGGTACTATGGGTTCAGGACCCACAGCGACTGCACTCGAACCCCTTCTGGCTAGCTCGTCTGCAGCGTCGTTGCCACGCGAGCCACTGTGTCCCTTGATCCATTGAATAGTTAGTTTGTTGAGATAACCGACCTTGTTTAGGTTGTGGTGACACTCATGTATTAGCCCGGAGTTAACCGTGTGGCTGTCTAGAGCTTGAAGTACCGCCATGCTGTCCGACAGTATGCGAATGGGTTGCCCCGTTACCTGCCTGGCCAGTATGGCTGATGCTGCTAGAGAGATGCCCAAGCATTCCGCCTGGAACACCGTGTTGTGAGTCCCCAGTGGTGTGGCAATATGCATGTTGAGGTCTTCTGAGAATACCCCGGCCCCTGTGCCAGTACCTGTTTTGGATCCGTCTGTGAAGATTCGAAGCTCCGTGGGGCGTTGACCCTCACAACGTTGGTCCTCAAACAGTTGGATTTTGTATTTTTTATCGAAGATAAATTGCTTGGGTATCCTGTCGTTGATAGCTTTCGTTATTGGAAGCTCGTCGCCGAGTTCCTCTAGTAACGCAGTGTGTTGTGTGCTACTCCTGCTCCACAGATTTAGTGTCCTTAGCCGCAGAGCAGCTACTGTGGCCTCCTGCTGAATATAGAGGTGTAGCGGGGGTAGCCCGAGCATGGCTTCAAGTGCTGCCGTCGGAGTGGTCCTCATGCAGCCCGTGGTCGCCATGCATGCTAGTCTCTGCATTCGTTGTAGTTTATTGATGGCTGTGGTTAGTTTGGTCCTGGGCCACCAGACCACTGCCCCATAAGTGATCATGGGGCGTATCACCGCACTGTACAGCCAGAGTATAATTTTAGGGGATAGGCCCCATTTCTTACCTATCATTCTCCTGCATTGCCAGAAGGTGATGCAGGCCCTGTTTAGTTTGTTGTCCAAGTGGCTACTCCAGTTTAACTTACTGTCTAAGATGACCCCAAGGTATTTTACCTCGTTGGTCAGTTGGAGTACGGTGTCGAATAGTTTCGGCAGGCGGTAGGGACCTAGTGCGCGTTTCTGTGTAAACAAGACTAGCTCGGTTTTAGTTGGGTTGACCGATAGGTCGAATTCCCTACACCATCGTCACATATACGTAACCATTTAATGGATTTGAGATTATTATTTTTCCCCAGTGAACAAAAAAAGAAGAAAAGAAGTAACTAAATTAAAATAAAACATAAAAACTGATCAACGGCAACACTGATCTGACAGGGTTTTTGTTACATAGTGTATATGTAATGTAACTTATGCGAGTTTAACCCTCTCATGAACCTCGTTCGTCACACTCTAGTTTTTTTTTCCTTTTTTCAATCTTATTTATTTTTTGGGGACTTTGAGTCGTTGCATAGTCACATAGTCGATATGTCAGTCGCATAGAACCTTCACTGCTCCACTATCTCCCATTGACCAGCCTGTCTGTGGCCTGGTAAAGCATCCTAGCCGCGCCCCACGTTTGCGCAGCTAAGATGCTCTGGAACAGCCCCACATCAAGCTGGTTTACTTTTAACATTCTAAATAAACAATCTCTCATAGGTGCACCACGAACACACATTTTTTTTCTGGGTCTCTTACCGCCTTACTTGCTCTTACCTTTCAGGCCTGCATCGCCCACAAGGGGGCGTTATCGCCCACTTTGGGAAACTCCTATAAACCTTTTTTAATATTTACTTTGTCATTTCATATCAATCACGATAGCATTCTCTATGAGCTTTCATGTGACATGGGTTTCATCACTGGGAAAACCCATTAACACTTTGCTTTACCTGGGAATCAAACCCAAGACCACATGACTAGACCAATGGGGAAGTCTAAATTAGTTATCAAAATATCTTAACAGCTACCGGCCACTGTCCCCTAAACAAACACCTAGGTGTGACAGATAGCCCTCTGTGCAGAGGATGCATGGAGGCGGAAGAAACACCACAGCACGTGCTCTTGGAGTGCAGAAGTGTGGCGGATTAACGGGCACAGACTCTTCAATCGCCGGTATCGCTCCCCGAAGCCTGTAGCAGTCTGAAAAGACTGCTGGCATTCTGGGAGGACCTGGGATGGTTGGAGTAATTTTTGAGGATATCTTTACATGCACAATAAGGAGGCTAAGTGCGGAAACAGCCCAGCTAACCTAACCTAACCTATATTAACAGCTATTCCTGTTTCATCTCCACAGATCCAAATCTACAACACACTCCAAGGTTTCACAAAGTCCTACACGGCAGACTTTGGTCCCGGTGAGGTTGTGGGCCTCGGTCGATGCAAGCGGAAGCTCCTGGCAGCCGTCTCCAGCGGTGTGGTGCGGATATGGAGCAAGAAGTCTGAGGAGCTGGTTAACGTTGGCAAGATTGATCGCATGAGGGTCTGCCCTGATGATAACACGATATTTGGCACAGGTAACTTAAACTCAAGTCATTTATCTATCTATACCTGTGTTTTTCAACCTGTGGGTCGCGATCCCTAGCCAGCAAAAGCAATGATGTTATTTTACAATAATTTGTCGAATTGTCGGGCTATTTTTGAAATGGTAACAATCAAATTACACACATCAAAAGTGTCTAGGGATCAACATATATTTTTGCAATAACTTTTCTCCTGATTGATATTAATTAAAATTTTCTTTAAGGATTCATCAAATAAAGTGTTTTCGTTTGTCACAGTAACGATAAACCAAGTCATCTTTGCATTAATAAAGAAATTTGCCATTTTCCTAATAAAGGGATTTTTGACATTTGAACCACTAACACAAAAGTTCGAAAAAAAGACTGAAATAACAGTTTTCTTTAAAATTTTATTGGGTAACTTAAACAATTAATAATCCGTGTTTCTACCGCGAACACTAACAACACAAGAACATCGGTTTGGCATACTCAAAATGAGTTCATCCAAATCACGCTGTGGAATGGCCGCCCATGTTCGTTGCAACAACAAAAAAAGGGCTTCTTGCGACTGGATACCCTCCATATTCGGCAGAGCTCTTCTCTGTAGCATATCCCATGCATGCTCAATCGGATTTAAGTCTGGCGACTGAGCAGGCCAGGGCAGGACATTGATGTTAGCTGCGGCGAGAGTCTGTCTTACAACTCTTGCGGTGTGCGGTCGTGCATTATCATGCATTAACTGAAATAAGGGACCGATTTGCACTTGTAGAGGAACGATGACGTCTGATACAATCGTCTCAGCATAAATTTGAGCGTTGAGGTTGCCTCTGATCCAAATCAACTCAGTTCTTCCGCCGATGCAAATACCCGCCCATACCATGATGGTTCCACCACTTTAAGGATGGACTTCCTGGCAGGATTTTAATCGCTGTTGGCGTCCAGGGGTTCTCCAGTGTCGTATACGTCTTGTATCCGGTCTCATACCAAAACGAGACTCATCAGAAAAGCACACGAAACGCCATTGTTCTTCTGCCCAATTTCTGTGTTCAAGAGCCCATTGATATCGAATCCTACGATTGTGCATTGCTATAGGTGGTACCCGTAGCGGTCTTCGGGAATGAAGGTTCACTTCATGCAAGCGGTTTCTGACTGTTTGGTGTCGCTAATTAAGTTCCCTGAAGAGTGATGAAGCCTCACGGCTAACATCATGGCGGTTATTGTTGGAGCTCTTCGAGTTAAGATTTGAATGTATCGGTCTTGTCTCCGTGTGGTGCAGCGATACCGTCCTCCATGGCGCTCAGCCACGGTACCAGTGCTTCGGTAACGTGTCCAAAGTCGACTGATAACACTCTGACTTGTATTCAGAGCTAAAGCCACAGTACGTTGCCGGGAACCAGCTTCTATCATTCCCACGGCTCTGAGCATTTCTTCCCTGCTTAAATGACGTCGCCGCTCCATAATAACGTTGGTTTTAATCAGTAGTAGGGAAACAGTAGCACTAATAATGTCTTCAATGCGTTGTATGTTTTTATAGGGAAAATATTGACAGCTGATTTTCATCTTTTACTCGAATTTGATTCACAGTTCCTGATTCAAATTATGAAATGCACCAAAAAGGATCCATATAAATTTATAAAATCATAAATTTATTACAAAGCCACATCTCAATCTCAAGAAATCCGCATAAAAATGCTTGATCCCTAGACACTTTTGATGTGTGTATTTTCTAATTGAAGTCTATTTCTCTTTTTTAGTTTTAATGTCCCCCACTGAACTAACTTTTTGTTTGTCTATGGTTTAAGGGGGTTGCCATAATTTTTCAACCTGGTCGCGCATTGAAAGAGATTGAAAAACACTAATCTATACTATACTACAAATAAATAAAATTAAAGTGTGCTTGTAATGTCAAAATAACAGATGAGAATTGTAGTAATCTTTAAAGCGCACTTTTTCCTAGGTGGCGAAGAAAATGACCTAAAAATATGGCGCATCGGTGAACCAGCGCCGACTTTCGTAGCCAAGAACTTGGCACACGACTGGCTGCAGCTGAGGCGGCCGGTGTGGGTGTCCGACCTCGTCTTCTTGAACGGAGAAGGTGGCCGGCTGGCGGCCGTCTGCTCTAGGCATGGATATGTTAGGTAAACTACATAAACAATTATGTTTTAGAAAATTACTTTACGAATTTTTCCTATATTGTGGATGCGTTAACAAATATTTAAACTTACATACACAAACTGCTAGACCCGGAACAACTATATGTAGATCATATAAATATCTGTTCCGTGCAAAAAATACACACCGATGTAATTTCGCTCTCTCTCTCTTTCTCTACATGTCTCTCTTTTCTTTATGTCTGTGTCTGTCTTTAATCTCTCTGTCTGTATTTCGACCTCTGTCCCTCTTTACCTCTCTACCTCTCCCCCCTCTCTCCCCCTCTCTCTCTTTCCCTTTACCCCCTCTTTCTCTCTCCCCTCTCTTCCCGATCCCCCCTCCCCGCTCTCTTCCCATCTCCCTCTGTCTTCCTCTCACCCCCTCTCCCTCCACCCCTGCCCACTCTATCTCTCCCCTATCACCCCCCCCCCCCCCCCCACTCTATCTCTCTCTTTATCTGTGTCTTTTACTAAACAATTTGTCAACAATCCACAGGTTATACGACAGTCGCGCACAAAGACGGCCAGTAATGTCTGTCGACTTCGAGAACATGGCGGCGACGTGTATCACCAATAGCTTTGACGAACGGTGAGTACAAGTACATAGGTAGACCTACACTGACCTTATTGGTGAGGTTCTTCAGAAAGGTCAGGTGCGCAGTACTCGTAACGGCGTGCTTGTATGACGAGATCTATGAGCGTGGACGAGGCGAAAGGAACCTCACCAATAAGGTCAGTGTAGGTCTTCCTAGGGCGACCCCTCCCTGCGTTGCCACTCACCTCTGACATATAAATACCTTTTGTTAATCGTCTTTCACTCATCCTTTCCTTTTTTTTTAATTTTTGTATTTTATTTTTTAATTATTTTCAGTCAAGTCCTTGTTGGCTTCGGCAGAGGTCAGCTGCACCAGGTTGACCTCCGGAAAGGTAAGCCGGATAAAGGTTACAAGGGTTGCACTGGCGCTGTGACGGATATTGCCATCGTTAAGGATACCCGGCTGATCGTCAGCTCGAGCCTCGACCGACAGCTTAGAGTACATGAATATGTTAGCAAGGATTTGGTTTATAAGGTAAGCGATGAATTTTGGAGCAAATATCCGGCAACGATTTAGTATCCGGCCGGATACTGATAGTATGTTAATATCCAACGGTATACTGATACTATGTCAATATCTAGCCGGATACTGGATTTGTGGGCCAATATCCGGCCGAATACTTGATTAGTATGTTAATATTTAGCCGAATACTGGATAGGTAGGCCAATATCCGGTCGAATACTAAATTAGTAGCGATCCATTTCTTGCCGAATACTGGATAGATATGCCAATATCCGGTCGAATACTGAATTAGTAGCGATCCATTTCTTGCCGAATACTGGATTGGTATGCCAATATCCGACCGGATACTGGGTTAGCATGCCAATATCCGACCGGATACTGGATAGTATGCCAATATCCGACCGTGTTAAATATATTATTTTGATTTTTTAAATATTTTTCTTACAGCAATATTTAACATCGAAGCTCTCCTGCCTACTAGTGCAGACACAGAGCTCCACTCCACTCACACGAGGAGAGAGTGAGATAAAAGAAGAAGCAGAAGATGCGGTGAAGGTGGAAGAGGAAGATGGAGACGACCTGGATAACCTGTTTGACAAGATGGAGACTGTTGGGTTAGTTGTTTTGATTGAGTTTTCTTTTTTTTATCGTGTTGTTGATTGTGTATGTTGAGCAGTACGTACGTATAGAGATTATTGGTTATTGTTCTCTATATAAAACTACCTTTTGGAATGGGTAACTAGATACATAACATCACGCCTGTAATCCCGAAGGGTTAGGCAGAGGTGTACCCATTATCACACCCACATTTCGCCAGTTATGTTTAAGTCGAATGTAATAGGGGGCGAGCCTATTGCCATCAACCGGGCACAAACCAGACTCCGAGGCTGCTACTGGGAAATTCCTGATGGAAAAACTCAGTAACACTGCCCGATCTGGGAATCTGACCCAAGACCTCATTCTCAGAGCTCGCGCTTTGCGACCGCTATACCAACGAGGCAGTTAGCGACAGATAACTACTATAATTCAACTAGATAAAATTCTTTTTTCTTGTAAATGGCTTGCAAACCTGCCTTTTAAAATCTACAATAGGGGATCGGACAGTAATCAGATTAAAATCTAAAAAAATGTACTTAGATAAAATAAATATACTGTTTTACGATTATTTATCGAATAATAATTTAATATAATTCATTTAAATGTTTTTAAATGAAAAAATAAAATGTTGTAATTTACAATATTTTTAATCTGTACTGAAACAGTGCGTGACGTCATTTGTGGGCAATCATTGACTGCACGGGTACTAACTAACTTAATTCACTCAGTTATTTCCATAATGTTGAAATTCTAAAAGTTGCTAAAAGATTACTGATAATAATTAGGATATGGTGATCAATTTTAAAACTGTCACATGGTGTTTCTCTAGCTTTTCATAATGGAATTTTTGTTATGACCACAAATGACGTCACGTGGCGTTTTGGCGGGATTTTTAAACAAACAATATTAAAACATGATTTTGAGTACCTAAAAGGCTATAAATAAATAAAATTTTATTTTTCATGATAATAAGTATCCCTAAAGATTAATTTAAAACACTTTTTGAAAATTTGGCCGATCCCCTATTGTGTAGTTGACACCATTAACCAATAATTCCAAGACATAACTCTTCAAGAAACGCTTTATTTTAGCCCTAAAAACACGATTAATTTTAAATTTTCTGTAAAATTAGATTTTTTGTAGCTTTGAAATCAATAAATAGTTAGTTAATTGAGTTGCCAAATAAGTGACGTCACAGTTTGCTATTGCCATACAAAATCTATGGAAGAATCGCGTTTTGACAGGTCATAAAAAGTACGTCAATTGATTGGTGATGTCAACTAGCCTATTCTTGCTGTACCAATATCCCGTTCTCTGAAAGCACGTGTCGCCGTTCTGCGCCTAATCTCTCCCCGGTCGTGTCGTGTCCGGCAGCATTAGTTACAGGTAGGGCGATAGTAAAAAAAAATATCATAATTGATCTGCCCTTGAAGCATGGGCTCCTAAATCAATCACCATGTATATCACTGAACTCTAGATCAGTGATGTACATTCAATAGCTATAAGTAGACAAATAATTTCTGTGACATCGCATGACCATGGATCTAAGAACTATTAAATCCTCAATGATGAAGTACAAGCGAAGAAGATGGTTGAACTATCAGATTTGGATATAGAGATCTAAGGTTGGGCATTGTGATTTCAAGGTAGGGCATTGCCCCACAATGCCCCCCCCTAGCTACGGCCCTGGGCAGTGCACCTGTGTTTGCGCACACATTTGTGCACTATAATATCTGCTGCGCACTTGATTAGTCTCCAATGAGATTGACCGCCACTGTGACCGAAATCGGTCGGGAGATTAGCTAAATATATAAAAGCGAAACGTCACTCACTCGCTCTTGACGTGTAAAGACGATTTTTTTTCAGGGAGATAGTTTATAGTTAAGGCCGCTGCATACGTGACGGGTTTTTACCCGGACGGGACGTGACGGGAAGTTTTGGAAACATCGTTGCATACAAAATGTATCCAAATACGTATATGTCACGGGAACATGGACGGGACGGGAACGTGGACGGGAAAAATCTCGTCGGCGACGATGTTTAGCACGTCCCCGTTTAGCAATAGCAATTAAAGCCAATTCTTGAATTGAAAAATCCATCTTTCGTTGTTCACAACACTAGCACGTTAGATACGAATCAATGTCACGTTGCGTATGCGTTTGCACCACGTTCCCGTTTTGAACGAGGCAATCACGTGCCCGTCCCGCTCACGTCCCGTCCGGAGTATTTACCCGTCACGTATGCAGCGGCCTTTAGTAGACGTCCGCTAAGAAAGGACTTTCCAAAATTCACCCCTTAAGGGGATGAAACGGGGGTCCAAAAATTTTATGGAGAAATCAACTTTGATACAGACGGAGATGCGATCAGAAGCTAGTAATTAATATATTTTATTTTTATTACAGAGATAAACCCAAAAAGACAAAACTGAAGCTAGAGTCAGTAGAGTTGCCAGCTAAAATATTCAAGCCGTCATCAGAAGGGTCAACATCCATACAGGAAATTAACCAAGAAGAAGATACAGAAGATGCGATCAAGAAGCTTCTGCGAAGCACGGAGAAGCTGAAGAAGAAGCGTGATCAGAAGAAGAGAGAGAAGAAAGCTAAGAGCGTGTTCCATAATGCTTGAAATTAAATCTATAAAATTGAGTTATTGTCTTTTATTTTGTGCCTTACAGATTTTTCCGAGTTTTTAAAGCAGAGACAGCATTATAAATAAAAGAATGAAAAATACGTATTTAGTCTCAAAATATAAGAAGCCAAAGCTAATAAAAATAAGAGAAAAAAGTAGCGCTAGAGATGTGCATGTGAAATTGTAGTAAAGGTCGAATGGAGTTCGGTTTTATGACTTTTATATAAAGTGCTGGAAAGCTAAGTTTGCTGTAGTCACTAATTTTTTTAGCTTTCTTGAATATGTTCGCTAAAACAAAATATAGGCAAAAGACATCATAGTTTTCCTTCCTCCAGATACGAGACCACAATCCTCTATAACCGTAGTAATATCTTAACTTCAACTCTTCGTCAATGCTGTTTTGTTGAACACACATCTGACATCAATCGCTGGAGTTTATTCAGAGAATGTTAGAAAATAAATAGAAGATAACCGTACTAATGCGTATAAAATTTATTAACAATATACTAAAATACATCACTATAGTAGACTGTCAGTGTCAATTCAATACAACTGTCAATGTCATTGTCATGTCACACGCATTCTTATCAAACTGTGTATTTTCACGGAATATTTACAAAATAAAAGTGAATTTCTTATAAGAATAATTTAATAACTTCCTTTTAAGTAACAGATTTGATAAAATAGTCTCCAATATTTTATCTGACATCGTCATTTTAATATAAAAATCATGGATTTTTCAGCAATTTGTCGGACTTGCATAAAGACTTTTAACTTAGGTTTGAATCCAATTTTCTTGTCTGAAGACACACATGAGAGGTTTTCTAGTGCTTTTTACTCATGTACAGGGGTTCAGGTAAATAAAACAGACCTTTTAAGTATAAAATTGATGAAATAATGTCGTTAACCTAAAATATAAGGAACTTTGTTTACATCAAATTAAACAATACAAAATATATATTTTATATAGTTTTTTACCCAGGGTAAAAAGAGGTAAAGTTTATTAAAGTCAAAGTCAAAACATTTATTTCAATTAGACCAATTACAGGCATTTGTGAGGTTGTAGGGGGTAATCTCTGGATCTCCTGCACCGATTTTTAATTTTTTTTCGCTAATTGGAAGCTACATTATCACTGAGTGCTATAGGCTATATTTTATAAATAAAAAATTAGGGATCCGTAAGAAAACCACGCGAAAGAACTGGCGAGGAGAGTTCTTATAATTGAAAAGTTTTGTGTTTTAGTTAAATAATATTTAAAAATGTCATGATTAAAAAAAATAGCTAGACTTTAACACCTCTTTATTGTTACTCAATTGGCTAGCACGCTAATGTCCCACAGTAGGTAAGGCAAAGTAATTTACGCGTCATTTTTTTTTAAATAATTTTCAGGTAAAATTCAACGACGGTCTACCTCAAAACATGTGCACAACATGCATGAATCAATTCAACAACACACTGAAATTCAGAAAGCAATGCCAGCAAGCTGAAATGCAACTATTAAAGATTAAAAAAGAGTTGGAATCTGAAAATTCTACCATTGCTAGCAATGAACAACTTCATTTAAGTATTCAAAATACAAAAATTAAAAAAAAACTACCGACTACGGTAGAAATAACTGATTTAGAAGATTGTTCAAATTTTAAAAGAATTAAAACGGAATGTAACAGCGTTAATATTAAAACGGAACTGCTAGATATCGAAATTGATGAACGTAAAATATTGCTACAGAAAATTAGCAATTTTAAACTACATAACAATAAAGATAGTAACGCAGAAGACACTTCTGATACTGAATTATTCAACAAACAAACCATTTTGTATAAAAATGAAATTCATTTTAAAACTGACACATCTTTTTCGCAAGACACAGTTGATACGTCTGAAACAAATTTGAAATGTTCACAAAATACAGAACAATTGGAAGCAACACTAAGCGATACCGAATACAACGAGTCGAACGCTCCAGAAACATCAGATTCAAACACAACAGAGGAAATAAATATTGACGTACCATATGTCATATCAGAAACTGACACAAAGAAGGCAACTCGGGTAGTCTGTAAGCTATGTCAGAAGGAGCTGTCAATCAGGAGTATAGACTCACATATGGTGCGGAGACATCCGGGGGCTGATAAGAGAAAGGTCAAGTGTGAGTTGTGCGATAAATATTTGATGAGGGAGAAAATGAATCGTCATCGAGTTATGATGCATGGAAGTGTTGGTGATCGCTGCGGGGTATGTTAATCTAATACTAAAAGTTGCTAAAAGATACAACCAAGTCGATTCCCAGGCTGGGCAAAGTGCTATTGGGTTTTTCCATCAGGAATTTCTTAGTAGCAGCCTCGCAGGATTTGTGCCCGGTTGATGGCAATAGGCTCGCCCCCTATTACATGGGACTTAAACATAACTAGCGAAATGTGGGTGTACTAATGAGTACACCTCTGCCTAACCCTTCGGGGATTACAGGCGTGATGTTCTGGTCTAAATAATACAAATAATTTTACTAACATTGAAGTTTATTATTCAGTATTTTCGTAATTATTTTGTTTCAGTATTGTAAATCGGAGTTCCAAAGTCAGGAGGCGCTTGTCGACCATGTTGCTACATGTACTGCTAAAAGTAAGAAGAGGAAAGTTAATGATTCTGTGAGTAACAACACATGTTTCTTAGAATTATATCATACTAGCTTTTGCGCGGACGTAGACGCGGGTCTACGTCCGCGTGGAACTTGATTATATCGTACTTGCATACAAACTTCCACCCCCCTTTTCACCGCCTTAGGGGGTGATTTCCGGGATAAAAACTATCCTATGTCCTTCCTCGGATCTTAAACTATGTCCATGCCAAATTTCATCGAAATCGATTCAGCGGTTTAAGCGTGAAGGGGTAACAGACAGACAGACAGACACACTTTCGCATTTATAATATTAGTATGGATTTTAATTTACATAAGCAGAGTAAGTGCTTTATACGAACATAAACGTTAATACAACAGAAACAAGGTTGATATTTGTATGTGTCCAAAATTATTTTTTGAACAGTTGTATAAGCCACCAGCCATACTGGCTCGTTAGTCCAGTAGTCGCAAAGCGCGACTGTTGAGTATCAAGAGGTCTTGGGTTCGATTCCCAGGTCAGGCAAAGTATTATTGGGTTTTTCCATCAAGAATTTCTCAGTAGCAGCCTTGGAGTCTGGATTTGTGCCCGGTTGATGGCATTAAGCTCGCCCCCTATTACATAGGACTTAAACATAACTGGCAAAATGTGGGTGTACTAATTGGTGCACCTCTGCCTAACCCTTTTGGGATTACAGGCGTGATGTTATTTTATGGAGCAATACTTATTGAAGTGAATTGGAAGTGCAATTTCCTTATGAGACCCAGAAGACAACACTTATTCAGTATGAAAATTCGTGTGTAGTGGAATACAATTTCCTACATAGTGCAGTAAAATTCTGGTTCAGCGCATATTCCAGTAATTTATATCGATACCTTTAGGCTCAAAGGGCGTAAACGCCATTTTGGCCAAAATGAGATTTTAATGCAGTCTTACTTAGTTTTTCGTCCTCTATCGATTGGTATATTTAAAACATCGATATTCGCAAAAAAAATGGTGGATACAGCCATAATTTTTGGTTCCCTAAACATAGATTTTCTTAAAATTTGGGTCGTGTTTTTTGGCTCTCCTGAAAAGTCGTGTTTAGGTGGATACGCCCTTTGAGCCTAAAGGTATCGATATGCTTCTTCCCTGCAGGGTCGTGCATTGGCGGAGTGCGACATCTGCAATATGACGATGCAGAGAGCCAGCCTTATCAAGCACAAAGCCGTCAAACATGCGGGCCTGAGGCCTGTGTGCGAGGTCAGTCCTAATATCGTTCTTGATACATTGATATAGGTTTCCTTTTTCTTTCTTTCGTATAGCTTGGGTTTTGTAAATAAGTTATAGGCATTGTGTGTACGCGACGATGTTCTGCTCCCCCTCTTTCGCTGCCCGCGTACCCTTTTTTTTTTTTAAGTTGGTAAAAATCATCAAATGACTCCTTCCGCCCTGGGTGGTGCGGAAGCGACTGTCAGACTTTTACTGACTAAAAAACCACCTTGTTCCTTCTGTAGCCCTTTACGTTTCGGGGCCACGGTATCCTGTTAAGACGTCCCGCAACCCCGGTGCCCGCGTACCCTGCGCGAGCGCAGACGGACCGCTGCGGCTGACAGAGAGACTCGATCGCCGATAGATACTAACTTTATACAGCGATTTTCCGCGTCATCCTCCAGGGCTCAATTATACCAGCCTTTTACTGTTCCACTGCAGGGCAAAGCCCTCTTCTCATACAGAGAAGGCACAAGCATTGATCACCACGCTTGCTCAAGGCGAATTGACGATTCCAGACTTATATTAACACTAGCATCTGCCCATAACTTCGTCTGCGACCAAGTTGCTTTCTCCATACAAACTTTGGACCCCTGTTTCATCCCCTTAGGGGGTGAATTTGAGAAAATCCTTTCTAATCGGATGTCTACGTCATACAAAGAACACACCCTCCAAGTTTCAGGTCTCTACGATCAGCGGTTCAGGCTGTGTGTTGATCCGTCAGTCAGTCATTCAGGACAAAGCATTTTATATGTATAGAAGATAGATACTATAAAGTAATAAGTTTAAATAGTAAGTACATTTTATTTCAGCACTGCGGCAAATGTTTCGGCAATAAGTTCCGTCTGAACGAGCACTACAGAGCGAAGCATGGCTACGAGAAGTTCCAGTGCAGCTACAGCTACTGTGACTTTAGGAGCGCCGGGATTATGGCTATGAGGGTGAGTACGTCACTTGGGTAAATTTTGGTAACTTGGGTAATTTTTGGTAACTTGGGTAATTTTTGGTAACTTGGGTAATTTATGGTAACTTGGGTATATTTTAGTAACTTATGTCAATGTGGATGAACAATACTATCTTGGGTAATTTGGGTAATTTATGGCAACTTGGGTATCTAATGTCTACCTGAGTAGTTTATGACTACTTGGCTAACTTATGATAACTTAGATAACTTAAAATATGTTGGGTAATTTATATCATCCTGGTTAATTTATGGTAATTTGGGTAACTTATGTCACCCTAGGTAATTTATGTCAACCTGATCAATTTATGGTAACTTAATTAGTTTATGATAACGTGGGTAATTTATGGCAATTTGGATAAATTATTACTTACATCAACTGGGCAACTTAGGTCAACTTGGGTAATTTATATATCTTATTTCCCCAGGTAATTTGTAAAGGTGCTTCTAATAAATAAAAAATAAAAATAAATAAACTCACGCCTTTTTCCCATGGGGGTAGGCAGAAACCACAGAACGCCACCTGCTACGATCCTTACATACTCCTTTCGCCTCATCTAAAAAATCAAAATAATCAAATCAAATAATTTTATGTTATTTATTACCCCAGAATCACGAGCGTCGTCACCGCGGAGAGAAACCATTTATCTGCGAGACTTGCGGCGCTAAGTTCCACGCGGCTTACATACTGATGCAGCACAAACACTCGCACAGGACAGAGAAACTCGTCAAGGTAATCTACAGGTTGTGATTTCAAATCCGGGCAAGTACCAATGTGACTTTTTCAATTCACGCGTACTTTCTAAAGTTAAACTTGGACATCACTGACATCGGTGAAGGAAAACATCGTGAGGAAACCTGGACTTATACCAGCCTATTACTGTCCCACTCAAACCACGTCAGAGGCCCTTGAGGCGGTTTAGAAACTCTGACACTAGGGTGTGTGGGGTCGTAAGACCTTACTGCCCACACGATAAAGAAGAAGATCTAGAAGCAGTGTCTAGGCACTTTTCTACAAGCTTTTATTTAACTTGCAATGTATGTATGTTTGCTGGGGTCAAATCTTGCAACTGAATTTTAAAACAGTTGTCCTTAACTGATTGCGCTGAAATTTTGCATGCACATTTAGTTTGGATGACATTGCATGGTGAGTTAAGTGACGTCATTCTAAACCAAATATGGCGGACTAGTTTGTGTACTCCTATGATATGGGTATCAAATGAAAGGGTTTGCTGGGAAGAATAAGTCGCTTATTTATAAAAGCCTGTTTTAAAAAATGTTAATTAATTTTTTTTTAAATGTTTAATTTTCTCCAAGTAAATGTTAAGTTTAGGCGCCCACCTCTGATGTATTCATATTCATATTCATTTATTTGCATACCATAATGTCTATTTTACAGATGATATGTATAAGGCTTAAAGCTAAAGTACAATTATGGACCCTGTTAGGGCATAGCAACATAGTATTAAAACAAAATTATTATTAAAGTTATTAAAACAAAATTAAAATTTAGATTGAGAATAGCAATCATTTTACAACAAAATAACTAATTATAAATAATTACGAATTAAATTGAATTAAAATAAGAATTATAGTATATAGTTACAATTATATTTGGAGATAATTACTTTTTTACATTTAAAAAAAAAAAAATGTACGAGGCTATAAAAATGTTCTCTGATAACTTTTTAGACCTATGTATCCTGTTTATGTGTAGGAAGTTTCATTAGAATGGGTTCATTCATTTAAAAAATAAGTACTTGAAAGTTTGTATGAAAAGCCTACAGTGTAATCTTAGAGCTGGTTCACATAATGTCTGACCGACAGTTTTACCGTTGACCGACTGTCGGGTGTTGCTGTTCACACTAGAAGCTGCCGATCCGACCTAATGTGAACACCACCGTCGTTACCGACGTTTTACCCTGGATTTACTATCCCACTCAAACCATGCCAGAGGCCCCTGAGGCGGTTTAGAAGCACGGGAGGAAACGCCCGGGTGTCACCACTGTGTGGACCGCCCGGAGGACACGGTGGAGCATACGGTGCAGGTTTGCCCCGCTTGGGCAGAGCACCGCCGTGTACTCACGGAGGCGATAGGCGGCGGCGACCTCTCGCGTCCGGACCTGGTTCAGGCCATGCTCCGGGGCGAGAGGGAATAGGATGCTGTCACCTCCTTCTGCGAAGCAGTAATGCTAGCGAAGGAGGAGGCGGGCCGCGTGAGGGAGAGAACATCCTCCACCTCACGCCCCAGCCGCCGCGGGAGACGCCCAGGGCGTCGGACGTCGCGAGGCGACATCCGGCCACCGTAGGCGCGGGCTTGCGGACGGCGAGTAATGGGTAGCTCGCCGTCCGATCAAGGACCATGCCCGGGTCGACGGCGCGTTCTGTTCGCGCGCGCCTCAAAGAGCTGTCAGCACAGGGACAGGGGCCCCAACAGGGGCCAAACGCCTGCCGGGGTTGCGGGACGTCTTAACAGGATACCGTGGCCCCGGAACGTAAAGGGCAACAGAAGGAACAGGGTGGTTTTTTAGTCAGTAAAAGTCTGACAGTCCCTTCCGCCCCACCCAGGGCGGAAGGAGTCATTTGATGATTTTTACCACCAAAAAAAAAAAAAAAAAAGGCGGTTTAGAAACTCTAAAACACTAGGGTGTGTGGGCCTGTGGGGTCGTAAGACCTTACTGCCCACAACGATAAAGAAGAAATACCAAAGCCAACTCACAACAGGGGTCCTACCATGAACTCTTATCGCGATCCAAAAACTGAATTGTTCTTTAAATAAGTCATTAAAACGCATCAATATATGTCATTATATTGACGTATTTTCTCTTATCGCGATCCAAAAACTGAACTGTTCTTCAAATACGTCAATATAACGCATAAATTGATGCGTTATATTGACGTATTTAAAGAACAATTCAGTTTTTGGATCGCGATAAGAGTTCATGGTAGGGCTGCAGAACTGCTTTCTGACGTCACAAAGCAGTTTTGAATTGTTTGTCGGTCCGACCTAATTTGAACCAGGCCTTAACCAACATAAATCTCTGCCACAGTGCGACCTCTGTCCGGCGAGTTTCAAAGCTAACAACAACCTGCACATGCACAAGCTGACGTGCCACAGCAAGTCGTTCTACAGTTGCACGCTGTGCGCGAGGACTTACAAGTGCAGGCATTACGCCGTCAAACACGCGAGGTTGGCGCACCACGGCAGCGAAGCGTCTGAAGTCATCAAGTTAATGGCGCAGTAGCGGAGCGGAGCTGAGCTGTCGCGATAATTTGTAAAATCTATACGAATATAAAGAGGAAAGATTTGATTGTTTGTTTGCATTGAATAGGCTCCGAAACTACTGAACCGATTTGAAAAATTCTTTCACTGTTGGGAAGCTACACTATCCCCGAGTGACATAGGCTATATTTTCACGACTGCCCCAAAAAAAGGAGTGTTATGTGTTCAGGGTTAATGTATGTATGTATGTATGTATGTATGTGAGTTTCTTTATTCCACCATAACCTTTGAACGCCTGAACCGATTTAGATGTATGGGGTATCGTTACAATCCTTGCATTGTTCCGAGTAACATAGGCTAGCTAAAAATAAAAAGAAAGCGGTGTGGTCACTTTAAAAAGGAAATTAATACCAGCCTCAATTTATTTTTTTAATGGATCTGGTCGTGTCTATGTTTATCGTCTAGAATTTGACAAGTAGATTTAAAAAATATATAACACTGTAAATAAAAAACGTCGTAAAAAAAACTGACGAGTAAACAAAGTACAAATATGTGCAATTTTTGCAGTCGTGTTTTTTAATTTTTTAATCTTATTTAAAAAAAAACATTAATAACAAATTTTTATTTTAAAAAAATTGTTTTTTGGTATGTCCGAGACAAAAACTCATTTTCACCCAAATGTCCGGGGTTTTTGAAGTTTTTGACCGGCTCCAGCAATTTACTTGGTGATGGCAGCCTTAAATATAATGCATATGGGTCCGTAAGAAACATCACGCAAACGAAGTCGCGGGGAGATTGCTAGTATTTAAATCTATACTAATATTATAAAGAGGTAACATTTGTTTGTAAGTTTGTATGTAGGGGGTAATCTCCGGATCTACTGAACCGATTTTGAAAATTCTTTCGGAAATTGGAAGCTACGTTATCACTGAGTGCTATAGGCTATATTTTATTTTAGAAAAAATGGGGATCCGTAAGATATTTGGGTTTTTCGGACCCAAGGTGTAAAAAATCATCCAAAAAAGTTCCTTATTTGGCGTACGCCGCCTAAACTATAAAAGATAGAACCATAAAATGTTCCAATTAATTAAAGACTTTAAAAATATCTACAAAAAAGTCCTCGACACACTATACCTATCTATTTCGAGTTAAACACAACAACCATTTTTTTATTTTAAAATCTTGAATTTTTTTAGAACTTCATTTAAACGCATTTATTTTACACATGTCATTACTCCTTATCAAAATAACTAACTATTTTGTCACAAAGTACTGTTTATGTAGATAGTATTTAGTCTTTAATTCATTAAAATTGGACGTTTGGTTTGAAAGTTATGGCGAAATCAATCTCTTCTCTTCTCTACACACATCAAAAGTGTCTAGGGATCAATATATTATTATTACCAAATACATCTTGATCCCTAGACACTTTTGATGTGTATAAATAAAATCAATTGCTGTTTGTTAGTCTCGCTAAAACTCGAGAACGGCTGGGCCGATTTAGCTGATTTTGGTTTTGAAATGTTCGTGGAGGTCTAGGAAAGGTTTAAACTTTGAGAAAATATGGGGTTGGGGTAGGGGTATTTGTAGGGGTACGGGGTAGGGTACGGTAGCGTAGGGGTGGGGGTATTTGTAGGGGTACGGGGTAGGGTAGGGGTAGGTAAGGGTAGGGGTAGGGTAGGCGTAGTGTAGGGGTAGGGGGTAGGGTAAGGCAGGGTTAGGGTAGGGGTATTGGTAGTGTAGGATACCACGCGAACGAAGTCGCGGCGGGTCAGCTAGTCATGTATAAATGACAAACCAAAATGTTTGACACGCCACGGTCACGATTACATGACACACTTTAAATACGTAAATAAAGCTCATAAAACAACATTGTTTTTTATTTCCTTTGCTAATTGTAATTATGTTCCTTGACTCATCCTAATTGATATTAGTTGAACTTCTTTCTTTCATTTATATTAACATAAGATGACAAAAAATAAGACCACTTTTATAATGTTTCGAATTCGTAGCTTGGCGCCGTGGGCACGTTTTTGCTTTTTTGATGTGGCCGTCAAAAGATATGTGACGTTGCAGTGGTATAATGAACATTGTCAGACTTTTAGCTATATTTGCCTGTATCGCAAACAAGACACTGGTGCCGATTCCCTTGTTCACAAACTAAAGTAAAATTAGATTATTTATATATTTTTCTGTCCAATATAACAAAAAAGAGACTAATGTAAATAAGAGCTGTCAAATTTAGTCAATCTGACACATCCATACAATTATTAGCTGACATCATAAAACGTATAGATTAAAAATACGGAAAAGTTCAAGGCAAAAGTAATTTGACATATCTAACTTAGTTCTAAAATGTCACCGTCCTTTTCTTTCGCAATAAGTTAGTAAGAGATATCAATTTTCTAAATTTAGTCTAATTGGTGAACAAGGGAATCGGCACCACTTCGGATTACAAGCACAGAAAGTGTCCAGTAGCAACCGGCAACTGTGTCTGGAGTCAACTTGAACGGAGTTTCTTGCCCATTCTTCCTCCATACGAAACTACCTTTTGGAATGGGCAACTAGATTCAATATTATTTTGTAAATTATATTCAAGGGTGGCTTGTAATGGTCTAATTGAAATAAATGATTTAACTTTGAACGCTTCAGAAGCCCGAAAGTCTACCAACCAGTCTTACCAAGGAGTATCGTATTACCCAATTACTGGGTTGTGGAGGTCAGATAGGTAGTCGCTTCATGTAAAATACTGGTATTCAGCTGCATGCGGTTAGACTGGAAGCCGACCCCAACATAGTTGGGAAAAGGCTAGGCAGATAGATTGATTAGAAATTTGAATATTCACTGATATTTCACATCTACCGGGCGACGGCCAGTTTTTTGTATTTTTAGGAACTTATTAGTCCTATGAAAATCCGTCCACTATAAACTTTGTGACTCTTGGAAAGTATTGTTGGTCTATTGCACTTGGCTACCTGGTGTATCACTACATACCTAATATAAAACAAAGTCCTCCGCCTCGTCTGTCTTTTCGCGAAAAACTCAAAAACTCCTGAACGGATTTTCATGCGGTTTTCACCAATAAGTAAAGTGATTTATGAGGAAGGTAATAAATAAAAATAAAATGCATAATTTCTGAGAATATTTTATACAGTTTAGGCTAGAAAAAAAAAATTGACCATAATGGCACATGTCGAAATAATAAAATAGTTTAGTTGTCTTTCACTAAACGTTAGTAAAAAAATGTTCACACGTTTCTAGTCTTTAGTACAAGTGTTTAGTTTAGTTAAAATGTTACTCCTCCTCCTGACCTCCTCTTAACCTTTTGATAGCCACAGTCATGTATAGATGACAAACCAAAATGTGCCCAGCGCGCCGCAGTCACGACTCCATGACAGACTCATAAAACAATAATTATTAATTATATTCCTTGACTCATCCTAATGTATATTAGTTGCACTTCTTTTTTTATATTTCATCTATATTAACATAAGATGACAAAAACTAATACCAATTATGAAGATTCGAATTCATAGCTTGGCGCCGAGGGCACGTTTTTGCTTGTCGTGGCGGTCAACAAATGTATCTCTACATAGTATAAAACAAAGTCACTTCCCGCCGTATGTACTTACATTAATATCTTTTAAACCACGCAACGGATTTTAATGCGGTTTTCATCAAAAGATAGAGTGATTCAAGAGGAAGGTTTATGTACATTAACGGTCATAAGTGGAGTAGCAATCTACAAAGCAAATCGATTGACATTTTGGTTAAACTTACGACCTTTCGACGTCGTGTGCGAATTTTGAGGTGTACGTAGGTACTGTGTTATTACGTTCAAAAGTGCCTTATAATGGCCTAATTAAATAAATGATTTGACTTTGACTTTAACTTTGAATACATCACTTATACACACAGATATAGGTATGGCCTGTACCGCGTGTTCACAGCAAATCAAACCTTAGCATGCTACTGCACTTATGACCGCTACTGTATCTACATTGTACCCGTGCGAAGCAGAGGCGGGTCGTTAATTTAGTAACCAAACAGCTCTACTAAAGACTAGAAACATGTAAACGATATAAGAGAGCGCTGTGACCGTTTATTTTTGTGATTAAATTGTAAGTTATTTACAGCGAAGCCGTTAAGTCATTTTTGTTTTGTAATTTTAACGAAATCACAAACGGCCAATATTTTTATAATTTTGACGTGACTGTGTGTCTGTGGCATTATAGCTCCCGATCGGATGAACCAATTTTGTATATTTTTTTTTTAAGCCGTGGAGTTTCTTGCTCGTTCTTCTCTATAGAGGAACAGAGGCCAACCTCCGTTTTGGAGCAACTAGCTTCAACTTTCGGACTAACTGACCGATTCCTTGACAATTCAAAAGTGCCTGTAAATGGTATGATTGAAATAAATGTTTTGACTTTGAAAGGTGAAAGTCGGGAGTGTTCTTAGCCATGTTTGATGAAAATCAGTCCAATCGGTTTTTTTAAATTTAATTGTTGATTAACAATTTTTGTATGGACTTTAATGACCATGTATGGAATAGACACGTATGGGATTTCGTTAAAATTTTTCATAAAAAAATTGACTTTAAAACAACCAATATTCTAGCGAAAATATTTTTTGATATGTCTAAATAAATTATAATAATTAAATATACAAGTTTCTCTTCCTACTATCTCGTAGGCTAGATATTCAAGCAAGACGATTAAAATTACATGTTTTAATACAAAATAGTTGCCAACAATAAAAAAAAAGAAATCTCTAAATACTGTAAAAAAAGAGTTCTGACACCACGACTAATCGCTGCGACTAGTCGCAACGATTAATCGCAGCGACTAGTCGCAACGATTAATCGCAGCGACAAAACGCACAAACGGTACATTTTCCGCCATATTAGGCTACAATAATAATAATATTATTAGATAATTATTACAATATAATTTAGTAAAATCTTTCGATTACACAATTTTTTCGACTTTTTTTACTTTTTAAATAAGTTACGTACAGTATGTATATACCCTCATATTTATTACTTTCCTAATAGACATAGCTACGTATACAAATGCGTTTTTCTGTGCTCATATCATACATAATAATAATTAAAAAAAAACGAAATAAAAACTTATCGTCACGTTAGCATGTCGGTGACGCGGCCACTTCAAAAACACCGCTTCTACTTTCGTGACTTTCAACACACCTTTTTGATAATTCTACGGCAGTGTGTGTGTGTAAATTTGACATGATCTCATAAACATTACAAAAGTTGCCACAATAAAAAAATAAAATACAAAATTGTCTAATACAACCTTTATAAGCACAATAATTATAAATACATACGCTTCTCGCTTTGCCGAAATCTCATACAAGTCTTGAATTTATTGTTCACTTACTAAACTAAATGTATTTCCATCTCTTTCTAACAAATAGAGTAAGAAAAAGAAAGCTATAGATTCGCCAAGTTTATCTTAGACATCACTGACATCGGTGAAGGAAAACATCGTGAGGAAACCTGGACTTATAATTTTATTAATATTAGCCTGAAAGCGAAAGGAGTAAGAGGAGGGAGGAAGGGGGGGCAGGGGGGAGTAGTAGGGGTGTACGAGTATTAGGCGAAAGGAGTATGTAAGGATCGTAGCAGGTGGCGTAATGTGGTTTCTGCCTACCCCATGGAAAAAGGGCGTTAGTTTATGTATGTGTATGTATTAGCCTGAAATCGTCAATCCGCCTTGAGCAAGCGTGGTGATCAATGCTTGTGCCTTCTCTGTATGAGAAGATGGCTTTGCTCTGCAGTGGGAAACTAACATTTGCACCAGTTTTTGTATTTGAAACTCTATTCTAACTACAATAAAGTTCTTAATGCAAAAAGAACTTTACCACAATCGATATAAAGTTCAAAATAAAATAGCCATTTCAAAAGTAAGCGTAATTTTGTAACAAAACTGTTCACCTCTCTTTCTTACACTGGTTGTTAGAAAGAGATAGCATTACGTTTCAACTTCAGATGGTGAATAACAAAATCAAGACTCATTTCGTGCCAGCTGTTTATAATAACTGGCACATTATTCATTATAGTCTAAGAGCCTGTAGTCGCGACCTTTACGTCATCTTAGTACAACTGAAAGTTCGAGTATAGATAGAGGAATAGAGTGAAAAGAGTGTCCGTGGAGTTTATTTATTTATTTAACCTTTTGAACGCCATTGTCACATATCGATACCTTTAGGCTCAAAGGGCGTATCCACCAAAACACGACTTTTCAGGAGAGCCAAAAACACGACCCAAATTTTAAGAAAATCTATGTTTAGCGAACCAAAAATTATGGCTATATCCACCATTTTTTTGCGAATATCGATTTTTTAAATATACCAATCGATAGAGGACGAAAAATTAAGTAAGACTGCATTAAAATCTCATTTTGGCCAAAATGGCGTTTACGCCCTTTGAGCCTAAAGGTATCAAATATGTGACAAACGAAATCTTACCCTGAACGCCAACGTCACAAATATATCACAAAATACACGTCGCACCATATTACGAAATAAACAATTTAATCAAGTTTTGGAATCCCTATTTTTTATGAAGGTCATTTGACAGAAAACGTAGCCTGGCGTCAGGGGTACGGCGATACGTTTATACTCTGGCGTTCAAAAGGTTAAACTTTATGCAACAAAAGTACAAAGGCGGACTTAATGCGTTAGGCATTCACTAACAGTTCAGTTCAGTTTCTTGCTCGTTCTTCTCCATAGAGGCCTACCTCCGTTTTGGAACGAGCAACTAGCTTCAACTTTCGGACTAACTGACAGACTCCTTGACTATTCAAAAGTGCCTGTAAATGGTCTCATTGAAATAAACACTTCTCTGATAACTTTTTAGACCTATGTATTTCTGCTTATATGTAGGAAGTTTCATTAAAATCGGTTCATTCATTTCGAAAAATAAGGACTTGAACTTAAAGCCGCGTACAGACATCGCGAGGCGTGCGACACGAATGGTTCGTCTCGCATGCCTCGGGCTGTGTGGACGGGTGTGCTCACAGTGAGCATTCGCGCCATACGATCGTTGCGAACGCCGCCTCAGTACGAGCGAGCCGTGCGCTCCGTGTGGACGGACAGGTGTTGTTTGCGTTTTCTACTGACGAACACCGTGCGTGGTGGTTTGCTTGCTCAGCTTGAGCATGTATCGTTCGGGACGCACGTATAAATGTACCGTCGTACGCCTCAGGTTGAGGCATGCGAGACGAACCATTCGTGGCGCACGCCTCGCGATGTCTGTACGCGGCTTAAGGTTTGTTTGAAACGCTCTTAATACCTATAAAATGGACCTCGGACCTCTGGAATTTTTCAATAGCAGCTTCGGACTCTGAATTTGTGCCCGGTTGATGGCAATAGTCTCGCCCCCTATTACATGGGACTTAAACATGACTGGCGAAAGGTGGGTTTACTAATGGGTACACCTCTGCCTAACCCTTTGGGGATTACAGGCGTAATACTAGCTTCAACTTTCTGACTGACTGACAGACTCTTTGACTATTCAAAAGTGCCTGTAAATGGTCTAATTGAAATAAATGTTTTGACTTTGAATGTATGTTTGGACCTAGTATTGACGACATAAACCTCCATCAATACTCAAAATTTTAGCTATATGTTAGCATGACGTAAGTATGGCGCCTTCGAGCTCTTAGACCATTTCTTAAACACAGTAATTTTAGCGTCCTATTTATTTGTTTATTTATATATTATCGTGTAGTTCACTTGGGTTCACACAGGAGCGGAGATAATTTAACTTAAATATTCTTTTTTATTCTTACATTTCATCTATTCAACATTTTGACAGTCAAAGTCATGTATAGATGACAAACCAAAATGCTTGAGACGCTACGGTCAGGACTACATGACAGACTTTAAATACGTAAATAAAGCTCATGAAACAACATTGTATTTTTTATTTCCTATGCTAATTATGTTCCTTGACTCATCCTAATTTATATTGGTTGAACTTCTTTTTTTATATTTCATCTATATGAACATGAGATGACAAAAACTAATACCAATTATATTCCTCACGCTCTAGGATGGTGCCCGTGACATTTGTCAAACTACATTGCTTTTCACTATTGAACGTTACAGCGATTTACAATCATGATTGAATATTTTAACTGCACACTAATATCATAGTCGTAAAATACTGAATCAGTAATAAGTAAGTAAATAACTAGTAAATTAAATAATGTCACTGACCTAGTTATGTGATTCTGACATCCATTGATGAATTGCTGACATGTGTCACCCGCACCATCATAGAACGTATGGTATTTATAAAGTTTAGAATTCGTAGCTTGGCGCCGAGGGCACATTTTTGCTATTTTTGACGTGGCGATCAACAAAAGTACAAAGGGGGACTTAATGCCTTAGGCATTCTGTAACAGTCAACCAAAGGTGGTGAATAGATGACATGACAGCATTATGTGACAAGACGTCAAGCAGAGCAAAAACTAAGCTGTTCCATGCACAAAAGATAACCCACAATTTTTTTTTTTAGTTTTTTTTTATGACTGCTGTACTTTCTACCTACCACCAGTTCAATTTCTTTTAGTCCAAAAAAAAAATTGCCATTCCGTACAAAAGTAAACATGGTCAAAAAATTTATGGAACAGTCAAGATTCTTTTTTGATTTTGTACCTTTGTACTTTCTGCCTATCCTTATGAGAAAAAGGCGTGAATTTTTGTATGTATGTTTGTTTGCTATCTCGCTCCTGTATTCAAGTATTATTTTATTTAATTAACACAAAATTACATAGTACAGTTTAAAATTAAATATTTACACTTATATATTTATAATATACATAAAAACTAACATTATATGGCGTTCACTACTATCATGATTAGCTTAATTTTAGGTTGCGACTGACGGCTAACGACTTCAAAAAAATCGACTTCAAAAAATAAAAAATCGACTTCAAAAAATAAAAATCGACTTCAAAAAAATATGTATGAAACAGTTTCGAAAGTCGATTCACTTTTGATTTGGTTAAAAAAAAATACATTTAAACTTGTCATTTTTTTTTATTAGCTAGTTAAAAATTTAAAATATGAAAAAAAAATTAAGGGGTCATCGACCGGCCTCGCTCAGATCAGCTGCGCACGCGTTCCGTACAGTTGATATTTGATCGAAAGAGTAATAAATGTTAAAAGTTGAATAGTTTTGTTTGTAAAAAGGGATAACTAAGTTAAATTAAAACTGATGGAGTGTTATTTTTTTCACATTTTGATTTTTTTTCGGTAATTTGTTTGTTATCATGAGTACAATCATGTGTATAAATATCGTACAGTCGCGGTCATAAGTGGAGTAGCAATTTACAAAGCAAATCGATTGACACTTTGGTTAAACTTACGACCTTTCAACGTCGTGTGCCAATTTTGAGGTGTACTTAGGTACTGTGTTATTACGTTCAAAAGTGCCTTATATAATGGCCTAATTAAATAAATTATTTGACTTTAACTTTGAATACATCACTTATACACACAGATGTAGGTATGGCCTGTACCGCGTGTTCACAGCAATTGAAACTTTAGCATGCTACTGCCCCGGGTCGACGGCGCGTTCTGTTCACGCGCGCCTCAAAGAGCTGTCAGCACAGTGACGGGGCCCCAATAGGGGCCAAACGCCTGCCGGGGTTGCGGGACGTCTTAACAGGATACCGTGGCCCCGGAACGTAAAGGGCGACAGAAGGAACAGGGTGGTTTTTTAGTCAGTAAAAGTCTGACAGTCCCTTAGTCAGTTATTTGATGATTTTTACCACCTAAAAAAAAAAGCATGCTACTGCACTTATGACCGCGACTGTACACTAATTACCAATCACCCTATATACTAACATCAACCATGCTTGTCTGTATGTTTCACATTATAGATTACAATAAAGATTTGATTTGTTACTTAGACCTGTCTTATAAAATGATTGTGGTAGTGTTTAGTACCTTAGTGTCTATAATATGGCACTAATAGTGCCAGTTAGTGTCAGCCGTCAGTCGCAGCCTCTGACGCGACTCAAGCGTCGATATTTGGCAGTTTTTAGAGGATCTACCTCAGAGCACGGACCTGGAAAGAAATAAAAAGTATGTTAGAAAACTAGGACCGGTGAGCATAAGGTCTTGGGTTCGATTTCCATGTCGGGCAAAGTGTTATTGGGTTTTTCCATCAGAAATTTCTCAGTAGCAGCCTCGGAGTCTAGATTTGTGCCCGGTTGATGGTAATAGGCTCGCCTCCTATTACATGGGAATCGAACCCAAGATCTCATGCTCAACAGTCACGCTTTGCGACCACTAGACCAACCAATATAAAAAAAATATTTTTTTTTTTTTAATCCTTGAAACCTTTCTATAACTATTCTTATGGTTCTTCGTTACTATAATGGACTCTGTTCGAGTCCGACATGATTCGTTCGAGCTCACCGTTATAGGAAGAGCACGGGGCGGTCCCGCTCGGCGTCGGGCTCGCGCGGCGCCAGCGAGGCCCCGGAGCCGCTGGAGGTGGACTTGCGCTCCGCCGCGTCCTTCGCTGTGACGCGCTCCGAGCCGCCGCTCGAGCCGCCGCTGCCCGACACCACGCTCTCCTCGCGGTTGTAGCTGCAACAGATACCAGAATTATGGACAAGTAAAGATAAACTACTACATACAACATGGCGCGGCCCTTCACAAATTCAAAACCTTTCAAAGTACTTACAAGACTCACAATCACAACGCATGTGTGCGTACTGAGACGGCTCTCGAAACAAAAACAAATCAGGTGATTTGTTGCTCGACTAGCGGCGTCAGTAATCACTCATTATTACTAGTATGGCGCTGCACTGACATACTCTATAAAAATGTAACGTGCGTTGTGTTGCGCGGTCGGCTAGTTATGATCAGTTGACCAACAAATCTGCCGGCCTGCGACTGAACACGAATACTTACAACTACATACAAACTCTTTCATATGGATATGACTACAGTAATATGAAGGGGCGCGCCATGTTATAGTACACACACATAAAATCACGCCTTTTTCCCATGGGGGTAGGCAGAAACCACAGAACGCCACCTGCTACGATCCTTACATACTCCTTTCGCCTCATCTACGTTCATACAATATCTCGTCATACAAGCACGCCGGTTACGAGTACTCCGCACTTGACCTTTCTGAAGAACCTCATCAATAAGGTCAGTGTAGGTCTTCCTAGGGCGAGCCCTCCCTGCGTTGCCACTCACCTCTGCCATATAAATACCTTTAGTTAATCGTCTTTCACTCATCCTCTCAACATGACCGAACCATCTAAGCATACCCTTTCCTATCTTTGTCACTACATCCTCTTTTAATCCGCAACGGTCGTTCAAAGTTACACCACACATAGTCCGCAAGGAACGCATTTCCACAGCATTAATCCTACTCTCATGCCTCGTTTGCCATACCCAACATTCACTTCCATACATAAGCGTAGGCACCAGCACGCCGTTGTGAACAGCCAGTCGAGCCTGTCGAGCTGTCGATGTTATAGTAGTTTATCTCTATGTAGATAAATCGATAAACTCACCCATATACAGTGTGTTCACTGTTGAGGCAGGAGGAGTACTTAAACGGTATGGGCTGGTAGCCGTACGAGCCCGCGTACGGCATGTAGCCAGGACCCATGATGCTGGAACAAACACAACGGCATTAACATTTAAGTTATGACAGAAAAACGATTTTGTTTGAAGGTGCACGGCTGTTCTATAATTTACCGGAAGATGTAAAAAAAAGTGACAATGTAAATAATTATATTCAAACACAGACTAAGAAAATACATCACAACACTTGATATAACATAGAACACAGTAATAGGCTAGTTGACACCACCATTAGTTGACGTACTTTTTATGACCTGTCAAAACGCGATTTTTTCATAGATTTTGTATGGAAATAGCAAGCTTTGACGTCACTTATTTGGCAACTCAATTGTCTAACTATTTATTGATTTAAAAGCCACCAAAAAACTAATTTTGCAGTAAATTGAAAATTAATCGGGTTTTCAGGGCTAAAATAAAGCGTATTTTTAAAGAAGTTATGTCTTGGAATTATTTATTAATAGTGTCAACTACCCAATTCATTATTTATATAAAATGCTAACAAATGCAATGTCTCCAGCACCCTAGAGGTAACTAATTTTAATAATACTAGTTATAACCACTTACTTAAGTATCTCATTTTAAGCGAACTGTTATTTAAGTTCTTATGAGAAATAAATTTCTTAAAACCTAAGTAAAGCTACACAGCTGGCCGCGCACAATTCTTGCTGCTTGAATTTTGATACTCGCACGCACACACCCATATAATTTATTTCGACGTTTGAACGTTTTTGGGCAAGTACTAATGTGACTTTTTCAATTCATATGTACTTTCTAAAGTTTATCTTGGACATCACTGACATCGGTGAAGGAAAACATCGTGAGGAAACCTGGGCTTATACCAGCCTATTACTGTCCCACTCAAACCATGTCAGAGGCCCTTGAGGCGGTTAAGAAACTCTGACACTAGTGTGTGTGGGGTCGTAAGACCTTACTGCCCACACGATAAAGAAAGAAAGACCCGTATATAATAGAAAGAGACAATGAGATGATGCTGGACCAAACATAAGCGCATTGAAATTTACACATGCTTAGAATTGAGGTTATACAGCTGGCTGCGCACAATGCTTGCTGCTTGAATCTCGATACTCGCACACAGACACCCGTATTATAATATAAAGGGAACGAGTGGCTAGGTCACCTGGTCCCCATAACGTTTTTTCCTTACGTGACGATTTCAGCCAGTTAACAGTTAAGGAACTATGTTTCAAAAAAAATCTAGTTAGTCACTCACTTGGGATTAGGCAGCGGCGCGAGCGTATCGCTGACCAGACTGTCGCTGTCACCACTGCGCAGGCGCAGCGCGGCGAGCTCGGCGCACAGCTCGCCCGCCACGTAGTAGCACTGCTCGGAGAACGTTATCTTGTTCACTGTGTGACGGATGAAGCCCGCCTGGAGAGAGGGAAAGAGAGATAGATGTTATTATGTGGTCTCTTTCTAATTACAATATCTCATCAATATAAATCTATACTAATATTATAAAGCTGCAGTGTTTGTTTTTGTTTGTTTGTTTGAACGCGCTAATCTCTGGAACTACTGGTCCGATTTGAAAAATTCTTTCAGTGTTAGATAGATTAGTTATCGAGGAAGGCTATAGGCTATATACCATCACGCTACGACCTACGGGAGCGGAGCAGTAACCAAAGACGCGGGTGTAACCGCGGCGGACAGCTAGTATAATATATATGTCGGACTGTCTTGTCGGTGCTCACAAAGCGCGACTGCTAAGCATGAGGTTTTGGATTCGATTCCCAGGTCAGGCAGTGTTATTGGGTTTTTCCATCAAGAATTTCTCAGTAGCAGCCTCGGAGTCTGGATTTGTGCCCGGTTGATGGCAATAGGCTCGCCCCCTATTACATGGGACTTAAACGTAATTGGCGAAATGTGGGTGTACTAATGGGTACACCTCTGCCTAACCAATGCACGCCGTCCGCAGGCCCGCACCTACGGTGGCCGGGAGAGATGCTAGCTTAGAGGTAAGGAAACAGGGTGTAAAGTTCCTCATCCTCCGTTGAGAAGACAGGATCCTCCGACCAGACGGGTGTTGTGTCTGGTGGGCTACTGCCCGACGGTTGTTGTCAGGATTTTGTATATATGCTAATGTCGCGGCAAACTTTGTCTGCGCGATGTAGGAATTGTTAGTTGTAGTTCACATGCTGTGCGATAGATGTCGATACAGATTTGTGTCCGATTGCTGGCAATAGGCTCGCCCCCTATTACATGGGACTATTACACAAATGGTTGCCAACTTTTCAATACTTTTTTTATTATTCTAAATTATAAAGAAGTATAAAATAAGCATTATACGTTATGATAAAGTGTGGTTGGCAACCCAAAATTACATAACTGGCGAAATGTGCTTAACCCTTCGGGGATTACAGGCGTGATGTTTATGTATGGGATACTTGTTATCCCGGTTGCAGGTTGCCGTGGGATTATTTCCGCTTTTCATAGAAAATAGAAAGTAAGAAAAACTTTTTATTCACGTGAAAGTGACGCACAATACAAAATAATTTTTCAACAGCCCCAAACAAGGCAAGTTGGCACTTAATCTAAAAAAAACTAATAATAATAATCTATACTAATATTATAAAGCTGCAGAGTTTGTTTGTTTGTTTGTTTGTTTGAACGCGCTAATCTCTGGAACTACTGGTCCGATTTGAATGATTCTTTCAGTGTTGGGTAGTCCATTTATCGAGGAAGGCTATAAGCTATATACCATCACGCTACAACCTACGGGAGCGGAGCAGTAACTAAAGACGCGGGTGTAACCGCGGCGGACAGCTAGTAGAAATATAAAATGTCCTGAACGGAAATTTGCGCCACTACCGCGCGAAACGGCCGACGCTCAGCATAATGCCGTGGCCCACACACGATGGCACGAAACCACGGCGCTGGTTTTCAGCGTAGGCCGACGTGTTTCTGTCTCGGAACTATAGGTAAAAACATCATTCACCCATCGTTCCGAGGCACAGAACAAATAAAATTTTAACACAGACGCTGTTCGGCACAGCGCTCTCAAAGTTCTCGTTCTCGTTCAAAAATCTAGTAAATGAATAAACGGAATGTCATTGTGTCACCTTCAGCATGTGCGAGGCGTACTTCCTGGCGTCGCGGCGGTCCGTGATGCCGGCCACGTGCTGCAGGATCCAGTCCACCACGTCGGCGCCAATGAACGCGTTGGGTATCGTGATCTTCAGCCACATACGGTCGCGGATCTCAAGACCTGGGGAACAAAGGATTATAGAGATAAACTACAATAACATGGCGCGCCCCTCCATATTACTATTTCAATGTGTGTAGCCACATCCGTATGAAAGAGTTTGTGTGTAGTTGTAAGTATTCGTCTTCAGTAGCAGGCCGGCAGATTTGTTGGTCAACTAATCATAACTAGCCGACCGCGCAAGACAACGCACGTGTCATTTTAAAAGAGCATGTCAGTGCAGCGCCATACTAATAATAATGAGTAATGCAAATAATAATGCAAGTAATCAATTTCAGTGGAGCCAATGCCTTCAATCGAAATATGTCAAAGTGATGTTTCTTGCGCAATTCGTCTTGCCCCGAACTGGAAAAGTCCGGGGCCAGACGGATTGCATAATTTTTGGTTGAAATGGTTTCGCTGTTCTCACGGGCTTTTGGCAACTCAGTTTCAAGATGCCCTCACGTTGGGGGAACTACCAGAATTCTTGACTACTGGTGTCACTCATCTTCTTCATAAGTCTGGCAGTACCACGGACCCGCGAAATTATAGGCCTATAACTTGTCTTCCGACAATGTATAAATTACTTACATCCATTCTGAAGTTCAAAATCAACTCTCACATTGAAAGGAATAATATTATGGCCCCTTCTCAGAATGGTTGTAAGGCGAGAGCTCGTGGTACCAAAGAACTTCTCCTCATAGATATGGCCATTTGCCATCAGGTTCGACGAAATAAAAAAAGTGTCTCTATAGCCTGGATTGACTACAAGAAGGCCTATGATTCGGTACCCCATACATGGCTGAAAAAAGTACTGGAAATTTATAAAATACATCCAGATGTTTGTGGCCTTCTCAGTTCATGTATAAGACGCTGGACCACGGTTCTTCGTCAGCCGGGTTCTAGAGATGCTACTGTTTCGCCGAGCCTGATAAGGATAAATCGCGGTATCTTCCAAGGCGACAGTTTGAGCCCTTTGTGGTTCTGCCTTGCATTGAATCCTCTAAGTACCTTACTTAAGGATTCAAAGCTGGGCTATCGTCTTCACAGAGGGGCTGAGCCTATATCTCATCTGCTGTACATGGACGATCTCAAGTTGTATGCACCAAAAAAGTCACAGCTTGTGGACTTGCTCAAGATCACAGAATCATTCAGCAAGTCCATCAGGATGGAATTTGGTGTAGACAAGTGTGCGATCGCTCATGTACAGGCAGGAAATGTGGTGAACTCAGAGAGCTTACTACTTTCAGAGGATATTACTCTCAGATCCCTCTCTGAACTCGAAACCTACAAATATCTGGGAATGCCACAAGCACTTAGTATAGACGACAAGGCAGTAAAACAGTCATTGAGGGACCGGTTCTTTGCGCGCCTTTTAAGAGTACTTAATAGCCTCTTATCTGGTGGCAACAAGGTCCGCGCCTTCAATGGCTGGGTTATGCCACTGTTATCCTATTCTTTTGGTGTTCTCAGATGGACTCAAACTGAGTTGGACGCTTTGGACAGAAAAGTGAGGTGTTTGTTGACTGCACATCGGATGCATCACCCAAGGTCATCTGTGATGAGATTGTACATCCCTCGGAGATGCGGAGGACGGGGATTTCTCAATGCCAAGAATCTGCATAATCGGGAGATGTACAATCTCAGGGAGTACTTTCTCCACTCTGACGTGGGTATGCATCAAGATGTTGTATCGGTTGACAAGGGTCTTACTCCGTTATCCTTAGCAAACGGGAACTGGAGGAAACCCTTGGTATTGAGTACTTCGGACCGCAGGGATATATGGAAGGGTAAGGAGTTACATGGCAGGTTTTATCGGGCCCTGACAGGGCCTGATGTTGACCCGCTAGCTTCTGTTGCCTGGCTACGTTTCGGTAACCTCTTTGGGGAAACCGAAGGTTTTGTCTTTGCAATTATGGATGAAGTTATCAAGACGAAGAACTACCAGAGACATATTATAAAAGATGGTACCGTGGACATATGTCGTGCTTGTCACCTTCCCGGTGAGTCAATAAGACATATTGTCTCTGGATGTTCTCGTCTTGCTAACGGCGAGTATTTGCATAGGCATAACCTAGTAGCCAGGATCATTCATCAGCAACTTGCCCTTAAATATGCCCTTGTGGAAATCGAGGTACCGTATTATCAATACCATCCCGAACCAGTTCTCGATAATGGTCAGATCACGCTCTACTGGGACAGATCAATTATCACTGATAGATTTATTACTGCTAATAAGCCTGATATAGTGATAATTGATCGGTCGGTGCGTCGTGCAATACTTGTTGATGTCACTATTCCCCATGATGAGAACCTTGTGAAAGCTGAAAAAGAAAAGATCATTAAATATCTCGATCTAGCTCACGAGGTTACCAGCATGTGGAGTATGGACTCGACAATTATTGTTCCGATTGTCGTGTCACTGAACGGTTTAATAGCGAAAAGTTTCGACCAACACCTTGAGAAACTTTCGCTCAACAGCTGGGTCAAGAGTCAGATGCAGAAGGCGGTTGTCTTGGACACGGCACGCATAGTGAGGAGGTTCCTCTCTCTGGATCCCTAACCGCCGGTAGCTTGGGCTTTACCACCTCGTTGCGGGCGGAGCACTATTTTTATACATATTTTTGTTTTATAAACTACTTATATTATTTGTAATTTGTATAAGAAAAATATGTAAAAAAATATGTTAAAATAAAGAATGTGGAGAAGCAAAATGAGTAATTAATGACGCCGCTAGTCGAGCAATTTTTTTCATCAAACATAGCTAAGAACACTCCCGACTAATTCACATCAAACAAAATGAATATAAAAAGCTTTTTTACAAAAAAAGACAACCGCCTTCAAAAACTACAAAATAAAAAATAACTTTAGTTTGGAAGTCGGCGGCTTTGGTTTTGTTTTTTGTTATGTGGGTATTGCCACCGACTTCCAAACGAAAGTTATTTTTTATAGTCTTTTTTTGTAAAAAAAACTTTTTATTTTTCACTTTTTAGTGCTTGTGTGTTAATGTTTGAAATCCTTTATAAAAGCCCTTTCAAACAATACCTCACAAGATATATTAAATTTAGAAAAATGCTCACAAAATAAAAATTTGATGAAACCAAATTGGATGAAATTTTTATGGGACCAAATGGCAAGTATATTTATTTATTTATTTATTTAAACTTTATGCACAAGTAACAAAGATACATTGTACAAAGGCGGACTTAATGCCTTGGGCATTTTCTACCAGTCTACCTTAGGGTGATGCAGAGACTAAACATAGTAGGTGCATAGGTACAGAATATTTCCAAGAATATAATATAATAATAAATACATATATACATACATACAAACAAAATATACAAAGTAGAGAGAGGAAAAAATACATAAAAGGAGAAGTACAACAAGTTAATTGTGGGACGAGTCTGCCAACTTCTTGTGTAAGTGTTCGCGGGCTTTTACCTTAAATGTGAACCGACTGGTGGCCGTCCTGATATTCTGAGGAAGCGCATTCCAAAGGAAAACCGCCTGGACAGGAAAGGAAGATTTAAGAAAACCAGAGCGGTGAGAAGGACATCGCAGAAGACGATTATTAGAAGATCGAAGACTCTTGCTGTGCGCAGAGCATAAATATTGAAAATGAGAAGTCAGGTAAGAAGGAGAACTTGGTTTGTCTAGGAGGGAATATAAGGTTGTTAAAGCCCTTAACGCTCTGCGCTGTCTGATGGGTAGCCATTTTAAGAGTGTTCGATGCGCGGACACATGGTCATACTTACGGAGATTAAATACGAATCGAATGCAGTTATTAAGAAGCCGGTCTAATTTATTGAGGAGATCTGCATTCAGGTCATAGTAGCACACATCACCATAATCGAGTAGGGGAAAGATAAGGGACTGAACCAGCATTGCCTTTACGTGTGATGGGAGAACATTTTTCAATCTATAAAGCGACCGCAACGTCCCGGTGACTCTATTGCTCACAGTCGCAACCTGCTTACGCCAGCTCAGGCAAGTGTCGACGTATAAACCCAGATCTTTGACGTCAGAGCTAAACGGAATAATTGTGCCATCAAAGGTAACTGGTGGCACAACTAAACCATTAAGCCTTCGCAAGCTACGGTTACTCCCTATAATGATAGCCTGACACTTGGTAGGGTTAACCGCTACCCCGAAACGAGCAGACCAGTCCTTTACCGTTGCTAAATTCCGGTTTAGTTCCCCAATAGCATCGGACAAGTTGTCAACACTTGCCTGACTGTAGAGCTGCAAGTCATCCGCGTAAAGATGATACGCACATTGAAGCTCGGTAGTGATAAGATCTATAAAAATAGAGAACAGAAGTGGAGATAAAATACCGCCTTGAGGGACGCCAACATCAAGATCACACCAGCTGGAATAAGAGTTTCCCATCAGAACTGACTGCTGACGCCCCCGAAGATAGGAAGAAAACCAATCCGAAACCACAGGAGAGACCATTAGATAGGAGAGGATGGATAAAAGGACTTCGTGACTGACGGTGTTGAAAGCATTTGAAAAATCAATCAGCACTAAAACGGAAACTTTACTGTCTTCCATTCCCCGCCTTATATCGTCAGTCACTTTGAGGAGAGCTGTGACGGTACTGTGGCCAGGCCTGAAACCGGATTGGAATGGACTAATGAGGGAGTTACGGTGAATGAATTGAGAGAATTGTTTATGGACACAGGCCTCGAGGACTTTGGACAAAAAGGGAAGGATGGTAATTGGTCGAAAGTGACTAGGAAGGGTGGGATTAGGAATTTTAGGTAGTGGACGAACATGGGCTTTCCGCCACAGCGAAGGGAAATCACCGGAGAAGAGGGAGAAGTTAACGATGTGGGAGATTGCAGGAAGGAGCTGGTCAAGAGCCGTCACGATCATGTGGCGACTAATGTTATCACAGCCCACGGCTTTCGATTTAATGGAAAGGATAATCTTTTTGATCTCACCCGGATCGACTGGAATGAAGACAAATGGGGTAATATTGGGTCGCGTCAGACCATCAAGGTAATCAATGGTTTGGCATTTGGTTTGACTATCAAGAGTGGGAACTGTGGCGAAATGGCGATTTAGATCGTCCAAACCAAATGTAATAGAAAGGTCTGAATGCCGCGGTCTACCGATACCTAGAGTTCGAAGGAACTTCCAAATATCGGCAGGAGAGGAGGAAGTGATATTATCAAGAATGTGACGGCGTTTAGCGTTGCGTATCATCTGGTTGCAGCGATTGCGAGCAGTTTTGAAGAGGGTCCAGTTATCCTCCGAACGATCCTTCTTAAATTTCCGGAACGCGCGGTCCCTTCGGCGCATTGCCATCCGAACTCCCCGATTCATCCATGGCGCCGGCGGGCGCTTCAGCTTGATTTTTCTGATGGGAGCATGCGTGTCGTACAGTTTGACTACAGCTGAATTAAAAAGACAAACTTTGTCATCAACTGCAGTAGCTTCCTCTAACGGTGTCCAGTCGATATTAGAAGCATCATTCACAAGGTTTTCATTGTTCATCCGCGCAAAGGCACGCCTGTACTGGAAAATAGGCTTGGGTTTAGGAGGCTTAAGGATATAAGACAGGAAAATAAGGTCGTGATGGGAAAAGCCAGGAGCGACAAGTTGACCATGAGAGGAAACTAAGGAAGGATTAGAGATGAGGATTAGGTCGAGCCAGGTATCATCACCGATAGTGTTGTGATGAGTAGGTTGTAGGGGCAACACATGCAAACTAGCTGACTCGACTAGATGTAGGAGTTTACAGGATCGAGAGGAGTTGATGGCAAGGAGGTTGGTGTTGAAATCCCCCATGACAATGTGATGTGCATACTCCGAACCCAAAGATTCTAGAACCGATTCGAATTCGATGAAGTAATCAAGGGTAGGGGGACAATACACAACTCCAATAACGGCTTTAGCACCTTTAACACAAACCTCAAGAAAAAGGAACTCGGCCGAACTATTAGAAGAAGAAGAAGCGAGAATTTTAAAAGGAAAATCGGCACGAAGATAGATTGCTACACCACCCCCTCTCTTACCGATTCGATCATTCCGAAGAAGAACGAACCCTGGGAGAGAGTAGGTAGTGGAAAGGAGTTCAGGCTTTAGCCAAGTCTCAGAAATCAGGACGGCATGGACGTTGTTGTTTGTAAAAGTATCATACAATTCATTGAATTGGCTAGGAACACTTTGGGCATTGATGTGGCAAACGTTAAACAGCCGGTCAAGGTTTTGGCTGAAACTTTGGCGCAAAAGATCGCCAAGGGTGCCTGTGATGGAACAGAAACTATCATCATCAGAAGTGGCAGCAGATTCGATGGCAGAGAAAAAAAGACTCATTATCAGAACAACTTGTCATAAATATAATAGAATATAAATACTATAAAATAATAAATTAATAAAAAATTATACTGATCTAAAATAAAACACTAATATTATAAAAAAACTGCACGGAACTCTAATACGACGTTTGCATCTCTGCACCACCCGCCAGCTAACATCATCTTAATAAAATAACACCGTAACAGCAAGTAATAAGAATAATCAACACATTACGAAATAAAACAACTATCGCATAATAAACAATATGAATGAATAATATGGTATTCGGAACGCACCCCACAAGTCATTGATACGGCATCAACTTTATATATACGTATCCGATCGTAACAAACATCGTTCAGATAGTGTGATGTCAAAATTGACAGTTATTGACAGTCATGACAATTTTGCGTGAGTAGGTACCTAACGTGTAACGAAATGAGAAAAAAGAAAAAAAAAGATTAAATTAATATGTTGAGGGTAAACTGACTATTGTATGCGAAACTTGTAAAATGTTAAACAAAGACTTGTGTTGAAATAAGAAAAAACAAAAACAAAGACTAATAACAATTAATGAAATATAACAATATTGAAAGCAGCTAAAGATGACAATTTTGAAGGTAAGTAAAGAAAGTATCGTTAAACTGTCAATAAATAACAGCAAATTCACACCATTAACATTACCGTTAACGCGTCTTGTTTTCCAGGCCGTCTCCAGAAGTTTGGACCTTGGGGTACTTCACCAGCAGCGGACTCAGTTCTTCGAAGGTTGTGACTTTGTGCTTGCTTCCATCGGGAGCTTTAATGACGATGACACCATCCTGAGTCCAACATGACCGCATACTAAAGTGAAGCCGCGCCTTCCCGAAGATGGATTGTCGGGTCTTTGTTAAGAACTCCTTGACAGAGATAGAAGAACCTTTCAGACCAGTCTTCGCTCTCCAGACCGCGGACCTGTCATCATAGCTGGAGAACTTGACGAGGATGGGCCTATGGTGATCTTTATTGGCTACACCTAGTCTGTGGCAAGCCTTTATCGAGGATGTAGTAATATTCTTGAGAGCCAGCTTTTTCTTTAGCACCTCCAAGACGACCGTGCTGCTGACCTCCCCGTCAACCTCCGGTACACCCTGGAAGATCAGTGCCTTTCGTCGATGCCTGGTCTCCAACCCGTCAACTTGGCCAGCGCACTCGCTGATCTGTTTTCTGAGTAAACTCAGCATGCTGAAGATAAGCTCTCTGAAGGTGCGAAACTCTTCAGCTACCCTCGCCACGGTGTCTTTGGCAGGTCCGGCACACTGAATCTGCGCTTCAAGTTCACTCATCTTCCGGGTGAAGTTTTCCTCCAGGGTCTTCTGGGCAGATAGGATTTCGCTGAGCTGAGACATTGTAGATAATGATCCAGTTGTGTTCAGTGACAGTGATGATCAGTGAAGTGAAATGATGAGCTGGCAGGTGGTGTTAAATTATGGCCTTAGCCACATAAATATGTTGCAAACGTGAGTACACGTTGTGTAAAGATTATACACTTATAATTTATGTAAATATTGTGATAATTATAAGAATTACTATTTTAAATATTAAATTAGTACTAGAGATACGTCTTGACTTTTTTTGCACCTACCCGCGTATTGTATACTGTATACTGTATACTGCAGTATACTGCATCGAACAAAAAAATAATCACACTAATCGGACTAGAAACCTCGGAGTAATCGGTGTACATACATAAAAAAAAAATATATACCGGCCGAATTGAGAACCTCCTCCTTTCTTTGAAGTCGGTTAAAAATCGGTTCATCCGTTCAGGAGCTACGATGCCACAGACACACACAGACACGTCAAATCTACAATATGTAACAAAAACCCTGTCCGATCCAAGAGGGGCGTATTCCTGGTTCAACATACGTGCTAGAAAAAAATGTTATAAAAATGTAAATCATAACAACCAAAAGTTATTGATTTCTTATTTTTATAATCCATGCGAAATTTAACACTGAATATGGCAAATTTTCATAAGTTGACAACACTCCACCCGCCGGCAAAATCTTTTTATTTTTACCTATTTTTATTTCAAAGAACACCGCCCTACACTACCGCGTTGTAGGCACTCTTTCAACTAGTCGCCGACTCTTTGATGTCGCCGACTGGTTGCCTACCGCTACCGGCGCCGGCGCCAGTCTTTCGTGGAGATAGCTTTCGATCGGACGTCCGTACACGTATCACGCGCTATCGTTTCGCGAACAATGTCGTATTCCAATCAAAAATATTTTAATATGTTGATGTACTTAGGCAAGACGACCGACTGCAATTATGCAGCTGCGTACGTAGTACGTGCAAATTTATTGAAAAGGTGTCGAATGTGTATTAGTGTTGGAGGTGGACATGTGGAGCACGATCGCCGAAGTATGCAACAACAACAAGTTAACGTTTTAATTAACTGATACCTGCAGTCAGTAAGTACATTGCCAAAAGCACATCACATTTAAAAAAGCCCTTATCAGGGCTACATTTAATTCGATTAATTGTTTCTTGATAAACAGAATTATGTCTAAAACACAAAATACAGAGTGTGTCTGGAATCCGGATCACTATGCCTACAAAATAATATCAGCTGATACCTACGCGTAGGCAGGTATGACGTAGCGTAGGTTTCTTTCGTTATAAATTTGTTTGGCGGCACGCGACAAAGCGGGTTCATGACACGGGATCATACAAACCGACTCGCTCAGGCGGCTTCTTTGACAAAAAACTGTAGGTGAACTTTGTCGAGCGATCAGTGTTGCCGTTGATCAGTTTTTATTTTTTATTTAAATTTAATTATATTCACTGGGGAAAAATAATAATCTCAAATCCATTAAATGGTTACGTATATGTGTACGCAGTACGATGCCGAATAATACCCTTAAGGATCGGACAGGGTTTTTGTTACAGGCTGTATAACACCCCGTTGTTTTTGCGTCGGGGGTTAAAAAAGATTCGTGATATGTGTATATTTTTTTCAAACCTGACCAATACTTCCTGAGATTAGTACACTCAAGCAAACAATTCATCTTTAAGTTATTATATTAGTCATTCAGATTCAACAAGAATAATGTAACCAGGATTTTGTAAAAACCTAATTTATTTAAAAGAGTGCCGTGGAGTTTCTTGCTCGTTCTTCTCCATAGAGGCCTACCTACGTTTTGGAACGAGCAACTAGCTTCAACTTTCTGACTAACTGACCGACTCCTTGACAATTCAAATGTGCCTGTAAATGGTCTAATTGAAATAAATGTTTTGACTTTGACTTTGACTAGTATAGATTAGTTTGAGACTTACCCGACTCCGGCCTCAGCATAGCCCTCACCACGAGCGCCATATCCATGTTGACAGACAGCTGGGGCTCTAGGCCTCCGGCTGGTACTGTGCTCGCGTCGCTGGCGCCTCGCTCCGACACCGACGACACGGGGAGGGCGGACAGCGAGGGGGGCGGCGGGGGGTAGGCCTCGCGCAGGGCTTGCGTGTGGGCCACCCATGCACCTGGAAGATAATTATATGAAATTAGTTAATTTCCCCGACTGCGTCCGCGTAGATTAAGTACTTCCCTTACAAACTCGATACCCAAGGTATAAATAAACTACTATAACATGACGCGCCCCTCCACATTACTATATCAATGTGTGTACAACGGCCGACGTATCTTGGCGGCTCTGAAGGTAGCTGATTGCTGCGCAGTAAACAATTTCGTTTCCATAAGATCCATTGCGCAGCCAAATAGCTAACTTCATACCGCCAAGATACGTCGGCCGTACTATAGTCACCGTATGAAAGAGTTTGTATGTAGTTGTAAGTAATCGTCTTCAGTAGCAGGCCGGCAGATTTGTTGATCAACTAATCATAACTAGCCGACCGCGCAAGACAACGCACGTGTCATTTTCATAGAGTATGTCAGTGCAGCGCCATACTAATAATAGTTTCTGTCTGTCTGTCTGTCTCTCTCTCTCTCTCTCTCTCATATAACTTCGTTCCATCCGGGTGTCCCTTGACACCTCTCAAGTTTTTGTTTCGAGAGCCGTCTCAGTACGCACACATGCGTTGTGAGTATTGTAAATGCTTTCACAAATACTTTCAAACGTTTTGAATTTGTGGAGGGGCGCGCCATGTTATAGTAGTTTATCTCTTCTATCTTAGGTCTTCAGTACTTACCAGGGTCAATAGGTCTAACAGGCTCAGTCCTAGGGATGGTGAAGTAGCCCTTAGGGTTTGGGTCCCAGCACTTGGCTACCACCAACTTGATGGGGCCTGGCTTCTGCACCACCTCCCGCAGCACCCTCACCGCTTCATCATTTGTCATGTCTTCGAAGTTTACGTCGTTCACCTGGAATTGTTTGTAAATGTTTTTAAGTACAGCTAGAGATTCGTCATTCCTACAATTCGTGCCACGATAGATGAGAGTTGACAGACCACACAAACTTTATTATTTCGTAATAAGTATGTATTACTATTACTAATATTATAAAGCTGCAGTGTTTGTTTGTTTGTTTGTTTGAACGCGCTAATCTCTGGAACTACTGGTCCGATTTGAAAAATTCTTTCACTGTTAGATAGATTAGTTATCGAGGAAGGCTATAGGCTATATACCATCACGCTACGACCTACGGGAGCGGAGCAGTAACCAAAGACGCGGGTGTAACTGCGGCGGACAGCTAGTGTATTATAATATTGTTAAGAATTTTAATCTAAATGACATCGAAATATCCCTGAATAGATACACAAATTATGGATAACTATTTCGTACATCCATACCTGCGCAAGCTCCCCATTACTGACGCTTGTCAAGTTTCATCTTTCGTGGCGCCTATTGTAGTAATGTCTTTATTAATATAAAAAAAAAATAACAGTTTATTTTTTCGTTCGAAAGCGCCCCAAAACTGCTGGTCCCATTCTAAAAAACATATATAACATCACGCCTCAAATCCCCATAAGGTTAGGCAGAGGTGTACCCATTAGTATACCTACATTTCGCCAGTTATGTTTAAGTCCCATGTAATAGGGGCGAGCCTATTGCCATCAACCGGGCACAAATTCAGACTCCGAGGCTGCTACTGAGATATTCCTGATGGAAAACCCCAATAACACAAATTAGCAACTGGCAACTGTGCTAATTTTAATTTGCCCTTTTTTTAACCGCGAAAAACGACGGGATGTTATAAGTTTGACGTCTCTGTGTGTCTCATCGTAGTTCCCGAACGAATGAACCGATTTTGTTTTGTCAAAGTCAAAGTCAAAACATTTATTTCAATTAGACCATTTACAGGCACTTTTGAATAGTCAAGGAGTCTGTCAGTTAGTCCGAAAGTTGAAGCTAGTTGCTCGTTCCAAAACGGAGGTAGGCCTCTATGGAGAAGAACGAGCAAGAAACTCCACGGCACTCTTTTAAATTAGGTTTGTTTGTTTGAAAGGTGAATTAATTGGGAGTTTTCTTAGCTTTGTTTGATGAAAATCAGTCCTAAATGGCCGCCGTCGGTGGTTTTTTAACAAATTCCAGCCCCTACAGCTTGGCTTTGGTTCCAGAGGGGGCTGCGAGGCTGCCGTTCATGCCCTTTCAACTTTTATAAATTCCAACCAAAGTGAGGTCATCCTCAAGGTTGACGTAAAGAATGCTTTTAATTCTGTGAATAGGGACACTTTGTTGGCCGAAGTAAAAAAAGAATTACCCGAAATTTATGGTTTTTTATGGCAATGTTACAGGCACCCTTCTAAATTATTATATAAAGACAACGTTTTGGAATCCGCAGTTGGTTGCCAACAAGGTGACCCTCTCGGGCCAGTTATTTTCAGTTTAGCAATACATCCCATTATACAAAGACTAAATTCCAAATTTAACGTATGGTATTTGGATGATGGGACTTTAGGAGGTGATGTGGACACCGTTTTGGAAGATTTACAACGACTAAAACAGGAATTTAAATCTATTGGCCTGGACCTTAACCCTTCAAAATGCGAAATTTACCTCTCTGACACTACCGACAGACTACCGACAATAGAAAAATTTAATGCAATAGCCCCACAAATTAAAATTTTAGAAAAAGTTCATTGCACCTCCTAGGGTCCCCAATTTTGGAAGATAGTTTTTTACCTTTTATTGACGAAAAAATTAGTCATTTTAATGATATTTCGGATCGGCTTTCCAAAATTAATCTACATTCCGCATTTACCCTCATTAAATATTGTTGTTTTGGCCCAAATTTTATGTATTACCTCCGCTCTTCACCTTTGTGGAAGCAGCCACACCTCTTGGACAAAATTGACAAAGTTATTAGAAACACCTTAACGTCAGTACTGAATGTGGCCTTGGATGACCGAGCGTGGCTGCAAGCCACACTACCAATTCGTTTTGGTGGCCTCGGCATCCGCAAAATTTCTAGTGTTAGCTTACCGGCATTCTTGTCTTCTGTCCACAGCACTGAACAGTTAACCAGTAAAATCTTATCCTCGTCACTGGTTAACTTTGAGGTGCCGTGCTTGACTGAAGCAGTGAACGCCTGGAAAGTAGCTTGCCCGGATACAGATCGGCCCGTGATCCCATCTTCCCAGAGACAGTGGGACGAGCCGCTTTGCAGGTTGGTACGGAACAACCTTATTAATACGTCCACCAATTCTGCCGAGCGCGCCCGCCTGCTGGCTGTGGGTGAGTGGGAGTCGGGTCTTTGGCTTCAGGCACTCCCGTCATCCAACATAGGCACTATGCTGGATGACACTACATTTCGGCTCGCTACATGCTTACGTCTGGGCGCTCCTTGTGGGGCTCCGCATCGCTGTCAGTGCGGTGAAGCAGTCGACTGCCTCGGACACCATGGCCTATCATGTTGTAAGAGCGCAGGCCGGATGGCACGGCACGCCAGCATTAACGACATAATCCGTCGTGCTCTTGCTTCCGCCGGAGTGCCAGCTGTTCTAGAACCAATTGGCTTGGCACGCGACGATGGGAAGAGACCAGATGGGATGACCATAATGCCTTGGAAGTTGGGTAGGCCTTTGGTGTGGGATGCAACATGTGTCGACACCCTTGCGCCATCCCACCTTCCTAGCACGACGTGCTGTGCTGGGGCGGCCGCTGCTGGTGCCGAAAACCTCAAGCGGCGCAAATATAACAACCTTCTTGGAAGTTATGTATTTGAGCCGTTTGGGGTTAAAACACTGGGGCCATGGGGTCCGAGCGCTCACCTTGTTTTTCGGGACATCGCGAAGCGACTGGTCGACTCTTCACATGACCAGAGGGCTGGCTTTTTCTTAGGCCAAAGAATCAGCATTGCTATACAACGTGGCAATGCTGTCAGCCTTTTGGGCACTTGCCCCATTGACAGCGACGCGGACGAATTTTTTGATGCCCTATGAGGTCTCCTTTCTGCCTTTTTTTTTATAAATTGTACATATTTTACATTTACGTCCGAAATAAAAACTTATGAATAGACATATAAAAAAAAAAAAAAAATAAAAAAATAAAATAAAAAAAAACGAATTAAATAATACTCTGTGGAGCTAAAACAAAAAACAATTGACATAAACATGTTACGCCATCTTTGTTTTGATTAAAACTTTCTCATAACAATGCTTAATACAGTTGTATTGTTATGTCTAGTGAGTAATAATTCAAGTGCAATGAAGTTTATTATCTTGACCAAATCTATGCTGATTAAAGGGCGTTGTCAGACTGATAATTTGGCGAGGTGAGAGCACAGCGAATTCGCAGTGATCTCGCTCGAAAATCGCTAGTGTGATCAGGCCCCTCTTCGCCACTGGGTATGTGCCTAAGCCCCACAAAAGTCCGGGACCAGGATGCCCTCAAAAAATAATTAGAACAATTAGTACCAGATTTAATGAATAAATATTTGATTTGCTGTAAGATTTACTCAAGCACTTTTAATTTATTATTTGATAATGAATTAAAGTATGTCACAAATATAGTTGGAAATTAAGTGCAAGATATAATTCCATGCAGCATTCTTGCACACAATTAGGCCATTTTGTACTCTATTTTGCCGCTTTGAAGTTCATTATCAATGAAAACTGATTAAACATAAGAAGCAACGCGAATAGTCACATTTAGGGTTCCTTCACACTAGCGTTTGTTCTTCGTAGACGTTCGATGAATACGTTTGCGCAGTGAAGACGTCACACACGGAACGCCGCGCTTGCGCAGCGGCAGCGGTCAATTAACTACAAAGGAACCGCCGTCTGTGTTGCGCATACGTTTATCGAACGCCTTTGCTGGACAAACAATATTGTATGATACTTGATTGAGATACAGTTCAATTTGCTTTAACTTGTGATGTGGTTCACTTCGACTCTGTGTCAATGTGAATGGAGCTTAACTTTGATTATGTCAAGATTGTATGATTGATAATGTAGACAACAGTTGCAATGGGTAGTCAAGTATGTACCTACAAATTTGGCAACTGGTCTCTACTTATGATACTGGTATAGTCTGATCTATCCATCTGAAGCACAAGGCTGTGGGTTCGCAACCAAGCACAAGCAAGTGCCAATGTGACTTTTTCTGTTTCATATGTACTTATTAAGTTTATCTTGTACATCACTGACATAGGTGAAGATAAACATTGAACATTCAACACCCAAAGTTTATGAGTTTGTGAGGTTGTACGTGGTTATCTCTGGATCTACTAAACCGATTTAGAAGATTCTTTTGCGAATTGGAAGCTATGTTTTCACTGAGTGCTAAAGGCTATATTTTAATATAAAAAGAAATTAGAGATCTGTAAGAAAAATCATGCAAATGAAGTTGTGGGGAAAGTGCTTAACCAAAATTTTTTTCAGGATCAGAAGTAGCCTATTGTGTTATTCTGATTTTAACTATTATCAAAATCCGTTAAGTAGTTTTGCGGTTAAAGAGTAATAAACATACATCCTCACAAACTTTTATATCTATACTAATATTATAAAGAGGCAACATTTGTTTGTAACTTTGTATGTAGGGGGTAATCTCCGGAAGTAATGAACCGATTTTGAAAATTGTTTCACAAATTGGAAGCTACGTCATCACTGAGTGCTATAGGCTATATTTTACTATAAAAATTAGAGATCCATAAAAGAATCACGCAAATGAAGTCACAGGGAAAAGTGCTACTTTGTAATATTAGTAGAATAAAGACAATAAATAAACATACCTGCAAAATCATGTCTCCGGGCTCTATCCTACCATCCAGAGCCACTGCACCGCCTTTCATAATGCTCCCAACGTAAATACCACCATCCCCACCCTTATTCGACTGCCCAACTATAGAAATACCCAGAAAATTGACAGTATCCATGTTCAGAGTCACCGTTATTATGTGCATAGACATCGTAGAGTCCGTTATTGAAGAATACGAAGAAGTTCTTGACATGACCTGAGGTCTCTTTCGTCGTCTTTGAGGCCTTTTGCGAGAACTTACTTGCAGGTGCGAAACGCTACTGCATTCGGTCAGGGCTCTGTCCACAGACGCGTTAGTGTGTCTGCCAGTCGTCGTGGTGATTTCTGACTGGCTGTCAAAGAGGCTAGTGGAATCTAAGTCAGAACTTAACACAGAAGCTGTCTCGTATTCCAAACCGTGGTTCCCGTATTTTGAGTGGCCGTTTATCCGTAAGCCCCGGTATTTATACTTGTCACAGGACGCTCGATGGCCTGGGCGCGAGCTGATGGTGCTGTCCGTGTCCGTACAGGTGTCTCTGGTGACGGGGGCCGGAGCCCCATGGGTTTGTTTGCCTTTGCCAGCATTGCTATCAGTACACTGCGAAGCTCCGTCGGAAGGGTTCGAGCCTTCCGCAGACACTAGCCACGACACAACACGACCGTTAAAACACGGCAAATGAGCGTTATCGTCAACTATTTCTTCTTTAACAACACCGAAATCATCGTCCATAGATTTGAAGAAAAACTTATAGTTCGGTCGGTTCAACTGGTTTTTGAAGTCCAATAACGTCACTTTCTCCGGTGAGATAGGAATTTTCACTAAATACGGGGTCTCCTCATCGTCTATGTAATAAATAACTTTCGTCTCCTCCATTTTTAATGCATTTATTTATTGAATAACAACACCCTTACGATCTATAAATATCGGTCGCCATCACAAATATGGCGATAAATATAGTACCGCTATCAGACACAACGGGGCGCTACTGTCGCTTTCTTTATCAAGACGTTCGGATACACACACAAAAATTCTAAAAATATTAGGAAAACTTTGAGGGAAACTGACTTTTCTACTATAATCTACAATTTTTGCTTAATCTGTGGCATTTGTTTATCAATTTTTGAATTCAAAATAGTCGTTGTTTGTTGTCGAGAGTTGTATTTTCTGTAATTTTAATATTAATTACAAAATCTAAATAATCATTACCAAAAATGACTTCAGAATCAAAAGATACTTGGTTTTTGGATATTGTGGAGAAACTGGACGACTTCTGCAAACGAGTGGACGGTAATTAACAATGGAAACAGTGAATTTAAAGTTCACAGTACGCTGTATTTTTGCTAATTTCTCAAATTCCCTTCCAAATAATTACAGAAAAGATCGAAAAAGAACAGCAGCAACTGAAAGCATGCAAAAAGAAGACGGAATTAGAGTCGAAACTAGCACAAGAAATGAAATTACACGTAAGTATGAAAATTTTTGTAAACTGACTTTAAAAGTCTTCTATAAAGCCTAAATTATCCCACGGGAGCTTTAATGTTATCCTATATGTTAAGCTAGATCAATACCTACATGTGTGCAAAATTTCAGCTAATTCCGTGCAGCCGTTTAAGCGTAAAAGATTATCAAACATCCATCCGTAGTAATATGATTAATTTATGACCTGACCACACTAAGTTATCTTGATAAACTCCTCAGAATGAGCTGACTGAGCGCCTAGCAGAGCTGTCACGTCGCGGCAGTGAGCTGGACAGAGTCTGCGCCACCTTCGAGTCACACCTCACCATCGCAGAAAGCGATAAGAACAGACTTGATAATGCCAAGTGAGTACCTTTCTTGTTCATAATAAATTTTAACAGTTTTGCCCGTATCATGACCATATTATGTACAGTCAGTAACAAAAGTCGATTAACATTTATGATTTAAACATACAATATTAAAAGTAAAACGCAATGAATATAAAATTAAAATATAATAAACCTTTAGCTATTACCTGAAATTCTGGAAGCCAGTCTGGTGCCCATTCTACTGTTGCAGTTAATTTTGCTTGCCCCGTAGATCTTGTGGTCACAAACTGGACTACTAAGAAGTCCTGGGTTTGATTCCTAGGTTGGGCATTAACTGCCCTTAGGTTTTTTCACTTGGAGTTTCTCAATAGTAACACAGAATTTGGAAGTTGTGACCCTTTGAAAAGCATGAGCTTGCTATTAGTCCAGCAATGTTTTTCTTTCTTATTATCATAATAATACCTGTTTCAGAGAAATTTACCAAGTGGCTAAGGAGCTGACGGGCATCCGATGGAACTTCAGTGCGCCTCCTAATGTTGCCAAAGGATGTATCCTTTTAAAAAGCTTTTATTTTTATATTTATGCCTATATGAGGCTGGTTTTCATTGTATTCTGCATGGGCCTTTCTGTGCGACGCAAATGTAGACACTTTCTCTGTTTCGGAGATTAGCCGCTACAGACAACCAGACATGCAAAATACATTTAGTAAATCTGATATTTTGACATTACAAACACTTAATTTTTTTATTTGTTATGATAAACTGCCTCGTTTGTCTAGTGGTCGCAAAGCGTGACTGCTGAGCATGAGGTCTTGGGTTCGATTCCTAGGTCGGGCAAAGTGTTATTGGGTGTTTCCATCAGGAATTTCTCAGTAGCAGCTTCGGAGGCTGAATTTGTGCCCGGTTAATGGCAATAGGCTCGCCCCCTATTACATGGGACTTAAACATAACTGGCGAAATGTGGGTGTGCTTATACACCTCTGCCTAACCCTTCGGGGATTACAGGCTTGATGTTACGTTATTATTATTATATATATTTTTTTTATGTTGGTAAAGATAATTCCTTAACCAATAACACAGATATAAAGAGTGAATCCCGCAAGCTACTGCAGCCGATTGAACTGGACATGTCAGGCGGGTCCGACAGCGGAGCCCTGTGGTCGCTGCTGCAGTCCACCGCAGCACCCGGCTGGCCCTTCACCGTCGACAAGGAGAACAGGCCTTTAAACGATGCTGACAAGTTAAAACAAGATGTTAAATAATCACTGATATCTATCAAAACTTGCACCCACCCCGCGATTTTTCTTACGGATCCTTAATTTTTTTTTTATAAAAAAGATATATACAGGGTAATTGAAAATTTACCCGAAACCTGAAAAGCACTACTTGCATAAAAACTTCTACCCCCTTTTCACCGCCTTAGGGGGTGATTTCCGGGATAAAAACTATTCTATGTCCTTCCCCGGGTCTTAAACTATCTCTATTCAAAATTTCACCTAAATCGGTTCAGCGGTTTAAGCGTTAAGAGGTAACAGACAGACAGACACACTTTCGCATTTATAATATTAGTAATCGTAGATTAATATGGATTAAAATGAATTTTCATGTAATCGTTCAATTTAAAAAATAATGTGAAAACTGTGCCTTCTAATATTTAATTAATGTAATAATTAATTAATTAATCTAAGCATTTATTTTTATTGTACATTTAATAAACTACTTCTAATATAATCTATATTTGTTTTTATTCAAAATCATTCCGACTGACTAACGAACTGCCTCGTTGGTCTAGTGGTCGTAAAGCGCGACTGCTGAGCATGAGGTCTTGGGTTCGATTCCCAGGTCGGGGAAAGTGTTATTGGGTTTTTCCATCAGGAATTTCTCAGTAGCAGGCTCGGAGTTTGGATTCGTGCCCGGTTGGTGGCAATAGGCTCGCCCAATATTACATGGGACTTAAACATAACTGGCGAAATGTGGGTGTACTAATGGGTACCTACATTTTTGCCTAATCCTTCAAGAATTACAGGCGTGATGTTAAGTAAAATAAAACAAAATATTTTATACAATTTTTTTTTATTTCTGCATCTAATATATTAAAAAGTCATTGATTTATCAAGTACGATTTTATGATTTATATACAAAAAATTCTTCCCATTTTCTAGTTTTTACATACTTATTATTACATTAAATTGTTCACTATGACAGCTCATTACGGAATAGTCCAAGAGCTCGGTGTCGCCAGACGTACGTCATGTTTTGTTAGTGTAGCGTTTCCGGGCTCTCGGTCTACAAAAGGATATGATCAGATCTTAATAAGCTTTATAGATACATCGCCTAAATATTGCTAATATCACAATTTTTAATACTTATTTTACCTAAATAAGAAACTCTAAAATACAGGGTGTCTCATAATTAGAAATATTTACCAGTCCCGGCTGTCATACGTGGATCTTTGACAGTCGTTACGAGTCTTCAGAAACCCGAAAGTCTGACAGCCAGTCTTACCAAGGGGTATCGTATTACCCAGTTACTGGGTTGTGGAGGTCAGATAGGCAGTCGCTCCATGTAAAATACTGGTATTCAGCTGCATCCGGTTAGACTGGAAGCCGACCTCAACATAGTTGGGAAAAGGCTAGGCAGATTGACTGTCGTGTGTTGTAGTTGTCTATGCTATCTTCATCCTATCTATATGGTGCGGCGCGGCCTGCACGGCGTGTATGCGCATGAGGTGTCGCACCACGTTGCGCCTGCGCACAAACGTGTTCTCACACACGCGACACTTGAACGAGTACTGCGGTGATTTGTGACGGTTCTTATGTATTCGCATTAAGGTGGATGCGACGACCCCTCCGTCCATACATTTTTCATTAGAGTTTTACACTAAACACAGACACTCTTTCTTTAAAACTAATCATTTTATCACTTCTTTACAATAAAATGTGCTCGCGTCCGAAGTTTTTAGCCAATAACTTCATTATTCACTGAGAAAAACAATAGTGAAATCTCGGCAAAAATTGACACTTCTTTAGTAGTGTGCGTAACACTGCGGGACTTTTGAGTACTTTTGACAAGCAAACGAAAGGCGAAGTTTAAAAATTGGCACACTAGATGGCGTGCAAAATAATTTCTGATAAATCAATATCTTAGTTCAATAATTGGATTTCCTTTCCAACCGTATCAAAACAAGAATAAAATAACATAAAACTAATGACCTTCGACATCTATGTTTTTTTAAACAATTTTACTTATTATTTATTATTGTTGTGTGGCAACATAAATACCAATACTCGTAGTGTAGGTTATAAGCAACGTTGCCGTTCTTTCCTAAATGGAATACGTTGACAAAAAAAGCGTTGCCAAACTTCGTTCACTTGTTGTTTGGGACTTGTAATACCTATGATAGAAAAATAATTCCTAATACCTAATACATTCTGATTTCGGTTGTCACGCGCTATGATTTGCGCGCGGAATTTCTTGTGTATTTTTTGTATGCTATGCATTTTCATTGATTAAAATTGCAATTTTCCTCCAGTATGTATTTGAGACTATATTGTAACTAATTTATCGTAGGTATAGTAATTAATTATTCTAAATACGCAATTATATTTTTGGTGGTATTAGAAACTAAAAACAGCATGTTGGCCCGTGATTTTTCTGAAATATCGTCACAATACTGATTACCTACGTCATACGTGTCAGTGATGATGAGTCAGTGTTTCATATTTGAATGTGTTTGAATATGTTTTTGGTCAACCATTATAAATCGGTAAACTAGGTAGGTACCTACTAAAGTAGTCACAAAATTAAACTTGCAAACATTTGCTAAATACCTATGGTTTTGCCGGGTTACGATAAACATCTTTTACGCATTTTAAAATACTAAAAAAAAAATAGTTTCAGACAGACAAACATTATTAAGTATTAGTTTGTTTTATTTTGTAGTAGGTACCTACTAAGCTCACGTTCACGGTAATGCATGGTGCGTTCAGAAACAAATAATGTGTGTTGTTCATTCCAGGGTGACTTGAATTGTGCACAGCGTTAGTAGGTATGGTCGAACGTGTGACGTAGACGTTTCGCAGAATATTGAGAGTGTTGGTACCGGGTAGGTACCTATGACGATTTTCTTGAGATGAATAATTAATAATTATTCATCTCAAGAAAATCGTTTCTGGAGCTAAAATTACGCTTTATTATTAAAAATAGTATAAGTAAAATAATAAAGCGTAAATAATAAATCAAGTTTCCGTAGTGTAGCGGTTATCACGCGTGCTTCACACGCACAAGGCCCCCGGTTCGATCCCGGGCGGAAACTGTTGCTTTTTGTATTTTATTGCCGATCATAAAAAGTATCTTCACGCTTTTTTATTAATTGGGTGATCAGAGAAATCTGAAAAATAAACATTTTGTTAAAATAAAAGTAAACTACGTACTATTTCTCGCCTTGAAACTTACGTTTAGAAATCTATGATTGTTATCAAGGCCAAGTACCTACCTATGCCGCAAAACCAAATTATTTGTCGTACTTATCAGATTACGATAGCTCACTTTGTTATTTTTTTTTGTTGCTTTGTGGTTGCTTTGTATGAGCTACCTAGGTACCTATGTTATGAAATACCACGTTACCGATTTGGGGTAACATGACATGTAATGATAGTTGTATTGATCTAAATAAATAAAAAAAATATTTATTTAGATTTCGTCGGGGACAGTGGTCAGTGATTGACTGACGCGAGAATGATTCGAGCGGTTACACGATCAGTCTGGCATCAGTCTGCTGTCATTCACAACAGAATGATGAAAAAATAAATATAATAATCTGAATAAATAAATTTTTTATTTATTTAGATCAATACAACTATCATTACATGTCATGTTACCCCAAATCGGTAACGTGGTATTTCATAACATCGGTAGCTCATACAAAGCAACAAAAAAAAAATAACAAAGTGAGCTATCGTAATCTGATACGACAAATAATTTGGTTTTGCGGCATACTTGGCCTTGATAACAATCATAGATTTCTAAACGTAAGTTTCAAGGCGAGAAATAGTACGTAGTTTACTTTTATTTTAACAAAATGTTTATTTTTCAGATTTCTCTGATCACCCAATTAATAAAAAAGCGTGAAGATACTTTTTATGATCGGCAATAAAATACAAAAAGCAGCTGTTTCCGCCCGGGATCGAACCGGGGGCCTTGTGCGTGTGAAGCACACGTGATAACCGCTACACTACGGAAACTTGATTTCTAGAGCTAAAATTACGCTTTACTAAGTTATGAATGAAGTTTTATCAGTCTGCTGGTAGGTATCTATCAGATGGTGGCTTGTGATCGGTGTAAACAATGAGTTCTCTTCCATCGAACATTTTTCTGAAGTGTTTGATTGACATACCTACCTACCTATAAATTGATAAGTAGGTAGGCTAATAACTCTGTCGAACGTAGACCGTAGGTATAGGTACTGTATGAACTGTATCGCTGTTGTGTTTCGGAGAATTTCTTTGAGAAATAGGTAGGTACCTAGCCAAGCAGTACTTATATTTCTTGTTTACAAGTTATTGAAGGACAGCTCCTGCGCAGGTGTTCGTTGCGTCGCACGTGACTACGTGAGGGAGTTGGCGTCGGTTGGTGATGGAGATGGATGAGCAAACAAGCTGCGTTTTGTACCTATGCTAACTTTACTGTATAACTCGAATGCTTGTGAGTGTGACGCTTCTGTGTTCCACTTGATCTTTGTTTTATCTCGCTTCTTGGAATTGTGCAGGACCGCGTTGAGCGGTGCTTGTAAGTACTTATGTGATCTGCGATAGGTAGGTACCTACCTACCTACTATGCTGTCACGGTAGAAATTTATCTTGCCGATAAATCTACGTAGGTAGGTAGGTCTTGATCTTGAATTGTCTCGGGTCTGGGCCAGTCTGGGGTAAGCAGAGATAGCAGACTTTTCCTTGTGGTGGTTTGATTCCGTTGCTTGACAGTTCATAGACCAGGAACTTGAGGTTTTCTTTGCCGAAGACGCATTTTGATGGATTTACAGTGATATCATACACCTCTTATCTGCGTAAGACTTCCTGTAAATCTTTGATGTGGCTTGCTTTACTTACTTCCGCCTTCCTTAAGCCGGAGGTAGTGGGTTCGATTCCCACCCAGGACAAACTTTGTGTGATGAGCATAATTATTGTTGGTTCTGTGTCTGGGTGTAATTTATCTATAATACTGTATGTATTTATAAATTATATAAGTATGTAATGTATATCAGTTGTCTGGTTACCATAACACAAGCTCTGCTTAGCTTGGGATCAGATGGCCGTGTGTGAGTTGTCCCAAGATATTTATTTATTTTTATTTTACTTCATTTTCAGATGCGATTATTGGGTAGGTAAGTACCTACCTACCTACCTACTTACCTACGTCGTCGATGATGAATGGAAATTTATGCGTAGATACCTAGTCTAATCCGATAAGTAGGTAGGTAAGTAGTACTTACCTACCTACCTACTTATCGGGTACTTACTTACTAAGTACCTAAGTACTTGATAGATGAATCGTTGGAATGTCTGTCCGGCATTCTTGAGACCTGGATTCGTGTAGGTAAACTCGAATATGCCAAAAGGTGTTGTGATGGCTGTTTTCTTTATGTCTAGCTCGTAGACTGGTAGGTACTTACCTACTTAGTTGTTGATAAGCACGGTTTAGGTCGAGTGTATTGAAGATTTTCTTGCCGTGAAGTAGGTACCTAGGTAGATAGATGAAAAAATATTGAATACCTAGCTAGTGTAATGTAATAAAATAAAACTGCGTTATATTGTAATCAAAATTAAGTGTCGTGATGGCCCAGTGGTTAACGCGCCCACCTCTCATGCATGAGGTTGTGGGTTCGAATCCGGGCAAGCCAATGTGATTTTTCAATTCATATGTAGGTACCTACTTTGCCCTACAGTGGGACAGTAAGAGGCTGGTAGGTACTTTTTTTTTTTATTTTTTTTTTTTCAATGTTGACATAATTTATTTCCCAAAATTATAAATTATGTTGCTTCAAATACTTCTGTTTTGATAAACGATTAAAATAGTGTAATGAAATAAAATAAAACTGCGTTTTATTGTAATCAATGTTGACATAATTTATTTCCCATATTTATAAATCAATAAAATAGTTTACGCCAACAAATATAACTTATTTTTACTTAGACAGAAAAATTTAAACTAGTTTTTTTTCTATTCACGCCATCTGGTGTTCAATCTTCGTAAACGCAGAGGTATGTATGTGTGTGTAAACGACACTGTATTCAATGACAGAAGTTCTAAACAAGTTATGTGTCGAATTGGGTAGATTTTGAGGGAATGATATGACCTATTCAAATAAAATGTAATATCCGATAACCGCTAAGACTACTCCTATGACTTAATAATTGTCCAATTACACAAAAACTCAAATAAACTAAAAATGTTGACTTCAGCGCCATCTCTCGGGAGAATGGCTGGGAGCAGCCCGTCGGTTTCACCTGTGACTGATTTGAAGCGCGCCGGGCACTGGTCGCACTGGAAAGTAACAAACAAATTTATAGTATTATTTTTAAGTAAGTATAGATGAACTACTATAACTTGACGCGCCCCTCCACAAATTCAAAACGTTTGAAAGTATTTGTGAAAGTATTTACAACACTCACAACGCATGTGTGCGTACTGAGACGGCTCTCGAAACAAAAACAAATCAGCGATTTGTTGCTCGACTAGCGGCGTCATTGATTACTCATTATTATTAGTATAGCGCTGCACTGACATACTCTATGAAAATGACACGTGCGTTGTCTTGCGCGGTCGGCTAGTTATGATTAGTTGACCAACAAATCTGTCTGCCTGCTACTGAAGACGATTACTTACAATTACATACAAAATCTTTCATACGGATGTGACTACACACATCTAAATAGTAATATGGAGGGGCGCGCCAAGTTATAGCAGTTTATCTCTATCTAGTTAGCAATAATCAATGATATTTATTTTCAACGCTCCGGCACATGTCTGCTACCGACCTGTACATTCTTGTCAGGCAAGTGGATGGCAACGTGCTGCAAGTAACTGCTCTTCCGATGGAAGCCGGTGCCACACTCGGAACACACAAAGGGCTTCTCACCTGTGTGGAGACGCTCGTGGATCTGAAATAACATAACAACACACAAATAATAATAATCACCATCATATGGCCGTCTACTGCTGAACGTAGGCCTCCCCCAAAGAGCGCCAACCATCCCAGTCTTGGGCAGCCCGCATCCATCCGCAGCCCGCCACCTTCTTCAAATTGTCGGTCCACTGTGCATCAGGGCGTCCCACACTACGTTTGCCTAAACGTGGTCTCCACTTTAACACGTGATAAAGTAAAATAATAATAATATCAGCCTTATTGTCCTACTGCAGGGCAAAGGCATCTTGTTAAACAGAGAAGGCACTAGTATAGGTATTGATCACTACGCTTGCTCAAGGTAGAATGGCGGTGGATTGTTTGAATTCTTTTGATAATAAAATAAATACAATCTCATTCAGGGATAACGTAACTTCACATTAGCAAGAGAATGTACGAACAAAAAAATCATCTGAGTTGTTCCTGAAAATGTTAATGAAAATGTGCCATTAGACTAATCATTGCAGAAAAGTTTTATTACATTAATATCAAGTTCACTTTAAGATTTGTCACGGATATTGTATAATACCTATACTTTGCTAAAAACCTAGCCTCAATGGGGACAAGCCCTAAACGGCAATCCCGGATCCGCGTGGAGACGACAACCATCCGAATGCAGTACAAATACATACCTTCACTTGTTCCGCATTAGAAGCTTTGTAATCACAGAAGGAGCACTTGTCCGTCTTCTCGTATCCATGTTTGGCTCTGCAGTGCATTAGTAACAGTCTTCTTGTTATAAACTTCTTGCCGCAGTGCTGGGAACAGACAGATATTGTTCATAATTGATATCATCATCTGCTTAGCTTTTTCCCAACTGTGTTGGGGTCGGCTTCCAGTCTAACTGTATGCAGCTGAATACCAGTATTTTACATGGAGCAACTGCCTATCTGACCTCCACAACCCAGTAACTGGGTAATACTATCGTATTACCCAGTTACTGGGTTGTGGAGGTCAGATAGGAAATCTGACAACCAGTCTTACCAAGGGGTATCCCCCTTGGTAAGACTGGTTGTCAGATTTTCGGGCTTCTGACGACCCGTAACGACTGTCAAAGATCCACGTATGACAGCCGGGACCAACAGCTTAACATGCTTTCCGAGGCACGGAATGATGTCAGTGTTTTTTTTGTTTTTTTTTTTTTAATCTTATTTATTTTGGGGACTTTGAGTCGTTGCTCGACTATGTGATGTCAGTGATGATAGAGATATTGTTTATAATTAATAATGGACCAAAAATATTACAGAAATAAAGTTGAATTTCATGTAATGTACAAGTTCTATTCACAAAAAAAAACAGCTGTTCCCTACAAAAATGCTTTACAAAATGTTTTATAACACAACGTATGAAACAGCAGATTTTTTTTCATGATTTCAGGGTGGGTCCCATAGAAAAAGTTGTTCATAATGATGAGTACAATGACCCCTTTCCAGGTTGCTGGTGTTTTAAAAATAACCCTGTAATCCCTGTATACACAAATTACCTTTGAATAAATAATTAAGTTATCCACTTACTTCACAAACAATATCGAATCCCGTATGTATTTTATAATGATTTCGTAATGACAGCTTAGATGTTAATATTTTATGGCAATATTCGCACTCAATCTCTTCCTTGTGCCTTACTTTTTTCTCGACATTCTCTTTTTTCCGTCTCAAACTCCGTTTGACAGGCTTTTCGTTACTTTGTTTACTCTTCTTACTTTTAAATATTAATTCTACGGGTTTATCAACGAGATCTTGCACTTTCGTTTCAAATTCCATGTCTTCATTGTCATTATTATCAACAGAATCATAATTATAATTGTTTATACTGTCTAAGTGATTATTAAAATCGTTAATTAGATCTGATATGTCTATCGTTACGTTAGGATCGTGGTCCGTATTGAATAAATTAGATTCTATTTTCACTCCGTATATTTGTTTGTCGTTAAGTTGGCTTAGTAATGTTTTCTGGTTTTCTTCACATTTTTTTCTGAATTTGTACAATGTGTTGATCAAGTTAATGCATGTTGAGCACATTTTTTGTGGTAATGTGTCGTTATATTCCACCTAAAAAAAAAATATAATTAGTTGAAGGGGGCTAATCACTCTAATTATAACCTGTTGATAGCCTGGGACCTCAGGGTCCCGAGATATAAAAGTATGTAAAAAAGAAATAATTATAATAATGAAGTAAATTAGTTCGTATTTTGTTTTTATTTTTCAAAAAATATATGAAAATGTATTTAGTATGTACTTATGGTTTATGAGTACATGAAAAAAGTAAAATATTAGTCTTACACTTATATTTTTTTATCATACCTTAAGCCCAGTAGCACAGAAAATAACATCGGAATATTTTTCATGATGTTCTATGTATTGAAATATAGGATACAAAGATTCCACTCCCAGGCATGCTCTGCAGCAGTTCCAAGGGTCCATATTGGTTAGTAATAAAAAGAGTATTTGTTTATTGTCAGTTCTGTTATAAATTCGAGTAAGAAAATGTATTAAAAATCATTTTAATAAATAAAAACGAATACACAAATTTTAATGTAAAATGTTCGGGTTCGAATTGACGCAAGACATGACATTTGCGTTTAGTTTTTACTGTAGGCGTTTAGTTTTTATTGGACCCATTAATTTTGCAATTTTATTGATAATCTAGTAATAAACTAATAAAATATGCTGCATATGGGAAAAAGTCCAATCACTATTTAACTCTTCCATCCACTTCAGAAATTAAGAAGTAATCGTGAAATCTTTGCGAAGAATGCAGTAATGCACTAAAATACTGTAAAATACTATGTTTTGACTCAGTCAACTTTTACCTACTGTAAATATTTTGGTACTTCATTACTCTATATTTAAACAACGTTTCAAAAAATTCTAAATCATGAGGTCCATATTTTTGTAATAATTTATGAATAATTTATTAATTCTTTGGGTACTTACGTAATCCGAACTTTTGTTACTTTTAGCATTTGAGCTGAGCTGTCATCATTTAAGTCAATAATGTCAATGTCAAAAAGTAGTTTCAAAATGGCTGCTACTTCATTTGTTTATGTTTATATTGTAAATTAGTAATCTAAAAAGTTATTAAAAATATAGTTTAAACCGTGATAATTTACCTATTCACTTCTCAAAACGATCCAGGACTGCAACAACTACATGTTTCAAGTCATAAATGCTTGGTATCGCGTGAAATAGTAGAGAAAATAGAAAAAAATGTTTGCGTTACTGCTACTAAATAATATGACTTCAAAGCATCGAGCTGCGAATGCGAAGCGGAAACGGGCGGCGACAGTAGAGAAACTTGAGACAAAAGCGCCAGAAGTGGTTTACTGCAGGACTTGTTTGAATACGGACGATTTAGTGGCGATATTTTATAACCAAGAATGCGAAGAGAAACGGACGCAGGATTTGAGACTCGTTACCGGTTTGGAGGTACGTATTTGTATGATGTTATTCTTTATTTAAAAAATACAGAAAAAGTTATCACGCCTGTAATCCCCGAAGGGTTAGGCACAGGTGTACCCAATAGTACACCCACATTAATCGCCAGTTATGTTTATGTCGAGCTGATTGGCATCAACCGGCCACAAATCAGACTACCAGACTGGTACTGAGAAATTCCTGATGGAAAAAACCCAATAAAATTTTTTCCCAACCTGAGAATCGAACCCAAGACCTCATGCTCAGCAGTCACCCTTTGCGACCACTATCCAACAAGGTAGTCAAACATAAATATCTCATTTTAACTGACTTAAAGAAACTGAGGTCCTCAATTTGATGTACAGATAAACTACACATCAAAAGTGTCTAGGGATCAACATCCCTAATCAATGTTAGGGATGTTGATCCCTAGACACTTTTGATGTGTATACTATAACATATTACTATTTCAATAATAATGACTAATTAATGACGCCGATAGTCAAGCAACAATGACACGCTGATTTGTTTTTGTTCCGGGAGCCATCTCAAATGCGTTGTGAGTCTTGTAAATACTTTTACAAATACTTTCAAATGTTTTGAATTTTGAAAGGGTGCGTCAAGTTATCATAGTTTATCTCTATAAGTTTATTTATAGTAGTTTCTTCTTACCCCCAGATAAAAATGGATGATGGTCTGTCGCAGAAGATCTGCACGCAGTGCATAGAGACTATGAACTTGGCGCTACAGTTCCGGAGAACCAGTCGGAAAGCTGAGAAGACATTACTCAATATGTTATCAGGTAGATATAATAATATTCTTCAGGCCGATTTCGGTCATGGCGTTAATCTCTCCCCACCTCTTTTGCTCTCACAATTAGGCGCTTTGCACATAGAGCAACTATTGCAGCAACTGGCAACTAGCTGTTTACATATATTTCAATTGGACACATAGCAACTCGAGCTTCGAGTTGCGGCAATCGTCAACAGTTTTCAGTTGCTGCAATCGATGACTAAGTTAGTTGCTAATTGCCGCAACTAGCAACTGTTAAATATTATACCGGTTTTTAAAGTTGCCGGTTTCCTCAACCGTTAATCGCAACGCGTCGAGGGATTTCACACCATCCCTCCCTCTCCCTGTGCCCGGCAATGCCAGTGTCGGTTCGGCAACGGCATACAACTCGGCTGTGAAAGTTGCTCACAGCTTGCCATAAAGTTGCGGCAACCTTAAACGTTATAGCAACTATCAACTTTTACAGGAAACTTTTTAAGAGTTGATAGTTGCCTCAACTTAAGTTGCTCCGTGTGCAAAGCGCCTTATAGGCAATCAGACACAACCGGGAAGAGATCAGACGCAGGACCGCGACGCAGGACGGCTTTACGCGCTTTCTAAGGCATGGGGGGTCATCATCATCATCATATTAGCCCATGGCTGTCCACTGCTGAACGTAAGCCTCCCGCAAAGAGCGCGAACCATCCCAGTCTTGGGCAGCCCGCATCCATCCGCTGCCCGCCACCTTTAAATCGCAGGCACATGCATCGAGGCATGGAGGTGTCCCAAACCACCTACTTCCATACTGTAGGCCTGCTACTGACAAAATTGAAATGAAATTTCTAAAAACACATTTGCCCCGCTGAACCGAATTTGACGAAATTCCGTACACTAAACATAGACTACTTTTTTTTGGCGATGTGTCTTTGAATTAATGTTTAATGATGTTACTTTTCTATTCTAGGCAAACCTAAAAAAAAGCACTCGACACGACTTCAAAAGTCGTTATCAAAGCCTAAAATGAAGAAAGCCAAAGTTGAGAAGGTGGAACTGAATGATTACAGCTACGAGATATTTGGTGAAGAGTTCCAGAACGACGACGATGGTGAGGAGTATGAGGTGATGGTGAATACGGAGACCAACACCAAGTTGAGACCGAGACAAAAAAGTGTTAGTATTGTATAATTACACGACTGCCCCAAAAAAAGGAGTGTTATGTGTTCAGTGTTAGAATGTATGTATGTATGTGAGTTTCTATATTCCACCATAACTTATAAACGCCTGAACCGATTTAGATGTATGGGGTATCGTTACAATCGTTGCATCGTTCCGAGTAACATAGGCTAGTAAAAAATAAAAAGAAACCGGTGTGGTCACTTTAAAACGCAAATTAATACCAGCCTCAATTTATTTATTTTTCAATGAATCTGGTCGTGTCTATGTTTATCGTCTAGAATTTGACAAGTAGATTTAAAAAATATATAACACTGTTAATATAAAATGTCGTAAAAAAAACTGACGAGTAAACAAAGTACAAATATGTGCAATTTTTGCAGTCGTGTTTTTTAATTTTTTTAATTATAGTAGCTTGTTTAATATCATTTATTTTAATTTTGTAAATGTGAGTACCATGGAGCTTTTTATTTATTGAGTTACTATGTGTTTTGACTTAATGAGCATGGCAGTTGAGAGCTTGTCATGCTCACTCAAATGTCTCACTGATGGTGGCGCGTGTGTTGGATCATTTGGCTCCCTCCATGATGGTTGATCCATGCGTCATGCTCGTGAACGAGTGCTGTCAGTTGGGATTGATCATCTCTTAACTGCTATGGCTTACATTTTTATTTTTATTATTTTTAACTTTTTTTTATATTCATCTTCATTGTGATCACATGTATGTAGAATGAACAAGAATAATGTAACCAGAATTTTGTAAAAAACCTAATTTAAAAGAGTGTTCTTCTCCATAGACCTACCTCCGTTTTGGAACGAGCAACTAGCTTCAACTTTCTGACTAACTGACAGACTCCTTGACTATTCAAAAGTGCCTGTAAATGGTCTAATGGAAATAAATTGGAAATAAATAAATGACAGGTTTGGGAAACATGTTTTTTTTAGGGTCCTTATAAAGTCAAATCATTAATTTTAATTAGGCCATCAATACTTTAAGTCCCACGTGATGAGACACACTTTATTATCTATTGTTCTGACATACCGGTATGACAGCCGGTGCTTGAGCGGTTAAACGGTCAAGCCCTGCTGACTTACCCGAAGTCAGAAAAATAGAAAATCAATTGTGTCTCATTACGTGGGACTTGAGTAATTAATTTTATATTTTGTTTCTTTGGTTTGTGGTCCTTAAAAATAAGGTGAAGCAAATTTAATGGTCTTTTAAATAAATATTTTTATAAATTTTTTCTAGAAAACGCCTCTGCCCAAGAAAAAACGTATGGCAATACCAAATTCCGCGTCATACAAATGTGGCACGTGCAGCAAAGAGTTCAGGATGAAGGCAACGTACAAAGCGCACATGAGGTTTCATACGAATTACTGCGTTTGTGAGGTAAGTGTACCATTTGTATGGAATTACTAACACAAACGGCCGGTAAAACTTCAAAAAGCTTATTAATTTTGACTGCCTCGTTGGTCTAGTGGTTAGTGACCCTGACTGCAAAGCCGGAGGTAGTGGGTTCGTTTCCTACCCAGGACAAACTTTGTGTGATGAGCATAATTGTTGGTTCTGTGTCTGGGTGTAATTTATCTATAATATGTATGTATTTATAAATTATATAAGTATGTATATCAGTTGTCTGGTTACCATAACACAAGCTCTGCTTAGCTTGGGATCAGATGACTGTGTGTGAGTTGTCTCAAGATATTTATTATTATTAATTGAAGTGAGCTGAGCTGCGATGAGAGCTGACCGCTAACTCACTTTATCGAAAATCACCAAATAGTATTTTATTGTAGTATGTATTTGTACTATGTTCTGTTTTTGAAAAACACATTTTTTTAAACTTATTACTTATGTACTAGCTTCTAAAATAACTTTCCGTAAAGTAAGTTAAACTATTATCTCAAAAGAATACATTACTGAGATAAAATGGTCTATCTATGTGCCAATAGGCTAGTTGACACCACCATCAGTTGACGTACTTTTTATGACCTGTCAAAACGCGATTCTTTCATAGATTTTGTATGGAAATAGCACGTTGTGACGTCACTTATTTGGCAACTCAATTGTCGAACTATTTATTGATTTAAAAGCCACAAAAAATCTAATTTTGCAGTAAATTGAAAATGAATCGGGTTTTCAGGGCTAAAATAAAGCGTTTTTTTAAAGAAGTTATGTCTTGGAATTATTTATTAATAGTATCAACTACCCAATTGTCATCCAAACCTGTTCAATGGTTTAAGCGTGATTGAGTAATAAACATACAAACATTTATAAACCTTCACAAACTTTCACATTCATAATATTAGTAGGATGTTTCTTGTCCTGTGATGGCGGCGCGCAGTGTTCCGTGCGCGCCTCTCTAGGGGAATGTGCGGTCGCAGGATAGGCCGCACATGGTGAAGGGGCTCGCCAATGGCGGTCCAATACCAGTCGGGGGCGCGGATCATGCGTCATGCGAATACCGGGCTACCAACATATGGTTGCAGGGTGAACCGTGGGGGTCCGACATACCCCTCCGTTATCCCCAAACGGAGGGCATCCACGAGGATTACAATACGGCCGATGTATCTTGGCGGTTCTGAAGTTAGCCGTAGGCTGCGCAGTAGACAATTTCATTCCTAAAAGATTCATTGCGCAGCTAAACAGCTAATTTCAGAACCGCCAAGATACGTCGGCCGTACTATACCCCACGAAAAAAAAAAAGTATGATTCTTGTGTGTCAAGTTAAATTAGAATCAGTTCAATCATATACAAAATTTTGGAAATTATTGATCTGATTGCATTGATTGACTTGATTTTTAAAAAAGAAGCTGTTCCATATAATTAGACCTTCTAATATTGCACTTGTGTATAGAACAATAATTTTTTAAAATAATATTTGATAGAAAGAAAGAAAGAACAACTGTTTATTCAAGCGAAAATAACACATATAACATAAAAAGAAAAAATAAAAATTGAACATACTATGTCACTTCGTCTCACTCTAACACACTCATCCCCTGCATCCCCAGGCGTGTGGAAAGAGATGTCGCAACAACAATCAGCTACAAGAACACAAGAGAGCTCGCCACGGGTTGTATAAGATACATAAGTGCGCTTATTGTGAATATAGTTCAGCTACTAAGGAGGCGCTTACGGTGAGTGGTGATATTACCTTGGGTTACTTGACCTTGGCTTGACACGCTACCGCGTGTCTAGATACAACTGGGTTTCATTTATAATCCTGTTCTGTCCCACTACAGGCCAAGGGCTTCTACAAATTTTTACTTTTTCTCTTAATTAATAAGTACCATAACGTCACGCCTGTAATCCCCGAAGCGTTAGGCAGAGGTGTACCCATTAGAACACCAACATTTCTCCAGTTATGTTTAAGTCCCATGTAATAGGGGGCGAGCCGGGCACAAATCCAGACTCCGAGGCTGCTACTGGAAAATTCCTGATGGAAAAACCCAATAACACTCTGCCCGACCTGAGAATGGAACCCAAGACCTCATGCTCAGCAGTCGCACTTTGCGTCTACTAGACCAACGAGGCAGTCAAAAATAAAAATAATTCAATTTCATTGAAATGTCGCACAAAAAGTTCAATTTCATTGAAATGTCGCACATAAAGTTCAATTTCATCGAAATGTCTTTCAAGCACTACAGTATTTTCCCCACGTCTTCCAGATCCATGAGCGTCGTCACACAGGAGAGAGGCCGTATGTCTGTGACCACTGCGGCACCACCTTCCATCGAAGATCGAACCTGGTGCAGCATATAGCCATCCATCTACCTGAGAAGAACTTCCAGGTAAGGGAGAATTACCTCATAGTGTTATGGCAGAGACAATGGTGACGATTCCCTTGTTCACAAACTAAACTAAATTAGAGAATTGGCATCTCTTACTAACATACAGCGAAAGAAAAGGACGGTGACATTTTAGAACTAAGTTAGAGATGTCAAATTAGTTATACCTTGAACTTTTAGCTAAAATTGTATGGATGTTCTAGAATAACTCAATTTGACAGCTCGTATTTATTATCCGTCCCTTTCTTGTTTTATTGGATAGAAAAAGATAGAAACAGTCTAAATTAAATTTGGCTCTTGCATGATAATATTGTGTGTAATGATTGTATACAGGACAAACTCCTATAGTGGAGCAATGTTTTTTAAAAATTAAAAAATTCACCCCCATTCGTGCCCAACTCACCCCAAACAGTGCGACATGTGCCCTAAACGGCTCAAGTCGCGCAAATTCCTACAGATACACAAACACAACGCGCATACCGGCAAGCGGTATGGTTACCTCTGCGGCATATGCGAGCATCGCTTCGAGAAACCGAACAAAGTGCGTGCACACATGCGACGCGTGCACGGAGTCGCCGACGATCAGCAGGGGCCGATTGTTAGGGTGCAACTTTAGGGGCGATCTATAATAATCCTACTAATGAAAAAATGTACACGTCTCGTAGGATTAGGGCTGCCATTCGTCCGGATTTGTTCTAGTTTGTAGGGTGTTCGGGGGACTTCCGGATGGGGTTGCCAACTTTTAGTGTTCGGGGAATCCCAATTAATTGAAAGATAAGCTATAAATCAAAACAAATCTTAGTTAAAAATATCTTAATTTTTTGTAAAAATATTTTTTTCTGATTTGTCCGGGAAAAAAACTTAATTTCACCCATATATCCGGGGTTTTTGAAGTTTTTGTCCGGCGTCGGCAATTTAGGTGATGGCAGCCCTACGTAGGATACAATATCTACTTTGATCTTAGACTATGGAATAAAGAGGACTGGGCATAAACATCCTTATGACAGTACTCGCTGCGGCCGGTCGCCATTTATTGTCATAGCCAACAACAAGTACATCAGCTGTCATCGCGACTTGTTTGTTTCAGTGTTTTAAAGAAAATTTTGTATTAATAAGCGAAAATTGTGCTTGTTTATAGTGTAAGAACTTGCATAATACTGCGTCTATTATGGGTAGGTGCAGTGTGTCAGGCTGCCGCATGAAAGGCAACAAAAAACATCCCATTATAACGTTGCACAGGTTAGTAACCTAATTCATTCAAAATATCTTGTTTTTTCTATTATTTTGAAGGATTTTGCTATTTGTAAGGAAGTTTATAAAGACAAACTTCCTTTTCTGTAATAATTTACTGTTTTACTATTAAAATTAATGATTTTTAAGAAAATCATTCGTCAATCATAAATAGAGTTTCGGTTACACATTTTCAGTATATCGATATCGACAGGTGAATAATAATTAAACATGATTTCTTTTTTTATGATTTTAGATTGCCAGCATGTAAAGAAAGAAGAGAACAGTGGCTGGATATACTTGGGATTGAAAATTCAAATACTTCGCCACAGTGATTCTGGCCGCAGTTTCGGTCGCATACTACGCCCACAGGAAAAAGCTAGCAATGTTTACAGTTTTATTCGTGATCGCCGCGGTGGCAACTGGGAATAAATGGGATAAACATATCATAGTACAATGAGTTTTATTTTGAACAATACGTATGTACAAGTACAGAATATAGAGGATGATAATTTTATTGCAGTAATTCATTATCCATGTGCCCTGCCATATAAAATGACACTCTGAGCGTGTGCGTTTTAATGCTCGCATTAATTACCACGTAAATAAAACTGAAGAAAGCTAAAAGAAACTCATTTTCGAAAATTTTTGAATTCTCTAAACACCGTGCAATTCAACTATCGATAATAAAATGCGCGCAGCTCTACGGCAAGCCGCCATCTTTGTGCCAGACTCACATTAGGTATGCACGTTTTTTTCGTAGGTATGTCATGTCTACTCTTTTTCCATAGTCTAAGACTTTGATGCGGACGATTTCGCGTGAACATACATACATACATACATAAACTCACGCCTTTTTCCCATGGGGGTAGGCAGAAACCACCGAACGCCACCTGCTACGATCCTTACATACTCCTTTCGCCTCATCTACGTTCATACATCTCGTCATACAAGCACGCCGGTTACGAGTACTCCGCACCTGACCTTTCTGAAGAACCTCACCAATAAGGTCAGTGTAGGTCTTCCTAGGGCGACCCCTCCCTGCGTTACCACTCACCTCTGCCATATAAATACCTTTTGTTAATCGTGAAATATTTCGCGTGAAGTAGCTAGTTAATATTATAAAAGCTACTAGCTATACCCCGCGTTACGTCTTTGGTTACTGCTCCGGTCCCGCGGGTCGTGGCGTGATGATATATAGCCTATACTATTCCTCATCTATCTGGCTATCTTATACAAAAAGATTTTTTCCGATCCGACTGTTAGTATAGAGATATCAATAATTGCAGCATATTTTTTGTGATAGTCGCATTTATTTTGACAATTATTTGTTATTTTTTTACAAGCTTTTATTTGATATTATTTTATTTTTAATGGTTTCGAATAGTGCAATATTGGTTTTTAAATCGTGTACAAATAATTGAATTAAATTGCTTTTTATAATTTAAATAAAACTAGAAAGATTTTGTATTGTAGGATTTATTTTTAACTAACACCCGTGCAAACTCGCCCCGGGTTGTACATGGTTCTAGACACGGCGAGGGTTGAATTTTTTTAAGTTAAAAAAAACAGCTGTTTGTTATAGAAGTGCAACCTACAACGTTGTGAAATGTATTGGAAAAGCAGATTAAGCGACAAGAAATTTCAACCCCCGGGGGCATGAAATCATGTACTGAATACATGGTAACAGTGCAGTTCTACTAACTTTTGAGAACGATCGTAATTTCATCTAAGTGAATCTGTCAAAAATACTTTAATTTGCCTGCATTTTTGACATTGATAATCAAATAATAGGTCGTAATAGCCTCTTTTGTAGCTATATATTTATAAAAATTGCCAATATCTCTTACTTGTAATCAACACCCTAAGGGGTATTTTCGCCCCCTGCAGGGTCTAATGCCTAGTTAGATGCCATAGTAAATGAAATTAGCTGTTTTTAATATAATTAACTGAATAATCATGTAGGTGTAACTAAGCTAGATTTTTTAATAAAATTATTGATCTCTTAAATAAGTATTATTATTGTATTGAACGAAGTATTACTACGGGGATTTAAAGTTTTTTTTTATAGAATCTTTTTTTTATTTTATATCCAAGATGCAAAGACACATCACATTATATTCCTCACGCTCTAGGATGGTGCGGGTGACATTTGTCAAACTTGCTTTTCACTCTTGAACGTTACGGCGATTTACAATCATGATTGAATATTTTAACTGCACACTCATAGCACATATCATACATCACATATCATAGCCGTAAAATACGGAATCAGTAATAAGTAAGTAAATAACTAGTAAATTAAATAATGTCACTGACATAGTTATGCGATTCTGACATCCATAGATGAAATGCTGACATGTGTCACCCGCACCATCATAGAACGTTATGGAATATTGTTGAGAACATTTTAGAAATATCTTATTTAAAAAAAGATGATTGGAAATATCTGTTTCTATGGAAGACTTAAATTCGCTCGAATTTAGCTATAACACATTTTTTTTATAAATGTTCTATGATAAATTTTTAGATTTATATATTCTGCTTTGCGTAGGAAGTTTCATTAAAATCGGTTCATTCATTTCGAAAAATAAAGACTTGAAAGAGTGTATGAAATGCCGTACGACGTTAACGCTTTTAAAGATGTCTGCATCGATTCAGATATAGCAGGGCTGTAGCTAGAGTCGAATTTGAGGTAGGGCAGCATTGGTTACAGGTAGGTCGGAAGTAAAAAAATGTCATAATTGATCTGCCCTCGAAACACGGGCTCCTAATCAATCACCATGATCTGACATCATAAGATGACTCTGAAACTAGGAACAAACTATTTAATTATAATAATTTATCTTATTTTTAAGGTAGGGCATTGTGATTTCAAGGTAGGGCATTGCCCCACTAGCCCCCCCTTAGCTACGGCCCTGAGATATAGGATTATGTTGAAGTCTTCATAATAATAGGGATGTTAGGCACCATACAATTGGCCCCATGCTCTCAGCGCGAAAAAAAGGTAAGGTAAGGGCACCTGTTGTTTGACTTAACATTTATTTATAGTATTTTTTCTTAAGCACTAGTAGTTGACATAAATAGTAAGATTTTGTTAGTTTGATTATTGTCTATTGCGGTTCTTATATGGAATTAAGGTATTTTTTTATAATTTAAGGGTGGAAATTGCACCGTAGAAGCTTTGAAGTGTTTTTTGTTTTTGTAATAAAGTTTTTTTTTTATTATTTTGTCAACTGCTAGTGACACGTTTTTTTTTTTAAGATAAAATCATTTTCTACTATTTATGTCAAACACTAGTGCCGTTACCTTATTTTCTGTGTTTTAATGTTGACTGCCTCGTAGGTCTAGTGGTCGCAAAGCGCGACGAGGTCTTGGGTTCAATTCCCAGGTCGGGAAGTGTTATTGGGTTTTTCATCTGGAATTTCTCAGTAACAGTCTCGGAGCCTGGATTTGTGCCCGGTTGATGGCAATAGGCTCGCCCCCTATTATATTACATGGGACTAAAATATAACTGGCGAAATGTGAGTGTACTAATGAGTACACCTCTGCCTAAGCCCTCGGAGATTACAGGCGTGATATTATGTTATGTTTATTATAAAAACTTACCCCCCCTCTCTCCAACAGTGCAGCGTCTGCCAAAAATGGGAGAAGTCCAAAAAGCGCCTCCAGGTCCACGAATATAAGGTCCACAGGGAGCATAAATACAGGTACATATGCCCAGTATGTCAGGACACGTTCACGCGGCCGGGCAACGTCAGGCAACACCTGGCGAGGAGGCACGGGGTGCTCCGCGACCACCAGGGAGTCATCGAGAGATATGAGGTATTTGTAAAGTTTTTTTTTTTGGATGGACCTTAATTGGTGTTTATACCCTACAATTTTTAAGCGATCCATTTTCGTGATAACCTTTAACGGTCAGTATACTTTTTGTCAGTCTCAGCTGTAGACGAAATATTGTAAAACATTTATTTTAAAAGAGTAAGGGAGTTTCTTGGAGTTGGAATGTCGTGATGGCCTAGTGGTTAAGCCGCCCGCCTCTCATGCATGAGGTTGTGGGTTCGAATCCGGGCAAGTACCAATGTCTTTTTCAATTCATATGTACTTTCTAAAGTTTATCTTGGACATCACTGACATCGGTGAAGGAAAACATCGTGAGGAAACCTGGACTTGTAATTAATATTAGTCTGTAATCGCCAATCCGCCTTGAGCAAGCGTGGTGATCATGCTCATGCCTTCTCTGTATGAGAAGAGGGCTTTGTCCTACAGTGGGACAGTAATAGGCTAGTATAATTATTCTCATTTATTAAATTGTATATACATATAAATTACATTTTTAAATATTAATATAAAAATACAAACATTTAAAAATATAAAAAATAGTAGCCCACCGGAGGCGGAAACAGGGTCCAAGCCACCGGCGGTCAGGGCTCCAAAGAGAGGAACCTCCTAACTATGCGGGCCGTGTCCAGAAGTACTGCTTTCTGGATCAAGCCCTTGATCCAGCCACCTAACGAGAGCCTCCTTAGATGTTGGTCGAGGCTCTTGGCTATTAAGCCATTGGCTGTGACGACTATCGGCACAATGATCGCTGAGTCCACCTCCCACATGTCGACAACCTCGCGGGCCAAGTCAAGATACTTGATCTGCTTGTCTTTCTCGACCTTCACGAGGTTCACGTCATGCGGGACTGCTATGTCAACAATCATTGCGCGCCTCTCTAAGCGATCCACCACCACTATATCAGGCTTATTAGCCACAATAGTCCTGTCAGTGATGATGGATCGATCCCAGTACAGTGTGACACTGCCATTTTCGAGAACTGGGTCGGGCACATACCTGTAATACTGTACTTCCGATTCCACGAGGCCGTATTTTAGAGCAAGTTGCTGATGTATAATCCTGGCTACTAGATTGTGTCTATGCAAGTACTCTTCGTTAGCTAGACGAGAACACCCAGAGATAATATGACGGATTGATTCACCCGGCCGGTGGCATGCCCGACAGATGTCAACCGTGCCATCCTTCACAATAAATCTCCGGTAGTTATTCGTCATAATAACTTCGTCCATAATTGCACAGACAAAACCTTCGGTTTCTCCAAATAGGTCACCGAATCGAAGCCAGGATACGGACGCTAAGAAATCTACATCGGGCCCATGCTGGGCCCGAAAAAAGCGTCCGTGGAGCTCCTTACTCTGCCATACCTCCTCGCGATCTTTAGTCTCAAGCACTACAGGTTTGCGCCAGTTCTCTTTAGCCAAGGAGAGCGGGGTGAGGCCCTTATCCACCGAAACCACATCCCGGTGCATCCCCACGTCGGCTTCTAGGAAATATTCCCTGAGACTGCATATCTCACGGTTGTGGAGAGTCTTAGCATTTAAAAAGCCACGACCTCCACACTTCCGCGGGATATACAGTCTCATCACCGATGACCGTGGGTGATGCATCCGATATGCCGTCAGTAGTTTACGGACCCTCCCATCCAGGGCGTCAAGTTCCGTTTGAGTCCATTTGAGTATGCCGAAAGAGTACATCAAAACCGGCATGACCCACCCGTTGAAGGCGCGCACCTTATTTCCTCCTGACAAAAGACTGTTAAGCACTTTTTTCAGGCGGCCAAAGAAAATGTATTATTATTATTATTATAATTTGACTTTGACTTTGTCTCAGGTACAATTGCCCGCGTTGCCCGAAGACTTACAAGTGTCCTGACCACGTTAGGAGACATCTGATCAACATCCACGGCATCGCCAGACCTGAGCAGGGGCCTATTCAGAAGTACGTAGTGGACAGTTGACACTCTTGTTTAGTGGGAAACAAAGTTGTTGTAACATGTTTTTGTTGCGTGAAACATGTTGTTGCAACATGGATTTGCTATGTGATACATGTTGCTGCAATATGTTTTAGTTGTATGGAACATGGTGTGCCGATGTCGTTTGTTTCGTGAAACATATTGTTTCTAATATATTTTTGTTGTGCAACATGTTTCTGTTACGTGAAACGTGTTGTTACAACATGTATTGTTGTGTGAAACATGTTGTTGCAATATGTTTTTGTTGCGTGGAACATGTTGTTACAATGTTTTATTGCGTGAAACATGTTGCTGCGGCAATCTTTTACTGTAAGAAACGTGTTGTTGCAACATATTTTAGTTCCATGAAACATGGTGTTGCAACATGTATTTGTTGCGTGAAACATGTTGCTGCAGCTAACCTGGTTGTGAGAAACGTGTTGTTGAAAAATGTTTTAGTTGCGTAAAACATGTTGCTACGACATGTTTTTGTTGTGAGAAACGTGTATTAGTTAATCACTCGTTACTTTACAAGCGTGTTCAAAATCATTAGATTTTGTCCGAAAATTTTATGTTTTCTGAGAATTATCGAATATTTCTTCTTTTTTATTTAAGTTAACCATTGTAAAATGTATGCAATTAGTAAGACAATAAAGTTTTTTATTGTTTAAATATAAAAACTGTATAGATAGTTTATTTTTCTTATATGAAAATTAATTTGAGACATACGCCCGTAGTAGCAAGAAAATGATTTACACACGAAAATGAACTTTAATGCTATTTGCACAAAATTGACGAGTACAGGGCGTTTTTGCTGATTCTTTTAAATCTTTAAAGTTCTTATCGACGTTAGCATATTATTATACGAGGTAAATACTCGCCACAAAAGATGAGACTTGACAGACCACACAAACTTTATTATTTCGTAATACATATTATAATATTGTTTAGAATTTTAATCTAAATGTCATCGAAATATCCCTGAATAGATACACAAATTATGGATAACTATTTCGTACATCCATACCTGCGCAAGCTCCCCATTACTGACGCTTGTCAAGTCTCATCATTCGTGGAGCGTATTGTACTTATCAGAAACAAACTGCTCTCGCCAATTTTGTGCAAGATTGTGAAGAAATTAGCAATACATAATTTGTACTATACACGATCATTGTAAATAATATATTTAGGTAAAATGTATTTATAAGAAAATGTAATTTTTTTATTATTTTTTTGTTTTATTTATACCTATAATCAGGTGCGCAGTACTCGTAACCGGCGTGTAGACTACAGGCCCATGTCCAAAAATGGTGGGTCATATGAACCACCAGGTGACATATATAGGACGATATAAGAGCATAAAATAATAAGATTCAGCACTATGCCGTCACTTGTAAGCTGTCCAATCACCCCCCACGGAAAAAGAGGGGGTTGCAACCCTCGATTTTTTCCGTTGACTGATGCCGTTCAGAATCAAATGACCAAAACCCTGGAAAATGTCAGAAAAAAAATAAAAATACCGACTTTGTGGCCCACCATTTTTGTACGGCACTGCGCGCTTTCTTATTATTTTTCATGGATCTATCGATGGTAAAAATGCCGTACAAAAATATATGACCAAAATGTACTCACTCTACCTGCACTTTTCAATTCTCATCAGCACTCAGTTGGACAGCTTACAAGTGACGGCATAGTGCTGAATCTTATTATTTTATGCTCTTATATCGTCCTATATACGTCACCTGGTGGTTCATATGACCCACCATTTTTGGACATGGGCCTGTAGTGACTACAGTGTAGTCTAGTGCTTGTATGACGAGATGTATGAACGTGGACAAGGCGAAAGGAGTATGAAGGATCGTAGCAGGTGGCGGTCTGTGATTTCTGCCTATCCCCATGGAAAAAAAGGCGTGAGGTTATGTAAATAAATAAAATTGATGTGTCTGTAATGTCAAAATAATAGCTTTTCAGCATCTACTGAAAAGCTATTATTACACAGCACTTAGACCAAACAAGCAAAAAAAAATGTTATCTGTCAGTCTGCTGGTTCCGGCTTATCTCCGAAATGGCTAGACCGATTTGGACGGGACTGTCACTAGCAGGTAGCTAATGGTATAAAGAGTAACTAGGCTAGATTTATTTTAGAAAAAGAATTATACAAGCGCAATAAAAAAAAGTTTTTTTGACTGTTGTTTTCAACTGTCAGATGTCAATTGTGTTCCACAGATAAAAAACAAAAAATAAAGCATCTTTAAATTGGGTTTATAAGTGTTGAGAAAACAGAAAATAAAACAACATCATAGACTAGTAGACTTACTTTTATTTAAACCTAATTATTGTGCGTCATTTGTACAGGGTACAGACTAAACAAATAAATGCTACATTAGCGCTTTGGCAAGAGTTGCTTATAAATAATTATAATATCAATATTTTGTGACAGTTAATTTTGAATATTTTACCTACAATTATTTACAATTTCTGTTTGATCTAATGCAGGAAATACACGGTTTACTTTCAATTTTAAATTTGGTTGAATCAACCAATTTGGTTGAATCAACCAATTTGGTTGAATCAACCAATTTGGTTGAATCAACCAATTTGGTTGAATCAACCAATTTGGTTGAACCAATAAATTTGGTTGACTCAACCAATTTGGTTGAATCAACCAAATTCGTGTAAACGTAAGTTGAACGTTAAACGACACAGAAATAATCTGTGTATCAATTTAATCGAAGTGGATCAATTTGGTTGAACCGTCTCACATAGCCATATCTGATTAACGTAAGAATATATTCTAGTGGTCAACCACGTCTCTTAATCGAGCATAAGAGCCACAGCCCACATCAGACTTTTTGTAGGACCGATATCGGATTGGACGATTATTTCATAATTTAGGACCGACTTTTTGTAGGATGTGTGCGTTGCACTATTGCTATCAGTACATTCCATTTCTCTCCGACAAAAAATCGGTCACCGATTGTCTGACATGAGCGGAGGTCCTAATGGACAGTAAAGAAGATAGATACACAGAGTGAAAGTCACTCTATATAAGTACAATACGTGCCACGAAAGATGAGAGACACACCAAACAAACTTTAATATTTCGTAATAAACATAACAATATTTTTAAGAATTTTCATCTAAGGCACTTTGCACACGGAGCAACTTAAGTTGAGGCAACTATCAACTCTTTAAAAAGTTTCCTGTAAAAGTTGATAGTTGCTATAACGTTTACGGTTGCCGCAACTTTATGGCAATCTGTGAGCTACTTTCACAGCCGAGTTGCCGTATGCCGTTACCGTAGCGACACTGGCATTGCTGGGCACAGGGAGAGGGAGGGAGGGTGTGAAATCGCCCGACGCGTTGCGATTGACGGTTGAGGAAACCGGCAACATTAAAAATCGGTATAATATTTAACAGTTGCTAGTTGCGGCAATTAGCAACTAACTTAGTCATCGATTGCAGCAACTGAAAACTGTTGACGATTGCCGCAACTCGAAACTCGAGTTGCTATGTGTGCGCAGTCCAATTGAAATATATTATGTAAACAGCTAAGTTGCCAGTTGCTGCAATAGTTGCTCTGTGTGCAAAGCGCCTAAATGTCATCGAAATATCCCTGAATAGATACACAAATTATGGATAACTATTTCGTACATGCATACCTGCGCAAGCTCACCATTACTGACGCTTGTCAAGTCTCATCTTTCGTGGCGCGTTTTGTTACTATCTCGATAACGTGACAGATGATAATTTAATGACATTCCTATGGGTGCAAACATAAAGATACAGGTTTTTCGGTCCCGATATGCCAGTACGGGTCGGTACTGATAGGTATGGGTTCAACAACATATAAAAAACAGGTAAATCTGTTCTTGACGGCGAAGACGACACACTACGCTGGCAATTGTTTAAACCCGTACAGATAGTCGGTACCGACAAGTTTCCACCTGTTTCTTTATGAACGAGCACATATTGATTGTATGAGCTATTTTACCCGTACCAATGGGTAATGATCTGTACCGACCTGTCCGTACCTGTAACCTGCTTCTTTATGTAAGCACCCTATGGCAAGATGGCGGCGATACACTGAATTTATTGTGATGAAAATCCAGGAACTAATTTTCTAAAATTTCTTCTATCTTCAAATAAACTTTTGACGAATATTACCTGAAAACAAATTAAATAAACACTTTAGAAGCGTTTGCGCTGCAAGATATGGAAACAAAAGATTTGTTTCACAGACCAGTAATAAATTTCGTTCGTATTTGTACAAAGACTCCGAAGTCCGTCTGTCTGTCTGTCTGTCCGTTTGTCAACAGGCTGTATCTCATGAACCGTGACAGTTAGGCAGTTGATTCTGTTGGAAAAACCCAATCACACTTTGCCCGACCTGGGAATCGAACCCAAGATCTCATACTCAGCAGTCGCACTGTGCAATCACTAGATCAACGAGGCAGTCAAGTAAATAAAGTATAAAAAAACACGACTGCAAAAATTGCACATATTTGTACTTTGTTTACTCATCAGTTTTTTTTACGACGTTTTTTATTTTCAGTGTTATATATTTTTTTAATCTACTTGTAAAATTCTAGACGATAAACATAGACACGACCAGATTCATTAAAAAAATAAATTGAGGCTGGTATTAATTTACGTTTTAAAGTGACCACACCGGTTTCTTTTTATTTTTAACTAGCCTATGTTACTCGGAACGATGCAAGGATTGTAACGATACCCCATACATCTAAATCGGTTCAGGCGTTTAAAAGTTATGGTGGAATAAAGAAACTCACATACATACATACATACATACATACATTAACCCTGAACACATAACACTCCTTTTTTTGGGGCAGTCGTGTAATAATATTATAAAGGGGTAACATTTGTTTGTAAGTTTGTATGTAGGGGGTAATCTCCGGATCTACTGAACCGATTTTGAAAATTCTTTCGGAAATTGGAAGCTACGTTATCACTGAGTGCTATAGGCTATATTTTATTATCAAAAAATTAGGGATCCGTAAGAAAAATCACGCGAACGAAGTCGCGGGGAGAGTGCTAGTAGCCTATATTTTGATAAATACGTAGGAGTTAGTCGAGTGGAGGTAAGACTTACCTGTGTAATTCCAACTAATAACATTAATAGTACATGTCCTATTGACCACGTTAGTACTCTGAAACAAAAAGAAAATATATTTATTTATTTAAAACTTTATGCACATGTAAAAAAATACACTGTACAAAGGCGGACTTAATGCCTTGGGCATTCTCTGCCAGTCTACCTTAGGGTGATGCAGAGACAAAACATAGTAGGTGCACAGATACAGAAAATTTCCGAGAATAAATTATAATAATAAATACATATATACATACATACAAACAAAATATATAAAGTGGAGAGAGATAAAATACATAGGTAGTGAACTACAACAAATCAATAAATAATTAAAAACAAATTAATAATTAAAATTAAAAAAATCCTCGATGGCGGATATCTTGGACCGATTTCCATCAAACAAAGCTATGAACCCTCCCGACTAATTCACTATTAAAAAAAAAAAAAATCGGTTCATCCGTTCAAGAGCTACGATGCCACAGACACATACACAGACACGTCGTAACTATTACAACCCATCGTTTTTGCGTCGCAGGTTTTTTATCGTGTGGGCAGTAAGGTCTTACGACCCCACACTCTCTAGTGTCAGAGTTTCTAAACCGCCTCAAGGGCCTCTGACATGGTTTGAGTGGAACAGTAATAGGCTGGTATAAGTCCAGGTTTCCTCACGATGTTTTCCTTCTCCGATGTCAGTGATGTCCAAGATAAACTTTAGAAAGTACATATGAATTGAAAAAGTCACATTGGTACTTGCCCGGTTTGAACCCACAAATTTAAGCATGAGAGGCGGGCGCCTTAGCCACTGGGCCATCACGACAGTTCGGAGGAGGTTAAAAGGAAAAATTCAGTTTATCTTGACAATCGATTTTTAAAAGTCAAAACATTTATTTCAATTAGACCATTTACAGGCACTTATGAATTGTCAAGGAGTCGGTCAGTCAGTCATTATAGTTGCTCGTTCCAAAACGGAGGTAGGCCTCTATGGAGAAGAACGAGCAAGAAACTCCACGGCACTCTTTCCCTGACCAAATGACCTTGAGCATTCGGTCCCTCTTTGCCGCACGCCACTTTCTTATATCATCTCTTTCTCATCTTTCTCGTTTTCACGCAATTTTTCGGAATTATTGAAATATAAAAAAAAACAGCGAGCTTTTTAAATAAAATAAATCTTGTATTATTTAGATATTTTAATTATCTAATGATTAGTACAATTCTCAAATTAATAGCACGTTGCATTAAGCAAAAGATGCAAATAATCAATAATTTTAGTCATTATTTCGCAAGGAGGTTTTAAATGTATTTTAAACACATTTAACAAAATTAGATATCAAACATTAATAAAGTGCTTTTAGATGTCGTTTATTTCCCTTAATCAATGAGAAGATAGCCTCTGAAAAACGACTAAAAACAAGGTTTTGGTCGGGGTACGGCCTTAATTAGGTTTTTACAAAATCCTGGTTACATTATTCTTGTTGATTCTACATGTGATCACAATGAAGATGAATATAAAACAGTAGCCATAGCAGATAAGAGATGACCAATCCCAACTGACAGCACTCGTTCACGAGCATGACGCATGGATCAGCACCACCTAGCTCAACCATCATGGAGGGAGCCAAATGATCCAACACACGCGCCACCATCAGCGAGACACTTGAGTGAGCATGACAAGCTCTCAACTGCCACAAAATCCTGGTTACATTATTCTGGTATCATTATTCTTTCTTGACAGTCATTCTTGAGTGGCGCTCCTGTACCTACCCTGCTCGCCCATGCCGTCTCCCTCTAACTATCGCTATCCCCCTCACCTGTCGCACATCTCCTCGGCGAGGTTCCTGTCCCGCGCCTCGTGCGCCGAGTGCAGCTCCTGCAGCCGGCGCGCTGTAGACATATTGTCTCTCACTTTGGTGACTGACTCTGATATATCTCGGACTCGCATCATATAGGTCTCTGCTGCGTTACCTGAGGCGAAGATTAAATATTCAAAGAACAGTTGAAACTTTAAATTATACATAACATAGTAGCAGAGGTGTACCCATTAGTAGGTACACCCACATTTCGCCAGTTATGTTTAAGTCCCATGTAATAGGGGGCGAGTCTATTGCCATCAACCGGGCACAAATCCAGCCTCCGAGGCTGCTACTGAGAAATTCCTGATGGAAAATCCCAATAACACTTTGCCCGACGTGGGAATCGAACCCAAGACCTCATGCTCAGCAGTCGGACTTTGCGACCACTAGACTAACGAGGCGAAAAAAAAAAACATTTCTAAGTAATATTAGAATATTATTAAAATCCCATTTTACTTTTACGAATGTCACATTATTTGAATCACAATAAATAGAGAATGTCATAATATTACACCAAATGAACATAATTCTTTAACGCGGTTTGCTGTAGGAGTTAAAGTACCGGCAGATTTCGTCACGTAAGACTTTTTTATGTAACACAATTTTTTACTAGATAATTCTGTCGTATTTTAGTTCAGTGTATCAATGAACATTGCTTGAATGCATTGCAGCTGCAGCTGCTCTGCCTACACTGACCGTTACTCTACTTACCTCGGAGTCGCGGGACGTCTTAAGCTGGGCGCAAACGTCCGGTTTCCGGATCAGGTTTCCGTATCAGGAGGCGTGTATGTACATACACACACATACATAAATTACACACACATGTAAAATAAAAAAGTAAATGTATGTGTAATTTATGCTTGATTCGGAAACCCGATCCGGAAACCGGACGTTTGCGCCCAGCCTTAACAGGATACCGTGGCCCCGGAACGCAAAGGGCATCAGAAGGAACAGGGTGGTTTTTTAGTCAGTAAAAGTCTGACAGTCCCTTCCGCCTCACCCAGAGCGGTAGGACTCATTTGATGATTTTTACCACCCAAAAAAAAAACTACTTACCAAGCTCCATTTCCTTATCATCATCATAATCTTTTTCTTCTTGTTCTTCTCCTTCTATTAGCATGTCGAAGAATACCTGTAACACAAACAAGTCAGTACAGGGCCAAGCAGATATTTAAATGAGTTAAAAACTATAAAGACATAACACGTAGCCGTAAGCATAACATCACGCCTGTAATCCCCGAAGGGTTAGGCAGAGGTGTAAACCATTACATACACCCACATTTCGCCAGTTATGTTTAATTACACGACTGCCCCAAAAAAAGGAGAGTTATGTGTTCAGGTTTAATGTATGTATATGAGTTTCCTTATTCCACCATAACTTTTAAACGCCTGAACCGATTTAGATGTATGGGGTATCGTTACAATCCTTGCATCGTTCCAAGTAACATAAGCTAGTTAAAAATAAAAAGACCGGTGTGGTCACTTTAAAACGTAAATGAATACCAGCCTCAATTTATTTTTTTAATGAATCTGGTCGTGTCTATATTTATCGTCTAGAATTTGATAAGTAGATTTAAAAAATATATAACACTGTAAATAAAAAACGTCGTAAAAAAAACTGACGAGTAAACAAAGTACAAATATGTGCAATTTTTGCAGTCGCGTTTTTTAATTTTTTATTAATTATTTTTCTCAGTTATGTTTATGTTTTGTTTAGTTATGTATGTTTGGTAGGCCTCTATGGAGAAGAACAAGCAAGAAACTCCACGGCACTCTTTTTAATTAGGTTTTTGCAAAATCCTGGTTACAGTATTCTTGTTGATTCTACATGTGAAAACAATGAAGATGTAAGCCATGGCAGCTAAGAGATGACTAATCGTAACTGATTGCGCTCGTTCCCGAACATGACGCGTGGATCAGCACACAATCACACAATAATGTTTTTTCTTATTTTTGGTATTTTTAATTGTCTTTTTAATTATTTTTGTGTGCACATGGTCGGTGACATACATGCATAAACTTACGCCTTTTTCCAATTGGGGTAGGCAGAAACCATAGAACGCCACTTGCTACGATCCTTACATACTCCTTTCGCCTCGTCCACGTTCATACATCTCGTCATACAAGCACGCCGGTTACGAGTACTGCGCAACTGACATTTCTTCTTTCACCAGGAAATCATAAAGCTTGTGTAGTAGGAGGAGTATACTTACAGTTTTCTGACTAAACGTGCTGAAACTGTTATCAAAGCAGAATCGATAGTCTCCGTTGAGCGTGGCGGTGTGCCTGTGCGAGTTTTCTGGTTTCTTGTAGTCTGCGACTATGGAGCGCCCCACCGGGTCCGACATTTGGAACGACACGTCTAAGTCGCCGTGTGTTGAATCAATTACCTGTAAGAAATAAAACAGTTTCATAACATATTAGCTGACCCGCCACGACTTCGTTCGCGTGGTATCCTACCCCTATCCAACCGATACCCCTATCCAACCGATACCCCTACCCTACCGATACCCCCACCTCTACAAAAGTCAAAACATTTATTTCAATTAGACCATTTACATGCACTTTTAAATTGTCAAGGAGTCGGTCAGTTAGTCAGAAAGTTGAAGCTAGTTGCTCTTTCCAAAACGTAGGTAGGTCTCTATGGAGAAGAACGAGCAAGATACTCCACGGCACTCTTTTAAATTAGGTTTTTACAAAATCCTGGTAGTATTACACTACAGATACCCTACCCATACCTTACTCTACCCCTATCCTACCCAACCCTACCCTATCGTACCCCTACCCTTACCCTTGAGACCGTTTTTTTTATTTTTTCTTTCATAAAAACAAACACAACAAAACAGTGCTATAAAGATTTTAGATTTGGCCTATTCAAGACTTTTGGCTGAAGGTCCAAAGTCGTGCAAAAGCCTAAGTCGCAGGCCACGCTAGAGCGACTGCGGTGAGCGGGGGCGAGCTGCGGCGGCGGGAGGAGTCTAGACGCTGCGTCTTGCCGCTGTAGGGTGCCACGTTGAAGCGGCCGCGTGTGGCGTGGTTTTTAATGTTTTTATCTGCTATTATTGCGCGGGGTTTAAAATGGAACGCAGGATAATATAATAATATTATTCTCTCTCTTTCTCACTCTTTATAATAATATTATAAAGAGGAAAACTTTGTATTTTTGTTTGTTTGTAATGGATAGACTCAAAAACTACTGGACCGATTTTAAACATTCTGTCACCATTAGAAAGCTTCATTATCTGCGAGTAACAGGCTGTATTTAATTTTAGAAAAAATGGGGGTCGCGAAAACAGACAAACACGCGGGCGGAGCCGCGGGCGACCGCTAGTTACAAATACATAAAAATGAGGGTTAATGATTTAAACAAAAACAGGCATCAGTTTGGTGAATATCGTAGACTGTACGATGAATTACGCCAATACAAGACATTATTTCACTAATAAACTCCTCCGTATGTTTTGCATCGCGGATAATTCAACAATATTAATAAATCCGCAGGACGCGCGAACTCGTACATTCCCTCCGCTGGACGCGGTCGCCGGACGCGCACGCTAGTCGCGCCAATATGGCCGCCCCCGTTCAACCCGTATTATTGTTTTTCCCGCTCATCGCAGACGCAAGACGCGTCGCGCCAGCGTGGCCTGCGACTAATAGGACTAAAAGGCCTTATAGGCTTTTTTAACGCTGGTGTGACATGCGGCTTGTATAATAAAGATAAGAAAAAAAAAAAGAAACATAATTGTCAAAAATCTCTAAACTGCTCATGTTACAAAATTCGCCACCAAGCTAAAGTTATCCCATATAATAGGTCATGGCGGCATGAAGAAGCGTTAAGGTTGGACCTCATCTGGCAGCACGGAATCGCCTTTTTCCGTCGCCCTTTCTCTTTCTGTCGCTTAGAACTGCCATTTGCTAGGCGGAGACAGAAAGCATAATGCGATCGCCTCGAGGATTCCGCCGCGTGCTGTCGCATTATGCTTTCTGTCTCCGCCTAGCAAATGGCAGTTCTAAGCGACAGAAAGAGAAAGGGCGACGGAAAAAGGCGATTCCGTGCTGCCAGATGAGGTCCAACCCTTATGCCGCCATCCGTCACGGCTCACCGGTCAATTTTATTGACAAACTTCGCCCATAGATGTTTCGAATAAAAAACTACTATAAGTACTACAATAGGTAGTAATAATAAACAATGACAGTTGAATGGATTGTGTTAACAGATACAAGTGCTCACATGTTTACAATATTGTGATCGTACGACGCGTACACATAGAACGTCCGATTTACAGGTCCGTTTAAACGTATATGTTACTAGCTGTCCGCCGCGGTTACACCCGCGTCTTTGGTTACTGCTCCGCTCCCGAAGGTCGTAGCGTGATGGTATATAGCCTATAGCCTTCCTCGATAACTAATCTATCTAACACTGAAAGAATTTTTCAAATCGGACCAGTAGTTCCAGAGATTAGCGCGTTCAAACAAACACTGCAGCTTTATAATGCAGCTTTATAATATTAGTATAGATTAGCGTATGTATGTTCATGTATGTATGAGTGAGTTCACACAGAATACAGTATTGCGGATCCAGTAAAAAAATACCGATCCGACATCCAGTAGCGACGAATCAGTTAAAATCGGTCCTGTAAATGCTGTGTGATTATTACCTCCAGTAGCGACGGATCAGTTAAAAAGGATCCTGTAAAATCGGACGTTCTATGTGTACGCGCCCGTAGACGATCACTCCTAACATTTCAAAAGACAATGGATCAGTGTGTGAGCTATAGTAAAAACCGGATGTAGTATTATAAAACATAGTAACAAACATAGTAACATAGTAACAAAGATAGAAAAGGGTATGCTTAGATGGTTCGGTCATGTTGAGAGGATGAGTGAAAGACGATTAACAAAAGGTATATGGCAGAGGTGAGTGGCAACGCAGGGAGGGGTTGCCCTAGGAAGTAGACATGGGTAGCTCGCGAATGAGAGATAAAATTGAGCTAGCTCTTTAATTACAATCTAGCTCTCAGTCGCTCAGTCGTTCACGGAATAGCTCAATAGTTCTTTTAGCTCAATACTCTGTGGCTTTGCGAGTTACGAGAGGTCCATGGTTACGCGAGTGAATGATACGAAACGCCGATAGCGGCCCGACAATGCCCGAACTTTCCCGACAAACAGGTGAACGATTTCATGTCGCTCACTGACCGACTCTTCGGCTCATAAAATAACTCTTATTATCATTGTTTTTAAAGAAAAAAATGCTTTAGCACTTTTACATAAGTATGAAAATCCTTAGGGAATAATAGTTTGCGATTTTGTTAAACAAAACAAATATTGTTGTTTTTTAGATGTATTTAAATTGTTTCGGCGGAATGTCGTGTCATTAGTGTCGCATATTGCTAAACGCAGTTTATTTTTGGTTTCTTTAAGTTAAATGTTTAATAATTATTAGTTGCAATTAGTAATTGGCAGAGATCATTGGCTTTCATAATTTTATTTATTTGTAATAAGAACAAAACAACCCAATGAATCTATAAATTTTATCTGTAGCTCGCAACTGAGTTAATGAACTAAAGATTATAAAGAGCTACTGAGCTAGTTGTCTCGTTTGACTTTCGTGAAGTAGCGCGGCTCAATTTGATCTGTAGCTCGCAAGGAGCTCAAGAGTTAAAAGAGCTATTCGGGAGCTAAAGAGCTAAAAGAGTGATACAGCTCTTTTGATCAAAAGAGCTGTATCTCTCTTTTCTTTTCAGTGAGCTACATTTCGCATGTCTACTAGGAAGACCTACACTGACCTTATTGGTGAGGTTCTTCAGAAAGGTCAGGTGCGGAGTACTCGTAACCGGCGTGCTTGTATGACGAGATGTATGAACGTAGATGAGGCGAAAGGAGTATGTAAGGATCGTAGCAGGTGGCGTTCTGTGGTTTCTGCCTACCCCCATTGGAAAAGGGCGTGAGTTTATGTATGTATGTATGTATCACGCCTGTTACCTGTAATCCCCGAATAATATGGCCCATATTATTACAGGCGTGATTTTATGTATGACTCTATCGGTATCGGTGATTTTATGTAAGACCCCTCTTTGAGGAGCGGCTGGAGAGGCGCTACGGCGTCCTCACCTTCCGCTTGACGCAGGTCTTCACCGGACACGGTTGTTTCGGGAGGTTCCTGTGTCGGATTGCGCGGGAGGAAACGCCCGGGTGTCACCACTGTGTGGACCGCCCGGAGGACACGGTGACTGCCCCGCTTGAGCGGAGCACCGCCGTGTCCTCACGGAGGCGATAGGCGGCGGCGACCTCTCGCGTCCGGCCCTGGTTCAGGCCATGCTCCGGGAGGGAATGGGATGCAGTCACCTCCTTCTGCGAAGCAGTAATGCTAGCGAAGGAGGAGGCGGGCCGCGTGAGGGAGAGAACATACTCCACCTCACGCCCCAGCCGCCGCGGGAGACGCCCAGGGCGTCGGACGTCGCGAGGCGACATCCGGCCACCGTAGTAATGCAATAATGTGTAGTTATGGGTATCAAGGACCAAGCCCGGGTCAAAGGCGCGTTCTGTTTCACGTGCGCCTCAAAGAGCTGTCAGCACAGGGACGGGGCCCCAACAGGGCCAAACGCCTGCCGGGGTTGCGGGACATCTTAACAGGATACCGTGGCCCCGGAACGTAAAGGGCAACAGAAGGAACAGGGTGGTTTTTTAGTCAGTAAAAGTCTGACAGTCCCTTCCGCCCCACCCAGGGCGGAAGGAGTCAATTAATGATTTTTACCACATGAAAAAAAAATGTATGACTTTATGTAGTGATAATTTGAGTCGAGGCTAAAGAGATAGTGCACCTAAAATTTTAATTGTCACATATTCATGAACAATTAAGCGGCACTACTTTTATAGTTTAGATAACAAAAAACGAGCTCCTATGTTGTTAAAAACTACACTCGTGATCCAGGTGTAACAAACCTTTTAAAAGATATATGTTTTATAAACTAGCTATCGTCAATGGCACTTAGCAATAGAATTTGTAATTAGACTACAGTTTGACCGAAAGTGCTGTACCACGCCTTAGGAAAGCGCGGGGAGGTGGGGTCCCAGGAAAAAAGACCATGAGTTCAAATGAGAATAATGAGATTGATATTGTCGGACTGATCTTACGATATCGGTTTACAATATATTATGTAAAGCTTTCATATTGGCAATTCCAGACTTATATTTATTACAATTCCAGGTTTCCTCACGATGTTTTCCTTCACCGATGTCAGCAACATCCAAGATAAACTTTAGAAAGTACGTTTGAATTGAAAATTGCCTGTGCTACGATTTTGGCAATATTCGTATCACTATTCTATTCAAAGCTTTTTTTTATCTCATGTGCGTCTGACATAGACGGTCCGGTACAAACAAGTGCTAGCTACCGCCGCGCCGTGAGCGTCGGCGCCCTCGGCGGTAGACTGACGGGACGGAGCGGCCGGTACTCCCCCGCGTCTCGCCGAGCACATACCTAAGGCGCGGTATAGCACTTTCGGTCAATCTATAGTATTTTAGAGATTACCAAAACTTTGGACCACCGTTTCATTCCCTTATGGGGTGAAATATACTTTACGACCTATTCTCTATACCTACCAAATAGAATATAATACATAAAAAAATTACATAAAAATCAATCGTGCCGTTTCGGAGCAGTGCAAGCACAAACACCGTGACACAAGATTTTCATATATCTAGAACAGGGGCTCCCAAACTTATTTTGTCTACTGCCTACTTTCAGAATACATTATTTTCTAGCGCCCCATTTTTTTCACTTACTTCAAAATCACCTAGTAAATGAAATACCAAACGCTCCCTCTACACAACGCCCTGATTTTTTTTCTGGGTCTTTTAATGCCCCCTTTAGGCCTGCAGCGCCCACAAGGGGGCGTTATCGCCCACTTAGGGAAACGCTGATTCAGAAGAAGAGGATATTACGCATCTCCCCATTGTTTAAAACCCCTGTACAAACATTTACACCTTTAACTAATTGTTATAACTGGGCTTATCAACATAGTAATTAAAAGTAATTGTTACCTTCCACAAAAACTTTTATGAAAGGTGGAAACTAGAAAATAAATTATCATGACCAGAGATGTTATGGAGCTCCGTAACCGTAACCATCCGATATCCGAAATAAAAATATGTCCGTAACCATATCCGTTTCACAAGTTTCAAATAGTTTCCGAGATTGGCGTAGCGAATATTTGCCCACAGTCTGATCTTTCTCAGTCATGTCAGATTACAATCCTGTCGTACTATGAGAGTGAGAAGAGGGAGTAATATGCTGTACTGACGTCAATAAATTGAAATATTGGCAGAATGTCAAAGTCAAAGTCAAAGTCAAAGTCAAATCATTTATTTCAATTAGGCCATTATAAGGCACTTTTGAACGTCAAGTACTAAAGAAAAAGGAATTGAATCTAGTTGCCCCTTCCAAAAGGTAGCTTTGTATGGAGAAGAATGGGCAAGAAACTCCATACATACTCTTTTAAAATGATAATAATGATTATTATATTTTTTACACTGACTATGCAACAAAGCGTTTTAATTATATGCTTTCAAGCTGTAAGTTTTATTAAAATTGGTTCAGTAGTTTAGAGTCTAGATGTGATATGCGTAATTAAGTCTATAGTGAGACACAAATTACAGAAAAGGAAAAAAGCCTACAAAAAAGGATGTTCTTCTTTGTAGGCTGGATCTGAGCCTGTACTAAAGAGGTTTGATGCAAGTTTTAACAATAATACTCATTTATAAGTATGTTCAGAATGATGTGATTACTTATAGCTCTACAGTTTAGCACAAGAGCTGGCACATAGCCAAAAACCACTCAGCCAAATTGACATTTTAATATTTGGTTTGCGAGTGGAAATTAAAAGTCAAATTTACAACTTCTATTTATTTCTAGACTCGTGTTTCTGCAGTTAATAAACAATTAATGTTATCAGTAATAGAAACGTGGCGTTTAATAGATATACGTCTGCAATTTCAGCATTAAATTTTATCTTTAAACTCTTGAGAAAGAGGTTATCTACCTATGTTGATAAAAATATTTTTTTAAGCTTACCTGATATTCTATGTCGATAATTTCGTTAGGAAGCACTTTGTGATAGAAACAGTCCACTTTTCCCGCTTGTACCATGATCGTCATGTCTTTTTCGTAAGCGAAAACTACGCTAAATATACTAGTTAAAAATATATATCGCATTTCGTTAATAAAAGACGTTTTTACTGTGTAATATTACTTCTGATTCAGTAAAAGATGTCCGTAAAGTTATTTATAGTATTCGAATGTGTTTTTTGGCGTTAAAAATAGAACAAAACGACTGTAATGATTGAATTCTTTTCACAAATAAATAAACAGGCAAGCCAAGAAATGACTGACTGAAGCTGAACGCCGAACGGAAGTTCGTAATCGTTCTGAAATTAAATGACTTTTTTATTGACAGTTCGTTTCCTTGCAGTGATTGAAGTGGCTGCTAGGCAGTGCTAGGCTGTCACCCAGAAAATAATTTTATTGTTTGTACTTACTTCAACATTATAATATACTATTAAAATAATGATGTGTTTTTTTTTAATAATAATATAAATGAATATTTGTTTGTTTTTATTCAATAAATTAAATCTTTAGTATTTCGTTCAGAAACTTTAGTTAATGTTTTGGAAAAATATCAAAATTTTAAGCATGCACTTTTTGTCTCGCTTTCACTCAGTAATATTTTAATATGCACCTGTCAAAGTTATGCTTCAGAATAAAAGAAATTTGGTTTACGAACATCAAAAAAGAAATCAACAAAAAACATGCACAGACTACTAAAATCTTCAAATGATATTTTTGGGAACAAAAGCTCTTTTTTAGACTAAAACGCTTGCTCAATCTTCGTCATTTAAGTTAAAATGTCGAGTGGGAGCGGACCGGGCGCTCCGCCCGCGGGTGGCGTGGTCCGGAGCAGCGCATTGTCCTTCGTTGCGTCTGCGCAACCCACGGCAACAGCTGACAGCATTCCCGGGAACTCGCAGGAAATGGATCGGGACCAAATGGGACAAGCAGGTAAAGGAATAAATTAGTCATCCAATATTTTGTCTAGTGTAGAAAAGAGGTCAGTTTTCTTTACCAAACTTTTTGGTATTTGTCAGCTTATTTGTGACTAGCAAATGCCCGCGACTTCTTTCGCAGGAATGTCCATAACACGGGGTTTACTTTCAGCGGAACCCTAATTCTTTGTCTAAAATGGAAGTAGCCTACTACTCCTTGAAATAACAGCTGTCTGCCAGTGAGAGTCCCGTCAAAATCGGTCAAGCCGTTTACGAGATTAGCCGAAACAAACAGACAGACACAAAAAATATATTATTTCGCTTATCACTGACATAGAGAAAGTCTCGGATTAAAAACTAGCCTATGTCCTTTTTTGGGGTTCAAACTTACCCAGTACCAAATTTCATCAAATTCAGTGTAGCCTTAAACAGTGGCGTAGCTACCAAGGGGCTAGTCGGGGCACTGCCCCAGGGCCCCTCAAGCACAGGGGACCCTCGAATCCTTACCAGAAAATCTCGATCGAACGGATTTTTTTTTTTTCCATTTTTAAAATAAATATGACAGCTTGCAACCCGACTTCAACTCAGTTGAGAGAAATTCGACACACACAGTTAAAAAATTGCAGTAGGGCTCCATTTTTTATTTGCCCCAGGGCCCTTGGTTACCTAGCTATGCTACTGGCCATAAATGTGTATGTACAAACATACTCTCCGGGCTCCGAGGCTGTAGTGAGATTTCTCTGGAACTCTGATAGATAAACCCAGTAACACTTTGCCTGACCTGGGAATCGAACCTAAGACCTCATGCCCAGTCAGACTTCACATATCCATTTTAATCTTCAACAGACCGTCTTGTACCTGCCGGTCTGACAGCTTTGTGTGAAGCGTGTTCCAGGCTTTACCCAGACCAGCCCAATCCTCTCCAAGTAACCACAAGACTTAAATATTGGTAAGTTAATACACACTCTTTTTTTAACACGCTTTTATTAACTTCAATTGTAACTATGTGTGTAAGAAAATCTTGAAATCTTAATTTGACCCACTTCCCGGTCTTCGATTAAGATGAAATTTTGCACACGCTCTGAGTTCTTATGACAATGTCATGACTAGCTAAGAAACGTCATTACAAATCCAATATGGCGGCCTCCCCAAGATGGCGGACTGGCTGTTTAAAATCCACCCCCATGATATGGGTATCAAATGAAAGGGTTTGCTGTCAGGAATACGAAAAAAGTAGTCACGTGACTTAAATCCAACATGGCGGACATCCAAGATGGCGGATTGGCTATTTGAAATGCACCCCCATGATATGGGTATTAAATGAAAGGGTTTGCTGAATGGGATACGAAAAAAATTATCACGTTATCTTGGAAATTTACAAAACGCTCCATTTGCAATTTTTAGTGCGTGCTAAAAGCGTGTTTTGTTTTTTAAACTATTACATTTTTCAACCGACTTCAAAAAGGAGGAGGTTCACAATTCGGAGCGTATTTTTTTTTGTATGTAGGTATGTTACCTGATTATTCAGCCAATTATGAATAGATTTGGATGATTCTTTTTTTGTTTGAAAGAGTATACTTCCGAATAGGACCCATAGAAATATTGTGGCAATACTTACCTACATAACAAAAACCAAAACCAAAGCCGCCGACTTCGAAAACTAATCTTTTTTTGTAAAAAGCTTTTTGTTTATTTATTTAAACTTTATGCACATAATAAAAAATGTACACATAAAAAATAAAAAAAATATTGAATGTCTGCTTTTTATGGTTTATAAGATACGGCCTTATGACAAACGGATGGATAGACGGTAAAGCTTTAGGGCCCAATGCCACCCTTTGAGTGGGGAACCCTAATGAGTTCTGTGATAGTACTTCTCCAAATGAGGTACTTCAGATGGACTTCAGAGGTTTTATTTTTGTTTTCTTTCTTCCAGGCTCGGCGGTCATGACCCGCTGGATTACATCAGCATGTACTGGAACCCTGGCAAGCCTGAGGAACACATACTGCCTCATTGGCATTATGTTAGGTTTGTATTTATTTGTCTTTATTATTTAGTAACTAGCTTTTGCCCGCGACTTCGTCCGCGTATATGTCGGTTATCGCGAACGCAGACGAAGTCGAAGTCGAATAAAAAGTAGCCTATGTCCTTTGTTGGGGTTCACACTTACCCTGTACCAAATTTCACACAAATCGGTTCAGTAGTTTAGGCGTGAAGAAAAGACAGACAGACAGAAAGACAGACAGACAGACAGAGTTACTTTCGCATTTTTAATAGTTAGGATATACATACCAACCAAGACCATGTAATATACATACCAACTCTATTGTTATATAATTGTTGTTATTGTTGTTGAAGTCGTTTTGTTTTGTTTATAAATGTATATTTGCGTTTTCTTTTTATATTTTTATCTGTCTTCTGTGTCTTTAATTATTTTAATTGGTTCTGTAACCGTAATAATGAAAGTAAACATTAAATAATTATATACAAATGATTATGATTTTTGCTTTGAAATCAATAAATAGTTAGTCACTCTATCTATTGATGAAAACCGCATTAAAATTCGTTGCGCAGTTTAAAAGATCTAAGCCTAATACAGACGGCGGGAAGCGACTTTGTTTTATACTATCTAGATATAACATAACATCACGCCTGTTATCCCCGAAGGGTTAGGCAGAGGTGTACCCATTAGTACACCCACATTTCGCCAGTTATGTTTAAGTCCCATGTAATAGGGGGCGAGCCTATTGCCATCAACCGGGCACAAATCCAGACTCCGAGGCTGCTACTGAGAAATTCCTGACGGAAAAACCCAATAACACTTTGCCCGACCTGGGAATCGAACCCAAGACCTCTTGCTCAGCAGTCGCGCTTTGCGACCACTAGGCCAACGAGGCAGTCTAGATATCTAAACTATCTAGATATAATTTGTGTATATTTTTCTCGTCTCAGCTTCGGACTGTCAGATCTGCACGGCGACGGGCGCGTGCACCCGACGCCGGACCTGTCCCGGGACGCGCCGTCCGGCTACGGCTTTGAGCTGACCATCCGGCTGTCCGCTGAAGAGGGGCTGGCTCAGCCACCGCTATGGCCCGCTGCGTTGTTACAGGCGCTCGCACGATATGTATTTACTACTGGTATGTATTAAGATGCTCTTTGATGGTGGTGCGTGTGTTGGATCATTCGGTTCCTTTCAAGATGGTTGAGCTAAATGGTGCTGATTCACGCGTCATGTTTGTGAACGAGCGCTGTCAGTAAGGTTTTTTTTAAAGATATGTCTTGATATTTAAACCTATTTTTTAGCCTAGTGACCCAAAAACAGGAAAAATTATTTTAACATTTTAGGTAGAGATAAACCACGATACCATCTTTCTCTATAGGACACTTTTATCTAAATCAAAGTTTGAGCTCAAATCCGTGGTCCTATTTGTCCTACAGGTCTGTTCTAACATATCTCAGTCAAAGAAACCATTTACAGGCACTTTTGAATAGTCAAGGAGTCGGTCAGTTAGTCAGAAAGTTGAAGCTAGTTGCTCGTTCCAAAACATAGGTAGGCCTCTATGGAAAAGAACGAGGAAGAAACTCCACGGACACTCTTTTCAATTAGGTTTTTACATCCTACTAATATTACAACGGTGAAAGTTTGTGAAGACTGAAGATGTTTAGATGTTTGTTACTCAATCACGAAAAATGAGATATTTATTTATTTTTTTATTTTATTTATTTATTTATTTATTGGCCTATCTACAATTGTTACACTGTTAAACCTAATAGTACATGCAATTCGATTCAAGTATAGTGCACAATATAATGCGATAGACACAGCATGCAAAAACAAAAATATAACATTAATAAAATAGTGCAGAAATAACACTTTCAACAGCTAGTGGGTAGTTTTAGAAACACAATAAATACAAAGACGATAAGGTAAAAAAAGTCATTATGGAGGTTACTTTTGATGGACCTGGCGCTTGAATTTTTGAAGCGTTGTGGAAAAAATATCTATTGATTCATCGCAACTGTTAAGAAGCCTGCAGATTCTGGGGATGGGGGAGTTGGAGCCTGATATAGTTTTGCGGAATGGGGGACGTAATATCTTAATAGGGTGACGTGGGTAATTGTAGGGTATGTTAAAATTCAGCCTTTTTAACAACTGGGGGCAGTCTATTTTACTCTGAATTATTTTGTAAAGAAAAATTAAATCTATATTATCTCTCCGTTTTTCGAGTGAAGTCATACTAAATTTTTCAAGACGTTTAGCGTAGCTCGGAACTTTCTTGTCTAATCTCGCAGAAAAGGCAAGATGGTATAAAAATCTTTTCTGTATCCTCTCTAACCTAAGACTATGTGTTGCATAATGGGGACGCCACACAACCGCACAGTATTCCAGTACAGTTCTAACAAGACAGTTAAAAAGATAAATCTTAGTTTTAGGCTTGCGAAAACATTTAGCATTTCGCAGCACAAAACCGAGTGTTCTTGAGGCTTTTTTAATAATGTTATCTATATGGGGAATAAATGTTAATTTGCGATCAAGAAGGACGCCCAAATCCTTGACTACATCAACTTTGCTGAGGCACGTACCATTCATACTGTAATTAAAATCAATGAAATTAGCCTTGCGGGTAAACGTAATTTGTGAACATTTTTCTACATTAAGTTGCATATTATTATCCTTACACCAGTCTAGAAGTCTGCTCAAGTCATCCTGAAGTGATTTTGAGTCTGCCAGAGAATCTATAACGCGGACTATTTTCAAGTCATCGGCAAATAGGAATGGCATGGAGTTAAAGAAGCAATACGGAAGGTCGTTTACAAAGATAATAAACATAACGGGGCCCAGGTGGGAGCCTTGAGGAACCCCTGAGGTTATGTTCATGGTTTCAGATTTATAGCCATTGGCCATGACATAAAAGGATCTATCCGTTAGGTAAGAGTGCAGCCACTTTAGAAGAGAACCAGCAAAGCCGTACGCAGCAAGTTTTTGAATCAGCACTTCATGGGAGACTTTGTCAAAGGCCTTGCTGAAATCAAATCATATTGAGATAAAAATGAGAAATTACGACAGGTTGTCAAAATTATTAAAAAATATATAATTATATTACAAAGGGTCTGGGGTGGGGGGTGTTTCCAGGTAACAAGCTCTGCGCGGGCGACCACATCACGTGGCACCGCGCGCTGGACGGCGGCGCCACGCGCTCGCGCATGCGCCACCTGCTGGTAGCCGACGACCCGCAGCTACACGCCACTCACACGCCGCACGGAACGGTCGCCTTCTTACAGGTGATCTATACTTTTATACTAATATGATAAAAGTTAATGGTAAAAAATCTTTTTAAAAACAAGCTTTTTTAGCTTCAAGCCCTTTCATTTGATACCCATATCAAGGGGATTGAGAAAATATGTGTACCGCCATCTTAGAACGGCGGCCATATTGAAATTATTACATTATTGAGTATTGGACATTGTATTGTCACCAAAACTAAAAGTATATGCAAAATTCCAGCTCAATCGGATACCAACAAATGGTCTAAAAATGGTTTGCAAATTTTGAAAGGACAACTTACATACGGACAGTGCAAGCTAAATAAAAGCTTGTAAAAACCAATTATAGTAAATCAATTTGAAAAACTTAGTTACATAAATGCAATAAACATGATTGTGCTGAAACGAAACATGAAAAACATGGTAAAAAAATAAAGGTTTAAAAAGAAATAAAATAAAAGAAAACATGGTACGAAGAATTATACACTTATCAGAAGCGTAGCGTACCTTGGCGGGGCCCCGTATAAAAATTTGTTTGGGGGCCCTTAGGAAGGGTAAAGATTTCTCAAAAAAGAAAAAAATGTTTGCATAAAATTAAAAGAAATATTTATTCACCATAATTATCTATCTGTCACATTTTTAAAAACAATTCAAATGAAATATTAACTCTCCTTGCCTTTTTTTCGGCAAACTGATTAATTATTTTTTTTAAATTAATTAAACTTTTGAACGCACGCTTTACTCGGGAAAAAAGAAATTGCTTTTTTTACTTTTCTCATTTCTGAAATTTAAATAATTTGGGAAGTTTTTATTAATTTTTGCTTACGCACCTTGGGGGCCCCCGTAGGCCGAGGGCCCCGTATAATTGATGATACGGCGGTAGCTACGCCCCTGACACTTATATACCTATTATGCATTCGTCTTGCAGTACCTCAAGCATTTTGACAGGATCACCTTCCATTCATCCGCTACAAAGAGGAAAGATTTGATTGTTTGTTTGTTTGAATTGAATAGGCTTCGAAACTACTGAACCGATTTGAAAAATTCTTTCACTGTTGGGAAGCTACACTATCCCCGGGTGGCATAGGCTATATTATATTTATATTTAGTATCAGCATTGCACCCGGGCGAAGCCGGGACGGGGATCGCTAGTGGTAATATAAATGACTTAAGAAATCCAGCACCGCCTCATTAGTCAAGTGATCGCAAAGCGCGTCTGCTGAATAATATGTCTTGGATTCGAATCCCAGGTCAGGTAAAGGTTATTGGGATTTTCTATGAAGTATTTCTCAGTAGCAGCCTCGGTAGTCTGGATTTGTGCCCGGTTGATGGCAATAGGCTCGCCCCCTATTACATGTTACTTAACCTTTCGAACGCCATTGTCACATATGTGACAAACGAAATCTTACCCTGAACGCCAACGTCACAAATATATGACAAAATACACGACGCACCATATTATGAAATAAACAATTTAATCAAGTTTTGGAATCCCTATTTTTTGTTAAGGTCATTTGACAGAAAATGTGGCCTGGCGTACTAATGGGTACACCTCTGCCTAACACTTCGGGGATTACAGGATAGGTTATGTTTTCTTTTATCACAGATAGTGGGCTGCACTGGTCGGGAGTTGAAGGCTGCTCAAAGGGGCTCGGGGTTTGAGGTCCTGAAACTCATCAGCGAAGATCCTAAGTAAGAACTATTTATTTTAAGGCTGCACGCTACTTCAATATATTCTTACTCGCTCGCACTTGCTTGCTTTTTCTTATAGTTGTCTACGCGCAAATCTATTTATTTAACGGCGAAAAAAAGGAAATTCGGAAAAATAAATAACATAGGACCTGCTTTATAGTTAGTTCAGTTAGTATAAAAAGTTTCATGATCTAATTTTAAGTATTTTATTATTGCCAGCGGTTTATTGTTCAGTTTAGAGGTAACTTTGAGATTTTTTTCTATCGAGAAAATTTTATGGAATCGTGTTTTCGCCAAACATAAGCCCTAACATGAATCCTCAACTTTACCATATATTTATTTCAAAATTAATGCTGCAGTATTTTCGGCGTATCAGAGGATTCTGCTAAGCCATTTGAGGTTGTATAGGCTCTTAAGAGTGCAACAAAAGATACAGTATTTCTCTTTCATTGATTGATAATTTCGTTAAAATTAGTGTAGAAATGTTACACGATAGTGCTTCCCCACAGTTGCGGTGGCGCGTGGCTGGTGACGCGCATGTCGCGGCGCGCGTCGTCGCGGCGCGTGCGCAGCGTGCGCGCGCGCTTCCTGTCCGCGCCCGCGCCACTCGCCGGCGTGTCCGCTGCGCTGCGGTGGATGCCGTGGACGCAGGTAACTTTGTAATGGTTTTAGAGATTTTAGAGTAGGAGCTTTTTGGTGATCATTCTTTATTTATTTATCTATTAATAAGAATAAATATCCCATAAGGATCTTAAAAACTACCGAAAGGAGTCGTAATGGCCCAGCGGTTAAGGCGCCCGCCTCTCATGCATGAGGTTGTGGGTTCAAATCCGGGCAAGTACCAATGTGACTTTTTCATTTCATATGTACTTTCTAAAGTTTATCTTAGACATTACTGACATCGTTCCGTGCCTCGTAAAGCACGGTAGGCCATTGGCCCCAGCTGTCATACGTGGATCTTTGACAGTCGTTACGTTTCGTCAGAAGCTTGAAAGTCTGACAACCAGTCTTACCAAGGGGTATCGTATTACCCAGTTACTGGGTTGTGGAGGTCAGATAGACAGTCGCTTCATGTAAAATACTGGTATTCAGCTGCATCCGGTTAGACTGGATGCCGACTCCAAGATAGTTGAGAAAAGGCTAGGCAGATGATGAAGGATCTTATAAACTACCCAAAGATATTATATGCACTTATTTAAGTAGGTATATACGACTGCCTCATTGTCGTCGGTCGGGCGAAGTATTATTGGGTTTTTCCATGAGGAATTTCTCAGTAGCAGCCTCGGAGTCTGAATTTATGCCCGGTTGATTGCAATAGGCTCGCCTTATTACATGGGACTTAAACATAACTGGCGAAATGTGGGTGGATGGGTACACCTCTGCCTAACCCATCGGGGATTACAGGCGTGATGTTTGTGATGTTTTTGTAATAATAAAAGTCGCTTCTCAACATGGTTTTTTTGCTTAAAGTTACATAGTTTGATGAACAATTGTTATTACCATTATTTTCTAACCTATATTGTACATAATTCTTAATTTCCTAGCAAACAACGGAGGAGCAGCCAGCGTCCCCCTCTCCCCTCCCCCCCTCAGTGGAGCAGCAGATCAAAGAGACCCTGCAGCGAGGACTGAGCACCATGAGTGACAGAACTGGGCCTGAAGGTAAACAACTACAGTACCCGGCGATAAATATTGCACATCCGTATTTTATACAAAGAATAAAAAGAATTATCAAAAGAAGCAAATCATAATTGTTTTAACAGCTCCTAATAGATACCGGACTGTTTGTATTTCGTGCGACAGAGATAACGCTGTACGAAGCCGAAATTAGCCGATTGTCTCTTTCCAAAGGTCGATGTGCAATATTTATCGCCGAGTACTGTACAAGATTGTAGAAAGCTTCAATTGCAGGCAATGACCCTAGCTCTGGAACGCAAAGAGCATTAGGGTCAGTTCACACCGAGACGCGACGCGACGCGACGCTGCGTGCACACTTTAAAAGAGCGACTCAAAATACCTATAACTTTATTTTCTACACGAAAAGATACACATTTCATTGTAAGAATTTAGAATACGTTACACCACGCAGCACTACGTCGCGATGCGTCGCTCTACGCCGCGAGACGCATCGCGACTAGGGAATGCAGAACCGGTGCTGTTTTAAAGAACCGGGATTTTTGGGACCTTCTGGCTTAAGAACCGGGATTCCCGGTACTATCGATACTTTTGATACTTTAATAAGTCTCTGTAAGACAGTTGAAAGTGTTGGAACGGAGAAAGTAAAAAAAAAGACCAAATGACAGGGCCAACCAAATTATAATTTAAAACTTACGTAACATCTACAAAAAAAGGAACTATGGAGTTCTAGCGTAGCATCAATCAGCCTCACTAACTTTATCGTTTCCTACTCTTCAAGCCCTTTCATTTGATACCCATATCAAGGCGATTGAGAAAAAATATGTAATCCGCCATCTTGGAACGGCGGCCATATTGAAATTATTACAATACTGAGTATTGGTCATTGTATTGTCATCAAAACTAAAGGTGTATGCAAAAATTCAGCTCAATCGGATACCAACAAATGGTCGAAAAATGGTGTGCAAATTTTGAAAGGACAACTTACATACATACGAGCAGTGCAAGCTAATTAAAATGTAAATGCAAAACTTAAACATAGATATCAAAAATACCCAACCTATAAAATTATAAAATTTTGGAATACGTGCTCAGACCAATATTACATTGGTCTGATTCTTATAGTTACAATGGGGGCACTCAATGACCTAGGTTAGGTACCTGTGTACCTGTATATTTATTTTTTAGAGTATTTCTCTCCTGCCTATAAGTAGAATGATCTTAAAAATATAAGAGCGTCCAAAGTCTTATCACTTAAACGTGATCTTATTTTATTACAAAGGTACCCAGCGAAAGAAAAAACTCTTTTCGGCTCTACACTTGTCGGTGGAATTAATAAAAGAAAGTCGAAAGCCTGCGACAAATAACATCCACGATCCCCTCCGTTCTCAAAAAGAGCCATTGCGATCCTCACATTCGTATTAAGATGTCGAAGAGTCATTCTTGTTCTTTTACAAGCAGTAGCTTTTTTAAGCTCTGCATTAAGCTCCTCTTTTTTTGATTGAGGTTCACATTCTATGTCTTCATCTGTATCTGACGGCAATTGAGCTGTTTCCAAAAAAGAATCTCCTAAAGTACGCCTTAGCAGTTCCACTATCTTCCTGCATATTTCGTCACTACTTGGCCGAATAAACACTGACAAATCTTAGTCATGTGCGTTGGAGAAGTACATTTCAGAAAAAAAAGAAATAAAATTAGAAAAATTCTAAACGCAAAGTATCTTTTGCCGAAAGTACCGAAAGAACCGGGATTTGGTTTTGGAAATTCCGGTTCCTAAAACAACGCAAATTTCCGGGATTTCCCGGTACTTTCGGTTCTGGGATTTCCCGGGACTATTCACTAATCGCGACGCAGCGGTGAATCGCCGGTACGCGCGACGTGCAAGAGCGGCGACGTTGCGATGCGTCTCGCGGCGGCGCGCGGTGCAGCGCGAAGTCACTGGCCTCTTCAAGTATCGTCACGTTGCGTCGCGTCTCGGTGTGAACTGACCCTTAGGAGGAACACGGATGGCTTTGAGTCAATAAGAGTCTGACACTCCCTCCCGCTCCGCCCAGAGCGGAAAAAGTCATGTGATGATTTCCAATCTTAAAAAAAAAAAAAAGAAAACCGCCTTCAAAAACTACAAAAAAAAATACTTTCGTTTTGGAAGTCTGCGGCTTTGGTTTTGTTTTTTGTTATGTAGGTATTATTGCCACCGACTTCCAAAACTAAAGATTTTTTTTTATTTTGTAGTTTTTGAAGGCGGTTTTCTTTTTTTGTAAAAAGCTTTTTATTTTTCACTTTTTAGTGCTTGTGCGTTAGTTTGAAATCCTTACAAAAAGCCCTTTCAAACAATACCTCACATGATATATTTAATTTTGGAAAGTGGTAGGAGGAGGGTTGACGTACCCCCTCCCCCACTTCCTTCAGTCAGTCATCGACTACACGTATAAACAAAGCAATTTTACTTGTTACGATATTTCTGCTGTAATTCTATAAGGAGTTCCATTCCATATCTTCGAAGTTCATCATCAGATCATGACAATATTTCTATGGGACCTATTTGGAAATATACTCTTTCAAACAAAAAAGTATCATCGCAATCTATTCATAATTGGCGGAGTAATCGGGTAACATACATACAAAAAAAAAAAACATACCGCCCGAATTGAGAACCTCCTCCTTTTTGAAGTCGGTTGAAAAAAGGCAATGACCTAGGGGAATGGAAACTCTGGTGGTCCAATACCAGTCGGCGGCGCAGATCAGTTAATCTTCTCCTTTATCGTGTGGGCAGTAAGGTCTTACGACTCCACACACGCTAGTGTCAGAGTTTCTAAACCGCCTCAAGGGCCTCTGACATAATTTGAGTGGGACAGTAATAGGCTGGTATAAGTCCAGGTTTCCTCACTATGTTTTCCTTCACCGATGTCAGTGATGTCCAAGATAAACTTTAGAAAGTACATATGAATTGAAAAAGTCACATTGGTACTTGCCCGGATTCGAACCCACAACCTCATGCATGAGAGGCGGGCGCCTTTACCACTGTGCCATCATGACTAATTACTAAACAAAAAAAATGATGTTAATTGATTGCAGGTCACATGTCAACGGATAGTTTTGAGATGTCCAGCATGGAACGCGCGTTACCTCATATACCAGAACTTATGGAGGTAAGAATCAGATATCTATACACAGATATGTATATACATACCAAAAGCAAGGCTTCTTTGGATGATAACTAACGATATGGCAAGGTTTTTTAATCCTATCTCTACATGTTCGGAAATTATGATCAACAAAGAACACCGCCTGCAGTAGGCTACTATGCGGTACTAGGCGCGCAGAATTACGGAAGAGATTTATCGTGATATTAGGCAAGTAACGTGGAAAGTTTTTGTTTGTTATGATTTGAATTTAAAAGACATCATATGAAACCGAAAATTTGTTATCAATTCTTAGAGTATTTTATATTGAGCTGAAACCCTTGCCATATCGTTAGTTATCATCCAAAGAAGCCTTACTCTTTGTATGTATATACCCTTTCCGTTACACGTTGTATATGTATTTGTGATTTATGTAATTATGGGCCTTAGGTGCCTCAAATAAAGGATACTATATTATATAATATAACATAACATCACGCCTGTAATCCCCGAAGGGTTAGGCAGAGGTGTACCCATTAGTACACCCACATTTCGCCAGTTATGTTTAAGTCCCATGTAATAGGGGGCGAGCCTATTGCCATCAACCGGGCACAAATCCAGACTCCGAGGCTGCTACTAAGAAATTCCCGATGGAAAAACCCAATAACATTTTGCCCGACCTGGGAATCGAACCCAAGACCTCGTGCTCAGCAGTCGCGCTTTGCGACCACTGCACCAATGAAGCAGTCGGATATATTATATTATGATTATTAATTATTATATAATTATTTCAATGTCCAGGGGTCGTGGCGCGGTGAAACTAACGTGGAATACTTGGACGGTGTGCATATAATGTTGAACGCTGAAGGAGCCAGCTTGCTACCGTTAGCTATCGAGTAAGTAACAGCTGCAGGCATTTTAGGAGTTACGTGGCAAAAATCGTCACGTAAGGAAAAAGCGTTACGCCCCTTCTAGACTACCTTCCCTCTCTTCCTCTTTCTATCTGTTTCTATTATACACGGATAAGGGTGTGTGTGTGAGAGAAATTCGAACAGCAAGCATTGTGCGCGGCCAGCTGTAAAACGTCAATTCGAAGTATGTGTAAATTTAATTTTAACTTATTTTTTGCTTTAATTCATCTATATATATAAAAATCAATTGCTGTTCGTTAGTTAGAAAATATGTGGTAGGGGTAGGGTTGGGGTAGGGTAGGTTAGAGGTAGGGGTAGGGTAGGGTACGGTAGGGTAGGGGTAGGTATTGGTAAGGTAGGGTAGGGGTAGTGTAGGGTTTGGGTAGGGTATCGGTAGTGTACAAGTGGGGGTATCGGTAGGATAGGGGTAGGGGTATCGGTTGGGTAGGGGTAGGATACCACTCGAACGAAGTCGTGGCGGGTCAGCTAGTTAAATATATAAATACATATCTATATACATATTAAAAACATCTGAAAAGAATAGAAAGGATCTGTAAGAAACAAATTCCTACTACTTGTTCTAAACAATACATTCGCAACAATATCCGCTTAAAAGCATATTGACAGGTGGCTGTCCTGATATCTAGACGAATCTTTAAAATCAATGATTTATTAAATATTATAATGTCATACGTTTTATACATGATAACATGACTATTGTGATATTCAAATAGGGAGTTGAAACTGTATCTCCTAAATAGCTAGGAGAAAGGTGATTCACCCAACAATTCATTGTACCTACATCATGTAATTGAAAATGCATTCTTTATAAGCCCCTAATGTACTACACACCTTTATGTACCTTAAATAAAATTATTATTATTACACGACTGCCCCAAAAAAAGGAGTGTTATGTGTTCAGGGTCTATGTATGTATGTATGTGAGTTTCTTTATTCCACCATAACTTTTTAACGCCTGAACCGATTTAGATGTATGGGGTATCGTTACAATCCTTGCATCGTTCCGAGTAACATAGGCTAGTTAAAAATATAAAGAAACCGGTGTGGTCACTTTAAAACGTAAATTAATACCAGCCTCAATTTATTTTTTTAATGAATCTGGTCGTGTCTATGTTTATCGTCTAGATCTTGACAAGTAGATTTAAAAAATATATATAACACTGTAAATAAAAAACGTCGTAAAAAAAACTGACGAGTAAACAAAGTACAAATGTGCAATTTTCGCAGTCGTGTTTTTTATTTAATTTTTTAATTATAGTAGCTTGTTAAAAAAAAATGTTCTCAGTGGGCGCGTGTGGCACGGTAGTCACTTCACGTGGCGTGGCTGTGGCGCGGCCGTGACGGTGCTGCCCCCTACTGTGGCGGGCGCCGCCGCAACTATCAGCAGGCCCTATGCTGCCACCGCGGCGTGGTTACAAGTGAGTAGAAGATGCAGCTACTACCATCTCCAACTCTTCATTTAAATATTTTGATTCAATCAATCAAACAGCTACATCATAATATCTCGCCTGTAAACCCGGAAGGGCTAGGCAGAGGTATACCCATAGTACACCCACTTTCGCCAGTTATGTTTTTGAAGTTCCATGTAATAGGGGGCGAAGCTATTGCCATCAATCGGGCACAAATCCAGACTCCGAGGCTGCTACTGAGAAACTCCTGATGGAAAAACCCAGTAACACTTTGTCTGACCTGGGAGTCGAACCCAAGACCTCATGCTCATAGCTACATATATTTCATCATCTGCCTAGCCTATTCCCAACTATGTTGGGGTCGGCTTCCAGTCTAACCGGATGCAGCTGAATACCAGTATTTTACATGGAGCGACTGCCTATCTGACCTCCACAACCCAGTAACTGGGTAATACGATACCCCTTGGTAAGACTAGTTGTCAGACTTTCGGGCTTCTGACAACCCGTAATGACTGTCAAAGCTCCACGTATGACAGCCGGGACCAACGGCTTAACGTGCTTTCCGAGCTACATACATATTTGCGATATAAATAGCTACTTATTTCATTTTCCAGGTAGTAATCCCAAAAGATTTGGCTCAAGACATGTCGAGCCAAGTTGCTTGCTTCTCCCGACTTGCTGACTCCGACTCAGAACCTGACAGCGACGAGGAGTCTCCGGGCGCGGAGCCTCCGACCCTGCCGATCACTCTCATGTGGCCTAAACACAAGTTGAAACTCTCTGTTGTACATGACAACGAGTTTTTATAAAACTACCTGTACCTACAATACGCGCTACGAAAGATGACACTTGACATAGGTACCACACAAACTTTATTATTTCGTAATAAATATTATAATATTGTTAAGAATTTTTATCTAAATACATACATTACATACATACATAAACTCACGCCTTTTTCCCATGGGGGTAGGCAGAAACCACAGAACGCCACCTGCTACGATCCTTACATACTCCTTTCGCCTCATCTACGTTCATACATCTCGTCATACAAGCACGCCGGTTACGAGTACTGCGCACCTGACCTTTCTGAAGAACCTCACCAATAAGGTCAGTGTAGGTCTTCCTAGGGCGACCCCTCCCTGCGTTACCACTCACCTCTGCCATATAAATACCTAAAAAAAATATCCCTGAACAGATACACAAATAATGGATAACTATTTCGTACATCCATACCTGCGCAAGCTCCCCATTACTGACGCTTGTCAAGTCTCATCTTTCGTGACGCGTACTATACGCCTACTTTCTAACCCTTCGGGGATTACAGGCATGTAGAATCTATGAGTACAAGTGCACATTTAAGAGTGATCTAGAGAAATAAAACAATTATAGCTATAACCTAACAATAAACAACAATAACAATTTATGACAAATTGACAATCAATTTTAAAATGGCCGACGCAGCTAAAAGATGGCGGCACCCGTTCAAGAACGCTACGTACGCGCTACGGCATCTATCAATAATTTTATAACTTAAACAATAATATATTTGTAAATAAGTATTGTACTAAATAATTAATTAAACGAATTTTATTTTTAACTTAAATGTTGTGTTTACTTTGTTACTCGAAAGTCAAAGTCAAATCATTTTCTCTTTCGAACATTATTTAGAAGAAAATACAATTTTGAATCTAGTTCATCATCATCTGCCTAGCCTTTTTTCAACTATGTTGGGGTCGGCTTCCAGTCTAACCGGATGCAGCTGGGTACCAGTATTTTACATGGAGCGACTGCCTATCTGACCCCCACAACCCAGTAACTGGGTAATATACCTCATTTACATTCAGCCCCTGCCGCTGCCCCTCGCGCTGCCGGCAATAATTCCCTAAATACTGCCGCAGCAGGATCGAGAGAAGTGTGTGTTTACATACTGCCCTACCACTCACTTCGCTTTCAAGTTTCGACAATGGCAGACGTCGAAATAATTACAGCGGCCGCGCTGTCTCTTTTTGCGATACATAATTATGTTCGATATTTTTATGACTGCCTCGTTGGTCTAGTGGTTAGTGACCCTGACTGCAAAGCCGGAGGTAGTGGGTTCGATTCCCACCCAGGACAAACTTTGTGTGATGAGCATAATTGTTGGTTCTGTGTCTGGGTGTAATAATTTATCTATAATATGTATGTATTTATAAATTATATAAGTATGTATATCAGTTGTCTGGTTACCATTACACAAGCTCTGCTTAGCTTGGGATCAGATGGCCGTGTGTGAGTTGTCCCAAGATATTTATTTATTTATTTAATGGGTTACGAATACAAAAAAAGAATGTTCGTCGTAGACGATGGTGGATGATATCTATGCATCGAAATAAAAAAAAAAATTCTACGCGTCGTGAACCTTACGTTTCTCTTTATATTGTTTATCCGTAACATCCCAAATTACTTTTTCCGTTTCCAGTAGTTCTAAGAATTTTATTGTAATCTCATTGCTCCATTCGGACGGCATTTTCGATGATCTAAACGAACGTCTTTCTCCTCCAGGCGCTCGGCGAGTACTGAGCGTCGGAGCAGAATGTAAACACGCACTGCCGCTCGCGCTGCCGGTCCTTTGACTTCCGCACAAAAAACCGCCATTTTGGGGAGCGCCGGGCAGCGCGAGTGGCAATGGCAGTGGCATGAGAAGTATTGCGTTTACATACTCGTCCTGCCCACTTCCCTGCCCACTTCCCTGCTCACTACGGCTGAATGTAAACGCGGTAATACAATACCCCTTGATGAGACCTCAAAAGGTATGGAGAAGAATGGGCAAGAAACTCCATACTTACTTACTCTTTTAAAATAAATGTTTTACTTGGGTTTGTAAGATTACACGTGAATGCGAGAACTGCATAAGTATGTACAAAGTATCAAAAAATAACAATTGACGATTGACGGGTAAAGATCAATCATAATTTTCTACAAAATATTGAGATTCATAATCCATTATTTTTAGATAAACTTCAGCCTGGCTAATAAGAAATATATCGTGAATGGAATTAATATTGTCAGGGGGCTTACCATCACCTTTTAAGAAAACGTTCAAATGCCTGTCAGTCAACTTCCATTCAAAAGCAGGCCTGCTTAGGAATCGCTAAAAATCGTACCATGACCGTATTAAAGGTGAACGATTATTGAACGGCAATGCTTGTCTCTGCCTGCTTTGATGATGAAGATGAAGTCTTAGTGTTGTGACTAAACAACGTTCAAAAACTACGATATAATTTTCTAACACATTACCGGTTTTTTTTTAATGATAATAACTTTAATTTCTTAGATAAGTACACGTTATAACTAAGATTATGTATTACAACTTACCATGATTTATTATCTAAAAGCACAAGTTTCACTTTAAAAAAACCTTTTTAACAATTAAAGATACAATGTGATATTCAGAACGTACCTACGTTCATCAACTGTCAGCGCGTAAATATAAACAAACATTTCACTTGATTAATTTAATAATTTTTAACAGCCTTTTACAAAAGTAAATATAATGTTCAAAGCCCTACTAGACATTAAAGTCGATAAGAAGTACTTTATTTATTGTGGTATAGAGTGCTTTTGGTAAATTTTGTTTCCGCAGTCACAATTATTGTAAAAAAGTATTTTGTTGTGTTCTTCCTACAAAAATACACACAATTTATAACTGGGTACATTTATAGTAAAGGAATTCATGAAATATCGAAATACAAAAACCGCAATGCCTATAATCCAAGAAACATAACCTTTTTACAGGAATGCAACGGAGCCCCAGTATTCTTGACATCTCCTAATCTACTGAACTGAAAAACAATATAAGTATCTAGTAATTCCATCCAGTGGAGAGCCTAACTAATTAATCATTATACATACCTATGTATTTAGGATGAAAATTAAAATAAAGAATAATACTCATGATGTGTTTTTATATACACATACCTGCATATTAGAAACCAACAAAGTACACCATAGCCTGGTCAATGAATGATTGTGGTTGGAAAAGTTGAAAGCAGAAAATCTGACTTATGAACTTTGTTTGGACTAGTTAGAAGATAAACATATTAAAAGTCCTGACCCCCCCGAGGTGAGCCCGAGGGAGGGGGGGGCAAAGAAGGTCCCGTTTTTTGGTTTTTTGCTTATATCTCGAAAACGATGCGTCGTATAAAATTTTGTTGTACTAGAGGATGAAACCTCATAAAATTCTCTACATCTTTGTTTGTCACACTTTTTATCTATCTCCAATATTTGCATAGCTGTGAGCTCCGAAAAATGACCGATTTTCAAAAATGTGTTAAATTTTCTGTCTCGTTCTTTGTTTTCTTGTTTATATCTTGAAAACGGTGCGTCGCATGAAATTTAGTTGTACTAGAGAATGAAACCTGATAAAATCCTCTACAACTTTGCTATATTTTTTTTATTTATCTCTTATCATTGCAAAGCTATGACCTGTGAAAAAAAAATAGATTTTTCAAAAATGTGTCCAATTGTCTGTACCGGTTTTTGAGTTTTTTTATTACATCTCGAAAACGATGCACCGCATGGAATAATATTGTACTGTAGTACTGTATAATAAAAGCTGGCAAAACTTTCTCCAATTTTGTCTTTCCTACTTTTTATCTATCTTCAATAGTTGCATAGCTGTGAGCTCCGAAAAACGAGCGATTTTTAAAATGTGTTCTATCTCTATAGCACATTGTAACAATTTGAATGCCAAAATTATTTATTTATCTATTAAAAAATTACATAAGCTGGGAGTACCTCCACGCGGTGAAGGCGGAAACAGTTTACTTTTAAACTGGCTAAAACTCCCAATAATATCTATCAAGATGCCTTCGGGCTTATGTTGCTATTTCGTTCGTGACCTATTGAGTTTTGTGACTGTGCACCCGGTAACGCAGGGAAGCAGTCACAACCAAGTTTTCAAAATGACAGAAATGTGTTTTATTTGTGATGAAGTGCTGGAAGAAGGTGGAGAAAATGTTTCCAAGGTCGGTCAAAAGGGGATAAATTCTCTGATTTCTGCCAGTAAACTCAGAAATGATCAAAAGAGCTCACACCTTGAAGATTTAAAGTCTCTGAGGGTTCACACATCTTGTCGGAAAGAATACACAAGACCTGACAGCATTAAAGCAGATCTAAGGAAACATACTCCGTATGCTGGACCGTCCGGGATTCATACTTTGAGGTCCTCAAAACCAAAAGTTGACGTCAAAACTCGATGCCTTTTTTGTGCATGCCCATTCAAAGATGAAAAGAAAAAACCTTTAGAAAAACGACAGACAGTATACTCTGTTAGGAACGTAGCCTTTAAAGACTCATGCATTGAGGCTGGGCATGCAAGAGGAGATGATTGGGACTGATTGAGGAGACGAGTTTTGACGTCAACTTTTGGTTTTGAGGACCTCAAAGTATGAATCCCGGACGGTCCAGCATACGGAGTATGTTTCCTTAGATCTGCTTTAATGCTGTCAGGTCTTGTGTATTCTTTCCGACAAGATGTGTGAACCCTCAGAGACTTTAAATCTTCAAGGTGTGAGCTCTTTTGATCATTTCTGAGTTTACTGGCAGAAATCAGAGAATTTATCCCCTTTTGACCGACCTTGGAAACATTTTCTCCACCTTCTTCCAGCACTTCATCACAAATAAAACACATTTCTGTCATTTTGAAAACTTGGTTGTGACTGCTTCCCTGCGTTACCGGGTGCACAGTCACAAAACTCAATAGGTCACGAACGAAATAGCAACATAAGCCCGAAGGCATCTTGATAGATATTATTGGGAGTTTTAGCCAGTTTAAAAGTAAACTGTTTCCGCCTTCACCGCGTGGAGGTACTCCCAGCTTATGTTATTTTTTAATAGCTAAATAAATAATTTTGGCATTCAAATTGTTACAATGTGCTATAGAGATAGAACACATTTTAAAAATCGCTCGTTTTTCGGAGCTCACAGCTATGCAACTATTGAAGATAGATAAAAAGTAGGAAAGACAAAATTGGAGAAAGTTTTGCCAGCTTTTATTATACAGTACTACAGTACAATATTATTCCATGCGGTGCATCGTTTTCGAGATGTAATAAAAAAACTCAAAAACCGGTACAGACAATTGGACACATTTTTGAAAAATCTATTTTTTTTTTCACAGGTCATAGCTTTGCAATGATAAGAGATAAATAAAAAAAATATAGCAAAGTTGTAGAGGATTTTATCAGGTTTCATTCTCTAGTACAACTAAATTTCATGCGACGCACCGTTTTCAAGATATAAACAAGAAAACAAAGAACGAGACAGAAAATTTAACACATTTTTGAAAATCGGTCATTATTCGGAGCTCACAGCTATGCAAATATTGGAGATAGATAAAAAGTGTGACAAACAAAGATGTAGAGAATTTTATGAGGTTTCATTCTCTAGTACAACAAAATTTTATACGACGCATCGTTTTCGAGATATAAGCAAAAAACCAAAAAACGGGACCTTCTTTGCCCCCCCCTCCCTCGGGCTCACCTCGGGGGGGTCAGGACTTTTAATATGTTTATCTTCTAAATAGTCCAAACAAAGTTCATAAGTCAGATTTTCTGCTTTCGACTTTTCCAACCACATACCCTTTTTGAGCACTTATTTACCAGACTACCATACGAATTTATGGCTCCTGCAGGCAGTCATCTCTGTTACCAGTTTTTGTTCTTGTAAACTTTCATTGCATTTATATGGATGTACTTTAGCTTTAAGCATTATGTAACATCTTTATAAACAAATGGTATGCAATAAATGAATATGAATATGGATAATATGGGTTCCTACTTATATGTATATATGTTTCAGTCAGTCATAAGAAAGTATCATGTGATAAATGATAATAATTTAATTTGTAAACAGGTAAAAATTAAACACATTTTTTTAAACTAGATGCGGTCATTGTTTTATTTTCATAAATTTACTGTGTTACATTATGTTGTGTAGAAACACATGCATTTGCAAAACATTTGTGATTGGAAATGTAGCACTTGATGGGCTAATCAACATCTCAATCGAGCCTTTAGTACATCAATGGTCCTCTCAATAATGTTTTGGGACTTTTGGGTCTTGTTATGCTTCTCGGTGTAAAAGGCTTCTGGAGACTGGTTCTGCATTCCAAATAAAATTGATGTCATTATTGTGTTTCTGAGTCAATACCGAGAATCTCCTGAAATAAATGGATTAAAAGATTACTTGCTTATGTTTTTCATTGTCACTTTAATACACAGCAAATTATGTTTAATAGCAAGGAACATACACAAGAAACACACTAGTGTAGTTATGCTCCACAATAGAAAATCTGAGGAATTGATAACACTCACCTTAGTCTCTGCTTAGATCACTAAGCCTTTGGAGGATTTATTATTTTCATTATAGGTTCAAAACCCTCGCACAAACGGGGGACTAAATCTTTTGATAGGCCTGTAAAATACAAATATTAATTGAGTATTGTAGATTTGTAGAGTAGCTTTTATTTATACTTACATTACGTATTTTCATAGGTTTTGGTTACCATTGATGATTTTAAGTTATATCTTCTTACCTATATTAATTGATTCTTATTCCCTGTCATTAACTTCATTATTGTTATTTATTTCCCAAATGCAACGCTGTTGGTATGTTTTTCCATACGATTTTCACACTTCAATTTTATTATTTACATATTTCGTACTCGTTACACAGCTACAAAAATGAAAAAGTCTGGTTTAATTCGCTTACAATTTTCACTATCCACTTTAAAAACTCTTATTATTTAAATAAACCTAACATGTTGCCACGAATATCATTTTAGATTACAAAACGATGTTGAAAAAGCTAGTCCCATAGTAACTTTTTAGCAATCGCTAATTTTGACATTACAGCCGTTCCATTATCATTTTGCTGCTGTCAAATAGCACGTCATAGTACGAAAGTCTATAGAAAAAAAAAGGTGAACGGTTTTGTAAACGTTAACTTAGCAGGCCTGTTACAGGCCTGCTATAACGATGTCATAGTACAAAATAGCGAGGCAGTTCAATATCCGGGCAACTTCTGCCCTGCTATAGAGGTGATAGTAAGCCCCCAGTACATAAATGTTAATAAATCATGAAAGATGTATGGAGAAATGGTCCGTTAGTCTAAGAAGCATTTTAATCTGCCTAGTAATCCTATTAACAGAATAGGATAGATGACACCACCAATCAACTGACGTACTTTTTCTAACCTGTCAAAACGCTATTCTCCCATAGATTTTGTATGGTGTAAATAACTATGACGTCACTTTTGAGTAGACTCAATTGACTAACTATTTATAAATTAGAAAGCAATAAAAAATCAAAACAGACAGTTAATTGAAAATGAATTGGGTTATCAGGGCTAAAATAAAGTGTTTCTTTAGAGAAGTTATGTCTTGGTATTATTGGTTAGTGATGTCATCTACCCTAATAAGCCAGTCCAATATTATTCCACGGGTACACAAAAATCTATCATTTATTTTGTAAAACATAGGTATGGCTACACAGATAGATTTTTGCAAAATATGTTCGTTAAGCTTTGCTAAATGGCGTACAAAATGAAATAAAAATTGACAGAATATTAATTTATATAATCAGCTATAAATTTTGTTCAGCCATTCATCCATCCATCTTTACTACCTAACTAACGTTTACGTAGTTATAAGAAAGAAAAAATGTTATTTCAATATTATTAGCCTATACTAAAAGACTCGTATTCAGTAATTTTAAAAAACTACTAAACGTCAGTCAACGTTTTTCACGTTTTTAGGTTATTCATTCTGTTTTTGTACTGTTTAGGTCGTTGGTTATAACTTTATATAGAATAACGAAAACGAATAACGAAACAGTTGCTCGCGACGGAATTCAGTGGAAAATAACTAATAGTGATTAATTAAGTATTCGTTGATCGGTATCTGTGTCCATTTGTAACATGCGTAAGAGTAATTCTCAGCTGTGGAACTATTTTATTAAGCAATCCGGACAAAAGACAGCTTTATGTAGAATTTGTAGCAAATTGTATTCATTTTCTGCTACCACCGGCAACCTGAAAAGTCATTTGAAACGAGCTCATCCAGACGTATTTCATCGAACCAACTGGGATCGAAATTCTGATAACGAAGGTACCTAAATATTTATTATAATACTTTTGACAATAAAAATGCTAAAACTTATTCGAAAAATATGTTGCGGCCATTCGTTACAAAAATAACTAAATTGATATGTTGGTCGCACTATGCGGTGTACAAAAGACTTGTATTCAGATATTAAAAAAAAAACAACGTCTAAACACGTTTCATAGACAGTTAGTAGACTGCTATTTCGTGTTATAGTTAAAGCATCAATACAATTTACGTTTAACGAGTTAATAGTGATTGAAATCATGCGTAGAAGTTATTATTCGGTACTGTGGAACTATTTTGACAAAGATCCTTCAATCGAAAAAAGAGCCACATGCAGAGTATGCTTCAATAAGTTTTCTTATCTTTCTACGACTTTTAACCTAAAGAGTCACCTAAAGCGAATACATCCGGAAGTATACGCCAGCATCTCCTGGGATCGTAAAAGTACAGCCAACACGGATAATGAAGGTAGGTGCGGCGTAAAATTTAATGTTATAATATTAAGTATTAAGACATGGCAATGTCAACGTTTTTTAAATAGGTATCTTTGTTTGAAAATGTTTTTATTTTAAACGTCCACTACGTTTAAAATTAAATTAAAATTTATTTAAAATTTTTATTGAAAACAATTTGGTTTTAACCGCTGTTACTTTTATTAATGAACAGTTACTGACATAACGAACTAGTTTCTTAGCTATTTTTCATCGCGCCCGGGCCTGGTTCAGGCCATGCTCCGGGGCGAATGGGATGCAGTCACCTCCTTCTGCGAAGCAGTAATGCCAGCGAAGGAGGAGGCGGGCCGCGTGAGGGAGACAACATCCTCCACCTCACGCCCCATAAAAAAAATAAAAAAAAAAACCGCCGCGGGAGACGCCCAGGGCGTCGGACGTCGAGAGACGACATCTGGCCACCGTAGGCGCGGGCGACGGCGACGGCGAGTATTGGGTACCTAGCTCGCCGTCCGATCAAGGACCATGCCCGGGTCGACGGCGCGTTCTGTTCGCGTGCGCCTCAAAGAGCTGTCAGCACAGGGACGGGGCCCCAATAGGGGCCAAACGCCTGCCGGGGTTGCGGGACGTCTTAACAGGATACCGTGGCCCCGGAACGTAAAGGGCAACAGAAGGAACAGGGTGGTTTTTTAGTCAGTAAAAGTCTGACTGTCCCTTCCGCCCCACTGAGGGCGGAAGGAGTCATTTGATGATTTTTACCACCTAAAAAAAAAAGCTATTTTTCATTTTATTGTGACAGCCATGACAGTGTCAAAATGTCATTCATCTTATCGCATAAAAAGATGCCAAACCGCCATTTTAAAAAAAACATAGAGTAGTCGCGTTTCGCTTAGAGTTGGGCGGTTAAAACGTATTCATGTTTATATAGATACTAAATCTGTTTAAACCATAAACTATATATTAAACGAAATAATAAGTTACAAGTGTGTGCAAAGTTGTAAAATGTCACGGAGGAATAGTAGCCCATTATGGGATTGTTTTGTAAAAATTAATGAATCTCAGAAGAAAGCGAGATGTCGTTTTTGCCATGAAGTGTACAGTTTTCAAGGAACAACAGGAAATTTAAAAACTCACTTGAAGAAAAAGCACAGAAACATTTATCTGAAAGTCGAAGCGGCTCAGGAAAAAGCGAAGTCTGAGCTTAAAGCACAAGCAGGTAATTAGATAATTAGCTGCGTATTATTTTAAAATCTTATACTCGTAACTATATATTTAACCTATACTAGGTAGCGATATATGTATAACCTAAAATATCGTCTTTTCCAAATTCAAGTAAGTAAAGCGTTATGATCTATGCTTTATCTTTAATGAAAATTGTATAGTTTTATCAAGACCATTATTATGACTGCTAAGGATATGCTATGAAATATCTAGTTAAATACCTATGTAGTTTGAAATAATTTACATGTAAATAGTTTTGAAATCAGATATTGATAGTCGTATCCGATTTCCAGAAAGTGATATGACGTTCCGTGTCATACGACCAAAGCCTCGAACTGGTATTTTAGTAAATCTTTTACTGAAAAACCATTTGTTTCGTTGTCGTTTCATGTTGGATGGGACACCAAATTGTTGTAATTAATATTTAATAATCTTTGATACAAGATTTGTACCAAAGCTATGAATAAAAAAAAAACAGTTTTTTAGTTCCTTACTCGGCCGTTAGTACGTACCAAAAATTATAGATGGCGCTAGTAGTAAGTCGGAATCAACATTATAAAATTTATAGAAAGTATTTTCTTTGCTATGTTGTTTAGTTTCGAATCAAATTGTGTTTGTTTATGATAATTTATGACCACTTATAGTAATCTACTTATTTGTCGAGTTTTATAAATAAATAAACAAAATACTCTACTTATCTAAGATAATTATCAATTTTGTGCTTACAATCAATGTAACTTTTTGAAGGTCAAATTGCATGTGCTCGTTGAAGTCACATAGTAAAAGACTACATTTGATTTACCAACTCAAATATTGTGTAGCTTTCCATTCAATTTACAATCTAAAATCCGTTTCGTACGAGCGATTTTTGTACAACAAACTGTGATGCTGGTTGCTGTACTTTATAACATAAATATTTGTATTTAATAATAATTGAGAACAGCTCATCGTGACTTAATAAAAAAAATACAGTTGACAACGTTGACAACGTGCCTCATACATTTGAATAATATTTCGATAATAATCCACCAGATTTTAAGAACTCACTTTTGCTTGTAAATGGCAGCAAACGAAAATAGAATAAACGGGATTCAATGGCGGGATCCAATGCCTAACAAAGGTAGCCTCCCTTCAAAACAAAACAGCCGTTGCCGGGGGTTAGGTACCAGTTTAACTTGATATCCGAGGGTGGCGCTGCTTGTAAAGGGGAAACGTGAAATTCAGTACATTTTACATGTTGTTCCAGATTTCGCCACGTATCGGGTTATTCCGGTTGTTTTGGGTTGAAGTGGGGTAGGGGTCGTGAGCAGGGAGGCATCAGATGATCCTTCTTGTCTCCCCTTGGCCTTGTATTTTTGTTTTGAGACTGGATCCTGCCTATTTTGGCCTAATACGACGATACTTTTGACCAGAATAAAAATTATTTTATGTTCTGATTTTGAAAAAGACCTTAATCAAACCACAAGTCTACAAATAAAAGTTTTTAATTTCTCCAGTAGGTAGATACTAACCTATTATGTTCTGAATTCCATTTTAAAATGTCGTTATTTATTATTCTGCCTCCAATGTGTTTTTTAACCTTTTTAACTTCGAACACACTACGTGATTCTCAACACGGTTCTCGCCAGCCCAAACAGCCATCTTACATTTTGGAAACAATTGATTTTGTACTTTACCTCACTAGAAATAAGGTTCACTTTCATTTGCATACATTTTTTGTTTACATCGCGTTCCCATTCTAAAACGTCACATCTCCCGCCTTTGCTAGTGAAGGGACACTCTTACGCGGTAACCGTAAAAAGCTTTATCGGTTAACAGAGTTTCCGGTTTATATTAACCATATTCCAGAGATTTCTAGAGAGACGGCGGATTGTTTTCGATGTAAGAGCGGCAACGTCGCGTTGCTATGTTGTTTATATTGATCATTTCTATAAATGGATATACCGGGCTACCTGGGACGCCTGGAGAGTTACATAAAAAGGAGTTTTACGTAGAATTATTAATGTTGCCTTTTTAAAGAAAAATCACGTAAATTTAAAGAGAAATGCTTGGTAAAGTATTACCTAAGCCCATTGTTAAAATGGCGGAGGGAAGGGAAGTCAGTTGGCAACAAAATGTGTTATGAACGCGGTGTAGTAGGTACCTACCTAGTTCTTAAATTCTTTGTGGTTTTTATAGACGTTTTTGGTTTTCTCACTCTTATCTATGCTAATTAATGCTTCCCTGCGACTTCGTCCCCGTAAATAACGGTTATCGTTGACGCAGACGAAGTCGTGGAATAAAAAGTAGCCTATATCCTTTCTTGGGGTTCATACTTACCCCGTACCGAATTTCATCAAAATCGGTTATGTGGAAGTCCCATGTAATAGGGGGCGGGCCTATTGCCATCAATCGGGCACAAATCCAAACTCTGAGGCTGCTACTGAGAAATTCCTGATGGAATACCCAATAACCCTTTGCCCGACTGAATCCACACATAATCTATAACTAGCGGACGATCAACACGCATCCAACGATACCTTATTAGTCGAATAAGGAGTTTAGAAGTTATGAGGGAACAGATGAACATCCATACATACCGGTCAAACATTACCATCTTTTTGGACTTCGCCTCAGTCGGGTAAAAAAAGAGATTTCTTCAAGCTATCAAGTCTCAAGCTACCTACAGCTGTCTGACAACACTATTCGAAAGGTAGTTACAAGACCGGTAACCCACGCCTGCGCCGGCGCCGCTGTGGCGATGCATTCGTAAACACATTTGCATATTTCTGTTTTAAAACATTAATTAATTATAGATTTACTACCTTTACTTCCTCGTGATAAGAGTTTGGCGTGGGCGAGCCCTTAATGTGATGTGAATTTTGAAAGGCAGCCATCTTTCTTCCTATGAATAGGTAAAAGAATTAGGGCTGGTGTTACCACCTTCAAAAAAAATCTGATGAATTATATCGTTGGTTTCGTTGGTCTTGTAAGAATCCCAGGTCGGGAAAAGTGTTAAATATTGGATTTTTCCATCAGGAATTTCTCAGTAGCAGCCTCGGAGTTTGGATTTGTGCCCGGTTGATGGCAATAGGCTCGCCCCTATTGCATGGGATTTAAACATATCTTCCGAAATGTGGGTGTGCTAATGGGTACACCTCAGCCTAACCCTTTCGAAGATTACAGGCGTGATGTTTAGAAAGGTCAGGTGCGCAGTACTCGTAACCGGCGTGCTTGTATGACGAGATGTATGAACGTAAATGAGGCGAAAGGAGTATAGTAAGGATCGTAGCATGATTGAATATTTTAACTGCACACTAATATCATAGTCGTAAAATACGGAATCAGTAATAATTAGGTAAATAACTAGTAAATTAAATAATGTCACTGACCTAGTTATGCAATTCTGACATCCATAGATGAATTGCTGACATGTGTCACCCGCACCATCATAGGACGTATGGAATATTACCGGTTTTTTATTTACAAAAACACTGCCCATCTCTATACTAGCACGGATATCGAAAACAGTTCAGTTTACACATCGCTGAACAACATTTAGAGACTTCTTATGTTTACCACGTTCGTGCTCTTAAGGGGCGTCGCCCACACGATTAACAGTCGAGGTGCAGTTGAGGCGGAGGCGCATAAGAGGCACGCCGCAACAAGGTTTTCTTTACAAATGAATGGTAGTGCGCTCACATACAAGAGTTGCGGCGAGGGCGAGGTGAAGGCGGGGCGGAGGCGAGGTGCAGGCGGGGCGGAGGCGAGGTGCAGGCGGGGCGGAGGCGAGGTGCAGGCGCAGGAGGGGCGCCCAAGTGTGCCCAAGCCACGATTCCACCGCCATTTTGTCATTTTGTCATTCAAAATGCATAGCCGCCTGCGCCTCGACTCTACGCAGAGACCTATCCTCGACCGTGCTGCGACGCCGCACCGCCGCTGACGCGACGTCGCCTCGACTTAACCAGTGAGCGACGCGCCTTAGCTGCGTACGCGCAATCATGCGCGTCAATTAATGAATTTATTTTAATCGGTGTTATGTAGTCGAGTCTAACGTTGGTCGTAATGACCAGTTATAAATACTAGTTACTGCGAATGGACTGGTGTGCCTGTTCCCATGGTAATGAGGAAGCAAAGCTTGCCCTGCAGTGGGACAATCAATCAATCTGCCTAGCCCTTTCCCAACTATGTTGGAGTCGGCTTCCAGTCTAACCGGATGCAGCTGGATAGCAGTATTTTACATGGAGGGACTGCCTATCTGACCTCCACAACCTAGTAGCTGGGTAATACGATACCCCTTGGTTATCAAACTTTCGGGCTTCTGACGACCTGTAACAACTGTCAAAGGTCCACGTATGACAGCCGGGGCCAACAGTCTAGTGGTCGCAAAGCACGACTGCTGAGCATAAGCTCGTGAGTTCGATTCTCAGGTCGGGCATAGTGTTATTGGGTTTTTCCATAAGGAATTTCTCAGTAGCAGTCTCGGAGTCTGGATTTGTGCCCGGATGATGGCAATAGGATTAGGTACCCCCTATAACATGGGACTTAAACATAACTGGCGAAATGTGGGTACACCTCTACCTAACCCTTTGGGGATTACAGGCGTGATGTTATGTGACTTTCCGTGACGTATTCATGTTCTGACCTTTAAAGAGTCACGTCTGCTACAAAAATTGAAATATTCATAACAATATGACATTTATAAGCATTAAAAATAAATACGCTTTTGTAAAACAGAGTTATTTCGAAACTTCCTCGTCACCTAGAGACCTGGAATTCTCAATACACGTTTGTTTGTCACGGAAAACAAATACTGAATACAAAATATTGGGTCACTAATGTCACTATTGTCTAAAGTGAAATGCATAAATATGGAGTTAAGAATACATCTTAGGAGAAGCTCGTGGCTAAGTAATAACAGCCGCACGGGTCTGTCCATCAGGTTAAGCTACACTTGCCGGGGTTGGTCCGTGGATGGGAGACCATCTTTACACACCAAGACTCCTTCGTGCCTCGGAAAGCACATTAAGCCGTTGGTTCCGGCTGACATACGTAGATCTTTGACAGTCGTTACGGGTCGTCAGAAGCCCGAAAGTCTGACAACTAGTCTTACCAAGGGGTATCGTATTACCCAGTTATTGTGGAGTTCGTCGACGTCCCACAGTCTGGAGAATAATATACTTAGCTATTACATAAAAAAAAACTGCAACTTTCTGCAATCTGATTTCAGATTAGTATTTAAGAATGGAAATGCCAATTTGTTTGTAAAAACGATTACACATAAAGATTACTGTAATCTTAATAACAATTCTGACGTCTATAACGATTACAAAGCCTGTTTTGATACAAAACACGATACACACATGTGCAAATATTAAAAAATATTCCAAGTGTTAGTCGGGCGCAAACGAAAAGTTCCGTACAACAAGAATAATGTAACCAGGATTTTGTAAAAACCTAATTTAAAAGAGTGCCGTGGAGTTTCTTACTCGTTCTTCTCCATTGAGACCTACCTCCGTTTTAGAACGAGCAACTAGCTTCAACTTTCTGACTAACTGACAGACTCCTTGACTATTCAAAAGTGCCTGTAAATGGTCTAATTGAAATAAACGTTTGACTTTGACATTGAATAAAAGATTTTTAAAGAGGAGTTTCTTGCTCGACCTTCTCCATAGAAACCTACTGGAACTAGCTTTCCTGCATCCAGGAATTTTCCGCGACCTTTATCAGATCGTTGGTCCACCACAAAACTCAATATCTTAATTGCTTTTCCATAAGTATTCTTAGGTGGTAACTTTTATAGCGCTCATCCGAGCTAGATTCAGCGATAGGCTTTCGAATAGGGAACCTTAAAGAGCCAAGTCTTTTCTAACATACTTTTGTTATTCGCTATGACGTCGCTATTTGAGCAAATGTTATTTTAAGAGTCAATGATTTATGAGGAAGGAAAACCTCATGTTTTTAGCAGAATCGTTAGTGGTTTGAGGCGAATAATATGGATATTTCTCGATGGGTGTTGTAAATCTTAGTGGTTGGTTTTTGCGTGATGTGCGAAGATGCGTAGGCCGAAGCTTTGTATGTATATGTACTTCTAAACCAAGGCTGTGATCAACATCAGATGTGACGCCTTACATAAGAAAACTATTACAACAGAAACATTGTCTAAAATCACATTAATTGCATCTATCGATACAATCATTTTGATGTCTAACAATGCTTAGTGTTACTTGATGCTCTGTTTTTTTTTTAACATTTTTAAATTTCATAATACTTTTGGTTTTTTTTTTCATAAGTTCCAAAAGTAACTAAAATAGGAATCGTTAGTAGCCCGCCGAATATTTCTAAATCGACCGTTTGGCCCGAGTGTTAAAAAGGTTGAGCACCATTGTTCTAAACGAATACTAGTTTCTGCCCGCCACTTCGTCCGCGTCAAAGTTGCTTTCTCCATACAAACTTTGGACCCCTATTTCGTAGACTTAGGGGGTGAATTTTGAAAAACCCTTTCATATCGAATGCCTACGTTATACAAAGATCACACCCTCCAAGTTTCAGGTCTCTATGATCAGCGGTTAGGGCTGTGCGTTGATCCGTCAGTCAGTCAGTCAGTCATTCATTCAGACGTATGAATAACACGGACGTATATGGCCCTTGAGGCGGTTTAGAAACTCTGACACTAGGGTGTGTGGGGTCGTAAGACCTTACTGCCCACACGATAAAGAAGAAGAAGAATAAAAGAAACAACGGAAAAGTTCAAGGCAAAACTAATTTGACATCTCTAACTTAATTCTAAAATGTTACCGTCCTTTTCTTTCGCTATAATTTAGTAAGAGATGCCAATTCCCTAATTACAAGCTTTTATTTAGCTTGCACTGTTCGTATGTAAGTTGTCCTTTCAAAAGTAAACCATTTTTCGACTATTTTGCATACACCTTAATTAGTTCTGATGACAATACAATGTCTAATACTCAATATTGTAATTAAAACTTAAAATTTAAGCTTGTTTTTAAAAATATGTATTTTTTAAATTACTTAGTTTTTTTTTGTGTAGTTTGTGAACAAGGGAATTAGCACCAGAGTATAACGAATCTTTTGTTATGTCTATGAGACGTTAGTTTACGTCTGTAGCCCATACGTTCTCGCATAACGTAACTTACAATGTTACCTAAATGCTATCGGCTCGTGGAATACGTCAGTTGTTATGAAAAACTATAGTTTTTATCAAATAATGTATCTCCATGACGTTATATCGATAAAATCGTTCGATATTGTGTTGTTTTTATTTCGGTGTATTTTTAAATCTATAATCTTTAAAGTTTATTTACTTATTTGATATCAAGTTTAATCGTGCTTGGTTTGTTTGTAATATTCTTTATTCCCTCATATCTTGCAAACCACTCGTTGGATTTCTTTCATTAAGGTACTGTTAGGGCGCTTTCAATTTATGCGTTTCTTGGCGGCCTGCTGCGGTGCCGAAGCAGTGCGTTAGACGTACAGCGCACGGACGATCCTCTTTTTTCATACAAAACGCACGGTGCGGCAACAGTGCGGCCGCCGGTACCACGAAAGCTCGACAACCGGATATATGTATAACGTCCGTTACTCCGTTGCCGCACCGTGCGTTTTGTATGAAAAAAGAGGATCGTCCGTGCGCTGTACGTCTAACGCACCGCTTCGGCACCGCAGCAGGCCGCCAAGAAACGCATAAATTGAAAGCGCCCTTAGATTCTTCTCATCATTATATATCACTCCTGAGTTACCCATCTCTACTATAATACGTGATGCGTCTTTTTATTACTTGTATAGTGCAGTGCAAACTGACATCTTCTATCGCAGTAGCAAGCTGACGAGGGTACTGTCTCTCCAATTAAGTCAATTTATGCTTTATTGACTGGGTCTTTGCACTAGCGAGGACGAGTGAGCTATGTTTAGCTATGTGTTTGCTAGTGAAGTACTAACGCGGTGAGGGATAGTCTTTTTATACGATTTGGTGTCTGCCTTGTTGGTCTAGAGGTCACAAAGCTCGACTGCTGAGCATCAGGTCTTGGGTTCGATTCCCAGGTTGGGCAAAGCGTTAATAAGTTTTTCTATCGGTAGCAGTCTCTGAGTCTGGATTTGTACCCGGATGATAGCAATAGGCTCGCCCCTATTACATTGAACTTAAACATAACTGGCAAAATATGGGTGTACTAATGTTTACACCTCTGCCTAACCCTTTGAGGATTACAGGCGTCATGTTATGTTTAGTATTAATGGTTAAACGTTGAAGCATCTCAGTATTGAATAGTTCAAAACAAATGGTCTATGTGACATTTATATGCTTTTATCTTGACGATGTTTCGGCTGAGTGCCAAATTCCGCATACTTTTAGGTGGAAGGCATTCTGACTTAAAATTATGAGGCCGAGAGAAAAGAAAGTTGGAGAACATGACTAGGCTGTCGCCAGGGCCGGATTATACCTTAAGCAGCAGGCCTCGCGTCGGGAAAGGGCCGGAAACCAGAAAAAATTCGATGATCTATGAATAAAACGATTCGAAAAATAAAGAGTTATATTTCTTTCATTTATTTAAGTAATAGTGTGATATAAAATAAAAATAGGAGCGTAATAGCCGTTACGGGTCGTCAGAAGCTTGAAAGTCTGACAACCAGTCTTACCTAGGGGTATCGTATTACCCAGTTACTGTGTTGTGGAGGTCAGATAGGCAGTCGCTCCATGTAAAATACTGGTATTCAGCTGCATCCGGTTAGACTGGAAGCCGACTCCAACATAGTTGGGAAAAGGCTAGGCAGATAATGATGAGCAGCGTAATCTCTAAATAGTATAAAACTAACTCGCTTCACCGCCTGTACGCTTAGATCTTTTAAAGTTTTAAACCACGCAACGGATTTTAATGCGGTTTTCATCAATAGATAGAGTGATTCAAGAGGAAGGTTTATGTATCTATCTATATTGTACCCGAGCGAAGTCTGATCGAGGCGCTAGTTATTGATAAAAAGTTGAGGTAGACAACTTTTTGGAAGTTAAAAAAAGGTAAGAAACCCCGAGATATTCATTGCCTATCGGCCCCATCATGGTGAACGCTCAGTCAAAACTCTTAAACGCGCATCTTATATGCCAATTACAATAATTTGCCATCAACAAATAAGGCCTCAGAAACACAATAGAGTTAAAAGAACTGCCTTGACACAGATGTGTACAATGAAAATGGCCATACACCAATTGAAAGAAATAAACGGTTTGATTGAGACCTTATGTGATATGCTGATCAATTAGCGAAGGTTGAATCTGTCGCAGAATCAGGTACGTACACGGTACATGCATACATAGATACATAAACTCACGCCTTTTCTAATGGGGGTAGGCACATCGATCCTTACATACTCCTTTCGCCTCATCTACGTTCATACATCCCGTCATACAAGCACGCCGGTTACGAGTACTGCGCACCTGACCTTTCTAAAGAACCTCACCAATAAGGTCAGTGTAAGTCTTCCTAGGGCGACCCCTCCCTGCGTTGCCACTCACTAGGTACATGAGGTATAAATAACATACTAAACATCACGCCTGTAATCCCTGGGTTAGGCATAGGTGTACCCATTAGTACACCCACATTTCGCCAGTTATGTTTTAGTCCCGTGTAATAGAGAGCGAGTCTATTGCCATCAACCGGGCACAAATCCAGACTGCTTCTTTGGTCTAGCTGAGCATGAGGTCTCGTTTTCGATTCCCAGGTCGGGCAAAATGTTATTGGGTTTTTCCATTAAGAATTTCTCAGTAGCAGCCTTTTTTTTTGGGACAAGCCCGCCAACCCTTTTCCTACCCACTGCAACTCCTGAAAGCCAGAATCAACAGTGGAGGCCAACAGAAAAGCGCCGAGGCAATGAAGCTCGACGAGTCCCAGAGAAACGATCAGCAGCTTCGGGAGTCTGGAGTATAGTTTCACTCAACTGCAAAAATATGTAGTTTTTACGCTTAGAATTGTTGCTAAAATGGCCATTACTAAATCCAAGTATCAAATAAGTACTGCACAATGCCGTCCTAAGCGTAAATACGAAATAAACTTACGACGCCATTGTTGTGTTTTGTTTCAACATCTCTAATTACTCAATCGCACTTTGTGAATACCGTGAAACGTCACTGGTTTTGTGCATTGAAATATAGGCCGCCATCTTAGACAGTTGACAGTTTTTGGAACTGTGTCAAGAAAATGATGGAAAGAATTGTAAGAAGCAATCTTTCCGTGCATCTTTGATTATTTATTTATTTATTCTAGATTAGTGTACAGATGATAATTAAAAAGAAAATACCAGCTTAATGTTAATTGTCCAACTACAGGGCAAAAGAACACAGAGAAGGCACGAGCATTGATCACCACGCTGGCTCAAGGCGGATTGGCGATTCCAAAGCACTGCACTATAATATAGGTACAATCTGTGAGTGTACCTATATTATAGTGTGAGTTATGACGATTCTCCATGACAAATTAGAAAAACAATCAATGACTTTAAAAAACCCAAGATTTGCTTTCAAACACCATAAAATCCAAGTTAGAAATGTATTTCCCCTAACATAATGATTCTCCGTATGCATAAAGACTTTACTAATAGCATCTCTTACATCGTTATTAGCCTTGAATCTAACGAGGTGAGTTAAAAAAAACAAAATTATCATACTAATTTGTGTGTGGCGAACTTATTAATAGTCTTATCTTAACGTGTTCTAGAAAAATCTAATATTATAGGCTAAATGTGGGTGTACTAATGAATATACACCTCTGCCTTACCTCTGGGGGGATTACAGGCGTGATTTTATGTTATAATATCAATTTTGAACGGCTGGAGCTCGCAGTACGTGCCAAACAGAGACGTACCGAGCAAGATAGCACTATGTACATAATAATATTTACAGACAGACACAGTACCTACACATCTACATGTTTGACTAAACCATAATAATTAAAATTACACACAAAAATATCCGTCCATTTTCAGTTAACAGTGAAAAGAGTGTCCGTGGAGTTTCTTGCTCGTTCTTCTCCGTAGAACCTACCTACGTTTTGGAACGAGCAACTAGCTTCAACCACCTTCAACTTTCTGACTAACTGACCGACTGCTTGTCAATATTAATCAATTGAAGTACTTTTCAAAACCTGTCAAAACGCGATTCTCCCATGGATTTTGTATGGCAAAATGCAACTGTCACGTTTCTTTTGTGCAAAACTGCAAACTCAATTTGAGGTACCTATCTATTTATTTATTCAAAAGCAATTAAAAATCAACTTTTACAGTTAATAGATAATTACTTAATCAGGTTTTCAGGGCTAATATAAAGTGTTTCTTTATAGAAGTTATGTCTTGGAATTATTAGTTAATGATTTCAACCCAATTTCAAAGTGTCTGTAAATGTTCTAATTGAAATAAATGCTTTGATTTTAACTTTAAGTACAATTTTGTTTACCAAACCACGATTATCGTAATCTCACATACATACTTATTCTATTTATAAAAAAACCCTAAGTAAACAACATAATATTACATAACATTATATCAATAAAAAAACCGATAACGTTACCGAAAATAAATTGGAAACGTATACGAGCGTACTTCACTATAGGAGTGTACAGCCGCTGTCCTATTTGACCAGGCACAGAGCGGCAACGTCGCCTTTCTCTTCGAGGCAGACATGTTGTTTTTATTAGGTACTGCGAGTCTGTGACACTTACTTAGTACTTAGTTGTAACATGATTTTTATGATCTGCTAATGGTTCTGATTCCCTTGTTCACAAACTAAACTAAAATTAGACCATTTATATATTTTTCTACCTATCTAATAAAACAAGAAAGGGGCGGAAATAAATTAGACCTGTCATTTTTAGTTAATCTGAAATTTCCATGCAATTATTAGTTGACATGTCAGAACGCATTGACTAAAAACACGGAAAAGTTCAAGGCAAAATCAATTTGACATCTCTAACTGAGTTTTAGGATGTCACCGTCCTTTTCTTTTGCTGTATGTTAGAAAGAGATGCCAAATCCTCTAATTTTAGTGTAGGTAGTTTGTGAACAAGGGAATCGGCACCAATGTCTTAAACGGTGTAAAAAGACACGAAAGAAGGATGTTACTTGTTCTTCTTATCATTGCGATCGGTTTTTTTGTTTGGGACCATACCTGAGAAACCTCACGGAAATATTGAATTAAATTTTTATAACACAAACATAACACCACGCATGTAATCTTCGAATGGGTGTACCCATTAGTACACCCACATTTCGACAGTTATGTTTTTAAGTCCCATGTAATAGGGGGGCGAGCCTTTCGCCATCAACCGGGCACAAATCCAGACTCCGAGAAAAACCTAATAACACTTTACCCGACCTGGAAAACGAACACAAGACCTCATGCTTAGCAGTCGCGCTGTGCAACCACTAAACTACTAATATTTTATATTAGTCTGAAATCGCCAATCCGCCCTGAGCAAGGGTAGTGATCAATGCTCGTGCCTTCTCTGTATGAGAAGAGGCCTTTGCCCTACAGTGGGACAAAATACCTCTGGTATTTTTATTATTATTAAATTCGGTCAAACCCTTTTGTTTCTTCGAGAAATCCTCATGGACTGCCTCCGTCTCGGGGAAGGCGGAGAGGTGTGTCGGAATCCTGTCGACTAAAGCCCCATAGTGTTCCTCCGACTACCTTCTGCCGTGGCACGAAGGTTGCTCTGAGCATTCGTCCGCACCGAGGCAGGTATTGACCAGCCACCACCACAAGGCGGGTCCCGTCATCAAGTCTGTCAAAATCTATACTTAAAAAATGCTTTGTCCTGAATGACTGACTGACAGATCAACGCACAGCCTAAACCGCTGATCGTAGAGACCTGAAACTTGGAGGGTGTGTTCTTTGTATGACGTAGGCATCCGATAAGAAAGGATTTTCCAAATTTCAGCCCCTAAGGGGATGAAACAGGGGTCCAAAGGTTGTATGGAGAAATCAACTATGACGCGGTCGAAGACGCGGGCAGAAGGGATGACAGCTCAGTAGCTCGATCTAGGAAATTTTTTACAGAATAGGATTACTGATAAAGATAAATGATTATAATTTATACCTAGTACAGTTTATTAATTTTGAAATAAAACCGATGAGGAAAACCGTCTATCACGGAAGCAAGACCTTCCTTGTTCGTAAGGCAAACGTTTACTTCCTGCAAAATGGCGTCTTATGACAGTTTGCGCGCCAAAATAGTAGGTATGTATGACTAGCTTTTGGAGCATTTTTTTTTTGCGGCTACTTTATTATGATTCTAAATCTATACTAATATTATAAAGCTGCAGAGTTTGTTTGTTTGTTTGTTTGTTTGTTTGAACGCGCTAATCTCTGGAACTACTGGTCCGATTTGAAAAATTCTTTCAGTGTTAGATAGATTAGTTATCGAGGAAGGCTATAGGCTATATACCATCACGCTACGACCTACGGGAGCGGAGCAGTAACCAAAGACGCGGGTGTAACCGCGGCGGACAGCTAGTTAAATTATAAAATCAGCTATTTGCCAATGAAAGTCTCGTCAAAATCGGTTTAGCCATTTCAGAGATAAGCCGGAACAAGCAAACTGGGCACAAAGTGACAGACAGACAGCCAAAAAATTGTGTTTTTTTCGTATTTTTTAAAGTTGTCATTTTAAAACTTCGTTGTTTAGTTTATGGGCCTTATCATACTAGCGGATTGCGAGCGTCCTCAAAGCACGTTTTCATTGCGTGTTTGTAGTCCGTCCCGCCTACAAACACGCAATGAAAACGTTGCGAATTCGCCTCGCGTCCGCGAGGTCTCCGCTGTGCAGCCGCGGCGTGTTCGCGACGCATTCGCTGCGCGCCCGCTCCGCCCCGCAGCCGCTCGCAAACCGCTAGTGTGATAAGCCCTAAGAGCCATAATATGTCATGCATTTTATTGATTTTTTATTGTTTTTTTTTGACATTACAGACAGGAACTTTAATGATTGTATTTATTTGTAAAAAATATAAAGGGTTTCATAGAAACTGGTCCACATTTCTGACAATGGGACATTATATTATGTCCAGAAGGCAGATTACACAATAATTGTTTCATATCACAAACTTGCGTCAGATTTGACGTATACTGAAATGATGGCGAAACTAATTTAGTCGCGAGCAAGTTCGCTCTTAAGTGCTCGTTCACTATATTATGAATCATTGAACTCTAGTGCCCGATAATAATCAGATTAAAATGTGTGTCGTAAGCCGTTTCATGTGGTTTACACGTTGTGTTAGTCATTTAGTTTACGCTTAGTAAGTCGGCCATCTTGTGTATTTATGAAAGAAAAGAGAAAAAAAACTGTTTTGAGGCGAAAATGAAGCACATACCACATAAAAAAAATTGTATACTTAAGTACAAAAACAAAAAAAACTAGTTGGTTGATTGTTGGTATGACAGAGAAGTCTCATGGTATGATTTTGTACAACACGAAAAAATCAATTTTTTGTCTGTCTTTCTATTTCGGGCGAATCTCCAAAAAGGGTAGGACAACTTAGGATAATATTATAGGCATAAAAAGAATTACGGTCCCACACAAAAAATAACTGTCATTCGGTGGACGATTACTATTCCAAAAAATCCTTATTGCAGTTTAAAACTTATCCTTTCATTTTTAAAAACCCATTTATATACTTGAAGACCCATAACAACGCGAACGAAGTCGCGAGCACAAACGAGTCATAAATAATACTTAACGTTGTTTTGTTACGTAATAGGTTTGACAATAATAGTTATAAATAATCTCCGTTCAATGCCCTCTGTGGGCCGTTGCATTCTGTAGATGCATGCGAACAACTTCAAGTAATAGAGAACCAAGAAGTCTGTTTGTAAACGAAAACCAATAAAAAGTCTGCTTATTTAAAAATCGCGTTCAAGCGTTTCGTTTGTTGTCGTTGGTCACAATACAATAGAAAAATAACCTTACATGCTTAGTAATAAGACTCAATTTCAAACAGTCAAATCATTGAAAAACCGACAAAATTAAGTTGCTCGTTTTAATAACAGCTATGCTTTCGCGTAGTAACGCTTAGTATTCGTTTCGTTGTGGACTAGTGAGTGCGTTGGTGAATTTTGTCATTCGTGTTTCGGCTTAAATAAGCTAAATTCTTCTTTCACTGATGTCGATTACGATTCGGGTTTACAAGAACACGATATTGTGTTCTTTTTGATGTAGAAATGGCGCAGCGCTGTGCGTTAGCCGTTATGGAACGAAATGTTTTGTATTGAACTGGCTATAATGGCGGTGCGGCGGCGCGCTGCGAGCGGCGTAAACCACTAGCCTGTGCCTCCAAAATATTATTATCTTGCCGCGGTTTACTAGCATACATGTTTTACTGCTTATCACGCTAACGTTTTTCGTTATTGTTAATTATGTGACATAGAATCGGTCTGCTTCGGTATACAACTTTTGTAATTCGTTTTGTAAAAACCCATGTTACCAGATGTAAATAAATAAGTATGTTTTCTGACGTCAGTGAAGGGAGAAAGGTAGTCATTAGTTTGTAAGTTTATCTTTTTAATTAGTGAGTCAAAAATATTGAGTGTGAACAATATTATAGTAGAAAATGGGCAACAATGAGTTATGGAGATATTTTGACAAACATCCGGACGAAAAAAATAAATTAGCTGATTGTAATTTATGTAAAAAACAGCTATCATATAAAACGACAATTACCAATCTAAAACAGCATTTGAAGCTTAAACACGCCAGTTCTTATAACAGCTTAATGGAGCATAAGGTCTCCAAGTCTACTTCAATGGCACCGTCAACATCGAGAACAAGAAATAGAGATTCAACTGTGTGGCTTTACTTTAGTAGACATGATCAGGAAAATAAAATCGCTGAATGTAAAATATGTAAAAGCAAACTATCGCATAAAACAACTATTACGAATTTGAAACAGCATTTGAAGACGAAACATGCAAGCGCGTTTACCGAGTTTCTTGAACAAGGGGAGGCTGCGGTAGTGACAGATACGACTTACTGTGATGATGGGTCCTCATTGGAATCAGGTACACAATTTTTTTTGTAACTAAATTCCTGTCTGAAATTGTCACGTAAGGAAAAGCGTTATACTCCAAGCGACCTTCCCTCTCTTTCTTTTTTATATACGGGTGTGTTTTGTGCGTGCGTGTATCGCAGCAAGCATTGTGCTCGGCCAGCTGTATAACCTCATCACACTTTTTTTTAATTACCTACTTTAAATGGGATTTAGTATTGTGTGATGTGTCATTATTGCAATTTTATAACTTCATTATACAGATTCACACACAGGGGGTTTCCCTGACATACTCGCCATATGGTTGCGCTATTGGAAAGCTCTTTTACATACCTACTTCATCTTATTTTACTTCTAAATGCGAAATTTTTGAATGAATGTTTGTTAGGTAGGTACTCAATTACGACAAAACTGCTGAGCGGATATAGATAAAAATTGGCACAGAAATAGATTATAGACTGGAGTAGCACACAGGCTACTTTTTCTCCCGGAAAAAATTACGGTTCCCATAGAATAATACCTATATTTCGACTTATAATCTATTCATTATCTTGACAGATAAAGGGTTACCAAGTTTTGACAAAAAAAAAGATAGTGAGGTGGTGTAAGAATGAAAGAAATTGAATGAACTTAAATAATGTACTTAACTTGGTATTAAACCATTCTTATCATTCGTTCCTTACGCAAAATCGTTCACTACCCCAACACTATTAGTTGTAGGTTGTTGTATGGTAACATTATTTTTCTTTCAACTGTCAAGTTACTGAATAGAATCAAAAGTCGAAATATATATTTTATCAACTGTGACGCGAAGTCGCGAGCAGATGCTAGTGACGTAAATTCCTTACGCTACTCATATTTGGAAGTTTGGAGCGTGGCCACACGTGAGATGTTTTAAAACAGCATTACGTTAGTCAGTTTTATTTATAATACTAAGTGGAGGAGTTAGTTGAAAACATGACGCAGAAATCAGAATGCAAAAATAATACTGTATAGGAAAACGTCATAATCTAGAACGCGAAAATTAAGAGGCATCTACATAGATATACTTACGTGGTTATGATTTAAACTCTACCATAGAGGTTTACCTTTTGAGATGTCCTTTACTTCTCAATGTATTATATCTGTCAGAACGTGGCTCGTCCGCCATTTTGAGTATTGAGATTTAAATAATAATTTACTTATTCTTTTTTGATAATAAAATAAAGCCTATTAAAGCACTCAGGGATAATGTAGCTTCCTATTTAACGGTATCTATAATTTTCAGAATTTTACTAGAAGTTTCGAAGATTTCCGTAATCTAACAAAAAAAACGAGCAAACTCTTCTTCGGCTTTATAACATTAGCATAGATAATACCACTGTTAGGACTCCTAACAGTTGTTACATGACTGACTGAGCGATAAAACATAAAAGTCGTAGATACGTTTTTTTATTACTGCTCCACTTTCGTGGATCGTAGCGTGATGTTACAAATCTTCAAATCTTATACTAATTCCACACAAATCTGGCTATTAAATGCGAAAAGTTCTGGAGATTAGATCCATGGCCAAAAGGCATTGATTAACTTAGTATGGACTAGCGGCGTCATGTTATTTTTCAGTGGCCACTAATAATTATTATCTTACTTTGTTGTGCTGTGTTAAGTACACATATATAAGTTCAATTATTTTTATCCTAACTTATATCGAAGTTGAGATATTTGCATTTGAAGATTTTAAAAATGTCGTCAATATAAAAACTTCAATTACTGTCCTGCGTACAGAAATCTTAGATATGTTTTTGAAGGTTGTTTTTAGAGATTGACTTTACTGTTTCACGACCATGTGTCAATGTTACGTTACTTTTGGGTCTTGGGAAATAATAAAGACACATTACCTCGTTGTAGAGCAAGAAGTCATTAAGTGCAAAAAGGTAGTTTCGTAATAGTGTTTTAGAGACTTTTTGTTTTTTAATTCGAAATAACACATTAACACTTATAGTTACAAAAAAAAGTACTATAGCATGACGCGCCCCTCCATATTACTATTTCAATGTGTGTAGCCATATCCATATGAAAGAGTTTCTATGTAGTTGTAGTCTTCAGTAGCAGGCGCCAGATTTGTTGGTCAACTAATCATAACTAGCAAGACCGCACAAGACAACGCACGTGTCATTTTCATAGAGTATGTCAGTGCAGCGCCATACTAATAATAATGAGTAATTAATGACGCCGCTAGTCGAGCAACAAATCGCTGATTTGTTTTTGTTTCGAGAGCCGGCTCAGTACGCACACATTGTGAGTTTGTTTGTACGCACACGTTGATACTTTCACAAATACTTTCAAACGTTTTGAATTTGTGGAGGGGCGCGCCATGTTATAGTAGTTTATCTTTAGGTTGCGGTAAGTAGGTAATTACTAAAAATAACCTCAGAACCTTAAAAGGATTTATAAGAATATATATTGAAAAAGGCGTGAGTTTATGTATGTATGTAAGAATATATAGGTATAATAACTTCTTCGTGTTTAATGAGCTATCAAAACCAAATATCTCCGTTCCGATATGGTTTAGAGAAATGTGTCCATATTAGCTTTTGATCGTATTATTCTGATCTTTCAAAATATCTAAGTTTCATTAGTGGCCATCCAACTTCAAAATGACGCCACTTTTACGCAAACCCCTTTGACAGGAAATAAAATACAATGTGCACAGTGTGTATTGGCAGATTCCCTCTCCGCCAGTCAGACGGACGCTTTGATCAACGTAGCAATATCAGATTTAGATAAATGATTCAACAGTATGGCGTGAAATAAACAAGACAATTTTAGATTCTCATCGTGAGTGTTATAATGAAATTACGTGGGATGACGAAATTTATAATGCGTGCAACAAACATTTTCATGCGCCATGTTTTTTTTAAGAACTGTCAGATTTTCGCGCCAAATGTGTCAAGTCTTGCGTCTTTGGTTGTCTTTGCTGTTTAAAGATTAAATTATTTTGTAAAAATCCAGTATCTCTACATAGTATGAAACAAAGTCGCTTTCCACCGTCTGTACGCTTGAGATCTTTAAAACTACACAGCGGATTTTAATGCGGTTTTTATCAATAGGTAGAGTGATTCAAAAGGAAGGTTTGTTGTAGTACAGACCTACGTATATGTAGTTAGTATCTACATTGCACCCGTGCGAAGCCGGCGCGAGTCGCTAGTGTACTATAAACTTTTATTATTTTTCACGTTTTCACGATAAAATATTTACATTTCCGCTTCCATAAAGAGGCGAAGATTAAAAACAAACTTCCTTGCATTGAGTTATAATGTACTACGTACTAGAGAAGCTATCTCAAACAAAAGATGGGCGCACTTGATGACAGCGGGGCATGCGCGGGACAAGCGGGGGGTGTTATGTTCTCATAGATAACAATCAATGCGTGCAGATGCGACATAATTTTATTATTCTGCCTACTTGTGTACCTACTCAAAGAATAAATAAAAAAGTATTTATGCTGTAATAATATTTTAATTTCCTCTAAGTAATATAAGTTTAGTTAGTTTCTGCCGTTTTGTGAATAATCTGAAGGTAACCACGTTTCTTCGCTGCGATTATTCTGAACATCCATGATTCTCTTGTTTCATGACACCGCCGAGGAAACCTTTAAATCCAAATAATAATAAAAAAATATTAATGTTATTGTATTAACATTATTATCGTGATTTAAAATTAATATTTTACTGCCCTTAATTAGGTATGTAAACTTATACGTCGATAGTGTCAAGTCTGCGCATACAAATGTTTTACTCTTTGACATTCACGTAAACATGGCCGCCGCGCCGGCGCCGCCGCGGTGACGCGTTGTAATTGAAAAATTATAATTAAAAATTAAGCGTGTTTTAAACATAATTAATGAACTTACTGGTGAAAAGTCACTCCTTGACTTTTATTTATGTTTCTGGAGTTATTTGTACAGTATCTCAATACGCACGAAGGCTTAATATAAAAAACAAAACTTCACTCAAATGTGTCACGTTGCAGCAAACGCTCGGCATAGACTAAGTGAGTTGGAGTGCGTGCGCTCTAACTCGTGTTACAAACAATCGAGTTGAGGTGTCTTCTCTAGTACGTAGTACATTATAACTCAATGCTTCCTTGTAGAATATTGTCGGATTCAGCATTCTGTGGACACAGGTTCTTAACCAAAACCAATTAAAAAAACGATTAACAATCATCATTCATATTGATCAACAAACAATGCAATATCGTAACATCACCTCGATGCATAAACAAAACGTATATAACCTTACTCTTTGTCACACTATAATCACCGTTACCTTTTTAGCAATAAAGACGAAAATGGTATGAATATTTCGATGCGTGTCGCATCAACAATAATTATGGCATTGACGTCGTCTTTTACATGAAAAGCTTCTTTATATCTTAAGGAATAGAGATGTTATTGGTATGAAATGTGTTGTATTGCGTTTAGTATCAACAATGATGGTTAAGCTGCCCTTGTCGTAGGTCATTGACTTGTACTAGAATTATCGTGACGTCCTCGGCTCCTCCTATTCACTTGGCAAGTCTCCAGAAACTATTTTCTTTGATTAAATCTTACTGGGTATTTATCTAATGTATGAATTACTGATTAATTTGTTTATTCTGTGGATTGAACCATAGATCTTGCTGTTGACAGTTTGACAGTAATTTTGGCGCGAAATAAAACGCGTTTCGAATTTTTTTTGAATAAACACGAACGGGTTTTAGTCAGTAAGAGTCTGACACTACGCCTAGAGCGGAAGAAGTCATGTAAGTAATGATTTCCCATCCTTTAAAAAAAATTCCTAAAAATCCTTCAGTTACCAAGCTGCCCTGCCAAATATGTAAATCTAAATCGGTCCGTGCTTTAGCCGTGAAAACGTACAAAACAAACAAATTACTCACTAACGTAATTTTAACACATAATCCCAGAGTGGATTTTGTTTGCAAAACCAGGTTTGAGATTATGTCAAAAAATCTTTATCTGTAGGTACATAGTATAAAAAAAACAAAGTCGCTTCCCGCCGTCTGTTCTTACATTAATATTTTTTAAACCACGCAACGGATTTTAATGCGGTTTTCATCAATAGATATTAGAGTGATTCAAGAGGAAGGTTTATGTGTCTACATTGCACCCGTGCGAAGCCGGGGCGAGTCGCTAGTTTAGAATAAATAGTTACAAAAGAATCTTATTGACTAGTCTCTACTACAAAGTGCATTAGAATACAATTTCTCTATGGTAGGAAAGTGATTTAAGAGAAGAACATAAAAGTATTTCCAATCCAGTACCTACATAATATTGGAACAGTTAAAAATAACAGTTATTAATATCAAATCCAAATCAATTTCGGTCATCAAGAATAAAATGTCCATTTCAAAAGATAGAGATAATTCCTCAGATCTTCATTTTTAGCATATAAGCTATTTATGCTAAAAATGAAGATCTGAGGAATTATCTTTGGAGTTCTGACAGCAGAAAGCGTTATTTATACTAATAATACTTATAATAAAGCTAAAGATTTTTATTCGTTTGTTAGTTGGTTAAAACGCGCTAATCTCTGGAACTGCAAGTTGGATTAAAAAATATTTTTGTCTATCAGATAGTCAGATTCTTGGGGAGTAGTATTGGTCATAAAACATCACGCTACGGCCCACAGGATCGGAGCAGTAACTAATTAAAACCACGCGGACGTATAATAGTCGCTAGCCGAGGCCAGTTTCAAATACTTAAGGATACTCAGAAACCCAAACCCAAGCTTGTCTTAACAACAGTCACCTGTCTGTTTTCCAACTTTCCAAGATAATTATAACATCAGTAAGCATCGTACGACGTCGCGTCATCGGCGCGTGACGTGAAGTCAACGTCAGACGTCACGTAATGACACTAGTTTCGTAACAAAGAGTTATAGTGCGCCCAGTATTTCGTAGCTAGTGACCTACAGTACCTAATAACGACACGTTGAGCTTAGGAGAGGGACCGACGTATAGGTAAGAGTGACATAACAGATGGCGCTGTGCAAAGCTGATTTTTCTTCTAAAACTCGTGCCAAATGTCAACTGCAAAGGAATAAACTAACTAAAAAAATATTTTGAAAAACAAGCTTTAGTTTAAAATTATTACCATACTAGCTTTTGCCCGCGACTTCGTCCGCGTATATGTCGGTTATCGCGGACGCAGACGAAGTCGAAGTCGAAGTCGAATAAAAAGTAGCCTATGTCCTTTGTTGGGGTTCACACTTACCCTGTACCAAATTTCACTCAAATCGGTTACTTTTAGGCGTGAAGAAAAGACAGACAGACAGACAGAAAGACAGACAGACAGACAGAGTTACTTTCGCATTTATAATATTAGTTAGGATTGAGTATTGGACATTGTATTGTCACCAGAACTAAAGGTGTTACATGCAAAATTTCAGCTCAATCGGATACCAACAAATGGTCGAAAAATGGTTTGCTTGTGAAAGGACAACTTTCATAGGATGAACAGTGCAAGCTAAATAAAAGCTTGTAAAAAAAGATTAAAGTGGCTTGTTCTTTCATCATCATTATAAACTCCTGCCTTTGATGGTTCATCATAATACCTGCGTAATATTGGCTAAATTGTGAAAGCCTGATGAAAAGTTGAAGTGGAAGTATAATAACATTGTAAACAGTAGGTATTTGCCTGACCACAACGAAGCTAAAAGATTAAAATGAAATATTTATTGACTGACCTCAGTAACCTTTAAGAAAACCAGATATTGCACGACTGAATATACAATAAATGCTAGATGCTCATCTGCATGATATAACGCTACAATTAAATACCGGATTGTGGTTTCCTCAGAGCGATATTGGTCGGAGGTGATTTGTTAATCCGAGTCTTTATTTAACATAATTTCGCCAGTTATGTTTAAGTCCCATGTAAAAGGGGGCGAGCTAATAGCCATCAACCGGGCACAAATGCAGACTCCGAGGCTGCTACTGAGAAATTCCTATTAGTAAAACCCAATAACGCTTAATCCGACCTGGGAATCGAAACCAAAACCTCATGCTCAGCAGTCGCAGTTCCGCAGTCTTTATTTCGTGTATGAAAATGTCATCTTTTCCATTTGGTTGATTTCTGGGGCAGTAGTAAGGGTAATTCGGACTGCATCGGACCAGAACTAGGCGGTTGTCCTTAGTACATGAGTTGTGGGGGTCTTGATTTCATCTATATTAATCCATACACATTTTTATTTATTTATTTATTTTTTACAACAACACCACTACCATTACAGGTTACCCTAAATCGGCAGCGTGGCCTTAACAATATTTTACAATATTAAAAACATATAATATGCAAGGTAATTTTTGTGAACTCATTCAGAGAACAGGAAAACAAATCTAACCTCTCCGCAATTTCGTTTAGAGTATGCAAGGCGCGCGTCATTGGTGCTTTACCCAGCAGGTTGGTCCGGCCGCGAGGCACCGCCAGTAACCGCGGTCTTCGTCGCCGCGACACGTAATTATCCGGCACATTCAGACACACATCTTTTAGCACACCAGGGTTGTTTTTAGGGTTCCGTACCTCAAAAGGTAAAAACGGAACCCTTATAGGATCACTTTGTTGTCCGTCTGTCTGTCTGTCTGTCTGTCTGTCAAGACCTTTTTTCTCAGGAACGCGTGGAGGTATCAAGCTGAAATTCATATCAAATACTCAAGTCTATGGTCTCTTGGAGCTGTGAAAAAATCAAACTTCTAAGTCAACGCGATCAAAAGATACTCCCGTTTATGCCGCAAATTTTCGACACTCGCAAGGGAATCAAAACCTACAGGGTACTTCCCGTGAACTCAGAATCTTGAAATTTGGTATGAAGCAACGTCTTATAGCAGAGATATAGGAAAAATTGCGAAAAGTATAAATTTTTAGTTACATCATATAATAAAAATATTTTTAATAATTTTAAACTTACTACCCCTTTCCTCATGAACGCGTAGTGGTATTATATTGAAATTCATATCAAATACTCAAATCTATAATACCTTTAAGCTGTAATAAAATCAAACTTCTATGTCAACGCAATCAAAAGAAACAGGAATTAAAACCGCATATTTTGAAACTCGCCACTACTCGCAAGGGAATCAAAACCTACAGGGTACTTCCCGTGAACTCAGAATCTTGAAATTTGGTACGAAGCAACGTCTTATAACACAGATAAAGGAAAAATTGCGAAAAGCATAAATTTTTAGTTACATCATATAATAAAAATATTTTTAATAATTTTAAACTTATTACCCCTTTACTCATGAACGCGTAGTGGTATTATATTGAAATTCTTAACAAATACTCAAGTCTATAATATCTTTAAGCTGTAACAAAATCAAACTTCTACGTCAACGCAATCAAAAGATACAGCAATTAAAGCCGCATATTACCGCCGCTATTAGCCGCTATTATACTGTGAAGGAATACTTGAATGAAAGACTGTAATACAATGTGTCGTTTTGCATCCTCGTCAAATTCAAGGAGGTAACTATGCTAGTGATTCTAGACCCGAATCAATAATAAAATAGGTAGGTGTTTTTTTTTTAATGTTTTCTTATTTACGGAAATCAGTAAACCACCCCGGTGAAAATGCGGCCCATCTTAAGACTAGGTTTAGGATCGCTGACCGCGCGCACACACACAAAGAATCGCAAACGATAAAACCACAACACAATAGACGCCGCGCGCGCACCCCTCTTCCCTGTGGTGCCCCACTCCCGCGCCCGGGCTGCCGGCGGGCGCAGAGCAAAAAAAATTTTAAATTAGTTCAAGTGATTTCGCCGCCGGCCGTGAGTGTATCGCAAATTTCGCTCCTTGGGTGCGCTCTTGCTTCGTGAATGAAACGTGAATTATGTGATTGTGATGCCATCAGTGGAGACATCCGGATGTTCGCAGAACGGTTTCCCAATAGGGAACCGCCAACGCAGAGCGTTATGCTGTCTGCTACACAGAGACTGCGGGATTTTCGGCAGTTTGACGTAGGTACCCCGACATGCTCAAGCTCGCGGCAGTGAAGGTCTGCCTGTCGCCTTGCAGGAAGATATCCTGGAGTACTTCCAGCGAGAGCCACAGGCAAGCACACAAAAATACCTACTAAGGTAGGTATTTTTGTCGGTCCTCAGCCCGTTAAAGTAGGAAGGGAAATTTAAAATCAACCAATTTAATCTACAAATAAAAACAAAATCATTACTAATAATTAGGTACTCATAAATCATGAATTTACCTACAATGCGCCCAGAGCGTCCCGCCGCCGCCAGCAAGTACCTAACCAAAATCCCGCGCTCACAACAAATAAATGTGCCACAGCCTAGCAAAACGTCTCCGGTTGTACCTAAATCCTAGTAGGTATGTATTCTTAGCAAAATCGGTAGATTTGCAATAAAACAGAATAAAGCAAAATGGCAAAACTAACATTTTATCAATCAGCTGATAACGTGGATAAGTAGATAAATCCTAGTACGTAGGTATTCTTAGATCTTAATAATAAAAACAAGTGTTATTAATTAACATCTAAGGTTAATAAAATCTGCAATTTGCAATAAAACGTAATAAGCAAAACTAACGTTTTATTAATCAGCTGACCGTAGATCATACTCACGACAATAGCACAACAATAGGGCGTGAACTTTTCTTGGACGCGCATAGCATACCTACGCATGTGATACACTCACGCACACAGAGACAATTGGCGCTAAAGCGCAGAGAGTGATTCTCCAATTTCAACTTATGGATTATTCTGAAATTCGATTAAATTTTAACAACTAATAAAAAAGGGTGTTATTATTATTGTTCAGGTCTCGTAATTTTAATTGATTATTTATGACTTTTATGACAACCTCCTGAATTTTGACGAGGATGCAAAACGACATATTGTATATATTTTAGACTATAAGATAACTAAGACTATAAGATATTTTTAATTATTTAAATATTATATAACTACTAATTGAATTATTTATGTTATTGTTGTTAACTGTTATGATTGTAATGATTTAATTTTAATGTATAATTTGATATAATTTTAAATTTAACAATAATTAGATTTTAGGAATTTTTTATCCTGTAATAAAACTATTTTTGCTGTGCCCTTACAGGGTCTACAACGGCTCTTAGCTCTAAGCTTTTGTTAACATCTTTTTACCTTGTAGAACGCAAATAAATAAATATGAAATATGAATATGAATATTTTGAAACTCGCAACTACTCGCAAGGGAATCAAAACCTAAAGGATACTTCCAGACGACCTGGAATCTTGAAATTTGGCATGAAGCAACGTTATAAAGTACACATATAGGAAAAATTCCGAAAATCTTAAATTTTTAGTTACATCACATAGTATATTTTTTTTAATAATCATAAACTTACTATTTCGTACCTTAGCCAATCTAAACCGAGATTGATCCAAATTGTGCCTATTTCTAGTATTAAAATTATGTCTATCACTTCTCTTCTTAAAGAGATGAAGATTTTTCCGAACATACATAATGTTTTCATATATGTATTGACAAGGTACCGTCAGCTTTCCACATTGTTATGTTATGGATTTCATTTAGCAATAAAAATACCATAACTTTTACTTATATACCTACAGGTTTGTACGGAACCCTCGGTGTGCGAGTCTGACTCGCACTTGGCCGGTTTTTTTTTTACATATAAGGCAACTATTACTGACTGACTGATCTATCAACACACAGCTCAAACCACATAACAAGTCGCTTAATACGATAGATATTATGATGTAGGTTTGCGGTAAGAAAGAATTTTCCATTCCCTAAGGGGCTGAGCTGAAGAGTTTTTTTTGCATGTATGTTTGTTTAATCGCGCCAATCTCTGGAACTACCAGATGGATCGGAAAAATTCTTGTTTGTATATGATAACCAGATTCATAAGGACTAGTATAGGCTAAGTATATAACATCACGCTACGACCTATGGGGGAGGCGCATTAACCAAAGACGTAAAAACGAAGCCGTGGAGTACAGGGAGCCAACCATAAGCCTACAACAGTATTATATACTCTGTGGTATTATTATAATATTACTTTGCCTTCCACACTGTTGGATTTTCGACGCTCGGATCAGCGCCGAGAGTTGAAAATGCAACAACAGAAATTACAAAGTAATATTAAAATAATATTGTTATAAGAGATGGTGGTAGGCACCCTGATAGTCTAGCAATAACGCTCGTGTCTCCAGCCAAGCAACAAAGTCGTGTCCACATTAAAATGCACTTTGAAAGTAAGTTATAAAGATAAAAATATCTTATTCCACTTAAAACCGAATGGGCACAAAACTGAATTTAGATGTACAGTTCCAAATTGTCGTTTTCTCTAAAAGAACGGGCAAAAAAATCATCACGTTTTATTTGTTCATTTTAAAGAAATTCTGTTGTTATTCTAAGTCAACTTCTCTTTATTAACAAGCGTGACTATACCACACGGCTTTACAGTCGGGCTTCGCCCCGAAATAGACGCAAAACTAGCGCAAAGAATAATTTAACTTTCTTAAAAAAACCAGGTCATCGCTGTAGTTCATATGGAGCTGTTACGAAATACTTTTATGACGTAAAAGTACGCGTCATCACGTGACGTGTACTCGCAAACTGTTCCGAGTATCAAGGTGACGTTTGAGAACGTCATTCGGTTAGAACGGGTTTGTCCCAGCAAAAAAGAACATCCTTATTGTAATGCATAAATTATTTAATACGTAAATTATTTATTTTTAGCACTGGTACTATAGGTATACAGTGATTTTTGAAATAAAAGTAATTTCCCAGTAATAATGTTTGTTTGATGCAGGGCCCGATTTAAGGGGGGGTAAGCCAGTCAAATGCCCAGAACGGCAAAAATGAGGGGCGTAAAAATTGAGGGTGCCGGCACGAAGTCCAACATACTTTCACGAAATGGTTATAATTCTGAAAATACATACTTTTTATGCCCGCGAATCATACTTTAATCGACATTATAACCAGTGGCGTAGCGTGGGTCTTTGCCGCCCGGGGCCGGCCGAAATTTTGCCGCCCCCCCCCCATAATGATTAGTTTAAAGTTTAAATATTCTATTCAACGGACTATATAACTTATTGAAAGTCAATAAAATTTACCACTACTTCGAAAGGAACATACATCTATCAGTCAGGGCCCGATCTAAAGGGGGGCCGGCAGGAGAGTCGCACCAGGCGGTGGCCGACTTAGCGACACGTGGGGTTGCGACAGTCGTCGAAAGGATCCGGCAATTGGGACTCGAAGTGGCATTGAACAAGTTCGAGGCCTTGTGCTTTCATGATCAAATAACGGTGGGAGGGGTTCACATCGGCGTCGAGTCGACGATGAAGTACCTAGGACTCGTCCTTGACAGCCGGTGGAGCTTCAAGGAGCACTTCCAACGTCTGGCTCCGCGATTGGACCAGGCTGGGGCTGCTTTCTGGCGGCTCCTGCCCAACCAAGGACTTGGGGGACCAAGCGCCTCTGCCGGAGGCTCTACGCGGGAGTCGTGCGGTCCATGGCCCTCTACGGGGCCCCTGTGTGGGCCCCCACCATCAGGCGGCGGCCACCAGTCAAGTTGGTCGCATGCCAGAGGGTCATGGCCATCCGGATGATCCGGGGATACCGCACGATCTCCGGCGAAGCGGCAAGACTCCTTGCCGGATTGCCGCCATAGGATCTGGAGGCGACAGTCCTCCAGCACGTTTACGAGTGGCGTGTGGAGGCGCAGCGCCGAGGCGAAACCCCGCTGCCGCGGCAAATCGCGGCACTGCGGACTGAGCTCCGGTGCGATCTCATGGCGGCATGGAGGATGCGACTGTCGCAACCCAAGTTCGGGCACGCCGCAATCGCGGACGGCGAGTGATGGGTAGCGTCCAATCAAGGACCAGGCCCGGGTCGACGGCGCGTTCTGTTTCGCGCGCGCCTCAAAGAGCTGTCAGCACAGGGACGGGGCCCCAACAGGGCCAAATGCCTGCTGGGGTTGTGGGACGTCTTAACGGGATACCGTGGCCCCGGAACGTAAAGGGAAAAGAAGGAACAGGGTGGTTTTTTAGTCAGTAAAGGTCTGACAGTCCCTTCCGCCCCACCCAAGGCGGAAGGACTCAATTGATGATTTTAAGGGGGGGCCGGCCGGGCAAATGCCCAGAGCGGCAAAAATGAGGGGCGGCAAAATTAAGTGTGCCGGGCGGTTGCACGAAGTCCAACCTCTCATGAATTTTTGTAAACTTGTTCAGAAACCGTAGTAGACCAACGTATTTAAACATTATACGATAAGGCAATATCACATAATATAATTATTATATCATTCCATCTTTGGAATAGTAAGCTCATGATTTATTTTGGTGTTAGTGTAGAGGGCAGCGAATATTATTTGCCCGGAGCGGCTAAATAGCTAGATCGGGCCCTGCATCTATGGGAAGAAAAGGGGGCCCACCGCCATCTCTTAAAACAGTATCATTCTACTATTACTTTGTAATTTCTGTTGTTGAAATTGCTTGTACGTAACATTGCGAGCGCGATTTAGTTTTTTTTTTAATTTAAAATTAAAAAAAATCGTGGCACTTGCCGCCCCCTGACATATGCCGCCCGGGGCCATGGCACCCCCGGCCCCCCCCAAGCTACGCCACTGATTATAACCTAATTCTGACTTGTAAATTGCAAAAAACGTAAGAAAATTTGAATTTCGCGGGCTACAACTTTGTCGCGGACGAAATCGCGGTTATATTTTGGTTAACTACGCAAGCACCTATAAAAAATATTTCTTAACGCAGGTAAGTATGTAAATGTTAGCTTGGCAAAAAAAGTTGTGTATTTTTTTTCTGTTTTCCTGTTAGCAGAATAGCGTTGCCAGGCGTCCGGATAAAGTCGGACATAGTTAGGCTTTATGATTGCGTGTCCGGCCAAAATTAACGGTGTCCGGCTTGTCCGGCTCTTGTTAGGTTTTTAATTAAAAAATAAAAGCTTGTAAAAAAAACGCTCGTAGTCGTAACCGGTGTGCTTGTATGACGAGATGTATGAACGTAGATGAGGCGAAAGGAGTAAATAAGGATCGTAGCCGGTGGCGTCCTGTGGTTTCTGCCTACCCCATGGGAAAAAGGCGTGAGTTTATGTATGTATGTATGTTAATTAAAAAAATGTTGATAAATGCTTGGTTGATTAATACTAAAGTACTTAGAATTAAACAAGATTTATGGTAAATATAAAAAAAAGCTTGATTTTACATACAATTTTTTTTGTTACACTTTTAATACTTGTTACACTATTAATAATTAAGAGTACGTATGGAGTTTCTTGCCCAATCTTCTCCATACAAAGCTACCTTTTGGAAGGGGCAACTAGATTCAATTCCTTTTTCTTTAGTACTTGACGTTCAAAAGTGCCTTAAAATGGCCTAATTGAAATAAATGATTTGACTTTGACTTTGACTAATACTGAATTACTAATACACAAAATCCTCAATAATGTAAGGTGTCCGGCCTTTTTACCCAAATGTCCGGCCAAACTGACTGGTCTGTCCGCGGCTATTAGTTTCGGCGACCTGGCGACCCTATTAGCAGACTTCGTTTTGACCTTGATGTTATAGACGTTCTTTTATGTTTATTGCGGTCATCGATGAAGGACGTCTCTTCTATTGTCTTGGGTCCTTTTAAATTGATTGCGTTGTACACTTCAATCACAATATCAATGTTGAGCCAAAAATAAACAATAATAAACTATGGTTATTGTTATAAATCAATCAACAAAGTCGTAAGCAGGCAATTCAAAAGTGAATGGTCTAATTGAAATGAAAAAAAAAAAACAAAAAAAATAGAAACAGGAGCAAAGTCGGCGACGCTTACACATTAGCATGTCGGTTACGCAGTAAAACACTATCATGTCGGTGACGCTGACACATTAGCGTGTCGATGACGCCAGCTTGTATCATGCATGTAGGTCACGCAAGCACTTTGGCATGTCGGTGACGCCGCCAATATGGCATGTCGGTCACGCAGGCGCAGTAGCATGTCGGTGACTCGTTCGCAATATCATGTCTGTGACGCTGAAGCGTCAGTTATGCTGGTTAGCATGTCGGTGACTCAATCGCAAAATCATGTACTTAGGCCATATCGGTGACGCGGGCTTGCAGCATGTTGGTGACGCGGTAACTTCACCATTTTGGTGACGACGACACTTTAGTATGTCAGTGAACCGGTCAGTTTAGCATGTCGGTGACGAGGTCAAAGCATGTCGGTGACGCTTAAACAAATTTTGCCTACCAAACATTACTTTTTTACATAGTTACAATATTAGACCGTTCATCACATATTTCTGAATGTTAAGTAGGTACCTATGTTACGTCGATATTTCTAGATTAAGTTTTAGTTGTTTACTGCGCTTTATACCTACCTGTCTTCAAGGTCAACAATGTCATTGCCTGCCTTATTTTTAGCTCAACGCAATAATATTTACTTTGGACTTTTTTCGAGACAAGTTTCATTCAATTATTACTTACTGTTTTTTTTATTCATATAATGAAATTTATTTAAGTACACTGAAACATAAAACCTTAAAGTAAATGTAAAATATGTACAAATTATTTAAAAAAAAAGGCAAAAAGGAGACCTCATAGGGCATCAAAAAATTCGTCCGCGTCGCTGTCAATGGGGCAAGTGCCCAAAAGGCTGACAGCATTGCCACGTTGTATGGCAATGCTGATTCTTTGGCCTAAGAAAAGGCCAACCTCTGGTCATGATGTGAAGAGTCGACCAGTCGCTTTGCGATGTCCCGAAAAAATTATTACTGTTTTATTTTACTTATAGGATTGTTCTTTTACAAGCTTTTATTTAGCTTGCACTGTTCGTATGTATGTAATAAGTGTTGTCCTTTCAAAATTCGCAAACCATTTTTCGACCATTTGTTGACATCCGATTGAGCTGAAATTTTGCATATTATTATGACAATGCAATGTCCAATACTCACTCAATATTGTAAAAAAGTTAAATTAAAGCTTGTCTTTAAAAATATTTTTTTTTTATATTTTTTTTACTATCATTTTTCAGAGAATCTTTGTAGGTAATAGGTATACCCAATGGTATACCTCTATAACAGGCGCTCCCTAAGTAGGTACCTTGTTTATGACGCATCCCCTTTTCTACAAAGAAAATTAAGTTATTTAAGTTTTCCATATAAACAGAGATTTGCAATTAAGTATCTTGTTTATTTATGTAATATCAAAAGTAACATTTAACCACCACAATAACCATGATTTTACCAAAAAAAACAAAGTATTTTCAATGTATCCGTTGCCCATAACATACTTCTATGTTTAAGTAATAGCATGCAACGTTTATACTATATTATGTTGATATTTATTATTCAGTTATAATACTTTGTAGTATGCTACCCTAATCCATATCCATAGTCTGTGAACGCTTCTAAAATCATAGTGTGCCCACGAATTGCCTTTCTACCATTTTGGTAGAATTCTATCCGTATAGGGAGAGTTTATGAAATCTTAACATCGTCGTTAAAATGTAAGAGTGAAATATTTTTGAATTGACTACTTTTAGTCGACTAATGAAAAGAAAATTTAAACATTTTTCTGCCTCAATTTAGAACATTATTATTGTTATTTTTATCATTAAAACGGTTTTAATTATGTTCAAAAGATCTCAAAATATTTATGATACATACATATAATTTAACTAAAAAAAAATACACTTTAAAAATGTTTATAATTTTATGTTATACAAAAATAAGATACATACTTTTCTAAAATATATGTATCACATTGAATTATTTTTTTTTTATAATAAAAACACATTAACAACAAACAAAACACACAACATTTAAAAAGCAAGAAGAAATAAAAGTGGGCGCAAAAATAAAATCAGACAATAAAAAATAAAGTGTTCATGGTTTAAAAATGGTACAAATATCTGTTGCGTGCTGGCAACACAAACTGTGTGGCACAAGAGACGCCTTCAAGATGAGTCCTCGGTGAGTATTTTTGTGATATTTATTCCAAATAACTGTTATTTTACCCTGTTCTTTTAGATCTGTTTAATAATACTTGTATAAAAGTAATGCACAAATATGGAAATGAATACCAAACTTGTATTATTACAAACAGAATAGAAACTTTAATAAAATCTTTAATATGAGGTTATTTTTTGACAATACATTCTTAAAATACGTACCTAACTAAAATGCCATTTTGGTTCCAAATAATTTATTGTTTGTATTAATTTATAATTTGATTGTGTCGAAGTGTCGATTAATATTATTGTAGTTAAGTACAATATTTTATATTGATCGTGGTACTGTCAAAGAATAACATAGCTATCTTAGCGTACTGTTATTACTTACTAGTTCTGAAACTAGGTGATTAGGTATTATTATGTGCATAGTAGGTATTCTAGTTCCGATATTTCTATGTAGTATTGTGTAGGTCATGCAAGAAGCAGTACCTACTAGGTACAATACGCGCCACGGCAGATAAGACTTGACTGACAGACCACACAAACTTTATTATTTCGTAATAAATATTGTAATATTGTGAAGAATTTTAATCTAAATGTCATCGAAATATTGTAGACTAGCTGTCCGCCGCGGTTACACCCGCGTCTTTGGTTACTGCTCCGCTCCCGTAGGTCGTAGCGTGATGGTATATAGCCTATAGCCTTCCTCAATAACTAATCTATCTAACACTGAAATATTTTTTTAAATCGGACCAGTAGTTCCAGAGATTAGCGCGTTCAAACAAACAAACAAACAAACAAACTAACACTGCAGCTTTATAATATTAGTATAGATTAAGTACTTGAAGTACAATCACGTTGCGAGAAATATCGCGATTTGCCATAAGTACTGCCTCGTTGGTGTAGTGGTCATAAAGCGCGACCGCTGAGCATGAGGTCTTGGGTTCGATTCCCGGGTCGGGCAAAGTGTTATTGGGTTTTTCCATCAGGAATTTCTCAGTAGCAGCCTCAAGAACAGCTGTTTTTTTTTGCGATTTCGAGATTGTATCACTAAATAGAACTTATTTCCTTAAAATTCAAAATTAAATTTTATTTTTATCGTTTTATCTAAATTACGCGTCACGTTGTTTGTCCGGGATGGACTCCTAAACTACTCAACCATTTTTTATGAAATATGGCTTACTGTGTGTAATTTGGTCAAACTTAAAAGATAGGATAGTTTTTATCTCGATTATTGACCTCAATATCTTTACTTACTTCAAGCCACAGCAACGCGTGGCCGAGTCAGATAGTTGTAATATTATGTTCTAACCTCCGACCAACAAAAAAAGAAAGACGGCGCGGCGCGAACATCAAAAGTGAAGCCACCTTTTTACCCGACTGCGCGACGCAAAGGAGGGTAATGTGTTTATTATCTATGTGTGTATCGAAGGGTTGCCATTTGTTAATAGAGTAACGATGTTATTTCATGTACTTACAAGTGAAAAGTGATTCCGTGAGACTTTTTATGTGATTTGCTGTTGTTTTTGCAACTTTTCACTACACAGGAAGGCATAATTCTATGTTTTAAATCTAAATTTACTTGACGACGACTCGTGACGTACTAAGAGCGATGAGCATGGTTTTAGTGTAGGTGTGTGCGTGAGCGTGTATGTATACATGCAGGAGCACGGTTTTATCGGCGCGCCGTCTTTCTTTTTTTGTTGGTCTAAGCTTTGTAAAATTATGTTCTAACTGTAACTATACAAGATCCAATTTTCAGTGAATCAAGAATATGGTCGCTTTTCGTGAAAAAAGACGGGTTTATGGCAACCTGTACTGCTTGCCATCGCGACTATTCTTATCGCGCGTCTGTCAGCAACCTCAACAAGCATTGGAAGAAGATACATGGAAAGCTGAACGACGTTTCGGATTCAAGCAGTGATAATAGCGATGTCGAACAGTGAGTATTACCTATCTAACTTTGTATGAATGATCTATCACATAGACACGAACCATAAGGGCCTTATCACACTAGCGGATTGCGAGCGTATTCAAAGCGGTGTGTTCGCGACGCATTCGCTGCGCGCCCGCTCCGCTTTGAATACGCTCGCAATCCGCTAGTGTAATAAGGCCCTAACTATTAGTTGATTACCATTTTAATTACATAACTTTAAAAAAAGGAGCAGGTTCTTTCTTCTTTGTTTTTTTTTTAATGTATCTTCCCCGATTACTCGAAGACGCCTGAACCGATTTTGAAAATTATTTCACAAATTGGAAGCTACGTTATCACTGAGTGCTATAGGCTATATTTTATTATCAAAATATTAGGGATCCGTAAGAAAAATCACGCGAACGAAGTCGCGGGGAGAGTGCTAGTGTTTAATAAAAGTTTGTAAAAGGATATTTTTAACGCGCACGTGTTTGCGAACCCTTTCATCCTTTAAATCAGAGCTGTTCAAAGTAAGGGCCGCGGGCCGCATGTAGCCCGTGGCTTGTATACACTATGTAACAAAAACCCTGTCAGATCAGTGTTGCCGTTGATCAGTTTTTATGTTTTATTTTAATTTAATTACTTCTTCTTTCTTCTTTTTTTTTGTCACTGGGGAAAAATAATAATCTCAAATCCATTAAATGGTTACGTATATGTGTACGCAGTACGATGCCGAATAATACCCTTAAGGATCGGACAGGGTTTTTGTTACATGCTGTATATATTATGTGCGGCCCGCGACATGTTTTTGATCAACCGCAATAGGCTAGATGACACACCAATAAATTGAGTTACTTTTTATGACCTGTCAGAACGCGATTCTCTCATAGATTTTGTATAGTAAAAGACAGCTGTGACGTCATTTTTGTACAGACTCAATTGAGATAACATCACGCCTGTAATCCCCGAAGGGTTAGGCAGAGGTGTGCCCATTAGTACACCCACATTTCGCCAGTTATGTTTAAGTCACATGTAATAGGGGGCGAGCCTATTGCCATCAACCGGACACAAATCCTCGGAGTTTGGATTTGTGTCCGGCTGAAAAAATCCTGTTGGAAAAATCCAATAACACTTTACTCTACCAAAACATTTTTTTTCGATCAATCGTAATATTAAACTAAACTAATTCATTATACAATATGTACAATTAATAAATGAGAATAATAATAATATCTTGGGACAACTCACACACGGCCATCTGATCCCAAGCTAAGTAGAGCTTGTGTTATGGTAACCACACAACTGATATACATACTTATATAATTTATAAATACAAACATATTATAGATAAATTACACCCAGACACAGAACCAATAATTATGCTCATCACACAAAGTTTGTCCTGGTTGGGAATCGAACCCACTATAAAAAAGACAGCTAGAAATTGAACCCAAGACCTCATGCTCAGCAGTCGCGCTTTGCCACCACTAGACCAACGAAATTTTTTATGTGAACTTCCAATTTACTAATTGATTATTCACCCGAGATCGTATGTGATTTGGACAGCCCTGGTTTAAATTTATTGTAAGCACGGGGCGCTGGGGGTGTGTCATGGAGGTGGGGGGGTCACGAGGCCCGCGTGTAAACCCCGTGACTTTTTTTTGGAACGTGATAAAAAAACGAAGAACGAAGATGAGGCGAAAGGAGTATGTAAGGATCGTAGCAGGTGGCGTTCTGTGGTTTCTGCTTACCCCCATGGGAAAAAGGCGTGAGTTTATGTATGTATGTACCTATGTGTGATAAAAAAAGTCTTCCTGTATAATATCACGCTACGACCACCTTGACCAGAGCAGTATACAAAAACGTCTACAAAAAAAAACTAAACAGTTTCATATTTTCAGAGAAAAAAATGACACAAAAAAAAAACCTTTGGCGACCTGGAAATTCTTCGAAGTGCCAGACTCTGAGAAGTTTGAGGCGACCTGCAAGATCTGCGACCGGGTCGTGTCTTATGATTCTGTGTCAGATCTGAGGAAGCACGTCGAAGATCATGGGGAGAAGCCCAAGGATAGCGATGATGAATATGAACCTCCAGCGCAGCAGAGGTGAGTTAAAGGTTAGCGTCCACTTGTCGGTATCGTACGCATCGGTCGGATCGCATCAAACGGATAAATTTTTCACAGTGCGTCCACTATTTCGGCAGCGTACGGATTACTGACGGTGAGTACCAGCATACGGATTGACGATGCCAGTTCATTCGGATTTTCGTAGTGAGCGCACGTGTGGACACTGTGAGAATGGAGGAAAGCGATGAAGAACAAACAACAGCGAGCGCGCGGGGTGCGTCCACTAGTCGGCATTCCGTATGACGTCATCGGCACGTATCGCAAAAGTTGCCTCTCGGAGCAACGGTGTCGGCATTGCCGATGTGCGATGCGTACGGTGCGGACAGGTGGACGCACTTATATGAGTTTCTACAAAGAATACTACGATCCGTTGCGTGCGATCCGTCCGATGCGTACGATACCGACTAGTGGACGCTTACCTTAAGATGGCATAGATTTTTAGGGATTTCCGTACCCGAAGGATATTGGCATTTACATGAACATGGCGCGCCCCTCTACAAATTAAAAACGTTTGAAAGTATAAATTGCAAGACTCACAACACATGTGTGCGTACTGAGACGGCTCTCGAAACAAAAACAAATCAGCGATTTGTTGCTCGACTAGCGGTGTCATTAATCACTCATTATTACTAGTATGGCGCTGCACTGACATACTCTATGAAAATGACACGTGCGTTGTCTTACGCGGTCGGCTAGTTATGATTAGTTGACAAATAAATCTGCCGGCCTGCTACTGAAGACGATTACTTACAACTTCATGCATACTCTTTCATACGGATGTGACTACACACATTGAAATAGTAATATGGAGGGGCGCGCCATGTTATAGTAGTTTATCTATGGTACCCTCATCGAGTTTCCTGACAAAATGTATTTTTTTATAAAAGATAATGGCGCCACTACTGAGCATGAGGTTTTGGGTTCGATTCCCAGGTCAGGCAGTGTTATTGGGTTTTTCCATCAGGAATTTCTCAGTAGCAGCCTCGGAGTCTGGATTTGTGATGGCAATAGGCTCGCCCCCTATTACATGGGACTTAAATATAACTGGCGAAATGTGGGTGTACTAATGGGTACACCTCTGACATTAAGTAATAGCCGTGGTCGTATGCCACCTGCGGTTGTTTCACACAATCTTTATTGAATAGGTGGCATACGACCACGGCTATTACTTAAAAATTTCGAAAATATCGGTCAAATGAATATTGTTCTTGTTTTATACTTTTCAGTGCGCGACTTTGTCGTAGTCGGGTTTTAGTTATTTTTAACTTAGGGTTGTTTTTAGTATGATGTAGGGATGTATTATTTGTGATGTAAGGAAATCGAAACATTACCAAAAAAAACATTAAAATAAAAACAATCCCCCCTCTCCCCCCCAAACCCAAAATTATAATAGTGGTGTTGCTGTCACGGGTGGTTCTAGGGGGGAGTGAAATTTCGGTTATTTTTCGCCTAAGACGCACCGTTTTCGAGAAAAAATACAAAGAAGCCTCCGCTGTCCTAGAAAGTTCAAACTTTCACAGATGATGTATTCCTGCTGCCGCTAAACAAATTGTTTTTTTCGGCATTTTCAACGCTAGTCCAGAGGTCAAAAGCAGATCTGATAGTGTCTTGTTATTTATCAGATATGGATCGAGAACTAATTTCTATTCATAGATATCCAGAAGTGAAAAAAGTATTCATAAAATACAATACTCCTTTACCTTCTTCAGCTCCAGTGGAAAGACTGTTTTCATACGCAACTATGATAAACCATCCTAAATCCCACAAGTTAGTCTGATGAAATGTTCGAAAAACGTGTAGTAGGTACTAAAGGCTAATTTAAATGATTAACTCATCCAATCCACTTTTTATTTTATTTTATTTGATTCGCAAATAATTTAAATTAAGTTGATGTTTGCTGAGTAATTTGATTTTTTGAATACACACTATAATATATGTCAATAAACACAAAAGCAATTAATATCTGATAAATATAGGTACATAATCTACGACTTCAATCCTTGCATTTAATTATTCATGAAAATAAACATACCTACGTTATTTATTTATTATTATTATTTATTTATTTATTTATTGCAAAATGTAAGTTCTAAGAACTCAAATAATCAGTAATTATAACTACTAAATTGCAGCAATCAAATTAACAACTACTTCATGTAGTTTGATTACTGTAGTTTAATTACATGTAATCTTAACTACATGTAGTTAACTACTTTTAATCGTAATTAGTAACCAGATTACACAATAGTAGTTAACTACGCCCTACACTGATTGTAATAAATGTTTTGACTTTGACTTTATGTCAGTGGTTCCTAACCTGGGGGTAATTACCCCCGCAGGGGTAAAACGGAGATTCTAGAAGGGTAACACGGGATGGCACGAAATAGTATTAAAATAGCAATAAACCCTAATATTGTCAAACTTGCGAATGCAAAGCAATTTCAACCTTCACACTAGTTAACTCCGAGATTTATAAATTACTTTACTATACCGATAGCTTTGTAACAAGCCCGATTTGACAGCTATCAAAATGCTTTGTGTAGTGTTGTCAAAACGTCTTGTCAAAATATAAATCGGCAATTAATTCGTGTTTGTGAGTGTATTTTTTCAAAATTAAGTTAAACTTGATGTTTACAAGTGATACTCGTTGTTATAGTGTATGGGTAACATAGTAATTATTCAGGATTATGAATTGGATTTTTCAAATTATTACGTAGGAGAAACGTCAAATCGGGCTTCTTACAAAGCTATCGGTATAGTTACCTAAACGGGCAATTTCTTACATAATAAACATATTTTGTGTGGTTTTAATTATTTGACATTAGCTAGGGTAAACTCAATTCCCATACTTGTTCACAGGGGTATAGTGACATTGAAAAAGTTAGGAACCACTGCTTTATGTGATGTTTGTTTTTATAATCCGTTTATTTCATAGGCATGTCGTCAAGTACGGTCTCAGTTCGAGGAGGTACTCGAAGCTGTGGAAGTATTTCAAGATCGTTGACGACAAGATGGCGATATGTCTGATTTGCCACGGGATGTTCAATTACGTGTCTACCATCAGTAACCTTCGAAGGCATCTTGTTAGAAAACATAAAGTGAATGTTTCTCAGGATGACGATGATGTAAGTCTATATCTCTCTGTCTCTATCTCTCGCTCTTTTTTTTTTCTCTCTCTTTCTCTCTTACTCTTTGTTAATAATTGAAGGGTATGCTTAGATGGTTCGGTCATGTTGAGAGGATGAGTGAAAGACGATTAACAAAAGGTATTTATATGGCAGAGGTGAGTGGCAACGCAGGGAGGGGTCGCCCTAGGAAGACCTACACTGACCTTATTGGTGAGGTTCTTCAGAAAGGTCAGGTGCGCAGTACTCGTAACCGGCGTGCTTGTATGACGAGATGTAAGAACGTGGACGAGGCGAAAGGAGTATGTAAGGATCGTAGCAGGTGGCGTTCTGTGGTTTCTGCCTACCCCCATGGGAAAAAGGCGTGAGTTTATGTATGTATGTATGTAATAATAATTGAAGGGTATGCTTAGATGGTTCGGTCATGTTGAGAGGATGAGTGAAAGACGATTAACAAAAGGTATTTATATGGCAGAGGTGAGTGGCAACGCAGGGAGGGGTCGCCCTAGGAAGACCTACACTGACCTTATTGGTGAGGTTCTTCAGAAAGGTCAGGTGCGCAGTACTCGTAACCGGCTTGCTTTTTTTTTTTTAGGTGGTAAAAATCATCAAATGACTCCTTCCGCCCTGGGTGGGGCGGAAGGGACTGTCAGACTTTTACTAACTAAAAAACCACCCTGTTCCTTCCGTTGCCCTTTACGTTCCGGGGCCACGGTATCCTGTTAAGACGTCCCGCGACCCCGGCAGGCGTTTGGCCCTGTTGGGGGTCCCTGTGCTGACAGCTCTTTGCATGGCGTGCTTGTATGACGAGATGTATGAACGTAGATGAGGCGAAAGGAGTATGTATAAGGATCGTAGCAGGTGGCGTTCTGTGGTTTCTGCCACCCCATGGGAAAAAGGCGTGAGTTTATGTATGTATGTGTAATAATTGAAAGGCAGAGTTTTATTGGGTATTTCCATCAGGAATTTCTCAGTAACAGCCTCGGAGTCTGAATTTCTGCCTTATTGATGGCAATAGGCTCGCCATCTATTACTTGGGATTTAAACATAACTGGCGAAATGTGGGTGTACTAATGGGTACACCCAGTTTAGGCTGTGCGTTGATCCGTCAGTCAGTCATTCAGGACTAAGCATTTTATAGGTATAGATGGATAGATAAGAAGATAATATTTATAGGTGTTTCTTTGTTTTAGGGTAAAAAAATTATAGTATCAGCAAATGGGCAGCTATATGAGGTGGAGACCGGAGAGAGCCACGAGGATAATGCTGATGAGGTAAGTCATTAATGATTACATTGACGAATTTCTTGCTGACAGTTTTTTAACCGACTTCAAAAAAAGGAGGAGGTTATCAATTCGTCTGTATTTTTTTTTTATGTTTGTTAGCTCCTAACTTGCGACTGGGTGAACCGATTTTCATGATTCTTTTTTTATTTGAAAGCTGGTGCTTCCCGTGTGGTCCCATTGTCACAATTTCAATATCTAATGATGAACTTCGGAGATATGGAATGGAACTCCTCACAGAATCACAGCAGCAATATTGTAACAAGTGAAATTGCGTTGTTTATACGTGTAGTCGATGACTGACTGAAGGAAAAGGGGGGGGGGGGACCGCAACTCCCCTCCTACCAGTTTCCAAAATTAAATATATCGTGTGAGGTATTGTTTGAAAGGGCTTTTTGTAAGGATTTCAAACATTAATACACAAGCACTAAAAAGTAAAAAATAAAAAGCTTTTTTACAAAAAAAGAACCGCCTTCAAAAACTACAAAATAAAAATAACTTTAGTTTTGGAAGTCGGTGGCAATACTTACCTACATAACAAAAAACAAAACCAAAGCCGCCGACTTCCAAAACTAAAGTTATTTTTATTTTGTAGTTTTTGAAGGCGGTTATCTTTTTTTGTAAAAAAGCTTTTTTTTAATGATAATTTTTCAAGTTTTCACAGATATAGGTATTTAAGCAGGGTCGTCAGATATAGTTGAAGTTTTCTTAAGGTGCTGATAAACTTGAGCATTCACTTGTAATGAGCATTTGTGCGAATGTTACATCACAGAAAAATACGAGAACATTTTAGCGAGCATTCTATCGAGCGTTCTGGCGAGCAATGTTTTTGACGAGCATCGACTAGAGTGTTCACTAGAATGCTCAAGAAAATGTTCATCATAGCAATGTTTGGCTCTATGCTTGGCTCGGCTCGTTGTTCAGTTCGACAAATATAAAAACGTCGAATGCTCGATGTTCTGTTACAAGTAAATGCTCAATTCTATCAGCACCTTTAGAAACCGATGGATGTCTTTGATTAAAACTTAATTTAATTAATGACCTGTTTATAATCTACTTTTTAAATTACTTAAATTACATTTAGAATATAAGTAAATGTCGGTTATAATGGGGGATATCTTAATTTTTTGCGCGGTACCCTAATTACTTTTCTAAAATAGAAGTAGCCTACGTTACTTCTTATAACATCAGATATAAATATGTGCCTAAGGCATTAAGTCCGCCTTTGTACAGTGAATTTTGTTTACTTGTGCATAAAGTTTTAAATAAATAAATAAATATATAATTATGTCAGTGAAAATCGGTCCAGCTGTTTCGGAGTTTAGCCTTAACGGAAAGATATACAAAGTCAAATCATTTATTTCAATCAGACCATTAAAAGATTAAAAGGCACTTTTGAACGTCATTTACAAGAAGAAAAAAATATATTATGAATCTAGTTCCCCATTCCAAAAGGTAGTTTCGTATGGAGAGGAACGGGCAAGAAACTCCATACTTATTCTTTAAAAAAAAATATATACCTACAGATATAGGTACTTACAGATTTGACATCACAAAATACCTAGTCACTTCAATTTGCCTACTTGTGAAATGACAACTTGCAACTTAAAATTCGCAATATTTTTACAAAACATTGTCCTCATATCGACTTTTCTTGATATATAATATTTCTTCCACAGAAGCTTCCCATGGAAATGGATACAATATTTCTGGAAGACTTAGAGGACCCAATAGACGACGAGCCACCGTCGAGCCCAAAGAAAAAACGACCAAAACTTACATTCAAAAGAGACTCAACAGAATATATACAACTAGATACAAAAGAACAGATCCAAAAGGATTTCAAAAAAGATCCGCAAAAAAATGATTTTTCAAGAAAACCGTCAAAAGAACAGTTCCGAAAATACTTCAAAAAAGAACAGGCAATAAAGAACAGTGATACCTGTTCCGAGTACTCGGAACACCCTAGACCCTGTACTTCGTCGAGTACGACTGCAATGGGAACTATAGATTATTTCGGCCAGTATATAGTTTCATTATTAAAAGAATTACCAAAATCAGTGTCGGATAAACTTCAAAATGATATTGTCAATCAAATTCTTAGCAGTAAAATGACTTTACACTCGCAGACGATGGCCGCTAAGTATGAGCTTAAAGTGACTCGAAATAATGAGGAGACTGAAGGAAATGTTCCTGAACCTGTCAGTTTCACTATTATTCAGACGAATGAGGATACTGAGAAGTCGAACGATGATGACAAGAATGACAACAAATAAAAAACTAGAAAAAAGGTTTTTAATAAATAAATAAATATTTGTAACATTTGAACTTTTTTTTTGTGGTAACCTTTAGTCCTTATTTATTTATGTATTTCAACTTTATGCAACAAAAAGCTACAAAGGCGGACTTAAGACCTTAAGCATTCTGCACCAGTCAACCAAAGGTGGTGAAGTGAAAACATGGCAGGTGCAAAAAAAAAAATGTTTTTAAAATAAAATATAAATAGGTACAATAAGTTTGTTTCATATCATTTGGCTCACATTACTTATCGAGGAATCTTCATTTAAGCATAGAAAATTCCTGTAGTTGAAGGCTCCGCTCTTTCCTTATGTATTATAAACGTGCAAATATGTACATTATAAAAATAAAAATCAAACTTTGTGAAGAGACACATGACGTACATACAGCATTTTATAAACGTATTAATATGAGTAAATGCGCAATAACTGTAATGATTACTTGAAAAGTTATTTAGCTATGACATAGTTACTGAGTTAATGAATCAACGATAAGTATTCAATTCATTTTTCCTCTTGCTTGACGTGTATTTCAATTTGTCACGATTCACTGTATTTGTCGTTTTAGCTGGGAATTCCTTGAGCGAAAATAAATCAGCTGTACCTACTCCATTTCCTATGGCATTAGTAAAATAACGGCATTTATTGTGTTAAGGAGTTTCTTGGGCTCAGTATGAACCTGTTTGGCACGAGAAACTAGCTTCAACTTTCTTACTGACTGACTTAAACTATTTAAAACTGTCTGTAAATGGTTACTTAAAATATGTAAATCATTTGACTTGGTTATATTGTTGAAATTACATAATTTTGGTAATATTTTTTTTCAAAAATGACTAATAGCCTACATTGCTTTATATTTATCTTGAAATAACAGACCTGCGTATACGTTAACATTGAAATAACGATAGCGTTGTTACGTTGGGCCTTTGTGATTATTATTTGTGCCCAAAGTTGAAAAAAAGAACTTCAACTAATATAAATTTGGATGAGTCAAGGATAAAAGGCAATAAAAATCAATTTTGTTTTATGAGCTTTATTTGTATAAATCGTAATCGTACATATTTAGTATGTCATGTAGTCGTGACCGTGGTGTGTTGGGCATATTTAGGTTTGTCAACTATACATGACTGGCGGTCAAAAGGTTAATCTCTCAAATTTTGTCCGCAGATGATGCAGCAGAAGAACTTCTGAAGGTCACAGATGTGTGGAGCTACTTCGATACAGATTCCAGCAGGAAGGCGAAGTGTATCGTCTGTAAGACGAACGTAGGCAACGAGTATGATGAGCTGAAGGCCCATTTGAAGGACAACCACCCGAAACTACTGCTGCAAATTCTACAGGTAGGCAAATTTTACATTTGATCATTTTGTCCTTCCTTAAATATTTCATATTGTAGGCTTCTTCTTTAACATAGTAAATTTGTTTCGAGAATTTGGGTGTAGGCATGCTCACCGTGCCCACAACGGTGGATCCGTGCTAGGTACGCTTAGAACTTTCAAGAGAAAGGTTTACATATCTACATTGTGCCCGTGCGAAGCTGGTGCGAGTCGGTAGTATATGCTAATATGAAGTTTTAATCCAACAGGACAAAGATCAGAACTCAGACGCAGCATCCAACGACGGTGACGACGCAGATGACAACACATACACAGAAGTAGTATACCTAGACCAAGAGCAACCTATAGAAAACGTAATAAAAATAAAAGAAAAATCCAAATCTTACCCAAAACCAATAAAAAAACGTGAAAGACTCCACAGTTTGCACAGCTCCGACGAAATACCTCTTAAAAGAGCAAAAGCAGACGATAATGATGAACTAGGAGCCTTCATTAAATACATAACTTGTTTGCTAAAGAAATTACCCCCAGATGTATTTTCAAACGTTCAAGCAGAAATTATTAATACTATTTTGAAAGCAAGCTCACAAGTGAATAGTAATTTAGCTAATACTAGTATTGTATTAGGTAAGGAACTGGTAAAAACTAGTTCGAATATTATATCAGTTGATGGTATTTCGTCGGTAAATAGTAGTATGGGACAGAACTACACTATTACTGTCGAACAGCCCTCGCAGGCAGACAGTGACACAGAAAGAAGTTGATTTGAGAGGACAGCTAACAGATGACAGTTGACAGGTCGTTTTTTTTTTTAATTCTTTTTTTGACATTCATAAGAATTCCGTAAGCATTGCTTTAATTAAACTATTTAAGTAAAACTCGTGTTTTTTTTTAATCTATACCAATATCTATACAGCATGTAACAAAAACCCTGTCCGATCCTTATGGGTATTATTCGGCATCGTACTGCGTACACATATACGTAACCATTTATTGGATTTGAGATTATTATTTTTCCCCAGTGAAAAAAAAAAGAAGTAAGAAGAAGTAACTAAATTAAAATAAAACATAAAAACTGATCAACGGCAACACTGATCTGACAGGGTTTTTGTTACATAGTGTATGTTTAATATAAAAATGAATCCCTGTTTCCCTTGGTCACGGCATCACGCGTAAACGGCTGGACCGATTCCACGTTTTTTTTTGTTCTGTTTGTTATTGTCAGGAGAAGGTTCTTATGAACGAAAAAAAAAAGTCGGAAATGTCGGTCTCAAGGGTAGGGGTAGGGTAGAGGTAGGTGTATCGGTAGGACAGGGGTAGGATACCACGCGAACGAAGTCGTGGCGGGTCAGCTAGTCTATAATAATATCCGACAAAATTTCGATAACGGCGCTCAAATGGAGACTAAAGGCCGCTGCATACGTGACGGGTAAATACTCCGGACGGGACGTGAGCGGGACGGGCACGTGATTGCCTCGTTCAAAACGGGAACGTGGTGCAAACGCATACGCAACGTGACATTGATTCGTATCTAACGTGCTAGTGTTGTGAACAACGAAAGATGGATTTTTTAATTCAAGAATTGGCTTTAATTGCTATTGCTAAACGGGGACGGGAAAAATATCGTCGGCGACGATATTTTTCCCGTCCACGTTCCCGGCCCGTCCATGTTCCCGTGACATATACGTATTTGGATACATTTTGTATGCAACGATGTTTCCAAAACTTCCCGTCACGTCCCGTCCGGATAAAAACCCGTCACGTATGCAGCGGCCTTAACCTTGCAGGAGATATTATAGTGCACAAGTGTGTCACTCCATAGTGCGATGGTACGGCAATCCGACACGACCGGGGAGAGATCAGGCGCGGAACCAATGGCTTTACGTGAACGCAGAACTTCTTTCTTCACATTTATCTACCTATACCTACAACGTGTAACGGAAAGGGTATATACATACAAAGAGCAAGGCTTCTTTGTATGATAACTAACGATATGGCAAGGGTTTTTTAATCCTATCTCTACATGTTCGGAAATTATGATCAACAAAGAACACCGCCTGCAGTAGGCTACTATGCGGTACTAGGCGTGCAGAATTACGGAAGAGATTTATCGTGATATTAGGCAAGTAACGTGGAAAGTCTTTGACCCATGCAGTGCGGTGACACGTTTGTTATGATTTGAATTTAAAAGAAACATATGAAACCGAAAATTTGGTATCAATTCTTAGAGTATTTTATATTGAGCTGATACCCTTGCCATATCGTTAGTTATCCTCCAAAGAAGCCTTACTCTTTGTATGTATCTTGTATGTATATACCCTTTCCGTTACACCCTGTATAATATTTATACGATGACAAAAACGAATAGTTTCGGATTCGTAGCTTGGCACCGAGGGCGCGTTTTTGCTTTTTTGACGTGGCGGTTTAAATCGCGGGCTGAAGATACTAAAGTATATTTTTTGAGCCCCAACCGCCTATAAATATTGCCCAACGAGAAACATGGCTTATCGATTCTTAGCCTGTCCTTGCGTACCTCAAGCTTGCTTAAAATTCAAACTAAATCTAAGTCAAGGTTCGACTGCGATTTTGGTCAATGAAGCACGAAATCGCGAAAGATGGAAGAAGTGGCGGGGGGGCCTTTGCCCAGAGAAGCAATTTCCGTAAGTTTAACAACGATCTGATTCTTAATCATATAATAATTTATCCTCTATGGTCTTAATCTGTCAAAACTACCATTAATTTGCCGCCATTTTTGACATTTATTGTCGCTGGTAGGATTTCGACTAGATTTTTTTCAATTTTTATGTTTTTGTTACGAGAATTGGGCCTTTTTGACACTGAGACTAGTTTGCGCCTTAAAAAACGTCATTTAGTTAGTAGAATTGGCTTTCAGGAATTCAGGAGTGGGTTTTTAATAGATTATGAATAAAAAAAAAGGAAATACCTACATAAAAGAAGCCCATACTTTAGAAAATTAGGAAGACAGAAGTGAAAAATTAACACTCGACAATCGTCATCATCGTGTCGGTGATGCGGTCACATTAGCATGTCGGTGATGCGAACCCTAAGATTTGCTCCACCAAAAATCGCTAAACGCGTCTTAAGAATTTTTTACGTCGACATGATTCAAATACATACCTATTTAGATAAAAAATGAGTATTGTGTAGGTACCTACAAGTGGCAACACTGATAACGAATACAACTTTGACCTAAATGACTGAAAAACAAAGCGATTATGTTAAATACATAAATGGCCAAGATCGAACATGAGTTAGCAAAAAGCGGTTCTGTAGAAAAAAAATTTTTTGCGCCACTGTTAATAACAAGCAAAAACATCATTTACATGCCTAGCATAATTTGTCCAAACGTTTGGATCACTTTATTTTGATTTTCAATCAAATTAATTATTCTTCTTATCGTTTAATAGGCAGTAAGGTCTTTCGACACCGTACACCCTAGTGTCAGAGTTTCTAAACCGCCGAGTCGAGCAAGGGCTTCTGACATTGTTTGAATGGGACAGTAATGGGCTGAAAATGCTATGCTGTAATCCTAACTAATATTATAAATGCGAAAGTAAGTATGTTTGTTTGTTACCTTTCCACGCCTAAACCACTAAACCGATCATTCTGAAATTTTGCATATACGTTTTCAAGTGTACAGAAAAGAACATAGGGTACCTTTCATACGGAAAAAAAGTACTGTTCCAGAGAGAAATCACAATAACGTTATCATGATTATAGATGGCGCCACATGTCTTTCGAATTATGATCGAATTTTAAATTTAATTTGCAAGCAAAGCCGCCGCCGCGGTCGAACGCTAGTTAATTAATAAAAAAATATTTCACAGGCAAACAGAATCGGCGTACAATTTCATGTTATACGGAACCCAAAAAAATGTGTAACGAGTTTACTATATATTATCTGATAACTTTTTCAACTTGTGTGGCAAAGAATAACAGTGTAAAGGTCAACGCTGATAGAGCAGTAATATCAGCGAGAAATTTTTTTAACAATGAACTCATTTTCATCACAAATAGAGAGTCAAAAAGTTCCGTGTAATATCTGATATCTCGTACTTAGTTTAAGTTGAAAGGGAATCGTTTGTCTTGGTATGGACATGTGAAGAGGAGGGATGAAACGCATGTGACCAGGGGAGTTATGAATATGAATGTGGATGGATGGAGAGCAAGAGGAAGACCAAAGAAAAGATGGATGGATTGTGTGAAGAATGATATGAATGAAAAGGGAGTCAGTGATTGCATGACGGCTGACAGGACGGAATGGAAGAAGAAAACGTGTTGCGCCGACCACAAGTAACATGGGACAAGGGCAGGAAGATGAAAATGATGATGATAATGAACTAAAATATAACAGACTTCCAAAACTAAAGTTATTTTTATTTTGTAGTTTTTGAAGGCGGTTAGGTATCTTTTTTGTAAAATAGCTTTTTATTTTTCACTTTTTAATGCTTGTGTATTAATGTTTGAAATCCTTACAAAAAGCCCTTTCAAACAATACCTCACACGATATATTTAATTTTGGAAACTGGTACGAGGGGGGTTGACGTACCCCCCCCCCCTTTTCCTTCAGTCAGTCATCGACTACACGTATAAACAAAGCAATTTCACTTGTTACGATATTGCTGCTGTGATTCTGTGAGGAGTTCCATTCCATATCTCCGAAGTTCATCATCAGATATTGAAATGGTGACAATGGGACCACACGGGAAGCACCAGCTTTCAAATAAAAAAAGAATCATGAAAATCGGTTCACCCAGTCGCAAGTTAGGAGCTAACAAACATTAAAAAAAAATACAGTCGAATTGATAACCTCCTCCTTTTTTTGAAGTCGGTTAAAAATTATTCAGCGCTGTTGCTTTTTAATGATATTACATACGATCGTGAATCAAGATTCTATTGTGTTCGTATTAATAACTGCTATACATAATTTATGAGATGGCTAACATAGGGAAAGGGCTATGATGACCTGTAAAGAAGTGATGGGTCAACTCGAGTTATTAGCTTCGGCCCGCGTTCAGGGCTGTAGCTAGAGTCGAATTTGAGGTAGGGCAGCATTGGTTACAGGTAGGTCGGAAGTAAAAAAATGTCATAATTGATCTGCCCTCGAAACACGGGCTCCTAATCAATCACCCACATCTAATCAATCATCAATCACACATCTGACATCTTATGATGACTCTGAAACTAGGAACAAACAATTTAATTATAATAATTTATCTTATTTTTGGTATTTTTAAGGTAGGGCATTGTGATTTCAAGGTAGGGCATTGCCCCACAATGCCCCCCCTAGCTACGGCCCTGCTTGAGTTACGTTCACAATCACAAGCTACTCGACGGCATACCCCATTCAACACAACATTATACAAAATAACGTTATTATACAACGTTATCGTTACCGTAAAATTAGCTCCGTTATTTCACGATAAGCTTATAGAAATGTCGACTATATTGGCTATTTACTAAAACAAAATATGGTGCCGATTCCCTTGTTCACAAAGTAGACTAAAAGAGAATTGGCATCTCTTACTAACATACAGCTAAAGAGAAGGACGATGACACTTACAAACTAAGTTAGAGATGTCAAATTAGTTTCGCCTTCAACTTCTCAATATTTTTTTTAATCTATATTATTTGGATCACTGCCGTTCATTAAAAATCTACTAACTTTTGCCCGCGAATACGGCCGCGTGGAACTTGTTTATAACGTACTTGCATACAAACTTCCACCGCCCTTTTCACCGCCTTAGGGGGTGAATTCCGGGATAAAAACTATCCTATGTCCTTCCTCGGATCTTAAACTATCTCCATGCCAAATTTCATCAAAATCGATTCAGCGGTTTAAGCGTGAAGAGGTAACAGACAGACACACTTTCGCATTTATAATATTAGTATGGATACTTTACTATTTACTAGCTTTTGTGTTCGACTTCCACGCGTCGTTTACTGCGAGAACAGACGAAATCGGGGATTGATGAATAACCTTCATTCTTCATTGGTGTTAAGCCTACTCTGTACCAAATTGTATCAAAATCGGTTCAATGGTTTACCCGTGAAACACTGACAGAGTTTCTTTCGCTTTTTTTTTGTTAGTATAGATTACAAACAAGTCTAACGAAGGTCAAACAAACAGTTAACATAGTAACTACTATCACATGTAAGTAGGGTTGCCAGACGAAATCCAGAAAGTCGTACCACGAGCCAGTGAAGCTGGACTTTAATTTATTTATTTCTTTTGATGATTTTTTAGATGCCATTTAGTTTTAGTTCCCCTTTTTTATTTTGATTGTTTTTTTTTGTAACTACGCTTGTATACTATTGTTCATACTAATTAAATAAAGATATAATAATAATATCTATTACATTTCTAGAATGATAATTATAAATTTTATTTTGACTTTTAGGTTTAAAACAAGCCAGATTTTATGTCCGAATTTTCAAATCATAAAAGTATTGTATTGCTGCTAACCCTACATACGTGTATGTTCTATTGAGTTACCTTTTACCAACGTAAAGTTACAAAATCTAATGATTTGGTAATCGTGTGTCTATTTAGCAACAAGCTAAGCGTTGCGGGAACCATCTAGTTGTTACTAGAATATATTGCAAGACTGCCTCGGCTGAATAAAGAGTGAGGAATGAGGTTATACGGGACCGTTGCGGATTAAAAGAGGATGTAGTGACAAAGATAGAAAAGGGTATGCTTAGATGGTTCGGTCATGTTGAGAGGATGAGTGAAAGACGATTAACAAAAGGTATTTATATGGCAGAGGTGAGTGGCAACGCAGGGAGGGGTCGCCCTAGGAAGACCTATACTGACCTTATTGGTGAGGTTCTTCAGAAAGGTCAGGTGCGGAGTACTCGTAACCGGCGTGCTTGTATGACGAGATGTATGAACGTAGATGAGGCGAAAGGAGTATGTAAGGATCGTAGCAGGTGGCGTTCTGTGGTTTCTGCCTGTATGAGTTTATGTATGTATGTATGCCCCGGCTGAATAAATTGCCTATCCTGATTTTAGATTGGATTCCTAGAGGCCTGCCTCGCTGGTGTGGTGGTCGCAAAGCGTGACTGCCGAGTATGAGGTCTTGGGGTCCGATTCCCAGGTCAGGCAGTGTTATTGGGTTTCCCATCAGGAATTTCTCAGTAGCAGCCTCGGAGTCTGGATTTGTGCCCGGTTGGTCAGAGAGTCGTCTTAGGAGATGGTGGACATTTTGTTACTCAATCAGACGGATGAAATTCGGCACAGATATAGATTCCCGTGGAAAAATATATCAACTTTGACGCGAACGTAGTCGGGGCGGAAGCTAATAAGATTTGTAAACAATAAATAACTTATAAGTGGTGGCGCTGCTTGTAGCGCAACTGTCAATTTCAGTACAATTTTACGATAGTTCCCATTTTTTCCGCGCGTTTAAATATGCTGGGCATTCTGTACTCAGAGTGTGGTGAACTTTATTACGTAATAAACACATACATAATACCTATTTACTTCGCTGTATTGTTATGTAACCGTTTGGTAGGTATGTTATGGTGTGTTTATACTTCTCGAGAGCCGTTAGACGATTGTGGTTTTCGTTTTCAAAACCTTTAGAATCCTTGATAACAACGCCCCATTCATAAAAAAAAAACAATTTTATTCCTCATTGATAACTCCACAAATATTTAGAAACTTACGAGTGAATATTTTACAGTTCCATAATTTGAATTATAGTTTTTACCATTTTTTATTAATAATATTATGAATGGCAACCCTTATAAAGTTCTTTAGTTTTTTTCCCGCCGTCTTACTTTTAGATATTTTTAATTACCTACGCAACAGATTTTAATGCAGTTTTCATCAATAGATAGATTGATTCAAGAGGCAGGTTTATGTTGGGTTTATGTATCTACATTGCACCCGTGCGAAACCGAGGCGAGTCGCTAGTTTAAGTCATGAACAAAGTATTGACATGACATGTATTGCCTGACTTTGTTTTGCTTGAGACAAAATGTAAACAAACAATAATTCTACATAGCATTGGCTTAATTTGTTGTTGCTTGTATCTATTGTAAATACTGCAATGGTTTTTATAGGTTTCATTGACTTCAGACTCACTTACTATTTATTTGACATATTAAAGCAATTAGGTATTATTCTATTTATTTTTTTAATGTTTGTAGTTTCTTGCCCATTCTTCTCCATACAAAACTAACCTTTGGAAAAGGTGACTGGACTCAATATTGTTTTTTCTTGTCACACACTGGAAGTCGAAATACAGGCTTACGCTAAGAAATACAAGAAAAGGGTACTTCATCATGTAAAGCCTCTAGCAGTACAGCTAACTATACCAAATTCATTGAACCAATATAAAAGCATTGAGTTATAATGTACTACGTACTAGAGAAGACACCTCAACTCGATTGTTTGTAACACGAGTTAGAGCGCATGCACTCCAACTCACTTAGTCTATGCCGAGCGTTTGCTGCAACGTGACACATTTGAGTGAAGTTTTGTTTTTTATAATATGCCTTCGTGCGTATTGAGATACTGTACAAATAACTCCAGAAACATAAATAAAAGTCAAGGAGTGACTTTTCACCAGTAAGTTCATTAATTATGTTTAAAACACGCTTAATTTTAATTATAATTTTTCAATTGCAACGCGTCAACGCGGCGGCGCGGCGGCCATGTTTACGTGAATGTCAAAGAGTAAAACATTTGTATGCGCAGACTTGACACTATCGACGTATAAGTTTACATAATTAAGGGCAGTAAAATATTAATTTTAAATCACGATAATAATGTTAATGCAATAACATTAATATTTTTTTATTATTGTTTGGATTTAAAGGTTTCCTCGGGGGTGTCATGAAACAAGAGAATCATGGATGTTCAGAATAATCGCAGCGAAGAAACGTGGTTACCTTCAGATTGTTCACAAAACGGCAGAAACTAACTAAACTTATATTACTTAAAGGAAATTAAAATATTATTACAGCATAAATACTTTTTTATTTATTCTTTGAGTAAGTACACAAGTAGGCAGAATAATAAAATTATGTCGCATCTGCACGCATCTATGAGAACATAACACCCCCCCGCTTGTCCCGCGCATGCCCCGCTGTCATCAAGTGCGCCCATCTTTTGTTTGAGATAGCTTCTCTAGTACGTAGTACATTATAACTCAATGTATAAAAGGCGGAAAATCTTAAGAGCTGAATCTCACAATGAGCAGAGTTATACACTGTTACTTTTAGGTCGTTCTGGAACCGAAAGCCATAAACTCGATCATCAAACGCGAAACGATTGGGACATTTTTTTATATACATATGTATCAATAAATAAAATCAGCTGTTCAGTACATTTTTGTTTGTCTTACTCGTCAAATGTACTAAACAGCTGTCTTTTTTAAAGTAACCGAGTATACTATAATAAGGGATTTCCATGGGAAACTGACTCCACATGCAATTAATTCACTCAACACACACACACATATCTATACTCATGGTTATTGGACAAATACATGATAAAATCAGAAAAAAGGTGTTTTTCAGGCTGTGACCTAGTTCCAGAGTAAATTGTGAGCATTAGTGCAGTCATTGTTGTCACAATATGTCAACATAATATTGTTGATATTTCTCATATCATCTTTTGCTCGGAATGACATCTGAAGAATAATAAAAGGAATTAATTACTATTAAAACACTCACCAATCCAGCTTGTTTCAAAATGTCCTTTAAATAGTTGTTTTATTCTTCGTTTAGTTTGTTGCATGTAATTCTTGATAATTCATCCGTTTCTTTAATCATATAAATATCCTTTTCATAAATCATCTTCTTCCTTGTTTGATCTTCAAATAATCTTTCTTGAGCTAAAAGAAAAGGTTTCGCTTCACTCGTGAAGAGTACGAAGCACGTTTTGACACATCTGACAGAAACATTGAACCATATGGCGGGCTCCGAAGAGCCCTAGGACAGGATAGGAACAAGGGATGGGACAAGGTGGGACAGGATGCTGCGGACAGTCTTGTGTAGAGCGGCCACCGCCCACGCTCTATCTTCACTTAAAGTATTACATTACAAATTAATTATAAAAAACTTGTAAAATTCCAAATATACTCGTTTTGTTTTTGTACATCACAGAAAGCTCCTAGACGTTCTGGCCGCAGGTGTCCGCAGCTGAGATCAATATATTATACTGTACAAACATATATAATAGACTCCCAATCTTCAACAGTCGGCTTTCACATTTACCGTATTGTTAAATTTTAAAATCTACAACTAGGATGCGCCGGGCCGGGCCTCACACACGTACGTTTAAAGCTTTGGACGGCAGGTCCTCCCGCCGGAGGCAGGCCCGACGCGCACAAATAAAATACACATCGCTCTCAAGATAAATAAACGATACGACTAGCGGCGCAGCAGCGCGGGCGCCGCGAGCCGGCGGAGCGCCCAACAACATAAAGAGGCGTCCGCCGAGCGCTCGCGCCTGCCGCGCCGGCCACCGGCGGCTCAGGGACGCTCCGCCGGCGCCCTATTCATTTTTTTGTGTTTTTTCTCTTGTTTAGGGCCAGGGCGGCGACGGCAGCGTCCGCAGAGCCGCGGATGCACTTATCTACTAAAATTTTCACAAAATAATACCTAACGCCGGAATTTGGTCGGCTGCGGAGCGCGGCCGCGAGCGGCACAGGGTCGCGGGCGGCCGCACCTCGCGCCTCGAAATAAAAAACTTAGCACTGAGCGGCGGACGCGGCCCGACGGCGAGCCGCCGCGCCGCGCCCGCGCCACTTATCACTAGAGTCCGTATGGCGGGCGGCGCTCTACGCCGTCACGTTGAGGAGCAGCTTGAGCGGGAGCGCGCGGTCGGGCTCCGGGCGGCAGCGACCCTCGCGCCGCCAGTGCGTGGGCGGCGGTGGCAGTGCGGCCGCGGCGGGAGCGGCGCCCCACTTGCTGGCCGCGTACCGCTCGCATCGCTCGGTCCGTTCGTCGCGTCGCTCGCGCCGCAGCGCGGAGCGGCGCCGGCCGCGGGCCTGTGGAGCGCCCACGGCCGTGGGGGGACTGGGCCGGTTCATATCGCGGGCCCCCGGGTCTTGTTCGTCGGGTTGTTGTTGGTACTCCGGCTCCTTCACTGTTACAGTTTTCACGGACACTTGTATAATAATATGTCAACGGGCACTGTGATGATTCAGTCGGGGGGTGCTCCGTTGCGTAGCTCGCGTCCTCAAAGCCTAGCGCGACTTCGATGTTTGACAAGATGGTCGCCGCTCGCACGCGAGATTGTGTGTGTATGTGGCTTCGCTCGATCGCCGCGATCCGCCGGGGTAGGCCTCGAACCGCTGTCGATCTGCTTGGATGACACGTCGAAACACTTAACTGCTTCACTTTCACGACTTGATACGTCGGCGGTCGCGCTGCTAGCTCCTATGATGATGATCGATTAATATGGGAATAAAATATGGACGCCACCTCTCCATTATTCGCACCTTCACCTCTCGATTTCGACTACGTGACGTCGGTGGCGCTCGCTGTATTTATATGGCAATGGCGGCTGCGCGACTCTGGTTGCGCAGTGGGGATATAAAGCACGCCATTCACGCTAATACTATTAATTGATGCGATTGTCGTAACTAATAATAAAATAATTCTTAGAAATATTTAAATAGGATTAAGGATACTTAAAATATATCTTGAATTAAAAAGAAAACTTGTTTATTAGTTATTTAGCCTTAACGATTGTTCAATATGCATTATTTTGACAAAAATCTTTGACGTAAGTTTGACAGTTGACACTCACAAGATTTGCGTCAAACACGTGTCTAAGTTTTTCGCTGTTTAAAGTCTCCAGCTTAAGATGATTTTTTCAAAATAAACTTATATACTTATAGTGGTAAACTTCGCAATAGGGACAAATGCATGCAAGCCAGAGATGAAATTTGCAACTATTTGACGGCCGCATCAGTAAACAAGTCCTCCAACTATCATGACAGCAGTAATTACTGTCATCATTAATCACGGTTCCTGCAACCACCATCTTTTTGTTACCGAATTTCCAGTGATTTTTTTCCAAGAAAAACCAAATATCCCTGAACTAGTTATAATTTATAAAATATCCCTGAAATATGTAGAATAGCGGAACAAAGCCGCACCATCCGTTCCAGGTAAAGTTAGCTTTTGTTTTTATTTTAGACCGAATTAACAATAAATACTTTAAATAATAAAGCTTCGGAGAAACATGCGCAAGCACATGTATTCAGCACCGCCATTTTTAAAAACATTACTAATACTATAATTAAGTTATCTTTTATCTGTAAGCCGTAAAGATAGAAAACAAAGCACTTATTTAATCAAATTTAATCCTCCTTGCAAGTAGTAAATCGTTTATTGCAGTATTTGTTCAAGTGACGGAAATTCCTTTCCCTTATCTCTTATCTACAGTCATTAGCAAAGTGGTACTTAAGTACATGATAAAAATACGAGTGCAATGGAAAGATAATAGGTTTCTAAAGGGATTGCAGTGCTTATCAGTGAATCAGTTAATTGAGTTAATGTTTACTTGAGACAAAAAAACCATTCAGTCATTAACAGAAATGGCAATTGAAGCAATGGAAAAGGAATACGTAGAAATGGCCTTTATTTTAGTGAGAACTTCGTATGCGATGCGCGACTTTTGGTAGGGGGCAAAAGTTATGGGTTCGCGTCACCAACATGCTAATGTGACGTTAAACTGCTAACGTTCTAAGAGGCCGGATTTGACGTTTCTCTTACGTAATAATTTGAAAAATCCAATTCACAATCCTGAATAATTACTATGTTACCCATACACTATAACAACGAGTATCACTTGTAAACATTAAGTTTAACTTAATTTTGAAAAAATACACTCACAATCACGAATTAATTGCCGATTTATATTTTGACAAGACGTTTTGACAACACTACACAAAGGATTTTGATAGCTGTCAAATCCGGCTTGTTACAATGTTAGCTGTATAAGTTCTCATTTCTGTCGGCGGTCCCCATGACAGCCTGTAATGTCCCACTGCTGGACAAAATCTCCCCTAGTCCATTCAGGTACTCTTTTCTTTTGCCACCTCGAACCAACAAACCAAAATGCTCGCACAAAAATCATTGGAAATAGAAGCGCGTATGAATGAATTTGCTATTAATTTTAAAGTGCCAACTTTTTTTTACTAAGTGACATTACTTTGTTCAAGTTATTTGGAATTGATGTCTGGACGTCAAGGTAGCCCGTTTTTGCAAATTGCAACGCTGTTTTACATTGTATGTTGATAAAAATTCGGTACACAGCAATTATAACACTAAATATTATAAGGTTTTTTTTTGACCCAAGCCCGATGAAGATGGAGAATGGAACAGTTTTACGCCAGCAAATTACAATATTTATTATTATTGAGTTTAATTTAGTTTGATAAAACACAATTTTAATCACTTTGCATAAACAATATATTATTAATTAGTTGTGTAAAAAATTGCGATTTCTAGAACAATCTCTAAAAAGTCGCAATCGTAACACGCGAATAGACAGCTTTATTTGCCGCCTAGTACCAATCTGCTAGCAAATTGTAAAAAAAACATGACGATGAAAACAAGGAGGTTGGGGGTATAGTCCGACCATGTTTAGAAGTACGCTCATACAAAGACTCTCGTAATTTCCCACTGATTTTTAATTTGACCGGGTTATTGCAAATGGCCGTTGTGTACGGTGTGTATTTGTGTTATTTTCGCTTTACCCATTGGTCGATAAGGACTTGTTTGTTTTCATTACAATAAACGGGCTCCTTGTTATCAGAATTAATAATAATGTAATTTAGTACATATTTAGTAGTTATATACTAATCATAACAACCTACATAAATTATTAATACGTAGGTAGGTATGTATAACAACACAGTAGACCGTACAGCTTGTATGGTAGGTACCTACCTTAGTAACCGATTACGTAGGCAGTAAACAAGAGATAAAGTTCCTTTTTCATTGAAATAATGTAAACAATCTTTATAAATAAATAAAATAAAAATAAAAAATAAAAAAGCCTTTTATTTCCTATTATTTTACAGTGCGATTAGAAAAAAATATATAGGTTTGAAGAAAAAAAAAAAAAAATTTTTATAAGTAAGTTAAGTTTGTAACATAAACATTTTCTTCACATTATTGGGTAACAGGAACCCCCCTCAAGGTGAAGGCCTCTTCCAAAGATTGCCATTTATTCCGGTCTTTAGCTATAAGTTGCCATTGTTGTCCAGCTATTTTTTTGATGTCGTCATCCCATCTCGCGTATGGTCTTCCCTTGTAGCGATTGCCTTGTGGGCCTTTCCATGTTGTGACCATTTTGGTCCATCTGTGGTCTTTGAGACGCACCACGTGACCCGCCCATTTAAATTTTAATTTTAAAGCGTGGTTTAGAGCATCTATCGTTTTTGTCTTAGCTCTTATTTTTGTGTGTCTTATCTTTTGTATTTTTTTAACATTTACCATACTGCGTTCCATTCCTCTTTGGCATGTTATAATTTTGTTTTTTATTTTATTTGTGAATTTCCATGTTTGACATGCGTATGTCAAGCAAGGGATAAGACATGAGTCCATTACTTTCTGCTTTAGCTTTATGGGCATAGCACTTTTGAATATTTCTTTACAGCTCCAGTATTTGTTCCAGGTATTCTTTACTCTTCTCTCAACTTCTAGTTCATTTCTATTTATGTTAAACCCAATCTGTTTTCCCAAATAGATATATTGTTCTACGTATTCTAAAGGTTTGCCATCTATTGTTATGCTTGACTTTATGTGGTTTGACATAGCTTTTGTTTTAGATATGTTCATTTCTAGGCCTACCTGTCTGCTAGCCTTGTGAAGAGATTCCATCATACCTTGTAGTTGGGAAGCGTTTTCTGAGAGTAGTACCAGGTCGTCTGCGAATCTAAGGTGGTTCAAATATTTGCCTTGTATGAACAGACCTTTGTTGTTCCAGTCCAGTTTACTTATGATAGATTCCAACACTGCAATAAAAATTTTGGGTGATAGAGGGTCCCCTTGCCGGACTCCTCTTTCCACTGGAAAACTTGGACCAATGGTTTCTAGTTTGACTCTACTAGTGCACTTGTTATATATATTTTTCAGTATATCTATGTATATTTTCTCTACGTTTTGATCTTCCAGTGTTTCCCAGATGCTTTCGTGTGAAACGGTGTCGAAGGCTTTCTGGTAATCAATGAATGCAATATATAGAGGTCTGCGGTATTCGAGGTATTTTTCAATTATTAATTCTAGGGTATGTATGTGGTCTATGGTGGAGAAACCCTTTCTAAAACCAGCTTGTTCAATGGGTTGCTTTTGCTCTATTGATGTACTAATTCTGTTATTTAATATTGTGGAAAAGAGTTTATATATAGTTGGCAGTAGGCTTATTGGTCTGTAATTACCGATGTCTTTAGGATCTCCTTTTTTGTAGAGTAGGGTAATATTGGATTCAGACCATTGTAAGGGTGTTTCTGAGGTTTCCAAAATCAGGTTAAATAAGTTTATCAGAGGCATGGCCAGAATGGCTTGGGCCGTCTTTATGGCATCGTTAGTTATATTATCCGAGCCTGGGCTTTTTTCAGGTTTTAGTTTTTGTATTGCCTCTATAATTTCTTTGCAATCTATTAGCTCTACCTTGTAAGTGAAACTTTCGGATGGTATGGTTAAGGACTCGCTTGGGTAGGAAACAGCACTACAATTCCGTGTAGTAGATTTGTATAGACTTTTGTAGAAGTCCGTTGCAATGTTTATGATGCCGTTGCGACTGTATTTAGTACGACCAGACTCTTCTAAACCCTCAATCCATGTTGTTTTTGTTTGAAGCTCTTTATAACCTTTCTTTAGGCTTCCTTTTAGTTCTAAATGCTTTTGTAATATTTTTATTCTATGTTTCTTGTAATCCATTTTTATATATTTGCTTGTTAGTTTGTATAGAGCTTTAAGTTCGTTCTTCAAAGTTCGAGTTTTATTTTTAGTGTGTTGTAGTTCTTGTCGTCTTTTTATAAGGTTTTTTGTGCGGTCTGATATTGTACTGCGGTCTTTAGTTGTACGTTCTGCTTTCCATGCACTTTGTAAGCTGATTTGTATAGAGTCTATTAGTTTATCGTGATAAACTTGTACAGATTCGATTAAGGTCTTGTTGTGTATGTCAGGTAGGTGATTTTTTAGATTTTCCTTATATAGTATGATTTCTTCCTCGCTTTTGAGTGTGCTGTATTGTGGGTTTTTAAATTTGGCTCTGCTTTTTATTGGTTTTATGAGTGTGATTGTTGCTCGGAGCGGTCTGTGATCTGACGGATAGTTTAGAGTTAGTGTTTCGATGTTTCGAAACATTTGTGGTTGGTTTGAGAGAATGAAGTCTATTTCGTTCTTATATTGTCCGGTCGGTGAGCGCCACGTCCATCTTTTCTTTGGCTTTTTCTTGTAAAAAGTGTTGATGATTGCTAATTTGTTTTCCGTTGCAAAATCTATGAGTCTTTGCCCTCTATCGTTTCTTTCTCCGTATCCGTTTTGTTTCATAACTAGTTGTTCGGACACACGAGGCTCACCTATTTTTGCATTAAAGTCTCCCATTAGGATGAAAACTTTGTATGCTATGTCCATTGCATTGTATATATGCTCGTAAAAAAGATTGATCTCTTCCTCAGTTGCTGCTTCAGTAGGGGCGTAGACTTGTATTAAAGTTATTGGTTTATCTGGCATGTTCAAATTTAGTAATGCGACTCGTTCAGAGATGCCGATATAGCTTTCCACGTATTGTTTTAGGTATTTTTTTATTATAAAGCCAACCCCATATTTGCCTGGTGTTTGACCTGTATAGCATAAAATGAAATCTTCGTATTCTGAGATTTTGTTGCCGGAGCGTCGTACTTCAGATATGCCAATAATATCGTATTTTATATTCATTACAGCTTCTCTTAGTTCAATTACTCGTTCGTACGATGAAAGTGTTCTAACATTGTAGGTCGCTATATAGAGTTGGTTTTTGCTATTTTGTCGGGAATTTAAATGGTTTGAAAATATTGTCTTTGGAAGGTTGCGGTCGTAATCTTCCTCGGTGACCAACCGGCTTGGAAGATATATTTCTGTATTTTTTTGTTTTTTGTATACATCGTTTGAGAGAGGCATCGTTGGTTGCTATGCGTTGTTGTCGTTGTTGTTCTTGTTCTCTTCCTCTTGATTTTTATTGCTTTTATTTACTAAAAAGTTCAATATGCCCGGTTTTACCACTCCTTCGCAGAGACTGGATGATCTCTGGGATGTTTTGTGCGTAGATGTGTTCTTATTTTTCTTGGCGACTCGAGTATTGCGTGGAGTAATAAGCTCAGTGTTCGAGTTGTTTTGTGGGGAGATAGAGAGGTTCCTTTTCCTGTTATCTGGTGGTGTCTTATTCTCTGTTTTGTTTTTTAAAATTACCAGTTTGTCATATTTAATGACTGCTTTATTCCCTTTCTCTTTCTCTAGTTGTATTTGTGCTTGTAACACTTTTCTTTTTTCCAGTATGTGTTGGGGATAGTCCTCTTTCATATAATATTCAGTGTCATTTAGCAAACCTTTTTGTTTTACAATCATAATTTTTTTGCCCAGAGTGGTAAATGTTACTGTGATCGGGCGGGGCTTTTCTGATTTTTTGCCTATTCTTCTGGCTTCTTGTATATCGTTACAATTTAGATTTAATGAGAAATAACTGTTTATAAAAGTAATTACAATGTTTTCCAGTTGTGAATATGAACTTTCGCTTTCTTTAATTCCAAAGAAAACTATATTTCTCTGTCTTGCCTGTTTTTCTAATACATGTAGTCTTTTTTCCTGGTTTTCGATTTTTTCCTTGAGCTTTTCTTGATTTTCTTCAAATATAATAAATTTTGTATCCAGTATTTTGATTATATTTTCTGTTACTTTTTCGCCGTTCTTTTCTATAGCAATTTTTTGTTCGTCCAGGTCTTTTTGTATTTTCCGCAGTGCCGCCATGACTTCTTCCATTTTTAAAGTCTTTGTTTACTTTTAACGTAACAATTTTTGTAATTTTGTAATAGCGCCCTCTCGTGGTGAGCGGTGAAATTGCCTGACTGTTACGTATAGAATGTCTTGATGTAGTTACGCGACTCGGCGCTAGATGGCAGCCTTGTGCAATAATGGCTTGATGATCGTTATTTTTATGCCACTCGTCGCTAGATGGCGTTTTTAGGCATGATTTGCAAATTTTCGAATTAATTTTTGGTTATCTAGAGGTTACGATTGTTGCAGATTTGTAAATGGTAGTAATAAACAAGCTTTGGTAATATAACACGACTTGGTTAGCTTTGTTAGTGTTCACTGTAATGTCCTGGAACTGTTTTGGTGGCTTAAAATGCGATAAAACCCGCACATAAACGTTCGAAAGTCACTTGTTGTCCTTTCCGATTGGCACTTATTGTTCAACACTTTTCTCGTTTCTACACTTTGTCCGGGTGAATCACACTTTATACTGCATAAATGATACGTTTTTAACTATAGAGTAGCACTATTTATAATTTTTAAAACACTTTAATTGCGGAGTCGATGTGAACCGTGGCACTGTGGCGCCCTCTATCTTTATAACAATCTTTATAACGGACACTATTTGCGGCTTATTTTCTGTCCTGCAAGGTTGAGTAGAGATTAGAGAAAGTTTAGGGAAATAGGTTCGATAAACGATTATATCTTTGTAATTTTGTAATTATTCCCAGTCTAGGTTTGAAGTAGATAGATACCTGAGACGTGACCGCAGGCAGCGACGAGAGTACCTATTGCGTGTCTTACTGCGTCAGTCTCAATTTCTCACCCAAAAATCGACGACACTTTTAGTATAATTGTATAAAAACCAGCTTGGTAGTCTGTTTTGTTAGTTATCGGCCATTTTGATTAGGGATTAGGGCCTATGGCAGCGTTAGCAGACGTCCCGATTTTTAACTTAAAATTGAATGTCTCACGCGGCATTGTCCCGTTTTTTGTTGTTTTTTGACGGTGCAGCGGGAATAAAGTTTTCATCTGCTGAGTTTAAAGGTACCTATAATAATAAAGCTTTAAAAAGTTTTTTGTTTTTTTTTTTATGTTCAAACGCGCGCGTCTCTGGAACTGTCAGTCCGATTGGAAAAAATATTTTTGTATGTAATAGCCAGATTTATGAGGAATAGTATAGGCTATACATATAACATTACGCTATTACTTACGGGAGCGGAGCAGTAATCAAAGACTTGACGTGGGTAAAAAAAAACTAGCGGGCGAAGTCATTTACAGAGGCTAGTCATTTTATAAAATTTAAAGAAGAAAATCTTCAGAAGGAGGAAAAATATTTATTTAATTATATTTAATACTTACTTTGTTTAAAAATAGATTAGAGATCCGTAAGAAAATGCGTGCAAGTCACTTCCGAATAAGATTTTTTAATTACATTTCCAGTAGCTAAGCACTCTACTAACACACTCCAGTAGGTATGCAAGTTACTCTACCAATGTAAACGCACCTCAGACAATTGTCAGGTTGTTTTTTTTTCTTCTACCGTAGCAAAATAAAAACAGAAACTATAAGTATTGTGCAGAAACGCTCCGTTCGTCCTTTTGAAGGACTACGTAACATAATAAAGAGAAAAAACACAGGTGTTTTTAAATTCAAAAGGTCTACCGTACCTTATTCATTAATTTGTCTTTAGTAACAACTAAATACAGGTTCGTAAGTAACGGCTAAGTTTTTTTTACAGATTATAAAAGGTTATTTGCTGGTTTGTTTTTTTAGTCTGGGTTGGGTCCTCTAGGACTAGGGTTGCCAACTATACTGTTTTCAACAGTATTATACTGTTTTTCAATAAATTATACTTTTTACTGTTGAACAAAAATAAAGTATACAAAATACTGTTTTCAGCATCAAAATGCAAACACATTAGGTATTAAGTATTGTTTTTATTTAGTCAAAGGGCGCTCAATGCTCAGTGCAGCGCAGCCACAAACAAATCACGCTGAGTTTCTGAACGAATCTGTTAATGTCAAATATCCAAGACTGTCACTCACTTCCCGCCACCTCAGCATTTAATAAAAGAGTTTTTTCAGTAATTAATGCTAAGTGGCGGGAGGATAGAAATAGAGCATCTATTAATTTAATAAAAAATGAGCTTCTCATTTATTTTAATTTCAGTTATAATTGTGATGAGGCGTATGAAGTTTTTAAAAAAGATTGTAAATTAGTAAGTTGTGCAAGAAACTTTAAAAAATATGTATTTAAAACACTAAATAAATAAAATACTGTTCATTTTTCTAAAATACTGTTTAATATTCTTCATAGACCCGTATATACTTTATTTTTTGTAAAAAAAGTTGGCAACCCTATCTAGGACTAGATTAGGTTACGGAACAAATACCTATGCTTTGCTGGCTTTCCTCTTAAAAAATAACTCTTTGTTACTGCCACCCTTATAAAAGTCTAAATTGGGATAATATTTAAAATGCAATGTGGCCTAGAATTGAAGAATTAAGACTAATTACGCTTATGTTTATTCTGCACCACAGAACTGTCACTTGACAACATTTTAATGCGAAGATATTTATGTACTTACCATTATTATTATCGTAAAATGTGCCTGATGATTATGCAGCAACGGGTCAAGTCAGGTCACAAAATAAATTTACATTCGGCCTAATTAATGTTATCAGAAACTATACAGGCCTATAACTTTGGCTGAACATAGTGTATTATTTGAACAGCCTGTCCAGTTAATCTTGACATTTAACAGTGGCGCCACTTGCTTAGACAAAATGTCAAATCCAGTACACTTGAGATTTAGTTCCATTTTTCGCCACCGTTCAGGAAATTTTGGGTGGTTTTTATTTTTATTTTATTGACGCCAATGAATTCGACCTATTTTACGATAGTCATTTGTTTGAATTAAAATAAATATAAGTTGTTGTTCAGCTGTATTGATAGGAATGAAATACCTAATTTTATTATCTATCTATATAATAATAATAATTTAAATATCTTTAAATAATATAAAATCAACGCACAGTCTAAACCGCTGCGCTGATCATAGAGACACGAAACTTGGAGGGTGTGGGTGTGTTATTTTATGACGTAGGCATCCGATAAGAAATGATTTCCAAAAATTCACCCCCTAAGGGGATGAAACAGGGGTCCAAAGTTTGTATACTTAAAGAAACCATCTAAACCATTAGGTAATAAAAAAAATGTGTTTGCAGCCAAATACAAGTTATTTTTTTTATGTTCACAGAATATCTACTTACGTAATAATAAGACCCTTTAATAAAAAGAAAGTAAGTTATAATATAAATTGGGGTAGGCCTTTGCACAGCTGGCCAGCGGTCAACGTGAAAAAAATAATAATAGGTTAGGTATTAGTTTATTGTTCGATGTACGAAGTCAAACAATATTTTTTCGTAGAGAAAATTCATGTAGGTATTGATGAAGATTTAAATTGTAAGGGGAGATTCGAATAAATACTACATGCAATCTATCTATGCTAATTATAAGTTTATAACAAAAGCTTATAACTTTTTGTTTCTTGATTGAAACGCGATAATCTCTGGATCTTTCAGTCCGATTTCTAAAAATCTTTAAATGATAGCCAGATTTTTGAGGGATAGTATAAGCTATATAACATTACGATACGAGTACCTACGACACACGACAGCGGAGCAGTAACCAAATGAAAAAAAAACACGCGATTAGAAGACAGTCCTATATAAATAACTAGCGACCCGCCCCGGCTTCGCACGGGTGCATGTATTATACATATAAACCTTCCTCTTGAATCACTCTATCTATTAAAAAAAACCGCATCAAAATCCGTTGCGTAGTTTTAAAGATCTAAGCATATATAGGGACAGACAGACAGACAGACAGACAGGGAAAGCGACTTTATTTTATAATATGTAGTGACTAGCACTCTCCCCTCGACTTCGTTGGCGTGATTTTTCTTACGGATCCCTAATTTTTTGTTAATAAAATATAGCCTACAGCACTCAGTGATAACGTAGCTTCCAATTTGCGAAAGAATTTTTAAAATCGGTTCAAGGGTCCTACCATGAACTGTTCTTCAAATACGTCAATATAACGCATCAATTTATGTCATTTTATTGACGTATTTGAAGAACAGTTCAGTTTTTGGATCGCGATAAGAGTTCATGGTAGGGCTGCTGGAGATCCAGAGATTATACCATATAACCTCACAAACTTTACCTCTATAAAATATTAGTATGAATAGAAAGAAAAGTATAGAATCATTTACTAACCTAACTAAAACTCTATGTGTCGGCTCTTTGTTATAAGGGTCCAATAGTTCACAATCTACAATTTGTGAAAGTACATTTAACAACCTACTTAAATAATTATTTTTCACCCCACGCAGCACTTTACATAATATTCCTGAGTTTTAACCCTTCAAAGCTGTGTGAAGGTACGGGTGCCCCTTCATTATAACAATAGTCCATAGGGGTTGATAATTGGGGCATGATTCGATAGCTACAATGATTGGTCATGCAAAATGTCCCTTGTATTATTATTGACGATATTATTATTTTCTTTAACTACCTGCGTCTCTATTTTAGATCGCATTCGACCCTAAACTGCTAACGTTCTAAGAGGCCGGATTTGACGTTTCTCCTACGTAATAATTTGAAAAATCCAATTCACAATCCTAAATAATTACTATGTTACCCATACACTATAACAACGAGTATCACTTGCAAACATTAAGTTTAACTTAATTTTGAAAAAATACACTCACAAACACGAATTAATTGCCGATTTATATTTTGACAAGACGTTTTGACAACACTACACAAAGGATTTTGATAGCTGTCAAATCCGGCTTGTTACAATGTTAGCTGTATAATCTGTTCGAAGTTAGAGTGAACCAGAGAAATTCGATTTTTGGTTGCTTTAAAATCAATAATTAGTTAATCAATTGAATTAGCTAAATTGTGACGGTCACAGTTGACTTTTGCTATACAAAATCTATGAAGGAATAGTGTTTTAACTTCCTTAAAAAGTACGTCAATTGATTAGGTAGGAGGTAGTGTCAATTACCCAATTAAGGGCTGATTTTTCAATCGTCGGATAACTCATAACGGAGGGACTCGGAAGGATAAATATGGCGATTTCATAGCTTTTGTATAGAAAATATGTCAAACTGTCATATTTATTCTTTGGAAAAAAGTCATCTGACTATTGAAAAATCAGCTTTTACAATGGTACTCCCTTAGAAAATGCTTTTAAGTTGTCGTCTACATTCCAAAAACATAATGGCTGCCATAACCAGCTGTTTTTTTTTGAACGCATCTTTATAGTGTCCAGAATATTTTGACACGCGGCAAATTTTGTTACTTTTTTGCTCTATTTCCTCAGACTTCCTTAGAAAGTGGCGCCATCTTAAAGTTTCAAGATGAACTGGTTTCCTTTGTGTATAAACACGACAACAGCTGTAGAATAAAACCTGCCAGGATGTGAGTTACCAGCTGATGTGTTTTGTTTTTGTTGTGTTTTGCTCTTTCTAACACGTAGGAGTGAAAGAGAAGGATGCACTTCGCGTGGGAGATTGGGCCCGGCCCGTCCCGACTGTTATTTTGATAAAAAACGGGATTTGGAATGTTAAACCAGACGAGCTTTGAATCTATGGTCGTTTTTTTTTTTACTCAAAGTCAAAGTCAATTCATTTAAAATTATTATTAGACCAATAAAAGGCACTTTTAAACGTTATTTTCAAGAATGAAATGAGTAAATATTGAATCTAGTTGCCCGTTTCAAAAGATAGTTTCTTATAGAGAAAAAATGGGAAAGAAACTACACACTTTTAAATGAAAATTGAGTAACAATAAGTCGTAATACATTTATTCAATAATTATACGATTGCGAAAAGTCATATAAAGTACCAGGGCCCGATCTAGCTATTTAGCCGCTCCGGGCAAAAATAATATTCGCCGCCCTTTACACTAATACCATACAGGGTGTCCCAGACAAGGACGTCCAAACAAAAATTTTGGAAGTCTCTTTACTTGGGCTACCTAAAATTTTTTGTGGTTTAGGAGCTAGACGATTTTTAGTATTTTTTTGGGATATTCTTTCTTGCTTCAGATTTTGTTTATTTTCTCTTTTTATGTCGCGTTTTTTGGAAATATTTTTATTGATAATTAATCCTGAAAGTATGGTCTTCGATCGATAAAAACAAATCTCTGTCTTATCGTAACCCGAAATTACCAAAACTTAGTTCAAAGGGAAAAATGTTGTTTTGCAAAATTCGTCGCAGATTTTCGGCCTTTAAAGAAAAATCACAATAAGTGCCCAAATGACCTTAAAATAATTTCAAAAACTTTCACGGACCCTTAGCTCTTTAAACAATACAAAAAGCTAGTATTTTTACACGACTGCCCCAAAAAAAGGAGTGTTATGTGTTCAGGGTTAATGTATGTATGTATGTATGTATGTATGTATGTATGTGAGTTTCTTTATTCCACCATAACTTTTAAACGCCTGAACCGATTTAGATGTATGGGGTATCGTTACAATCCTTGCATTGTTCCGAGTAACATAGGCTAGTTAAAAATAAAAAGAAACCGGTGTGGTCACTTTAAAACGTAAATTAATACCAGCCTCAATTTATTTTTTTTATGAATCTGGTCGTGTCTATGTTTATCGTCTAGAATTTGACAAGTAGATTTAAAAAATATATAACACTGTAAATAAAAAACGTCGTAAAAAAAACTGACGAGTAAACAAAGTACAAATATGTGCAATTTTTGCAGTCGTGTTTTTTAATATTTTAATTATAGTAGCTTGTACAGGACATTATTCGGTGCAATTGAAGCTCGAACATGGTAACGCAATTAACACCCTACCCTGGAGCTGTATTCGGAAGGCATTGCGCTATCATCGGCTGGGTGAATAAATTATTTTAATTACATTTAACTTAAAGGTAATTAAAATAATTTATGTTTTTGTTTTTTGTCAATGGATGGTTGCACCAGTAGTAAAAGTATCGGGCGTCATTAACCTCAACACTGAAAATTGACCCGGCTACCTCCCTACCTCCGCCACATCGTTGGGGCTAATCCGTCATAGAGGTCACCTAAGTGAGACGGAATGGTAGGTACCAGCACCAAATGTCGTGCGGTGTTCCGCAGGGCTCGGTTCTTGGCCTGCTCCTGTGAAACATCGGATACGACATACGACTGGGTGCTGAGGGGTGAGCTCAGACCGGGGATAGACCTGACGTCTTATGTCGACGACACGCTGGTCGCTGCACGGGGGAGCTCGCACAGGGAGGCAGCGTTGCTGGCAACGACTGCGGTCTCACAGGTGGTGGGCCGCATACGTCGCCTAGACCTAGAGGTGACCCTCGACAAGTAGGATGCCATGGGGTTTCATGGCCCCCGGCGGGCGCCGCCACCCGGCTCACACATCGTGGTCGGGGGGGGCTCGAATCGTTGTCAAATCTACCATGAGTACTTGGGATTGGTGCTCAACAGCCGGTGGGACTTCGAGCCCCACTTTCAGCGGCTGGCGCCCAAGTTTCTGAGCGCGGCTTCCCAATTAGGGGGGTCCGAGCACCGCCTGTAGGCGTCTGTATGTGAGGGTTGTGCGATCTATGGCCTTGAATGGGGTTCCGATATGGGCGGCTGACCTAACGGCCGGCAGTATCGTCGTTCTGCGTAAACCGCAGAGGGCGATGGCCATCAGAGTCGTAAAGGGTTATCGTACGATCTCCTACGAGGCGGCCTGCGTACTGGCTGGAGCCCTGGGACTTGGAGGCGAAGGTACTCGCGTCACTGTACCGGTGGCTTTAGGCTAGCGGCCGATGCAGCGCGAGTTTGAGTTGCGTCAGTCGCAGCTTCGCGAGGTCCTGATGGCGGAATGGCGGAACAGGCTGTCGCGCCCTACCATCTGTCACGGCCTCATCACCATCGAGGCGATGGTGATGAGGCCACTGGCGGACTGGTTCGAAAGAAGGTATAATGGCTCCCTGACGTTTCGGTCAACGCAGGTACTCTCGGGGCATGGCTGCTTCGGAAAGTACCTGTGTCGCATAAACAGGGAGCTGGACGCCCGGTGTCACCAATGCATGGACAGCCTGGAGGACACGCCGCGGCATACGCTGTCAAAATGTACAGCTTGGGAGGAGCCGCGCCGTGCCCTCATCTCTGAAGTAGGCAGTGACCTGTCGCTGCCGGCCGTCGTCGCTTCGATGGTCGGCAGCGAGGGGTCCTGGGACGCGGTGGTCTCCTTCTGCGAAACGGTTATCTCGTAGAAGGAGGCTGCGGAAAGAGAGAGAGAAATTACGACCTCTCTCCCGGCCCGCAGCAAGCGCACCGGGCGTCGGCGGAGTACGGACGCAGCCTTCTTCGGGCCCCCCTAAATGGGCCCAGGGACCCGAGGTGGCGGCGCGTAGTGTTTCACGCGCGCCCCTCTTTGACGTCGTTTTGGGAGTTAAACACCTCACTCCCCCCTTTACCTGAAGAGGCCCGCGGTGGCGAGTCAGCACCAGTCGGGGATCGTGGAAGGCGAGTACGTTCCTGTGATCCCCGGCGTAAGTGTGGGAAGGGAACACCGGGGCGAAAATTCATGAGAGTATGTTGGACTATGTGCCACCGTCCGGCACCCTCAATTTTGCCGCCCCTCAGATTTGCCGCTCCGGGCAATTGCCCGGCTCGCCCCCCCCTAGATCGGGCCCTGTAAAGTACTACAATACGAGTACGTACCAAGTGAAAAAAAAAAATTAGAGCTAAATATAATATAAGGAGCTTTTCCTTTTTTTTTTCTAAGGATATTTTTATGTAGATACACAGTGCTCAATGCTTGAATCAGAATGATTTCGTGGTTTTGCTTCGATAAAAATCTAATCGCAATATTCTTACTCATGGGTTAATATAAAGGCGGAAACAGACTTATAACACGCTACGCCACGCCACGGCATTCAAGCGTTCTCATTGGTCACATTTCGTCTCGTGAAACTACTCTTTGTGTTTTGGCCAATAAGCACGCGTGGGATGGCGTAGCGTCTTATCAGTCTGTTTCCGCCTTAACTTGTTAATGCTGATATTCGGGTTTTTTGTATCTCTATCTATACATTTTATAAAAAAAGCAAAATAAAATAATTAAAAAACCCAAGAAGGCACTGAGGCGTCGATGTGCTATTTTAATATTTTGTATACCTACGGTATTACTAATTATTTACGTAGGTATTCATAATTATGATAAAATTCTTTGTTCTAATAACAAAAAAGAAAAAAAATTGTTTGTAGTTTTGCGCCCAATTTTTTTCATACCATAGAGTCTGCATGTCTGTGAGGTATCTAAAGATTTATAGTAATACCACAGTGTACTCAAAAACAGTGGTTCAATCATCAATCACTAATGATTTTTATTATTGATCCAAGCATTCAACGGGAACGTTTTCGCAGTGCAATCATGATTGTCCCGAGCTGCCATACTGCACTTTGAGACACAAGCAAGGTATGGGTTATTTGGATTACTTAAGAAATATGTCAAAAACTTTGACATTTATCAACTCACGTCAAACGGGTGGCGAAGTTTTGTAAGTACACTGTGGTAATGTGGTTTTAGAGCTTTGATTTATAGACGGACAAAGCTTACCTACGGGTAAGCAAATGCGATAAGAAATATATACTATTATTATAAATATAATTTACTACTAAATGCACCATGAAATTAATATAATAATATGTTTACACGGTACATAGAACAAAAAACAATCTTAAAAATTTTTGTTTGTCTGTGTGTTAGTTCTCGCTAATCTCCTAAACGGCGGTACCGATTTTGACGGGACTTCACTGGCAGCTAAGCTGATGTTAGAAGAAGTATACCGATAGCGTTGTAAGAAGCCCGATTTGACGTTTCTCCTACGTAATAATTTGAAAAATCCAATTCATAATCCTGAATAATTACTATGTTACCCATACACTATAACAACGAGTATCACTTGTAAACATCAAGTTTAACTTAATTTTGAAAAAATACACTCACAAACACGAATTAATTGCCGATTTATATTTTGACAAGACGTTTTGACAACACTACACAAAGCATTTTGATAGCTGTCAAATCGGGCTTGTTACAAAACTAACGGTATAACTTAGGTTACGCGGACGAAGTCATGAGCATTAGATAGTAGATAATAAGAAAGTACTTAAGTAAAAAGCTGATAAGGATTAATGAATTAAAATTATACCTATTTATTAATTAGCAATTTATCGTATTTTAATTGTTTGTTTCAATTGATAGATCAATTGACGTCACACGTCACACAATGATGTATATCTTTGCTTTTATAGTATCTCTGATTCAATGTTTGTTATTTCATAAAATGATGATAAATTAAACTTATCGCTAAGATATTGTCCATTGATAATGATAAATGGTACTTAAGTAATTTCCTGCGAAGCATGTTTTTGTTGTAGAAATACCTAGGTATAAATGAGTCATAATATGTATTTATTTTAGGTTTTTATTTACTTTTGAGGTATTCGTCATCATCATGTGATGTTTCGAGGTTTAAGTTTTAATTCTTTATTTTAACTTGAGGTATTTATTAATAAACTAGCTGACCCGCCGCGACTTCGTTCGCTACCCTACCCCTGCCTTACCCTACCCTCTACCCTACTCTAGGACCCCAACCCAACCCAACCCTACCCTACCCCTACCCTACCCTAACCCACCCCTACCCTACCCCTACCCTACCCTACCTATACCCTAACCTACCCCTTCCTTCTTATAGTAAATACAGTAGATAGTAGACAAGCGTTTGCAGGCGACTTTGTCCGCGTCAAAATTGATATAATATCCCACAGGAACCATACATTTTTCCTGTATAAAAAGCCTATTGTGCTAATCTAGACTGTAATCTACCTAATTATAATAATAGTAAGATTAGGAGAAGGAAAGTCTTCTTGATCATGTTCTTTGTTTTTTTACAGCAGATCTGTCTAGATCTAGAGCCGTGGAACTCTCTGTGACGGGCAAAGTTATAAAAAGGATCTGCCCGCGATTTCGTCCGTCTGATTGTTGGTTTACGTAGACGAAGTCACGGTTTAAAATGTAGTCCTTAGTTTAGTGGCAATAGGCTCGCTCCCTATTACTTGGGACTTAAACATAACTGGAGAAATGTGGGTGTACTAATGGGTGCGTCTCTGCCTAACCTTTCGGGGATTAAAGACGTGATGTTATTGTATGTATTGTGTCCTTAGTTTACAAGTTGTACGCCCTGGCTGGAGGCCTTAACTTTTAGGATACCACAAGAAAGGTCTAGTTTATCAGCCGACAACTGAGGTTGACCTGCAAGATGCCATTCCGAATAAAAAACAATCTATACACCTACTTAGTTATCATTGCGAGTTTCAATTATCCACTGTTCTGTTTTATTTGGCCGAAGTTACTGGAAACGTTGATAAGAAGTATTTTGATAAAAATGTACTTACTTATCTTGTTTTTAGCTCTTTGTTGAACTACATTATCACTGAATGCAAACAAACAGTCAAACGTAGGTAATAATATTACGTAAATCAATTTTTTATTAGCCTACCATCTCTGTTTGCAACTCATCATCTGCCTAGCCATGTCACAACTACATTGGGGTCGGCTTCCAGTCTAATCGGATGGTCAGCCTCTGTCCGCATTTAAAAGTTGATTTCATATCATATCCCACTGGAACTGTGCATTTCTGCTGAAAAAAGTAGACTACCTTTATGTTATCCCAGATTATAATCTTTCTCTGTGCCAAATTGCAGTACAGATCCGTTCCGCCGTTTTGGCGTAATTGAGTTCATCATATCAGCCTATGGCCGTCCACTGCTGAACGTAGGCCTCCCCCAAAGAGCGCCAGCCATCCCGGTGTTGGGCAGCCCGCACCCATCCGCTGCCCGCCACCTTCTTTAAATCGTCGGTCCACCGTGCAGCAGGGCATCCCACACTACGTTTGCCTAAACGTGGTCTCCACTCTAACACGTGTCTGCTCCACCGACCGTCTGTCCGTCTGCAGACATGGCCGGCCCACTTCCACTTCAGCGCACTAATTTTGTGTGCAATGTCGGTGACTTTAGTTCTCTGACGGATGACTTCATTACGAATTCTGTCCCTCAGAGAAACCCCGAGCATTGCCCTCTCCATCGCACGCTGAGCGACTTTGAATTTATGGACCAGCCCCACGGTGAGTGTCCACGTTACGGCTCCATAGGTAGGTGTGATTGAGTTACAATCTGACAAACATCTGGGTAGATGTCTAAACTTTCGTATTTTAATAGTACTAAGATTTTGTGTCCCACTGCTGGGCACAGACCTCCCGTTTCTCCTTTCATACTTCTTGATCTTGTGCGGTTTGCGCCATAAATACAATAATAATAATAATAAACCTTTTTTATAATAAAAACATAAATAAGTAACTATAAACTAATACATATTTTACACAATAAACTTATAAAAACTACTGCACACGAAGAGTCGGCGTCGTGTTACGCTGCGAGGTGTCGCGTAGCTGGCCGCGGAAACGCCGATACAGCACACCTTTCGGCCAAAACTCTTCCTTGAGGAAGGTCATCAAATGATTGGTCGGAACGCGCACCACAAACGACTTGAAATAGGTGCTATGGCGCGCCTCCAACTTCTCCACCCTCAAGGTCCAGTTGGCTTTCACCCGTATGTACTCTACGAATACAATGAATACAATGTCTCCATAAATACAATGTTCCTCCTACTACCTTTTACGGCACAGGGATCGTTTAGAGCATTTTTCCGGACCCTGGCAGGTGGCGCCACCACTACTAGGTGGGTTCCGACTCCCGTCACCCTCAGGTTACAATGACTCCAAAAAAGCAAGCGGGGAACACATAGCATAACATCTCATCTTATTTGTTTAGCAAATATAGACCTTATGTCCTGTTTTGTAACGTGTTTTGCATAACATGGCTGGTTATCACTGAAGTACCTATTGTTTTGCAAAAGTTATTGACCTCACAAACTATCAAGGCCCGATTTATTATGTATGTCTATCTAATATTTCATGCAATGCGTAGGTCTTTATCGTTATTTTAAAACTGGTTTTCATGAAGAGATTCTATTATTTCATCACTCATGTTGTTTAGATAGGTTTGTTTACTTCAGTTGTTGATAAAAATAGCTGAAGGAATTTGGCTAATCTAACGTGAACGCGAAGTGCGTGACGCATGGCGCCATGCCGTCTCAGGACTGTCTTTGTTGTAATATAATTAAATTGCTTAGCTTACTGAATTATATTGATTTATGTTTTATTCATTAAAGCGGTGTAAAAAGAGCAAAAGTTTGTTTTATTAGATTTTTCTTTAAAAACTTTGCAATGTGTTTACGAGCTTTGTAAGAAATTCCTGAACGATACAACAACTTTCAATTTACGCTGTCAAACTGACAACAACAAAAATAGCAACCGAATGTCATGTCAAATTGACAGTTTATTCGGCAGTGAATATTGTAAGAAAAATATTTACGAAATTAGCGAAATGCGAAGAGAATTCATATTAGTTTTATTAGGAATCATATGCATATCGACGCTCTCGTCTTTGCTGTCTGGTTATGTGCAGATAGAAACGGATAAAATACTGCTAGACACCGTTGTCGGTGCTGTTGGGGCTGGTAACTTTTCCTATTGGCAATTAGGGCATACGGGACCTCTCCTGGTAGAGTTGACATCTTTATCCGGCGATGCAGACCTTTACGTATCCGATACTGTGAGGTATGTCGACCAAAATATTCATTTTCTAGCTTTTTTCTTACGTTTTCTTCGATCGGCTTTTGTGGTCGAAAATATGATTTGTTTTTTATTAGGTACGAGGTTTAAAGTTTGGTGAGACGGTCGTTTTTGGGGTTTTGGTAGCCTCATAAGATGTTGGTATCGAAACCTGACCTTTGTTGAAGACATCATCACTAGTGATGGGTCAAATATGTATGGCCGTAGATAGATGTTTTGGGTCTGGCTGTTTGTTTGTATTTTTGTGAACATACCCACTATACAGGAGAAATTTCTAGTATCATCATCTCCTAGCCTTTTCCCAACTATGTTGGGGTCGGCTGCCAGTCTAACCGGATGCAGCTGAATACCAGTATTTTACCTCCACAACCCAGTAACTGGGTAATACGATACCCCTACTACCACTTACTGGATAATTTCACAAGAACACTAATAAAAAAAATTTGCATAATATTACATGAAAAATATTTTTTTCAGACCCAGTTATGAAACAGATAAGAACAATTTCAGCTCCGTGACATGTGGCCCGGACATGGTGAACATACCATCTGAATTCCCCAGACCTATTGGTGAGTTTGTCTGTGGAGTTTCTTGCTCGTTCTTCTCCATAGAGGACTACCTACGTTTTGGAACGAGCAACTAGCTTCAACTTTCGGACTAACTGACCGACTGCTTGACAATTCAAAAGTGCCTGTAAATGGTCTAGTTGAAATAAATGCACCTTTTGCGTGTTATGATTTAGTAGTTTTTACATAAGGTAAAGGTAGGATTTTGTATGCAAATATTGTAAAACATTGATTTTAAAAGAGTATGTATGGAGTTTCTTGCCCATTCCATACAAAACTACCTTTTGTAAGGGGCAACTAGGTTCATTTCTATTTCTTTTTACAAGCTTTTATTTAGCTTGCACTGTTTGTATGTAAGTTGTTCTTTCAAAATTTTCATACCATTTGTTGGTATCCGATTGAGCTGAAATTTTGCATACACCTTTAGTTCTGGTGACAATACAATGTCCAATACTCAATATTGTATTAATTTTAAATTAAAGCTTGTTTTTAAAAATATTTTTCTCTTGTTTAAGAAGTTCAAAAGTGCCTTATAATGGCCTAATTGAAATAAATGATTTGACTTTGACTTTGACTTTAAAATATTTTGACTTTGACTTTGACATTTGCCTTTGCTCAGGATACTTCATCTTCCAGGTATTGGTGTCTTCGGCCACTGGTCCCATCATCTCTCGGAGTACAGCATCCAGGTGTTCCTAGATACTTCGGCAGTGCTCAGCGAGGAACAGGTGCTGGCTATTGAAAAGGCTCACCGAGGACTTGGGGAAAAGTATGGAGGTAACCTCATTTATATTATGTGTTGATTAATAAGTCGCTTCCCGCCTTCTGCACGCTTCGTAATTGTGTCAGTCGTGAGTTACAGAATATGGGCTGCAGAAATTCTGCTACATTCGGTTTCATATAAAAGTCCTATTTGATTCACACAGCGACGTAAAATGAGTTGTCTACCGACTCACGTGCATTATTCCGACCGAATTGAGTTTGTGGGGGGCGAGGGGGGCGACGCACGACACAAACATCCGCTATGAACGTTGGATCGTTAGATAGTAGGTAACTCAATAAAATGCAATCGTCTGGCATCCCAACAGAATTCCTGCCAGGCAGAATTTCTGCTACCGAAATTCTGCGACTCACGGTTTGGCCTCATCCTTAAATAAACAAAGCAACGGATTTTAATGCGGTGTCCATCAATTATCAATATCAATCATTAGATAGAGTGATTTAAGAGAAAGGTTTATGTATTTATATTGAACCAGTGCGATCCCGGGGCGGGTCGTTTGTACATAATAAGGAAAACCATTGACATCCAGTTCAGAAAAAAATTGTACTTTGTAGTAGCGCCTGCTGTTTCTAAAGTATTTTTTAAACGACTTCAAAAAAAGGAGGAGGTTATCAATTCGTCTGTATTTTTTTTTATGTTTGTTAGCTCCTAACTTGCGACTGGGTGAACCGATTTTCATGATTCTTTTTTTATTTGAAAGCTGGTGCTTCTCGTGTGGTCCCATTGTCACCATTTCAATATCTGATGATGAACTTCGGAGATATGGAATGGAACTCCTCATAGAATCACAGCAGCAATATCGTAACAAGTGAAATTGCTTTGTTTATACGTGTAGTCGATGACTGACTGAAGGAAAAGGGGGGGGGGGAACGTCAACCTCCCTCCTACCAGTGTCCAAAATTAAATATATCGTGTGAGGTATTGTTTGAAAGGGCTTATTGTAAGGATTTCAAACATTAATACACAAGCACTAAAATGTGAAAAATAAAAAGCTATTTTACAAAAAAAGATAACCTACTTCCAAAACTAAAGTTATTTTTATTTTGTAGTTTTTGAAGGCGGTTATCTTTTTTTGTAAAATAGCTTTTTTTATTTGTTGTAATATTTTGTCAATTGGAAAAAGTTTTTTTTTGTCCGACAGGTCCTACAGAATAAAAAAAAATAGAATGCAAATAGAAAACAGAGTTTACAAGAGTGTGTTTCTAAGTCTGTATTTTTTTTTTTTATAATTTCATATAAATTTTTGGTTGGTTAAGTATTTCGTTTTTTTTTTTAAAGTTAACATCATCATCTGCCTAGCCTTTTCCCAACTACCTCCACAACCCAGTTACTGGGTAATACGATACCCCTTGGTAAAACTGGTTGTCAGATTTTCGGGCTTCTGACGACCCCTATCGACTGCCAAAGATCCACATATGACAGCCGGGACCAACGGCTTAACGTGCTTTCCGAGGCACGTAGGAGTGTCGGTGTGTAAAGATGGTCACCCATCCACGGAGCAACCTCGGCAAGCGTAGCTTAACCTGACGGATCAACCCGTGCGGATGTTATTACTTAGCCACAAGCTCCTTTTTTTTTGTTTTTATTTGTTTGTATAGTAACTAACTAGTTTATTAAATATAAATATTTTTCTTATTTTCAATAAAAAAATAACAATTTACATAATAAGCTTTAAATATTTTTTCTTTTAAACTAGGAAATGTCCAGACTCCTTTGATCTACCCATAGATCTGACAAGTTCTTCCTTCTCCACAGAAATGGAGAAGAGGAAAGAGAAGCCAGCGGCGCGGAAGGCTGAAGAAGAGCCGAAACCACGCTTCCTTAGACTTCTCAGCATTCTCGATATGATCTTCGAAATGTTTGTCCTATAGGTACGTATCTAAATCTTCTATACATATAAATAGCGTTGCCAGGCGTCCGGATAAAGCCGGACATAGTTAGGCTTATTGACGCAATCAATGTTTCGAAATGTCCGGCCAAAATAAACGGTGTCCGGATTTTGTTAGGTTTTTAACTTAAAAGGTTGAAAAATGTTTGTCTAGAATTTAGTTTTGGCTGATGACTTTATTTGACTGATTAATAATAAAGTGCTTAGACTGATTTTGCATTCGATTTTACATACAATTTTTTTTTCGTACCCTCAGTAATGTAGGGTGTCCGGCCTTTTTACCCTAATGTCCGGCCAAACTGACTGATCTGTCCGGCTATTAGGTGTGGCGACCTGGCAACCCTACATATAAAATGCTTTGTCCTGAATGACTGACTGACGGATCAACGCACAGCCTAAACCACTGATCGTAGAGACCTGAAACTTGGAGGGTGTGTTCTTTGTATGACGTAGACATCCGATAAGAAAGGACTATCTAAAATTCTCCCCCTAAGGGGATGAAACGGGAGTCCAAAGTTTGTATGGAAAAATCAATTTTGGCGCGGATGAAATCGTGAGCAGTAGCTATTAATCTCTAAAAGCTTTTAGTAGTAACTAAAATTTTTCAAGTGTTATGATTTAGTAGTTTCTATACAGGGTAATTGAAAAAATACCCGAAACCTGAAAAGAGGTCATTGTACTCATCATTATGAACAACTTTTACTATGGGACCAACCCTGAAATCATGAAAAAAAAATCAGCTGTTCCGTACAAAAATGCTACACAACACGATAATAATGTATGGAACAGCTGATTTTTTTTCATGATTTCAGGGTTGGTCCCGTAGTAAAAGTTGTTCATAATGATGAGTACAATGACCCCTTTTCAGGTTTCGGGTATTTTTTCAATGACCCTGTATAAGGTACATTGCATTCACGTGCATGTATGTATGATTCTGTATGCAAATATTGTAAACATTGATTTTAAAAGAGTACGTATGGAGTTTCTTACCCATTCTTGTCCATACAAAACTATCTTTTGGAAGGGGCAACTAGAATCGATTCCTTTTTTTGTATTTGACGTTCAAAAGTGCCTTGTAATGGCCTAATTGAAATAAATGATTTGACTTTGACTTTTGTGTGTTCCAGGCTTCATTGTGGCTTCTACGCCAGTGCCAGAGATTAAGTGACTTGAACGACAGGTTTCATCACAGTAATGCCTTCTAAAAACCGTTACATGACAAGTTTTTAAGTACCTATACAAGGTGTCACTAGACACATCACAGCAGTTATATTCCTCACGCTCTAGGATGGTGCGGGTGACATTTGTCAAACTGTTGCTTTTCAGTCTTGAACGTTACGGCGATTTACAATCATGATTAAATATTTTAACTGCACACTAATATCATAGTCGTAAAATACGGAATCAGTAATAAGTAAGTAAATAACTAGTAAATTAAATAATGTCACTGACTTAGTTATGCGATTCTGACATCCATAGATGAATTGTTGACATGTGTCACCCGCACCATCATAGGACGTATGGAATATAAGTCACATTGAGAGAAAATGTTTGCTGGGAAACAACATTTTTTTGCTGTGAAAATTCAATGCTTATCGTAGCGCGCAATGTAACGCAAACGCCAAACATTGGTGTCGATTTCCTTGTTCACAAACTAGACTATATTTAGAGAATTGATGACATCTCTTATTAACATACAGCTAAAGAAAAGGACGGTGACATTAAAGAACTAAGTTAGAGATGTCAAATTAGATTTGCCTTGAACTTTTCCGTATTTTTAATCTATACGTTTTATGATGTCAATTTTATTGTATGAACATTCATACAATTATAGTTGTCAAATTTAGTCAATTTTACACGTGTCAGATTGACTAAATTTGACAGCTCTTATTTACATAAGGCTCTTGATTTATTTATCAGAAAAAGATATAAATAGTTAAATTTTACTTTAGTTTGTGAACAAGGGAATCGGCACCAGTATATTAATAGGTCATGGGGATATTTAAAGTTCGTATTTAATATAATTTAAAAAGATACGTCTATGCTACATGGCAATAGTTTTGCTTTCTACCAGTGCATGATTTTTGACGTGACAACGTCTTATAATTCGATGGAGCCGGCTGCACGCACGAAAAAACATGACTCATGCGGCGTTACCTCGCTCTGTCTCTCTCCTACTTGAGTGAGCGATGCGTCCGCGTGGACAGCTGCTATACAATAACACATTTACATGTTTTCGTTAAGTATGAAGTGCAGTGAAAAGTGAATGTGGTGTCAATTGTTTATAGCAACGATAATTCCATCAGTATTTTCTTATGACGTTGTCACGTTCAACTATCGTCAGTAAGGGTCAATTCACACGTACCACAACCACACCACAACGACGCCATGTGGTCGGGCGTATATTTTGTATTGAAAATGAATAAAAATTTACACGTACCACATTTTGCCGTTGTTATCGACCACCTGTGTAATACGACCACATCGCAACCACATCGCGACGGCAACGCCACCACCGGCGGCGGCACCGCGGCCACATCGCCACGACATGACGTCATCAACAGCGCGCGCCTTTACGAAAGCCGGAGTATAACTGCACATGACCACGTGGTTACCACATCGCAACGACAGCGACAACGCAACCACATCGACATTTTGTCGGTACCACAACGCAACTGCAAAAAGCCGCTGCGACACTATTCACACGTAACCACAGCTTGACCACATTTTGTCGCTGCGACGTGGTGTGGTTGTGGTACGTGTGAATTGACCCTAAACCGACTTTACAGACAACCGATTTTTTTAAATAGAAAAGGGGGCAATTCTAATAATTAAAAACATTCAAAACCTAGTCTCAATCTTAATGCAACAAAATTTGTACAACACGCGCGACGAAATATGAGAATAGACACACCACACAAACTATTATTTCGTAATAAATATTTATAATATTGTTAAGAATTTTAATCTAAATGTCATCGAAATATCCCTGAGGATAACTATTTCGTACATCCATACCTGCGCAAGCTCCCCATTACTGACGCTTGTCAAGTCTCATCTTTCGTGGCGCGTTCTATACCCAGTTGATAGCAATATATAGCCTTCTTTCCGAATTGTGGATGTGCTGTATAAATATCTATATTGTACGTATGTAGTTAAGTTATGTTGGTACACTTGAACAAGCTAATTGGTATGGGCTCATGCGCAAAACGTCTCTTTCGCAAAATGTCACCTGGTCGTAAAACGTCTCTTTCGCAGAATGTCTCTTTCGTAAAATGTCTCTTTCGTAAAATGTCTCTTTCGCAAAATGTCGCGCCAGGGACTTAAGAATAAAATTTTGATTTTCAAAACAAAAAATCATTTATTAAAATTATAGTGCAATTAAGATGTTAAAATTTTGGTACAAAGGAGAATGGCGAGAGTACACGTAATTTGGGACCCAGTGATAGAAGTAGTGTGTAATATTGAAACTGATTTGCAGTTAAAGAACGACTTAAGGCTAACCAAAAATCAAATGGAAAGTAGTTTGAAAAAGTTGGGAGAAAAAAAATATGAAAGGTGGAAGATTATAACCTAAATTAATCTAAGACTCGCAATTATTGGTTATTATTTATTTTACATACTATATTATTATTATTTATTTTTATTCCGATGCTAATTATCAGTCATATACCCGTTTAGCCAGATTCACCAGTAATTAATATTTTTGCATAATATCACAGGATAAGGAGGCAGCTTTATATCTCCTGAAATATTCTTTAAAAGCACAGTTGATGTACTTTTATCTACATTTACCAGAGTATTGTTGAATAAAACAACATTTATTTATTTAAAAACTTTTATTTATTTTGTAATTATGTACTTGTAAAATATTCAAGACATACAAACATTGTATCTTCCTTTAATCTTGTTTCGCGTTCCTAGATAGTATTTTATAATAAATAATCTTTTTACCTAATCAAAAGATTATCTAAGAAGCTAGCTGGTGCAGCGACATAGCTTTGGTGTCTTGGATAATCCACGTACCACAAAATGCTCATACCATGTGAGCAAGAGTCCACATTTATGTCCAATGGCGATAACAACAACAAGAGCAGAGTTTCTGGGAGAATTGTCCACCACTCTGCCTGCAAATAGCATGGCACACATACTTTATTGTTAAAGATTAACTGAAACAATAAACAAGTAAAAAGTTGACAAAAATACAAATACAATGTAAAAATAATAATATGGATAAAAAGAATATTTATTAATTTCATAACCAACCTGTCGGGGTGTTTGACCATATCTTTTGGTCGATAAACATAGTTAAAAATACTGCTTGATAAAACTTAAACCATTTTTATTGCTGTTATAAAATACCTAATTAATCTTAATTTGACATCTTTGTTATATAGAGTTTCCATGGTTACAGTATGACATTACACTTTACTTTCTTTTTAGGTTTTTTTTTTCAAGCATAAATACTTTTTACATATTAATGTAAAAAGTAGAGATGGGTTGGATTAGGTAAAAATGATACCTAATCCACCTAATCCTAATATTTTAAAATACCTATTCCATTTACCTAATCCTAATATTTATTCAATATAGCCGCTGGCCTGTTACCAATATTATGTATCGTATGTGGATTACGTAGGAAATATTCAGCATGATCGTTCCTGTTAACTATAGTTTAATATAAAATACGGTTAGAGCAATATTTAAAAGTAGTTGTCAGTAGATATGAAGGAATTTTTATTTTTAAATATTTATTACAATGAAATCCAATATTTAATTTGATATTATTGTAATATCAAATAAATAATTATACTGAATGTATTCCAAATAAAAAAATAATATTTTGATACAGTTAAAAATAATATTTTGGTACAATTTAAAGTTCAGTGATGGCAACATTTATAATATTTTTACTGTTTTTTCCTGTGTTTTACCCTCACATATTATTATAAATGTTGCCATCACTGATGACATAATAATATGTGAGGGTAGTTAGAAAAAAACTTATTAATGTATGTGTCATTCATTATTGCCGAGCTGTGTTTTGTCTGTTACTTTTGATTGAAAAAACAGTAAAAATATTATAAATGTTGCCATCACTGAACTTTAAATTGTACCAAAATATTATTTTTAACTGTATCAAAATATTATTTTTTTATTTGGAATACAAAGTACCAAAATTTTAACATCATAAATGCACTATAATTTTAATAAATGATTTTTTGTTTTGAAAATCAAAATTTTATTCTTAAGTCCCTGGCGCGACATTTTGCGAAAGAGACATTCTGCGAAAGAGACATTTTACGAAAGAGACATTTTGCGAAAGAGACGTTTTGCGCATGAGCCTTGGTATGCAGGTAGAACATATTTCTTAAATCAACCAATCATTAATAATCAAAGTTTATAAGGGGTAAATTATGGTGTAGAAACGCCAGTTTTTCGGCTCTGTGTGGATCTAATCGGCTTCTTTTTGTTTCGTAAATATTGCCAGCCTCTGAGAAAAGTCGTTCGCTGTATACTGAGCTGCTAGGCGAAGGCTGCAAGGCTGCAAGCGCGCTTGCAGTACGGACGTTTTCTTTGCCAGGTACCCGGCGCCGGGTACCTGGCAAATCTATTACCCGGTACATGTCTACTACACTGGTGAAGTGGTGATAAAAAACGTGCCCTCGGCGCCAAGCTACGAATCCGAAACTTTATAATTGGTAGGTACAGTAAGCGGTAATAAGTGCAGTAGCATGCTAAGCTTTCAATTGCTGTGAACACGCGGTACAGGCCGTACCTACATCTGTGTGTAAAGTGATTATGTATTAACACAGTACCTACGAACACCTCTGAATTCGCACACGGCGTCGGAAAGTCGTAAGTTAAATCAAAGTGTCAATATATTGCTTTGTGAGATTGCTACTCCACTTATGACCGCTACTGTACCTACTTGACTGTGGCAGTCAAAGGTTTACAGGCCTAGCTTGAATAGCTAATTATTTTGTGTATAATTCGACTTTTAATTCTATTCAGTAATTTGACAGTTCAAAGAAAAATAATGTTACCATACTACAGCTAATAGTGTTGGGGTAGTGAACGATTTTGCGTAAGGAACGAATGATAAGAATGGTTTAATACCATGTTAAGTACATTATTTAAGTTCATTCAATTTCGTTCATTCTTCCGATCTTTTTTTTGTCAAAACTTGGTAACCCTTTATCTGTCAAGTTACTGAATAGAAATAAAAGTCAAAATATAGGAGTGGTGCTTTTAAAACGAACAATGATCCTTAGCTACCTGTATACAAAATGGTTTTTTTCACTGTACATTTCTGCTTAAAAAACTGTTATTATAGTCATATCTATACTTCTATACTAATATTATAAAGCTGCAGAGTTTGTTTGTTTGTTTGAACGCGCTAATCTCTGGAACTACTGGTCCGATTTGAAAAATTCTTGCAGTGTTAGATAGATTAGTTATCGAGGAAGGCTATAGGCTATATACCATCACGCTACGACCTACGGAAGCGGAGCAGTAACCAAAGACGCGGGTGTAACCGCGGCGGACAGCTAGTTTATAATAATTATATTAATAATGCCCGCATACGTGTGAATAAATGAAAGACATTAATTTGTAACTTAATGTATTTTATATCTAGTCAATAAAGTAATTTTATGGATTTGATAAGACTTTTATTTGTTTCTAGCAATCCGTCCCGGCGTCGCATGAGTGCAATGTAGATACATAAACCTTCCTCTTGAATCACTCTATCTATTAATGAAAACCGCATTAAAATCCGTTGCGTAGTTTAAAAGTTTAAGCGCTTTGTTTTATACTATGTAGAGAAGTCTATAGATCATAGGAGATATTAGAATAAATAAATAGTCAAAATTCAAGCGTGTATTTAATTTTATTTACACTATTTCAACAAATTTTACACAGATTTGAACACATTTTAATTATAACAAACATTTATAATTATACGCGCCACGCACGAAAGATGAGACTTGACAAGCGTCAGTAATGGGGAGCTTGCGCAGGTGTGGATGTACGAAATAGTTATCCATAATTTATGTATCTATTCAGGGATATTTCGATGACATTTAGATTAAAATTCTTAACAATATTATAATATTTATGACGAAATAATAAAGTTTGTTTGGTGTGTCAAATCTCATTTTTCGTGGCGCGTAGGTATTGTCCCTAACTATTTCATACAAGTTTAGAGAAGTACAAGAATAGCAAACATTACAGGAAAATTGTTTTGGATAATACCTACATGTCAAAATAATAATAGTCCCAAAACATTTATTTCAATTAGACCATTTACAGGCACTTTTGAATTGTCAAGGAGTCGGTCAGTTAGTCAGAAAGTTGAAGCTAGTTGCTCGTTCCAAAACGTAGGTAGGCCCACAGAGTACATTGAATATACGGTAGGCCTCTATGGAGAAGAACGAACAAGAAACTCAACAGACACTCTTTTCAATTAGGTTTTATTTTCGAAAAAATTGCTATGGCATTTTCAGATTTTTTCCGAAGTGATATTATCCAAAAACGTGTGTATACTTTGTCTTTAAACTTTTTATGGGTGTTGAGAACAACAAGAAGAACCGAAAACAGTTTTTAGTAGGTTTACGCGTTTGTTCATTTAAGCGCTAGGATTTTTTTTCGGTTTTTCATAAATGTATGATTACTTGGAAACGGTAGATATTTTATAAAACTGAATTAATTCACTATTACGCACACATCAAGAGCTACTAATTTGCGTTTTTTCTACGGGCCCACAATCATTGGTTTCCGAGAAACCAGATTCTGCAAAACGTTACTGCAGCAGGGAATTGAATATCTCTAAAACCTTAAGGCCCACAAATTTTATTTTCGGCTCACATTCATGCACTAATATAAGCTACATGCCCATATACTTTATTTCTCGCTCCGTTCATTCGTTTAGAATTTTCCTGCTGGAAGAACGTTACCCCAGCAGGAAAGGTTTTTTCGATTTTTTTCTGAAACGAGAGCACGCACTAATTTTTTATTTGGCTCACATTTACAGCTTAGTACTCACTAATTTTTGGTAAGACTCAATTCCTTGTAAAAGACATTTTCTTGCTGCAGTCATGCACACAAAATTGTGCATCAGCTTAGCCAGTGGCGGATCAAGGGTTGTCGTTTAGGGCCCCGCTGAGGGTAGATTTTAGCAAAGTAAACATTCATTCAGCCACGTCAAAAAAGTAAAATAGCACACAACATTTTGATTAAGTTGACTTTAGTTGGGAGGGGGGCGGGGGAGGGGGAAGACGAGCCCCTTGGATCCGCTATTGAGCCTAGTTACTTAGGCTATTCCTAATTTAGACTTAGTATAGTTTGTGAAGAAGGTAATCTACATAAATGTGTACAAAACACTGCCTTAAAAATAAATATAGGTACAAAAAAATGCTAAAATAACACGCAAAAGTTTAATAGACTATATCAGATCTTATATTTTTAAAACTTAATAAATTAATATTTTGGTTCGGACATGACTTGACATACATTACTTATATTGTTCTGTACAACAAACTTTTGCCCGTGATTTCGTCCGCAATATGTCGGTAATTACGGACGCAGATTAGTACCTAGTGTACCTACCAGATTAAATCACAAATTATTTGATTTAAAGTGCGATTTACAATAAGTTTATAACCCCAAGCTTTTGTATAGTTTAGTTAGATTCCAGTGAACATTAAAAGTAACTCAATTTTTCAACTATCAAACTTTGTAAAGTGCGCAGGGGCCCAATGATGCGCCTAGGGCGTTCAAAAGTTTAAAGACGGCCCTTGCCCTAGACCCTAGACGGACCCTGTATAATTTGATGGGGGCCCGTCTACCTAACTGTAGCGAAGCCCAAATCAAGGGTAAAGATTTTTCACAAAACAAACAATACGTTTATTTCTTCCCAAGAAGTTTAGAGAGGCAGTAAGAGTTTTAGTGAGGTAGTGGATAACATTTTAAAATTTTTTTGCTTACTGGGCCCCTGTAGCTGGGGCCCCGTATCTCTGATACAGCGGTAGCTACGTCCCTGGGCACATTAAAATCTACAACAATAATTTAATACAGGCTATAATATAATTTACTCATCTTTCTTAGTATTCTTAGCTGCGGATAATTTTGTTTTACAATTTTGGTAAATTCCGTCCAAATCGAACGCTGCTTTCACGTTGTCTTTTGAGAAGAGGAATCTGTAATAAAAGAAAATATATTAATACTAGCTTCTGTTAGTGATGTCCGCGTGTTTCCTTTACGACATTCTCATGCGTAACTATATACATTGTTAAGTCAACAATCGTAAATGTTGTCCCATAGCTCGATAGATGGCAGTATGCTATAAGGAATGAAATATGCAATAAATGTCCTCAAAATAGCAATGTCTTGTTTTATTACCAAAATTCATATCAATGTTATCCGCCATCTTGGAACGGCGGCCATATTGGAATTATTGCAATATTGAGTATTGGACATTGTATTGTCATCAGAACTAAAGGTGTATGCAAAATTTCAGGTCAATCGGATACCCGCAAATGGTCGAAAAATGGTTTGCAAATGAAAGGACAACTTACATACATACGAACAGTGCAAGTTAAATAAAAGCTTGTAAAAAGCCAACGGCGGGCGGTCAGCGCGCTTGCCGCTACCATACAACTCGCCTCGCCCGCCATCCGCGCGCGGACTACGAGCTTGCCCCTCTCCTGTCTAGCTGTAGCCTAAATTCTAGGCGACGCCGTGCTGGTACTGGGGTGCTATTCTCTAAAAGACTCGACGACGAACTTATCGACGAAACTAGTATGGTCCCCAATGGATTTTCAACTTTATGCTGTAGATCACAACATTGTAAATCTATTAAAGACAAACTGTTTGGGAACTCGTCGTAGAGACAGTTTGTCGTTAATGGATTTTCAACTAAATGGTCTAGAGCATAAAGTTCAAAATCCACTGGGGACCATACTAGTTTCGTCGACGAGTTCGTCGTCGAGTCTTTTAGAGAATAGCATAGCTGAGCGGTTGCGGTACTGGAATAATGTGCCATGACCTGAAGAATGTAACCGACTTACTTCTGCAGCTTCCCAGTATGGTCAGCCTGTGGTCTCCTCATCTTCTCTTGACCATCAGTCAGCACCAGCACTGTGGGTAGTTGCCGACTAGTTGGTCCATCTTGGACCCTGTACTTTGTGGCCGATTCGGGGTACCTGGAGAGACAAGGCAAGGGGCGAGGGGCGTTAGTAGGGTAAAGGATTCTTTGGTGCCGATTCTCTTGCTCACAAACTAAACTGAGACTATTTCTATCTTTATCTCACGCCAATAATCCCCGAAGGGTTAGGCAGAGGTGTACCCATTAGTACACCCACATTTCGCCAGCTATGTTTAAGTCCCATGTAATAGGGGGCGAGCTTATTGCCATCAAGTGGACACGAATCTAGACTCTGAGGCTGCTACTGAGAAATTTCTGATGAAAAAACCCAATAACACTTTACCCGACCTGGGAATCGAATCCAAGACCTCATGCTCAGCAATACTATTCATTATCATACCTTCCAACATCCAGTTTCCCAAACTTCAAATTATCCAAGCTATAACTCGCAGACAGTTCAGCGAACACCGGAGCAAAGTTAACGCAAGCCGGATGCCAGGCAGCGTACAGACAAACAATCCAGGTGGTATTCTTATGGTGTTTGAGCTCATCGTCTAGGACCTGTGGGCCTCGGAAGTAGGTGACCTGTTCCGGGCCCTTGTACGTTGGCTCCGGGAGTAGGAGAGCTGAGAGTACGAGGATTGCACCGTAGGGAAGGCCATATCTGAAATGAAAAGAATAAATAGTGTTAGTTATAGTAGAACTAGTTTATGTTTTTCTTAGACTGTAATGACTCACTGCTAGGCAAAGAGAGCATCCCTATTTTTGTCTTCTAATGTTTTTTTTTTTATGAAAAGATAGATTTGTTTAATGCCAGCAGGATGGCAATATGAGTTTATCATGAGAGTAACAGAGATGGAGTTAGACACAAGGAGTTTGTTAATTTGGTTTTGTGGAAAGGGTTAGTTCGTTAGTTATTCAGAAGACCTAGTGTATAGACTTTACTGACAATGCCTCAATCCCATAAAATATGTCCGTTTCAAATGCACATTACTATCATTTAACATAGGTATGAAAATAAACACTTAGCACCTAATTATAACTTGCTTGATAATATGGCCACTGATTTAGAGACAATGAAACAAACATACAGTAAATATTTTATACCTAAATGACTGTGTCAATTATGGACTTTGTTTTTAATAAATAAATTTTTGGTAAATAAAAAAAATAGTTTTTATTACATACACTAAAAATAACCCACGTTTTTTATATCCTCAACAAGTAACCGGTTTAAAAAGATATCATTACTTATCATTTAAAACTGGTTAGAATTTGGACTCTAAAAAAAATAAACACACAAAAATAGACTCACCGAATATCAGCATAAAACCAGAGAATAAGATTCGCAATCTTCGTATAAACGAACGAAGACGATAGATAGTTCACCATAGTAACACTTCCCGCCTTCCTCGTCCTCAACATAACTACTATAATTAGGAAAAATAGGATTTCCGTTTCTCGACTGTCTAACTCGCAATCCGCACTTGGAAACAAAAAATTACAAATATAACCTGTTCGCTTACACACAACGTAAGACAAACTTAACAGAATGTTAAACCAATAATATGGCTTTAATAACTGCCTTAAATCAGCTTTGTAAGACATTGTTATTAGTTAGAAATTTAATTTATAAATCACGGTTCTAGCTCACAAGTACTCAATTTATTATGTCCGGGATAATCTAACCCTGTTCCACGGTATGAATTATAAATATAGATTTGACAATGACAGCAGGATGACAATAAGAGTTTATCGTGAGAGTAACAGAGAGAGCGTTACTCACGCAGAGTTTGTTTATTTCGTGGAAAGGGTGTTTTAGAAGTGTCATTTTCTTGTACCAAGCTTTTCGGTTTCAAGCAAGAGTCTTCTAAGTTGAAATAATGTCTAACGATCTATTTTTCAAGATTTTATGAGTATCAGGTTTTTCCATGTTCAATCCTTGCATCGTGTACGGTTAGAAATAAGTAAAATGTATATCAATTCTTATAAAAAATTAAACTCTTTAAGAAAAAGTTGGCCGCCCACTGCGTTATTGAATACTTGTCACACTGTACCGAGTGGAGTGGAAAGAGGCGTCGAACTTGACTTTTTAAAAGGTTTAATCGAGTTTCGCAGTTTAGTTATGATTAACAGTGTATTTATATTCATTTATTGTTTAAGACATGACCATGCCAGTAACTCAACGATTCGAAAATCTGTATGGTACGTATACAAGTCTTAAAGAACAATAACTATTTCATTTTATTAAACTTTCGGTGAACCCATGCTCGAATGAATATGTACGTTAGGGTGTTACTGAATACCTAACCGACTTTCAAATATTTTGACCCCAGTTTGTGCTAATAAGAGGGAATAGACTTATGAAAACAAAGGAAATTATGTCAAAATATTTTAATATTATAAAGCAAACTTAAAATAAATAACATTACTTTATTCTGTGGCGAACTGGCGATTGACTTTACAATTACATAATTTACGAAATCGTTTGTAACTTCTACAATTAAATAAAAATGACGGCACTTATCGGGTCCTTTCACTCGTTCGCTATAAATTGTGAGTGAAATAGCAAGCGAAACCTCTTTGGTTGGCCGCCATTTTTGTTTTCAAAATGGCGCGAGTTACAAATGTTTTATTAAAACAGTATTTTGTGATTGGGCGACAGAAATTACAACAACCTATGCATTGTCGTGAGATTTGAAAACAGAATAAATTGGAAAGACTTTTGAAAGACCCCGGTAAAAAATAGCTAAATATTCAAATTTTACAATATTATTGTAAAATGCTTAAATATTTCCGTATTGCTTGATTATTAGTTCCATAATTATTCCTTTAATTTAAAAGGTGGGTAGATCGTTGTTTTTTATACAACAGCAATACAATCCATGCTGAATCAAACTTGTAATAGGTACATTAGAAACTCCCAAAATTATGTGCTTATATTTTTTGACAATGATTTTGATTAGCTTTATACCTCGCCTCATTTGAAGTGGAACATTGTATTGGCTCAGTGCTACGAGAGAGGCTACTCTTTTTTGAAGTCGTGAACTACCCAAAACTACTCGTATTTCATACTCATTTCATCGAAGGACAGTTTTTACCGAAGTTTCTATACAGAATAGTACTGCTGGTAGTCGAGTGACATTTTCAACATGGTAGCCTGTCGAATGGCTGTAAAAACTATGCTGGTTTCTTCCCTGTATTTAATGTTATAATAATTTAATTATTGCTCAATTAAATCAGTCAATTCATTATAATACAAGCTAACTTTTAATTTACAGTGCATCTTTCGCGGGGTAAAAGTATTCATGAATATGAACATTTTTTATTACAGGTTCAACCCCGAAAAACGAAAATATCTGCTGTTCCCTACAAAAACACAATACAAAATGTACGGAACAGCTGATTTATTTTTCCCATACTTTGATACAAAGTACAGAGAGCAACTAATTGGCTATTTTACAAGCAAGACGCCATCATTGTGGCCAAACGAGAGCATTTTCTGGCCCCTTATGCGCCTTCTCCATATGCTTTTTCAACTCGTGTTTTCTAACAAAATTAGCAGGACATTTCATACAAGGCAACCTGTATCCTTTATTATGTCTCCGCTTAGCATGCTCCGACCTACGAGAAGCAGAAATAAACTTTTCTCCACAATCATCACACTCATAAGGCCTCTCACCCGTATGCCTTCGTCTATGGTAAACGGCGGCCATTTTAGAAACGAGTTTCGCGCCACAAATGTCACATTCGAAATTTCGAACGCGGGTATGGACAACTGTGTGTTCTGCCAGTCTTGCGGGGGTGTAAAACCTTTTTCCGCACCATTGACACTGATGAGGTCGTATATCCATGTGAATCCAGAGTATATGGTTTTTGAGTTGAGGTCTCGAGTTGTAGGTCTTGCCGCAGTGGTCACATGTGAAGGTCGCCGGGTCGCGGATATTGGAACGTCGATTTCTAGGCATATTTTGAGCATTAGGCTTCGCGTCTGGCTCGCATCGAGACCTATGTTCTCTATAACAACCTCGGTTGGTGAACTGTACGCCGCAAGCGCGACAAGTCCTGACTGCATGCATTTGTGAATGTGTTTCAAAGGAAGCATTTCTAGGGAACGTCCTGCCACAGTCCGTGCACGTTAGAGCACCGGTTTTGTGTGCTTTTTTAACGTGTTTTTTCAGCTGTGTTTCATTAGGACATAAGATAGGACATTTTTTACACAATAACACATTCTCATTATGTACAGAAGACAAATGCTCTTGCATTTCTTTGCCTCTAACGGATACAGATCCACAAATAAGACAGGCCTCCTTATGTCCACTGTTTCGTAAGTGCATATTTAAGTAGTAAGGACTTAAGAAGCTCTTTCCACAATCAGGGCAAGCGCAAGACGGTCCAGTGCGCGCTCCTCTAGGTTTCCTATCGACTGTTTTTTTTGCGACACGATTTTTTAATCGATTCAGAATCGTTTTGGCGTCGTTCGTGTTGTAGTCTTTGAACGTTTGTATTGAGAGGTCTGTCTTTATGAACGCGCAGACAGACTTGACGGGTGGGGCAGCAGAGTTTGGTATAGTAGCGAGGTTAATGAGCGCCTTCCGCCATAATTTTTCAGAGTTCCTGACAAAGATGCGGAACTCTTGCGCTGCGAGGGCTGTGCTGGCGCAGGCGACACACGCACCTACTGGTATTAAAGATTCTTCTTTCATCTGTAAATAAAGAATTGGGAAATAGTAATATTATTGAAGTAAGGGTCTCTAACTGCGATATTTTTAGATAAGAAATCTTTCTAGAGGAAAAGTTATCGATTGGGTATTTTATCCTTATAATAACTTGGGTTTATACTTAGTTGTCTCAAAATAGACCTCTAGTTTCTCCTATCGAACAATTATTGAGAGTCAGGGCAAGCTAATAATAACTTTAAAAATATACAAATTGTGTAACATTTTGATTACGCGAGGTGATTTACATCCGAAATGAATGATCTATCTGATTAAAATATTGACATTTCAATGCATTTAAGGAAGAAGTTTGCTATAATTATTCCATGGATTGATTAATTATAGCAAACGCCCGAAATAAATTATGTATCCCAATCTTGATCCCCCGTCTTTGAATAACCCATCAACGACCAAGTTTGCCATTTGTTTTATTTATTTAAACATTATGCAACAAAAGTACAAAGGCGGACTAAAAGCCATAGGCATTCTTTAACAGTCAACCAAAGGTGGTAAACAGATAACATGGTAGGCGCAAATTATTGGACGTCAACAAAATAAGAGTAGAAGTCCCCAAAATTGTAATTTTTCTGTTGATCTTCGAGATAAAGGATCAAGATTAGGATTGAAATATTAGTTTTGGGAGTTTCGCGGGTCAAAACTATTATCTGTTTGTTAATTTTGACTTTGACTTAGCCGAACATAGCGGATAAGAGATTGTTCGAACGCTATGTAGTAGTCAAAGATTGGAATTGAAATTGGATGGACGTCATACTAATGTATCTAATGATACTGCAAACAAATTGAACGAAACGATAGTCTTTCAATCAAAATAGCACTTCTACTGATGATACTTAAAGTTTATTATTGAGTATTCTGATATCTCTACATAGTACAAAAAAAGTCGCTTCCTGCCATTTGTACGCTTTAAACTACGCAACGAATTTTAATGCGGTTTTCATCAATAGATAGAGTGATTCAAGAGGAAAGTTTATTCGTATAATAAGTATCTTTATTACACCCGTCCGAAGCTGGGGCGGGTAGTTTACAAAACAGTCAACTTTAGTCTTTGGTAAAAATAAATAAATGCATTCTAGTAAAAATACTATATTCTATTTTTAATTAATCTAATTTCATTGCCATCTTTACAGAAGAACAGAAGACATTACAAGGCGCAGTTTTGTATAATCATCTTATTTCAGGAGGATTGTCACACAAGATTTATAAAGGTATGATTCCGAACCACGCTGCACGCAGCAATGCTGCCGCAACAGAGCTGTCGCGGTTCTACTGATCCTCATACAAATGTCCGTAAGGATTGAGGAGCCACTTAGGGTCAGTTCACACCGAGACGCGACGCAACGTGAAGATACTTGAAGAGGCCAGTGACTTCGCGCTGCGCCGCGAGACGCATCGCAACGTCGCCGCTCTTGCACGTCATTCTGTGCGCGCGTACCGGCGATTCACCGTGCGTCGCGATGCGTCTCGCGGCGCAGCTCGGCGTAGAGCGACGCATCGCGACGTAGTGCTGCGTGGTGTATTCTAAATTCTTACAATGAAATGTGTATCTTTTCGTGTAGAAAATAAAGTTATATTTTGAGTCGCTCTTTTAAAGTGTGCACGCAGCGTCGCGTGATCGCGTCGCGTCGCGTCTCGGTGTGAACTGACCCTTAATCTCTATAAGCTTATAATTATGAGATTACATTCCGAATTCCGAGCTAGGCAGCAATGTCGCGGCAGCAATATAGAGATTGTATGGGGACCAGTAGTGCCGCGACAGCACTGTTGCGGCAGCACTTCTGCGTGTAGCGTGGTTCGGAATCATACCTTTATCTTAATCGTTCGTTTTTGAACAAGTTTACAAAAATTCATGACAGTATGTTGGACTTCGTGCAATCGCCCGGCATACTCCATTTTGCCGTTGTGGGCATTTGCACGGCCGGCCCCTTAGATCGGGGCCTGGTGTTAAGAATTACTAGCATAGTTGCCTCCTTGAGGAGAGTACAAAACTGTACCTTGTACAATTAAACAAACAAAACATAATTAATATAACTAGCAGTCTGCATGAATATCTCTCACAAACAAAAATACTGTCACCTCACTTTTCAATACACACATTAATTTTCTTCCAGAAAAAGTACTTTGTAAGAGAATATTTACGACAGCGTGCTATAAACGTAGTTTTAGACATATTTTGGGGGGGATATCCTAATGAAAAATAACCGGGCCCTCCTTCATCATTATAACATCACGCCTGTAATCCCCGAAGGGTTAGGCAGAGGTGTACCAATACAATGCGTTCACACTTGTCAGTGTCAGTGACGACACAGTGCTGTGTCAGTTCCGACGCGTTCATAGAGAATGTATGAAAGAATAATTATCACTAATACGTAAAGCCTCATTTAGACGATGCAAGAAATATCGTGCGATTTGACGTACATTGCGGGACCGCGCGGCTGTCATGTCAAAAGTGACTGATCATTGACGAAAATGTACCACAACTTGCACGATATGTCTCGCACTGTCTAAATCAGCCTTAACGGTGCCAGAACTGTGGCTTCACTGATATGTGTGAATCAACCTTAAATCGGTCGAGTTTAAATACAATAGCAAAATATGGCTTGACTACGTTTTACATGGATCTCGCTGCCGTTAGTTCTCCTAATCCTTCTCAATTGTATTCCTTAATCTTTTAGTAATAGGATTGATTTCACGTTTAGCAGGTTTCACTTCAACCACAGAGTAATGCACAGACAAATAATGCTTCTTCAATTCACACGGTCTGACAAAACGCGCTGAACACTGATCGCAACCATGCTTGAAGTCCTTTGCTCCTCTGTGGCGTCTCTTTATATGATCTAGTCTTCTGGAAGACGAGAGGAACCTCTCTCCACAGTGCTCACACTTGTAAGGTCTTTCTCCAGTGTGGATTCTTTGGTGTAACTGGAAACCTAATTCTGTTGTTAGCTGAGCCCCACAGCAGCATTGGAAGACTTTTCGCTCAGTTTTATGCACTTTTTCGTGTGATTTCAAATGGGCTAACGTAGAAGTTCTTTTACCGCAAGTCTGGCACACGTAAGGCAGAACGTTTAAGTGCTTTTGTATGATATGTATCCTCAGAGACGGTTTCCGATTGTAAGTAACACCACAGTGGTCGCACGTAAAGAATTTGAACTCGACTGTTGGTCGGTAAAGGTATTCACAAGTCTGCTGGTGATACTTGAAGCATTTAATGTTGTCATAGCTCATGTTACAGGACGTGCAATGAAAAAGCGAGTGAAAATGCGCGTGAGCCCTCAACGCCCTCTCGTTTATATAACTTTTACCGCAGTGGTTGCAAGTAGGGGTGTTTTTTCCGTGTGCTTCACTGACGTGCTGCTTCATACCCTCTTCCTCATCAAACAATTTATTACAAATGCTACACTCAAATACATGTACGTTGTGATTCTTCAGCAGATGTTTCGCTAATTTCTTTTTCTGCACCACCATACGGCAGCGCCGACAAGCTCTTGTCAACGTATTTCTCAGATGGTGGTTCAAATAATCTGGCGTCGAGAATTTCTTACCACAATTTGGACATTTACAGGACTCTTTTACGAAGCCTTGCGAACGTCTTGGCTTTCGGGTTTTCTCGGTTTTGACTGGGTATTTCATGTTTAGCCTGTCCACAGCATCTTTTACTGTGGGGACTCTAGCGATTTGGTCTTTAACTATAGTTTTCTGATCGTTATACAAGATAAAGTACGCTTTGTCATCTTCTGTTGGTGGGTAGACTTGGGAGATGTAGTTTGATCCCTCTGCCCAGTGGTGTGCAGACTGTGCACAGAGGTTTGTGAACGTAATGGCGGCGACGGTGTCGTCGGAACAGCTCCTGCACAAGCCGCAGGGGAGCGCTGGGTCCAACTCCATCTGAAATGACGTTTTCAATCAATCCGCTCCTCTTGTTTGTTTTATATTGGTGTTGGTAACTTGGCCAATCTTTGGATAAGTTGTGTTTGGCCAATCATTTGATGTTAGTTGGCAATTAAAGTATAATATAGCTTTTCGTTGTATATTCTGATAGGTAGTGTGGTTTATTGGAACGGTAGAGTAAATATTTAACAGGAAAGGTATGCGCCTCGGAAATATTGGGGTTTACGAATTTGTACGAACGTCGCGCCGCAAACACGACACGCGTTGGCGCAGTGGCTGCTGCGTGCGTATTGTTAAGATTCCGGCACGGAACAAATATTTCTATGGCCTACAGATAGTTGTTCCGAGTCTGGCTGTTTGTGTATATGAATTTATATGCAACGCAGCCGCGACACACGAAATGTTCTCAATATGGAGCAACGCATTTCTTTCAGTATGGATATAACAATTCTATATTTAATTTCATCATTACGCGTTCGTATTTCCGAAGATGAACTATGACTTCCGAAGCGTATACCTTTTTTGGTATATCACACACTCGACGATGGAGTGTCGAGACAACCGGTAATTTAATGCGTACGAGTATTGATTTAGAAAGCGCGATAAACAATCTCAATTCGGAATATATATATATATATATTTTTTACTAATACGTGGACCTGTAGTTTCCTAAGTAAATTTTAAGTAAATAATAAAAGAAATATGTAACATTTTGTCATCTTTATTGTAAAAATACATTTACAATTTGTTTTTAATTTTAAAAATATACAACACGATAAAATTATAACGGCCTGATGCTTTAAGAAAGATGGATATGTCACGTAAATAGCTTTTCTATATTTTTAATTCAGTTAGGGTGTCACAAGATAAGTGAATATTATACCTGCGGCATTCATATGCAAGAATAACAATATTATGTGTATAATACATTTCGCGCTACCTCAGGCGATTCGCACATTGTCCCGCGCCACGCTCCCGGGGTGCGTGGCGACAGACACACGCGTGCGGGTGCGACCTACGTGTTCTATATGTTGGACTACGCGTGTTTTCTATACAAACACAGATATTTGCAAACGTTAGAACACGCACTCCCGCACTACGATGCGTGATGCGGCGCAGTGTGACAATTGCCTTAGAGATTTTTCACACCAACAATTAAGTCCGGCGTTTATTCTGCTCAGTGTTACTTAGTTTCATAGGCAGTATGTATAATTGAGGGTGAGGCCAAACGAACGTAATTTTGTGAGTCGTGAGTCGCAGAATTTCCGTCGCAGAAATCCTGCCTCGCAAAAATTCTGTTGGGATGCCAGACGAGCGTATTTTATTCAGTTTGGCCTCACCCTATCTGCTATGTGATTGTCTTTTTACATCGTGTATAATTACTTTTTTTACAGTATCAACTTAAAACTTGCCAGCGACTTCGTATGAGTTAAATTTCTTACAGACCCCTAATTTTTTTTAAATAAAATATAGCCTATTTAACTCGCTGATAATGTAGCTTTCTAAAAGTGAAAGAATTTCCAAAATCGTCAAGTAGTTTTTGAGTTTAGGCATTAAAAACAAAAATACTATTTTCTTTTTCTCTTTATAATATTACTTAAGATAATTTTCAAAGTTAATAGTCGTATAAACAATTTAGCTATATAGTTTAATTAGTTAAAAGGAATTCGGCAAAAATTTATATTCACTTGTATATCAAAAACATGTCTTTTTGAGAATAATTTAAAGTCTAATCTGCCCACTGATTTTAATTAAAGGGCTGCAGTATATTGACTGTACAAAGGTAGCATAATCATTAGTCATTTAATTGATGACTTGTATGAAAGATTGGATGAAATATAAACTGTCTCTTAGTTATAAAGTAGAATTTAATTTTTTAATTAAAAAGTTAAAATAAATTAAAAAGACGAGAAGACCCTATAGAGTTTTATAAATAAATTAGTTAAGATTATTTTTAATTTTAAAAATTAAAATTAATTTATTTATTTTGTTGGGGTTAAAATATCGATTTTCAAAGTTTATCTTGGACATCATTGACATTGGTGAAGGAAAACATCGTGAGGAAACCTGACTTGTAATTAATAAGTTTGAAATCGCCAATCTTCCTTGAGCAAATTTGATGATCAATGCTCGTGCCTTCTCTGTATGAGAAGAGGCATTTGTCTGCAGTGCCACAATAATAGTCTGGTATCTCTACATAGTATAAAACAAAGTCACTTCCCGCCATCTGTGTGCTTAAAACTTTTAAGCCACGCAATGGATTTAATTGCAGTTTCTGGAAGTTTCTTGCAGTTTCTTTAATAGATAGAGTGATTCAAGAGGAAGGTTTATGTATCTACATTGCACCCATGCGAAGCAGCTGCTGTCGCTAGTTATTAGATAAAGGACATCGCATTTGAGACCCTATCATACTTCTGCAGTAACTGAAGTCTTTAGTTTGATCTTTCCTTTCGTAGGCTTTTTAGCTTCAGCATGCTTCTTCAAATGCCTTTCATATCCCCTTCTTGAGCTGTATTTAGCAGCACAGTAACAAACATATCGATCAGTAACTTTATCGTGAGTAGTTTCATGTTCTATCAAATGCGCGCGACTGGAGCATTTCTTACCACATTTATCACACTGGAAAATCCATCCAATTGTGTGTCTTAACTTTATATGCATTTTTAAAGACGTTTTACTGCTATATTCAACATTGCAGTAATCACAAATGAATTTGGAATTAATATTTTCGTGTTGGACACAGTTTTTTCTGTGTCTAGAGAAGCAGACTCGGTTTGGTAGTCTTTTTCCGCAACCGCAGATATATGGTTTGTGTTTTATATTCATATGATTGTTTAAATGGCTGGAATTTGCGAACGTTTCATGACACTCAAGGCATTCTTCCGAGCCTTTTGCGTGTTTGAGTTTATGTGATATTAAAGCGGATTCCTTTTCGAAACTTTGTAAACAAACCGGGCACGCGAACACAGTCAAATTATGACTTTTACAATGCTCTATAAAGTCAGAAAAATCGAAAATTTCCGAACAATGTCTGCAGTATTTCTTACGAAATTCACGTAAATGCAAGTTGAATTTGAAAAAGCATTGGAACTGCGCGCCACAGTGCGGGCAAGACATTTTGGACTTTCCTTTGGCCAAAATTTCCTCATCGTTTTGTCCAAAATTTTGAACTAACCGATTTTTATAGATCATTTGCCGACGAAGTCGTAATTTGAAGCTTTGTAGAGCCTCATTTCGCGTTGTTATCTTATTACCATGACATCTAGAAGTATCTGTGTACATCTTAATATCATTTCCAAGTACTATATAAACGTTTTTGGCGTTATTTGACGCTGTGAGAGTAACAAAGAAGTTTGAGATGTCATTCCAACGATTTGCGGAGTCCTTGCAAAGTTTTATAATGGGTATTATTGATGTTATGTCCTTGGCGCATCGGATGCAGAGTCTGTTAGGCAGCGGTGATGTGTACTCGATCTAAAACAAGGAGCCTTTGGTCTTCAATATGTCTTTTATCCTCGAAATAGAAATGTAGATGCAAAACACAACCGCTTGTTACAATTTTTTTGATAATGTTTGGTACAGTAGATGAATTATAGATTTTTGCTTCGATTTCCGTGGTTTTTGAGCAATCGTTTATTTCTAAATATCTATACCAATATTACAAAGCTGAAGAGTTTGTATGGACACGCTAATCTGAGGAACTACTTGCCCAATTTGAAAAATCCTTTTGCGTTATATACTGTTTATCAAGGAAGGTTGAAGGGTACATAACTTCACGCTACAATCCATAGGAGTGCAGCAGTTAAGATTTAACGCAACGCGGGTAAAACGGCGGGGGCGCTAATGAGAAGAGAAAGAAGTAAAATTATTTGTTAGGACTGGTTCGATTACAAAAATTTCTTTCACTTAAAGAAAGCTACATTATTTCCAAGTGTCTTATGGATATGTTTTATGGTATACGCGACTTTTACGCGGACGAAATCGCGGGCGTAAGCTAGTTTTCTCAATATGATGTATTAAGTAACGTTAAGGACCTGGATTGTGCTAATATCACTTAGAATTCTAAATATATCGAAATATGTCTTATATCACACATACTGTCTTAGGCTGGTACTATAGGACACCGTACGATATTCAAGCGCAGAATTCCTATATTCCTCACGCTCTAGGATGGTGAGGGGTGACATTTGTCAAACTTGCTTTTCACTCTTGAACGTTACGGCGATTTACAATCATGATTGAATATTTTAACTGCACACTAATATCATAGTCGTAAAATACGGAATCAGTAATAAGTAAGTAAATAACTAGTAAATTAAATAATGTCACTGACCTAGTTCTGCGATTCTGACATCCATAGATGAATTGCTGACATATTGTGTCACCCGCACCATCATAGAACGTATGAATTATAGTGCGAGTTTCCCTACCTATCTGAACGTTTTCGATCACGGTAACTATTGTTTGGAATGGAAATACCATCGTCTAGAAACATTAATGGGAAACAATTTCACAAAAATCTGAAACAGTCGCAGTACAAGAGAACTTCGCGTATATGTGTGCTGTGGGGCACACAATTATGTGACACAAATAAACTTATTTTTTTCTTCTTTTCATTACGCACTCATATCTTAACATGAGCATAGATTTCAAGCCATTTGAATGGATGATTCAAGTTTAAAGTTTGAGCACCGATCAGTCCTAAGTTGACGACCTATCTTCGAATTCAGATATCAATTAAGTTATTAATTAAAAAGTGCACTTCGTGAATTCACTTTTACGTATTTTCCAAAAAAAATACTTAACATTTTTCCTCTACAACATGGTTAAGCCACTTCCTTCAATCTCGGTACTTTCGCTGGAGTATTCTCACTCTCCTGATGCTTCCTGCTATGATGCAGCAACGCCCTGCAACTACGGAACTTCTCATGGCAATCATTGCATTCGAACTGCAGCAACTGAGTCCCTTCTCCGTGCACCGTGCTTACATGTTTTTTTAATCTGTACGGTAGCCTGAATCTTGCTGGACAGTACTCGCAAGCGTGATTAAGAACTATTTCCGATTCTCTATGACATTTCCGGATATGTTCAGACCGTCTAGAAGACGCGGAGAAAGATTCTCCGCAGAACTTGCACGCGTATGGTCGTTCGCCTGTGTGTAATCTGACATGTTGTATGTATCCTAGCTTGGTTTTCAACACGATACCACAGTGTCCACACTGAAAGGACTCAGTCGACTCGTGTTTCTTGACGTGGGTGGGCATGTGAGCTGCTGCGAGCAGCTTCCCACAATAAATACAAGGTCTGTGAGTATTTTTCATGTGTACTATTTGTATGTGTGCTGCAACGAATTTCTTTCCAGCGAATTTCTTTTTGCAATAATCGCAAAAGCATTCAGAGTCTGCACTTCCTCGCATTCCGACTTTGACGTTTCTATTCTTCTTTTTAACCGTTATTGTCATCTTGCTTTTAGTTTTGTGTATGTCTAAACGTGTTTTATCCAAGTTGCAACACCGTTTTACGTGATAGTGGTAACATTTCTGGTTTCTGAACAGCTCATCGCAGCCGGGGCAGACTTTCGGCGTGTGGACGGACAAGTGAGCGTAATATGCGTGCTTACTCTGAAAATTCCGACCACATTCGCCACAAGTGCACGCACCAGACGCATGCGCCTTCGAAAGATGCATCTTATACTGCATATAAGTACGGAACATTGCAGGACATTTCTTACAATCATAAGGCTCTTTATTATGAGTCTCCAATAAATGCGAAATCAACTCCTCCCTCGTCATGATTTTAGCGCAAATGTGGCACGCGTGTTGGTTGTTGGACGATTCTTTCAAATGTTGGCACAGATGTTGGGCATACAAGAACCGCTTGCCACAGCATGGGCACTGACACTTATTACTCTTGACGTTCTCAGCTTTGCTTTTCTGCTTTGGCCTCTCCTGTGGTTCTAAGAAAACCGGTTTTTTTTCCTCCTTTTCGTGTTTTGTGATGCTGATTGTATTCTCAGTTACAATTGCAATAATTCGGTTATTAAAGGCTGTCTGATTCGGTATGCTGTTCAGAAGTTCAATTGTGGTTTCCCATTGAGTGGCAGCTCTCCGGCACTGGGTCCTGAAGTCTGCTGCTTCGAGGGCTGACACTGAGCATACGGAGCACAGTCCTAGAGGCAGGTCATCATCCAGCCGCACCTGCAACCACCGTACTAGTCAAGAGGCCAATAAGCTGTATTCCTCATTTGTTTAATCTATTTTAGTCTAGCAACACACGCAACAAACAAGGCTATTTGTGCACGAAGTGACAGTAGAACATTCGACTCCTATGGGATAATCGGCGCTCTTTGGGGGAGGCCTACGTTCAGCAGTGGACAGCTATAGGTTATATGACTATGACTGACTCCTTTCGCGGAAGGCGTGTACGCTCTCTGGATTCCCAGCGTGTGTGTGAGTAAGGAACACCAGAGTGGTGTTTAGTTAGTAAAAGTCTGACAGACCAACCACCAAGATGATAGACCCGGTACAAAAGAAAAGGATTCTTGTCTCCTTATCATAAGGTCCATCTAGTTTAGTTTAGGGATTTATATTATTGAACCGATCCGACTTACCGGTATGACAGAACGATAGAAAATTAATTGTGTCTCAGTGGTACAGTTGGTACGGAATAATGCAACTTATTGGTGAGTAATAGAAGTGTTAAATCATCAGTTTCACCTGCCAATTCTGTAAAAATCTACCTTGTTTGAGATGAGCTATTTTAGGAATCTGCTCATTTCAAGCTCACTTCACATAAATTCACCAAAGCAGACATTTACAGAATAGCACTTAAGAAGTATATACGGTGGAAGGGACATTGTGATACAAAACTCACTTGTCCGCAGAAAAAAAATGAATCAACTTGATTTAAAAAAAGGATTATGCTGTTCCATACAAATGTCCACTACTTACATGGTCAAAATGTATGGACAAAGTCAAATATAAATCTAAGTAATGTATGGAATCTATAGCAAAAGTTAGTATCATGAGTCTTGCTCTGTGTATTTAAAATCTCTTTGAATACATACTAGTAACTATTTCTATCGAATGTTATGTAAATGACTGATCATTACTACATAGTACAGTTACCGGCACGTAAGTTGGCAAGAGTTTTTGTAGTGGGGGAAGTTTGCGCACGCACAATTTCATACATTTTTATATGCGCGAACTTCCCCCACTACGAAAATCTCTTGCCAAGTTACGTGCCTCTACCGGCTTTTTGTTTTATAATAGTATAAAACAAAATCGCTTCCCACTGTCTGTCCCTATGTATGCTTAGATCTTGAAAACTATGCAATGGATTTTCATGTGGTTATTTTTAATAGATAGAGTGATTCAAAAGGAAGGTTTATATTTATAATACATGCATAATATAGTAGAAAAACACTGATAATTTTAGAGGTTTCTAATCTGATGTCATAAATATGGTAGGTATATTTAGTATGAGCATTGCACCTGTGCGAAGCAGAGGCGGGTTGCTAGTAGTTTAAAATTCAGAAGAATTATATCAGCTCATACTTAAAATAATTAAAGTTCTAAAATTATAGAATTTTGTCTGCTAAGTTGCAATAATATGAATATTACTGTGAAAAAGTTTAGACAAAACATTTATTTAAATGAAACCATTTATAGGCACTTTTAAATTGTCAATGAGTCGGTCAGTTAGTCAGAAAGTTGAAGCTAGCTGCTTGTTACAAAACGTAGGTAGGTCTCCATGGAGAAGACCGAGCAGGAAACTCCACAGACACTATTTTCAATTTCAGATTTTACAAAATTCTGGTTACTTAACAAAACTTTTCAGAAAATGAGGATTTCTTTAAAGTTGTCAATAAAATATTTATGGTTGTGTGGAAAATAGTATTGCTTTCTATTTATTGTGAAATGATGAAGCTTTTATAAATGTTAACATAAAATTAACAATATTTTTTTATTTTTTAATGAATGAACTATAAATTAGGCAATATTGTAATTACCATTTCGAATTTCGAAAAGTTGTTTGTTGAAATTTATTTACAAAGCCAGTTATGTCAAAAATTTATTTTATATACTTATTATAAATTCTATGGAAACTATTTTATATTGTACCTAACAAGTAATTATTGTAATGTTGGTCTTATTTGCCTAACGATCTAACGCTGTAACTGTAACCTATTGTACAAAAATTGAATTGAATGACGTCATCATAGCTGACCCCGTAAACGCCTATGAAAGGCAATGGTATTGTGGATTTCAAAATTTACTTTAAAACATTCAGGATGGTTCGTGATCATTTAAAAGGGTAAATTAATCATTAAATAACAATCAAGCAGCAACATCAAACGAGATTGTTAACAAAATAATAGTTTTAAACTTCCAACAAATTCTCATCATCCAGACCGCCGCCATCTTGCGACAACCACGGCGGGAAGACGCCGTTCCGTTTTGCACAGAAAATAAACAAATCGTTTGATGCTGAGCTTGTAAATATGCAATTTATATCGTACCTCGACTCCTGTGATGACTGCTAGCAGTTCAGCAAGCGTCACAGGCTTGTCTCCGTCCATCATAACCGTGTCTTCTAAATGAACTTGCCCCTCTGTGGTATCACCCATGCATATTCGGCATCTATCTGACCCGTCTCCACGCACTATATGGGACACTAACGCCTTTATATCTACTTGTCGGGTCATTTTTGGTTTTCTTTACAGTAATTAATAGTAAATTTACTGATTTTTCAATTATTTTCTCTGTAATTCAGTACGTCACATGCGCCGCTAACCGACTTGCTGTGAAGATTTTGATTGACGTTTACGATTTGTCAATTTATAGAGGTGCGTAAAATAATCGATTATGATTTGAAATATTGAAATACCATTCGATTACTTGTTAAATCCAGAATGAGAATCGATTAGAATTGAGAATTGTTATTCTGTACATATATCGCTGATGTGTCGCTATGGGTGAATCAACTTCAACATCGGTGGTCCAACTGCTGGTATTCAGAGAACCCGATGTTACCAAATATCGCCCGTCCTTAGAGACTTAATCCAAACGTAACATCACACCTGTCTGTTTAGCCCAAAGGATTAGAGGGAGGTGTGCCTATATTACACCCACTGCTGAGGTTGAGCCAATAGTTATAAACCGGAGACAAATCTAGCTGTAGTCCGTTATTGAGGAATATCTACTTTTGCCCAACAACATTTTAGGTCAGGCCTGGAAATTTAATTCTGAAACTCATGCCTGGGAGTAAGTGAGTTAAATCATATTTCTTCTAACCGAATTAACCGACTTGGCAACATAACAATACCGTTTTTGATTAATTTTATAATTTTTATGAGCTACCTAACTGTTGATGTTTTTTAATTATAGGGCGATGCATTCTTAATCGATTTTCGGTGGATTACATCTCTAAAAGAAACCGTTCCTTTTCTTTTGATCAGCCAATCAGAACTACGTTTAGTTACAACACTTGGACCTGAAAATACCCATTTCCGTTGACAAAAACAATTTAATATCTTATTTTGGATTTACAGATGAATGAAACAAATTAAACGCGGTGAGAGATTTCATTGTTTTCTTATTATAATATTTTTTTGTTGGTTTACAATTGATTTGATTAAAACAATAATTAAAATTTTACCCGTTTTGAGGTAACTAAACAAAGTATAGCAACTTGGAAAACTCCCATAGGTCAGCTGTCAAACTCAAAAATGTAAAGAAAGAAATGTCAAAGCAGTGTTGCCATATATACAGATTTCTCCGTTTTTATACAGATTTTCGATGTGTGATACAGATTAGCACTGGATACAGATTTTCATACAGAATTTGAGAATTTTCTAACTCTATTGATTAAATTACCTCAACATAGAATAGAATCAAAATAAATGACTTAGATATCGCGTTACATTACACACACCCATTATAAGATCCTATTCTTTATGGTTAATTTATTTTTTTCACAAACAACGTTAATTTTTAGTATAGCAGCATTATAAGTTTCAATCGCTCTGCTCGAGAAATACCCCAAAGTTCTGCGTGCTTTCCAAGGTAAGAAGTACTCTCGCATCGCACTCTCGCATTCGTCTTATAATGCGTGCGTAAAATACGTCAATAATTATTAATAACATAGGTACAAACTTTTACTTAATTTTAATATTCATATTGATTGTGTTTTTGTGAACCATTATGGCATCTAAAAAACCCAGAGTGATGCAAAAGTTTAATCGGAACTGGATGGAAGATTATTCATATAAGGCGTGGTTGAGACCTAGTAATAAAGGTGATTATTTTACTTTCTGTACATTTTGTAATAGTTTTTCAAAAAAAGCAATGATTATGATGATTAATATTCTATTTTGGTTAATTTGATTATACAGATTTTATACAGATTATAAGTTAAAATAGCATACAGATTTAATACAGATTTTAGGAGTTTCTTCTACAGATAAAAGGTTCAAGGCATCTGGCAACACTGTGTCAAAGTCATTTTCATTTCAGCAGTAGTTTTGTTTGTGGAAAAATCTAAGTCAAAATGGTAATTTAATTTGAATTTTCTAGCATAATCCTTTGTAATTTCGTTTTTTAAATAACACAGGTTTGAAGAGCGTCCTGTAAATAGTGTAGCCCCATCGATATTTTGTGCATTTTATGTGTAATTTCTTGTGAAAAAGTGATACAAAAACTTGAGGGTTATAGTTTGAGAAATATTCGCTTTTTAAGGATTTCATCTAATTTTTCGTGATATACGGCTGATATGGGTATGAAAGAGTGTCCTAAGCATTATTATCGCAATGAATTAGGGTTCTTTTATTGAAAAAATGAGTGTTTTAAATCCGGCGTTTACCATTTGTCATTGTCTATGAAAGTATGACTTCAGAATCGCAACTGTTCATGTGACCGGCGATAAAACCTTTAAATAATTACATTGAAACCTTTTTTCTTACTTCAATGGACATAACAATGTGTAATACATCTTTCGAATCTAGAAATTGCAATATTTTTATTTTATTTTTTTATTAAAACTTACATTATTTTTTCTTTTTTTTAGAACTAAGTTTTTTCATTGAGTAAACAGTATGCCAATAGGCAGTATCTATATCAGACATCATTAAATATAAACAGCAAAAGTTAACCAGTATTTTCTATGACTATTCATTAAACTGAGGTTACATCCCAACCAAACTTAATACAAAAGTATTGTTTCATAGACTACAGTTACCGGCACGTAACTTGGCAAGAGATTTTCGTAGTGGGGGAAGTTCGCGCATATAAAAATGTATAAAATTGTGCGTGCGCAAACTTCCCCCATTACAAAAACTCTTCCAACTTACGTGCCGGTAACTGTACCAGAGCATGAAAAATTATAACCATAAATGTATACTAATATTTTGAAGAGTTAAAAACTTTAACTATGTATCTAAACTAATATTTCGAAAAGATACAAGTTTATTTGTAAAAGATAAACTCTGGACCTACTAGATACATCCCATTTCCTATGATCGTGTTCACACCAATCAGTGTCATTGACGACAGTGCTCTCAGTGTCAGTTGCGCAGCACTATAGCATTGATACAAAACGTGGGTTGGGTTTGAGGTTACGCCTCCTGAATTTGAGGATTCTGACACTGTGGGGGGGTCAAGGGGAGTTATTTAAGCACCCCCAAGCTATTTTAGCTAACGACCCTATAAAAGTGACTCGGTAGAAATTCCTAGTAGGGCTCCGGCGAGTATCTCCGGCGGGAAAAAATGGTGGGGGCTACTCTATTACTCCCCCCCCACCCCCCCACACCCCCTATCAAAGAGGCGTAACCGCAAACCTTACCCCAATACGCTGTCGGAACAGCGACTTCACTGATATGTGTGAATCAAGCTCATTGGTTAAATTGAAGTTAGTCATTGATTTGACTGTATTATGTTTCAGCAACCACAAATTCTAGTGCTGAAGGAGGGGACGGACCAGTCGCAGGGCAAGCCGCAACTCATCTCCAACATCAATGCGTGCCAACTGGTTGTCGATGCTGTGAGTATTAATTGCGCTTGCTAATGTCAAAATACTGCCAAATTATGTTGAAAGCGGATTTCTTAATATTATTTTTATTTATACTGAATTTTGGTCTAGGAAAGCAATGTACATGATTGCTTTTACTATACAGTATTCAGGGAGCCGTGACATAAAAGGTAAACAAATCATAAAAAGGCTACTTCGAACACATTATAATAGTACTAAAGTAAAGACCACAGATACTGCAAACATTTTACATTAAAATGTGACGTTTTGTAATCGATCGGGTTATATCCGTCATTGTTTTCATTTTGTTTCAAACCCAAATGAATACAGTATAGTAATTGTCGTAATTATATGAATCTTAGTAAGCCAATGATTATAACAAACGGATCCAATTTCTGAACAACTATGTGGATCATGATAGTAGATATGAGGCTTACAATAAAAATATCCATTTACCACTTTACCCATTAATTATTTACTTTGACCAGATCCAAAATCACTCATCAACTTTATCCCGCAGTCAATTAAATAATTTATTGATTATTAAATATCAGCCAATTATTGACTTTACCTAGTACCAGCTTTACCCTATTATCTTCAATTTTCTTGTACCATGCAGTATCAACTTTACCTAGATATTAAAATTTTTGTCATCACCTCTACACCTATTTTCTAAACATTACCTACTTTATCTACTTACTACCAACTTTACCTGGTCAAAGTAATAAAACAACATTCACTTCCACATAGGCTGTGACCAATCAATTTATTTTCTTTTGTTTTCTTCTTTCTATTTACCTCTTACTTTCTTCCCATTCAAGGTCCGCACCACCCTGGGCCCTCGTGGCATGGACAAGCTCATCGTAGACCACAATGGCAAAGCGGTGATATCTAACGATGGAGCTACTATTATGAAGCTGTTGGATATTGTCCACCCTGCTGCCAAGACGCTGGTGGACATCGCCAAGTCACAGGATGCTGAGGTGAGGGTTTTAGATATTTAAAAGATCTAAGGCTCTAGACAGACGGACTGCATTTCAACTGCACTCCGACTGCCAAATTCCAGTTTTAATGCAGTTATAATGGCCGGCACGAGTCGTGAGCACAGATTGTAGGATTTCGCGCATGTACACTTTTGGCCAAATAAAGACTAACACATACAGCTTTTTAATGTCTTTTCAAAAAATAAAAATGTTTAAAACACAGGAATTTAATAAAACGAAATAATAAAAATAAACTTTATTGAACAAAAAAACACTTCAAATACGAAATAACGAAATTAAACTATATTAAAAAAAAAATCTAATACGTAATAACAAGAAAAAACAATTTAAAACGTGATTCATTAAATTTGCACAGAAGTGTACAGTAGCCGAGTGACAGGCGATAGACCAATAGACGACGAGTATCAATTGACGAACCAATCGCGTGCAAGATCGGCGCCCCCGCCTTTTTCATTCCGCCAAAGAGACCGAGAAATTAACAAATGCGCAGGTGAAATTTGTGCTCACCACTCGTGCCGGTATCTATACCATGACTGCGATGAAACAGCCAACCAACCATGCAGTCTGTGTGCAGTTGGCGTGCAGTTCCAACGACTGCAAGCACACCAAGTGCGACTCGATTGCAGTCAGTTAGCAGTTTTATTGTAGTCGTGCTAACTGCATTTTGCAATTTGGCAGTCAGAGTACAGTTGAAATGCAGTCCGTTTGTCTAGAGCCTAAGCGTCAGCTCACACCGAGACGCAACGCGACGCGACGCTGCGTGCACACTTTAAAAGAGCGACTCGAAATATAACTTTATTTTCTACACGAAAAGATACACATTTCATTGTGAGAATTTAGAGTACGTTACACCACGCAGCACTACGTCGCGATGCGTCGCTCTACGCCGCGAGGCATCACGAGGCGTAGAGCGACGCATCGCGACGCAGCGGTGAATCGCGTACGAAAAGGTGTACGCGCGACGTGTAAGAGCGGCGACGTTGCGATGCGTCGCAGCGCGAAGTCACTGGCCTCTTCAAGTATCTTCACGTTGCGTCGCGTCGCGTCTCGGTGTGAACTGACCCTAAGCGTACAGAGAGTAGAAAGCGATTTTGTTTTAAACTATGTAGTGATTATTAGCCAATGATTATAACAAACGGATCCAATTTCTGAAAGACTGTGTGGATCATGATAGTAGATATGAGGCTAATTACAATGACATATTACACATACACACACACATACATAAACTCACGCCTTTTTCCCCATGGGGGTAGGCAGAAACCACAGAACGCCACCTGCTACGATCCTTACATACTCCTTTCGCCTCATCTACGTAATGACATATTAGAAAGTAGGTAATGAAAAAACAAAGTTCCTTTTAGCTAACACGAAGTATAACAAATCACTTATAGCGTATAGCACATAGAGATAACATAGCTTTCTATAAGCATAGAATTTTCAAAAGCAGACCAATAATTTGTTCTCGTCGAGGTCTTGGGTTCGATTCCCAGGTCGGGTAAAGTGTGATTGGGTCTTTCCATCAGAAAGGAGATGTTTCAAAATGTATGGAGCCCCGGCCAGGTCTTTGTACACCATACTAAAAAACGGGGAAACACAATTAAAACAGTTTTCAATCATCCAATTACTATACATTGGCTGTGTTTGGTTGTAAAGCACAAGAATGTATACTTGAAATTGCAACACACAACAAAAACCCGTCATGGCGGTAAGCTGTCATGTTGATTGATTATTGACGTTTGACATGTTTATTTCTGTCATATTACATTGTCAAAGAGAATCACTACGTTACCGTACTTTTAGTCTTTTGTAATATTGTTTTAAATCTTACACATCAAAACACGATCAACAACGAAAGCGACTGAAGTGACAGTAGACAGTTCACGATCTATGATTAATGGTCGATCTATGGTATACTGTCATTGTTATTTAACCACAGAGTACCTAAATTGGCGAGACGCCATATTGAAAGTCGATAAAAATAATTGATCAAATGATTACAAGAAAAATATGCATTTATGCAATTTATCTGTATTTTTCCCGAATTCCAGGGATTTTTCTCGATTTTTCGAGGTACTGTACATATACTGGGCCCGTTTTGAAACATCTCCTTTCTCAGTAGCAGCCTCGGAGTCTGGATTTGTGCCCGGTTGATGGCAATAGGCTCGCCCCCTATTACATGGGACTTAAACATAATTGGCGAAATGTGTGTGCACTATATAGGAACGCCTCTGCCTAACCCTTCGGGGATTATAGGCGTGATGTTTTATATGATTCTGGAGATTGTAAAAAAAAACAAACTCTTCAACTTTATATTATAAAAATGGATAGTACACACATCAAAAGTGTCTAGGGATCAATATATTATTATTACCAAATACATCTTGATCCCTAGACACTTTTGATGTGTATATATGGGTACATTATGGTTTTTTAATTCCCAGGTCGGTGATGGCACCACATCAGTCGTGATCCTCGCTGGAGAACTCCTGAAGAGGTTGAAGCCTTTCGTTGAAGAAGGTATGTCAAAATTATACTATCGACTGCTGTTCCACTTGCTACGGATTCGATTTCCCCACGGAACAAATATTTGTATGGCTTACAGATTGTTGTTCCAGGTTTGGTTGTTTGTGTATGTGACTCACATATAGGAAGAATTTTTAAAAGCCAAAAAAAAAATGCCAATGATTATAAGAAACGGATCCAATTTCTGACATTTTCTGAGGATCATGTTTACATCTATGAGGCTTTTCTCCATACGGTCCTACCTTACCGGGACACCATAGCGGTGCAGCCAGAAGACAGAATTCTACTAAAATAATGATGTTTAAATTCAAGTTGCAATCAACTCAAGAAAGTCTGAGTTCTCTCGTCTCTGTTTCACTGTCAAGAAGTTCAATTCTCATAACTAAAAACGTTCAAAATGTAATCGCAATCTAGGTCTCAACAACTCTAATGTCAAAAATGTAGGAAAATTAGAGATATTAGAGGTTTTGGTTTTTGGGGTTGGTTTTTGGTTTGGTTTTGGGGGGGGGGGATAGAATACGATCGTTGACACACTTAGGAGAATTGCCCCTATACTTGTTTTCACTGCATTCTTTTACATACAGGTTGTGTTTGTACCACACAGCGACGCAAAATTAGTGCTTCAGTTCAAATTACGTCCCTTTTTGAGTAAGGACTCTAAAAGCACTTTTGAGGGTCATGTATGTACAAAAAAAAATAATTGTACCTTGTATCTGTATCTTGCTGCCCTTTCAAAAAGGTATTTTTGTTTAGAGAAGAATGGGCAAGAAACTCCATATTTACTCTTTTAAAATGTTTTTATCTAGGAGTACATCCCCGCATCATCGTCCGCGCCATCCGCGTGGCTGCGAAGTTAGCAGTCGATCGTGTCAAGGAGTTGGCTGTCAAGATTGATAACAAGTCGCCTGAGGAGCAGAGGTATGTGTGCTTGACCGTTTTTACTCGACCACGTTGCTGTTAAAAGGAGGGTTATGTATTCCATTGCTGGGTATTACCTAAGAGGTCAAAGTCAAAGCCAAACAATCATTTCAATTAGACCATTTACAGGCACTTTTGAATTGTCAAGGAGTCGGTCAGTTAGTCCGAAAGTTGAAGCTAGTTGCTCGTTCCAAAACGGAGGTAGGCCTCTATGGAGAAGAACGAGCAAGAAACTCCACGGACACTCTTTTAAATTAGGTTTTTACAAAATCCTGGTTACATTATTCTTGTTGATTACATTATTCTTGTCAATAAGAAAGCCAGTTCTGCTAATCTGTAAATATAAAATGCTTCGTCCTGAATGACTGACTGAGTGGCGGATCAACGGACAGCCTAAACCGCTGATCGTAGAGACCTGAAACTTGGAGAGTGTGTTCTTTGTATGACGTAGGCACCCGATAGAAAGGATTTTCCAAAATTTTATCCCTAAGGGGATGCAACAGAAGTTTTTACAGACTGAGATTAGATTGCAATTATTTCTAAAAGTTTGTGGAATTGCTTCATTGTTGATAGATGCAAAAAATCTAGTAAGCCAATGATTATAACAAACGGATCCAATTTCTGAATGAATATGAGTATTATCATAGTACTTATGAGGCTTACAATAACTACTTTACCCACTAATTAACAACTTTACCCACGTAATTTTCCACTTTACCATTTTACCCTATTCTTGTAATATCCAGGCATTTTATAACTTTATCCGAAACATTGTTAATATTACCAACATGATCCAGCTGTATATCACCTATACTCAGGCGATTATAACTTTTTACTCAATACTAACATATCCCATAGTAAACTTGTCATTTGTAACTTTATTCAGCTATTTTATAGACTACCCAGATCATTATGAACTTTACCTCTATACCAACATTTCCTTATACTAAACTTGTAATATCAAACTTTACCCAGCCGTTTATCGACTTTACCCGAATCTTATTAACTCTCTTAATGTATGTACTAAACATGTCATTTTCCACAATAAATCATACCGAGACTATTATCAACTTTACCTTAATACCAACATTACCCGATACTGTAACCTAATCATTACCAACTCTACCCGGTCAAAGCTGATAATCATCAATACTTCACCAGGGAACTGCTGACCAAGTGCGCGTCCACCGCCATGTCCTCAAAACTGATTCACCAGCAGAAGGGGCTCTTCTCCAAGATGGTGGTTGATGCTGTACTGTCCCTGGATGCTCCTCTCTTGCCTTTGGATATGATTGGTGAGTGGGTGGTGGGCATTGATATACAAAAAACCCAAGATGCACAGTCTCGAATAAAAGTAACGCTCGAAAGTGTCCCGAAACACTATTTCTGTCTCTTTCTATAAGCTACAAGCATATATTATTGCAAGTTCAACCTTAAGCTAATTGTTTAAAGTTGTTATTACAACGCAGTGTACTTAAAGTAATAAAATTTTAAGACCGATCGTGGTCGGTAGGACAAGGTATTGAGTGGAGTTGAACATGACTTTTTGGAACGAAGTTCCTTATCGCGCGTTGCGAAAGAGGGCTAGACGGAAAAATTAAGACCAAAAGTTGTAACGACACTTTTTGCTATGAAAAACCATCCATATGAAAATCCAAGATGGCGGCCGCGAAAGTTTACAAAATATGCTTCATGGGTGTCGCGTCCATGGTTTTCGGGGGTGCTGATAACGAAAATGATGATTCAAAAGTAAATTTTTATTTTGAAATAACATTTGAATGATTGCGAAAAAAAAAGTAATTTTGTTATAAAAGTTAATTTTATGATCTTTCCATTTTTCAATTGTCCAGGAATCAAGAAAGTGTCTGGCGGAGCACTAGAAGAGTCTTTCCTGGTCGCCGGCGTGGCCTTCAAGAAGACCTTCTCGTACGCTGGCTTTGAAATGCAGCCGAAGAGTTATGACAACTGCAAGATCGCTCTACTCAACATTGAGCTCGAGTTGAAGGCAGAGAGAGATAACGCTGAAGTAAATATCAAATAATAATCTTCTTAATATATCTAAATTATGTGTCACGTTGTTTGTCCGGGATGGACTCTTATGCAGGCCATCCACGATCCTTCCTATCGTCCAATCGGCAGGACGCTGCAGGCATGATCCAATCTGCAGTTCGTCTATATACACCACCCACGATCAGTTTAATTGTCCAATCGGCAGCGACGTTTAGTTGAAAAGTTCCAGCAGAGTGGTGCAAACAGTGGCTAATGAAAAAAAAACAGTTTTCTCATACTAATTTATTAAAAGAATTGAGGGCTGCGCCTCAAGATTATCTACGATCGCGCAGACCGCCATCCACGGTCTAATCGGCATGATCCAATCGGAAGGATCATGCCAAAAGAATCGAAATTCGATTATGCCGTCAATTATAACTGTCATGCCAATCCACTCCCATCCACGGTCCAATCGGCATGATCCAATCGGTAGCGTCCTGCCGATTGGACGATAGGAAGTATCGTGGATGGCCGGCATTAAACTACTTAACCGATTTTAATCAAATTTGCACAATGTGTGCAGCAACCACGTGTGATCCAACTTGAAAGATAGTTTTTATCTCAATTATTGGTCTTAATATTTTTTGATTACAAACCTGAGCCATAGCAATGCGTGGGCCGGTCAGCTAGTATTAATACACGGTTACTTTTAGGTCGTTCTTGAACCGAAAGCCATAAACTCGATCATCAAACTCGAAACGATTGGGACCATTTTTTTCAAAAATAACAGTAAAAAAAACAGCTGTTCAGTACCCCTAGCACGAATATTTGTAGGTTTCGTATCGCAAACGTATCGAGTTGTCGATACGATAACGGACTACAACGAAAGTCGGAAGCACGAAGCACTTTCGAAATAGTATCGAGAGCTCGATACGATAACGTTGGTGACGTCATACTAACGTAAGTGAGGATGGGAAAAATAGAACGAATGATCTTAAAAATTGAATGAATGTTTCGTTCAGAAACTGGATAAGTATTTAGTTAATTAAAAAATTTGTGATTTTAGGGCATTTATAACTTTAATACTGTTCAATTTATGACGTAATACGAAGAAACTGCAGAAAAAGTTAATATTCAGTTAGATAAATGGTATAATAATTTAACTTATTACCTAAAACGTTGTGTTTGGTTTGACTGTATTCCTAAACGAACGACGGGTACTCGAAGCTCATCCAAGGTCAACTTTGTTTTGAAGTGAACTTGTGTTTGGTTATGATTTTTTAATTTGTGAAAAGTTTGGAACTATTTCTCTTTAAAATGAGAACCAGCCACCCGCAGTACACCATTATGATATTTATAAGTAATTTATGGAAAAGTAAGTGTATTACATTTAAGATTTTTTTTTTGTTTTAAGCAATGTTGATTTCAATAGTGTTTCAATGGGATATTTGGAATATATTTTTGTAAAGTTTAAAAGAGCTAAAGTTTATTTGTATACTTACTCAAGTCAAATAAAGTACTAGGCTAGTCTTGTGAAATTTGTACAAAACAAAGTTAATTAATAAAAACTAAAATTGAGGTGCTTGGTTTTGGTGCTTTTATTATTATATAATAAAAATTAAATTTATTTTAGGCATGGAGACTTATCCAAACCCAGCGGGGGTCCTCGTGGTAGACATTATTTACAGCTAAAATGGAAGCAGTTAACCAATATGCTCAATAGTGATGGCACTGGGGATTCTCGGTCAGAGAAGTGGCGGAAGCACAGCACCTAGAAATAAAAATATTAAACAGTTAATAGTTTTAATGTAGCTGTATTTTACTCCCATAGTAGTATGTATTAGTTAATGTACACATTATAGGTTTAAAATATATTTTTTTTTTAGTTAGAAATGTACTTATATGTAGCTTATTTATTACACTTACTTTGTGTTCCAGGCTGATCCTTTTACTTGATGTTAGACTAGATTTTTCTTTTAATTCGCGACACAAGAACAAAAATGCTTCCTTGCTTGGACGAAATCTATTTTTAAATTCTGTGTCGCTAAGGTTTTGTAGGTTTTTATTTGCCAAATTCATTCTGAGTAGAGCTCTGCTTGAGATTTCTCTGTAAATGTAATAGTAAATTTAAAAGATAACTTGTTTTTTATTTATCAAAATATATACTTAGGTAGGTATCTTCTAAAATAAATCACTCACCTTGTTTCTCTTCGTACATTTCTACTTCCAACAATCAATCGCGCTGCAAGATAATAGTACAATACACTACGTCGTGGGGTGCTTCTTCTTAATCTGAACATTTTCTGACAAAATATATCAACACAATCACTTAAATTATAATTTTATGCTTAAAATAAACTCCGACGAAAGTTTTATCACTGTCAAATTTAAGGTGAATAAACATTCGTGAAACTCGCAAGCCAGCCTTCGACAATTACGATACTATCCGTCATTTTATGCCTTCGTGCTAGCTATCTTCATACAAACGGCTCAAGTTACCTTGCGAATTCGATACGATGACGATACGAAACTTACGTGTATTTGTTCGTGCTCCGAAAATTTGTTTAATTTACGGACACCAGAGGCGCTGTTCAAGTTTCCATACTAAATGCTTACGTTGACGATACGAATGTTTTTTCGATAGTGATTCGTGCTAGGGGTACAGTACATTTATATTCGTCTAACTCGTCAAAGTGTACTGAACAGCTGTTTTTTTTTTATTGTTTTTTTTTTAAATAAAATGGTCCCAATCGTTTCTAGTTAGATGATCGAGTTTATGGCTTTCGGCTTAAGAACGACTTAAAAGTAACCGAACGACTTAAAAGTAACCGTGTATAAACAAAACATCACGCCTGTAATCCCCGAAGTGTTAGGCAGAGGTATAATGTGGGTGTACTAATGGATACAACTCTGCCTAACCCTTTAAAGAATACAAGCGTGATGTTTATGTTATATTTTATAACTTTTGTTCACAGGTCCGTGTAGACAACGTAAAAGAGTACCAGAAAGTTGTGGACGCTGAATGGCAGATCCTGTACGAGAAGCTGGCGGCCCTGCACGCCAGCGGAGCCAACGTGGTGCTGAGCAAGCTGCCCATCGGAGACGTCGCCACACAGTACTTTGCTGACCGGTGAGTGCTCATCCACGAGGGTCATTCAAAGTCAAAGTCAAATCATTTATTTCAATCTATACTAGTAATAATATTATAAAGCTGCAGTGTTTGTTTGTTTGTTTGTTTGAACGCGCTAATCTCTGGAACTACTGGTCCGATTTGAAAAATTCTTTCAGTGTTAGATAGATTAGTTATCGAGGAAGGCTATAGGCTATATACCATCACGCTACGACCTACGGGAGCGGAGCAGTAACCAAAGACGCGGGTGTAACCGCGGCGGACAGCTAGTTAGGCCAATATAATATAAGGCACTTTTGAACGTCATTACAAGAAAAAAAATTAAATTGAATCTAGTTGCCCCTTCCAAAAGGTAGTTTTGTATGGAGAAGAATGGGCAAGAAACTCCATACTTACTCTTTTAAAATCAATGTTTTACAATATTATTATTTGTAAACAGAGTCATATGTAATAGGGTAGATGACACCACCAATCAATTGACGTACTTTTTATGATCTGTCAAAACGCGATTCTCCCATAGATTTTATATGGTGTAAATAACTATGACGTCACTTTTGAGTAGACTCAATTGACTAACTATTTATTAATTTGAAAGCAGTTAAAAATCCAATTTTACAGTGATTTGAAAATTAATCAGGTTTTCAGGGCCTAAATAAAGTGTCTCTTTATAGAAGTTATGTCTTGGAATTATTGGTTAATAGTGTCATCTACCCAATTACATGGGAATGTAATGTACCTAGTTTTTATATAAAAAACTACTATATAATAACATGCACAAGGGATTCAATAAGTAAAGAGACAAATGTCTATAGCTCAAAAATGTTTTATTTCAATCTTTCAAAATTAAGTCTATTTTTCAACATAATCACCCCCCACAGTTATGCACTTGTCCCATCCGAGTGCCGTGGAGTTTCTTGCTCGTTCTTCTCCATAGAGGCCTACCTAACGTTTTGGAACGAGCAACTAGCTTCAACTTTCTGACTAACTGACCGACTTCTTGACAATTCAAAAGTGCCTGTAAATGGTCTAATTGAAATAAATGTTTTGACATTGACTTTGATCCTTCTTGCAGCTTCCTAATTCCCTTGGCCCCCTTTTCAGGTTTTTGGTGTTTTAAAAAAAAACCCTGTATAAGAAACTTGTTTCTAGAAAATGATGATTCGCATTTGTCCAGTCTCTTTATAAAAAAGCTTAAATAACTCCCATATCGGTATTTGTAGTGACATGTTCTGCGCGGGCCGCGTGCCGGACGAGGACCTGCGCCGCACGCAACGCGCGTGCGGGGGCGCCGTGCTCAGCTCCGTGCGTGACCTGGCGCCTGAAGCCCTAGGCTCCTGCGCACACTTCACCGAGAAGCAGGTCGGAGGCGAGCGGTACAACATCTTCACTGGTGAGTTAGCTTGGAGCAAAAGAATTATGCAAGATGCAGTATTGAATCTTTGTCAAATTTCAGGTCATGAAAAACATTTAAAAAAATACCAAAAAAAAAGGGTCTGTTTGAAATGTCAAAATAACAGCTAATTTATTAAATTCATATTATGAATGTTTACACAGTATAAAAAAAATGTTGTCTGTCTGTTTGTTCCTGTTTATCTCCGAAACGGCTGAACCGATTTTGAGAGGACTTTCACTAGCAGATAGCTGATGTTATAAGAATATGAATAAGAATACAGTACTTAAAAAAAAATTGTTGTCTGTCTGTTCGTTCCCGATAATCTCCGAAACGACTAAACCGATTTTCATGGGAGTTTCACTGGCTAATAAAAAAATTTTTAAGCAACTTTTGTTTTCGAAAAACAATTCAGGTTTTGCGGTATAAAAACAAAACCCCACAGACGACAGACACGGGCGAATTCGCGGTCATATGCTAGTTTCCTATAACCCTGACATTTCCTCCACTTACTCCTCTTTCCTAATCCTCTCCTTATCTCCAGGTTACGACAAAGAAGTAGCACCCGCTGGTAAGATATTGTTACTAATATGTAGGTTTGGATCTGTTAGATTAGTATTTGTGTCGATATTAGTAGGTAATATTCTATAGATTCATTAATAAAATAATATACATACATACATAAACTCACGCCTTTTTTCCGTGGGGGTAGGCAGAAACCACAGAACGCCACCTGCTACGATCCTTACATACTCCTTTCGCCTCGTCCACGTTCATACATTTCGTTAATAAAATAATATACTACAGTTGTGCTGTGCCCGTCACAAGTTGTATAGATAAACTACTATAACATGGCGCGCCCCTCCATGTTACTATTTCAATGTGTGTAGTCACATCCGTATGAAACAGTTTGTATGTAGTTGTAAGTATTCGTGTTCAGTAGCAGGCCGGCAGATTTGTTGGTCAACTAATCATAACTAGCCGACCGCGCAAGACAACGCACGTGTCATTTTCATAGAGTATGTCAGTGCAGCGCCATACTATTAATAATGAGTAATCAATGACGCCGCTAGTCGAGCAACAAATCGCTGATTTGTTTTTGTTTCGAGAGCCGTCTCAGTACGCACACATGCGTTGTGAGACTTGTAAATACTTTCAAACGTTTTGAATTGTGGAGGGGCGCGCCATGTTATAGTAGTTTATCTCTACGGAACCCTAAAAAGTAAATAGGCGGACTTAATGCCATAGGCATTCTCAACCAAAGGTAATGAAAATATAATATGAAATTTATCCACATTTTTTCATCTCCACAGGATGCCCTGCCGCCAAGACGTGCACGCTGGTGCTCCGTGGCGGCGCGGAGCAGTTCCTCGAGGAGACGGAGCGCTCCCTGCATGACGCCATCATGATCGTCAGACGCACCATCAAGAATGACGCCGTGGTTGCCGGTGAGTTGATTACCATTTTTTTTATTGTTTTATATTTATAGTAGGGGAATGAGATTTATAGAGGGGCCCAAGTGAGGATTTTGGGATATACTCAAGCGCGGCAGATTAATATAGGGGGAGATACTTTGCACCCTGTTATATCTTTAGGGATATACAACGTGTAACGTTAAATGCGCAAAACCTCAGACACCCCAACTGATTTTTAATTAAATTGACCTATTTCAGAGAAAAAAAATCATTAAAACAAAAGTAAAGGTTTTATGTGCTGATTTAGTTTTACTGGCAATTCTGATCGTTTCTTGCGTCTGCGACGACGCTCTATCGATGGAGAAGTCGTCACCGGGCCGCTGCGCGCCGGATGGCTTGACCTACTAATAAATAGACGCGGCAACGTTTTTAATGAAGATTTTTTTGAAAAATGTGACCTATATTAAAAAGTGGTTCAATTGATTCTGCTCGTTATTCTGATCAAACTATTTTCAGGTTTTGCGCATTTAACGTTACACGTTGTATGTACTGGTGCTAATTAAAACAAATTAAAATATATTTCTTAAAATGGCTGTTACATAGACGAGGTTCTGATGCAAGTGAATATAACAGCCGGATAACTTAAATACATATGCAAAGCGCCTGCGCAATTAATCACGCAACTGACATGCTATAAACTAAGTGTTGCTTGTGGGGTTACGGAAGGCCACACCCTGTTAAATACCTCCACTATAAATAGGGCCGCGCGTCTAGGGCAGCGAATTTTATTTTTCACAACTTCAGATTGAAGAAGTCCCTGCACATAATTGTCAGATTATGGATCAGCACGACAAGGACATCAAGCTGAACTGTCTGTTTAAGCGGGCCGCAAACGTCCGGTTTCAGATTCACGTTTCCGAATCAGGAGGCGTGTATGTACATACACACACATGCATAAATTACACACACATGTAAAAAACAAATGAATGTATGTGTAATTTATGCATGTGTGTGCATGTACATACACGCCTCCTGATTCGGAAACCTGATCGCAAACCGGACGTTTGCGCCCGGCCTTATTAATCTGACGCGCTCGAGTATTTCAATGTTATTTTTTTTCCATTTTCAACCCCTTCGTACGGCCTCCTCCACTATGCAAACCGGCAGATTAATATTCCTCCGTTATCAGAAACACGTCGGGCGTATACACTATTAATATCTGACACGCTCGAGTAGTAGTTCGTGATTTTTATTTTTTTAAATATGTACTTATGTGCTCCCTCCACCAGTGAAAGGGTCCTATCTGTAACTATTTTTACTTTTTAGAATCTAATCTTCACAATCCAAAAGGTCCCCAAGACGACGCTCGAGTGAATCCATATTTAGCATCTTGAGCTCCGCTACTATTATAAAATACTAGCTGACCCGCCGCGACTTTGTTCGCGTAGTATCCTACACTACCAATACCCCTACCCTAACCCTGCCTTACCCTACCCCTACACTACCCCTACCCTACCCCTTACCTACCCTAACCCTACCCCTACCCTACCCTACCCTACCCTACCCTTGAGACCGACTTCCCGATTTCATATTAAAAGGGCTGTTTTTAGAGACTTCGTTCGCGTGGTATCCCCCCGCCTCTACACTATCCAAAGCCTACACTACCCCTACCCTACCCTACCAATACCTACCCCTACCCTACCCTACCAATACCTACCCCTACCCTACCGTACCCTACCTCTACCCTACCCTACCCCTACCCTTGAGACCGACTTCCCGACTTCATATTAAAAGGGCTGTTTTTAGGGACTTCGTTCGCGTGGTATCCTGCCCCTACCCTTGTGTTTAACTCGAAATAGATAGGTATAGTGTGTCGCGGACTTTTTTGTAGATATTTTGAAAGTCTTTAATTAATTAGAACATTTTATGGTTCTATTCTATCTTTTATTAAATAGTTTAGGCGGCGTACGCCAAATAAGGAACTTTTTTGAATGATTTTTTACACCTTGGGTCCGAAAAACCCAAATATCGTACGGACCCCTATTTTTTCTAAAATAAAATATAGCCTATAGCACTCAGTGATAACGTAGCTTCCAATTTCCGAAAGAATTTTCAAAATCGGTTCAGTAGATCCGGAGATTAACCCCTACATACAAACTTACAAACTTACAAACAAATGTTACCTCTTTATAATATTAGTATAGATTAGTACTAAGCCAATGATTATAACAAACGGATCCAATTTCTGAAGAATTATGTGGATCATGATAGTAGATATGAGGCTTACAGCTAACTTAATAGTAACTTTGTATGTTTGTTACCTCATTACAAAAGAAACATCCATCCAAAATTTCGTATTTATAATAGTAGGCTAAAACAACGTTTTCATTTAGAGAAGTAATGTTTTGGAATCATTGGTTAATGGTTGATAAAATCATGTCAGAAGCCCTTGAGGCGGTTTAGAAACTCTGACGCTAGGGTGTGTGGGGTCGTAAGACCTTACTGCCCACACGATAAAGAAGAAGGTTGGTTAATGATATCAACAACCCAATAGGGTAGATGACACCACCAATCAACTGACGTACTTTTTCTAACCTGTCAAAACGCTATTCTCCCATAGATTTTGTATGGTGTAAATAACTATGACGTCACTTTTGAGTAGACTCAATTGACTAACTATTTATAAATTAGAAAGCAATAAAAAATCAAAACAGACAGTTAATTGAAAATGAATTGGGTTATCAGGGCTAAAATAAAGTGTTTCTTTAGAGAAGTTATGTCTTGGTATTATTGGTTAGTGATGTCATCTACCCTATTATTTCCTTTTTTCCTCTTTCCCAGGTGGCGGCGCCATCGACATGGAGATCTCGAAGCACCTCCGCGAGTACGCGAAGGGTGTGGCTGGTAAGGAACAGCTGCTGGTGGCCGCAGTGGCGCGGGCCTTCGAGGCGGTGCCGCGCCAGCTATGCGACAACGCGGGTTTCGATGCCACCAACCTACTCAACAAGCTGAGGAATAAACATCATAATGGTGAGGTTTTCATACATACATAAACTCACGCCTTTTCTCATGGGGGTAGGCAGAAACCACAGAACGCCACCTGCTACGATCCTTACATACTCCTTTCGCCTACGTTCATACATCTCGTCATACAAGCACGCCGGTTACGAGTACTCCGCACCTGACCTTTCTGAAGAACCTCACCAATAAGGTCAGTGTAGGTCTTCCTAGGGAGACCCCTCCCTGCGTTGCCTCTCACCTCTGCCATATAAATACCTTTTGTTAATCGTCTTTCACTCATCCTCTCAACATGACCGAACCATCTAAGCATACCCTTTTCTATCTTTGTCACTACATCCTCTTTTATTCCGCAACGGTCTCGTATAACCTCATTCCTCATTCTATCGTTCAAAGTTACACCACCATACATACTTCGCCTTTTTATTTTTTTAAAAATGGAAATACAACTAAATTGAAGATTAGTCTTTATAACTAGTTATTTTAGTGTGAACAATTCCATCTGGAATCGACTCGACTGTCGATCGCGCGGGATCGACTGGTTGGCCACCCCTGTTTTGACGTGACAACGTCTTATAATTCGATGGAGCCGGCTGCACGCACGAAAAAACATGACTCATGCGGCGTTACCTCGCTCTGAGGCGTTCCATTTAAGGCTTGAAGTGCAAGCGAAAGCGCGGAACGAGCGACAAAGAGGCACAATCGACCGCGTTCGGCAGCGTTCGACATCTGTCTCTCTCCTACTTGAGTGAGCGATGCGTCCGCGTGGACAGCTGCTATACAATAATACATTTACATGTTTTCGTCAAGTATGAAGTATGAAATTAAAATTTTCTTTTGAAAAATGAAACCATTCCATCAGTATTTTCTTATGACGTTTGTCACGTTCAAATATCGTCAGTAAACCGACTTTACAGACAACCAATTTTTGTTCAAGTGGGGTAATATATCAAAGTCAGTCTCGGACGTAAGCAAGTAACTAATAACACTTGTATGTTTGTTTGTTCCAGGTGAAATTTGGTACGGCATCGACATCCAGAAGGAGGACATCGGAGACAACTACGCGTCGTGCGTGTGGGAGCCCGCCGTCGTCAAGATAAACGCTATCACAGCTGCCTGCGAAGCGGCCTCGCAGGTATGCCTTCACACACTTATTTAAACTTTATGCACATGTAAAACAAATTCACTGTACAAAGGCGGACTTAATGCCTTGGACATTTTCTACCAGTCTACCTTAGGGTGATGCAGAGACAAGACATAGTAGGTGCACAGGTACAGACAATTTCCGAGAATAAATTATAATAATAAAGTCAAAGTCAAAGTCAAAGTAATTTATTTGTAGAACATAGGTAAAATGGTACATGGTATAAAAATTGTGTTGTATCACTATGTTTTGCCTTGCAAGGCGTACAAATTAATTAAAGAGCAAGCTAAATAAAAAAGCTAAAAAAATATAGTTTCATAAAAGTAAAGTATGTATGTGTAAATACATATACACATACATACAACCAAACAAAAATACATAGATGAAGAAATACAACAAATTAATTATGGGACGAGTCAGCGAACTTCTTATGTAAGTGTTCGCGACCTTTTACCTTGAAAGTGAACCGACTGGTGTACAATACGCGCCACGAAAGATGAGACTTGACAAGCGTCAGTAATGGGGAGCTTGCGCAGGTATGGATGTACGAAATAGTTATCCATAATTTGTGTATCTATTCAGGGATATTTCGATGACATTTAGATTAAAATTCTTAACAATATTATAATATTTATTACGAAATAATAAAGTTTGTGTGGTCTCATCTTTCGTGGCCTCATCTGTCGTGGCACGTACTCTACTGTTTCAAATTCATTTTGGTTGTAATCAGTCTGCCTAGCCTTTTCCCGACTATGTTGTGGTCGGCTTCCAGTCTAACCGGATGCAGCTGAATACCAATATTTTACATGGAGCGACTGCCTATCTGACCTCCACAACCCAATAACTGTATAACACGATACTCCTTGGTAAGACTGGTTGTCAGACTTTCGGGCTTCTGACGACACGTAACGACTGTCAAAGATCCACGTATGACAGCCGGGACCAACGGCTTAACGTGCTTTCAGTGCGTGCGTGAGTTTCAGTGTGTAAATATGGTCACCCATCCACGGAGCAACCCCGGCAAGTGTAGCTTTACCTGATGGAGCGACCGTCTAATAACATATATATTTTTCTTTATTTCCAGATCTTATCAGTCGATGAAACGATAAAGAATGTAAAAGGCGCCGATATGCCGACTGCTGGAGCGCCGATGGGTCGCGGTATGGGGCGCCCGCGCATGGGCTGAGCTCTCCCCCCCACTATACTTCATACGCAACACTATAACGCCTTTCCGAACTCGCTGTAACATTGTTTTAACAGTTTAAAGGGTTCTGTCACTCAAATAGAATAAGCGGAACTCCGTTTAAGATCATACTTCGTCCGTTTGTCACAAATGGAGGGTTTTACAGATGTAACAGGCATACAGACAAACTTTTAACGCATTTATATTGTCAGTAAGTTATTAGATAGGTGATGTGGGACCAACTTTGGTATAATAATAAAAATAAATAACAAGGTACCAAAAAAATGGTCGCGTGATGACGAAGAATTGAAGTGAAAACTTAATATTCATGTCGGTGACGCGGTCACATTAGCATGTTGGTGACGTGGTCACATGAGAATATTGGCGACGTGGTCACATTAGAATGTCGGTGACGCAGACACATTACTATGTTGGTGACGTGGTCACATTAGAATATTGGCGTCGTGGTCACATTAGAATGTCGGTGCCGCAGTCTCATTACCATGTCAGCGACGCAGCCACATTACTATGTTGGTGACGTGGTCACATTAAAATATGGCGACGTGGTCACATAAGAATGTCGGTGATGCAGTCAAATTACCATGCTGATGACTCGGTCACCATATGCGTGTCGGCGACGCTTTCTCCTATGCGTGTCGGTGACGCGGTCACATATAAGTGTCGGTGGCACGTTCAAATACGCGTCTCGGTGTCGCGGTCACATTAGCGTGTCGGTGACGTGGTCACATCAGCGTGTCGATGATGCGGTCGCCTTAGCGTGTCGGTGACGTGTTGACATTAGAATGTCGGTGACGCGGTCACATAATTATGATGGATTATATTTCAGAGTTGGTCTCATAGTAAAAGTTTGTTTGTCTGTATGTTTAATTACAGTTTGTTTGATAACTTGAGCATTTAAGGGTGCGTCCACATCTGGCGAATGTGCAGCTCGCGAGCCGTTTGCGAGCTGCGCGCGAGCATGTTTGTTCGTGCGCCGCACCTCGCGCGCCGGTCAACAGAACTGTAAGCACGAGCATTGAGTGCGCGCAGATATACACGCCTTTATACGAGCCGCGCATGATTTGTGCTAAAGAGCCAAACCAAACCATTGCCGTGACTGCACGCGCGCAGCTCGCGGGCAACACATTCGCCAGATGTGGATGCACCCTAATAAATACGGAGGTATACTGTTAAAACGAAAGTCGGGTTTCTTCATGCTAGCACTAAGTTATTATAGTATTACTTATTAATTATATTAATAATAACCATTAATACCACCATCTTGTTTTATTTATACCAGACTTTTACACACGACAACGTTCGCTTTTAGAGGTAGAGAAACTGGATGTAAAGTTCCTCATTCTCCGTTGAAAAGACAGGGTCCTCCGACCAGACGGGTGTTGTGTCTGGTGGGCTACTGCCCGACGGTTGTTGTCGGGATTTTGTATATAATAATTATGCTAACGTCGCGGCAAACTTTGATTGCGCGATGTAGGAATTGTCAGTTGTAGTTCACATGCTGTGCGATAAATGTCGCTACATGCTTGTACATAAAATAAAAGTACCGGGTAAAACGGGGTGAATAGAGACGCAGGGGTGAATCGAGACGGAACTTAAGGGATTTTAACGTTAAACTAATAGTTTGTCGCCAACAAGGAGACTAATTTGTAAATTATAATTCAGTAAAAACAGTACAGTCTTTTTTGCCAACAAACTATATTATATTAACGTTAAAATCCCTTTTAAAGTTCCGTTTCGATTCACCCTTGCCTTTCTATTCACCCCGTTTTACGGTACCTAACCTTAGTTCTTATAAAATTAACATCTGTAAGTGAAAGTCTCGTCAAAATCGGTCCAGCCGTTACGGAGATAAGCCGGAACAAACAGACTGAGACTGAGTCATAAGTGCAGTAGCATGCTAAGGTTTGAATTGCTGTGAACACGGGGTACAGGCCATACCTACATCTGTGTGTATAAGTGATGTATTCAAAGTTAAAGTCAAAGCCAAATCATTTATTTAATTAGGCCATTATAAGGCACTTTTGAACGCAATAACACAGTACCTACGTACACGTACGAAAGATCGTAAGTTTAACAAAAGTGTCAATCGATTTGCTTTGTAGATTGCTACTCCACTTATGACCGCTACTGTACTATGAATTGAAAAGTCACATTGGTTTCCGGATTTTAACCCACAACCTAAGGCATGAGAGGCGGGCGCCGTAACCACTGGGCCAACACGACATATCGATACCTTTAGGCTCAAAGGGCGTATCCACCAAAACACGACTTTTCAGGAGAGCAAAAAAACACGACCCAAATTTTAAGAAAATCTATGTTTAGCGAACCAAAAATTATGGCTGTATCCACCATTTTTTTGCGAATATCGATGTTTTAAATATACCAATCGATAGAGGACGAAAAACTAAGTAAGACTGCATTAAAATCTCATTTTGGCCAAAATGGCGTTTACGCCCTTTGAGCCTAAAGGTATCGATATACTATTGATATTTATAGATAACTAATATACTTACCTACGTGTTATCTCCCGACATTTTAAATGAGATATACATCTTTAAAGTCTGTTATTAATAATGCAATGAGCGCTAGATATGTAATTACTCGCACGTTTCTATGTACCGATCAAGGTTTAATATAACTAGTTCATTGTTTCATTATGTATTCATGTGCGCAGTTATTTAATAAACAGAAAAACATTATATAAGAACACGCTTATTTTTTACGAATTTTATTTACATCATGGCTGTAATCCCCGAGGGGTTAGGCAGAAGTGTACCCATTAGTACACCCACATTTCGCCAGTTATGTTTAAGTCCCATGTAATAGGGGGCGAGCCTATTGCCATCAATCGGGCACAAATCCAGACTTCAACGCTGCTACTGAGAAATTCCTGATGGAAAAACCCAATAACACTTTGCTCGACCTGCGAATCGAACCCAAGCAAGACCCATCAGCAGTTGCGCTTTGCGACCACTAGACCGACGAGGCAGTCAGGACAAGGTATGTATAAAAGAAAAATTGGATGGTTGGACAACCTTTTATTTACTTTCACCTGTCCCGGTGTCTGTGGCTCAAATCTTACAAGTTATATTTGACCCACTTTCCGATGTTCGATTGAGCTGAAATTTTGCGTAAATGAGCAACTTGCATGACAATGCAATATAATGATGTCACAGAGCTGGTCTGACGATGGAGCCGGAAAGTGGTCATAGGAACTTAATCAATTCTTACAAGTTAAATTTGACCCACTTCCCGATGTTCTATTGAGCTGGAATTTGTAATACAAATATATGCACATTATGTATATGACAATCTATCTATACTAATATTATAAAGCTGCAGAGTTTGTTTGTTTGTTTGAACGCGCTAATCTCTAGAACTACAGGTCCGATTTGAAAAATTCTTTCAGTATTAGATAGATTAGTTATCGAGGAAGGCTATACCATCACGCTACGACCTACGGGAGCGGAGCAGTAACCAAAGACGCGGGTGTAACCGCGGCGGACAGCTAGTACTTAATATAAAGCTGCAGTGTTTGTTTGTTTGTTTGTTTGTTTGAACGCGCTAATCTCTGGAACTACTGGTCCGATTTGAAAAATTCTTTCAGTATTAGATAGATTAGTTATCGAGGAAGGCTATACCATCACGCTACGACCTACGGGAGCGGAGCAGTAACCAAAGACGCGGGTGTAACCGCGGCGGACAGCTAGTACTTAATATAAAGCTGCAGTGTTTGTTTGTTTGTTTGTTTGTTTGAACGCGCTAATCTCTGGAACTACTGGTCCGATTTGAAAAATTCTTTCAGTGTTAGATAGATTAGTTATCGAGGAAGGCTATAGGCTATATACCATCACGCTACGACCTACGGGAGCGGAGCAGTAACCAAAGACGCGGGTGTAACCGCGGCGGACAGCTAGTGCAATATATGTTTGATTTTTTTAAAACAATATGTTTAGATAGAATTTGTTTTGTATAAAAACGTGGCAAAGTAATTCCAACCGTGCGAAGTCGGGGCGGGTCCCTAGTAATTATTAATGCTGATTAGTTGAATAATTATACAGATAGCCATGTGTAGTCTATTGAAAAGTGTGTTCCCAGAGGCTTTCAAATTAATAAATGAGCATCTAAACACAGGCACTCGTAAACCACTGATAATCAAATAACATCACGCCTGTAATCCCCGAAGGGTTAGGCAGAGGTGTAAGTTATAAGTAATAACATCACGCCTGTAATTCCCGAAGGGTTAGGCAGAGGTGTACCTATACCCATTAGTACACCCACATTTCGCCGGTTATGTTTAAGTCCCTATTGTAATAGGGATATTGTAATAGGGGCGAGCCCGGATTCGTGCCCGGTTGATGGCAATAGGCTTTTTATGGGACTTATACATAACTGGCGAAATGTGTGTGTACTAATGGGTACACCTCTGCCTAACCCCTCGGGGATTACAGGCGTGATGTAATGTTGTTAGTTATAGGTATATATCAATGTATTCAGCGGTCAACAATCGATGCGAAGCGAAGGTAGGTATTACTCAATTCAACCTCGAACAATATATGCCGCGGGAAACTTGTAATTACAAGAAAAAATCCCATCCGTTTGTTTCTACACAGTACTTAGCCGAGTGTTTGTGAAAAACCACGTATTTTTAGACAAACAAACAAATTTTAATTTTAATTCCACAAAAAAAAAAATGATTTTCTATCTGAAACTTTAACAATAATATGATTTTCCTTAACTGAACAAAAAAAAATCAACTGTCAAAAAAAAGGCGGGCAAAAATGACGTTTCAAAAAAGCGCGTTCGTAAATTTTGTAATTCTAACAGTCGCGTTCACGGAAATTGCGGCATGGACTATAGATTTGCCGGAAGTGAGAAAGTTTTTGTTTGAAAAAAACGAAAAATATAAGAAATATAATAAGCACGAGAATGTAGATTATTTAAATAGCGATCAGAAGTTTTATAGTAATATCGAGGGGAATAGTAAACATAACTCAGAGGATTACAAACATAAACATCATAATGATGATGAAAATGAAAAATACGCGCATGAACATGACTATGATCCGTCATATATGGAGAAGAAAGTAAGTATTTATTACCAAAGGGCCGTCCAGGGCGCCTGCTGCCATCTCTTTAAACAATATTATTTTAATACTTAAGTACTTTGTAATTTTGTTGTTGCATTTTCATCAACTCTCGGCGCTGAGCCGAGCGTATTGGTTTATATACATAGGGCTGCCATCATCTTAATTGCCGACGCCGGACAAAAACTTCAAAATCCCCGGACATTTGGGTGAAATTGAGTTTTTTTACCGGCCATCCCTGATTTTTTTTTACAATAAAAATTTAATTAATCGCGATTCCCCTGACATTAAAAATGTCCTGGTTTTACCCGGACTCTTTTTGACAATCCCTTCCGGACGTCCCCTGGACGCCCTCTAAACTAGGACAAATCCGGAGAAACCCGGACGCATGGCAGCCCTAGTTATACGGGACCGTTGCGGATTAAAAGAGGATGTAGTGCTTGACAAAGATGGAAAAGGGTATGCTTAGATGGTTCGGTAATGTTGAGAAGATGAGTGAAAGACGATTAACAAAAGGTATTGAAATGGCAGAGGTGAGTGGCAACGCAGGGAGGGGTCGCCCTAGGAATACCTACTACACTGCGACCTTATTGGTGAGGTTCTTCAGAAAGGTCAGGTGCGCAGTACTCGTAACCGGCGTACGTGCTTGTATGACGAGATGTATGAACGTAGATGAGGCGAAAGGAGTATGTAAGGATCGTAGCAGGTGGCGTTCTGTGGTTTCTGCCTACCCCCATGGGAAAAAGGCGTGAGTTTATGTATGTGTGTATGTGTGTAAATGAATTGAAAAAGTCACATTGGTACTTGCCCGGATTTGAACCCACAACCATTCACTCAATTACAGCTGGTAAACTCAAGCTGTGGTTATCTGTAATTTACACACATTATTCAGTATGAAACATGCAAATAAATGACCAATTTAAAGAAAAAAATACGTTATTCCGTGCGTCCGTTCGGCCCTCTGTTAAACCTTGAAGGTAAACCTAATAGAGAATTTGTTTTAGGTTCAAAACATAGTACGTGACGGTAGTACGTACTTGGAAGGACTTCGAATTTCTCTGGAAGACTATAGCATGTTCCTGGAAAGCTGTAATCGAGGGAATTCTAACACGGTAAGCTATACTACTTATACAGGGTGTAACGGAAAGGGTATATACATACAAAGAGGCTTCTTTGGATGATAACTAACGTAGTAGCTTTCAAGAGTAACTTTCAAAATTTGCAAACCATTTTTCGACCATTTGTTGGTATCCGATTGAGCTGAAATTTTGCATACACCTTTAGATCTGGTGACAATACAATGTCCAATAATCAATAGGTAGGTATTGTAGAATTTTTAATTAAAGCTTGTTTTTAAAAATATTTTTTTAATTACTTTATTTTGATCTCTCTACTACTTACTATGTTTTGTCTCTGCATCACCCTAAGGTAGACTGGTAGAAAATGCCCAAGGCATTAAGTCCGCCTTTGTAGGTACAGTTTATTTTAAAACATGTAGCATAAAGTTTATAAAATAAAAAAAATTCAATACTAATTTCCGAACTCTGGGCTGCTACTGACAAACTTCTTATGGAAAGACATAAACACTTCTTGCCTAACTTAGAAATCGAACCTAGAACCCCAGTAAGCGTCAGCTCACACCGAGACGCAACGCGACGCGACGCTGCGTGTACACTTTAAAAGAGCGACTCAAAATATAACTTTATTTTCTACACGAAAAGATACACATTTCATTGTGAGAATTTAGAATACGTTACACCACGCAGCACTACGTCACGATGCGTCACTCTACGCCGCGAGGCATCACGAGGCGTAGAGCGACGCATCGCGACGCAGCGGTGAATCGCCGGTAAGCGCGACGTGCAAGAGCGGCGACGTTGCGATGCGTCTCGCGGCGGCGCGCGGTGCAGCGCGAAGTCACTGGCCTCTTCCAGTATCGTCACGTTGCGTCGCGTCGCCTCTCGGTGTGAACTGACCCTAAAATTGCTTGTAAACGTATTGCTTGTAATCACGGTCTCGTGATTACAAGTGAGGCAGTTAAAATTTAATGTAAGTAGGTTAAAAAGTAAGCGCCTTGTCGCCTCTCGTTGTATCCTATCACAGGTAGGTAACCCCAAGTTTCATCTTACCACGAATTTTCTTCCAGCAAAACTCGTCATCCACCAACTCAACATCCTGGCGACCACAATACGACCCCCCCTCTTCACCTTTTCCCTCCTCATCGAATTTCTCCACCCCTATGCTGAACTTCCAAAACTATAACAACTCTACTGTCCCTTCGAGGCCTGGTTCTACGGAAAGCCCAGCGCGGATGAGGAGTAGGACTAGTTCTAGGAGGATGTCCTGTGAGGAGGCCACGGAGGCCAGTGAGCAAGTGAGGAGGTTCGCGGATTTAGCGCTGTGGGCGACAAGGAGGCTTGAAGATCTGGCTTACGCTAAGAAGTATCAGAAGGTTAGATTTTTTAAAACAACTTATCATACTTTCCATCACGTCTGTAATCCTTGAAGGGTTAGGGCAGATACGTACCCAGTACGCACGACATTTCGCCAGTTATGTTTAAGTCCCATGTAATAGGGGGCGAGCTTGCTAACAACCTGGCACAAACCCCGATTCCGAGGCTCCGAGGCTGCTACTGAGAGATTCTGATGGAAAAACTCATAACACTGCCCGACCGTTTGTTTTTTTGTGGGGAAATCCTCATGGATACCCTCCATTTGGGGATAACGTAGGGGTATGTCGGACTCTTACCGACTAAAACCCCACGGTTCTTCCTGCTACCATAAGTCGGGAGCCCGGTATTCGCATTATGCATGATCCGCACCCCGGACTGGTATTGGACCGCCATTGGCGAGCCCCTTCACCATGTGCGGCCTATCCTGCGACCGCACATTCCTTTAGAGCAGAGGGGTTCCCAAACATATTTTGTCTACTGCCCACTTTGAGAATAAATTATTTTCTAGCGCCCCATTTTTTCACCAGCAAAAACCACCTAGTAGATGAAATTACAAATCGCTCCCCAAGCCTCTACTCGCCCCGATTTTTTTTCTGGGTCTCTTACCGCCCCTCTTTAGGCCTGCAGCGCCCACAAGGGGGCGCGTTATCTCCCACTTTGGGAAAGGCTGAGAGAGGCGCGCACGGAACACTGCGCGCCGCTATCACAGTCCTATATCTGGTTGAGCAACAAACTGCCCCAACTTTGCCCGACCTGGGAATCAAGATCTCATGCTCAGCATTCGCGCTTTGCGACCATTAGACAAACGAGGCAGTAAATACTAACAATAAGGCCCCTCGCCCACGGCGACTTTTTGTAGCGATGCAGTAGCGATGCAGTAGCGATGCAGTAGCGATGCAGTAGCGATGCAGTAGCGATGCAGTAGCGATGCAGTAGCGATGCAGTAGCGATGCAGTAGCGATGCAGTAGCGATGCAGTAGCGATGCAGTAGCGATGCAGTAACGATGCTGTCGCGCGTCCGCTATATTGAATACGCGTTTGTAGCGATGCTGTTGCGCGTTAACGAAGCGCGCGACAAAAAGTCGCCGTGGGCGTGCTTAAGGCATCAAGTCCGCCTTTGTACTTTTTTGTTGCAGAAAGTTTAAATAAAATAAATAAGAATAAATAAATAATGTCTATCCTCACAGACAGATGAGCAGGAGGAAAACGAGCTGGTCCTCAAGCTGGCGTGGTTCCTCGACCGGCTGGCGTACCTCAGCGGATACGAGCCGGAGTACAAAGAATATGAACCGAGAGGAACTAAAAGTAAGAAGACTAATGCTAATCTTTCAATACGACAGCTCTGCAACGGACCGGCCGAAATCGTCTCGACAATAGGGTAGATGACACGTACCACCAATCAATTGACGTACTTTTATGATCTGTCAAAACGCGATTCTCCCATAGATTTTGTATAACAAAACTCAACTGTGACGTCACTTTTATGCAGACTCAATTGACTAACTATTTATTAATTTGAAAGCAGTTAAAAATCCAATTTTACAGTGATTTGAAAATTAATCAGGTTTTCAGGGCCAAAATAAAGTGTTTCTTTATAGAAGTTATGTCTTGAAATTATTGGTTAATAGTGTCATGATCTACCCAATTCCAATAGCTAGCTGCCAGCCATCGCCGGTGCCTTTTTTATCTTGGCATTGGTGTCGATTGCCTTGTTCCCAAACTATACTAAAATTAGACTATTTCTATCTTTTTCTGTCCAATAAAACAAGAAAGGGGCAGAAATAAATTGGACCTGTAAATATACACATCAAAAGTGTCTAGGGATCAACATCCCTAACAAATGTTAGGGATGTTGATCCCTAGACACTTTTGATGTGTGTAGTCAATCTGACACATCCATGCAATTATTATTATAGTTGACATCTTAGAACGTATACTTAGATTAAAAATATGGAGAAGTTGAAGGCGAAACTAATTTGACATCTCTAACTTAGTTTGTAAGTGTCACCGTCCTTCACGTTAGCTGTATGTCAGTAAGAGATGACAATTCTCTTTTAGGGTCCGTTCACACAGACCGGCTCAGAGAGATCAGATTCTTATCACGTTGAAAACAGAGTTTTTAGTATTTGTAGTAAGGTTTACTTTTGCATGTGCACTGCTTTTGTCATTAAGACAAAAGAGGTGAGTGGCAACGCAGGGAGGGGTCGCCCTTGGAAGACCTACACTGACCTTATTGGTGAGGTTCTTCAGAAAGGTCAGGTGCGGAGTACTCGTAACCGGCTGGTATGACGAGATGTATGAACGTAGATGAGGCGAAAGGAGTATGTAAGGATCGTAGCAGGTGGCGTTCTGTGGTTTCTGCCTACCCCCATGGGGAAAAGGCGTAAATTTATGTATGTAAGGATGATCAAAAACCCTAACCTATGCCTTCTTCCCAAAGGTACTCCAACGACAAGTCCCACACCTCCAACCCTGGTCCCATCATCAGGCGTGATGACCCAGGAGATGATGGACTGCCTCAAGCGGGACTCCTCGGAGCCAGCGACTGTGCGGTGCCGGTACACGATGCAGATACCTGACCTGATGAGGCAGGTGATGAGCGGAGGTAAGATGGCTTCTGTTGAAGACTTTGGGAGTTGCTCATCCTTCCTACTATTATGTCGTGATGGCCTAGTGGTTAAGGCGCCCGCCTCTCATGCATGAGATTGTGGGTTTAAATCCTGGGTAGTACCAATGCGACCTTTCCAATTAATAAGTACTTTCTAAAATTTATCTTGGACATCACTGACATCGGTGAAGGAAAACATCGTGAGGAAACCTGGACTTATACCAGCCTATTACTGTCCCACTCAAACCATTTCAGAGGCCCTTGGTCCTCCACCTCACGCCCCAGCCGCCGCGGGAGACGCCCACGGCGTCGGACGTCACGAGGCGACGTCCGGCCACCGTAAGCGCGGGCTTGCGGACGGCGAGTAATGGGTAGCTCGCCGTCCGATCAAGGACCATGCCCGGGTCCACGGCGCGTTCTGTTCGCGCGCGCCTCAAAGAGCTGTCAGCACAGGGACGGGGCTCCAATAGGGGCCAAACGCCTGCCGGGTTTGCGGGACGTCTTAACAGGATACCGTGGCCCCGGAACGTAAAGGGCAACAGAAGGAACAGGGTGGTTTTTTAGTCAGTAAAAGTCTGACAGTCCCTTACGCCCCACTCAGGGCGGAAGGAGTCATTTGATGATTTTTACCACCTAAAAAAAAAAAGGCCCTTGAGGCGGTTTAGAAACTCTGACACTAGGGTGTGTGGGGTCGTAAGACCTTACTGCCCACACGATGAAGATTAAATAATGATTGTCATTACAGGTACCACGGAATCATCGCGGCCTTCGGACGGCGTGATACCAATGAACAGTCCAGACACCATCCCCGCTCAATCATCAGAGATTCTCATTACAGCTGACAGTTTCTCTCCTAACACCTTCTCAGCTTCTCGAATAACAAAAAGATCGACTGACTACGCATATTACTACCCTGCTAAGCCTTTACATGAGCTGACATACCCGGTTCCAATAGTGAAATTAATAAAACATCGTTTATCGAATATAAAATCGGTAGTCAAAACTATCGTCGAAAGACGCCTAGCACATCTTGCCGAAAAGAAGGTAGAAAATCATCATTTTGAGAAACGTTCGTTAGACGAAACAAACGTTCAAACTTCGAATTATATTAATCCGTTGTCGAATAACCATAGAGTAATTAACAAATCCATCGAAAAACGACCTTTAGATGTCATTTCTCCGTTAATTCATTATCCTATTTCAGATGTGTCGATTATAAATACGAAATCTTTTAGAAAGCGTTCTGTAGATGATCTTAGAACACCTAATCACAATAAACGTTTGCCGAAATTTAATTTCGTCGAAAAACTTCCGTTGACCAGAAAAAAGTTAGAGCATTTTCTTTCATCGACAAAAATTAAACTGTTCTCAAAAGGCTCGGTGTCAGATATCAAATCAATTAAGAAACGTTTCTCAGACGATCCTTTTTCAAAACTAGCGAATTATTACATAAAATACAAAGTTTGGGACAATTCGAATCCGATTTATCAAAAAAAGAATTTCAATAAAAAATCTGGAATGTTCGACGTAAAAAATCATTTGTCGGAACCAAAAACGGTACACAAACGATCGATTTTTAAAAAGAAAGTTGTTCATTTGCACGCACCGAAGCCTTTCCAAATCGTCCGTACACACATCCACGGACACAAACCTAATCAAATTAAAAAATCTTTACTCCTATCGCACTTACAAAAACTATACAACATAAAACATAAAAAAATGGCCGAAAAATTACACAGAATTTCAAAAAGATCTTTGTATTACGAGCATATGTACTTACCTCGTGTTCCTATGGATCCGCAAGGAGATATAAGTTATTATATAAAGAATAAAGAAGGGACAAATTATAATCCTAGCTTAATACAAGCCGCTCAAGTCAGGTTGGGTTTGGAACAAGTATTTCAGACTGGTAATATAGAAATCGTTCGGAGATTCGGTTCCAATTATAATCCGTTGAATCCTGCACCTTTTTATACTGGAATTTTGGCTTCTTTGGCTGATTCTTAAGGTTGAATCGGGTAGCTTCTAAAACAATGTGCGACTTTGCTTACATACATAAACTCACGCATTTTTCCCATCGGGGTAGGCAGAAACCACAGAACGCCACCTGCTACGATCCTTACATACTCCTTTCGCCTCATCTACGTTCATACATCTCTTCGATAATAGGGCTTTACGATAAAATAAAAATATAAATGATTAATTGCAATAGTTTTGATTTTTCAGACACACATCATTTATTAGCTCGTGCATAATATAATCGACACTAGCGACTATGTTATATATCTCTTATTATACTTTTTATATTATGCTTTGCTTTTTTATACGAAATAAAAACGACATATTTTCATATTATAGTGATGTTTTATTATAACTTTGACAGAATGAACAAAAATAAGCTGTTATATCTTACATTATGCTACTCATAAACTTTTAACAATATTATGATTAATATTCAGCGAAAAAAAACTCAAAAAATGTCTTCAAATATTCAAATCTTAAAAAAATACTTTAAAAATTACGAAAAATACTGTAAAATTTTTAAAAAGTGAACTAATTGATTTTGTGAATGAATGAAGTCATAATTTAGTTCAATTCACTCGTTCTTTTTTCCGTTTTTGAGTTTACGTTCACGAATATAAATGAATAATAAAATGATTCTTATAAGAAATATTCCTTACACTAAAAGACTGTAAAATATTATTTAAAAGATTGCTTTCAATTATTTTAAAATTGTGATTTTAAAATGTTGACTTTTAATAAACATTGACTTAGGTTTTTATTATTTTTGCAGACGAATACATTATTTCAATTATTTTTTAACTTTTTATCTTTTACAAAAGATAAAAATAGATCCATTTCTCTGCTTAGCCCGTAAAAGACAAAGCGTAAAGTAACATCTTAAAATCACAACTTGAACTTTAAGACCTTAATATTTGGTCCCTATTTGTGACGACGGTCCACGATCTTAGACTGCGCACCCATCCGATTCGCGGCCGCACCAGCGGTTGCTTAACTCCAATAAAATAACAATAATGACTTTTAAAACGTTATTCTTTAAACAATTAACAAATGCGTTGATAACAAGTTGCTCTATGAAACAATTTTTTAAATGTTATATTTACGCCAAAATATTTATCTAATAATACTTTAAAAAATTGGCCCCAAGTTTAATTATTGTCTGCAATTAAAAAAATAACTTTTCCACTAAGATCGTGTATATAAGGAATGTTTAACAATACATAAATATATGTATAAAAATACAATAAAAAAACAGAAGAAACTAGCCTACATAAATATGTACTTACGAACGTTACACTTCTACATACAAAGACTTGTCTATGTCAATAATGGCCGCAGTCGTAACAAACGTCAAAAGAAAAAGTCGGCCATCTTTTATTTTACGTCAAAACTTGACAGTTCAAGTCATTGTAGAAAAATCTTAAGAAACGACAAAAATAATTTTCGAAAAAGGCACGATTTTTAACAACTATTCCAATTATACTTATTAAAAAAATAATATTTTATGTTTATACTCGTTAGACTTATATACAAAACTGTCAACTGTCAAATTGATCGCTGTCAAATTACTAACTATTTAACAGAGACGTCAATGAAATAAAATGTTATTTTAACATTACAATAAACTTTCAAAACATGCCAAAATACAGAAAAAAAGATTAATTAATTTGCATTATTCTGTGCACTTTTTTATCAATTCACACAAATGATTTTTACCAGTCAACAACTAACACTCAATAATTTGACAGCTGTCAAACAGTGACATTACATATGACTCTGTGGTCTCTTCTTTCTACTGAATAAGCCTCCGAAGACGCCCTTCTTATCTTTCTTATCCTTTGTGACTCCACTCACTGATAACTCGGACTCGCCTGATGACCTAAGAAAAAAGAAAACAAAAAATAATAAAAACCTACTAAAATATGTTTTACCCCTATATGAGGCTATATGTCCAATTTAATCATTTTTACCCTAGATGCAGACTTGGTGACCAAAGGGTTAAAAAGCTATTATACACTAGATAGTATAAAACAAAGTCACTTCCCGCTGTTGGCCCCTATGCATGCTTAGATCTTTAAAACTACGAAACGGATTTTGATGCGGTTTTTTTTTTAAATAGATAGAGTGATTCAAGAGGAAGGCTTATATGTATAATACATGCATAGTGTAGTAGAGAAACACTGATAATTTTAGAGGTTTAATGTGATGTCGTAAATGTAGTATATTTAGTATCAGCATTGCAGCTGACTTATAACGGTTGCTCGTGCCTTCTCTATATGTGAAAGTCTTTGCCATGCAGTGGGACAAAGATAAGCTAGTATTATTAACTTCAATCCGGGTGTTTACATTTTTTTTATCCAGGGTCCTTTGCCCATCGCAATCGGATCAATTGTTTAGGAACGCATAGAAGACAAACATGCGAACATTTTTTATTATATAGATATAAGGAGTATATTACCTAGAAGCGGGTCTCTGGTCTAACGCGGGCGAGCCTCCACTGCCGGCGACGGACGCAGGTCGGGTGTTGCCAGCGCTGTTGCCGCCGTACGCTAGAAAATGATACACGTCTTTAGTATTAAGTTGACGTAAATGGCTGCAGAAAAGCAGAGGAAAAATGGCAGTGCCCGTACGTCAATATGACACTTCGGTTATTAGAAAGAGGCAGGTATGTGTGAAAGGGACGACCAAACTGTTCTAATTACTCACTGTGTCATATTTACGGCTAGGCACGGGAAATAAGTTATGTTTTGTTAAAAACGGACCACTTAGGTTTACAAAATCATATATTCAAAAGTTGTACCTGCTTTTGGCGTTTTAACTTAACAAAATATAACTTCGATTGCTTGAAAAGAAGCCAACACCCAAAAATATGAACAAAAGCACACAAAAACTAAAACAAAAATAATCTAAAAGAAACCTAAATACTACAAAAACAGAAACAAAGCACACATTCAAATAATTTTCAATTTAGATACTATTCAAGCATACTTAATCGAAATTACCCTTTACTAACGTAACATTCAGTGAAGGGTAATTTTGATTAAGTGTTTTTTACCCTCAGAATACTGAATAAAAAAAATACAGGTTATTTTAAACTAATTTAGCATAAGTACTTAAATAATTAAATTATTATACAATTTTAGTAATTACATAGCATAAAATATAAGAGTAGCTGTATATAATTTTCTATTTTGGTCACACTGCCAAAAATCCAGACTGTTAAATGTTTGTAGATTATCTTACTTTTTTACAATAATTTTCAGTGTGGCATGATTATAATACTAGCCTATTAGTGTATCTGAAAAGCGGCCATCTGTATGGCATTTTATATGCTGAGTAGTAAAGATCATTATAATTAGCAGTTAGTCCAACATAGATAATTATAAATACGATTAAATATAATATCATACACTGCACGCGATGCAGTATGTAGAGAAGATGGCTTGCTCCTGATTGCATGTGAAAAATATAGAACAATTGTTAGGAAACCAGATAATTTTGTATAAAGCTTCAATCTTGTACCTAAGGACCAATTTTTACGAATAAAATAATGATGTAAAACCGGTTTCTCCAGCCCGATTACTGGAACGAAAAACAGCACGAAACTAAGCTTACCAATGCCCAAAAACGCGTAAACTGCTACGATTGGTTGACTGAGTTATCAACAGCCAATCGAATCACTTGAGTTTAATTTTGAAAAATCGATAATATTTTTGTTAAAAAAACCGGGAAATACCCCTTATTTCTTTAACAAATAATGATTGTGACGGATGGTAAATGGTCAAGCGCGCGTAAGCTTTTGTTTGATTATTGATTCATAATTATTGGTCCTTATGTACAGGTTTTATTATTAAACTAAATTAGTTAGTACCTATTTACATTTAAATAAAGCTAAGCTACTATACAAGCCGGAGTGAACAAGCTTAAACTACAATACTTATTAGCGAAAAGTATAATAATAAAAAGAAAGAAAATATTTAAATTTAAAAAAAATATAACTAGGTATATAATTTTGAAGAAGACTTACATTTTATAAAGTATATTTAATCAACAGAACAAGTTCAGTAATATTAAGAAAGAATAATAATACTAGGTGATTTTTAATTAATTGGCAAGGGGGTAAAATTGAAAACAGCAATCCGACACGACCAGAGAGAGATCGGCTTTCCAAGGTACGGCGGTGACACACCGCCAACATCCAACCTTAAGACGGCTACTTAAAAAATCGTAATGGAAAAACCCCACAACATTTTTTGCCCCACCTGGGAATCGAACCAAGCACCTTACGCTCAACAGTCGCGCTTGCAACCACGGACTAACGGGGCAGATCAATCTGTCTGTATTTCAAATTTTCAATACATATTCGAGTACTTTCACCTTCTTAAAAATTGCCAGTAAAAAAAAAATCACCTATTTAGTATAAACAGGTTTTTCTATATATTGTACAAATTATAACAGAAAGAAATAACAAATATAATTAAAAATAATACTTAACGCAGCGACCCAAAGCTTAAAAAAATTGCTAGCAAAACTGAATAGCCATAATACAGGGAAAACAAAACTTAAAGAGTCTGCCTACTACACTGTATCATACCATGGCCCAGTCGCGTAGCTTGCTCTGTATCAAAATTGGTTGGGGGTCCTTGTAAAATGAAAAGATTTTTGATATAGATTTTTTTTTAAGATTTATCACAAACGAATGACTATGTTGATTTTCTCCCAGGAAGTTTAGTGTACGGCCTAAGAGTTTGAGTAGATAGTATTTTACAAATTTTTGCTTACACGGGTTCGGGGCCCCTGTAGCTAGGGGGGCGGGGAGGGGGGCGTATCTTTGATACGGATCTACCGTATACGGCGGTTGCTACGCCCCTGGTAGAAACGTGTCAGGTAAAAAATTACCATCGCATGCCATATTCAGAACGTCAACAATTATCGGTTGATACATGCTAGCGAGCACAGTAGTCCGTGTTTATCTTTCGTTTTCTCTCCGTGCCTGATGCGTTCATGGCACGGTCATGGTATGACACGGAGTAGTGGGCAGACTTCTTTAAGAATACAAAGCCAAGATTATAGAAAATTGCTGCTAGTAGCCCAAGTTTAGGTAGCCTATAGATATAACACGTTGCGCTTTGTATATTCTGGCATCACAATCTTTGTGCAGTGTACAAGGCAGATTTTAAAAAGAAATAGTTCTATATGTTGTACTGCGTGCCAAAATTTACTGGATTATTTAATGACGGCTCTTCGAGAGACGCGTATAGTTCTTATTGTCTTTGATTATGATAATATGGAGTGGAATAGATATTGTAAACTTTTATCATAGATTCAGTATATGATTCTAGAATCCCAGCGATTAAATTTTTCGTCGGTTATTAAAAAAACTTAGCTATTCCATACATTTTGACCGTATGTATTGCACGTTTATAAACCACTAAAAATATTATCGCTGGCGTATCTAGAATAATGTACTGGATCTATTTTTGGTTACTACTTCCTTTCCACCCGTTGTCGCGCTATCTCACTCTTTCATAAAGTGCCATAACTAAATAATAGATCAATACAGAGTATATTTATTGCCATAATATTGTTAGGAGCTGAATGTTAGTAGTGTCTACCAAGCTCCACAACCCGGCTGCTTCCGTTCTTCAAAGCTGTAGTGGTACTTTTCAAAATTGTGGTCTTTTGGTACTTTATTTGATTTTCTAGCTTATATTGAGCTTATGAAGAAAGGGGCAATTCTTGTATATCTAAAAACGATCGCATTCTAATCTCAGTCTCAATCTGCCAAAAATACATCAATTTTACATACATTTTTAACAAGCTTTTGACATTGATTGTCGCTGAGATGAGATTGGGAATAGATTTTGAACGTTTTCAATTACGGGAATTGGTCCTTCGTCTGCTATGTAATAAATAGGTATATACTTAATTCTTTATGAACAGATCGCTCGACTATGAAGGTATCATTACCTCTAAACTATGGTTTTTATAAAAGAAACTATCTACTCTAAAAAAAGAAATAAAGCCAAATTCTACACCATTTAAATTCACTTCCGGACTCGTAAATCAAGAAAACTCCCATTTATTTTGTATTGACTTTTTAAATGGTCGTAAATTCAAATTTCGAACATTGATGACATCAAAATAATGGTCAGTACATCAAAATCTTTAAAAAATCGCATTTTTTTGCACATTTTTGTTTAAGAGTCCGCGAGTGCGCTAACTACCTATCAAAAAAGGTACCAGTCAACCAAATTTCTCAAAGTACCACTCGACCATCAACTAAACTAACCGGTTTCACTCGTCGTGTAAAAGTGTGACGTAGTTTCAACATTCTGCCAGTTATTGTTCTGTCCAGACCCGTATCCTTGCCATGACGTCGTATTCCTGGTTGTGTTGGCATTCGCATCTCTTCCTTGCCAGTTACCCCCTGACATTCTCTGCTGATAGCTATTCACGAGAGCAGAAACAGACTGTTTCTCTCCCTGAGCATTCGTCCTTTCGAGGTTCGGATTCCTTTCGGGTAAGTTCGGGCCGCGTTCGGGTAAGTTCGGCGCGCGATCGGCTACGTTCGGCGCTCGGTCAGGTATTGGTGGACGGTCCGGAGGACCCGAGAGCGGTAATGGAGGTGCACCGATGTCAGCTATTAGGAATTAGTTGTTAATTTGTGTTTGGTGAAGGGTTATTACCTTCGCTGTTTTAAGTTGGTAGGGTAAATGTGATTAAATGGAGGGTAAAATTGATTAACTGTGATGTTACGATGAGTTACGTAAGTTTACTTTTAATAGAAGCGTGAATTTAGTGTTTGGGAGTTATTTATGTGCAAATTGATAAAAATTGGTGGTTTTTTTTAAGAAAATTATAACTGAGGGTAAGTAAACAAGGACAGCCTGATTTAGGGTAAAAAATATCTTACTAAATGACTAAGTACCACTTAAATATAGTACACAAAAAGTACAAATTACCAGAACAATTACAAAGACAACACAGTGCAAGAACGTTACAACATGAAGATAAAACAATACAAAAAAAACAACATTAATTATACGAAAAGTCTTGATAATAATTTAATCAAAATTACCCTCTCAAAAGTATGACTTGACAAAACTCAATTTTTCTTTTTTCAATTATTGTAATGCAAAATTATATCGGATGTAAAAAGACATTTAAGAAAGCCGATAGTTACTAGATTGTTATTTCTATCATTACGATCATTGTTTTGTAATTGACCATAGCTGGGAACCATCTGGTAACGGAATATTGAAGATCAAAATTACAATAATTTGATACGTTTTTTTAAGAAATCCAGTTTTGAATGAACCACATTTTACATACTGCTACGACGTCTGTATAGGTCGGGACACGTAAGTTGACCCTAACTGGACATGTTTATTCATGAATAACAACAACAGTAAATGATTAATAATCCTAAGGAAGGCCATTATATGTACACCACAGACCACCCACCTCGTATAAGTGCCATCGGGAAGTGTTTAATTATATACAACGTGTAACGTTAAATGCGCAAAACCTGAAAATAGTTTGATCAGAATAACGAGTAGAATCAATTGAACCACTTTTTAATATAGGTCACATTTTTCAAAAAATCTTCATTGTAAACGTTGCCATGTCTATTTATTAGTAGGTCAAGCCATCCGGCGCGCAGCGGCCCGGTGACGACTTCTCCCTCGATAGAGCGTCGTCACAGACGCAAGAAACGATCAGAATTGCCAGTAAAACTAAATCAGCGCATAAAACCTTTACTTTTGTTTCAATGATTTTTTTTTTCTCTGAAATAGGTCAATTTAATTAAAAATTAGTTGGGGTGTCTGAGGTTTTGCGCATTTAACGTTACACGTTGTATTGTTGTTGTTATTCATGAATGTACGTGACCATTTTGGGTCAAGTTACGTGTCTCGAGGTATACAGAGTGCTAAGTGGGAGTTCTTTCGCTGTATGTTAGTAAGAGATACAAATTCTCTTAATTTAGTCTAGTTTGTGAACAAGGGAATCAGCACCATTACTTATTACATTCAAAATTTAAAACACCCCCTACGTTGGCCATCTTGAACCGATTTTCATCAATCATAGTTGAGATCACTCCCGACTAATTCACTATTCAAACAAAAAAATCAAAATCGTCTCATCTGTTCGGGAACTACGATGCGATGATGAAATAGTCTAAATCGGCATCAATACCTTGTAAAAATAAGTAGTTTCCCATCAATAATGTTTGCTCAATATTACTCCGTTTGATGACCAGTACCTATGCGTAGTTATCGGCTTTGTAATAATACGGTAGATGACATCACTAACCAATAATACCAAGACATAACTTCTCTAAAGAAACACTTTATTTTAGCCCTGATAACCCAATTCATTTTCAATTAACTGTCTGTTTTGATTTTTTATTGCTTTCTAATTTATAAATAGTTAGTCAATTGAGTCTACTCAAAAGTGACGTCATAGTTATTTACACCATTCAAAATCTATGGGAGAATAGCGTTTTGACAGGTTAGAAAAAGTACGTCAGTTGATTGGTGGTGTCATCTACCCTATTGTCTTTTTACCCCGTAATCTCTTGCAACATTGTACTAAAATTACTCCAGTAAAAACATTCTTAAATAACTTTCCTATCAATAGAAAACACTCACCATTTTGCTGTGATCTAATGAATTCTGCGTTGATATCTCTTCCATTCGAGAACCGTGATCTTCCCCAAGAGCTGGAGCCCGAAGACTGTTCCTGACTCCTGTTGGAATAAGGATGAGGTTTGAGTAAGCTGCGACATGCTCAAGATTAGCATAATTTAAAGATCTTGTTACTAGTACAATCTAATTTTAAATTATTATTTTTTGGTCATCTCTTACCTAACTGCCACAGCTTATACAGGGTGTAACGGAAAGGGTATATACATACAAAGAGTAAGGCTTCTTTGGATGATAACTAACGATATGGCAAGGGTTTCAGCTCAATACAAAATACTCTAAGAATTGATACCAAATTTTCGGTTTCATATGTTTCTTTTAAATTCAAATCATAACAAACGTGTCACCGCACTGCGTGGGTCAAAAACTTTCCACGTTACTTGCCTAATATCACGATAAATCTCTTCCGTAATTCTGCGCGCCTAGTACCGCATAGTAGCCTACTGCAGGCGGTGTTCTTTGTTGATCATAATTTCCGAACATGTAGAGATAGGATTAAAAAACCCTTGCCATATCGTTTGTTATCATCCAAAGAAGCGTTGCTCTTGGTATGTATATACCCTTTCCGTTACACGTTGTATAATCTTTATTCTTGATATATTACATTTTTATTATTGTTTTATATTCATTTTCATTGTTTTCACATATAGAATAAACAAGAATAATGTAACCAGGATTTTGTAAAAACCTAATTGAAAAGAGTGTCCGTGGAGTTTCTTGCTCGTTCTTCTTCATAGAGACCTACCTACGTTTTGGAACAAGCAACTAGCTTCAACTTTCTGACTAACTGACCGACTCCTTGACTATTTAAAAGTGCCTGTAATTGGTCTAATTGAAATAAATGTTTTGACTTTGACTTTGACTTAATATATATTATTACCAGCCTATTTCTGTCCCACTGCAGGGCAAAGGCTTCTTCTCATACAGAGAAGGCACGAGCATTGATCACCACGCTTGCTCAAGGCGGATTGGCGATTTCAGACTTATATTAATGACAAGTACAGGTTTCCTCACGATGTTTTCCTTCACCGATGCCAGTAATGTCCAAGATAAACTTTAGAAAGTATGTATTTAATTTTTTTTAATAATTTATTGATGCTATTTTAGTTTTAGTTTCTTTTTCTAATTATTACTAGTGTTTTTTTAAGTTATCTTATTTATTAAATAATAATAATAAATAATAAATAGTAAATATCTTGGGACAACTCACACACGGCCATCTGATCCCAAGCTAAGCAGAGCTTGTGTTATGGTAACCAGACAACTGATATACATACTTATATAATTTATAAATACATACATATTATAGATAAGTTACACCCAGACACAGAACCAACAATTATGCTCATCACACAAAGTTTGTCCTGGGTGGGAATCGAACCCACTACCTCCGGCTTTGCAGTCAGGGTCACTAACCACTAGACCAACGAGGCAGTCTGTAAATACTGAACATATTATTGATTAAAAAGTATAAATTTTCTTATTCACCTGAGTACAACTTCTGTGGCATCTTCTTCTTGTGGTGGTTGTCGCGGCGGCAAAGATGGCAGCACCGTCGATTCTGTCATTTCAAACATTTTATATTTACTTTTAAACACACAATACCCAAAAAAAAAATATAAAAGTATTAAAGTAATTTTTTTTTGGTATTTTATTTTCTAAAGTAATTTAAAAATGATTATAATGTTTTGTTCACCGCTTTGGCTAGTCAAGTGAAAGATATTTTTGATGTAAGTAAGAAAATACTTAATTAGTGTTTATCTGTGGTTTACTGATAAATTAACGGTAATAATTAAAATTGAATTTGGAATGAAATTATTAAAATGAAGTAGGAATGTCATTTAAATGTCATTATGATGTACTTTTGAATGATTTTTACGTGGAATGTAGAGGTATAAATTTTTCATAAAATAAAATATTCACTGCTGGTAGCCGACAAGGTACATTTTACTGAGAATGTTATTTAGACCTATAATTGGTGTGTACATTAGAAATAATACTTTGTAACAAGTACATTGTACTTCTTTTTAAATGCTTAATGTATACGCTGTTGGTGTACTTTAATAAATAAGGTGTCGTTTTCACTGCGCCCAACCCTGGCCGCACCATTGAGTTATAATGTACTACGTACTAGAGAAGACACCTCAACTCGATTGTTTGTAACACGAGTTAGAGCGCGTGCACTCCAACTCACTTAGTCTATGCCGAGCGTTTGCTGCAACGTGACACATTTGAGTGAAGTTTTGTTTTTTATATTATGCCTTCGTGCGTATTGAGATACTGTACAAAAAACTCCAGAAACATAAATAAAAGTCAAGGAGTGACTTTTCACCAGTAAGTTCATTAATTATGTTTAAAACACGCTTAATTTTTAATTATAATTTTTCAATTGCAACGCGTCACCGCGGCGGCGCGGCGGCCATGTTTACGTGAATGTCAAAGAGTAAAACATTTCTATGCGCAGACTTGACACTATCGACGTATAAGTTTACATAATTAAGGGCAGTAAAATATTAATTTTAAATCACGATAATAATGTTAATGCAATAACATTAATATTTTTTTATTATTATTTGGATTTAAAGGTTTCCTCGGCCGTGTCATGAAACAAGAGAATCATGGATGTTCAGAAGAATCGCAGCGAAGAAACGTGGTTACCTTCAGATTATTCACAAAACGGCAGAAATTAACTAAACTTATATTACTTAAAGGAAATTAAAATATTATTACAGCATACATACTTTTTTATTTATTCTTTGAGTAAGTACACAAGTAGGCAGAATAATAAAATTATGTCGCATCTGCACGCATTGATTGTTATCTATGAGAACATAACACCCCCCCGCTTGTCCCGCGCATACCCCGCCGTCATCAAGTGCGCCCTATCTTTTCTTTGGGATAGCTTCTCTAGTACGTAGTACATTATAACTCAATGGGCCGCACACGGGCCACCGACCACAGCCACAAAACGCCGCCACCGAAGTATTTCCTATAGTTTTCATACATTTTCGGTGGTCGCCACACTCGCCACAACGGCTTGTGGCTGTTGCGTGTGGCCCGTCTGCGACCAGCGTACATTGAAATTTTAGATGCCTGTCTACTATTTGGTAGACTTGTTTGTTCGACTGTACAACCCTAAAATATTAAAATACCATACCTATAACTCTTTCCGGAGTTGTGGAAGACACTCTTTGCGACTGCTGACTATTTCTATGCTCCTGTAGGATCTCAGCCTGTGTGCGCGGCCTGCGCTCAGGCTCGGGGGAAGATCCTGCTGATGATGAAGATTCCGCGTTCCTGAGGAGTTGGGGGTTGAGTTTACGGCTGTGGTAGTATCCCAGGGTTTAGGAGTGGTACGTGGTGGTAGAATTGTGGTAGGTCAGTTTTTGTTGAAGAGACTGTTGGTAGTTTTTGGAGAATTATGGCTGAATGTCTTTTTGAGGATGCCTTTGATTAGGTGTGAGGGAGAGAATAACAGATAATAATTATTTCTGTCTCTACTTACTCATGTAATCTTCTTCTGATCTCTGCTGTGGGGGACTCTCCAGGTGGAACAGAGGAGTAGGGTGTCAGCTGTAGCTCTGGTGGAAGCTGGGCGTGGAAGGACAGCTTCGCTACCCATTCCTGTGAAATTTAAAGATATTAATATTTAATTCCGGGAAAACTTCGAAAACCTGGACTCGTAAAACATCACGCCTGTAATCCCCGAAGGGTTAGGCAGAGGTGTACCCATTAGCACACCCACATTTCGCCAGTTATGTTTAAATCCTATGTAATAGGGGGCGAGCCTATTGCCATCAACCGGGCACAAATCCAGACTCCGAGGCTGCTACTAAGAAATTCCTGATGTAAAAACCTAATAACACTTTGCCCTACCTGGGAATTGAACCCAAGACCTCATGCTTAGTAGTCGCGCTTTGCGACCACTACTCTAACGAAGCAGTCTGTTATTTAACTGTACACAAAAGTGCCTTTCACTGGGATTCTTCTTCTTTCTGCCCTTGTCCCATGTTACTATTGGTCGGCGCAACACGTTTTCCTCTTCCACTCTGTCCTGTCAGCCGTCATGCTATCACTGACTCCCCTTTCATTCATATCATTCTTCACACAATCCATCCATCTTTTCTTTGGTCTTCCTCTTGCTCTCCATCCATCCACATTCATATTTATAACTCTCCTGTCACTTGCGTTTCATCCCTCCTTTCAATAGGATTATAGAAATAAATTATTTGACTTTGATTTTGAAGAATCCTCTGCCTTGCACCTTACCTTCATCAAATCCTTGGATGAGCACGCGAACAGGTACTCGGCTCCATCAGCACACGCCAGTCTAAACACGTTCGCGCGCTTAGTGTAGTCACCCGCGGGCTCGCACCGTGCCTGGGGGGGTACAATGCTCATGTATTAGGTTGTTTAAGGGGGGGAAGGAAGGAGGGGATGGCAAGGAAAGAAAAAAAGACAAGCCTACTTGACACACTCCATGTGGTTCACAAAAATAATTAAAAGGTTATTTAACTTAAAAAAAAAAAACAAAAAAGACCAGACCACTTGTAGAGATAAACTACGATAACTTGGCGCGCCCCTCCATAATTCAAAACGTTTGAAAGTATTTACAAGACTCACAACGCATGTATGCGTACTGAGACGGCTCTCGAAATAAAAACAAATCAGCGATTTGTTGCTCGACTAGCGGCGTCATTGACCACTCATTATTATTGAAATAGTAATATGGAGGGGCGCGCCATGTTATAGTAATTTATTTCTATAGTGGTGCCGACGTATCTTGGCAGTTCTGAAGTTAGCCGATTCGCTGCGCAGTAGACAATTTCGTTCCTAAAAGGTCCATTGCGCAGTCAAACAGATACGACGGCGGTAATGTATCTGACTTGTAGAAGAGGTAGCAGGAGGAACCGTATTTAGTCGGTATGAGTCCGACATGGACAGTCACAGTGGAGGACCGCGCCATGTTATAGTAGTGACAACAGTACTCACATTGAGGATAGCGACCGGTGGTGCAGCAGCTTTGGCGCTGGCGAAGTCCAGCTCATCCCTGAAGAAGCACAGCAGCTGTCCGCACAGCACCGAGTAGTACGCGCGCCACGAGCGCACGGTGGCGCGCTTGCCGCCGCACCCTGCCTCCTGCTTGCGCTCCAGGTAGCCTGGGAGGGGGGAGATCGGGTGGAATTAGCGATACACACTACATCACTCTTGTAATCCCCAAAGAGTTAGGCAGAGGTGTACCCGTTAGTAGGTACGCCCACATTTCGACTATATTTCGACTTTTAATTCTATTCAGTAACTTGACAGATAAAGGGTTACCAAGAATTGACAAAAAAAAGATAGTGAGGTGGTGTAAGAATGAACGAAATTGAATGAACTTAAATAATGTTCTTAACTTGGTATGGTTTGTAATGGTTTACCATTCTTATCATTCGTTCCTTACGCAAAATCATTCACTACCCCAACACTATTAGTTGTAGTATGGTAACATTATTTTCTGTCAAGTTACTGAATAGAATTAAAAGTCGAAATATAGTGGCGTCATTGATTACTCATTATTACTAGTATGGCGCTGCACTGACATACTCTATGAAAATGACACGTGCGTTGTCTTGCGCGGTCGGCTAATTGTGATTAGTTGACCAACAAATCTGCCGGCCTGGTACTGAAGACGAATACTTACAACTACATACAAACTTTTTTATGTGGATATGACTACACACATTGAAATAGTAATATGGAGGGGCGCGTAATGTTATAGTAGTTTATCTTTTAAAATGACACCTTACCTTCAATCTCGACAGGCGGTAACTCAGCGATGTCACCGCGGCGATGCCTTCTAAAGCTCTGCGTGCGTCGCCGAGTTGTGAACGATGGAGTGCGCTTCGGAGTCTTTACCACCTGCACACGCATATAGAAATATGATTCAATACTTTTTACTAACAGAAGCTTTCGCGAGCAGAAGTCCGCGATTTTGTTCGCGTGCAAGTCAAGTATACTTTAAAACATAGCAATAGTGTAGGTTAGTATTATTGCAATTGGAGCAATAATTCAGGAGATTACCTCTTACAAACGAATAAACTTTACCAGTTTATTTTTAACCGACTTCAAAAAAAGGAGGAGGTTATCAATTCGTCTGTATTTTTTTTTTAATGTTTGTTAGCTCCTAACTTGCGACTGGGTGAACCGATTTTCATGATTGTTTTTTTATTTGAAAGCTGGTGCTTCCCGTGTGGTCCCATTGTCACCATTTCAATATCTGATGATGAACTTCGGAGATATGGAATGGAACTCCTCATAGAATCACAGCAGCAATATCGTAACAAGTGAAATTGCTGTGTTTATACGTGTAGTCGATGACTGACTGAAGGAAAGGGGGGGGGGGGTACGTCAACCCCCCTCCTACCAGTTTCCAAAATTAAATATATCGTGTGAGATATTGTTTGAAAGGGCTTTTTGTAAGGATTTCAAACATTAATACACAAGCACTAAAAATGAAAAATAAAAAGCTATTTTACAAAAAAAAGATAACCGCCTTCAAAAACTACAAAATAAAAATAACTTTAGTTTTGGAAGTCGGTGGCAATACTTACCTACATAACAAAAAACAAAACCAAAGCCGCCGACTTCCAAAACTAAAGTTATTTTTATTTTGTAGTTTTTGAAGGCGGTTATCTTTTTTTGTAAAAAAGCTTTTTATATTAGTATAATTTTGCATCCCATTCAAATTGCAGGAGGTGGTTCGTGTTGAGAATTACTAGCATAGGTACCCCTCCTTGAAATCGACAAGTATGAAAATTTGCACTTTGTATACATAACCTTCTTTTGGCTTTTACCGTAGTCGGGTAATAAGAGTGTACTTACACTCATGCTCTCAGCTCGCTTCACATGTTGGTCGTTCTTGGGCAGTCTGTCGAACTGTGGCGCCGGCGACAGGGTTTCTTCAGACGACGCAGGCGCCACTGATGCTTGCAGGCGTTCCGACTACACATAAAAAATTAAAGATTTTTATTAGTGGAGAAAGATTTACTATTCAACATTATACACGTATTATAAGTACTACGTTTTTCAGATTGATTTACTGTAATCGGTTTAACCGTTGTTAATTAAATTAATAAATAATATAAAATATATATATATATATCTTCATTGCATCCATGCGATGCCGGGGCGAGTCACTAGTTGATAGTAAAGATTGAACCACGACTACTTTTATAATAATTATGATACAAAAAAATACAAAAAATTTCATTTTTTAAAATTACATACACTAAGGTCATTCTTTATCGTGTGTGCAGTAAGGTCTTACGACCCCAAACACCCTAGTGTCAGAGTTTCTAAACCGCCTCAAGGGCCTCTGACATGGTTTGAGTGGAACAGTAATAGGCTGGTATAAGTCCAGGTTTCCTCACGATGTTTTCCTTCACCGATGTCAGTGATGTCCAAGATAAACTTTAGAAAGTACATATGGATTAAAAAAGCCACATTAGTACTTGTAGCGACATCTATCGGACAGCATGTGAACTACAACTCAATGTCTGAATCGCGCTATCAGAGTTTGCCGCGACATTGGCAATACAAGATCCCGACAACAACCGTCGGGCAGTAGCCCGCCAGACACAACACCCGTCTGTTTGGAGGATCCTCCCTTTTCAACAGAGGATGAGAAACTTTAGTCCCTGCTTCTCATTCCTCTAAATACTTGCCCGGGTCTGAACCCACAACCTCATGCATGAGAGGCGGGCGCCTCAACCACTGGGCCATTATGGACATTGTCCACACGATAAAGAAGAAAGAAAGATTTATATTGTAACTCGCCGCATTTCATCGAGGTATTTCATTGTATACTAGGGCTTTATTGACAGTGGTCTAAATAGGCAATTTTGAGGGTTTTTGAGGGTTCTACATACATACATACATAAACTCACGCCTTTTTCCCATGGGGGTAGGCAGAAACCACAGAACGCCACCTGCTACGATCCTTACATACTCCTTTCGCCTCATCTACGTTCTTACATCTCGTCATACAAGCACGCCGGTTACGAGTACTGCGCACCTGACCTTTCTGAAGAACCTCACCAATAAGGGTTCTAGTGCTTTTAAATATAATGAATCTTCAAAAAGGAAAACATAGGAACATATACAAGTAGTTGATATTTATTTTACTGTAAAAAATCTTTGCTCTAAGACCGTAAACCAGAAAGAAAACAGGTGAGAACGTTTCTATGGAGAATAGACCACCGCATTTCCTCTTAACTTAGGTCAACCGGATTGTATAGATAACTAGCTGTCCGCCGCGGTTACACCCGCGTCTTTGGTTACTGCTCCGCTCCCGTAAGTCGTAGCGTGATGGTATATAGCCTATAGCTTTCCTCGATAACTAATCTATCTAACACTGAAAGAATTTTTCAAATCGGACCAGTAGTTCCAGAGATTAGCGCGTTCAAACAAACAAACAAACAAACACTGCAGCTTTATAATATTACTAGCTGTCCGCCGCGGTTACACCCGCGTCTTTGGTTACTGCTCCGCTCCCGTAGGTCGTAGCGTGATGGTATATAGCCTATAGCCTTCCTCGATAACTAATCTATCTAACACTGAAAGAATTTTTCAAATCGGACCAGTAGTTCCAGAGATTAGCGCGTTCAAACAAACAAACAAACAAACACTGCAGCTTTATAATATTAAGCATAGATTTCTCTCACCTCTCTGGCCATCGGCACAGGAGCAGTTTCCCGTCTCCGCTCCTCAGTGATCCTGTCCATCTCCCTCTTCCTGTACTGCTGCAGCCGCTCCGCCTCCTGCCTCTCTGCTGACTTGCGACGAGCCTGCTCCTCTTCGTCGCGCTGAGTTGCGAATGCTTGCTCCACCTGGAAAGGAAGATATTGATATTATTGATGAATAGCTTTTGATCGCCACTCAGGCGCTGTCGCATCCTGAAATTTTGTAGGGGGTCGCTAATAAGAATACAATTTGTCGAGTAAGGGTCAGTTCACACCGAGACGCGACGCGACGCGACGCAACGTGACGATACTTGAAGAGGCCAGTGACTTCGCGCTGCGCCGCCGCGCCGCGAGACGCATCGCAACGTCGCCGCTCTTGCACGTCGCGCGTACCGGCGATTCACCGCTGCGTCGCGATGCGTCTCGCGGCGTAGAGCGACGCATCGCGACGTAGTGCTGCGTGGTGTAACGTATTCTAAATTCTTACAATGAAATGTGTATCTTTTCGTGTAGAAAATAAAGTTATATTTTGAGTCGCTCTTTTAAAGTGTTCACGCAGCGTCGCGTCGCGTCGCGTCTTGGTGTGAACTGACCCTTAATTAGATTTTATACACAATTTTATTGCACATATAAATGAATAATATATACAAATTAATTAATACAAGAAATGGAAGTCTTTTGGGTACATTTCCAGTGGCCGGCGATACGGATGAATTTTTTTAAGCCATTTAGTTTTAGTTTTTCTTTTTTTTTATTCTGATTGCTTTTTTTTTTCAATTTTTCGGATTTTCTACAAAATTTTGTTGATTTTGATTTAAATACATTGTTATGGCAACCCTACTCTCGTCTGCTCGTCTATGCTCGGAATCGAGAGAGGGGGAGGGGGGACTTTATCATTGCAAAAAAAATCTGCCTAAGACGTAATTCAGTCGGGTTATTAGTCTTAATCATGTAATAATAATGTACTTACAAGAGTGATTCTCTTGAGGGCATTGAACTTGTCTCGCTGCGCGTCGATGGTCTCCTCCAGGTCCTTGTGGCGGTTGATGAGCTCCTCCACCTGCGCCACACTCTCGCCGTACTTGCCGTCGCGGACCAGAGGCACTCTGTTGGAAAGAGACAGAAGATCAATAATAATTTGATTTTTTTTTTTGGGAGAGCCCGCCACACTGTTCCCACCCACTGCAACTCCTGAAAGCCAGAATCAACAGTGGAGGCCACCAGAAAAGCGCCGAGGCAATGAAGCTCGACGAGTCCCAGAGAAACGATTAACTGTCTTGGGTCCCGCAACGAAATTAATCAGAAAAGAATAGCGGAGTAAGAAAAAAATAAAAATAAAAAATAATAAAAAAAAACAGGGTGGCCCAGACATGGACGTCCAAACGAAAATTGTGGACTCCTCTCTTCTTGGGCTATCCAAACCACCCCCATGTATGTTCTACGATTTTTTGCGGTTTAGGAGCTAAACGATTTTTAATATTTTTTCGGGAAATTCTTCCTTGCATCAGATTTTGTTGACTAAATTTTCTCTTTTTGTGTCGCATTTTTTGGAAATATTTTTATGGAAATATTTAATAATTATTCCTGCAAGTATGGTCTTCTATCGACAAAACAACTGTCTGTCTTATCGTCACCCGAAAATACTAAAACATAGTTCAAAGGGAAAAATGTTGTTTAGCAAAATTCGTTGCAGATTTTCAGTCCCTTGAAGAAAAATCACAAAAAGGATCCAAATGATCTTAAAAAGGGTTTAGCTCTTTCTTTTTCTTCTTCTTCAGCTCTTTAAAACAATACAAATAACTATTTTATGGGGCGTACAACCTCACTCTTCATAATATAAGTATATCTATATCTATACTAATATTATAAAGCTGCAGAGTTTGTTTGTTTGTTTGAACGCGCTAATCTCTGGAACTACTGGTCCGATTTGAATGATTCTTTCAGTGTTGGGTAGTCCATTTATCGAGGAAGGCTATAGGCTATATACCATCACGCTACAACCTACGGGAGCGGAGCAGTAACCAAAGACGTGGGTGTGACCGCGGCGGACAGCTAGTGTAAGTATATATATCAACTTTACCTCTTTATAATATAAGTATAGATATACATGGAACACACATGGACATACATGGATCTTTGACAGTCATTATGGGTCGTCAGAAGCACGAAAATCTGACAACCAGTCTTACCAAGGGGGTATCGTATTACCCAGTTACTGGGTTGTGGAGGTCAGATAGGCAGTCGCTCCATGTAAAATACTGGTATTCAGCTGCATCCGGTTCGACTGGAAGCCGACCCCAACGTAGTTAGGAAAAGGCTAGGCAGATGATGCGATATAAATATAGATTTGAAATGAAGTAGTACCATACCTGTTTGTAATCCAGTTGTCAAGTGCATCAGCGTCCCTCTTGAACACGAGCGCGTCGAGATGCTGCGTGTAGATCCTGTCGCGGTTGGTCCAGGCGCCGTCCAGCTGCGCGCGCCGGCTGCGCAGGATTGACATTCTGTCTTCTATTTCGTTTGACATGAAGTGGCCTTCTTTTACTAGTTTCTCGCCTAAAAAAGAAAGAGATACATTAAGTAAAATCATATAAGGGGGAACAGCCAGAGGGGGGGGGGGGAACAGCCGCCACTAGTGAAAATAGCAAAAAGCTGTGGTTCTGGATCATAAAAAGATGGGGGTAGGCAGAAACCACAGAACGCCACCTGCTACGATCCTTACATACTCCTTTCGCCTCGTCCACGTTCATACATCTCGTCATACAAGCACGCCGGTTACGAGTACTGCGCACCTGACCTTTCTGAAGAACCTCACCAATAAGGTCAGTGTAGGTCTTCCTAGGGCGACCCCTCCCTGCGTTGCCACTCACCTCTGTCATATAAATACCTTTTGTTAATCGTCTTTCACTCATCCTCTCAACATGACCGATCCATCTAAGCATACCCTTTTCTATCTTTGTCACTACATCCTCTTTTAATCTTTTAACTATTAATGTTATTACCGTCTAGTTTTCGGAATAGAAGGCTTTATTATTATTATATAAAGTCTACGCTTACCATCGCTATAGAGCGTTTGGAACTCGTCTTCCTTGGCTTCTATCTCCACTTTGATGTCCTGGTGCCTCGCCAGCAGGCGCTCAGCGCCGGACACGTCGTGCGCCAGGTCTGGGGCTGTCACTCTAGCGAGGGTTTCATTGGTCCACGCCCTGATGGAAGAATGAATAAAAAAATTAGACAAATCTATACTAATATTATAAAGAGGTAACATTTGTTTGTAAGTTTGTATGTAGGGGGTAATCTCTGGAAGTACCTAATGAACCGATTTTGAAAATTGTTTCACAAATTGGAAGCTACGTTATCACTGAGTGCTATAGGCTATATTTTATTATCAATAAATTAGGGATCCGTAAGAAAAATCACGCGAACGCTGTCGCGGGGAGAGTGCTAGTAATCATATAATTTAGATAGTGTCTTCAATTGCCTCGTTGGTCTAGTGGTCGCAAAGCGCGACTGCTGAGCATGAGGTCTTGGGTTAAATTTCCAGGTCGTGCAAAGTGTTATTGGGTTTTTCCATCAGGAATTTCTCAGTAGCAGCCTCGGAGTCTGGATTTGTGCCCGTTTGATGGCAATAGGCTCACCCCTTATTACATGGGACTTAAACATAAAACTGGCTAAATGCACCTTTATAAAAGAAGAAGAAGAAGCCTTTTCCTCTAGAAGAGGCCTTTGCCCTACAGTGGTACAATGATTTGTACCACTGTAGGGCAAAGGCCTCTTCTCATACAGAGAAGGCATGAGCATTGATCACCACGCCTGCTCAAGGCGGATTGGCGACTTCAGACTTATATTATTTACAAGTCCAGGTATCCTCACGATGTTTTCTTTCACCGATATTTCCAAGATAAAGTTTGTACATATGAATTGAAAAATTCACATTGATACTTGCTCAGTATAGAATCTACAACTTCATGCATTAAAGGTGGGCGGCAAACTACTCAAAAGTAATCCTTGACAATTCAAAAGTGTCTGTAAATGGTCTAATTGAAATAAATGTTTTGAATTTGACTTTGATAAAATAACAAAAGATAAAAGATTAAAAGAGAAAAGATAAAAAAACAAAATGAAGTTTCTTGTCCATTCTTCTCCATACGAAACTACCTTTTGGTAGGGGCAACGAGATACAATGATTTTTTCTTATAAATAAGAAGTAAAAAAGTTGAAAGAGTGTCCGTGGAGTTTCTCGCTCGTTCTTCTCCATAGAGACCTACCTACGTTTTGGAACGAGCAACTAGCTTCAACTTTCTGGCTAACTGACCGACTCCTTGACAATTCGAAAGTGCCTGTAAATGGTTTTGTTAAAATAAATGCTTTGACTTTGGACTTACAGTAGCTCCTGGTAAGTATCGAAGTACGCCTGCAGCTGTCCCGCCAGCTCCAGCTGGTGGGTGCACCGGTCAGCTCGCTGCACCAGGGTCTGCAGGGCTTCCGTCACGTCCTCCAACTTGACGGTGACATGCTCCTTCGCGTCGGGGAAGGCGGTGCCTAGTCTGTGGGAGAGAGATGGAGAGAGTGAGTTTTCAGATATCTTTATTTGCTCAAACATGAGTGTACATAGGCAAGCAAGATGTTACAAGTACATTGAGTTGTGCTCACATGTTTATCATAATTATCATGGTGTTAGAAATACAAAATTGAAAAAAAAAAAAAATTACTTACATATAATTATTCAATAATAAAATTATAATATAATGTCAAAGTTGGTAAAAAAATTATTCAGGTGCCATGAAAGATGAGACTCGACACACCCCACAAACTTTATTAATTCGTAATTATTATAGTGTTGTTAAGAATTTTAATCTAAACGTCATCGAAATATCGAAATCAAAATATCGATACTGGAAATATGAAATAACATAAGGGACATTTGGGCGAAAATCTCATTTTCGACCTAATGTCCCTCACATTTGGTCGAAATTAGATTTTCGCCCAAATGTCCCTTATGTTATTTCATATTTCCGGTATCGATATATTAATATTTGTGCCCGGTTGATGGCAATGGGCTCGCCCCCTAATACATAGGTACACCTCTGCCTAACCTTTTGGGGATTACAGGCGTGATGTTACGTTAATTCCCCAGCATGGGCCATTGTGTACACGGCCATCAACCACTCAGCTCCACTATGGCAATACTAACCTTTCAGCTTCAGCGTGCAGCTTGTCGTGCGCTGCTTGTATAGCATCTAGGTCTGCTCTCAGTGCGTGTAGGCTTCTCTTCTGTGCGTGCAACTCGTGCAGGGAGCGGGGCGGGGCTGTCTCGCTGCCGAGGGCGGATTCCTTCTCGCCGACCCAGGCGGCTGTTTCTTCGGCTGAGCGGTCGAACTCGTGGACTTGACGGGCACCGGCCAGGGCCTGGGGGGAAGGGGGGAATAATAATTAGTAACCTTTCTCAAGGAACAGTTTTGGCCGAAAAGTGTGCTGTATCGGCGTTTCGGCGGCCAGCTACGCGACACCTCGCAGCGTAGAGATAAACTACGATAACTTGACGCGCCCCTCCACAATTCAAAACGTTTGAAACTTTATCAATTCCATACGTTCTATGATGGTGCGGGTGACACATGTCAGCAATTCATCTATGGATGTCAGAATCGCATAACTAGGTCAGTGACATTATTTAATAATTTACTAGTTATTTACTTACTTATTACTGATTCCGTATTTTACGACTATGATATTATTGTGCAGTTAAAGTATTCAATCGTGATTGTAAATCGCCGTAACGTTCAAGAGTGAAAAGCAACAGTTTGACAAATGTCACCCGCACCATACTAGAGCGTGAGGAATATAATCTACAAATAAAGGTTGTGACAGACTAACTAAAAAGCTGATTTCCTCACCTCCTGTCTAGCCAACGCCAATTCCTTCAGGTCGTCCCAAAGACCCTTGATGTCGTCAATCCTCTGTTTCACTCTGTCTGCTTCTGGAGTGTTCTCTTCTAGAAGGACTGTACCAGCTTCACATACACCCTCGATTCTACCCTCATTGGCTGTGGAGAGATACAAATAGGTTAGGTATTGAATATTACATACATACATACATAAACTTACGCCTTTTCCCATGGGGTTAGGCAGAAACCACAGAACGCCACCTGCTACGATCCTTACATACTCCTTTCGCCTCATCTACGTTCATACATCTCGTCATACAAGCACGCCGGTTACGAGTACTGCGCACCTGACCTTTCTGAAGAACCTCACCAATAAGGTCAGTGTAGGTCTTCCTAGGGCGACCCCTCCCTGCGTGGCCACTCACCTCTGTCATATAAATACCATTTGTTAATCGTCTTTCACTCATCCTCTCAACATGACCGAACCATAATATTTATTACGTAATAATAAAGTTTGTGTGCCGTGTCAAGTCATCATCTTTCGTGGCGCATTTTTTACCAGACTCCCTATATATTCTTTTAAACCTCACCTTGTAACTGCGCTAGGAAGTTGTCGAAGGCTTGCTGCAGCGTCTCCACGTGTTCCACATCCAGCCCGTACTCCTCGCTGGCAGCTGTGGTCATCTGCTCGCTTATCCATTCCTGCACCTCCTCGCATTCTTGAACGAATCTGTGAATATGACACGAATGATGATTACTGACTTAGTTTTGTGGGACTGTTTTTTATAATGGGTACATAACTGATAGGCAAGCTGTCCTACATCTGGGCATGATGCGCGGATGAGAACACTGTTCTATGGTTGGGTAAGACGTCCCATAGATGGGTACGATTGACCAACTGATGCGGAAGAAAATAGTCCCATAGCCAGGAAAACCGTGCCACAGCTGGAATGACTGCCGAAGCGAGAGAAAATCCCATATAATTGTCCCATAACTGGGACCCTTGCCCCTCATTGCTGAAATCACGGTCCCACGACTGGGACTACTACTTCCCCTCTTTTTTTGGAACGATGTATCACGACTGGGACCGATACCTTTCGCTGCTGAGAATTTGATTCCACGACTGGGAATAGAGCCTTTTACTGCTGAGAACATCGTTCCGCTATTGGGACCAAGGCCTTTCACAGCTGAGAACGTCATTCCACAACTGGGACTAGGGCCGGCCGAGAACACTCCCACGACTGGGACTAAGGCCTTTCACTGCTGAGAACATCCTTCCACGACTGCCTTTCACTGTCGAGAACACTCCCACGACTGGGACCAGTGCCTTTTACTGTCGAGACCTTTTTCCCACGACTGGGACGGAGGCCTTTCACTGCTAAAGCCACTCTCCCACGACTAAGAAAGCTAAGGAAATGACCCACAGCAAGAAAAACTGCTCGATTCCCTTAAATTGATGCACAGCGATGCTTGGTGGCAGGAACAGGTATGGTGGTACTTACTTGAAATACTTCAAGCTCTGCTGCAGCCGCTGCTGCCTCTTGGCTGACAGTAGCTTCATGTCCTCATATGTGGTCTTGATCTCGTCAATTCTCTTCTGCAGCTGTTCGCTGTCGATGGTCGACCGATCCTGGTGGAATCGAAGGTTTTATCATTAGGTAAGATCGTTTATCTACACTAATATTACAGAGTGTTAGTGTAAACACCGTTATCCTTGAAACCAGTGGTTTGGTTTCACTTATAGAACGTAAATTCAATGAAAAAAAAAATCTTTTTTTTTAACACATTCACTGCCGGGCCAAAAATGTTGAAGGTCAAACCTCCACAAGCGTCAGGCACATGTGCCTGACGTGGCAGCTAGTGGGTTAAGTAAAGTCTCCATTTTTCCTCAAAATTATTTCAATTATTTTTGTGTTTTTATTACAATGATGTAATCAGTTAAAACTTATGTAGGTAGTTATAACGGACGGCCAGTGCAGCAGGTCAACGCCCTTTGTAGTGATTACGTAACTCGGGCGCGAATTTACGGACGGTGTTTTATTTATTTTTAAATTCAGATAAACATTTTTATAATTAAACTAGTTGTCCGCCGCGGTTACACCCGCGTCTTTGGTTACTGCTCCGCTCCCGTAGGTCGTAGCGTGATGGTATATAGCCTATAGCCTTCCTCGATAACTAATCTATCTAACACTGAAAGAATTTTTCAAATCGGACCAGTAGTTCCAGAGATTAGCGCGTTCAAACAAACAAACAAACAAACACTGCAGCTTTATAATATTAGTATAGATCAACTACCTATGGTTTTAGTGACAACGGTGTTTACCCTTACAGCCTGTTTAAAAAGGTAAAGTTTGTGAGGTTTAAGGTAGTAGAATTATTCTTCTGTGCTTCGGAACTATAGGTGAATGATGTTTTACACATGGTTCGAGACAACGACACGCCGCCGGCTACGCTGAAAACCAACACCGTGGTTTGCGTGCCTTGGTGCACGGAACACGGCATTATGCTGAGCGTTAGCCGTTTCGCGCGGTAGTGGCGCGTATTTCTTATTTGTATTTATTTTTAACCGACTTCAAAAAAAGGAGGAGGTTATCAATTCGACTGTATTTTTTTTTTATGTTTGTTAGCTCCTTACTTGCGACTGGGTGAACCGATTTTCATGATTCTTTTTTTATTTGAAAGCTGGTGCTTCTCGTGTGGTCCCATTGTCACCATTTCAATATCTGATGATGAACTTCGGAGATATGGAATGGAACTCCTCACAGAATCACATCAGCAATATCGTAACAAGTGAAATTGCTTTGTTTATACGTGTAGTCGATGACTGACTGAAAGAAAAGGGGGGGGGGGGGAGGTACGTCAACCCCCTACCAGTTTCCAAAATTAAATATATCGTGTGAGGTATTGTTTGAAAGGGCTTTTTGTAAAGATTTCAAACATTAATACACAAGCACTAAAAAGTGAAAAATAAAAAGGCTTTGGTTTTGTTTTTTGTTATGTAGGTAAGTATTGCCACCGACTTCCAAAACTAAAGTTATTTTTATTTTGTAGTTTATGAAGGCGGTTATCTTTTTTTGTGAAAAAGCTTTTTATTTTAGTTTAAGTACCAACTTGTTTTTATTTTGCTTTTGTGTCATTTTCGCACGAATAAAGTTTAACTTTCTCTCTTTCGTTCTATTAATATAATCTGCCTTGTTGGTCTAATGGTAGCAAAGCACGACTGTTGAGCATGAGGTCTTTGGTTCGATTCCCAGGTCAGGCAAATTAAGATTGTGTTTTTCTATCAGGAATTTCTCAGTAGCAGCCTCGGAGTCTGGATTTGTGCCTGTTTGATGGCAATTGGCTCGCCACCTATTACATGGGACTTAAATATAACTGGCGAAATGTGGGTGTACTAATGGGTACACCTCTGCCTAACTCTTCGGGGATTACAGGCGTGATGTTATCTATACTTCTATACTAATATTATAAAGAGGTAACATTTGTTTGTAAGTTTGTATGTTTGTAAGTTTGTAAGTTTGTATGTAGGGGGTAATCTCCGGATCTACTGAACCGATTTTGAAATTTCTTTCGGAAATTGGAAGCTACGTTATCACTGAGTGCTATAGGCTATATTTTATTTTAGAAAAAAATAGGGGTCCGTAAGATATTTGGGTTTTTCGGACCCAAGGTGTAAAAAACCATCCAAAAAAGGGTTGGGGTAGGGTACGGTAGGGGTAGGAGTAGGTTAGGGTAGGGGTAGGGTAGGGGTAAGGTAGGGTAAGGCAGGGTTAGGGTAGGGGTATTGGTAGTGTTAGTAGGATACCACGCGAACGAAGTCGCGGCGGGTCAGCTAGTGTAATATAATCTTGCAACTCACCATGAGCCCAGCTGCAGTCTTCTCCAACTTGGCAATGTTGACATCGAAACCGGTAACCTCGCGCTGTAAGGCGTCCAGGCGCCTGACCAGCGCAAGCGCAGAGTCCTCGTCTCTTCCGACATCTCCTGACACCAAGACTATGCGACGTTCCAGCAGCCAGGCTTCCGCTTCCGAGATTTCGGAGATCAGCTGTTGAAGAGAAAATATAGGATTAATACGCTGAAGGTAAAGCGCTGTCTCTGTCTGACTGCATAGGGAAGAGAGAGAAGAACGATGATACAACACTTGTTGTTTTACTTTGTGAGAATGGATGGACGAATAGATCAAATGGATGGATGGGCTAGATTCAATATTGTTTATTATTTTTTCCTTTTCTTGTAAATGACGTTCAAAAGTGCCTTCTAGAGTATAATTTAAATAAACGATTTGATTTGATGGTTGGATGGATGTAAGGAAGGAGGGATGTATGGATGGATGGTGGGATGGATGGATGTAGGGGACTAGGGAGGGATGGATGGATAGATGTAAGGAAGGTGGTATGATGGATGTAGGGAGGGAGGATGGATGCATGGATGTCAGGTGAGATGGATGGCTGTAGGGAGGGATGGTTGTAGTGAGGGAGAGTGGGAGGGAGGGAGGGAGAGATGGATGGATGCAAGGCCGCTAGAGAGTTAAAAGTAAGGCTATAAGACGTTACCTGCAGCAGCGCGCAGCGGTCGCGTATGAGCGCGGTGCGTGCGGCGGCGGCGTCCAGCAGCGCGCGGTGCGCATGCGCGAGGTCACGCGCGCGCGCCTCCAGCGCCGCGCCCGCGAAGTGCCCGCGCCGGGACAGCGTCGCCGCGCGACCCAGCAGGCCCTTGATTATTGGCTCTCTGTGGAGACAAACATGAGAGAACATTTTTTAAGAACGTTCGCATTTATTGTATTCACAGGGACGGGGCCCCAACACGGCCAAACGCCTGCCGGGGTTGCGGGACGTCTTAACAGGATACCGTGGCCCCGGAACGCAAAGGGCAACAGAAGGAACAGGGTGGTTTTTTAGTCAGTAAAAATCTGACAGTCCCTTCCGCCCCACCCAGGGCGGAAGGAATCATTTGATGATTTTTACCACCACAAAAAAAGCGTCCACTGTATTTATGTTTGTAGCGACATCTAGCGTTCAACATGCGAACTTCAACTGATGAATGCTACATTGCGTTAAATTTTGGAAAATCCTTTCTTATCGGATGCCTACGTCATACAAAGAACACTCTCTCCAAGTTTCAGGTCTCTACAATCAGCGGTGTAGGCTGTGCGTTGATCCGTCTATCATTCAGGTAACCCCCCTTCAAGGGACTTTACCTCTCTTTCTATAATATACAGTTCTCAAAAACTTGGTTCCAGACGGAGGTACCCGATCGCGCAATTTTTTTTTTACCTGGCTGATAACTCAGCTTCCAATGCCAGATGTTTCTTGAGCATCGCTTGTGCCTCGGCCAGCGTCGAGCCTGCCTCCTCTTGCCGCACTGCCGCCTCGCGTTCACGTAACCTGCATAGACAAGAATTTTATGGTTATATAAAGGCGCCCCGCGGTTATGTTTCAAATCGGGCCCAGTATATGTACAGTACCTCGAAAAATCGAGAAAAATCCCTGGAATTCGGGAAAAATACAGATAAATTGCATAAATGCATATTTTTCTTGTAATCATTTGATATTTATCAATTATTTTTATCGACTTTCAATATGGCGTCTCGTCAATTAAGGTACTCTGTGGTTAAAAAACAATGACAGTATACCATAGATCGACCATTGATCATAGATCGTGTACTGTCTACTGTCACTTTAGTCGCTTTCGTTGTCGATCGTGTTTTGATGTGTAAGATTTAAAACAATATTACAAAAGACTAAAAGTACGGTAACGTAGTGATTCTCTTTGACAATGTAATATGACAGAAACAAACATGTCAAACGTCAATAACAATCAACATGACAGCTTACCGCCATGACGGGTTTTTGTTGTGTGTTGCAATTTCAAGTGTACATTCTTGTGCTTTACAACCAAACAAAGCCAATTTATAGTAATTGGATGATTGAAAACTGTTTAATTGTGTTTCCCCGTTTTTTAGTATGGTGTACAAAGACCTGGCCGGGGCTCCATACATTTTGAAACATCTCCTTTATTTGCCAGAATATAGGATATTACATTAGTGTTATTACATATTTGTTACACTATATTCAATATTTCGGTGGTGCAAATGTATAATAAAATAATAGTTAATTACTATGCCACTCTACTACTACGCTACTACTTTACTGTGACTTGCCATGCCCATATCGTTTGTTATCATCCAAAGAAGCCTTGCTCTTGGTTACACGTTGTGTACTACACACATCAAAAGTGTCTAGGGATCAACATCCCTAACATTTGTTAGGGATGTTGATCCCTAGACACTTTTGATGTGTATATTTTTTCTATAGACATATATGATATATCATCCAAAGAAGCCTTGCTCTTGGTTACACGTTGTGTACTACACACATCAAAAGTGTCTAGGGATCAACATCCCTAACATTTGTTAGGGATGTTGATCCCTAGACACTTTTGATGTGTAATTTTTTATATATGTGTATATTTTTTCTATATGCGTCATTTTCGCGTGAACAAACAGTTTTTCTTACTTTCTTTTCTTTTTAAGTAACATAAGAGTTTATTTTTTAAACTGACCATCTGAACTCTTCATCAGCATCTCGGTCCCATCTGTGCAGTAACGCTGCATCTTCCAAGTTGTCGCGACGGATCTGCATTGGTTCTTGTAATTGACGATACCTGTTGAAACGAAAAGATATTATTACTTCATGTCCCACGTTATGAGACACAATTGATTATCTATTGTTCTGGCCTTTTTTGGGTGGTAAAAATCGTCAAAATAAATGTATCCTTCCGCCCTGGGTGGGGCGGAAGAGACTGTCAGAGTTTTACTGACTAAAAAACCACCCTGTTCCTTCTGTTGCCCTTTACGTTCCGGGGCCACGGTATCCTGTTAAGACGTCCCGCGACCTCGGACAGCCGGGCCTTGAGTGGATCAATTGCCATAGATTTCGTATGGAAATATGAAACTGTGACGTCAATTATTTGCCAACTCAATGCACGTTAAGCCGTTGGTCCCTTCTGTCATACGTAAATCTTTAACAGTCGTTACAAGTCGTCAGAAGCCCGAAAGTCTGACAAACAGTCTTACCAAGGGGTATCGTATTACCCAGTTACTGGGTTGTGGAGGTCAGATAGGCCGTCGCTCCATGTAAAATACTGGGTATTCAGCTGCATCTACTAGAAGCCGACCCCAATTTAGTTGGGAAAAAGCTAGGCAGATGATGAATTGACAACTATTTACAGATTTAAAAGCAACTGAAAGTATAATTTTACAGTAAATTGAACCTTCGACTTTTCAGAGCTAGAATCAAGTGTTTTTTTTTTTGAGATATTGAGACTTGAAATTATTCAGCAATGGTGTCTACTAGAGATATTACAGATGCAGCATTATATCACATCCGCAAACACAATGCCGGACCGCCTAATATCTTTTTAGTCAACGACCTGTGCATCTACATTCGCATGAATTTGCATCGATTATTACGGGTACAGAAGTTCCGCAACTGCGAATACGGAAGCGGAAGTGCGGAAGTTCCGCAATGACGAATACGGTAGCGAATATCCGCAACATGTCTACTACCCAATTTTTTTAGTCTGTAAATTTTACGTTGCTGCAAAACTGAAATGGGACTGGGCGGGCCATGTCTGTCGGATCCCGTCGGACGCTAAGCGATGGGCCCGCATAACACAAGAGTGGAGCCCTGACACAGTAAAACGGGGTCGCGGCAGACCGAGGAGGAGATGGCGGGACGCCTTCGATGGCTTCCTCAGGAACTGGCAAGAGGAGGCACAACACAGAGAAAAGTGGAAGGAATGGGGGGAGGCCTTTGCCCAGGAGTGGGACAGTAACGGCTAATAAAAAAAAAACGGGTTGCACTCCGGGAGTGCCGGCAGAAGTGAAAACTTGATTATTAACGTTGAGCATGTTTGATATTTTGGAATGGTTAGGGAATAATTTTGCACCAATTGCTTTATCAGTATAAAAGTACTATCATTTATGTGGTAGAATACAATATTCATTTATTGCGCTATCGTACACAAACATGACAATTTATATTACATTAAAAATTTAACTTTAAAACTATTACAATTATCATTCGCGCAAGCGCCCTGCGCTGTCTAAACGAAACAGTAGGCCCAGGCATACATTTTCGCCGCGCCGTAGAGAGGGGATAGCTGTCTACTCTCCATCCGTCTTACGCTTTTTCGATCAGGTCACGTGTCCTGACGCGCACGTGTCCTGACGCGAGTTTAAGATTTTATACCCATTACAGAAAAAGTGCTCAACGCCGCTAAAGAAGTTTTCACTTCAAAAAAAAAAATTTTACGTACCTCTTAACAGCAGCATCAGATTTACTAAGAATCTCTTGAGCCATGAAATGGTCGCTATCAGCGAGTTGTCTCGCATTATCAGCCAGCTGGGTCGCGAAGTCCGCCTTGCTGGACACTTGTTGTTCTAATCGCGTGTGGCGTTTCAGCAGGGCTGTTACTGAAGCCAAGTCTTTTCCTGTAGGAAAAAGTCATAGTATGTATTTCAATGCCATGTACGTCAAATGCGCAGTACTCGTAACCGGCGTGCTTGTATGACGAGATGTATGAACGTGGACGAGGCGAAAGGAGTATGTAAGGATCGTAGCAGGTGGCGTTCTATAGTTTCTGCCTACCCCTATGGGAAAAAGGCGTGAGTTCATGTTTGTATGTATTTATTTCAATTAGATCATTTACAGGCATTTTTGAATTGTCAAGGCGTCGGTCAGTTAGTCAGAAAGTTGAAGCTAGTTGCTCGTTCCAAAACGTAGGTAGGCCTCTATGGAAAAGAACGAGCAAGAAACTCCATGGTCACAAAGCGCGACTGCTGAGCATGAGGTCTTGGGTTTGATTCCCAGATCGGGCAAAGTTTTATTGGGTATTTCCATCAGGAATTTCTCAGTAACAGCCTCGGAGTCTGGATTTGTGCCCGGTTGATGGCAATAGGCTCGCCCCCTATTACATGGGACTTAAACATAACTGGCGAAATGTGGGTGTACTAATGGGTACACCTCTGGCTAACCCTTCGGGGATTACAGGCGTGATGTTATATATGTATAGATCCCTCCGACACCCAGTGCGAGCGTGGTGCTCCTGACCAGACGCTGGCCCACTTAGGCTCTAGACAGACGGACTGCATTCCGACTGCCAAATAGGGTAGATGACACCACAGTCAATTGACGTACTTTTTATGACCTGTCAAAACGCGATTGTCCTATAGATATTGTACGGCAACAAATAACTGTGACGTCACTTTTGAGTAGACTCAATTGACTAACTATTTATTAATTTGAAAGCAATTCAAAATCTAATTTTACAGTTAATTGAAAATTAATCAAGTTTCCAGGGCTAAAATAAAGTGTTTCTTTAGAGAAGTTATGTCTTGGAATTATTGGTAAATGCTGTCATCTTCCCAATTGCAACCATCTGCACACAAACTGCAAGCGGGCTCCACTTGGCGTGCTCGCAGTCGTTGGAACTGCACGCCAACTGCACACAGACTGCGCGGTTGGTTGGCAGTTTCATCGCAGTCATGGTAACTGCATTCAAACTGGAATTTGGCAGTCGGAGTGCAGTGGAAATGCAGTCCGTCTGTCTAGAGCCTTACTGCAGTGCCCAAAGTGTCTACACCTGCACTTTAGAGAACGTTAACAACGCCACTGATGCTGACAAACGTGGCCACCTACTGGGCCCAAAACCTATAAAAAAAATTAAGGGATTATCTAAAATCATCGGCTCGAAAAGTAGAAGGTTTAAAGTGTACGTACCATGGTCTTCACTGAGGAGCTGTGCCTCCACGTCATCCAGCCAGGCGGTGAAGTCATCCAGACCGCGCAGGTACACGCGCGCTTGGTACGCCTCTTGGAGACGCTCACGACGAAGCTTCGCGGCCGCCTGGTGAAGAAATTAATTATAAAATATTTAAAGAGGTAACATTTGTTTGCAAGTTTGTATGTAAGGGGTAATCTCCGGAAGTAATGAACCGATTTTGAAAATTATTTCACAAATTGGAAGCTACGTTATCACTGAGTGCTATGGGCTATATTTTATTATCAAAAAATTAGGGATCCGTAAGAAAAATCACGCGAACAAATTCGCGGGGAGAGTGCTAGTCTATACTAATATTATAAAGAGGTAAAATTTGTTTGTAAGTTTGTAAGTTTGTATGTAGGGGGTAATCTCCGGATCTACTGAACCGATTTTGAAAATTCTTTCGGAAATTGGAAGCTACGTTATCACTGAGTGCTATAGGCTATAATTTAATTAAAAAAAAATAGGGGTCCGTAAGATATTTGGGTTTTTCGGATCCAAGGTGTAAAAAATCATACAAAAAAGTTCCTTATTTGGCGTACGCCGCCTAAACTATAAAAGATAGAACCAAAAAATGTTCCAATTAATTAAAGACCTTAAAAATATCTACAAAAAAGTCCGCGACACTCTACACCTATCTATTTCGAGTTAAACACAACAACCATTTATTTATTTAAAAGTCTTGAATTTTTTTAGGACTTCGTTTAAACGCATTTATTTTAAACATGTCATTACTCCTTATCAAAATAAACTATTTTGTCACAAAGTACTGTTTATGTAGATAATATTTAGTCTTTAGTTCATTAAAATTGGACGTTTGGTTTGAAAGTTATGGCGAAATCAATCTCTATATATATAAAAATCAATTGCTGTTTGTTAGTCTCGCTAAAACTCACTCGAGAACGGTTGGGCCGATTTAGCTGATTTTGGTTTTGAAATGTTCATGGAGGTCTAGGGAAGGTTTAAACGGTGAGAAAATATGGGGTAAGGGTAGGATTGGGGTAGGGTGGGGGCAGGATACCACGCGAACGAAGTCCCTAAAAACAGCCCTTTTAATATGAAGTCGGGAAGTCGGTGTCAAGGGTAGGGGTATGGTAGGGGTAGGGGTAGGGGTAGGGTAGGTGTAGGGTAGGGGTAGGGTAGGGTAGGGGTAGAGTAGGGGCAGGGTAGGGATAGGTTAAGGGTAAGGGTAAGGGTAGGGTAGGAGTAGGGTAGAGTAGGGTAGGGAAGGGGGTAGGGTAAGGCAGGGTTAGGGTAGGGGTATTGGTAGTGTAGGATACCACGCGAACGAAGTCGCGGCGGGTCAGCTAGTTAATTATAAAACGGGTAGAAGCAGGGCCCGATCTAAGGGGGCAATCCGGGCAAATGCCCAGAGCAGCAAAAAATGGAGGGCGGCAAAATTGAGGGTGTTGTGTGTGTCAATTCTTTTTAACCGACTTCAAAAAAAGGAGGAGATTCTCAATTCGGCCGGTATTTTTTTTTATGTATGTACACCGATAACTCCGAGGTTTCTAGTCCGATTAGTGTGATTCTTTTTTTGTTCGATGCAGTATACTTGCCATTTGGGCCCATAAAAATTTCATCCAATTTGGTCCAGTGCTTTTTATTTTGTGAGCATTTTTTGATTACTGCTATGTGGATGATGTAATTATCTTTACTACGGATTACAATTAATACTTTTAGGTGCTTGAAATCCTTTATCAACATACAAGCACTAAAAAGTGAAAAATAAAAACTTTTTTTCTTATATTTGACGTTCAAAAGAGCCTTTTAGTGGCCTAATTGAAATAATTGATTTGAATTTGCCTTTGAAGTATGGCTGAGTATCTTACCTGTAATTCCCTCCATTGGTACTCCAACTCTTCAACATGTTTGGCGATCTCCTGTGCCGCGTAGTGCTTGCCCTCTGTAACAACATTTTGATTCAAAATAGGGTAGATGACACCACCAATCAATTGACGTACTTTTTCTAACCTGTCAAAACGCGATTCTCCCATAGATTTTGTATAACAAAACTCAACTGTGACGTCACTTTTGTGCAGACTCAATTGACTAACTATTTATTAATTTGAAAGCAGTTAAAAATCAAATTTTACAGTGATTTGAAAATTAATCAGGTTTTCAGGGCCAAAATAAAGTGTTTCTTTATAGAAGTTATGTCTTGGAATTATTGGTTAATAGTGTCATCTACCCAATTGTAAACTGTATCAATAAACATTTATTCTTCTTTCTTATTGTTTTGAAATAAATAAATTAAACTTACCTATAAGAGTCTCTCCATGATTGGCTACGTCATCGATGCGTCCCTTGTTCGCAGCCAATTCCGACTCAAACGCCGAATGCTTCTGGATCTTGCTCTGCAGGTTTGATAACTCCCTGAAGACAAAACAAGGAATTAATCGTGTTCAGTAGCAGATTTGTTGGTCAACTGAATATAACTAGCTGCATGCGCAAGACAACGCACGTGTCATTGTCATAGAGTACGTCAGTGCAGCGCCATACTAATAATAATGAGTAATCAATGACGCCGCTAGTCGAGCAACAAATCGCTGATTTGTTTTTGTTTCGAGAGCCGTCTCAGTACGCACACATACGTTGTGAGTCTTGTAAACACTTCCACAAATACTATCAAACGTTTTGAATTGTAGAGGGGCGCGCCATGTTATCGTAGTTTATCTATATTACCTATAGTTCTGGTCGTTAGCAATCTGCATCTTCAGTGAGATCCACTCCCTCTCGTGGTACAGGTTTCGTAGGAACTGGTGTAGCTGCCGCGACTGCTCCAGGGTCTCTCCGCGCTGCTTGCATGACTCCTGGAAAACAACATAATCATCATCGTCACGCCTTTAATCCCCGAAGGGTTAGGCAGAGGTGGACACATTAGTACAACCACATTTCGCCAGTTATGTTTAAGTCCCATGTTTTAGGCGAACCTATTGCCATCAACCGGGCACAAAGACTCCGAGGCTGCTACTGAGAGAAACCTGATGGAAATACCCAATAACACTTAGAACGACCTGGGAATCGGACCCAAGACCTCATGCTCAGCAGTCGCGCTTTGGACCAACGAGGCTCTTATTTGATTATTTTTTCATGTACACACAGCAAAACAGATAGGTATGCAGGGTCGTCAGATATAGTTGAAGTTTTCTTAGAAACCGATGAATGTTTCTAAATGTAATTTAATTTAAAACGTTGATAATAAATAGTTCTTCATTTAGGTTAAGTTTCAGTCAAAGACATCCATCGGTTTCTAAGAAAACTTCAACTATATCTGACGACCCTGCATACCTATCTGTTTTGCTGTCTGTACATTTTTATTTGCATCTGCCATGTTATCTCTTCACCACCTTTGGTTGACTGGTAGAGAATGCTTAAGGCATTAAGTCCGTCTTTGTACTTTCTTTATTTAATGTTTCTTGCAGTCGGGCAAGAGTTAGTAATCTTTAGAGGTATGAGAAACAGGGTGTACAGTTTCTCATCCTTCGTTGAAAAGACAGGATCCTCCGACCAGACGAGTGTTGTGTCTGGTGTTTATATGCTAAGGGGGTGTTCATAAAATACGTGAGATGTTTAAGGGGGGAGGGGGTCGAGTCAAATCTCATCTAATCTTACGTTGGAGAGAGAGAAGGCTCGGCAAATATCACGCAATTCTTTTTTCTGATTGAAACAACAAAAAAATTATACTATTTTGGTCAATTTAATCCAGATTGTACATGCTTAAGATTTAATCTTAAGCGTAATCGTAATACGATTAAGATCATTCATTAATTCGTTCGAAAGAAAATAATTTCATTCATACTTCGACGTTATACATCTACTGTCAAACCACCATGTTTGTTTTACACCAAATAGCTCAATTTAATATTTTTTTTTCTTTTTACAATAACAATCCGACGCGTTTACGTAAAAAACCCACATTTTGAAAAATCTCACGTGAGATTGGGGGATGGGGTTGAATAAAATCTTACGACATCTCACCAGGGGGGGAGGGAGGGACAGAAAATTAAAAAAAAAACACCTCACGTAATTTATGGACGCGCTAATGTCGCGGTAAACTCTGACTGCCAAATAGGGTAGATGACACCACAGTCAATTGCCGTACTTTTTATGACCTGTCAAAACGCGATTGTCCCATAGATATTGTACGGCAAAAAATAACTGTGACGTCACTTTTGAGTAGACTCAATTGACTAACTATTTATTCATTTGAAAGAAATTCAAAATCAAATTTTACAGTTAATTGAAAATTAATCAAGTTTCCAGGGCTAAAATAAAGTGTTTCTTTAGAGAAGTTATGTCTTGGAATTATTGGTAAATGCTGTTATCTTCCCAGTTGTAGTTCGCATGCTGTGCGACAGATGCCGCTACAAATCCATAAATTCCAGGGTCTTACCTGTAGCTTGTCCCTCCTATTAAGGATAGTCTGGAGCCTCGTCTCCACGTATTCCCTGTCGAAGTGCTGCTCTTCCAGCATGCTGCGAGCGAACTTCTGCAGCTCGTCGACTCTGTTCAGTTGGCTGTGGAGAAGTTTGGAGAATTCTGCGTGCTTGCGGATTAGGGTTTCCACGGCTGGAATGATGGGGAAGAATGGAGATTTAGTATTGTGAGGGGTTTGGCTAGAAAACGTGCTTTTAAATCTAAAAAAAGTCGCACCCAAATCGGTTCATCCGTTTAAGCGGCTACGGTGCCACAGACAGACACACAGCGGTCAAATTTGTATTTCCCCTCTTTTGTGTTGGGGGTAAAAAAAGGGTTTTGATTGACATCGAAAGTCATGGGATTCTGTAATCCCCGAAGGCGGCAGAGGAGTACCTATTAGTACATTTCGCCAGTAATGAGCGAGCCTATTGCTATCAACCGGGCACAAATCCAGACTCCATATATCATATTATAATATTAGTTAGGATGAAGAGAATGACGTGTGTATGATTACTTTTGTGCATAAAGTTTAAATAAATAAATAAATGACGTAACGATTAAAAAAAATATATAATATACAACGTGTAACGTTAAATGCGCAAAACCTGAAAACAGTTTGATCAGAATAACGAGCAGAATCAATTGAACCACTTTTTAATATAGGTCACATTTTTCAAAAAATCTTCATTAAAAGGATCAAGGTCAAGCCATCCGGCGCGCAGCGGCCCGGTGACGACTTCTCCCTCGATAGAACGTCGTCGCGTCGTCGCAGACGCAAGAAACGATCAGAATTGCCATTAAAACTAAATCAGCACATAAAACCTTTACTTTTGTTAATGATTTTTTTTCTCTGAAATAGGTCAATTTAATTAAAATCAGTTGGGGTGTCTGAGGTTTTGCGCATTTAACGTTACACGTTGTATATTTTGGGTGACATTTTTTTTTACCATACCTAAGTACAGAGATATTGAAGGACAACAAAGTTACAACTTTTCTTACGTACGTACGTTAGTCAAAGGTGTACCCATTAGTACACCCACATTTTGCTAGTTATGTTTAAGTCCCATGTTATAGGGGGCGAGCCTATTGCCATCAACCGGGCATAAAGCCAGACTCCGAGGCTGCTATTGAGAAATTCCTGATGGAAAAACCCAATAACACTTTGCCCGACCTGGGAATCGAACCCAAGACCTCATGCTCAGCAGTCGCGCTTTGCGACCACTAGACCAACGAGGCAGTCACTATTACACTTGGAATCCTTATTAATGAAATTGCTTACCATCCAAGTTCTCTCCAAGATCATCATTGTTTAGGAACGCCTCCTTAGAAGCGAGCCAATCCTCTGTCTGTCTCGCTTGCTCCTTCAGCAGCTGCAGTTGATGCGCCTGAGAGGGAAAGAGATAGGTTACTAAAGGTAGTACACAAAAAAACAAATTAAAAAAAAATATTTATCGTGTTACCCAGTTACTGGGTTGTGGAGGTCAGATAGGCAGTCGCTCTCTATGTAAAATACTGGTATTCAGCTGCATCCGGTTAGACTGGAAGCCGACTCCAACATAGTTGGGAAAAGGCTAGGCAGATGACTAGAGATAAACTAACATGGCATGTAGCAGGCCGGTAGATTTGTTGGTCAACTAATCATAACTAGCCGACCGCGCAAGACAACGCTCGTGTCATTTTCATAGAGTATGTCAGTGCAGCGCCATACTAATAATAATGAGTAATCAATGACGCCGCTAGTCGAGCAACAAATGGCTGATTTGTTTTTGTTTCGAGAGCCGTCTTAGTACGCACACATGCGTTGTGAGTCTTGTAAATACTATCACAAATACTTTCAAACGTTTTGAATTTGTGGAAGGGCGCGCCAAGTTATTGTAGTTTATCTCTACACGTACTACATTTAATCACTAGCATAGTTTACCTCCTTGAATTTGACGAAGATGCAATATTGCACCTTATATACATACATACATAAACTCACGCCTTTTTCCCATGGGGGTAGGCAGAAACCACAGAACGCCACCTGCTACGATCCTTACATATTCCTTTCGCGTCATCTACGTTCATACATCTCGTCATACAAGCACGCCGGTTACGAGTACTGCGCACCTGACCTTTCCGAAGAACCTCACCAATAAGGTCAGTGTAGGTCTTCCTAGGTCACTAGGTCACTCATCCTCTCAACATGTCCGAACCATCTAAGCATACCCTTTTCTATCTTTGTCACTACATCATCATAAATGTTCGTGGAGGTCTAGGGAAGGTTTAAACGGTGTGAAAATATTGGGTAGGGTTAGGGTTGGGGTAGGGTAGAGGTAGAGGTAGGGTAGGGGTAGGGGTAGGGGTATTTGTAGGGGTAGGGGTAGGGTACGATAGGGTAGGGGCAGGTATTGGTAGAGTAGGGTAGGGTAGGGTAGGGGTAGTGTAGGGTTTGGGTAGGGTATCTGTAGTGTAGAGGTGGGGGGATACCACGCGAACGATGTCCCTAAAAACAGCCCTTTTAATATGAAGTCGGTCTCAAGGGGGTACGGTAGGGGTAGGGGTGGGGGTAGGGGAAGGGTAGGGTAGGGTAGGTGTAGGATACCACGCGAACGAAGTCGCGGCGGGTCAGCTAGTATAGTATAATCATAAGTATTATTATCAATCGTACCTGTGTAAGATGCTGTTTCCTCTTCAACCACGCTTGGTCTAAAGTGCTGGACAGTACTTCAACCCTCTTCACTTTCTCTGGAACCTGTTCTGCTTCCTTCTGGAGCGCTGCGATGACCTTCTGACGACCATCGATTTCGGCCTGTAGGAAAATGTAGTTTTAGTATATGGGCAATAAGGTTTAATATCCCGGAGCTAAGTATGGCTAAATTTTAAAAATTTAGATTTTGGATGATAAACTGAAAAATATGCCATAAAAAAAAAAAACTAAAATCTATGAATGACAGCCTCGTCTAGTGGTCGCAAAGCGGGTCTGCTGTGCATGTGGTCTTAGGTTCGATTCCCAGGTCGGGCAAAGTGTTCTTCGGTTTTTCCATCAGGAATTTCTCAGTAGCAGCCTCAGAGTCTGGATTAGTGCCCGGTTGATGGTAATAGGCTCGCCCTCTATTACATGGGACGTAAACCTAACTGGCGAAATGTGGATACACCTCATGCCTAACCCTTCGGGAATTACAGGCGCAATGTTATGTGATGTTAAGTGTTTGTGCAACATACTTGCTCAAAAAATAGCTCTTATTGCAACGTTTTTAGGGTCATAATGTAAAGAATTATGCACGCGCGCTTTTTACATTATAATACAGCATAAAATAGATATAAGCTACTATAATTAAAAAATTAAAAAACACGACTACAAAAATTGCACATATTTGTACTTTGTTTACTCGACAGTTTTTTTACGTTTTTTTATTTACAGTGTTATATATTTTTTAAATTTACTTGTCAAATTCTAGACGATAAACATAGACACGACCAGATTCATTAAAAATATAAATTGAGGCTGGTATTAATTTATGTTTTAAAGTGACCACACCGGTTTCTTTATTTTTTACTAGCCTATGTTACTCGGAAGGATTGTAACGATACCCCATACATCTAATTCGGTTCAGGCGTTTAAAAGTTATGGTGGAATAAAGAAACTCACATACATACATACATTAACCCTGAACACATAACACTCCTTTTTTGAGGCAGTCGTGTTAATAGATGACGTACACACGGCTACACATCAAGCTATACAAAACCAGTTTAAGCTGACCTCGCATTGTATATGCTTTTCGTACAATCAGAAGTCAGCTTATACTGGTTATGTATAGCTTGATGTGTAGCCGTGCGTACCTAAGATCTGACTACTCTAAGACCCTAAAAACAAACTCGAGAGGTGATAGAGCGAAAAAATCTCACCTTCTTCTCATGATGCAACTCCAGAAGCGCTTCAGCATCAGGCACGGTCTCCGGGGCTCCGGTCTCGTCCATTCTCTTGACTGCCTCCGACACCCATAACTCTAGTTCCTATAAGAAAAGGTTTTTTTGTTATATATTCTGTTGTTTTACGCTCGTACATTATTACAACCCAGTAACTGGGTAATACGATACCCCTAGGTAAGACTGGTTGTCAGACTTTCGGGCTTCTGACGACCCGTAACGACTGTCAAAGATCCACGTATGACAGCCGGGACCAACAGCTTAACGTGCTTTCCGAGGCACGGAATGATGTCAGTAATGTCTAAGATAAACTTTAGAAAGTACATATGAATTGAAAAAGTCACATTGGTACTTGCCCGGATTTGAACCCAACAACCTCATGTATGAGAGTCGGGCGCCTTAACCGCTAGGCCATCAGGACATTAAATAAATAAACTAAGTATTCTCTTTAAATATGCAATGAAAGCGGAAAGCCTCGTTGCCTCGTTGGTCTACAGGCCGCAAAGCGCGACTGCTGAGCATGAGGTCTTGGGTTCGATTCCCAGGTCAGGCAAAGTGTTATTGGGTGTTTCCATTAGGAATTTCTCAGTAGCAGCTTCGGAGTCTGAATTTGTGCCCAGTTCATGTCAAAAGGCTCGCCTCCTATTACATGGGACTTAAATATAACTGTCGAAATGTGGGTGTACTAATGGTTACACCTCTGCCTAACCTTTCGGGCGTATTATGTAAGAGCGAGTGAGACAGAGCGACTTACCTTGAGGCTCTCATCAAATTTATGTTCAGCGATAGCTTCGTCTAACAAGGCAGTTCGTTTAGCTGCCAACTCTTGTAAATGTTCCCATCCTTCGCGCAGGCTCTGTAGACTTGTTTCTATCTCTTTCGCACGTTCCGGGTACCTGTGGGAGAGAGGGAGATGTGATATAGAGACTGGGTTTTAATTTACTGCGAATTTTTTAGGAGGTAACCTGTGGGAGAGAGGGAGATGGATGTAAAGGTTGAATTTTAATTTACTGGGGTTTTTTTTTTAATTCTAAAAGTGAATATGAACAACTTTTTCTAAAAGAAATATGAATAAAAGAGTTCCGTTTCGTGCTAAAAACGCTATAAAAAGCCTTTTAGGTGTTGGAAAATTATTACTATTATTCTCATTTATTTATTTTTTATACATATAAATTACATTTTTAAATATTAATATAAAAAACATAAAAACATTTAAAAATATAAAAAATAGTAGCCCACCGGCATCGGGAACAGGGTTCAAGCTACCGGTGGTCAGGGCTCCTGAGAAAGGAATCTCCTAACAATACGCGCCGTGTCCACGAGTACCGCTTTCTGAATCAAGCCCTTGATCCAACCGCCCAACGAGAGCCTCCTAAGGTATTATTATTATTATTATTCTGTCTCCTTCTACTTACTTTTGCGTCAAAGTCTTCCCCTCTCCCTCTAGCTGCTGTATCTTGTCTCTGATAGCGCCAGCCTCCGCGGCCCTCGCCAGATGTTTTCGTTTCAACTCATGCGCAGCTGCAAGCTCTCGTCCTCGCTCTGAACTGCTGAAGAGTGTTGACTTCTTCGAGATACGTTCTGCTGTATCTTCTACATCCCTGGTGAAGACAAAAAAAGAGGTTTTAATTAAGTTTCTACAGTGCACTGGATTTTCAGCTCTCGGTGCTTAGCCGAAGGTTGAAAGTCCAGTGCGCGGTAATTGAGATATAAATAAGACTATTCTGTGAAAATATGTCAAAGTAAAAGTTAAGTCATTTATTTCAATTAGACCATTTACAGGCACTTTTGAATTATTGTCAAGGAGTCTGTCAGTTAGTCAGAAAGTTGAAGCTAGTTGCTCGTTCCAATACGTAGGTAGGCCTCTATGGAGAAGAACGAGCAAGAAACTCCACGGACACTCTTTTCAATTAGGTTTTTACAAAATCCTGGTTACATTATTCTTGTTGATTCTACATGTGATCACAATGAAGATGAATATAAAACAGTAGTAAAAAATAATAAAAATACAGATGTAAGCCATAGCAGTTAAGAGATGACCAATCCCAACTGACAGCACTCGTTCACGAGCATGACGCATGGATTATCAATGTATACTTCAAAGTTAAGTATTTTGAATCAATTAAACCATGTAAAGGCACTTTTTCTGCCCTATTCTTCCTTCCACCGCTATTTATAACGTTTTCTAGGTAAATCGTACATAAACTCACGCTTTTTTCCCATGGGGGTAGGCAGAAACCACAGAACGCCACCTGCTACGATCCTTACATACTCCTTTCGCCTCATCTACGTTCATACATCTCGTCATACAAGCACGCCGGTTACGAGTACTGCGCACCTGACCTTTCTGAAGAACCTCACCAATAAGGTCAGTGTAGGTCTTCCTAGGGCGACCCCTCCCTGCGTTGCCACTCACCTCTGCCATATAAATACCTTTTGTTAATCGTCTTTCACTCATCCTCTCAACATGACCGAACCATCTAAGCATACCCTTTTCTATCTTTGTCACTACATCCTCTTTTAATCCGCAACGGTCCCGTATAACCTCATTTCTCACTCTATCGTTCAAAGTTACACCACACTCTGCAAGGAACGCATTTCCACAGCATTAATCGGTTAATCGTAGGTTTTCTTAATCCCATTTAAGCGCAGGCCACACCGCCAGCTAGCGGGCGGGCGGACTAGGCGGGCGGGCGAAGCGAACGAAGGAAACTATACAAACTACGCGAAATATTGGCGAGCTAAACTATGGGGTTCACACCGAAAACTACGGACTGACGAGCGACGGATATTTCGTTAGCTTAGCTCGTTAGGTTAGTCGGTAGCTCGCGGTGTGAACCGAAGTATGTAAAGAGGTGAAACGATGTTCGCCCGCTTAGCCCGCCCGCCTGCTAGCTGGCGGTGTGGCCTGCGCTTTAGTCTTATCGTCTGTCTACATAATCTTAGTCTACTAACCTATTGAAGGAGTGTATCTCAGCGGCGGCGCAGAGGTTCTCTCTGTACTTGTGCAGCGCGCCGGTGAGCGCGCGCCACTTGGCCAGGAACGCGTCGCGACGCTGCGACACCGCCGCCGCCTGCTGCGTCGGGCCCTGGGGGGGAGGGGAGGGAGGAGATTATAAGCAATGTCCATGGAAAAAAATTAGTTTATGACAGGAGCAACACTGAAATATGAAAAAAAAACCGTCCAAGTTGAGTCGCACACGTATTTATTTAGTAAAAAAATCTTAAAAACAAATCTCATAAAGTTAAAAGGGGTGAACTTTATTTTTCGTTAAAGCGGCCATAGCAGTGCAGACGGACAGACAACGGAGTCTTAGTAACAGAGTCCCCTTGACACATCCTAAAAATCAGCCGTTCCATAAATTTTGATCGTGTTAGTGTTACAGAGATACGAACCACTCTGACGACCCTAAAAGCTGTAACGCTTTTTTCTTACGTGACGATTTATGCAAGTCAACTCCTACAGCAAGTCGCGTTAACCATTTGACCGCCTCAGTGACGACTACATGACAGAGTTTACGGTTTTAGACATTTATTATTCTCAAAAGATTTACAAAATCACTTACAGAGAAAATACAATATATCTAAGTAAGAATACATTTAGCCGATTGGCGAAGTGGGTTGGTACTTATTTGACAAATTATGTTAAAATTAGTAATAGTGGGTAGGTGTGATAAAAATATTAACAAAACTAGGTGCGCGACGTCGTTTGCGCATCGTGCAGCGCGTTAGTGTGCGTTAAGTGATAAAATGTTGTTAGTAAGGTCCGTGACACAGAATTAGCGTAGCGAGTAAAATAATTTGATGCTTGTTATATTTTTTTAATGTTAAAATGTTTTATTGCTTTTGTTAGAAATGTAGTTGAGTATTTACATATAAGTAGATAATATTGCATATATGTAAATTATGTACGTATGTATGTATTTATTATTGTGTATGCGTATATTGTGTTAATGCAATAGTGCGTGTCAAGTGTTTTTATATGTTATGTACTATATAAGTGTACTATGTGTATTATATTAATATATGGTTAATTGTTTTATAAAATTATAATAGTAATATCAAGTGCTTATTGTTGAAAAATCCTTTAAAATGTGGTTTTTTAATAACTTTTTAAATGTAAACAGTGATTTTGCTTCTTTTATATCTTTAGGTAGTTCGTTGTAAAGTTGAGCTCCATCGTAAAGAATACTCTTCTCGACTTTAACCCAACGAATGCCGGCATTAAATCATTAATTAATAAGATATCAAATCTTACCTGCTGCAGCAGCTTATCAGCAAGAGCACAAATGCTCTTAACTCTCTTATCATCAACCTTCATATCGCTGTCCATATCATCAAGCTTGCGCAGCAGAGCAGTGCAGTGCTCGTAGTCTCTGCCCAGCTCGTGGGCTTGCACCATCATCTCCTTGTCTCTGATCCAGGCTTCGATCTTGTCCAGGTGCTGGTTGAATTCCAGGATATCTTGGGCTTCCTCGAGGCCACGACCTGGAATAAGGGAATATTTAGTTTTTAGGTTCTGATAATTACTTCGTTTGCGTGAAAGTCAATCAATCTGCCTAGCCTTTTCCCGACTATGTTAGGATCCGCTTCCAGTCTAACCGGATGCAGCTGAACACCAGTATTTTACATGGAGCGACTGCCTATCTGACCTCCACAACCCAGTAACTGGGTAATACGATACCCCTTGGTAAGACTGGTTGTCAGACTTTCGGGCTTCTGACGACTCGTAACGACTGTCAAAGATCCACGTATGACAGCCGGGACCAACAGCTTAACGTGCTTTCCGAGGCACGGAGGAGTCTCGGTGGGCAAAGATGGTCACCCATCCACGGAATACATACATACATACATAAACTCACGCCTTTTTCCCATGGGGGTAGGCAGAAACCACAGAACGCCACCTGCTACGATCCTTACATACCCTTTTCGCCTCATCTACGTTCATACATCTCGTCATACAAGCACGCCGGTTAAGAGTACTGCGCACCTGACCTTTCTGAAGAACCTCACCAATAAGGTCAGTGTAGGTCTTCCTAGGGCGACCGCTCCCTGCGTTGCCACTCACCTCTGCCATATAAATACCTTTTGTTTATCGTCTTTCACTCATCCTCTCAACATGACCGAACCATCTAAGCATACCCTTCCACGGAATAAAACGGAAAATAATTAAATAAAAAAAAAACTCTCCAACTCACCTCTCTGCTCCGTAGCAGTCTCCAGCTTCTGCCAGTCCTGCTGCAGCTGTTGCAGCTGCTTGTCGACGTCGGCGTCGGGGCTGAGCTGCTTGGCTAGCTCCTGCACCTCCTGCAGACGAGCCCTGTTCGCTGCCAGCTCCGCGGTGAACGCCTGGTGCTTTTGCAGCTTCTTGATTTTATCTTCGAGGTTTGTTACTTCGCCTGGGAAAAAGGATAAATCTAAATATATAAAAGTGAAAGGTCATTTACACAGTCATCACGCAATATCCTAAACCGCTTGATGTATAGAGATCAACGACCATATATACCTAGACTCCTAATAACAGACGACCGATGTCTGTCAACACATTAGGCATAAAAGTCTTATAACCGTCGTCACTCACCAAGTTCGTATTAGTTTCGACCACTCCTGTGAGCCGCTGAAATGCACTGACCTTGAGTTAGCCAATCAGAACGCAGTACCCCGTCCCCCTCGTACCTCAGCAAGTTGCCAGAATAGTTTTCGTGCGTTAGATCGTGTATTAGGCGTCTATAGGCTGTATGGTCGTTGATAGAGATGAAATTTTGCAGGGAGGTAGTTTACAGTTAGTAGACGTCCGCTAAGAACGGATTTTTCAAAATTTACCCCCTAAGGGGATGAAACGGGGGTCCGACTTTTACGCGGACGAAGTAGTGGGTAAAAGCTAAGTAGGGTATACAGGGTGGTCCAGGCCAGATGGATATAAATTTTTTTTTAGGTAGTTGGCTTAGGGACCTATTTGTACCCGCCAGGAAAAAACCCCAATCGAGCGTTTTTTTTCCTACTTTACTTTTACTTTTCAGCTTAATTATATTACAGGGTGTACCCACCCTGTAATATAATTAAGCTGAAAAGTTTGTACAAACGTGCTAATCTATGGAACGTTCAGTCGGACTGGAAAATTTTATTTTGTAAAGATTTTTGATATGTTCTGTAACATCACGCTACGACCTACAGGATCAGAGCAGTAGCCAAAGGCAACTTTAATTTAGTTTAGTTTAGCCGGGCTATCTCCGCACTTAGCCGCTTGATTTGGCCATTATGCGTGGGACCAGTAACCATCATCATCTGCCTAGCCTTTTCTCAACTATGTTGGGGTCGGCTTCCAGCCTAACCGGATGCAGCTGAATACCAGTATTTTACATGGAGCGACTGCCTAGCTGACCTCCACAACCCAGTAACTGGGTAATACGATACTCATAGGTAAGACTGATTGTCAGACTTTCGGGCTTCTGACGACTCGTAACGACTGTCAAAGATCCGCGTATGACAGCCGGGACCAACGGCTTAACGTGTTTTCCGAGACACGGAATGATGTCAGTAATGTCTAAGATAAACTTTAGAAAGTACATATGAATTGAAAAAGTCACATTGGTACTTGCCCGGATTCGAGCCCACAACCTCATGCATGAGAGGCGGGCGCCTTAACCGCTGGGCCATCACGACATTTGTGGGACCAATAACCAAAGACAACTTAATTCGGGTGAAAAACAAACACGCGGGCAAAGACAGCTGTAAAAGCTAGTACATAACAAACTCACCATGTTGATGTTCAGCTGCCAACTTGGCCAGTTTGTCGGCGACCCAGCCTCTCGCCTCCGCAGCGTCGCGAGCGAACTGAGCGCGCGCGCGCGTGCGCACCAGCGCCGAGCGACGAGCCGCCGCCTCCGCGTATAACTGTGAGACGAATGGTACAGGTTATTGGTTATCGTCATCATCATCATCATCGTCATCATCGTCATCATCATCATCATCATCATCATCATTATCATCATCATCGTCCTCATCATCATCATCATCGTCATTGTCATCATCATAGTCATCATCGACATCGGCATCATCATCGTCATTATCTTTATCATCATCATTGTCATCATCATCATCATCGTCATCGTTGTCATCATCATCATCATCGTCATCAATCATCATCATCATCATGATGATAGTCGACATCGTCATCATCATCGACATCATCATCATTATAGTCATCATAATCATCATCATCGTCTTCATCATCATCGTCATCATCGTCATTGTCTAGTATAACGCCGGCTGGCCGCCATGACCGCGCGGGAGCAGTCGCGACCCCGCTCCACTACTCCGCCATAGAGCGCGCTCGCAACCACACGTATCATTCTATTACCGCAAAACATAGTGTTCACTCATTTCTCAATACCTATAGTTTTATATTATTAGTTTATTACATTCAAGCAGTTTAATTTGATAATATATCTCTCACTACAAATCATTTCTAAGAAAAAACCAACAAATAAGAAGTACACTCAACAATCATCGTCATCATCATCATCAACTTCATCATTGTTGTAAGTTATTCTGGGTCTGGTTGTTTGTGTATGTCAGTTCATATAGATAAATTCGTAATGTGGGGCACCGATTTTTAAAATAAAAATAAATCTTCATCATAATCATCAACGTCATCTTACCTTCTTCCTCCTCTCATTGATATGCTGTAGCTCATCAGCGATGCGCTGACTCTCTACATGGTTCTGCTGTAACAGCTTGTCGCCATGACTGTTCAGTGTTGCCAGCTTCTCGTCCTTGAAAAAGAAATAGAAGGTTAATATTTATTTTGGTTGGTCAGCGGATGTGTGACCATCTTTACACACCCGAGACTCCTCCGTGCCTCGGAAAGCACGTTAAGCCGTTGGTCCCGGCTGTCATACGTGGATCTTTGACAGTCGTTACGTGTCGTCAGAAGCACGAAAGTCTGACAATCAGTCTTACCTATGATTATCGTATTAGCCAGTTACTGGGTTGTGGAGGTCAGATAGGCAGTCGCTCCATGTAAAATACTGGTATTCAGCTGCATCTGGTTAGACTGGAAGCCGACTCCAACATAGTTGAGAAAAGGCTAGGCAGATTGATAATATCTAAAACGTAAAAAAAGGTTTTTTCTATTACCTGCGTGGCGAGTAGCTTCTCGAAGGCTTCGTGCTTTTTCAGCTGGTTTTCCACCTCCTCCACGCTGCTCGTCTGAGATATCTCAGTACCTTCATAACAAAATATTAAATTAGTTAAGTCCCATGTAATAGGGGGCGAGCTTATTGCCATCAACCGGACACAAATCCAGACTCCGAGGCTGCTAGTAAGAACTTCCTGATGGAAAAACCCAATAACACTTTGCCCGACTTGAGAATCGAACCCAAGACCTCCTGCTCAGCAGTCGCGCTTTGCGACTATTAAACCAATGTGGCAGTGGCAGTGGGACAGTAATAGGCTGGTATGACTTTGCAATGAAATATACGAATTATTTTTTTTGAAATATTTACTGAGGGTAGGCTTCAAAAAGGTCAGGTGCGCAGTACTCGTAACCGGCGTGCTTGTATGACGAGATGTATGAACGTGGACGAGGCGAAAGGAGTATGTAAGGATCGTAGCAGGTGGCGTTCTGTTTCTGCCTACCCCCATGGGAAAAAGGCGTGAGTTTACGTACGATTAACCTATAAAACGGGATAAATAGCGGTGAAAGGAAGAATAGGGCAGAAAAAGTGCCTGAGTTTATGTATGTATGTATGTGTACTTACTGAGGGCAGCCTCCTGCGCAGCACACAAGTCGTGCAGTAGTTTGGCGTCTCTCAAGAAGCAGTGGAGGTCTATCAGCTGATCTAAGGCCACTTGTCGAGCTGCCCACGCGCCGTGCAGGCGATTTCGTTCCTCTAATAGGGCTTCACATTTTTCTTCTACTTCCTGTAAGAAAAATTGGTAATTTAAAATAATGTCTCGTATATAACAGCCGCTTGGGTCGATGCATCAGGTTAAGCTACGCTTGCCGGGGTTGGTCCGTGGATGGGTGACCAGCTTTGAATACGGAAACTCCTCCGTGCCTCGGAAAGCACGTTAAGCCGTTGGTCCCGGCTGTCATACGTGGATCTTTGACAGTCGTTACGAGTCGTCAGAAGCCCAAACTTGGTTTGAAAATCTTAGGCCATAACTGAATTTACAACACGAGAAAATAAATTAAATATTTTAGTGGCACAGTAATTAAGTTTACGGGTTCAATCCGTTCCTTTATCGTGTGGGCAGTAAGGTCTTACGACCCCACACACCCTAGTGTCAGAGTTTCTAAACCGCCTCAAGGGCCTCTGACATGGTTTGAGTGTGACAGTAATAGGCTGGTATAAGTCCAGGTTTCCTCACGATGTTTTCCTTCTATATTTGCAAGTAATTTATAATACTAAGCAAGTACCAACGTGACTTTTTCAATTCATATGTACTTTCTAAAGTTTATCTTGGACATCACTGACATTGGTGAAGGAAAACATCGTGAGGAAAACTTAAAATAACCAATCCGCCTTGAGCAAGCGTGGTGATCAATGCTCGTGCCTTCTCTGTATGAGAAGAGGCCTTTTGCCAAACAGTGGGACAGTAATAGGTTGGTATTTTTAAACAAATAGAAATGGTACTTACAGCAGCGTTAGGGTGCTGTGTCGCCAGCTCTCGTCCCATCTGCAGTGCGTCCCTGAACGAGGAGTCCCGCGCGTCCAACTCAGCGCGCACCGCGTCGTGCTCTGCGCGCGCAGACTGCGCAGATACGGCGTCGCGAACGCGCACTGCGCGCGACATCGACGTTCGCAGTGACACAGACCAGGAAGTCAGGTCACGGACCTGGAAAGATAGATATTAAGTAGTCTAAATATATAAAAGCGAAAGTTCATTCACTCGTCACGAAATATCGAAAACCGCTTGTCGTATAAAGATGAAATTTGGCAGGAAGGTAGTTTATAGTTAGTAGACGTCCGCTAAGAAAGGATTTTCCAAAACTCACCCCCTAAGGGGATGAAACGGGGGTCTAAAGTTTGTATCGAGAAATGAATCTGTTATTTAAAAAGGTTTATTCTGAAATACTGTCAAACATAACACATAACATCACGCCTGTAATCCCCGAAGGGTTAGGCAGAGGTATACCCATTAGTACACCCACATTTCACCAGTAATGTTTAGGTCCCATGTAATAGGGCTGCTACTGAGAAATTCCTGATGGAAAACCCAATAACACTTTGCCCGACCTGGGAATCGAACCCAATGAGGTAGTCAATTTCACATTCTGTTAATTTAATAATAATCTAAACTTATATTATAAAGAGGTATTTGTGAGGTTGTAGGCGGTAATCTCTGGATCTACTGAACTGATTTTGAAAATTCTTTCGCAAATTGGAAGCTACGTTATCACTGAGTGGTATAAGCTATATTTTTAACCGACTTCAAAAAAAGGAGGAGGTTATCAATTCGACTGTATTTTTTTTTTATGTTTGTTAGCTCCTAACTTGCGACTGAGTGAACCGATTTTCATGATTCTTTTTTTATTTGAAAGCTGGTGCTTCCCGTGTGGTCCCATTGTCACCATTTCAATATCTGATGATGAACTTCGGAGATATGGTATGGAACTCCTCACAGAATCACAGCAGCAATATCGTAACAAGTGAAATTGCTTTGTTTATACGTGTAGTCGATGACTGACTGAAGGAAAAGGGGGGGGGGGGGGGTACGTCAACCCCCCTCCTACCAGTTTCCAAAATTAAATATATCGTGTGAGGTATTGTTTGAAAGGGCTTTTTGTAAGGATTTCAAACATTAATACACATGCACTAAAAAGTGAAAAATAAAAAGCTTTTTACAAAAAAAGATAACCGCCTTCAAAAACTACAAAATAAAAATAACTTTAGTTTTGGAAGTCGGTGGCAATACTTACCTACATAACAAAAAACAAAACCAAAGCCGCCGACTTCAAAAACTAAAGTTATTTTTATTTTGTAGTTTTTGAAGGCGGTTATCTTTTTTTGTAAAAAGCTTTTTATTATCAAAAATTAGGGATCCGTAAGAAAAATCGACGAAGGCACAGGGAGAGTGCTGATATTTATAATTTTGTTGCAATAATTATTAATAGTTGCGCATGCGACTCACTTGTGTCAAGAACTGGTGTAGTTGTAGATACTGCTGCAGGGTATGTCTTCGTTCATCTGAAGCCTGTTTTAGCATAGCCCACGCTTCTTCTAGCGCCTTCTGCTGCAGCTCTATTTGCTGCACGTTCCCGCCAGGGTACAGCTTCTGGAGACGGTTGCCTTCTTCTTGCAGGACCTGGGAAGGTGGATATGCTTGTAAAGTCTTTTTATAAAATAAAATTCGTTTATTTTGGGTAAATAGGACTATAACTTGACAGACTAGCCAACCAGCACCTCCACAGCCTCAGGTTGACATGTCTCCACCGGTATTGGCTCTTCCAGCAAAGACCTGTGTTAAAGCACAGGAAATTCAAAAAGTTATTTTATTTTGTGATGAACTGGGTTCTGGCTTTGGAAAAATACTACAAAACTACCTAAGCCATAGCTTCACAAACCATAGTTACCACAACATAAATTATAAACAAATTATTAAAAGAGTACTTAACACAAATCTAGACCAATATTCTACAATGGTTCTACTACTAGGTAATAGTACTGGTGTTTCCAAGAAGGACATAGTGGATGGTGTGAACTCCTTATTAAAATTAAATATAGGGAAGCTACTGTTGTGTGCTTTTCCCTATTCTGAGACCCTTTCTTATGAGCAAAATAATCATATTTTTAAATTAAATAATACCATGCATATGTTGACATGTTGTCATAGTGACAAGTTATTGTATTTTGACACTAATAAGTTTGTTAGTGGTTTTAAATTAACTCAGAGAAATTTATCTCTGTCTGGTGAATATAGACATATGATTGCTATGTTGATAGCATATAATATTAATAATGTTATAGGTAATATAACAAACCGTAGAATAAGTGACGAACCTGTGTTGTCTAGTTACTCTAACAACACAGTGATAGACTATTGTGAATCCTCATGTTGCACGAAGGAGAGTCCACCTTCAATACCAACAACCTTGGAGGCAACTACCAGCGGGATAGGGCATACTATTTCTGCTGGTTCTCATGATTGCACTACAGATTCTTCAATGGTAGCTGTGGAAGTCACTCCGGATAATTCTTTAAACTAGTTTGTAAGACAACAGAAGTTACACATTTAAATAACCAATTATTATTATTGAATAATAAAAATGTATCTTCTAGCAATTCACATTTAGCATTTAAAAACCCAAAGGGAAAACAACTAGTAAATACTTTAAAATTATTTAATCAAAATATTCAAGGTTGCTTTTCCAAGTTACTGGAAATAGAAATGTTTTTAGAAAAAACTAAGTTTGACATTATTTGCTTGACAGAACATTGGTTAAAAGAATATCAAGTAATGTCTATAAATTATGAAAATTATTGTGTAGCTAGCCATTACAGCCGGAAACGTATGATACATCCCAAGTAACACAGGCATGCTGAATAAAATTTGAGTAATAGCGATCAGCGAAACTATAAGCTGAAACTATGTCGGGATAATGTCTGAGTAAACGTCTATTCAGTTGTTATTCAAGCAATTTGGGCACATTTTTAAATGCTTGAGTCTGTATAACAGCGACGTAATGTCTGGGAAATAGCTTAGTAACATCTGAAAAAAAGCTCAGCATCAGCATTTATTCAGACAAAAATGCATGTAGATACCGATATTCAGAAATTATTAAGAATTAAGTACATTTGCGTAATACTTTTCAGACGGAATTAAGAGTTAAGTTGTAAAATAGAAAAAAAGTGGTGTTTAATCTTGCAATGTGTCTTTTTTTTGACGCTTCATAGTTTAGTTTCATTAAATAAAATCAAGCACGGTGAAACTGAGAAACGGAAAGTAAATGTTATTATGTATTATAACCATGATACACGTTAATATTACTGCGCAAGTAGTTTTATCGTGAATAGTATATGAATTATCGCAATATTTTTCACGGGCCGCGTAGGTAATCAAGTTTAGTGATGGTAAATAAGACATAAATAACGACTCTTAGAAGTGAAAAAAATAATTAGGATAAAGCAGCTAATGCATATCATTCAAAAATAAATTTAAATTGAATTTTAACTGTAATGAACTACTAAAATTAGGCATTTGATATACATAATGATTCAATAATTAATTAAAAATAAGTTTTAATGGCGATTCATTATAAACTGGATAGAAACTCTCCACGCAGCTATTTTTCAGCACAACTCTGAATAAAAGTTACGCTTTTCTATTTATTAAGCTTTTATTTGAGAAATTCTGATCTGGTAGTACCAATATCTGAATAACACTCGAATAAGTTACTAAATATGATTGATAATACAGCTAATTAGGGTTCAAAATAATATGCAGTCGACCCAATTTCTCAGGAAAATTGATACTTACAAATCAATCAGCAGTTCTATCTAGAGTCCACATAATTATTAATGCAAATAATACAATTTTTTTTTGTAGCATGTACCTAAGTTAAATCAATGCAGCTGATCCCCCATTTGCTCAAATTGCTGAGATTTTTTTACTAACAAATCGTACGATTTTAATATTTTTCTGGATTTGGGTAGATTTAATCTATGTATTTAAATAAAATATAAAAGTATTATATAATTCTATCGATTTGTATTCTTAAAAATCCCAACCATTTATGCAAAGGGGGTCAGCTAATTGCTGTATTTGACTGTACGTATTATAATAGGTATAGTATGTAGATACGTAGTGAATTATTATAGGTAGGTACTTAAATAAAATATACACAACAAATTATTAAAAAAATATCAACCCTATCTTTACTATCTTTATTTTTACTAAGAACCCATTTTTTTAATTTTACAATAAAAGGTTATATTTTTAAATTCAATGAAATTCACATTTAATTCATCTTCACTAGATGCGGAACCATCGTCTTCTGAATTTCGTACAAAATCAATATCAACTATATTTGAAGGTACGGAACTCTGTTAAACTGGATCTGTTCGGACTTGACTCAGCGTATGACTAAGCTTGTTCTCGTACATATTTGATTCGTTTGTGCATTCGTATTTGTCTCTAAAACTGTATTATTCAACTTCATATACTCTTTAATATATTTACGACGAATTCCTCCAGTTCTTCTCCTAGATTTCCATGATTTACTTTCCATTTTTATTAAACTGTTCACAACAAACTTGCGGTACAACAATACGCAACGACACAACAATGATTTAAAACGTCCCTTATTCAATTACTACCCAGAAAAACTTTGTATAACTTGTTAAAAATTGATACTTTTACAAGTAATTGCGGAATAAGAATACATCATTCAGCTTCCATCTGTGTTAGTTGGCTATAAACTATGACTTTATTTCCATTATACCGAAATAAGCTGTATAAAGAACCCAGAAAACACTTTTATACAGTAGCTGAATAATTAATGAAATGTGGAACCTTATGTGACTTATAGACAAAATAAAAGTGGTTATTCAAAATCAAGCTTTTTAATAGAAATTAACTACACCAATATTTAGAAGACAGGTGGTTAGGACACTATTTTACAGTATTTAGTGGTTTCATAAGCAATAAACTGAGTAAAGTTTGTATAATGGTATTAGTTAACTACGTTTATTCAGCTACTTGTACTATTATACAGATAAATGCTGTCCCAAGCACTCTTTTTCAAATAAAAGTCATCTGTAATGCTTTAGGCTTAATAACATCTGTGTTATACGCGGTATATAAGTCATTATTAAGCTTTAAGAAAAATAGTCAACTTAACACAACTTTTACTAAGCTTAAAGAATTATAAAGGCCGAAAGAGAATATTATTCAGAATTTGGCTGTTTCAATAGCCATTTACTCACACATTATGTAGCTTATAGCTGTAAACATTTGCGAATTGCTATTACTCAAACTTTATTCAGCATGTCTGTGTTACTTGGGATGGCGGTTCATTAATACTAATTAAAAATTTAATCAATTTTAAGGAAAGAAAAGATATTATTAGGCTATCGGTTGAACACACTATTGAATTGTCCTGTGTTGAGCTTGATAGGCATGTTATAGTTTGCGTATACAGACCTCCTAGTTACCAGAATCTATCTGTGTTTGATTCTGTAATGGAAGATGTGTTAAAAAAAGTTAGTTCTAGTAGTAAATCGATCATCGTATGTGGTGATTTTAACATAAACTTATTAGAAAATAATTCAAATAGTATTAGACTATTAAGCCTGTTTAGTTCATTTAATTTGTCAAATGTGTTTGTAGAACCAACAAGAGTGACAGCTTCTTCTGCCACTTGTATTGATAATATATTTTGTAACTGTGATTATTTACATAAAGAAATTGTAAATAAACTGCCATCTGATCACAGTGGACAAACGATAACGTTTTGCGCCTACATACCTTTACAAAAAATTCAAATAAGGGTTAGGCCAATAACATGCAAAAATTTAGAGAAATTTAATAATTCCATAACTAATATGTTATGTGTTCAGAATTTTAATAATAACTGTGACCCAAATGAGATTTATGGCGAGTTTTTTACATTATTAGAGACGCAATTTAAAAACACCTTTCCCATTAAGACTAAAAGTATTAGTACAAAATTCTTATTCAGTGATTGGGCGACTCCAGGTATTCGTAAAAGCAGGGCGAAGTTATTTGAACTCTATGGCCTAAAGCAATATGTAATTAATTCTAGCTTTCATCAGTATGTTGCGAAATACTCAAAAACTTTTAAAAGCGTGTGCAAAATAGCTAAATCTCTTTATATTAGCAATAAAATAAAAACAGCAGATGATAAGATTAAAACTACCTGGCAAATAATAAATAATGAAACTGGTCGGAAGAAACAGCGTCATACTAAATTTAATTTAGAAACTTCACGTGGGACTGTAAACTCAGATAAAGAAGTAGCTCAAGAATTTGAAAACTTTTTTGCTAATATTCCTCTAAAAACAACAGAATCTTTAAATTCTTCACCCGCGCTTTCTGTTGCCCTACTTAGAAATAATGTAAAGGCATGCCCTTTGGAGTTTAGATTTCAACATACGAATCCCCAAGCTGTTATAAGAACTTTTAAAGATCTTAAAATTAAATCAACAGAAGATCTTTGGGGAATGTCTGTAAAAGTCTGTACATCTATAATAGAAACTATTGCGCCGTATTTGGCTTTCATATTCAATACAAGCTTAGATCAGGGAATCTTTCCGGATCTTATGAAATACAGTAAAGTAGTACCATTATTCAAATCCGGTGAAAGTACTCAACTTAACAATTATAGACCTGTGTCAATCCTGCCAGTACTCAGTAAGGTGTTTGAGAAGTTAATACTCAGTCAAATGTTATATCACTTTAATAAAAATTCCATCTTCCATGAACAACAGTATGGTTTCACCAAAGGGCGTTGTACAACTGACGCCGGTGTCTCCTTAATAAAAAACATTTTTAATGCCTGGGAGGAAGCACATGATGCCATTGGAATCTCTTGCGACCTCTCAAAGGCGTTCGACTGCGTAGACCATGAAACACTTTTATTGAAACTGGAACATTATGGGATTAAGAATACATCTCTTGATTTACTAAGATCATACCTGAAAAATAGGCCGGTTAAAGTTCAGGTAAACGGCGTAAACTCATTAGGGTCTGAAATGACAATGGGCGTTCCGCAAGGTTCGATATTGGGTCCATTCCTCTTCTTAGCTTACATAAATGATTTGCCGCAATTACTCCAAAATCAACCTAAGATGGTGTTATTTGCAGATGATACATCATTAATTCATTAATACATCAAAATCATGACGACGTAAATAACTCAATTCTTCAGGTCCAAAATTGGTTCACGGTAAATAATTTGGTACTAAATGAAAAGAAAACCAAATGTATTAGATTTACTTTACCAAATGTTAGAAGTAGTGCATGTGACCTCGTATTGAATGGAGAAAAACTGGCTTTTATTAATCAAACGGTTTTCTTAGGAATCACGCTAGACGAGAAGCTACAATGGGGACCACATATAACATCTCTTGCAGGGCGGCTAAGCTCAGCAGCTTTTGCTGTTAGGAAGATTAGACAGTTAACGGATATCGAAACCGCTCGCTTGGTCTATTTTAGTTACTTTCACAGCATCATGTCGTATGGCATTTTATTGTGGGGTCGGGCTGCTGACATTGAATCCATTTTTATTTTACAGAAGAGAGCCGTCAGAGCCATTTATAATCTACCTCGTCGTGAATCTCTTAGGGAATTATTTAAAAAGATTAATATTATGACAGTGCCTTGTCAATACATTTATGAAAATATTATGTATGTAAGAAAAAATATACATCTTTTTCATAAAATAAGCGATAGACACAATTTTAATACTAGAAATAAAGACAAAATAGCGCAACCATTTTTTAGATTATCCAAGGTGCACACATCTTTTATGGGGTACTGTGTGAAATGTTACAATAAAATACCTATTGATATTTTAAAACTAAATGAAAGTAAATTTAAAAAATATGTTAAAAGAACACTTTGCAAACAAGCATATTACAAATTGGAGGATTATATTCAGGATAATAATGCTTGGAAACATGCTGGTCCTGATCCATAGGGCAGTTTAAAGTCTTGACAAAAATTAATCAACTGGCTGCTAAAAATTTAATAATAATTATGATTTGTATTGGTCATAATTTTTTATTGTTTTTTTTTTACTAAGACTTATTCTACCTTTGGTGATGTTATGGCTCACACACTGATTTGATGTCTTTTTTTTTTTTTAATGTTAGAAAAGATAGTTTACGGTCACATTAATGTAAACGTGTGAGCACTGTGTATCTACAAAAAATAATTTAGCTTCCATTTCTAATCTTTGTAGCATTTGGTACGTATTGTAGTACTTTACATGACTTTTATTTTAGGTACATCGTCTTCACATTCGTATAAATAGAATTAATGTACCCACTATTTATTGTAAACCATACCTATATATATTTTTTAAAAGAGTAAGTATGGAGTTTCTTGCCCGTTCTTCTCCATACGAAACTACCTTTTGGAATGGGCAACTAGATTCAATTAATGACGTTCAAAAGTGCCTTTTAATGGTCTAATTGAAATAAATGATTTGACTTTGACTTTGACTTTGATTAGGTTACCAAGTTTTGACAAAAAAAAAAGATAGTGACGTGGTGTAAGAATGAACGAAATTGAATGAACTTAAATAATGTACTTAACTTGGTATTAAACCATTCTTATCATTCGTTCTTTACGCAAAATCGTTCACTAACCCAACACTATTAGTTGTAGTATGGTAACATTATTTTTCTTTGAACTGTCAAGTTACTGAATAGAATTAAAAGTCGAAATATAATCCTAACTCATAATTATGATAAATGCAAAACTAAGTTTGTTTGTTTGTTACCTTCCCATGCCAAAATCACTGGACCGATATTCTTGAAATTTTGCATAAACATTGTCAGGTGTACAGAAACGGACATAGGGTACCTTTCATTTCGAAAAAAAGTACTGTTCCCGAGAGAAATCACAATAACATTCTTATGAACATGTCTTATAATTCATGATCGCCGCGGGCACACATTACGATCGTGTTGTACAGCATTATTTGTATGGAACAGCTGATTTTTATTCATGATTTTAGAGTTAGTCCCATAGTGAAAGCTGTTTATAATCATGAGTATAATGACCCCTTTTCAGGTTTTTGGTAATTTTTCAATAATAATAATAATAATAAATCATTTTATTATCAGGCAGCTAAGGCCCATAGAAAAAATACACAAAATAATCTTGTAAAAATAAAAATGACCCTGTATACAAATTTTCTATGTGTCGTGGGGCTCTCACCTGCATCTGCGCGTCGATGGCGAGCAGGTCGTTCTGCTGCGTGTCGTGCGCGCGTCGCGCTGCGGTGGCGGCGCGCAGGTCGCGCGGGGGGAGGGGCGCGTGCAGCGCGGCGCGCGCGTCGTGTGCGCGCGACAGCAGCTCGCCCACGTCGCGGTGGAAGCGGTGGATCTCGCCCGCCGCGTGCAAGCGAGACGCGCGGGACTCCATCTGCTCTACTAGGCGTTGCCACCATTCTCTATTCATAAAAAAAAACAACTTTAATGCTTGTTTGTTATATCTTCCGCATAAATATATACAGGGTGGAAAAATCAATGTACCCTGGCCACTTTAAATCCTTAGTAAATTATTATCTACACTAATATTATAAAGAGGAAAACTTTGTATTTTTGTTTGTTTGTAATGGATAAACTCAAAAACTACTGGACCGATTTTAAACATTCTTTCACCATTAGAAAGCTACATTATCTGCGAGTAACATAGGCTATATTTACCTTTAGAAAAAATAAGGATCGCGAAAACAGACATACACGCGGGCGGAGCTTCGGGCGACCGCGTGTAAAAAATGTTTTTAAAAACAAGCATTAATTTAAAATTATTACAATATTAAGTATCGGAAAAGATAATTAGAATAGAAGAAACAGACCATGTTGGGTGACCGGCTGTCAAGCCCACAACTATAATAATTTATAGTTAATAATAATATAATCATCTGCCTAGCCTTTTCCCAACTATGGTCGGCTTCCAGTCTAACCGGATGCAGCTGAATACCAGTATTTTACATGGAGCGACTGCCTATCTGACCTCCACAACCCAGTAACTGGGTAATACGATACCCCTTGGTAAGACTGCTTGTCAGATTTTCGGGCTTCTGACGACCTGTAACGTCTGTCACAGATCCACGTATGACAGCCGGGACCGGACGAACGGCTTAACGTGCTTTCCGAGGCGCGGAGGAGTCTCGGTGTGTAAAGATGGTCATCCATCCACGGACCAACCCCGGCAAGCGTAGCTTAACCTGACGAATCGACCCGTGCGGCTGTTATTACTTAGCCACTAGCTCCTCTTATAGTTAATAATAATATACAAAGTTTAAAGATATACGCGTTTCAATCTAATTAGATTGATTATAACCCGATACCTCGGTCACATACTCTAGTGACCACAGTACTCACCCGAGAGCCTCCTGCCTCTTCTCGATATCTCCAATATAAGGACTTTCAGTAGCTAGCAGCTTCTTGGCTAGCTCCTCGCACTGGTTGAACCGCTCAGCTCCGCTTTCGACGCGATGACGAAGCTCGTCGAATTTTGAGCGAAGGATCTAAGGATAAAAAAAAAACAGCGTGTAAAGTTTCTCATCCTCCGCTGAAAAGGGAGGATCCTCCGGCCCGACGGTTGTTGTCGGGATTTTGTATATACGATAATGTAGCGGAGAACTTTGATAGCGCGATGTAGGTGAGTGTCCTATCAAGGTAATATTATAATTGGGTAGTTGACACTATTAATAAATAATTCCAAGACATAACTTCTTAAAAAAACGCTTTATTTTAGCCCTGAAAACCCGATTGATTTTCAATTTACTGCAAAATTAGATTTTTTGTGGCTTTGAAATCAGTAAATAGTTAGACAATTGAGTTGCCAAATAAGTGACGTCACAACGTGCTATTACCATACAAAATCTATGAAAGAATCGCGTTTTGACAGGTCATAAAAAGTACGTCAACTGATGGTGGTGTCAACTAGCCTATTCTATTGGCTTATATGAGCACATAATTTCGAAGGCACACTGACTTCTAAGATATACGTTAATCCTAGTTTAGAAGTCAGGGTCTTTTTTGCTCTGGCCCACTTAGCCATGGTCCTAAAATAGACAATTTGTGTATTTTTTTAAAAATAAAGATGATTATTATTATTCTCATTTATTCATTGTACATACATATAAATTACATTTTTAAATATTAATATAAAAATACAAACATTTAAAAATATAATAAATAGTAGCCCACCGGTGGCGGAAACTTATTATTATTATTTAGACATTGTCAGTTGTAGACGTTGTAGTTCACATGCTGTGCAATAGATGTCATCACAGGTACAATGTAACAAATCGTGCACGTTTAAAGAGGTAATTGATGAGGAATTATCGAACTTATTTACACATACATATACTCACGCCTTTTTCCCATGGGGGTAGGCAGAAACCACAGAACGCCACCTGCTACGATCCTTACATACTCCTTTCGCCTCGTCCACGTTCATACATCTCGTCATACAAGCACGCCGGTTACGAGTACTGCGCACCTGACCTTTCTAAAGAACCTCTCCAATAAGGTCAGTGTAGGTCTTCCTAGGGCGACCCCTCCCTGCGTTGCCACTCACCTCTGCCATATAAATACCTTTTGTTAATCGTCTTTCACTCATCCTCTCAACATGACCGAACCATCTAAGCATACCCTTTTCTATCTTCGACCTTATTTCTCATGCTTTTAAAGCTTAATGTACATACCAGCAGATGTTCATAGTCCTGGCCGTAGTCTTCACTGGAAGCGGCAGCATATTGTTCTTGTATCCAGCTCTCAAGCTCTGCACTCTCTGCTAGGTACTCGTGTCTGTGGAAAAGTTTATAAGTTAAGTAGAGATAAACTACTGTTAGCCGACAAGTGACGTCACATCCGTCGAAAGGAGGGGACGGCAGATGGCGGCCGCCGCACGCCTATACACTATGTAACAAAACCCTGTCAGATCAGTGTTGCCGTTGATCAGTTTTTATGTTTTATTTTAATTTAATTACTTCTTCTTTCTTCTTTTTTTTTTTCACTGGGGAAAAATAATAATCTCAAATCCATTAAATGGTTACGTATATGTGTACGCAGTACGATGCCGAATAATACCCTTAAGGATCGGACAGGGTTTTTGTTACAGGCTGTATAAGCCGCTGCACGCTCATTTTGAGACAACATTTTCGTGGAGTGAACTTGAGATGAGGAACCTCTGCCCGTTTGGAAAGCCAATTTTGCTTTTATTAACTTTGTTTTGTAATGTTTTGTAATAATTTATTAGAAGTACGTTTAACTTTTGTATTTTCTTTTTGTGAATTTCAAATAATAAACCGTTATTTTCGGTCGTCGTCCTTTTTTTTTATACTTATTTAGTTCTATTGTGCTAAAACTACTATAACATGACTCTCCCCTCCATATTACTATTTCAATAACAATAAGTAATTAATGACGCCGCTAGTCAAGCAACAATGACGCTGTTTTGTTTTTGTTTCGAGAGCCGTCTCAGTACGCACACATGCGTTGTGAGTCCTGTAAATACTTTTACAAATACTTTCAAACGTTTTGAATTGTGGAAGGGCGCGCCATGTTATAGTAGTTCATCTCTATCAATCAATCTGCCTAGCCTTTTTCCAATTATGTTGTGGTCGGCTTCCAGTCTAACCGAATGCAGCTGAATACCAGTATTTTACATGGAGCGACTGCCTATCTGACCTCCACAACCCAGTAACTGGGTAATACGATACCCCTTTGTAAGACTGGTTGTCAGACTTTCGAGCTTCTGACGATCTGAAACGTCTGTCAAAGATTTACGTATGACAGCCGGGACCAACGGCTTAACGTGCTTTCTGAGGCACGGAGGAGTTGCAGTTTGTAAAGATGGTCACCCATCCTCGGATTAACCTCGGCAAGCGTAGCTTAACCTAATAGATCGACCCGTGCGGCTGTTATTACTAAGCCAAGAGCACCTCGCCCTGATATATCATACCTGCAGACGCTCTCAACCAGCGCCTTCTGCCGCTGCGCCACCAGTCGCTGCAGGCGCGCCAGGCTATCGCCCAGCAGCGCGTGTCTCGCCAGCAGGGCTTCGCCCTCCGGGTGCCCGCTGTTGGCCATTGAAGTGGCCACGTGGCCCATCTCCGCTATTATAGCCGCGTACGTGTCCAGTTCTAGCTCAACAGCCTGTGTGGGGATAAAAAAAATGTGTATCATTTTTTTAATGTTTTTTTTGTTCGTTAATCATTTATTTCAATCTAATGTAGAATAAACCTTTCTCTTGAATCGCTGTATCAATTGATGAAAACCGCATTAAAATCCGTTGCGCAGTTTAAAATGAAGTTAAATCTATAATTTAAACTAAGCAATAGTTGTTTAATACTTAAGTAGAGATGTTTTATGCAAACTGTAATGTAATAATGCATAATTTCTCGTTATAAAAAAAAAGACAAATTCTCAAAAAAGAAAACGCTTTATTTAAGCCTTAAAAACCCGAATATTCAATTAAATGTTAAAAAACAGATTTTTAACTTTTTTTGAAATCAATAACAAGCTACTATAATTAAAAAAATAAAAAACACGACTGCAACAAAAATTGCGCATTGTTGTACTTTGTTTACTCGTCAGTTTTTTTTACGACGTTTTTTATTTACAGTTTTATATATTTTTTAAATCTACTTGTCAAATTCTAGACGATAAACATAGACACGACCAGATTCATTAAAAAAAATAATTGAGGCTGGTATTAATTTACTTTTTAAAGTGACCACACTGCTTTCTTTTTATTTTAAACTAGCCTATGTTACTTGGAACGATGCAAGGATTGTAACGATACCCCATACATCTAAATCGGTTCAGGCGTTTAAAAGTTATGGTGGAATAAAGAAACTCACATACATACATACATACATACATACATTAACCCTGAACACATAACACTCCTTTTTTTGGGGCAGTCGTGTAAATACATACATTAACCCTGAACACATAACACTCCTTTTTTTGGGGCAGTCGTGTAAATAGTTCGTCAATTGAGTTGGCAAATAAGTGACGTCACAGTTCGACATTGCCATACAAAATCTATGGGAGAATCGCGTTTTGACAGCTCATATAAAGTACGTCAATTGATTGCTGATGTCTTCTACCCTATACAATAGGGTAGATGACACCACCAATCAACTGACGTACTTTTCCTAACCTGTCAAAACGCTATTCTCCCATAGATTTTGTATGGTGTAAATAACTATGACGTCACTTTTGAGTAGACTCCATTGACTATAACTATTTATAAATTAGAAAGCAATAAAAACTCAAAACAGACAGTTAATTGAAAATGAATTGGGTTATCAGGGCTAAAATAAAGTGTTTCTTTAGAGAAGTTATGTCTTGGTATTATTGGTTAGTGATGTCATCTACCCTATTCAATCCTTACCTTATGCCTCGTCAACAAATGCGTAGCTCTATGTCTGTCCTTCGCCAGATCAGCGTGGGCAAGCGCAGCCGCTTTATCATTGAGCCAGGCGTCGACTTCCAGCGCGTCGTGCATAAACTGTTGCGCTTTAAGCGCTGCCTCCAGCTTAGCGCCGCGACTTTCAGCGGCTTCGGACACTGACGTGTAGCCGGCTTCGAGTTCCTCGCAGAGAGCTTCGATCTGGGGGGAAAAAGGGGGAATATTAATAAAATAATAATAAATAATAAATAAATATCTTGGGACAACTCACACACGGCCATCTGATCCCAAGCTAAGCAGAGCTTGTGTTATGTTAACCAGACAACTGATATACATACTTATATAATTTATAAATACATACATATTATAGATAAATTACACCCAGACACAGAACCAACAATTATGCTCATCACACAAAGTTTGTCCTGGGTGGGAATCGAACCCACTACCTCCGGCTTTGCAGTCAGGGTCACTAACCACTAGACCAACGAGGCAGTCAAACTAACTAATAACTAACTTAGTAGTAGACTGTCTCGTTGGTGTAGTGGTCGAAGGGCGACTGCCGAGCGTGGAGTCCTTGGTTCGATTCTCAGGTCGGGCAAAGTGTTATTGGAGTTTCCCCATCAAGAATTTCTCAGTAGCAGCCTCGGAGTCTGAATTTGTGTCCGGTTGATGGCAATAGGCTCGCCCCCTATTACATGGGACTTAAACATAACTGGCGAAATGTGGGTGTACTAATGTGTAGATCTCTGCCTACCCTTAGGGGAATACAGGAGTGATGCCTATTGCCATCAACCGACCACAAATCCAGTCTTCGAGGCTGCTACTGAGAAATTCCTGATCGAAAAACCCAATAACACTTTGGTCCGACCTGGGCATCGAACCCAAAACCTTACGATCAGCAGTCGCGCTTTGCGACCACTAGACCAACGAGGCAATCAATATCCGTCCGTTATATCTCTCTCCCTCTATCTCTTACCTTCTCCCTCTGCGGATGTCCATCTTCTACCAGCGAGTTTCCGTGCGCTATCACCCTCTCTATCAGGGGCCTCCTCCCCACCAGTTCAGCCTTCAACTTCCCGTGCTTCTTCTGTGCTGACTGGGCGGCGTGGAGGTCTGTCGGCATGACCTCGGAGGCTGCGGCTGCAGACCTCTCTGATAGCCAATCTAGCTCTCCTGCTACTTCCGTTGCGAATTTGTGGAGTCTGTAAAAAAAAAATTAGTCAGTCATATGTGACTGTGTGCGATTTAGACTTTCACTTTTAACTTTGACTGTCGACTTTGAGTCAGAATCGAAAGTCAAAGTGAAAATCGAAAGTCAGAGTCAAAAGTCAAGGTCAAAGTAAGCCCAAGAGTAGTCAAAGTCAAAGTCAAAGTCAAAACATTTATTTCAATTAGACCATTTACAGGCACTTTTGAATTGTCAAGGAGTCTGTCAGTTAGTCCGAAAAATGAAGCTAGTTGCTCGTTCCAAAACGGAGGTAGGCCTCTATGGAGAAGAACGAGCAAGAAACTCCACGGCACTCTTTTAAATTAGGTTTTTACAAAATCCTGGTTACATTATTCTTGTTGATTCTACATGTGATCACAATGAAGATGAATATAAAACAGTAGTTAAAAATAATAAAAATAAAGATGTAAGCCATAGCAGTTAAGAGATGACCAATCCCAACTGACAGCACCCGTTCACGAGCATGACGCATGCATCAGCACCACCTAGCTCAACCATTATGGAGGGAGCCAAATGATCCAACACATGCGCCACCATCAGCGAGACATTTGAGTGAGCATGACAAGCTCTCAACTGCCATGCTCATTGTCAAAACACATAGTAACTCAAAAATAAAACGCTCCATGGTACTCACATTTACAAAAATTGAAATAAATGATATTAAATTATACAATACTAACACTCTCGGTGTACTTCTTGGTTATGTGACTGAGGTAAGTAACAAAGAAAAGTAATCGTACTGATAACGGTACAAGTTATTCAGGTCAACAAAAAAAAGGGTAAGAAACATCATTCTCTAAAAAAAAACAAAAAACAATCCTATTTAGTGAGCCCGAGTGGCTGTGGAGCAGGACTAGCATTTAGCCAAGCATTTTTGTCCGTGATATAATCATCTAACTTATAATATGCTTGACTACATAATGTGCGTTTAATGCATGTTTTAAATTTTCTCTCATTTAGTTGGAGAATATCCAGTGGTATTTTATTATAGCATTTTACACAGTACCCCATAAAAGAAGTTTTTACTTTTGACAATCTGAAACTTGGTTGATCTAATTTGTTCCTATTTCTAGTATTAAAATTATGTCTATCACTAATTTTCTTAAAAAGATGAATGTTTTTCCGAACATGCATAATGTTTTCATATATATATTGACAAGGTACCGTCATGATGTTAATTTTCTTAAACAATTCCCTTAGAGTATCTCGACTGCCAAGATTATAGATGGCTCTGACGGCCCTCTTTTGCAGGATAAAGATAGAATTTATATCTGCAGCCCGTCCCCAAAGCAAAATACCGTAAGACATGATGCTATGAAAGTAACTAAAATAGACTAGTCTCGCGGTATCCACGTCTGTTAATTGTCGGATTTTTCTGACAGCGTAAGCGGCTGAACTTAACCGCCCTGCAAGAGATGTTAAGTGGGGACCCCACTGCAGCTTAGAATCGAGCGTAATCCCCAAGAAAACTGTCTTTTCGACGAACTCTAGTATGTCCTTATTCAATATAACGTTAAGTTCACTACTTCTAACATTTGGTAAAGTGAATCTTATGCATTTCGTTTTTTTCTCATTTAACACTAAATTATTAATAGTAAACCAATTGTGAACCTTAAGCATGGCGTTATTTACGTCGTCAAGGTGTTGCGCTCGTCTATCTACTCTAAAAATGAGTGAAGTATCATCGGCAAATAACACCATTTGTGGTTGGTTTTCTAGTAAATGAGGTAAATCATTTATATAAACTAAAAAGAGGAACGGACCTAGTATTGAACCCTGCGGAACCCCCATCTTTACTTTTAAGCCTGATGAATTTACACCATTTATTTGAACTTGCTGTAGTCTATCATTCAAATACGATTTTACCAAGCTAAGTGCTAGATCACCGAGGCCGTAATGCTCAAGCTTTAGGAGCAGTGTTTCGTGATTCACGCAATCGAACGCTTTAGAGAGGTCGCAAAAGATGCCAATGGCATCCTGTGAGTCCTCCCAAGCATTAAATATATGCTTAATTAAAGTAACACCGGCGTCAGTAGTACAACGCCCTCTGGTGAAACCATACTGTTGATCGTGTAGGATGTTGTTACAGTTAAAATGATGGAGCATTTGATTGAGCATCACTTTTTCAAACACTTTGCTGAAAACCGGCAAAACCGAAACAGGTCTATAATTATTAGTGTCCTTGCTATCTCCGGATTTGAAGAGCGGTATAACTTTGCTGTACTTCATTAAATCCGGAAATATCCCTTGGTCTACGCACAAATTAAATATTAAGGCTAAATAGGGTGCTATTGTCTCAATAATAGATTTACAAACATTAGTAGACATGCCCCACAGATCTTCGGTAGCTTTGATCTTAAGTTGTTTAAAAGCCTTTATAACGACTACAGGGTTAATATGTTTAAATTTAAATTCCTTAGGGAAGGCAGAAACATTCACTCTTAGTAAGTCAACAGCAAGTGAGGGTGAGGAATCTAAGATTTCAGTAGTTTTAATTGGAATATCTGTAAAGAATTCTGCAAATTCTTGAGCAACATCAATATTACTGCTTATGACACCTTGGGAAGTCTCCAGAGTGTAGTCAGTATTGTGTCTCTTGTTCCTATTTGTTTCATTATTGATGATCTTCCAAACAGTTTTTATTTTATTTTCAGCTGATTTAACTTTGTTGCTAATGTACAAGGCTTTAGCTGCTTTACACGTATTTTTAAAAATTTTTGAGTAAGTAGCAACATGCTTATTAAAGGATTCAGTATTTATATAAGGCTTAAGGCCATACAGCTCAAAAAGTCTTTCCCTGCTTCTTCTGATACCTTTAGTCGCCCAGTCACTAAATAAAAACTTAGGGCAAAAAGTTTTAGATTGTTTCTTAAAAATATTATTAAATTCTGTATGCACCATTGAAAAGAATTCTTCATACAAAATATTACCATTATTCATATTAAAACCCTGGACACATAACTTACTAATTAAAATGCTATTAAATTTATTTAAATTACCAGATGTTATAGGTCTTGATTGTATCTGCACTTTTTGTAGTGGTGTGCTGCACTCAAAAGTGACGGTTATTCCGCTGTGATCCGAAGGAAGATAATTTACTATACCTTTATCTAAGTAGTCGCAGCAACAAAAAACATTATCAATACATGTAGCAGTAGTCAAAGTTATTCGTGTTGGTTCTAGGAACACATTTGACAAATTGAATGATTTAAAGAGACTTAATAATCTACTGCTATTTGAATTATTTTCTAAAATATTAATATTAAAATCACCACAGATTATTACTGATTTATTACCGGTAGCAAGTTTAGTCAACACATCTTCCATTATAGTCTCAAATATAGAATAATTCTGATAATTTGGGGGTCTATATACGCACACTATTACATGCTTATCTAGCTCAACACTGGACAATTCAATAATATGTTCAATTGATAGTTCAACTATGTCTTTACGTGGCTTAGATTTTATACTATTTTTAATTAAGATTAGTGAACCACCACGCAGCATGGATTTGCGGTTAAAACAACTGCCAACACTATAGTTCTCAAAGTTAATTAACATTTCATAATCTTTTAACCAATGTTCAGTTAAACAAATAATGTCGAACATTGTCTTTTCTAAAAAAAGTTCAATTTCTAATTGTTTGGAAGAAAAACCTTGAATATTCTGATGGAACAATTTTAAAGAATGATGTGTGACCCTTTTTTTACAATTTAATAAGTGATTGCTAGAAGATACCTTGTTGTTAATAAATTTAACTATATTTTTATTAGTATCTTCTGTTGTCTTACTGTAGTGGGTGTGTTTACAAACATATAACTCACATACACAGACCCGGAACAACTATTTGTATGTCATACAAATTAGTTTGTGGTGGTTGAAATTTGAAGCAATTTAAAAAAAAAATACTAATAATGCACAAAATACATAAAATACAATGTAATGTATAAAGTACTCATGATGACTCGGTCATGTTGAGAGGATGAGTGAAAGACGATTAACAAACGGTATTTATATAGCAGAGGTGAGTGGCAACGCAGGGAGGGGTCGCCCTAGGAAGACCTACGCTGACCTTATTGGTGAGGTTCTTCAGAAAGGTCAAGTGCGCAGTACTCGTAACCGGCGTGCTTGTATGACGAGATGTATGAACGTGGACGAGGCGAAAGGAGTATGTAAGGATCGTAGCAGGTGGCGTTCTGTGGTTTCTGCCTACCCCGATGGGAAAAAGGCGTGAGTTTTTGTGTATGTGTTAAATACTTACTGCAAGCTACTCTCCAGCGCCTGCCTCCTCTTAGCCGCGGGCGGCTGCAGAGCCCTTACAGCCTGCAGTAAAGCTGCAGAGTCCCTCTCAATGGCCGCCGCGTCGAAGTGCCCTCCTGACACCAGATCCGCGCCCTGATCCGAGAGGGAAGTCGCCTTCGTCTCCCAAAGGGATAACTCTTGTTCCAAAGCCTGATTGAAGAAAAAAAAATATGTTAGACTACATAACATAATATAACATAATTATCAATGTGAATTTTTCAATTCATATCTACAGTCAACAAAAGAGATAGGTTGATTAGGTGGTCATCAGAAATAGTTGAAGTTTTCTTAGAAACCGATCCATGTTTTTTTTTAATGTAATTTAATTTAAAAAATAAATAATAAACAATTCATTAATTCAATCGTAAATATCCATCGGTTCCTAAGAAAACTTCAACTATATCTGACGACCATGGATGCCTATTTCTTTTGTTGACTGTACTAGCTTTATCTTGGAAATATCTGTGAAGAAACCATCGTGAGGAAACCTGGACTTAAAATGTATAAGTCTGAAATAAAATACTGGTATTCAGCTGCATCCGGTTAGACTGAAAGCCGACCCCAACATAATTGGGAAAAGGCTAGGCTGATAAATGACAAGATAAAAAGGTGACGGCTTGCGGGCGGCCAGCTGGCTCGCAACTAACAGTTGGATTTTTCGAGACACCACAAAAACTTTATTATTTCGTCATAAATATTATAATATTGTTAAGAATTTTAATCTTTATGTAATCGAAATATCCCTGAATAGATACACAAATTATGGATAACTATTTCGTACATCCATACCTGCGCAAGCTCCCCATTACTGACGCTTGTCAAGTCTCATATTAAACGTTACTTACTTGATGTTGATTGAGTAGTCTCTTGCAGCTTCTTAGATCTGTACCAATCTCCTCACTCTTGAGCTGTCTCTCCAAGTCAATGAGACGGGCTTTTGCATCTTCAACAGATCTGTACAAAAAGGAAACTAATTAACTTAAGATATTACCAGTGGGAACTTTTGGAGTGTGGGGTAATTTTAATACGGGGAAATATTTCGACTGTTGGGTAATTTTAGAAAATGACAATATTTTTACTGTGGGGTGATTCTTACGAATAAATATTTAGTCAAATAGAATAATAGAATATAATAGAATATTTAATATTATATTTATTATTTGAATATTCAATTATATAATAGATATAATAGAATATTTAGTCTGTGAGGTTATAGAGAGAGACCAATGACAATATTTTTATTGTCGAGTAATTCCAACGAAAGAGAATGAGTACAGGGTAATTCTAATGAACGATAAAATTTACAATGACAGGTAAATCTTACGAATGTTCGTATTTAGACTGTGAGATTGTTGTAACGAATGAGAGTAAGTCGCCTGTGAGTTAATTCTATTGAATAAGGATATTTTTGGTTTTCAGCTGCATCTTGTTAAACTAGAAGCCCACCCCAACGTCGAGAAAAGGCTAGGCAGATTGATTGATTGAGGATATTACTAGTGTGAGGTAACAAATGAGAATATATTGACTGTGGATTTATTGTAACAAATACGAATATTTAGAGTATGGGGTAATTTTGTAGAAAAACAACCTGTTACAAACAAAATTTATCTCTTTACATTAGTAAAAGTACAAATCATCCATGTCCCTCACCTCCTATGTTTCCTCTGCTGCGCCGCTTGCCTCAGCTTGCTGCCCTTGTCCCTGGAGGCGGCCACCAGCTCCTCCCACGCGGTCTGCAGCCCCGACAGGTGCTCAGACACCTCCGCCGACCGAGACGGGTCTGACTTCTGGAGGGATTGGCCGATCTGAGGAGAGAGTTGTAATGATATATTTACATAACAAAACATCACGCCTGTAATCCCCGAAGGGTTAGGCAGAGCTGTAGCCATTAGTACACCCACACTTTGCCAGTTAGTTGTTTTTTTTTTGCCCACTGCTGGGCAAAGGTCCCCACACCCTTCCACTCTTCCTTAAGCATTGCATTCTCTGGTCAACCTTCCAAAACGTGTCTAACTGATGACGCTAGCTTTTTGTGTTTTTTATACCATTTTTTTTATTTCACGATCATTATTTTATTAGATTACTAGCATTTGCACGCGACTTAATCCGCGTAAATATCAGACCCCCGTTTCATCCCCTTAGGGGGTGAATTTTGGAAAATCTTTTCTTAGCGGACATCTGCTACCTCTCTGCCACATCTTTATATGTCAAGGAGTTTTCAATATTTCGTGATGAGTGAGCGAGGGAGCTAGTGACCTTTCGCTTTTATACACCATTACATTTTGATCGTTTTAATCCCGTGGAGGGGTGATAGGGTGCATGAAACACTATCAAATTGTGTGTAGATAAAATTAAGAAATTAAATTACTTTTTCTTTTCAAAATTTGGAATCATTGAATTTGTTTACACGAATATCAGCTGAGCGAGTCAATAACCTAGGTCGATCGAGCGTAGGTACCTACGCTAGCGTAGTAGTCAGATAACTAATACGCTACTACTGGTTTCATGCACCATGCGAGTATTACATTATCACTTTCTATTTTTTTATTTTAGAGATATCATGCAAAATTAGTCACTAATGAATAGTACTTGGTAAGTTAAACCACCTGTCCACGGGATTAAAACGATCAAAAAGTAACGGTGTATATTTAGAAGATAGATAGATTTATATTTATAGATAACTTACACTTTCAACATTCCGCAGTTGCTTCTCGTTAGCTTGAAGCTCCCTCTCGAACGCCTCATGCTTCTGCAGTTTACGTTCCAAGTTGGCTAGGTCCCTGTCACACACAGATTAAAAACAGTTAGCAAACCATTTGGAACGCAAAAATAATCAACAGATTATTTGATTTAAGGCTAATATTTCATTCAAAAGTCAGATAATTTGTATCCAAAGAATAAATATGACAGTTTGACATATTTCTATAGAAAAGCTGTCAAACCGCCATATTTGTCTGCGAGTTTTCTGACGATTGAAAAATTAGCCTTAAAATGACAGAATATTATTGTATGCCCCACAGCTGCGACAAACTGGGCCTGTCCGGCATGCCCCTCGGTTACCCCCACGACGGAGGAAGGCCATGAGGATTTTCAACGCGAACAAAAACAAAGTATACCATGCGTACGTATTACGGATGTAAAACATGATAAAAAGTTTATTACAAACATACTTATCATCACGCCTATAATCCCCGTAGGGTTAGGCAGAGGTATACATATTAGTACACCCACATTTCGCCAGTTATGTTTAAGTGCCAAATAATAGAGGGCGAGCCTATTGCCTATTAAAGCTATATATTGTGGGATCCATATAGGTTTCTTTTCAACTACTTTGTACAATACCTGTAACTCTGGTCCTTGGCTGTCCGAGTTTTGTCCTGAATCCAGTTCTGCAACTCTTCGGTTGCGGCAACGAACTAAAACAAGAAGAGTAGAGAAATGCAAATTACACATTAACGCAAAATTCCAACTCAATCGAACACCGGGAAGTGAGTCAAATTTAACTTGTAAGATTTGAGCCACAGACACCGGGACAGGTGAAAGTAAATTAAAGCTTGTTAAAAGTGTTTGTTTATAATTTTATAAACGGACACTTCAATTGTATTTATTTGTATGTATAGATTAGTTTCTGCTCGCCACTTCGCGTAGAAGTCCAAAATGGTTCTAATAGGATATAATTAGGATTTAATTGATTTTTTGCGTTATTACAGAAAATTTGAAGTATATTGGGCCAAGGAATCACGTTGTCTCATACTAACTTTGCCCCTCCTTTTTAACCCCCTAAAGCGCAGGCCACACCGCCAGCTAGCGGGCGGGCGGGCTAGGCGGGCGAACATCGTTTCACCTCTTTACATACTTCGGTTCACACCGCGAGCTACCGACTAACCAACGAGCTAAGCTAACGAAATATCCGTCGCTCGTCTGTCCGTAGTTTTCGGTGTGAACCCCATAGTTTAGCTCGCCAATATTTCGCGTAGTTTGTATAGTTTCCTTCGTTCGCTTCGCCCGCCCGCTTAGCCCGCCCGCCCGCTAGCTGGCGGTGTGGCCTGCGCTTTAGGCAGGGGTCACCAAATGGCGGACCGCGGTCCGCATCCGGACCGCCGACCCATGCTGTGCGGACCGCGAGCACACAGCAACTTGCACTAGAGTACGTAATTTAATAAAATGTATCCCCCGGATTGTTGCAGTGTGTCATTTTTCTCATTGATATAAAAAAAAATACCTTTGTTATTTCCGTAATTACATTTGTTTAATAAATATTTTTTTCTATAAAATGTTGTGCGGACCGCGAAGGTGATTTCATTTCTTAAAACGGACCCCGAGCAGAACTGATTGGCGACCCCTGCCCTAAGGGGTAGGATTTCGGAAAATCCTTTCTTATCGGATGCCTACGTCATACAAAGAACACACCCTCCAAGTTTCAGGTCTCTACGATCAGCGGTTTAGGCTGTGCGTTGATCCGTCAGTCAGTCAGGACAAAGCATTTTATATGTATAGATAGATGATTAAAAGTTATAATAGTAAAGAATTATTCCTCGTTCCTTACCTGTTGATGCGCCAGACTAGCTAATAGCGCGCGGCGTCGCTCCGCGGCCAGGTGACGCACGTTGTCGCGACGCTGTAGCACCGCTGTGCGACGGGCTGCGATACTTATGAAAAAAAAAAACACAGAATTACCCATCAGTACACCCACATTTCGCCAGTAAGTCCCATGTAATAGCGGGCGAGCCTATTGCCATCAACCGGGCACTAATCCAGTCTCCGAGGCTACTACTGAGAAATTTCTGATGGAAAAACCCAATAACACTTTGCCTGACCTAGGAATCGAACCCAAGACCTCATGCTCAGCAGTCTCGCTTTGCGACCACTAGACCAACAAGGCAGTTATTTTATTCATATAGAAGATTAATATAAACAAGATTTTTCAATCGTAATTCTCAGTTACTGGGTTGTGGAGGCAGTCGCTCCATGTAAAATACTGGTACTCAGCTGCATCGGTTAGACTGGAAGCCGACCCCGACATAGTTGGGAAAAGGCTAGGCAGATTGATTGATAGAAGATCTTAATGTTAATTATCTGATCTTAAGCTAACAATCTCAATGATTTTTTAAGAATTCTTCTTTATCGTGTGGGCAGTAAGGTCTTACGACCCCACACACCCTAGTGTCAGAGTTTCTGAACCGCCTCAAGGGCCTCTGACATGGTTTAAAGTAACTAGCTGACTAGGCCACGCGTTGCTGTGGCTTGAAGTAAGTAAAGATTTGAGGTCAATAATTGAGATAAAAACTATCCTATTTTTAAAATTTGACCAAATACACACAGTAAGCCATATTTCATAAAAAATGGTTGAGTAGTTTAGGAGTCCATCCCGGACAAACAACGTGACGCGTAATTTATATATATTAAGATTATAAAATGGTACTAACTGTTCAGCAGCATAATGTGGTATCTTCTCGAGCGCCTCGGCTCTCTGCACGAACGCGGCGAGGCGCTCGTCCTGCGCCACTAGGCGAGCCTCTAGCTCCTCGTGGCGCTTCACTAGAGCTTCGGCCTCATCGACTGATGACTGTAGGCAAAAAAACAACGGTTTAATTAATTCCATAATATTGTTTTTTTATATGCTGGCGAACCTATACAATAACACATAACGCCTGTAATCTCCGAAGGGTTAGGCAGAGGTGTACCAATTAGTACACCCACATTTCGCCAGTTATGTTTAAGGCGATCAGGGCTGTAGCTAGAGTCGAATTTGAGGTAGGGAAACATTGGTTACAGGTAGGTCGGAAGTAAAAAAAAACGTCATAATTGATCTCCCCTCGAAACACGGGCTCCTAATCAATCACCATATATCTGACATCTTATGATGACTCTGAAACTATGAACAAACAATTTAACTATAATAATTTATATAATTTTTAGTATTTTTAAGGTAGGGCATTGTGATTTCAAGGTAGGGCATTGCCCCACAATGCCCCCCCCTAGCTACGGCCCTGAAGGCGATTAAGGGCGAGACTCCACCAAAGCGGAGACGAGAGAAGATGTCTCGTGATTAACCAATAGCATATTGTATTGTGCTGAAGCTAAGCGCTGAGCTGTCAAATGACGCAAGCTGATTGGTTGTGAGACACATACCGCGCACCGCTGCGGTAGGCGGTGCGCGGTGCCGTGTGTTAATCGCCTTAGTTACATGTAATAGGGGGAGAGCCTATTGCCATCAAACGCACAAATCCAGACTCCGGACTGCTACTGAGAAATTCCTGATGGAAAAACCCAATAACCAGGGAATCGAACCCAAGATTCCTATTTTTTTCTAAAATAATAGTAGTTTCTCCTTCTAACATTAGCTATCTGCCAGTGAAATTCCCATCCAAATCGGTCCAGTCGTTTCTGAGATAAGCCTGAACAAACAGACAGACAATATTTTTTTTTTTCATGTAAGTACCGTGTAAACAATTATTAACCGCTGTTAATTTGACATTAAAAACAGACACATCAATTTTATTTTTGTATATACAGCATGTAACAAAAACCCTGTCCGATCCTTAAGGGTATTATTCGGCATCGTACTGCGTACACATATACGTAACCATTTAATGGATTTGAGATTATTATTTTTCCCCAGTGAAAAAAAAAAGAAGAAAGAAGAAGTAATTAAATTAAAATAAAACATAAAAACTGATCAACGGCAACACTGATATGACAGGGTTTTTGTTACATAGTGTATAGTTAGTAGATGCTAGTGTTCTCACCCCGAATTGCTTGTACTCGAGGTAAGCCTCATGCGCTCCGCTGGACGCGTCGATCTGGTCGCATTCGCGGTTGAAACTCTGCAGCTGTACCAACTGTTTCAAGTACGCGTCCTTTTCTTGCCATTCTGTAAAGAAAACATTATAAAATAAAATATTAGTATTAATTCTGACATCACTGACATCGTTCCGTGCCTTGGAAAGCATTTTAAGCCGTTGGTCCCGGCTGTCATACGTGGATCTTTGACAGTCGTTACGAGTCGTCAGAAGCTTGGAAGTCTGACAACCAGTCTTACCAAGTGGTATCGTATTACCCAGTTACTGGGTATGGAGCGACTGCCTATCTGACCTCCACAAGGTCAGATAGGCAGTCGCTCCATGTAAAATACTAGTACTCAGCTGCATCTGGTTAGACTGGAAGCCGACCCCAACATAGTTGGGAAAAGGCTAGGCAGATGATGATTAGTTTTAATAGGGGATCGGACAGTAATCAGATTAAAATCTAAAATGTACTTAGATAAAATAAGTATACTGTTTTACGATTATTTATCGAATAATAATTTAATATAATTCATTTAAATGTTTTTAAATGAAAAAATAAAATGTTGTTATTTACAATATTTTTAATCTGTACCGAAACAGTGCGTGACGTCATTTGTGGGCAATCATTGACTGCACGGGTACTAACTAACTTAATTCACTCAGTTATTTGCCATAATTTTGTTGAAATTCTAAAAGTTGTTAAAAGATTACTGATAAATTAGGATACGGTGATCAATTTAAAAACTCTCACGTGGTGTTTCTCTAGTTTTTCATAATGGAAATTTTGTTATGACCACAAATGACGTCACGTGGCGTTTTGGCTGGATTTTTAAACAAACAATATTAAGACATGATTTTGAGTACCTAAAAGGCTATAAATAAATAGAATTTTATTTTTCATGAGAATAAGTATCCATAAAGATTAATTTAAAACACTTTTTGAAAATTTGGCCGATACCCTATTGTTGTAAGACGTGCTTTACGTGCTTTCCGAAGCACGGAATAATAATAATATAATTAATTACCTTTGGCGACAGCTTTATGGTCATTCTCCAGACTCTTGATCTTGTCTGCAACGTCTGTGAGCGCCGGGTTGTTAGCAAGCAGCTGCTTACCGAGACCTATGACTTCTTTGAACCTAGGATAGATAATAAACTAATTAAAAATATTTTTTTTTAAAACAAGCTACTTATATTTTTTTTTTACAATATTGAGCATTGAACATTGTATCGTCATCAGAACATTGTATCGTCATCAGAACTAAAGATGTATGCATTTCAGCTCAATCGGATACCAACAAATGGTCGAAAAATGGTTTGAAAGGACAACTTACTTACATACATACATACTTACATACGAACAGTGCAAGCTAAATAAAAGCTTGTAAAAAGTAGCAAAATTAAAATAAATAAATAAAAATCGAATTAAGATAAAAAAAACACTCCATTAGTGGTAATTTAACTTGGTTATCCCTTTTTACAAACAAAACTATCCAACTTTTAACATTAATTACTCTTTTTTTCGATCAAATATCAACTGTACGTAACGCGTGCGCAGCTGATCCGAGCGAGGCCGGTCGATGACCTCTCATATTTTTTTTTTTTGGCAAGTTATTTGTTATCATTAGTACAAATTATGTGTATAAAAAATATCGTACACCAGTAACCCTAGTTTCACATCAAAAGAAAATTAAAAAATATAAATATTTTTTGAATTGTAATTTTTTTTATTAATTAATTTGAATATTGTAACTGATCTCAATACTATTACCTATAAGAATTGCTATTTTTTTCCTTTTCTAAAATTTTATTTTTATTTTTAATCTTAATTTTATGTCAGGAACTCAGGACCATAATTGTATAGTACCCGGCGATAAATATTACACTTCGACTTTTATCGTATTTCGTATTTTATACAAAGAATAAAAAGAATTATCAAAAGAAGCAAATCATAATTGTTTTAACAGCTCCTAATAGATACCGGACTGTTTGTATTTCGTGCGACAGAGATAACGCTCTACGAAGCCGAAATTAGCCGATTGTCTCTTTCCAAAGGTCGATGTGCAATATTTATCGCCGGGTACTGTATTTTAGCTTTAAGCGTATGTAACATCCTTATACACATTATGAATATGAATATGAAATTAGAAAGAAAGCCATACTAACTCGTCATCATGGGCCTTGATATCGTCCATCAGCTCTTGGTGCTGCTTGTGGAGCGCTTCAGCCGTCGCCACGTCCTTAGCGCTTGCTTCTTGAGCCAACTGCTCTCTCACTTTCTGTTGATAACAGATAAGGGGTTAGGGAAAAATATATTTAATATACAACGTGTAACGGAAAGGGTATATACATACCAAGAGCAAGGCTTCTTTGGATGATAACTAACGATATGGCAAGGGTTTTTTAATCCTATCTCTACATGTTCGGAAATTATGATCAACAAAGAACACCGCCTGCAGTAGGCTACTATGCGGTACTAGGCGCGCAGAATTACGGAAGAGATTTTTCGTGATATTAGGCAAGTAACGTGGAAAGTTTTAGACCCACGCAGTGCGGTGACACGTTTGTTATGATTTGAATTTAAAAGAAACATATGAAACCGAAAATTTGGTATCAATTCTTAGAGTATTTTATATTGAGCTGAAACCCTTGCCATATTGTTAGTTATCATCCAAAGAAGCCTTACTCTTTATATTTATACACCCTTTCCGTTACACGTTGTATACATTATTTACAAGCTTAATAACAAAAATAGAAAAAAAACAACCAGAATAAAAAAATAAAAAGAGAAACTAATATAAAATGGCATCAAAAAATTCATACGCATCGCCGTCCACTGGAAATGTACCCAAAAGACTGGCCGCATTGCCACGTTGGATGGCAATGGTTAGCCTGGCCAAGGTAATAACCAGCCCTTGGGTCACGGGAAGTGTCAACCAACCAGGGGTTAGGGATAACATAACATCACGCCTGTAATCCCCGAAGGGTTAGGCAGAGGTGTACCCATTAGTACACTCACATTTCGCCAGTTATGTTCAAGTCCCATGTAACAGGGGGCGAGCCTAACGTCATGTAACATTTTTTACAGACTAAAACGCATCCGTGTTCCTTCTAATGCAGAAGCTGGGCTGGTTCGCTAGTTTATATTTTAATATTATAAAGAGGAAAGATTTGATTGTTTGTTTGTTTGCATAGAATAGACTCCAAAACCACTGAACCGATTTGAAATATTCTTTCACTGTTGGTAAGCTACACTATCTACGGAAGACATTGGCTATATTATATTTTAAAAACAGTTAGGGATCCGTCATAAAAATTACGCGAACGAAGTTGCGGAAAGAGTACTAGTTATTAATACATAAACGTTTCGTTTACATCGTGAGTAAACCTGGACTTATACCAGCCTATTACTGTCTCACTGTGTGTCGTGATGGCCCAGTGGTTAAGGCGCCCGCCTCTCATTCATGAGGTTGTGGATTCAAATCCGGGCAAGTACCAATGTGAATTCTTCAATTCATATGTAATTTCTAAAGTATATCTTGGACATCACTGGCATCGGTGAAGGAAAACATCGTGAGGAAACCTGGACTTACTGTTCCATTCAAACCATGTCAGAGGCCCTTGAGGCGGTTTAGAAACTCTGACACTAGAGTGTGTGGGGTCGTAAGACCTTACTGCCCACACGATAAAGAAAGAAAGATGTCCTTTACCTGCATCCAGTGCGTCAACGTGGTGGAACTTCTGCCAAAGATCTGGTGTCCTACAGCAGACTCCAGCCGACTCCTTCTCTCCGCTGCTTGAGCTTGACACCTCTCCCACATCTGCTGGATCTCCTTCTGACGACCTTCCACGTTGCCTCGCTCGTTAGGGTACTGAGATTTCACCCTGGGATAAACAGACAAATAATTAACTTTTATGGACTTGAAGTGGTTACATAGCATAACATGACGCCTGTAATCCCCGAAGGGTTAGGCAGAGGTGTACCCCACATTTCGCCAGTTATGTTCAAGTCCCATGTAATAGGGGGCGAGCCTATTGCCATCAACCGGGCACAAATCAAGACTCCGAGGCTGCTACTGAGAACTTCCTGATGGAAAAACCCAATAACACTTTGCCCGACTTGGGAATCGAACCCAAGACCTCATGCTCAGCAGTCGCGCTTTGCGACCACTAGACCAACGAGGCAAACTGATTAATTCTGTCTGATTAATTAGCTTCTATCTACATATTTATTTTTCAAAATATATTTTATACTTTTCTTACTTTTCCATTTCATATCGCTCGATAAGGCTGCGTGGAATGACAAAAGAAGTAAGTAAATACACTAGTGCTTTCTGGGTACCGAAATGCACTTCATTCTTAAGGCTGGGCGCAAACGTCCGGTTTCCGGATCAGGTTTCCGAATCAGGAGGCGTGTATGTACATACACACACATGCATAAATTACACATACATTCATTTTACATGTGTTTGTAATTTATGTACACACATCAAAAGTGTCTAGGGATCAAAGATGTATTATTACCAATACATCTTTGATCCCTAGACACTTTTGATGTGTATATGTATGTGTATGTAAATACACGCCTCCTGATTCGGAAACCTGATCCGGAAACCGGACGTTTGCGCCCAGCCTAAATTAATTCAAACCTTAATGCGCTTGTAGCGACACCTATCGCACAGCATGTGGACTACAACTGACAATGTCTACATCGCGCAATCAAAGTTTGCCGCGACATTAGCATATATACAAAATCTCGACTACAACCGTCGGGCAGTAGCCCGCCAGACACAACACCCGTCTGGTCGGAGGATCCTGTCTTTTCAACGGAAGATGAGAAAATTTACACTCTCATACATTCCATTAGTTCATTTTATCATTCATTCAATGATTTATTTATTCATTCATTGATTGAAACACTCATTCAATTATTTATTCGTTCATCCCTTAAATCATTCATTCAATTATGCCTTAAATCATTCATTAATTTCCTGATTCCATACAACATTCAAGAATTCAGTCACACATTCCATAAATTATTAAATCATTCATTCACTCATTGCTTAAATCATTCAATCATTCATTCACTCATTAACCCCCTAATTAGTTCAATACTCACGAGTCTGCCAGCAAGCTGATTGTGTTAACTTTCTCCCTGACAGGCTCTAGCTCTCTCTCCAGCTGTGCATGTCTCCTCTGCAGTGCTCTGACGGTCCGAAGGTCTGATGCTGGGGCGGAACTGGCGGCCAGCTGGTTCTCCTTCTCCGCCATCCAGTCAAGAGCCTCGTCGCAGGTCCGGCTGAAGAGTTCCACGCTGTGGGAGAGAAGGAATGGGTGGTTGTTAGTTTTAATACAGAAAAAGTAATTTAAAAAAATATATTTAAAAACCAGTTTTAATTTAAAATGATTACAAAAATAAGTATTGGACATTGTATTGTCATCAGAACTAAAGGTGTATGCAAAATTTCAGCTCAATCGGATACCAACAAATGGTCGAAAAATGTTTTGCAAGTTTTGAAAGGACAACTTACTTACATACGTACATTGCAAGTTAAATAAAAGCTTGTAAAAAGAAAAGGCTTGTAGATCTAACTAACGACCCGCCTCGAGAAGGAAATAATGAATTTTTGGTTTAACTAGCGACCCGCCCCGGCATTGCACGGGTGCAATGCAGATACATAAATCCGGGACGTCCACACTACCATCTTTCCGCAACTTCGTGCCGACATAATCGTATTTCATAGACTCACGCCTTTTTCCCATGGGGGTAGGCGGAAACCACAGAACGCCACCTGCTACGATCCTTACATACTCCTTTCGCCTCGTCCACAAAAAGAAAAGGAAAAAGGCGTGACTTTATGTATGTATCTATAATCGTATTCTTCACACAAACTTTGGATCCACGTTTCATCCCCCTAGGGGGTAAATTTTGGAAAATCCTTTCTTAGGGGATGTCTACTAACTATAAACTACCTCTCTGCCAAATTTTATCTTTATATATCAAGCGGTTTTCGATATTTCGCTTTTATATATTTAGATTTAGGTCCACATCACCAAATTAAACAAAACTACTTCCGAACTCCTCAACAATTCAGGGTTATTTACCTGGAAGCGCCTTCCAAACTCTTCTCCTTCTGCTGCTTCAGGCGCAGTAGACGGTCCCACTGCTGGCGTAACTGCTGGCGCCTGGCAGTGGCTTTGGCAGCTTGGCTGTGCTTGGCAGCCACCAACTCTTCAGCAGCCGCGTCGATGTGTTCCAAGCGTTTCGATGCAGCTGATAAGTCAGTGACGAATTTCTGGTGGAAGAATAAATTTTTAATAACATAACTTCACGCCTGTAATCCCCGAAGGGTTAGGCAGAGGTGTACCCATTAGTACACCCACATTTCGCCAGTTATGTTTAGGTCCCAAAGTCAAAACATTTATTTTAATTAGATCAATTACAAGCACTTTTGAATTGTCAAGAAATCGGTCGGAAAGTTGAAGATAGTTGCTCGTTCCAAAACGTAGGTAGGTCTCTATGGAGAAGAACGAGCAAGAAACTCCACGGACACTCTTTTCAATTAGGTTTTTTACAAAATCCTAGTTATAATATTCTTGTTGCTTCTACATGTAAAAACAATGAAGATAAAATAATATAAAACAATAATAAAAATTAAATATTATCTATACTAATATTATAAAGAGGTAACATTTGTTTGTAAGTTTGTATGTAGGGGGTAATCTCTGGATCTACTGAACCGATTTTGAAAATTCTTTCACAAATTGGATTCTACGTTATCACTGAGTGCTATAGGCTATATTTTATTATCAAAAATTAGGGATCCGTAAGAAAATCACGCGAACGAAGTCGCGGGGAGAGTGCTAGTCAAGAATAAAGATATAGCCATGGCAACCGGACAGAAATCCAGACTCCGAGGCTGCTACTGAGAAATTTCTGATGGAAAAACCCAATAACACTTTGCCTGACCTGGAAATCGAACCCAAAACCTCAATTCCTCAGTTCAAAAAATAAAAATCCTTACCTCATATTTTCTCTTAGCGTTCTCGACGCTGTCGTCAGCATCCTCAGATCGCAGCATCTTCTCCTTGTCTTTAATCCACTTGTCAAAGTCATCGCACTCGGCGAAAAAGCTGTACAATTTAATGGCGTCTTCCAGTTGGGCTCGTCTTGCCGCTGAGAGGGTTAGGAGTTCATCTGGGAAGCAATGGGGGGAATTTTGTTAATACACTTTAATATTAGCTTAACCCGCTTGTTAATGGATTATTAACTATACAAATGGGGCTGTTTATTGACTTTTAGTTACTGGAAGAGTTAGTTAATGGTTTATTAAATAGTTAATGACTCATTAACTCTAAAATGAGACTGTAAGTAGCCTTGTAAATACCTTACGAGTATAATCAAAATTCTACAGACTATTAATGATCTATTAAAAGACAAAAATACAGTTAATGACTCACTAAATCCAAGACAGCGATTTTTAGTAGCTGTTTATATACCGTATAAGTATAAATAAGGTACTTCAATCAGTTAATAGTACATTAAATGATGAAAACACACTTAATAATTCATTAACTTTTAGTTTTACACCACAAACTAATACAGACGAAGACTTTACACTAGTTAATGACTCATTAACTCAGTATCTATAAGTTAATGACTCATTAACTTTCAGTTTAACACTACAAACAGATACAGACGAAGACTTTCCGCTACTTAATAACCTATTAACCGAGTATCCACCGAGTATACAATACAAGTTAATGAGTCATTAAAAATGTAGCCAATCACAAAACTCACCATAATCCTTTTGTATCTCAGCCATCCTGGTCTCAACGCTGGCAGTTCTCTGCTGCGGCAGTGTGGCTCGGCTCGCTCGCCTTGCAGCTGGCTTGTTGCGTTTGACAGGCACAACCTGCTTTACAAGTACTGTCTTCTTCACTCGTTGTACTGTGCGGACTTTCTCGGGGCGACGTACTTGGACCTGAGAGGAAGGGAAGATGCAATATTAATTGATAATATTTAAAATCCTTACAAAAAGCTCTTTCAAACTCTACCTCACACGATATATTTAATTTTGAATAGTGGTAAGAGCATACACCCCCCCATATGCCCCCTCCCCCTCTTCTTTCAGTCTGTCATCGACTACCTTTACTTGTTAGAGATAAACTACTATAACATGGCGCGCCCTCCATATTACTATTTAAACGTGTGTAGTCGCATCCTTAGGAAAGAGTTTCTATGTAGTTGTAAGTATTCATGTTCAGTAGCAGGCCGGCAGATTTGTTGGACAACTAATCATAAATAGCCGACCGCGCAAGACAACGCACGTGTCATTGTCATAGAGTATGTCAGTGCAGCGCCATACTAATGAGTAATCAATGACGCCGCTAGTCGAGCAACAAATCGCTGATTTATTTTTGTTTCGAGAGCCGTCTCAGTACGCGCGCACACATGCGTTGTGAGTCTTGTAAATAGTTTCACAAATACTTTCAGTCATAAATAAGAAAAAAAGAATTACAATCTCGTTGCCCCTTCCAAAATATAGTTCCGTATGGAGAAAAAACTTAGAGGTGTCAAGGGACATCCGGATGGAACGAAGTTATATGAGAGAGAGAGACAGACAGAGAAACACGCTCACGCCGCACGGCTTACAACTATGGCAAAAAGTGTCGTTACAACTTTTGGTATTAAAAGTGTCGTTACAACTTTTGGTCTTAATTTTTTCCGTCTAGCCCCCTTTCGCAACGCGCGATAAGGATCTTCGTTCCAAAAATGGGCAAGAAACTATATACGTACTCTTTTAAAATCAATGTAGCAAGTAACTTATTAATACTTACAGGCACAACCCTCGGCTCGATCTCCCGGACATAGTTTGCAGGCACGAATCCATCGACACGATCAGCCTTGCGCACTGACCACCAGTCAGGGTTCGTCTTGTTGATCAGGAACATCACCTCTCCCTTCTGCATGGAGATGCCCTGGCCTGTGAAGGCGTAGAGGGCTTTTACCTGTAAAAGAAAATTGGATTATATTTTTTACCCGATTGCGGCGTAACCCAAAGGAGGGTTATGTGTTTGACGTGTATGTATGTCCGTTCATATGTCCGCTCGCAACTACTTAATGGCGTAACTGATTTTGATAAATGGTACGTCATTAGATTCGTCTTGATGGTTTTAAAATTATTTTATTCTTTTTCGATTTTTAACTAAAAAGAGAATTTAAAAAAAAGTCTCACAAAATAAATTGTTAACTGGCATTGGATGGCAATAGGCTCGCTTTCTATTACATGGGACTTAAACATAACTGGCGAAATGTGGGTGTACGGGTGATGTTTACCTGTGAGTCTGTATATATGTTTGTCCGCGATTATCTCGCGTTTGGCTGAACCGATACTACTACTACTAATTTTAATGCGGTTTTCAGAAAAGCTTTTGTTACGTTTCGGACAAGGTTTTAGTATTTTTACCGACTATAAAAAAGAGGTTCTCAGTTTGATCCGTATGTTAGGCGATTAACACACTGCACCGTGCATCGCCGTGGTTGGCGGTGAAGCGAATCTAATGTCGCATTGGCCTCTAAGAAATGTACTTAAGTAGGGCAGGGTGTGCGCGCGGCGAGATACTCCGGCGCCATTGCTGCGTCCAGTACTACGCGCGTGTCCGTGGCGAGTGGAGGTTTTCAGTTCAAAATGGAGCGTGATAACTTTGACACGGAACTTTTTATTGACGAACTTGAGAAAAGGGTAGCTATATTGGGACATGGAATCATCAGATTATTTTAATAGAATCATTAAACGTAGGAACTGAGTAGAAATAGTAGATTTTTTTTGTGTAATATTATAATTCGGATTATATTATAATATACTCCGTCTCATCCCTCATCACATGCGCGCGAGAACGCGCGTGATTTCGCCGCATTTGGACGCAATACAAATCAAAACGCGCGAGTGGACGCGCGCTTAAATCGCGCTTTCTGGACAGGCTCTTATATGTATGTATTACAGGCGTGATGTTTTTTTTTTTTGGGACAAACTCGCCACACTGTTCCCACCCACTGCAACTCCTGAAAGCCAGAATCAACAGTGGAGGCCACCAGAAAAGCGCCGAGGCAATGAAGCTTGACGAGTCCCGGAGAAACGATCAACTGTCTTGGGTCCCGCAACGAAATTAATCAGAAAAGAATAGCGGAGGAGTAAGAAAAAATATAATTTCCACTTCCCTTCAAACAAGCAGGAGACAGAACAGAACTAGGCCAATAGGCACAAAGGGAGAGCGGGAGGGGGGGCGTGATGTTATGTTGTAGGATTATAAACTTACTTGTGGCACGCTCCTCTCCTCAGTAACAGTCCTGTGTTCTAGGCGCTCGACTGGCTCCTCCTCCCACACCTCTGTAGGCACCAGGCGGGACTCATTCACCCACTCCTCCTCCTCTATAGCTGGCGTTGATTCTACTTCTGTCGGAAGCTGGGGGGAGAAGAAAATAAATAATGGTAATATACGCCTCTTGTGGATGAGATTGTTGGTTTGATATCGGGTATCATGGTGATCGCGTCACCAACATGCTTACGTGACCGCATCACAGCGCATCAACCATATGCATGCTAATCAGACCCTGTCATCGACACTCCAAAGTAACCGCGTCATCGACATGTGTGTTACCGACATGATAAACTGACCGACATGTATATGTGACTGCGACACCAATGTATTAATTTGAGCACGCTTATGTGACCGCGTCTTCGACACGTTACAGTGATCGCGTCACCAACATGCTAAGGTAACCGGGTCACCGACATGTTCAAGTGGTCTTTACTGACACGCTATTATCACCGTCATACTCCTATAACTGCGTCACCGACATGTAACCCTGATAGCGTCACCGACATGCCAGCAAGGTTGCGTCACCGACATGCAAATTTCCTTTTTTTTATAATCGCTATCGTACCTGCAAACAAGTGATGCCCGCAGCGTGCAACCTAGCCGCGTGCGCACTGAGCGTGTCGAGCTCCGCGCTGTAGGCCTTGATCTCCTCGTGCGTGGCGCGGTGTCGCGCCAGCAGGGCGCCGGCGGAGGGCGCGTCGCGGCCGCAGTCGTCTGTCGCCACTAGGGGGCGCTTCTCCTTCATCCAGGATTCTGACTCGTTCGCGTCACCGTAGAACTGGGGGGGAAGAGAGAGATAGTTTGAGTTTGTGTTTGATGGCGTTGATTTCAGAGAATTAGGCTTTTAGAGAATCTGCCATTTTGAGAACTAGAAAGAAAATAAAGAAAGTTAAAACGTTTATTCACACGAAAATGACGCACATCTTGTAGTTACTTGCCCTACTTGTATGGGCAGGGCTAGATAGGCCTAATTTTCTCGCGGGTAATGGCGCCGAATTCTGAAATACAGGTTTTGAACCTAGTTCGGCAATGGATGCTGTCTACATATAATTGCCTTATATCTAGCCCATTTACCGATGTAAACTTTGTGATATTGTTTTTGGAAATAAAAATTATTATTATTACATAACATCTGAGATATTTTACATAGTGCCAAGAACTGTAATAAGGCGGGAGTCACGTGCGTATCCTCTTTTTGCCACTAATATCTGTCGTACGAATGCAGGTCAGCGGGCGCCTCTGCACAGAATTGTCAAAACTTATAACAAGTACTTTACAAAAGTTGATATATTTGCCTCAACTCGTTCTGGTTTTTCGAGGGAGTCGAGATCCATTTTGCAAATTAATGAGCCAACTTCAACTAACAATTGTTAAGTGTAGCTGTTATGAATTTGTGTATTATTTTGTTGATAAGTTAATATATTATGTTTACATAATATCTAACGAACTTTAGAATACAACAATTACGTGTCACTGTACATCATTCTGTAATACGTGAAAACGCAGTTGACTATACATTAATATATTGGTTAAGTTTATATAATTAGGTTAAGATGAAATGTATAGTTGTTTGTTTTCCAAATAAATAAATAAATAAACATAAAAAGATAAAAAAAAAAATTGTACATAAAAGCAAAATAAAACAAGTTGATATTAAATCTTAAAACATGAAAACACATTAATAAGAAATACGTATATACACCACTACCGCACGAAGCGGGTGACGCTCAGCATAATGCCGTGTTCCGTGCACGGAGGCACGCAAACCACGGCGCTGGTTTTTAGCGTAAGCCGGCGGCGTGACGCTGTCTCGGACCATAGGCAATACAAGACAATCTCAACTGACAGCGATCGTTCCCGGACATGACGCGTGGATTAAAAGAAGATGGGAGTTGTGTACCTGATGAGCTTCTGCAGCATCAGCGAGCTGCTTCTCTCTGGCAGCTGCCAGTTCTCGCAGCACCTGCCACTGCTTGTTGAGGGAAGTGAGGCGACGCTCGATCTCCGCTGACTTCGGATGCTTGGCGTCGATTAGGCTGTCAACAAAAAAGTAATAAACAATATTGCTTTTTTATTTTCTGTACTAATTATGTTCCTTGACTCGTCCTAATTTATATTAGTAGAACTAGTGTAGATAAACTACTATAGCATGGCGCGCCCCTCCATATTACTATTTCAATGTGTGTAGTCACATCCGTATGAAAGTTTTGTATGTAGTTGTAAGTAATCGTCTTCAGTAGCAGGCCGGCAGATTTGTTGGTCAACTAATCATAACTAGCCGACCGCGCAAGACAACGCACGTGTCATTTTCACAGAGTATGTCAGTGCAGCGCCATACTAGTAATAATGAGTAATCAATGACGCAGCTAGTCGAGCAACAAATCGCTGATTTGTTTTTGTTTCGAGAGCCGTCTCAGTACGCACACATGCGTTGAGTCTTGTAATTACTTTCAAACGTTTTGAATTTGTGGAGGGGCGCGCCATGTTATAGTAATTTTTCTCTGGTATAGGATTCACATACCTCTGTCCCTTGGCTCTGTGTCGCTGCGAGACGTGGTCCCTGGCTCTCAGCTCGTGTAGTAACGCCGTGTGCTTTTGTCGCAGCGCTAGCACAGCGCGGAGCTCCTTAGCCGCGACATCTGTGCGGCATATACGCTGCTTCTCCGTTACCCAACCTGCAATGGAGTATTATGATTAACTTAAAAAATAAAAATTAAAACTAATATCGTTTGCGTCGTGCGCCATATCATACAAGTCCTTATTTTTTAAATAAATGAACTAATTTGATAAACTACCATAACATGGCGCTATCCTCCATATTACTGTTTCAATAATAATGACTAATTAATGACGCCGCTAGTCGAGCAACAAATCGCTGATTTGTTTTTGTTTCGAGAGCCGTCTCCGTACGCACACATGCGTTATGAGTCTTGTAAATGTAAGTAATTTTACAAATACTTTTAAACGTTTTGAATTGTGGAGGGGCGTGCCATGTTATTGTAGTTTATCTTTACACATAAGCAGGATACATAGGTCGGTAGGTAGAAATTCGGACGGGAGGATACTATTATTAGGTACTGGTCAATACATACTTGATGTATGTATATAATATGTACATTATTTTATATGCTGTTAATGTATTTTACTAAACAAATAAATTAGCTTTAATTACCTTCTTCCTCATCATGGTCTTCTAGGAATTGGTACAGGTTCCTTGCGTCTTCCAGCCTCGCCTTGCGGTCTTTTGCGGCGGCTACCAGGCTGGAAAATAAACATGATTAATAATATGGCAAAAAATCAACCTTAGCTTCACTAGTATAACTTTCATTTTCCTGCGACAACTACGCCAATGAACCAGTGCTTTAGCCATAGAAAAATCAACCTTAACTCCTCAATATACCTGTCATAATCCTGCGACAGCTCTATCGTCAGTAATTGCTAACAGCACTGTCTCTGTACGTCACAAATGCATTTGCTACAGAAAAATCAACTTTAACTCCTTAACATACCTATCATAATAGCACTGGCTCAAAGCCTCACAAACACATTTGCTACACAAATATAAACCTTAACTCCACTACATACCCTCTTCTTTTGGCAGATTCCGTGCCTCAAAAATACTTCTGCTACACAAAAATCAACCTTAATTACCCAACATACCTATCATAATCCTGCGACAGCTGGTTCAGCTGCGTGGTCAGCTGTTGTTTAGGACCCTCCGCCCCCTCAGCGCTGGCTCCATGCCTTACAAGTCTTCGGATGCTCTCGTCCAGGGCTCCGAGCTGCAATTCCTGGAGCGCGTGCGCTTGGAGCAGGCGTTCTACGTCCACGAGGTGACGGCCTACTTCTTCAGACTGGAATTGGGCCTGTGGAGAGATATACGAAGTGTAAAAAGACACGAAGTGACACATAATATCACGCCTGTAATCCCCGAAGGGTTAGGCAGAGGTGTACCTATTAGTACACCCACATTTCGCCAGTTAAGTTCAAGTCCCATGTAATAGGGGGCGAGCGTATTGCCATCAACCGGGCACAAATCCAGACTCCGAGGCTGCTACTGAGAAATTCCTGTTGCAAAAACCCAATAATACTTTGCCCGACCTGGGAATCGAACCCAAGACCTCATGCTCAGCAGTCGCGCTTTGCAACCACGATACTAACGCAACGGGGCAGTCAATGTTGGTAGTATAATACGCGCCACGAAACATGAGACTTGACAAGCGTCAGTAATGGGGAGCTTGCGCAGCTATGGATGTACGAAATACACACATCAAAAGTGTCTAGGGATCAATATATTATTATTACCAAATACATCTTGATCCCTAGACACTTTTGATGTGTATAGTTATCCATAATTTGTGTATCTATTCAGGGATATTTCGATGACATTTAGGGTCAGTTCACACCGAGACGCGACGCGACGCGACCCAACGTGAAGATACTGGAAGAGGCCAGTGACTTCGCGCGGCGCCGCGCTGAGCCGCGCGCCGCCGCGATACGCATCGCAACGTCGCCGCTCTTGCACGTCATTCTGTGCGCGCGTACCGGCGATTCACCGCTGCGTCGCGATGCGTCGCTCTACGCCTCGTGATGCCTCGCGGCGTAGAGCGACGCATCGAGACGTAGTGCTGCGTGGTGTAACGTATTCTAAATTCTCACAATGAAATGTGTATCTTTTCGTGTAGAAAATAAAGTTATATTTTGAGTCGCTCTTTTAAAGTGTGCACGCAGCGTCGCGTCGCGTCGCGTCTCGGTGTGAGCTGACGCTTAGATTGTTTTTTTAAGAATCTTAACTAATATTATAAATGCGAAAGTATGTTTGTTTGTTACCATTTCACGCCTAAAACACTGAACCGATCATCCTGAAATTTTGCATATACATTGTCAGGAGTATAGAAACGGACATAGGGTACCTTTCATCCCGAAAAATAGTACTATTCCCGAGGGAAATCACAATAACGGTCTTATGATGATAGATGGCGCCACATGTCGTTAGAATCAAGATCGAATTTTAAATTTAATTTGCGGGCGAAGCCGCTGGCTCCAGCTAGTATTAAAATATTTATTACGAAATAATAAAGTTTGTGGTTTGTCAAGTCTCATCTTTCGTGGTGCTTAAGGACAAGACAAGCTCTTTTATAACGTGCATTTTATGATATCAACCCACCTTCATCTCCGTCAACGTATGTCCCACAGTATCAGCCTCACGCAGCAGCGCCATGAGATGCGCCAGCTTGCCGAGCGAGCTCCTGTGCCGCTCCAGCAGCTCGAGCAGCTCGTTCCAGCGCGTCAGCACGGCGTGCTCTGTGCGCGACACAGCTTCAGCGCCGTGGTAGTTCTCGCGGACCAGCTCCGCTGCCATCGCTGATAGATCTTCGAATCGTTCGGTTCTGTATTGAAGGTAAAATTTTAGAGATTTTTAGGTACCGTACCGCAATAGGAGAAATTTGAACTTTTATGGAAAAAAAAACCGGCCAATTAAGTCAAAGTCAAAGTCAAAAAAATTATTTCAATTAGACCATTTACAGGCACTTTTGAATTGTCAAGGAGTCGGTCAGTTAGTAAGAAAGTTGAAGCTAGTTGCCCGTTCCAAAACGTAGGTAGGCCTCTATGGAGAAGAACGAGCAAGAAACTCCACGGCACTGTTTTCAATTAGGTTTTTACAAAATCCTGGTTACATTATTCTTGTTAATTAAGATTGGGTGTCGCCGCATATGAAGGTTTCTGTGCCACAGAAGGTACAATTTAGGGAGAGAACATCCTCCACCTCACGCCCCAGCCGTCGCGGGAGACGCCTAGGGCGTCGGACGTCGCGAGACGACATCCGGCCGCCGTAGGCGCGGGCTTGCGGACGGCGAGTAATGGGTAGCTCGCCTTCCGATCAAGGACCAGACCCGGGTCGACGGCGCGTTTTGTTTCACGCGCGCCTCTAAGAGCTGTCAGCACAGGGACGGGGCCCCAACAGGGCCAAACGGGGTCGCGGGACGTCTTAACAGGATACCGTGGCCACGGAACGCAAAGGAAACAGGGAGAGGGCAGAAGGAACAGGGTGGTTTTTTTGTCAGTAAAAGCCTGATAGTCCCTTCCGCCCCCCCCCAGGGCGGAAGGACTCATTTGATCATTATTACAATCCTAAAAAGAAGTACTACATAATATTAACGACGATATAATAACTGATTTAAAACTTTAATTTTATTCTGTTTTGTGTTCCTTAAATAAATAAATAATCGTACCTGGCCAGTATATCAGCGGATATAGCCTCGTGCTTCTTGACGGTGGCGTCGACCTGCGCCAGGTTGGAGCCGTAGCGAGGGTCGGACAGCACCTGGATCATCTCCTTCAAATAGCCTTTACGGAGAACTGACTGTGGAGAGAAGATGGGTGGTTAATAAATACATAAAAAATGCACAGAAAGAAAGACATACATACATAAACTCACGCCTTTTTCCCATAGGGGTAGGAAGAAACCACAAAACGCCACCTGCTACGATCCTTACATACTCCTTTCGCCTCATCCACGTTCATACATCTCGTCATACAAGCACGCCGGTTACGAGTACTGCGCACCTGACCTTTCTGAAGAACCTCACCAATAAGGTCAGTGTAGGTCTTCCTAGGGCGACCCCTCCCTGTGTTGCCACTCACCTCTACCATATAAATATCTTTTGTTAATCGTCTTTCACTCATCCTCTCAACATCATATACATCTTCTTGATGCCATTTTGTTATAGTTTTTCTTTTTTTATTATGATTGTTTTTTTATTTTTTTTTGTATTTAAGCTTGTAAATAATGAACCGATGGATGTTAACAAATGTAATTTCATTTAAAAAGTAGATAATAAATAAACAGTTCAATAACTAAGTTAAGTTTCAATTGAAGACATCCATCGGTTTCTAAGAAAACCCCAACTATATCTGACGACCCTGCATACCTATCTACAGTACCCGGCGATAAATATTGCACATCGACCTTCATCGTATTTCGTATTTTATACAAAAATAAAAAGAATTATCAAAAGAAGCAAATCATAATTGTTTTAACAGCTCCTAATAGATAGGTTTAAAGATATTTTATTCTCAAAAAAGACACAAAGTCACTTACATGAGAACAGAGGACCTTATGCTAATTTAATAATAAGTTCGTAACTGCATTAAACATTGTTCACGGGACACCCATCCAATACATTCAGTTTTTGAGAAGGGTATTATTTGCTGTTAGATATTTAGCTAACTGTGTCTTGAATGCATTGAATGAGTGTAAGCTTTTGATACAAGCGGGTATTTTGTTGTACAACTGTGCTCCTTCAAATGTCAATTGTTTTTTGATACGGAGATACCGGACTGTTTGTATTTCGTGCGACAGAGATAACGCTCACGAAGCCGAAATTAGCCGATTGTCTCTTTCCAAAGGTCGATGTGCAATATTTATCGCCGGGTACTGTACTTTGTTGTCTGAAACTAAACTATTATTACTGAAAAAAAAAAACTTTTTAAAGTTAAAAAAAACACTTACTTTAGTATTAAACTTGTAGTTGAGTTGTTCAAGTCTCTGCTGACGTAGTAACTCTGTTCTCAGCGCGATCTCACGCGCATGTTCCGCCTGTCGACAAAATAAAACACATTTCATTCAAAATTCGACCTTATGGCCTAGTCGTTAAGATGCAAGAGGCTATTGGCACTCAAACAATGTAACTTTTCCTATATCATTATGTACTTTGTAAGTTTATCTTGAACATCACTGACATCGGTGAAGGAAAACATCGTGAGGAAACCTGGACTTATACCAGCCCATTACTGTCCCACTCAAACCATGTCAGAGGCCCTTGAGGCGGTTTAGAAATTCTGACACTAGCACCGACTATATATACCTAGTCTAGGTATATATAGTCGTTGCTAGTGACGGCTAGTGAGTCCTAATAACAGACGACCGATGTCTGTCAACACATTAGACATAAAAGTCTTATAACCGTCGTCACTCACCAATACTCACCAAGTTCGTATTAATTTCGACCACTCCTGTGAGCCGTAAACATGCACTGACCTTGAGTTAACCAATCAGAACGCAGTACCCCGTCCCCCTCGTGTACCTAGTACCTCAGCAAGTTGGCAGAATAGTTTTCGTGCGTTAGATCGTGTATTAGGCGTCTATAGGCTGTATGGTCGTTGGACACTAGGATGTGTGGGGTCGTAAGACCTTACTGCCGACACGATAAAGAAAGAAGTGGGGGGAACAACAAGATTCCGTCCGGCTCCGGGAGGCGAAGACCGACGCTACGCTACTGATTCTCAGTCACGCTTGCATTACGAGACCTAAATATGAATAATCACCTGTTCCAGCTGCTGCCATGCTCTTTCCAGGTCCTGAGGCAGCTGACCTTCCAGTGGTGCCCACGCTTCACCTGTAAGACTCTTCTGCATGGTATTGATATCGAAATATAGGGCTTCGATCTCTGAACGCTCCTTGTACCTAGAAAGGGGTGAAGATATGAGTTTAAGCGGTACTTAAAAAAACGTAACATCACGCCGGTAATCCCCGAAGGGTTAGACAGAGATGTGCCCATGAGCACACCAGTCGCCAGTTGTGTTTAAGTCCCATGTAATAGGGGGCGAGCCTATTGCCATCAACCGGGCACAAATCTAGACTCCGAGGCTGCTAGTGTGAACTTCCTGATGCAAATACCCAATAACTCTTTGCCCGACCAGGGAATCGAACCCAGATCTCATGTTCAGCAGTCGCGCTTTGCGACCTGACCAACGAGGAAAGTTTTTTTTTAATAGTGAATTATTGTGAAAGTTCTTCGTAATGACGAGACCCCTTTTCAGGTTTTTGGTAAATTAACAATGTCCCTGTATAAAACATGGCGTTGCTTCCTGTCTTTCCCCCTCTAGAATCTCCGTTTTACCCCTACGGGGGTAATTACCCCCAGGTTAGGAACCACTGTTCTAGGTCAACAAGAAGTCTTCTATAGATTTTGATTCACTAGCGAGCGTCAATATATGCGGCATAAACGACCTTTATTTTTAGATTGCGTTGACTTAAAAGTTTAATTCTTCACTGCTCCAAAGGGTAGCAGACCTGAGTATTTGATATTAATTTCAGCTTGATACCTCCACGCGTTCCTGAGAAAAACTGTCTTGACAGACAGACATACGGACAACAAAGTTATCCTATAAGAGTTCCGGTTTTGCCGACTGAGGTACGGAACCCTAAGAACAAGAAACTATCACGCTGTTCCCTCAACATCCATCCATCATCTATCAAACAACATAACGTACTTAGGTGGTTTCTCCACAGTCCTATACTGTTTAAAAGACAGCAGTAATCGTTGGATGCCGTCCAGAGAGTTAGGGAACTCCCTGCCGTTCAGCTCCTGGATCTTGAGGAGTATCCACTCCAGAAGTACACTGAAGAGCTTGCTGTACTCTCCTTTGCGGTCGTCACAGTCCATCATTTGGCCGATAATCTGTGAAAAAAATTAATGGTTAAAAAACTTTTTTTAGTGTGATGTTACTAACTTTATCGTTTTCTTCTCTTCAAGCCCTTTCATTTGATACCCATATCAAGGGCATTGAGAAAAAATATGTAATCCGCCATCTTGGAGCGGCGGCCATATTTAAATTATTACAATACTGAGTATTGCTCATTGTATTGTCTACAGAACTAAAGGTGTATGCAAAATTTCAGCTCAATCGGATACCAACAAATGGTGGAAAAATGGTTTGCAAATTTTGATAGGACAACTTACATACGGACAGTGCAAGCTAAATAAAAGCTTGTAAAAAGAGAGAGAGAAAGATTATAATGAAAAGTTGTTAGTGTGTTTGTGAGACACGACCACATTTTAAAACGCCACTAGCTTCTGCCCACGACATCGTCCGCGTAGAAGTCGAATATCCCCTAAATAACATTTTACCCCCTTTTTGAACCCTGTTAGGGGATGAATTTCAATCAAATACAAAGCGCATCTTCTATCAGTTCTACAAAATTTAAAGTAGAGTGGACCAAGGAAACACTTTGTCCCATACAAACTTTGGCCCCCCTTTTTCACCCCCTAAAGGGTAGAATTTCAGAAAATCCTTTCTAATCGGATGCCTACGTCATACAAAGAACACGCCCTCCAAGCTTCAGGTCTCTACGATCAGCGGTTAAGGCTGTGCGTTGATCCGTCAGTCAGTCATTCAGGACAAAGTATTTTATACTGGGCGTTAGTGACAGGTTGGCAAAAACTGAAACTGTAGTTTCAGACCACGATTTGTGATTGAAAATCGTTGGAATTTTTCTCCGGAAAATTCTCAAAATTAAAAGAAAACCGAACGAAACTTTAAAAACTATTTAAAGTTTCGTTCGGTACAGCTCTAGCAGAGGACATCGCACCGATGCGGCGACGCCGGGCGGCGCGTGTTATTTGTGCCTAAACCTACATAGCTAAATGTAGGTACCTAGAATTATTTTTGTTGTGTTTACATTGCCGAGTTAAGTTTTTATTGTTTTTTTTCATTAAATTTATGTTTAGAGGCCTGGACTTGGTACTTACATATCAATATATCACGAATCAAGTGAAAAATCGGTCGAAAATTTTGAGAATTTTCCGGAGAAAAATTCCAACGATTTTCAATCACAAATCGTGGTCTGAAACTACAGTTTCAGTTTTTGCCAACCTGTCACTAACGCCCAGTATGTATAGATTTAAGGACGCGTTTGCAAATCTGTCAAAAAAGGCTGTTTTTCGGGAGAGATTTTGCGATAAAATTAAACTAAAGCAAACGTAACTAATGCTTGCAACACATAGATTACTTCTTTATCTCCATACCGTGGATATTTGGCATTGAAATGTTTGTTTTTTAATAACGTAAAAGCGATTTTCGAAAGCCTCTTGTCACAAAATTGACGATTCGAGGCTGAGTTTAGGTACATTTTTTATACTATTATGTACATTATTTTGTTTCCCAAAAATTCCTAAGGGGAGCAGATATAGTCATCTCAAAATGTTGGATAAAATATTTATGAAAATATTATAAATAGTCTCATAAAGAAAGAAAACGTTCCGTCAAATTTTTCACAAATTTTGCTGTAACACATGAATTTTAATGGGTGGCATCAAGGGTTATTTTATAAGGTAACTGTCCAGATTTATTTCATAAAAAATCTGAGAGATCTTTCATTCCGCGCCCGAGCGTGGTTGTGTTGTCTGTTTTGTAAACACGTCCTTAAGTAGTACCTAGATGTACTTACATTAGCGATTCTTCGGCCACTTTTCTGTTCATTCTTCATTCTGGCGAAAGTATGGTAGTAAGAAGCCACATACGTCATCACCGACTTCTCATCTGGACGGCTGGTGTCGACGTCTGGTGGAGAAAAGGGGAAGTTAGTTATTTAGAGTAAGATTTTGGTTAACATTGAATAATGAACCTTATTTTTGGCACTGTAAAGTGTTTAATTACACAGAGGAAGCGTGGTGGAGACGTTTGATATACACGGTTACTTTAGGTCGTTCTTGAACCGAAAGCCATAAACTCGATCATCAAACTCGAAACGATTGGGACCATTTTTTTTTCAAAAATAACCATTAAAAATAAATCAGCTGTTCAGTACATTTATGTTCATCTAACTCGTCAAAGTGTACTGAACAGCTGTTTTTTTTTCATTTTGAATTTAATATTTCTAAATTATTAGATAAATAGATTTTTGCGTTATGAGACAACCTCAAGACGATGCAAAATTACATCTTGAAATTCAAAATGTCGGTTTACCTTCAGCGTCTAGTAGCCGCGGAATGCCGAGGTGCCTGTGCGCCACGTCGAAGGCATGGTTGAGTGTCTCCAGATGCTCGCCAGTTGGTAGCTCTGACCAGCGGAACAGATCGGGCCTGGAAACAGAGCAATTTGGTTAGTATACTTGTGGCGCCATCAAAGTCAAAGTCAAAAGTCAAAGTCAAAAGTCAAAGTCAAAACCTTTATTTCAATTAGACCATTTACAGGCACTTTTGAATTGTCAAGGAGTCGGTCAGTTAGTCAGAAAGTTGAAGCTAGTTGCTCGTTCCAAAACGGAGGTAGGCCTCTATGGAGAAGAACGAGCAAGAAACTTCTCGGACACTCTTTTAAATTAGGTTTTTACAAAATTCTGGTCACAATAAGGTTAAGCTACATTTTCCGAGGCTTAGATTTAGATGGGTTACCTTAACATGATGAGTAAATGCTTCCCAATTCAGTTTAAGAGTAAATATCGACCATTTGAGGTAAAGCATCATCTTCGAGGACTAGATTTGGATGGGTTTCCTCAAGTCGACGCGTTCTTTGAGTAAATATCGACTAATTGAAGTTAAGCAACAATTCCAAGGTCTAGATTTTGATGGGTTACCTGAATCCTTATTTTAAATGCTTCCTAAATCATTTTAAGAGTAACTATCAACAAGTTAAGGTTAAGCAAACATTACCGAGGACTAGATTTGGATGGGTTACCTGAACCCGACAAAAAAACACTTTCTTATTAATTTTTCGATACTTTAAGGTGAAGCAACATTTCCAAGGCCTAGAATAAGATGGGTAGACTTACCTATGTGCGTGTATGAGCGCGTTAAACCCAAGTCCAGAGCGCCAGGAGTCTGTGAAGTTGTGTATATGTACGCCATGATAGCCACTTGTTTTACGTTGACACCACAGCAATAACGCATCCTTAGCCGACTTCTTCTCTGATGATACATTTTCTTCATCCTGAAGAAGAAGGAGAATATAAAGATTATATTTTCTACAATAATAATATGTCGACTGCCTCGTTGGTCTAGTGGTCGCAAAGCGCGACTGCTGAGTATGAGGTCTTGGGTTCGATGCCCAGGTCGGGAAAAGTGTTATTGGGTTTTTACATCAGAAAATTCTCAGTAGCGATAATTAATTGAATAAGCATAAAAATAAAAAATAATCACGCCTGTAATTTACGAAAGGTTAGGCAAAGGTAAACAAAGAGAGGAAAATTAAGGGACGATAATTAATATAAGTCTGAAATCGTCAATCCGCCTTGAGCAAGCGTGGTGATCAATGCTCGTACCTTCTCTGTATGAGAAGTACAGTACAGTGGGACAATATGGCGATTAACACGCGGCACCGCGCACCGAGCGGATCTCATGTCACATTGGCCTCTAAAGCTGCGTCTACGCTAGGAGAGCCGAGCACGAGCGGAGCACGAGCCGAACACAATTCGTCTAGTGTGGACCGACTTACAAGCCTCGAACGAGCGCGCTGCGAGCATTTCGTTCGTGCTCGGCTGCGTTCCGCTTGTTGTCGGTTTTTTGACGAACACAAAGGGATTTGCTTCGCGCTCGAGGACAGTGATCGTTGTAGGTTCGTTGTACGTCCACACTTGACGCCGCGAACGTCGAAGCCAGAACGGCTCCGCTTGTGCTTCGCTCGTGCTCGGTTCGTCTAGCGTAGACCCGCCTTAAGAAATCGGTTGATGCCACACACGTACACCGCCCGACCGCGCGGTCGAGCGATGCAATCCGCTTTGCCGCCATCCGCGGCGGTGCGCGGTGCGTGTGTTAATTGCCTAATAGGTTGGTATTATAAGTACTTACAACATCGATTTCAATCTCCTGGATTTGGAACCTCAAGATGATGGTCCAGATGAGGCCGAGGATCAGGCGAGGGTTGCCATCAACTATGTCTTCAGCGCCTATTGACTCCAGGCGCACCTGCAACATGGAGAGAGATTTATATATTTAATTAAAACAAAATACAGACCATACATGACATGAGCAACACAGCATTAAAGTTCAGGTCGAGACTGCACACTGGGTATCAAATGAAAGGGTTTGTGGTTAGGAATACGAAAAAAATTGTCACGTGACTTAAATCCAACATGGCGGACATCCAAGATGGCTGATTGGCTATTAATATATTACCAAAACTTTTGAATAAATAATAATATTCATAATTCAGCCCATGTGTCTCACTGCAGGGCGAAGGCCTCATCAATGCTCGTGCCTTCTCATACAGAGAAGGCACGCGCATTGATCACCACAAAATCTTATAAAGTTTAAAATAAACCGGTGTTTTGTAATCGTCCTAGGACTAGACTATTAATGAAGAATTGATTTTTATATTATACTACAACATGATTATATGAGGAAGCCTTCTAAGTGCAGTGTTTACCGCGGGCTTCGACGATTATGCAATATACGAGTACTACACATACACAGGTGCATAAAAAGAATATCCCCAAGCAGCTTTATCTAAATCAGCCTTTCCCAAAGTGGGCGATGACGTCCCCTTGTGGGCGCTGCAGGCCTAAAGAGGGGCGGTAAGAGAAAAAATGGAGGCGCTAAAAAATAATTTATTCTGAAAGTGGGCAGTAAACAAAGTAAGTTTGGGAGCCCCTGATCTAAATCGTAAAGCAATTAAAAACACGAAATTAAACTTTTTGTGCCCATGGCCTTTTTATGGGGTTGTCCAAACGGTTGGTTGACACTTCCCGTGACCCAAGGGCTGGACCTTGGTCAGAGGCTAAGCATTGCCATCCAACGTGGCAATGCGGCCAGTCTTTTGGGCACATTTCCAGTGGACGGCGATGCGGATGAATTTTTTGACGGCATTTAGTTTTAGTTTCTTTTTTGTTATTTTAATTTATAATTATGATAGCCAGATTCTTGAGGAATAGTATAGGCTTTATAACATCACGCTATGACCTAAGAGAGCGAAGCAGTAACCGAAGACGTAACTAAACGCGAGTGAAAAAAAAATTAATGGTAAAAAGAACTTTTTAAAAACAAGCTTTTTTTAGTGTGATGTTACTAACTTTACCGTTTTCTACTCTTCAAGCCCTTTCATTTGATACCCATATCAAGGGGATTGAGAAAAAAATATCTAATCCGCCATCTTGGAACGGCGGCCATATTGAAATTATTACAATATTGAGTATTGGACATTGTATTGTCACCAGAACTAAAGGTGTATGCAAAATGTCAGCTCAATCTGATACCAACAGATGGTCGAAAAATGGTTTGCAAATGAAAGGACAACTTACATACGGACAGTGCAAGCTAAATAAAAGCTTGTAATAACACGGAACGGACGTAGTCGCGGGAAGTAGGTAGTCTGTACTAATATTATAAAGCTGCAGTGTTTGTTTGTTTGTTTGAACGCGCTAATCTCTGGAACTACTGGTCCGATTTGAAAAATTCTTTCAGTGTTAGATAGATTAGTTATCGAGGAAGGCTATGGGCTATATACCATCACGCTACGACCTACGGGAGCGGAGCAGTAACCAAAAACGCGGGTGTAACCGCGGCGGACAGCTAGTCATATTATATTGTCCGTCCGTCCAGCAGTTAAATAAGTAGATCTACATTGTCACCACAATGCTTATCTATCGATAAGATAAAGTGATAACGACAACTTATGTAAAACATTGTCTTTTTGCAGCTAATTTATTTGATATTGGTGTCGATTCCCTTGTTTACAAAACTAGACTAATAAATAGAGAATAGGGTAGATGACATCACTAACCAATAATACCAAGACATAACTTCTCTAAAGAAACACTTTATTTTAGCCCTGATAATTCAATTCATTTTCAATTAACTGACTGTTTTGATTTTTTATTGCTTTCTAATTTATAAATAGTTAGTCAATTGAGTCTACTCAAAAGTGACGTCATAGTTATTTACACCATACAAAATCTATGGGAGAATAGCGTTTTGACAGGTTAGAAAAAGTACGTCAGTTGATTGGTGGTGTCATCTACCCTATTGACATCCCTTACTAACATACAGCGAAAGAAAAGGACGGTGACATTTAAAAACTAAGTTAGAAATGTCAAATTAGTTCTACCTTAATCTTTTCCGTATTTTTAATCTATACTGGGCGTTAGTGACAGGTTGGCAAAAACTGAAACTGTAGTTTCAGACCACGATTTGTGATTGAAAATCGTTGGAATTTTTCTCCGGAAAATTCTCAAAATTTTCGACCGATTTTTCACTTGATTCGTGATATATTGATATGTAAGTACCAAGTCCAGGCCTCTAAACATAAATTTATTGAAAAAAACAATAAAAACTTAACTCGGCAATGTAAACACAACAAAAATAATTCTAGGTACCTACATTTAAGCTATGTAGGTTTAGGCACAAATAACACGCGCCGCCCGGCGTCGCCGCATCGGTGCGATGTCCTTTGCTAGAGCTGTACCGAACGAAACTTTAAATATTTTTTGAAGTTTCGTTCGGTTTTCTTTTAATTTTGAGAATTTTCCGGAGAAAAATTCCAACGATTTTCAATCACAAATCGTGGTCTGAAACTACAGTTTCAGTTTTTGCCAACCTGTCACTAACTAGGGTTGCCAACCATACTGTTTTGAACAGTATTATACTGTTTTTCACTAAATTATACTTTTTACTGTTGAACAAAAATAAAGTATACAAAATACTGTTTTCAGCATCAAAATGCAAACATTTTATTAAGTATTGTTTTTATTTAGTCAGAGGGCGCTCACTGCTCAGTGCAGCGCAGCCACAAACAAATCACACTGAGTTTCTGAACGAATCTGTTAATAGTGTCAAATATCCAAGACTGTAACTCACTTCCCGCCACCTCAGGATTTACTAAAAGAGTTTTTTCAGTTATGAATGCTATGTGGCGGGAGTATAGAAATAGACCATCTATTTAATAAAAAATGAGCTCTTCATTTATTTTAATTTCAGTTATAATTGTGATGAGGCGTATGAAGTTTTTAAAAAAGATTGTAAATTAGTAAGTTGTGCATGAAACTCTAAAAAATATGTATTTGAAACACTAAATAAATAAAATACTGTTCATTTTTCTAAAATACTGTTTAATATTCTTAATAGACCCGAATATACTTTATTTCTTGTAAAAAAAGTTGGCAACCCTATCACTAACGCCCAGTATATGTTTTAAGATGTCAACTATAATTGTATGGGATAGTCAGATTGACTAAATTTGACAGCTCTTATTTACATTAAGTAGTCTCTTTCTTGTTTTATTGGACAGAAAAAGATAGAAATAGTCTAATTTTAGTTTAGTTTGTGAACAAGGGACGATTCCCTTGTCCACAAACTAAACTAAAATTAGACTATGTGCGCACCACTAGCACTCTCCACGCGATTTCGTTCGTGTTTTTCTTACGGATCCCTAATTTTCTGGTAATAAAAAAAAAGCTTTTAGCACTCAGCATAACGTAGGTTCCAATTTGTGAAAGAATTTTCAAAATCGGTTCAGTAGATCTGTAGTTCAGTGTCGCGACTGTCAAGGTCGAGTGTCGCGAGTGTCAAGGTCGAGTGTCAAAGACGAGTGTCGTAAGTGTCAAAGTCCAGTGCTACGAGTGTCCAAGTCGAGTGTCGCGAGTGTGATGGTCGTGTGTCAAGAGTGTCAAGGTCGTGTGTCAAGAGTGTTGCGAGTGTCAAAGTCGAGTACCTATCGCGAGTGTCAAAATCGAGTGTCGCGAGTGTCGCGAGTGTCGCAACTGTCAAAGTCTAGTCTCGCGAGTGTCAAGGTCGAGTGTCGCGAGTGTCAGACACGGGTTTCATGGGTGTTGCGAGAATCAGAATCGTGTGTGATATGTAGGATAGATTTAGAACAAAAAAAAAGGATTTATGTGTAAAAAAATAACTTTTACTATGGCTATTTTTGCTAACTATTGTCACTTTAACGTAATTTGAACTCAAATAAAAAGATAAATATTTAAAAACTTCTAAGTAAATAATTTATTTATACGTATTCCTTTCAAAGCACGGAATCCTAGAAATAAACACGATACTCACCTTAGTATGTAAGAAGCTCAAACTTTTATTGACGTTTTCGATTTTGTGCACTCTCATGCGTCCATTGTTGGCTCTGGGCAGGCGCTCTCCGCTGATGATCTCGAGCAGCTTCAGCAGCCGGCGCCCGTCTGCGAGGTCCACGAACAAGTCGTCGACCTCCATCCGAGCCTGGAAAAGGGGGGAGGAAGTTAGTGTTAAAATAGTCTTTACATAATTACTACCTTCTGCTTCTTAGATGGTTCGGTCATGTTGAGAGGATGAGTGAAAGACGATTAACAAAAGGTATTTATATGGCAGAGGTGAGTGGCAACTCTGGGAGGGGACGCCCTAGGAAGACCTACACTGACCTTATTGGTGAGGTTCTTCAGAAAGGTCAGGTGCGGTCGAAACCGGCGTGCTTGTATGACGAGATGTATGAACGTAGATGAGGCGAAAGGAGTGTGTAAGGATCGTAGCAGGTGGCGTTCTGTGGTTTCTGCCTATCCCCATGGGAAAAAGGCGTGAGCTTCTGCCCGCGACTTCGTCCGCGTCAAAGTTGATTTCTTCATACAAACTTTAGACCCCTGTTTCATCCCCTTAGGGGGTGAATTTCGGAAAATCTTTTCTTATCGTATGCCTACGTCATACAAAGAACACACCCTCCAAGTTTCAGGACTCTACGATCTGCGGTTTAGGCTGTTCGTTGATCTGTCGTTAGTCAGGACAAAGCATTTTTTAAGGTGCCTGCCTTTTTAGATGAGGTTGTGGCTTCGGTATCGAGCAAGCACCAATGGGGAGCCACACTCAAAGATAATCGTAGATGGCGCTGCGATCAACTGTACCTTGTTTATTTTCCGTGACAGGAGTGTGGTTGCTATTTTCGCGATTTAAAAGTGATATTTTGATTATAATGTACTCGTTTATGACGATTCCTCAACTTAAAGTAGAGCTTCGAAAAAAAAACGCGTCTACTGCTGGCAAAAAGGCTCAATTGATTGAAAGGTAAACACATAAATTATTTAAGGTTATGATTTGATTCACAGCTTTTTTTTGTTTTCTTGAAGAACTTCGGTAACTTTTCTATTCTTTTTTGTAGGTTGGAATCGTACAATCGGAACCAGAACTTTGGTGCTGACTTTTTTATTTTATTTCTTTTTTTTATTTCGGAAGTAAATGGACTCCCCTATTTTTACAATTTAATGCACTACATTGAGACATTTCTGCTCAAATTATTAAGAATAGGAACGACAAACTTTATTAAAAACAAATATCCATACGATTTGACAGTTGTTACGTCAAAACACGGTACAGTCGATCAATACGCCCTCTTTCGTATAAAAAGTTAGTGTTCCTCCCCATTCAATTCATATCTATCTACTTTCTAAGTTTATTTTGAACATCACTGACTGACAGAAGGAATCTTGAGGAAACCTGTACTTGTCATTAATATAAGTCTGAAATCGCCAATCCGCCTTGAGCAAGCGTGGTAATCAATGCTCATGCCTTCTCTCTATGAGAAGAGGGCTTTGTCCTGTAGTAATAAACAAGTACTTTGCCATGATAGAGTCCACAAAAACATTGAATTTGTGTTCGATAAAAAAACGGCAGCCTTCTTCTTCTTCCTGCCCTTGTCCCATGTTACTATTGGTCGGCGCAACACGTTTTCCTCTTCCACTCTGTCCTGTCAGCCGTCATGCTATCACTGACTCCCCTTTCATTCATATCATTCTTCACATCATCCATCTTTTCTTTGGTCTTCCTCTTGCTCTCCATCCATCCACATTCATAACTCTCCTGGTCACATGCGTTTCCAAAAAAACGGCAGAAATTATTGTAATTACTAGATTATAATTAGAATAGTCTTGTCGGTTTAATTCATTGTGTTTATAAATATCACGATTATTGATAAACGTGAATGATCTCATCTTTATTCAAACTAGATTCTGCTCGCGGCGTCGCCCGCGCAAAAAGTAAGGCCTCTTGTCCACGACACGGTTTATCGCCGTGAAAATCTACGGTTAATTCGCCGCGTATAGGCACGGTCGTCAGTGTTGTATGGATCACTATGAAAGCTTGTAGACGTGCACGGCCAGCGCCACGGCACGGCGCCGCGGCCGTGTGCGCCGTACTGCCCCTCGGCGCGCCGCGTCTACGCACGGCGTGATTTTCACTATTTTTCACCAGTGTTGTATGGCAGTCTATCGGGGTGTGTCGACGGCGCCGGACGTATGCACGAATTCGTGACGGATTACTTAGAAAAAATTGTACTGAGCGGCACCTGGCCGTTGTCTAGACCGGTAGCTTTGCCGTGACATGTATACGCTTGCACGTTTTATTTAGCCGCACGGCAAACGCGCCGTACGGCTAATAAAACGTGTGTGGACAAGAGGCCTTACTCTCAGTAAAACAAGTTGAAGTAAGTTAAGTTACGGCTAAATTCCAATATTTTTTTAAATAAGACATTTCGAAAATGTTCTCAACTAACTTTTTAGACCTAATGTATCCTGTTTATGTGTAGGAGGAAATTTTTTACAAAAATCGGATCATTTTTATTTTTACTGCCTCATTGATCTATTGGTCGTAAAGAGCGACTGCTAAGCATAAGGTCTTGGGTTCAATTCTCAGGTCGGGCAAAGTGTTAGTAGGTTTTTCCATCAGGAATTTCTCAGTAGCAGCCTCGGAGTCTGGATTTGTGCCCGGTTGATGGCAAGCTCGCCCCCTAATACACGGGACTTAAACATAACTGGCGAAATGTGGGTGTACTAATTAGGTACACCTCTGCCTAACCCTTCGAGGATAACAGGCGTGATGTTCTGCATGTTATTTTAAATTAGGAGTTTCTCAGTAGCAGCCCTAAAGCTTTGTGGCCGGTAGATGGAAATAAGCCAAATAAATTATTTTGTATTAATAATCAAACAAAAACAATAACGACAATATTATATAACTATACGTGAGGATTTGTAATTGGCTTTCACGTGACTATTGTTTCCTTTTTTGTTTGTTTTTATTAGCTGTAAGTCCTCCATGTACTTAAATAAATAAATAAATAAATACCAGCCCATTATTTTTCCACTGCAGAGTAATGGCCACTTCTCCTACAAAGAAGACGATTTCAGACTTATATTAATTACATAAGTCTAGCCTTTCTTACGGTGTTTTCCTTCACCGCGATGTCTTAAAAAATAACTGGCGTAAATGTGGGTGCACCTCTGCCTAACCTTTCAGGAATTACACGCGTGATTTTATGTTATTTCGTAAAATAGGGACTTAAAAATGTGTATGAAATGTCGTACGGCGTAAACGCTCCTTGCAATTGATGACTAATCGTTGACACATTATATTTTAATAGAATATTGTGTCATGCAAGTCAGTTGTTTATTATTTACTTTGTACTTATAAGGCTAGTCACGTTTTCGTTACGAGTATAAGTACTATTGTTTAATGTAAGTACAGATAATATTAACCTTCAAAATAATGTTAATTATAATTGACAGCAATCAATTGACGTACTTTTTATGACCTGTCAAAACGCGATTTTTGTATGGCAATATCGAACTGTGACATCACTTATTATTGACTTAGTATTATTGATTTTAAATAAAACATCACGCCTGTAATGCTAGAAGGGTTAATCTATAAAATAAAGAATGTGTTTTGTCTTTTTGTTTTTTTGTTTTTAAACGAGCAAATCCCTGAAACTACCAGTCGCATTGGGAACAATCTTTTTTCTCTCCATACAAACTTTGGACCCCTGTTTCATCCCCTTAGTGGGGTGAATATTGGAAAATCCGTTCTTAGCGGAACGTCTACTAACTATAAACTACCTCCCTGCCAAATTTTATTGTTATACGTCAAACGGTTTCCTATATTTCGTGATGAATGAGTGACCTTTCGCATTTATATTCAAGAAGATAGATTAGATAGTACGGATAGGCTAAATAGCATCACGCTACGACCCACGGGAACGGAGCAGTAACCACAGACGTTACTTAAACACGCGGACGAAATCGCGGGCAAAAGCTATCTATGTAAATAAAAATCAATTGCTGTTCGTTAGTCTCGCTAAAACTCGAGAACGGATTTATCTTATCTTGGTCTTGAAATGTTCCTGGAGGTCTAGGGAAGGTTTAAAAGGTGAGAAAAAAAGGGGTAGGGTAGGGGTAGAGTAAGGTATGGGTAGGGTATCGGTAGGATAGGGGTAGGGGTAGGATACCACGCGAACGAAGTCGTGGCGGGTCAGCTAGTTAATTAATATAAGTTTAAAATCGTCAATCCGCCTTGAGCAAGCGTAGTGAACTAATGATCAATGCTCGTGCCTTCTCTGTATGAGAAGAGGCTTTTGTCCTACAGTGGGGCAATTTATAACAGGCTGATATTATTTCAATTACCTTTTGCAAGAACGAGTTGATCCATTTCGTGAAGGTCTTCTTCTGGATGTGCAACCTTTCCTCCTGGAGCGCCTTTATCCGGCCCTGCTCGAACTTCAGGGCGTCTTCTCTCTGGGTCATATTTGTTCGCTGTTGTACTGCCGTGGCGTAGCCTCCCGGCTCATACTGCTGCCCTGGTACCACAAAAGAACTTGGTTAGAAATATTCAAGGGGAAGGTCGAACTGCCGGGGTCGCGGGACGTCTTAGGGCGCGTTCCCACTATGTAGTGACGATTAATTTGTCATTGGACGACTATAGTCTCTGGCTGTTCCCATTATATCGACTGTTTATCGTCACTGTGTCGTCGAAATATTTTATCGTTGAACGACTGTCGTATCTGGCTGTTCCCATTGGATCGTGACGACATTTTTGCTATACATAATTGCAACAACTATACACGCATTTGCCGCCACGATAAGTCGTGATATTTTTTTACGTTTTACGACTGTCGTGCGAGCCGTTCCGATTGACTTGACAATTGTCGTCACTGCAAAAAATATTGTGGACGACAGTTGATCGTATCGTCCTATATGTGAACTTCTCCATTTAAATACACAAGCCCAGGGCCGTAGCTAGGGGGGGGGGCATTGTGGGGCAATGCCCTACCTTGAAATCACAATGCCCTACCTTAAAAATACCAAAAATAAGATAAATTAATATAAATAAATGGTTTATTCATAGTTTCAGAGTCATCATAAGATGTCAGATATACATTGTGATTGTTTAGGAGCCCGTGTTTCGAGGGCAGATCAATTATGAGTCATGAGATCAATTTTTTTTACTTCCGACCTACCTGTAACCAATGCTGCCCTACCTCAAATTCGACTCTAGCTACAGCCGTGCACAAGCCACGACGCTTTAAGCGACACGATAATCTGTCGTCACGACATAGTGGGAACGCGCCCTTAACAGGATACCGTGGCCCCGGAACGTATAGGGCAACAGAAGGAACAGGGTGGTTTTTTAGTCAGTAAAAGTCTGACATTGTCTCATTTGATGATTTTTACCACGACAAAAAAAGGGCAAAGCCGAAGCTTTGTATACAATTGGGTAGTAAACACCACAGACCAATAATTCCAAGACATAACTTCTCTAAAGAAACACTTTATTTTAGTCCTGAAAATCCCGATTAATTTTCAATTTACTGTATTTTTTTGGGGCTTTAATCAATAAATAGTTAGTCAATTGAGTTGGCAAATAAGTGACGTCACAGTTCGATATTGACATACAAAATCTATGGAATAATCGCGTTTTGACAGGTCATAAAAAGTACGTCAATTGATTGGTAGTGTGAACTACCCTATTGGGTATTTGATGCCAATCAATCTGCCTAGCCTTTTCCCAACTATGTTGTGGTCGGCTTCCAGTCCAAAAAGATGCAGCTGAATACCAGTTTTTTACATGGAGCGACTGCCTATCTGACCTCCACAACCCATGCAGTAACTGGGTAATACGATACCCCTTGGTAAGACTGGTTGTCAGACTTTCGGGCTTCTGACGATCCGTAACGACTGTCAAAGATCCACATAAGACAGCCGGGACCAACGGCTTAATGTGCTTTCCGAGGCACGGAGGAGTCTCGGTGTGTAAAGATGGTCACCTATCCACGGACCAACCCCGGCAAGCGTAGCTTAACCTGATGGATCGACCTGTGTGGCTGTTATTACTTAGCCACGAGCTCCTCCAGGACACAGGAGAAATTCCAAGTGTGGGGCAACATTTTTTAAATAAAACATGTGGACTTAGTCGCGGCTTAAAGCTAGTATACTCACCATATTTTCTGGAAGGTTGATAATCCTGGTAGGAATAAACACTGACGTTACTCAGTTGCCGCTGCATTTTTTTACGCGGCAACACTCAGCACAGAGTTCTCATGAGGTTGGCAACACTGTTCGCCACAGATTAATTACACTTTTTGTTTTATTTTTCTAATGTTGCCTAGCCTAAAATGGATTAATTATGGATTGTGTTAATTATTTTGAATAACTAATTGGATATCTTTGGCCGTTTTCTTTTTAATGATTATATTCGTGACTAAATGCTTTTGTCATATAAAGTTAAAGTAATTGAGGTATTGTAGAATCAATAAGAATATTGTAACCAGGATTTTGTAAAATCCTAATTGAAAAGAGTGTCCGTGGAGTTTCTTGCTCGTTCTTCTCCATAGAGGCCTACCTCCGTTTTGGAACGAGCAACTAGCTTCAGCTTTCTGACTGACTGACCGACTCCTTGACAATTCAAAAGTGCCTGTAAATGGTTCTATTGAAATTAATTCCTTGACTTAAAGTTACCCCATGCCAAATGCCAGGGTTGCGGAATTTGTTCGAAAGAGTCACCGTGTCCCTGGAACGCAAAAGGCATTAGGAGGAACAGGGATGGGTTTGAGTCAGTAAGAGTCTGACACTCCCTTCCGCTCCACCCAGAGCATCGAAAAATAAAAATAAAATTCGAACATCAACTCGCATTCACTCTCACTTCACTTCTTGATTTTATTGGTATATAAAATAATAAAATCAACTCCGCTCCGAAGCGACCAATAGCGATAGCGAAATCAAGGTCAAGCGAAGTGAGAGTGAATGCGAGTTGATGTTCGAATTTTACAGAATCAACGTGCTGAAAAGTCTTTTGATGATTTCCCATTAAAAAAAACTTGAGAGGTGTCAAGGGACACACGAATGGAACGAAGTTATATGAGAGAGAGAGGCAGAGAAACACGCGCACGCCGCACGGCTTACAACTATAGCAAAAAGTGTTATTACAACTTTTGGTATTAATTTTTTCCGTCTAGCCCCCTTTCGCAACGCGCGGTATGGAACTTCGTTCCAAAAAATACCTATGCCCAATACTTCCTCGGAGACAGTAAGAAAAGAGTAGTAAGTATTTCGTATATCACAAAGACTTCGCTACAGTCAAGGTAGTCATTAAACATATCATAACATCACGCCTGTAATCCCCGAAGGGTTAGGCAGAAGTGTACCAATTTCCACCCACATTTTGCCAGTTATGTTTAAGTCCCCAGTAATAGGGGGCGAGCCTATTGCCATCAACCGGGCACAAATACAGACTCCGAGGCTGCTACTGAGAAATTCCTGATGGAAAAACCCCATTGCCCGACCTGGAAATCGAACCCAAGACCTCCTGCTCAGCAGTCGCGCTTTGCGAGACCAACGAGGCGCCCTCGAGGGACTCCACGTCACAAATATACACGGTGTAAGGGACATCCCTCCGAAAACTTACAGGGTGCATTCAGCTCCTTATTTTGAATCGTATTCCACGGGAATTTTCCTCAGGAAAATGTCCATATCTTTTCCCGTTTTTTCAGTTAGTATTCCTTTATTTCAATGTAAAATTACATTATCTGTACACTCCATTTATGTAAATAATACAGCGAAAATCAAAAATCCAGCAATGGATGTTGAAATATGACGTAAAACATAACGTGGCGCGAGAGCGCTTGGCGGGGAGGGCGGCCGAAGGCTCGCTGCGCTTGCCGTTCGCTACGTGCGTTTTGCCACGAAAACGATACATTGCTTATAAGGTATTTAAACAAATCAGGTTTAGTGGATTCCCGTAACGTTCCTGAAATAATTTCATGTACCGGTCATCTTAATATGGTTTGCTGAATTCACCCTGTAAGTTTTCGGTACATCACAAAGACATCGTTACAGTAGATGCAGTCATTAATAGGACGTTAATTCTCATAACCATTGATTTCCGCTCATGACCGCAACGCGTAAAGGTAGAACCACACACAACTGCAAGCACGATAAAACAACATTTTGAGAGTTTTTAACCGACTTTAAAAAAGGAGGTTCTCAATTTGTCGGAATCGTTTTATTTAATGTACAGTAGCGGTCATAAGTGGAGTAGCAATGGTTATAAGAATTAAGCAATAGATTGACATTTTTCAACTTACGACGACGTGTACGAATTCTGAGGTGTTCGTAGGTCAGTACCTACGTGTTAAGTGATTAAAGATTTGTAAAATGATTATGTATTAACACAGTAATCACTTTACACACAGATGTAGGTACGGCCTGTACCGCTTGTCCACAGCAATTCAAACCTTAGCATGCTACTGCACTTATGACCGCTTACTGTACGTTCCCCAATTACTCAAATACGCCTGAACCGATTTGGGAAATTCTTTTTTATTTAGAAAAAGTATTAGAAGCTCACGAAAAAAAATTTTTACAGGTGACCGATATTGACACGGACAAAATCGCGTGCACCACCTAGTTAATCAATAAAAACTGCTACAGCATACTGCTACTCTATCAGCGTTGACCATGAGGATGTCGAACAAAAGCACCACGGTAGCCCAGCACAGTGCTGTGCGCAAGCGCATGACCGTGAACTAGTAACGGTGCAGGTCGCGTGCCATTGACCACTACATCACTTTACGCTAATAATTAGTTGAGGTATTATGAACGAGGAAATGTACTACAAACTGTAAAAGACTTCTTATGTATGTATACAGGGTGTAATATGACATAATATATTTTTCGTACCACTTGTTCAAAAAAGTGACATTCTATGCCACAAAAAGCGAACATAACAATAGTCATTTTTAAACTGTTAAAAACAGGGAAAGAAAGTTGTACTGAATTTCATTCATCCTCTAGGGAGAGAATGTGATTTAAATTTGGAATACTTACCGAAATTTATACTGCACTACATCTGTGTTTACACCATTGAGTTTGTATATAAAGCATTATACATCTTTTTGAAAAAGGAATACGCATTTATTATGCAGTTATGATTAAATAAAATTACGAAAACCGACGAGGCCGTATGAGCTTGATGCGTTTGCTTTTCCGACAAAAAAATATTAGTCTAGGAATTTGCCGCGTTTCTTCAAATACATAAACGTTAAGTTTATTTTAATTTATTTTTATAAATAACTTAATGTTCTGAAATGCATATCTCATATTATTATTGTGTTAATTTTTTCGCAAATGGTACGAAAAGTAGAGTATTTTCCTCGGTGATAAAGCTGTCTTAGTCTTGGGTGAACTTAAATCCCTCGCTACACTCAGGACTCGCCTTAAATCCCTCGCTTCGCTCGTGATTTAAGTTTTTAATACCCTCGCTACGCTCGGGAGTAAACCTCGAGTCCTTCGTTACGCTCGCGATTTAAATCGTCACCCGCGACAGAAGACACTGCTTTATCCCCTTGGTTAATAATCTACTATTTTTACACCCTGTATAGAAGAACGCGTAAAGAAAGAAACCACATAAAAGAAGCAACTGAGCATGAAGTCTTGGGGTCGATTCCCAAGTCGCGCAAAGTGTTATTAGGTTTATCCATCAGGAATTTCTCAGTAGCAGCCTCAGAGTCTGGATGTGTATGTGCCCAGTTGATGGCAACAGGCTCGCCCCCTATTACATGGGACTTAAACATAACTGGCGAAATGTGCGCGCCACGGAAGATGAGACTTGACAAGCGTCAGTAATGGGGTGCTTGCGCAGGTATGGATGTACGAAATAGTTATCCATAATTTGTGTATCTATTCAGGGATATTTCGATGACATTTAGATTAAAATTCTTAACAATATTATAATATTTATTACGAAATAATAAAGTTTGTGTGGTGTGTCAAGTTCAAGTCTCATCTTTCGTGGCGCGTACTGCACTAATGAATACACCTCTGCCTAACCTTTCGGGGATTACAGGCGTGATGATAAGTCACGGGCAAAATGTAGTACCGTATTAAGTAGTTCTCAACTTTTTTTTTAATTTGGATATCGCACAGGCACGCGTTGTTACGGTTCGTTGTCGGTCGCATGGTCTGTGGCCACGCGATACGGCTCGCTTGTCATGTATGATCTGTATGAATACGTTTAGTTTTATTAGTGCTTACTTTATCGCGGGAATTGTGTTCTTTTTTTGAAATTGTTTTTGTTTTTTTTCCCTTTGTTGTGAAACGTTTTTTTTTATTTCAAATACAAATTGAAGGATTTATTACATTTAGACCATTTACAGGCACTTTTGAATTGTCAAGAAGTCGGTCAGTTAGTCAGAAAGTTGAAGCTAGTTGCTCGTTCCAAAACGTAAAACGCTGTTTGTTATATTATTATGACGTAGGTATGTGCTAAGAAAAGATTTTCCAAAATTCACCCCATAAGGGTACGAAACGGGGTTTCAAGGTTTATATAAAGAAACCAGATTTATTTATTTATTTAAACTTTGTGCAACAAAAGTACAATGGCGGACTTAATGCCTTAGGCATTCTCTAACAGTCGACCAAAGGTGGTGAAGAGATAACATGGTAGGTGCAAATTAATGTACGAGCATAAAACAATAAAATTAGAGATTTCAAAAAAATTATGTAGCTTCCTACCTACTCAAAATTAGCCTATAACCTTATATTATAGATCACTAATACTTAATAAACTTTTTTATAAAATCACTAATAATTTTTTTTTTATAAAATCACTAATCTATAATAAAAATGTTTTGCTAAGCGCAAAACTCAAGAACGGCTAGACCGATTTGGCTGATCCTTTTTTGATGTGTTCGTAATTATCAGCACAAGGTTTTTATAAAAATAAAAATGGAAAATACACTGGAAATGTCGTAGAGTATCCGTGCGAAGCCGGGGCGGTTCGCTAGTCAATAATAAAAAACGATTTTTATTCGTGATTGATGCCTATAACCGGCATTTAGGCGCTTTGCACACAGAGCAACTGGCAACTAGCTGGCAACTAGCTGTTTACATATATTTCAATTGGACTGCGCACACATAGCAACTCGAGTGTCGAGTTGCGGCAATCGTCAACAGTTTTCAGTTGCTACAATCGATGACTAAGTTAGTTGCTAATTGCCGCAACTAGCAACTGTTAAATATTATACCGGTTTTTAGTGTTGCCGGTTTCCTCAACCGTCAATCGCAACGCGACGGGCGATTTCACACCCTCAATTCCTCTCCCTGTGCCCGGCAATGCCAGTGTCGCTACGGCAACGGCATACGGCAACTCGGCTGTAAAAGTTGCTCACAGATTGCCATAAAGTTGCGGCAACCGTAAACGTTATAGCAACTATCAACTTTTACAGGAAACTTTTTAAGAGTTGATAGTTGCCTCAACATAAGTTGCTCCGTGTGCAAAGCGCCTTACGGAGACAAAGTCGCGGCAGAAGCTAGTAAACGATATTTTACAGTTACGAATCTGTCATAACAACATTTTATTACATTAACGACTTGCAATAGTTATCTGAGCCGGAGGTCAGTGACCGCGTTGTCAGCGAATATAACAAATATGGAACGGACGACAAACGATATTGTTATGTTTGTTGTGATAAATGCAGTTTTTTTGCATCAATTCAATGCAATGATGCAAGTTTAAATGCGTATGTAGGTCTTTATATTCGTTTGAATGATTTATTATAGGTAGTTTGCTGAGTTTGCTCAATAAAGTATTGAGTATTGAGTTTTGAGCAGAATAGAGTAAAAAAAAAAAAAAAATTTTGTAGTAACAAAAAAAAACGATTTAAACACAAGCTTTTATATAGTATTTATATGGCAGAGGTGAGTGACGCCCTAGGAAGTCCTACACTGACCTTATTGGTGAGGTTCTTCAGAAAGGTCAGGTGCGCAGTACTCGTAACAAGGAGTTTGAAAGGATCGTAGCAGGTGGCGTTCTGTGGTTTCTGCCTACCCCCATAGGAAAAACGCGCGAGTTTATGTTATGCTTTTATTACGATTTTATTCTTATAAACCTCAACGACTGGAATCTAGGAAATTTTCTACAATTCAAATACATAAAGATACGAGTAGAAATGTAACCCATTCAATAAGTATGTTATATTTACCTAAGGTATCGTGTGAGGAGCGGCCGCCTTCCTTATCACTGTGTACCTACTTGTATCTGATAACAATATGAAATAGATATTTATTTGATTTGTGCCCGGTTGATTGCAATAGGCTCGCCCCCTATTACATGGAACTTAAACATAACTGGTGAAATGCGGGTGCACTAAATGGGTACACCTCTGCCTTACCCTTCGGGGATTACAGGCGTGATGTTATGTTATAATTGGGATTGTTAGTTTGTTAATTATTTAAAAAAGTATTAATTATAAGTAAATTAATTTAATAATAATATAATTAATAAATTAATTTAATTATTTAATAAATTATTTGTTACTGCTCCACTCCCTTGGCGTGATGTTATAAAGCCTTATAATATTTCCCATGAATCCATCTATGGCCTAAAGCATACACAAGCGACGTAAGGCAGCAGGCGTGGAACAGGCGTGGCGCAGGCGTGCGCCGCTTCAAAACGATTCAAAAAACGCTTCAAAACGAGCGGCGCAGACACGCCCGTGTCTGCGCCGCGTCGCTTCAGTATAATTCAAAAACGTCGCCTGCATACATTTTGTAATGAAATCGTTTTGAAGCGGCGCACGCCTGCGCCACGCCTGTTCCACGCCTGCTGCCTTACGTCGCTTGTGTATGTTTTAGGCCTATCATGGGTACACAGTTGGGTTCAGTGGTGTAATCGTGAAAAACGTCACAACAGACTTACTTTCACATTTATATATATTAGTCATCATCATCATCTGCTTAGCCTTTTCCCAACTATGTTGGGGTCGGCTTCCAGTCTAACCGGATGCAGCTGAATACCTGTATTTTACATGGAGCGACTGCCTATCTGACCTCCACAACCCAGTAACTGGGTAATGGCTATTAGATTTAGATTTAGATTTATTTGCAAGAAGCATGGTACAGAAAGATCTTAAAGCTAAACAGTGAACTTCACACTTCGCCAAATATAAATGGCATGCAAAAATTTATCATGAGGCGGGTACATACTAGTAAAATACCAATAACATGCGCAGAGTAATTAAACAATGAAATGTCAAAAACACAAGAAATAAAAACTGATATACTAGTAGAAAAAATTAATATTAACATAGTAGTCAAGTTATTATAAAAGTCAAGTTTACAAAGTATACAACAAAACAATATTCATAATATTAGTAATAGGAATAAAGTCCTAGAGACGCTAATCACCAAAAGAATCAATAAAAAGCATCTCTAATTTCAAACTACTAGCGCATATAGCTGCTCTTGCGCAACCCTAATGCAAAATTAACACTAAAATGCTAATAACACTAGCGCCAAACACTTAGTAAGCACCTAAGCATAGGAAAGTCAAGATCGACTTGTAAAAGTGCTATGCCGTCTGAATACTTAGTAATACATGCATTTATGTAAACATGGAGAAAGTAATGTGAATGGATGAGAGAATTGTATTGTCAAGTTGAAAACTGGGTGTTACTGCTCTTTATTAGCTTCTGACCGACACTTCGGCCGCGTAAAAAACAGCAGTTTACGTTGATCAGTCAGTCACAAAATTTGAAACAGAGTTGCCCAACTATCGATAGTTTCCCTATCGATAGGTGACCTCGAAAACTAGTAACAATATCGATAGTGCTATTGATAGTACCGATACTATCGATAGTATCGATACTATCGATAGCACAAATTAACTAATACTATTGATTGGAAGCAATAGTATCGATAGTATCGATACTATCGAAGACCAGCATATGTTTCGATAGTATCGATACTATTGCCTCCAAATCCTCCAATCAATAGTATTAGTTAATTTGTGCTATCGATAGTATCGATACTATCGATAATATCGATACTATCGATAATATCGATACTATCAAGACACTATTGATAATTTCGATACTATCGATAGACTATTGATATGACGTCAACTATCGATAGACTATCGATAGTTTAGCGATAGTTGACTATTGATAGGCAACACTAATTTGAAGTTGATTGGAGCAAAGACTGATCCATGCGTCATGCTCGTGAACGAGTGCTGTCAGTTGGGATTGGTCATCTCTTAACAGCCATGGCTTACATCTTTATTTTTATTATTTTTTACTACTGTTTTATATTTATCTTCATTGTTTTCACATGTAGAATCAACAAGAATAACGTAACCAGGATTTTGTAAAAACCTAATTTAAAAGAGTGCCGTAGAGTTTCTTGCTCGTTCTTCTCCATAGAGGCCTCCGTTTTGGAACGAGCAACTAGCTTCAACTTTCTGACTAACTGACCGACTCCTTGACAATTCAAAAGTGCCTGTAAATGATCTAATTGAAATAAATGTTTTGACTAGCTAGTTGCTCGTTTAATAACGGAGGTAGGCCTCTATGGAGAAGAACGAGCAAGAAAACACATAACTTCATAACTCTATTTAAGGAACTATTTGTCTAGTAATTTCTGAGAAAAACTACTACACATGACATGACGAATAATATCATGTGTTATTTCTTTTAGTCATCACTTCATAATGCTGATTACGTCACCAAAGCAAAGGTCAGTCGTCAATGAGAGCTGTTGTGTAGCTGTATCCGTTCACAGTTCCATAGTTTGATAGCCTATCGTCATTTTGTTGCTAGCATAGACCGAGTACCGACATGGTTATCTATTTTTTGGTATACATCCCGTGTATACGGGATTGTCACCGTATTTTACTGACAAATCATTTATTTCAATAAGGCCATTATGAAATAGCCCAGGAAAATTAGGGTTTCATCTCGGAATGAGAGATATATTATAAAGCTGCAGTGTTTGTTTGTTTGTTTGTTTGTTTGTTTGTTTGAACGCGCTAATCTCTGGAACTACTGGTCCGATTTGAAAAATTCTTTCAGTGTTAGATAGATTAGTTGTCTAGGAAGGCTATAGGCTATATACCATCACGCTACGACCTACGGGAGCGGAGCAGTAACCAAAGACGCGGGTGTAACCGCGGCGGACAGCTAGTGAGAGATATTCAGCTAACTTTTATTTTGACACCCTAAAACTTGTCTCAAAACTTATGGTAAGTCCGCGTGTACAAATTTATAGCTGACTATCTCTCATTCCGAGATACTTGCTCTAATTTGACTAATTTTCCTGGACCAAAGACACTTGATTGACAATTTTATTGACATTTTTCGACCATTTGTTGGTACAACTACCGGCACGTAACTTGGCAAGAGATTTTCGTAGTGGGGGAAGTTCGCGCATATAAAAATGTATGAAATTGTGCGTGCGCAAACTTCCCCCACTACCAAAACTCTTGCCAACTTATGTGCCGGTAATTTTATCCGATTAAGCTAAAATTTTGCATACACCTTTAGTTCTGATGACAATACAATAACCAATACTCAATATTGTAATAATTACAAATTAAAGATTGCTTAAAAAAAATTGAATTAGTTTATTTTATTACTATCTATTCCGTTTCTTAATTACTTGACGCATTGCTTTTGTTAATCCTTATTTTAATGGTTGGCGCTATGCAATAAAAAATAAGCAAGATTACAACCGGAAACGTTTCTTATCACACTGCGCGCGCGCAATTTTTCGCGATTTTCTCCTAGATTGCGCAATGCTGATAAAATTATATCTTTTTTATCCATTTGCATGCCGGAAAATAATCCACAGAAGAGATAGGCGAATTTTTGTACCTATTATGGTATTTTATAATACAGCTATAATATCTATCGACCACAGAGTAAAAAACCTTTTGCTTCTGACATTTAACAGAGACAACTCATAGTATAAGATCCCGTTATAAAACGACCTTCACCGAGATGCTTATTTAATGAAACGTATTTTATATTTAATTTAATATGTCAATAAATATAATCCATATGGGTTGCCTAGCAAATTTCAGTCCAGAGTATGTTTAATTAATAATTAAAAAAAAATATTTTTTTAAACATTTCACCGTTATGATTATTAGATAAATTCTATACCAATCGAAAGTATGAAGCCCATAGAATATGCAAACGTTAGGTTGCCTATTCTTTTCCGGTCACAACTATCGGGTTGCCAGGTATAAACAGGTAAATCTGTACTAGCATTTTGCAACGGTCTGTTTATTGAATGAAATTTAAATGAAATTAAAGATTATTTTATTCTGAACACGGTGGTATAGGGTTGCCTGCGAAAAATCAGTCCAGAATTGCGGTTGTCGAATTTTAAAAAGTAAAATATTGGTTCCGTACCACAACAGAAATATAAATTGCGGTTTACGATTTATGACGTATTAAAAAAAACTACTTACTAGATCTCGTTCAAACCAATTTTCGTTGGAAGTTTACATAGCAATGTACATCATATATTTTTTTTAGATTTATCATTCTCTTATTTTAGAAGTTACAGGGGGGGGGGGCACATTTTACCACTTTGGAAGTGTCTCTCGCGCAAACTATTCAGTTTAGAAAAAAATGATATTAGAAACCTCAATATCATTTTTGAAGACCTATCCATAGATACCCCACACGTAGGGGTTTGATGAAAAAAAATTTTTTGCGTTTCAGTTCTAAGTATGGGGACCCCCAAAATTTATTGTTTTTTTTTCTATTTTTGTGTCAGAATCTTAATGCGGTTCACAGAATACATCCACTTACCAAGTTTCAACAGTATAGCTCTTATGGTTTCGGAAAAAAGTGGCTATGACATACGGACGGACAGACAGACATGACGAATCTATAAGGGTTCCGTTTTTGCCATTTGGCTACGGAACCCTAAAAAATTATGTGTGTCGAAAATTAACAAAACCATAGGTGAATTTTACTAACAATTATTTAAACATGAAAAAAATATAGAAGATGTATTAGCTAAGATAATTTTAAAGATTCAATTATTATGTACTTACTGTATATTCAGCACTAAAATTAAGAAATTCTTCGTTATATTTTTTATTCAAAACGGTCACTTTTTGTAGCACGTGGTATGATAACCTACAAATTGAAGAGACGCACTGGGTAGCTCAACAAAATTGTATTTAAAGTGTTTTTTTTACGAAAAGCTAACTTTAATACACAGGTTTTAAAAGTTTCATCATTAAAATCAATTATTTTATCATCCGATCCACACAAAAAACACTTTTTTGCCATTTTCAACCGACTTCAAAAAGGAGGAGGTTCTCAATTCGGCGCGTATGTTTTTTTTTTTTTTTTTGTATGTATGTTACCTGATTTCTCAGCCAATTATGAATAGATTTGGATGATTCTTTTTTTGTTTGAAAGAGTATACTTCCGAATAGGTCCCATTGAAATATTGTCATGATCTGATGATGAACTTCGGAGATATGGAACGGAACTCCTTATAGAATCACTGCATAACTGTCGTAACAAGTAAAATTGCTTTGTTAAATACGTGTAGTCGATGACTGACTGAAGGAAAAGGGGGTGGGGGTACGTCAACCCCCCTCCTACTACTTTTCAAAATTAAATATATCGTGTGAGGTATTGTTTGAAAGGGCTTTTTGTAAGGATTTCAAACATTAACACACAAGCACGAAAAAGTGAAAAATAAAAAGCTTTTTTACAAAAAAGCTTTTTTGTAAAAAAGCTTTTATTTCCAACAATAAATAGTAGCACGTTTTTTCAATTGTATTTATAGCGACACTCTACTCCAAAATGATGCATAGTATATACGAGTCTATCGCTATCCTTTTCTTTTCCAAGCCCAAATAGCATGCACACTCTCTTTCTTTAAGTGGGCGGACTTTAAACAGCTGCTATGCTGTGTCCTCTTCTATCGCATGGGATGGTCGGTTGGGACCTCTCAGTCGCACACATTCACTCGGAGCAATATTTTACTTTTTAAAATTCGACAACCGCAATTCTGGACTGATTTTTCGCAGGCAACCCTATACAACCGTGTTCAGAATAAAATAATCTTTAATTTCATTTAAATTTCATTCAATAAACAGACCGTTGCAAAATGCTAGTACAGATTTACCTGTTTATACCTGGCAACCCGATAGTTGTGACCGGAAAAGAATAGGCAACCTAACGTTTGCATATTCTATGGGCTTCATACTTTCGATTGGTATAGAATTTATCTAATAATCATAACGGTGAAATGTTTAAAAAAATATTTTTTTTTAATTATTAATTAAACATACTCTGGACTGAAATTTGCTAGGCAACCCATATGGATTATATTTATTGACATATTAAATTAAATATAAAATATGTTTCATTAAATAAGCATTTCGGTGAAGGTCGTTTTATAACGGGATCTTAGACTATCACAAAATTCTTCTAACTCCAGGTTGACGCAAAAGAACTCAACATCTGCCTAGCCTTTTCCCAACAATGTTGGGGTCGGCTTCCAGTCTAACCGGATGCAGCTGAATACCAGTATTTTACATGAAGCGACTGCCTATCTGACCTCCACAACCCAGTAACTGTGTACGCAAAAGGACCAAATTTACCTAAACCTAGAAGTCATTCAACCATAAAATATTAAATAATAACACCAAATTAGGTTACAATAGTGCCAAGAATGGCTTACAATAGGAGCGATTATGTTCCAAGGTCACGCCGTGTTCGGATTTCAAATTCAACGCCAAAATAAAAAGTTATTTCAGAAGGTTGACTCATAAAATCGTCTTATTACAAAATGAGTTCTAATATTAGTCCAAATTGAAACAGACGCTATACAGCATGTAACAAAAACCCTGTCCGATCCTTAAGGGTATTATTCGGCATCGTACTGCGTACACATATACGTAACCATTTAATGGATTTGAGATTATTATTTTTCCCCAGTGAAAAAAAAAAGAAGAAAGAAGAAGTACTTAATTAAATTAAAATAAAACATAAAAACTGATCAACGGCAACACTGATCTGACAGGGTTTTTGTTACATAGTTATAGCATTTACCCGCGACGTCGCGTCGTCCGCGTAAATGTCGATTGGGACAGACGCAGACGAAGTCGCGGAATAAAAAAAAGTAGCCTGTGTCCTTTCTTGGGCTTCAAACTTACCCCGTACTAAATTTCATCAAAATCGGTTCAGTGGTCGTAAAAGCGTAACAGACTATCCTTACTAATATTATAAATGCGAAAGTAACTCTGTCTGTCTGTCTGTCTGTCTTTTCTTCACGCCTAAACTACTGAACCGATTTGTGTGAAATTTGGTACAGGGTAAGTGTGAACCCCAACAAAGGACATAGGCTACTTTTTATTCGACTTCGACTTCGTGTGCGTCCGCGATAACCGATATATACGCGGACGAAGTCGCGGGCAAAAGCTAGTAATCTATATAGGTAACTGTGCTTTTCATTCAGATCCGTTCAGCTGTTTTGGCGTGATTGAGTAACAAAACATCCATCCAAACATTCGCATTTATAATAGGTAAGACAATAATTGAAACTTGATCTACTGTATTTTTTTTTATAAGACCATTCCTTCCATTGTCGTTAGACAGCCGGTGTTTTAAAAATGGCGGACTCAGTAATAAACTCGTTTTTATGGTTTGTTTTTTTTTTAAACTATTTGCATGGCGAGAATAAGTTGTAGACCAAATATTATTACCATGCAAAGAGAGAAAGAGATGAAGATACATTTTTTTGTCTTTGTAAAGCATTTTGTGTTCAATTTGCTAACTGTTAAGGTTATTTTTGGGATTGTAGACTTTAAACAGCTCGTAAAAGACCATTGTTGACCACATGTGTCTATTTGTCTAGTGGAGTGGTCTACTGTCGACTGGTCGTGCAAAATTATTTAGGTACTATACGAATTTCTCAGTAAGAAGTAAGTTTGTTTGTTACCTTTCCACGCCTAAACGACTGAACCGATCATGCTGAAATTTTTCATATACGTTGTCAGGTGTACAGAAACGGACATAGGGTACACCTTTCATCCCGAAAAAAAGTATTGTTCCCGAGAGAAATGACAATAACGTTCTTATGATGATAGATGGCGCTACATGTCTTTCGAATCATGATCTAAATTTAATTTGCGAGCGAAGCCGCGTTTGAATGTTAGTCACCAATAAATTAAAAACAGACCATCTTGTGTTCCTTTTAATCCACAAACAATGCAATTTTACGCCACATAATGGCGGGAACCGAGTTAAACCGTAGACAAAACGTTGTTCTTTTATAAATTTATAATCTGGGAATCAAGAAGTTTATGGTGTTTCCATTACAGCTGATTTTTCCCACGATAGTTAGCTTCAATTGATTTAATAGACCAATTTAAAGAACAGAAAACTATCATTAAATTAACCGTTACAGTGCTGAATCATTTAGGTATATTTCGGTATTGTTATCTATACTTAATATTATAAAGCTGCAGTGTTTGTTTGTTTGTTTGTTTGAACGCGCTAATCTCTGGAACTACTGGTCCGATTTGAATGGTTCTTTCAGTGTTGGGTAGTCCATTTATCGAGGAAGGCTGTAGGCTATATACCATCATGCTACAACCTACGGGAGCGGAGCAGTAACCAAAGACGCGGGTGTAACCGCGGCGGACAGCTAGTCTATATAAATATAAAAGCGAAAGGTCACTCAATCACTCATTACGAAATATAAAAATCGGCTTGTAGTATAAAGATGAAATTTGGCAGGAAGGTAGTTTATAGTTAGTAGACGTCCGCTAAAAAAGGATTTTTTAAATTCACCCCCTAATGGGATGAAGTGGGGGTTCAATGCTTGTATGGAAAAACTTAGAAGAAACAAGACAACGGCTTTAAAATTAATACAAATAAAAATATTTATATTTGAAATAATTTTAAATTTTTATTCTTAGGTGACACCACAGTTATCCGCCCCGGGTGCCACCAATGCTAGCTACACCACTGTCAATAAAACTTAAATATCGAACGTGCCTCCATTTTGTTTTTAATATTCAACCGTTTGTGTAAAGTTCCAATTACAAAAATCACACAACACAATCTGCAAAACATGTTTTTACAAACGTTTTGTGATAAAATTATGAATAGTGTTTTTAATTAAAAAAATAAACATGTGACAAAGCTATGCCTAGTGATGTAATCAATGGAAATGATTATTGGGTGCATTACAAACAAAACACGGCAAAACTTCTCTTGATTTTCAAAGTAATTGTTTTTGATATTGAACGCTGATCATTATGATCGACCTACATCAAAATAGATTCCGGTTTCTAAGTTTATCTTGGACATCACTGACATTGGTGAAGGAAAACATCGTGAGGAAACCTGGACTAATCTCTACATACTTAGTATAAAAAAGAATTTTGAAAATCCGTCGACAATTGGCGGTGTATTCGATGAACAAACATACAAAAAAAAAAGACACACTCAGCCGAACATAGTACCTCCTCCTTTTTGTGAAGTCGGTAACAAAGTCGCTTCCCGCCGTCTGAACGCTTTTTTTTTTTTTTTGGGTGGTAGTAAAAATCATCAGATGAGTCGTTCCGCCCTGGGTGGGGCGGAAGGGACTGTCAGACTTTTACTGACTAAAAAACCACCCTGTTCCTTCTGTTGCCCTTTACGTTCCGGGACCACGGTATCCTGATAAGACGTCCCGCAACTCCGGATGAGAGGGGACGGCGCGTACGCAGTCCCCGCTACCAAAAATAACGCGTCCGAGTTATCCACATTAGGGATAATCGCAGGGGTCAACCCAACCGCAGTGCAATGGGAAAGCCTCGCCCTGGGGGAACCGCCTTCATAATCACGGTGTCCCCTACGCCAGATATCTTTTAAAATACGCAACGGATTTTAATAAGTTCTAAAACCATTAGGACGGATAAAAGGTTTTTTTTTTCAATATTTCCTACTTTACAGGACCATTTGAAATGTCCCATTTTCTGACCTAGAATCAGAACGAGCCAGCAAGCTTGCAAACAGACTATAGACAGTAGAAGCCATAGAATGTGGCTAATGGTTTTAATAATGGTTGCCAGTTACTACCTACTTAGTAGACGGTAGCTTACTTATTTATTTTATACAATGTCATTTCACAACTGACATAATTATAATAAAGTTTATTCTTTATGAGGTTAATAATGAAATATATGTGAAAATACTTTGTTACATAATACGAGATTTTAGATTTATTTTTTATAGTTACGTGTTTTTTTTTTGCGTAAGTACAGTTATTTTCAGATGTTGTACTTTACTAATATTATAAAGAGGTAAAGTTTACGAGTTGTAAGTGGTAATCTCTGGATCTACTGAACCGATTTTGAAAATTCTTTAGCAAATTGGAAGCTACGTTATCACTGAGCGCTATAAGCTATATTTTACTGTTAAAAAAATTACGACCCGTAAGAAAAATCACGTGAACGAAGTCGCGAGGAGAGTGCTAGTATTATAAAAAGAAAAGATGTGTAATTGTCTTTGTAAGGATAAACTCAAAAACTCCTTAACCGATTTTAACATTTTTTCACCTATGGAAAGCTACATTATTATGTATATTTAGTAGGTATTATTTATTTATTTATATATATATATGTATATAATATATATTTATTTGTAAAAATATAATTGTAATTATTAATGTAATGAAATTATGTAATGTTATATTTAATGTGTAATGTATGTGTTTAACGAATAAGGATGTAATCCTAACTAATATTATAAATGCGAAAGTAACTCTGTCTGTCTGTCTGTCTTTTCTTAACGCCTAAACTACTGAACCGATTTGAGTGAAATTTGGTACAGGGTAAGTGTGAACCCCAACAAAGGACATAGGCTACTTTTTATTCGACTTCGACTTCGTCTGCGTCCGCGATAATCGACATATACGCGGACGAAGTCGCGGGCAAAAGCTAGTGAATAATGTATATGGACTGGTTCCGAAATAAATGATTTAAATTAAAATTAAAATTAACAGCGAGTAACAAGCTATATTTTATATTCAAAAAAGAAAATCCATGCGGACGCAGTCGCCGTCCAAAGCTAGTAAACATAATTTGCGTAAAAAAAAAAATAGGTAGTAGCCCTACTTAAAATGGCGATGCGCAGTAACGTAGCGATCATGATATTGAGCAAGAAATGCTGATGCGTGCAAGGTGTTAGTTGACCGAGATACTTGACGATTTGCTTGCTTGAAGTACTGGTATTCCTAGGTCATCTTACCGCTGTCACCTCCTAAATCCCCTAATCGTCCTAAACTGTCATTCCTGTCAGAATGTTTGAGGTACTTACTGCGAGAGGAATTCATAATAGGTATATCTAAGTGTATATTTTTTAAGCCATTTTTACCGTGTTTTTCATTTTCGTTGAAGCACATGTTTAATGCATTTATGTAACTACGTTTTTTTTTTTCAGATTGATTTTCTATTAAGTATTGGTTTAACCGTTGTAAATTAAATAAATAAATAGTTAACACCGTAGAAAAACTTCAAAAAAAAAGCCAAAAATTTGGGTAAAATTAAGCTGTTTTTCCTAGACTAGGTTTTCGACCGTCGTCGGCCGTCATCGGTCATCAGAAAAGAATAAAGAGCAGACTACACGTTGGGAAGTCAAAATAATAAAATATGGTTAAAAAACAAAAAAACTTTTTAAAACTAGCTTTTTTTTAGTTCGATGTTACTAACTTTATCGTTTTCTACTCTTCAAGCCCTTTCATCTGATACTCATATCAAGGGGATTGAGATAAAATATGTAATCCGCCATCTTGAAACGGCGGCCATATTGAAATTATTACAATACTAAGTATTGTTGATTGTATTGTCACCAGAACTAAAGGTGTATGCAAAATGTCAGCTCAATCGGATAACAACAAATGGTCGAAAAATGGTTTGCAAATTTTGAAAGGACAACTTACATACGGACAGTGCAAGCTAAATAAAAGCTTGAAAAAACCAGTTGCGAGTAAACTCGCAGGCTTACGCTTCCGTACAATATTTAGAGATGGTAGGTATTTGACAAAGGACAAACCTAACCGGTTGAAGAGTTACTTTAATGAATTTAAATTTTGTTATTGAAAAAAAAAATAAAACTTGTTTTAAGTTATGCAAATAATTAATATTATAAATGGAACAGGAAATCAATTAAGCTATTTTTATTTTATTTTTATATTACGGGGTATAGTAGTAGGTTTACGGTAGGGTTGCCATCACCTAAATTGCAAGCTCAAAGTCAAAAACATTTATTTCAATTAGACCATTTACAGGCACTTTTGAATAGTCAAGGAGTCGTCAGTTAGTCCGAAAGTTGAAGCTAGTTGCTCGTTCCAAAACGGAGGTAGGCCTCTATGGAGAAGAACGAGCAAGAAACTCCACGGCACTCTTGCCGATGTCGGACATAAACTTCAAAAACCCCGGACATTTGGGTGAAATTTGAGTTTTTTCCTGGACAACCCAGAAAAATAATATTATTATAATAAAAATAAAAACACAATATACATTTTAATTTTTTTATACATTTAAACAGCTTGTTAGCTAAAAAAACAATGTTTGACAACATCGACTTTCAACTAAGATTCGTTTTGATTTATCGCTTATTTTCAATTAATCGGGATTTTAATGATATTTTCCCCGGACACTTTGACAACCCCCTTCCGGACGACCCCCGGACGGACTCAATCTAGGGAAACCCGGACAGATGGCAGCCCTAGTTTACGGTAACGTTTTAACAAGAGTCAAGTTTAATTCTAAATTCTAACATTTAATACTGGTTTTCATAAAAATACGTAAAAAATACTGGTCTGAGGACTGCCTCGTTGGTCTAGTGTTCGCTAAGCTTGACTGCTGAGCATAAGGTCTTGGGTTCGATACCCAAGTCGGGCAAAGTATTATTGGGTTTTTCCATCAGGAATTTCTCAGTAGCAGCCTCGGAGTCTGTATTTGTGCCCGGTTGATGGCAATAGGCTCGCCCCCTATTACATGGGACTTAAACATAACTGGCGAAATGTGGGTGTACTAATGGATACACCTCTGCCTAACCCTTCGGGGATTACAGGCGTGATGTTATGTATGTATTGTTAATCTTAACGTAAATTTAGTAATTGACTCGATTATATTAGATTAGACTGTAAAAAGTAACTATCAATAAGATTTTAATATAAATAATAAGCTTATTGTACGAGAATGACAAAAATAGCTTGATTCAAGATTTCTTGCGACAACTGCATACTGGGTACTGTATAAAAATTCTCATTACTCATGTACCAACAAAAGATGAACAAACAATTAGAATTCCCAGACTAATGACTTTTAAAAGACATTTCAATGTGTCAAGGACGTTTCTTAACTAATAGACCAAGAGGCAGTCAATATCGAAGTTTGTCGAGGCTTGTTATAAATACATACATAAATACATACATAAACTCACGCCTTTTTCCCATTGGGGTTGGCAGAAACCACAGAACGCCACCTGCTACGATCCTTACATACTCCTTTCGCCTCATCTACGTTCATACATCTCGTCATACAAGCACGCCGGTTACGAGTACTCCGCACCTGACCTTTCTGAAGAACCTCACCGATAAGGTCAGTGTAGGTCTTCCTAGGGCGACCCCTCCCTGCGTCCTTGTTATAAATGTAATACTATTATTATTTAAGAATACTTGCAGCAATGACCAACCCCTCATATAAGACGTACATTCTTCTCAAACACAATGTCACGTCCCCTTCAACACCCCATAACATTCTTAGAATCACCTGGCGTTAAAAAATTTGCATAGTCCCATCACCTGCCTATGACCCGGTTTATAGTAAGGCCGCTATCACACGGACTGCACCACAACAACCGCACGCAGTCTCTATATTCAACTGCATGCTGTTGTACGTTCGACTTCGTGCAGTCATGATACCAACTGCACGCGATCGGCTGCAGTCGTGCCTTTAACTTCACGCGGTCGGCTACAACTTCACGCGATCGGCTACAACTGCAGCCGACCGCGTGAAGTTGAAGGCACGACTGCATGCAGTTGATATTGACTGCTCTCGACTGCAAGCCGACCGCGTGAAGTTGAAGGCTCGACTGCATACAGTTGATATTGACTTCTCTCGACTGCAGCCGACCGCGTGAAGTTGAAGGCACGACTGCATGCAGTTGATATTGACTGCTCTCGACTGCAAGCCGACCGCGTGAAGTTGAAGGCTCGACTGCATACAGTTGATATTGACTTCTCTCGACTGCAGCCGACCGCGTGAAGTTGAAGGCACGACTGCATGCAGTTGATATTGACTGCTCTCGACTGCAGCCGACCGCGTGAAGTTGAAGGCTCGACTGCATACAGTTGATATTGACTTCTCTCGACTGCAGCCGACCGCGTGCACGAAGTCGAACAACAACAACTGCATGCAGTTGAATATAGAGACTGCGTGCGGTTGTTGTGGTGCAGCCGTGCAGTCCGTGTGATAGCGGCCTAAACATTGTTAACAACTGTAATATTATGTAGATAGAACACTATTTTACGTGTACATTTTTTTTTGTATGTCTCGATGGTTGAGTTAAGTGGTGCTGATCCATGCGTCATGCTCGTGAACGAGCGCTGTCAGTTGGGATTGGTCATCTCTTAACTGCTATGGCTTTCATCTTGATTGTTATTATATTATTGCTATATACTAATCTTCATTGTTTTCACATGTAGAAGCAACAAGAATAATGTAACCAGTATTTTGTAAAAACCTAATAGGGTAGATGACACCACCAATCAACTGACGTACTTTTTCTAACCTGTCAAAACGCTATTCTCCCATAGATTTTGTATGGTGTAAATAACTATGACGTCACTTTTGAGTAGACTCAATTGACTAACTATTTATAAATTAGAAAGCAATAAGAAATCAAAACAGACAGTTAATTAAAAATGAATTGGGTTATCAGGGCTAAAATAAAGTGTTTCTTTAGAGAAGTTATGTCTTGGTATTATTGGTTATTGATGTCATCTACCCTATTGAAAAGAGTGTCCGTAGAGTTTCTTGCTCGTTCTTGTCCATAGAGGCCTACCTCCGTTTTGGAACGAGCAACTAGCTTCAAGTTTCTGACTAACTGACCGACTACTTGACAATTCAAAAGTCCCTGTAAATGGTCTAATTGAAATAAATGTTTTGACTTTGACTTTTTTAACTTTAATTCGGAAAGAAAATAACTTAAATTATAAGCGTTATGTTATGTTATGTTACGTGTACTATTAGAAAAACACTAGTAGCATTTTAAAATTCAATTTCTTACATAATATTTCAACACAAGTATTGAATTAGTAGCATTTTATCTTGTAGATAAGGAATACCTTCACACAGATATGTTATCCAGCTCGTTGGATGACGTCACCCACTTATCTGAACACTAAAAATAGGTACTAATGTAAACTTGCTCACATGGCATCACGTAGACATTTTGTCCTTATGCTCAGGAGTAGGGCTGCCATCATCTTAATTGCCGACGCCGGACAAAAACTTCAAAAACCCCGGACATTTGGGAGAAATTGGGATTTTTTACCGGATATCCCAGAATTGTTTTTTTTTTACAATAAAAATTTAATTAATCGGGATTCCCCTTACATTAAGTGTCCGGGTTTTACCCGGACTCTTTTTGACAACCCCTTCCGGACGTCCCCCGGACGCCCTTTAGACTAGGACAAATTCGGAGAAACCCGGACGGATGGCAGCCCTACTCAGGAGTCGCGTTTTGCGATCACTAGACCAACAAAGCAGTCAAATTATTTTTATTGATAAAAAATAATAAAAAACAAAAACATTTTTTTCTTTTTCTTAAGAACAATTCGCGCCACGAAAGATGAGACTTGATAAGCGTCAGTAATGGGGAGCTTGCGCAGGTATGGATGTACGAAATAGTTATCCATAATTTGTGTATCTATTCAGGGCCAGGGATATTTCGGTGACATTTAGATTAAAATTTCTAACAATATTATAATATTTATTACGAAATAATAATAAAGTTTGTTTGGTGTGTTAAGTCAACTCAAGTCTCATCTTTCGTGGCACGTTTTGTGTGAGGGGTCGCCCTAGGAACACCTACACTGACCTTATTGGTGAGGTTCTTCAGCAAGGTCAGGTGCGCAGTACTCGTAACGTGGATGAGCGAAAGAAGTATGTAAGGATCGTAGCAGGTGGCGTTTCTGCCTGCCCCCATGGGAAAAAGGCGTGAGTTTATGTATGTATGTATGTGTATTGTACCACAGACAGCTGCTCAATACTTTTTAATTCTATTTTCCTTAAGTCCACGTGCCTGGAGTGTTTTGTTATGACAGCCGACACTCTTGTAACTTGAGCAGTACTTATAATGAGCATTGTAACTATTAGGAGTCGTGTTGTACGTGATTAAAGGTATAATAATGAATTATTGTTTCAAAACTGACCTTGAGGCGCGTTGATTGGTTAAGTGTAGGGTTGCCATTAGTTCGGGATTCCCCGGTTTTGAATTTAGAAGGCGTCCGGGAGGGGAATTCCCGATAAAATAAACAATGTAAGTAAGAAATTATGTTATGGTTAAAAATTGTTTGTTGTCTGCCTCGTTGGTCTAGTGGTCGCAAAGCGCGACTGCTGAGCATGAAGTCTTGGGTTCGACTCCCAGGTCGGGCAAAGTGTTATCGAGTTTTTCCATCAGGAATTTCTCAGTAGCAGCCTCGGAATCTGGATTTGTGGCCGGTTGATGGCAATAGGCTCGCCCCCTATTACATGGGATTTAAACATAACTGGCGCAGTGTGGGTATACTAATGGGTACACCTCTGCCTAACCCTTCGGGGATTACAGGCGTGATGTTATGTTATTTGAGCAGCCAAATCTGTGTGTTATTAAGAACAATCTCAATAACTCTTGACAAAAAGGGGTGGATTCATTTGGAAGCTTGTTGTAACAGCTGCTAAGTCTAAATTTAAACCACCCCACATACTAACGCCTCGCCTGATGTCCTTCCGCGGTTTCTGGCAAAAAAACTGACTCATTTTGATTTTGCATATAATTTTAGAGATTTCTCTACTTTTCCTTTTTACATAAGTACATGCATGCATAAATAACCCACGTCTTTTATTTATTTATTTGAACTTAATGCAACAAAAAAAAGGCGGACATAATGGTTTAGGCATTCTCTAACAGTCGACCAAAGGTGGTGAAAAGATGACAATCATGATCTTGGTCATGGTCTTTTCCCCGTGAAGATAGTAAGTAATCACAGAACGCCACCTGCTACGATCCTTACATACTCCTTTCGCCTCATCTACGTTCATACATCTCGTCATACAAGCACGCCGGTTACGAGTACTCCGCACCTGACCTTTCTAAAGAACCTCACCAATAAGGTCAGTGTAGGTCTTCCTAGGGCGTCCTCTCCCTACGTTTATTTAATTTCTGTCAATGTTTAAAAGACAGGCAAATACCTAATCAATGTGCAGAACGCTTTGTCAATATACTTTAATGTCACATTTTCTAATTTTCTTTTTAATCTTTCGTTTTATGAGTCTTTTATTCTTGTATGAACATGTTGGGCCTGTTCTCTATACATATAAACGGATGTCTAAAAGATTTTTTATACGGAGACAGGATGGAACTGTCGGAGAATCGATCTTGGCGAAAAAAAACGCAAAGTTAGGCGCGCGAGGTAAAAAATTAATGGCATATTGATCGTTAGAAAAAATGTAGAGGGCCAGAGGCGTCAGCGCGATTATGTAAAAATATTCGCTTTGATTCGATTTCTGAATCGGAAATACGACTATCATAAAGCATTTTGGTTTAATTTTATACGACATTAGCGACCCGCCCCGGCTTCGCACGGGTGCAATGTAGATACTTAAACCTTCCTCTTGAATCACTCTATCTATTGATGAAAACCACATTATAATCCGTTACGTAGTTTATAAGATCTAAGCGTACAGAAGGCGTGAAGCGACTTTGTTTTATAATCCGATTAATTTTCAATTAACAGTCAAATTAGATTTAGTTGCTTTGAAATCAATAAATAGTTGGTCAATTGAGTTGCCAAATAAGTGACGTCACAGTTCGATATTGCCATACAAAGTCTATGGGAGAATCGTCTTTTGACAGCTCGTAAAAGTACTGTCAATTGATTATTGGTTAAATACCCAATTAGTTAAATATGAATAGTATTTAGACTAAACAAATATTATTATACTATACAAAATGAGACAAACATATTTTTACAATTTTAAAATCGATTGTATTTCCATTTAGTTTACTACGCGCGTTCGTGTTAGAGGCTACGGTGTTAATAATAAAACCTAGATTTTGAACTCATTGTCCTTGGAGTCATATAATTATGTAACATATTACTTAAATGGTAATCCTACGGAACAGCAGTTGCCGCATAAAATATTAGCGTATGTAACTTCTTAAAATTGGCCTTGAAACACAGAGCAATGACTTCTTTGTAACTACAGACGCGCTAATCAGAACAAACTCTTGTTTCAAATTTCGAACAACCAACTGTCAAAATTCGTAATTTTTTTTTATTCGGGTGCGTTCAGTGCTTTCTTATAACTCTTTTTATTTTGACAAAGGAGGCTGTCCATTGATTAAGTGCTTGCCTATCTTTTAAACATTGGATGAATAATCTTGTGATAAGATTAGGCAAAACTTGAGTCATTTTATTCAAGCCAGGACCGGGTGACCTTGCCATTCGACCTTTCGTCCAATTATTTCTTATTTTTTCAACGAAAATATGTTAAATGATGACGTCAGATGCAAGTAATGTTTTTATCTACACAAAATTAAATATGCTAAACTGAAGATTTTTTTTGTTTGTTTGTTTAATCGCGCTAAACTCTGGATCTAATAGTCGGATTTGAATTTTTTTTTAGTACATGAAAGCCAGATTTATGAGGAATAGTATAGGCTTTATAGCATCACGCTACGACAAACGGGAGCGGAGCAGTAACCAAAGGTGTAACATAACGCAGGTGTAAAAAAGTCGCAATCAGAAGTTAGTTTAAAACTTTAAACATAATATTTCAATCGACAAAGTTTTGCTGTGTTAAGGAAAAAATCTAGGTAGATACCAAAGTACCGACTACGCTTTTATTTGTGAAGATGATGTAATTAATTATGTAGGTATGTAGTTTTAATTATGTTATTCATTCTCCGTTGATCAAAGTTTCAAGTTTTATAAAATTCATGTTTTTCAAATTTTAAACATTTAATTACGGTATCAATTTCGCTTTACTTTCTCTTTAATCGATTAAATATTCAACAGCACATTAACACGAATCTAACATTAAAAGAATGGCCAAAAATATCCGAAAAAAGAAATTAGCAGGTGCACTGCACTTCCAACGTATGCGGAGAAAGCAATGCTTGCAAAACGCGCCATCACGCACACAATGCACGCAAAAAACTGTTTATAAACACAAAATTTCACTTCAAAAACAATTGCACTTTAAAAAAATAAAATAATAACACACCGAAAATGTCAGTTGCGAATTTGAAAATGGAATTTAAAACAATCACTGCTTCCGTCACCTTGCACCAGAGATAAGAGAGACGCGTTATGGCGTCCACGCGCGGCAAATGACAGCCGTTGACTGGTGTGTTTCCGCCAGACGAAAGATAATCGCATATGTTTTTAGGGATCAGTGTAGTCTGCTCTGTGGAATTTTTTACTCGTATTTTTTGTGCCTTGAATGTATAATGTTATTTTGTCATTGAATAACAATTTTGTTTACACAAACTCGCTTGCATGCAGATGTTCTTTTTTTTAAAATATATTTATTTGTGTGAGTCAAAACATTATTTTCAATTGAACCATTTACAGACAGTTTTGAATTGTCAAGGAGTCGGTCAGTTAGTCCGAAAGTTGAAGCTAGTTGCTCGTTCCAAAACGTAGGTTCCAACTCTTTCAACTCGTTTAACGTTCTCGTTCCAACTCTATGGAGAAAAACGAGCAAGAAACTCCACGGACACTCTTTTCAATTAGGTTTTTACAGATCCTGGTTACAATATTCTTGTTGCTTTTATATGTGAAAACAATGAAGATTAGCGTCGCAATTCTTTTAGTAATTAGCTGTTTAGTAAACGAATTAATGAACACTAGCATTTGCTCGCTAGCTCACGATGTCCCTACAATATTTTGCTTTTAAGATATAGTCATTTGTTTTCTTTAATTTTTTACTAGAACTAGTTCTAGAATACGAGTCCTTTATGTCATAGAAATACCAGTTTTGAAGTTATTTAAAAATTGTAGTCAGATGATACACAAGCTCTATGAAAGCTATAAATAAAGTAGCTGTTTCCGTTTTTTTTTTGTTTTCCGGGATGTGACGTTTTGCATAATAATGACAAGTCTAAGAAACATTCCAAATAAAAATTACAAATATCGAGAATATGAGTCGTGAATTAAAAAAAAATATATTAATTTTAATAAGTACTAAAAACTGTTTACAAATTAAATTAAATACAATCTTGAGGTGACATAATAAGTTTTAGGTTATACCATTTGTACCTAATATTTTATTAATTTTGAAAGAGTGTTCATGAATTTTCTAGCTCATTCTTCTACATAGAAACCTGCTGTCTCTGCCTTCTGTTTCTGTCTGTTGAAACTTTCGGACTGACTCCGTGACAATTCAAAAATGCCTGTAAATGGTTGGTTTATCTCTACATAGTATAAAACGACGCATCCATCCCGCTGTCTGTACGCTTATATAGATCTTTTAAAGTACGCAAAGGCTTTTTACTGCGGTTTTCATCAATAAATAAATAGTGATTTAAGTGGAAGGTTTATGTAACTACATTGCACACTTGCAAAGGCGGGGCGGGTCGCTAGTTAAATGATATTGATTTGACTAATTTTCCCGTAATAAAAAGGCGGGATTTTTGACAGTCTCTTGACATTTCTAACCTCAAAATTTTCTAATCTGACATTACAAGCGATGGAACTACCACAGAATATAAAAAAGGCAAAAAGTGTAACAGAGCAACAATGACATGTAATGCGTTGTAAAGTGGGTCAGTTTCACTGAGGGTTCCGTGCGACATTGATGAAAGTCGCACGCTCGCACGTCTGTGAAGTAGACGTTAATATGTTTTCGATTGCAGTTATTCAGATTAGTGAAAATATTCACATGTCGCAGTGGCAAGGCCGTAGTCAAGCTACCCCCCCCCCCCTTGACAATTTGATATGTAACACCGTTAACCAATAATTCCAAGACAAAAACACTTTATTTAAGCCCCGAAAAGCTCACTAATTTTCAGTCTTCTTCCTAGATATAAAAATCTAGTGTCACGTTGTTTGTGATCGCATTCCTCCGTAATGGCTTGACCGATTTTTATAAAATTAAACGAGGAGTCCCTCAAGGACTGCTTCGTTGGTCTAATGGTCGCATAACCCGACTGCTGAGCATGAGATCTTGGTTTCGATTTCCAGGTGAAGCAAAGTGTTATTGAGTTTTTCCATCAGGATTTTCTCAGTAGCAGCCTCGGAGTCTGGATTTGTGCCCGGCTGATGGCAATAGGCTCGCCCCCTATTACTAGGGACTTAAACATAACTAGCGAAATGTGGGTGTACTAATGGGTACACCTCTAATCCTTCGGGGATTACAGGCGTAATGTTAGATCACTACATTGTATAAAACAAAGTCGCTTCCGTCTGTCTGTCTGTCCCTATATATGCTTAGATCTTTAAAACTACGCAACGGATTTTGATGCGGTTTTTTTTAATAGATAGAGTGATTCAAGAGGAAGGTTTATGTATTTACATTGCACCCGTGCGAAGCCGGGGCGGGTCGCTAGTAATCAATAAATAATAATCATGACAAACACAGTAGGTACTTGATACATAGCACTCAAGGACTGCAATGACGTAATATAAGCGATGACTGCACTAATCACTCTTTTGAAAGCGAAAAATTGATGTAAATTAGTTCCCTTTGTTACTGCGATGAACTCAGTCCCTTTTAGGCTGCGTTTCTACCAGAGATGTGCGATGAAAATGTGTCGTGCGAGGATGTCTAGCTGTGCTGTGAAAATGTGTGGGGGTTTCCACCAAAGCTGTGCGATGAAAATGTGCCTACGAAGATGTGTAGCGGAGCTGTGAAAATGCGCATTAATGTGTGGTGCAGATTTATTAGATTAGATTTCTGCAACACATCCCTCGCTTGTTTTGTATGCGTAAAAATCTAGCTCCGCTGAGCCGTTTCCACCAGAGCTGTGCTGACCGAGGCGAGGTAAATGAAGCGATTCTATTGGTTCTTTACAAACACATCCCTCGCTACGCATCCTCGCACATCTCTGATGGAAACGCAGCCTTAGGGTCGCCACAAAGATACCAACACGCTGGATATAATTATACCAACCTATTACTGACCCACTGCATGACAAAAGCTTCTTCTCATAAAGAGAAGGCACGACAATAAGGTAGATGACACCAACAATCAATTGACGTACTTTTTATGATCTGTCAAAACGTGATTCTCCCATAGACTTTGTATGGCAATATCGAACTGTGACGTCACTCATTTGGCAACTCAATTGATCCACTATTTATTTTTTGAAAGCCACATAAAATCTCATTTTACAGTAAATTGAAAATTAATCGGGTTTTCAGGGGTAAAATAAAGTGTTTCTTTAAAGAAGTTATGTCTTAAAATTACTGGTTTGTGGTGTATAATACTCAATTGGAGACATTTTTTAAAAGATTGAAACTAAAAATTAGAATTCATCGTCATCATCATATCAGTCGTAGGACGTCCACTGCTGAACATAGGCCTCTCCTACAGATTTCCAATAGGACCGGATGGAAGCGGCTTGCATCCAGCGCGATCCCGCGGTCTTCATCAGATCGTTGGTCCACCTTGTGGGTGGACGTCCTGCGCTGCGCCTGCTGCGTGGTCTCCATTCGAGAACTTTGCGGCCCCATCGGCCATCAGTTCTGCGTGCTGTGGCCTGCCCACTGCCACTAGCCAGTATGATACTGTAGGAGTACTGGCCAGTAGGATTGCCCCTTTGATATCTGAAGGCGCAGCTCGAATACAAATTGTTTCTTTTTAATATATTTGGTCTCCAATTAACCTCTACAGTGATTGGTCAATTACCTAACCAAATCGAATTTTGTGTTAATAGACAGGAGACCGCTACTTCCAGTTTTCATTTCAATAAGCCATTACTTACTATATTGCAAAAACAATTCAATTTATATCCCAAAATGCTTAGAAAAGATTAAAAATCAAAAAGCATGTCATACCCAAAATCATTGCAAATGCTTCCAAAAATGGTAGAATAGTAGAAAAAAATGGTAGAATAGTAGATTTGACGTAAATTGGTTAGTATCGTAATTAAATTCAATTATTCTACACGCAACAAATTTCTTTATAGTTGAGAACACACGAATACGGTCAAAAATTCGTATAGTTTATTCAGATCTTGATTACAGCTAAATTTTTATTAGGTATTCCTTCGACCTTGAAGTATAATCCTGTTTGCTATATCAAATACTGTTATAACAAGTTTATACTCAGTGTATAAATTTTAATAAAATTAAATAAAAAACACCGTTTTTATTGTTAATTAACTTCTGCCCGAGACTTCGTCCGCGTCAAAATTGATAGAAGAAGAAGAAGAAGAAGAATAAAACTTTGGAGCCCCATTTCATCCCCTAGAGAGTGAATTACGGAAAAACCTTTCTTATCGGATGCCTACGTCATACCAAGAACGCACCCTCCAAGTTTCAGGTCTCTACGATCAGCGGTTAAGGCTGTGCGTTGATCCGTCAGTCAGTCATTCAGGACAAAGCATTTTATATGTATAGATTACCATAATAATTAAGCGACGGATTTGTGCCCGGTTGATGGCAATAGGCTCGCCCCCTATAACATGGGACTTAAACATAACTGGCGCAATGTGAGTGTACAATGTGGGTACACCTCTGCCTTACCTTTCGGTAATTACAGGCGTGATGTTAAGTTGTTAAAACAAGCGTTAGACAATCAAGTATGCCGTGGTCGCGGGACGTCTTAACAGGATACCGTGGCCCCGGAACGTAAAGGGCAACAGAAGGAACAGGGTGGTTTTTTAATCAGTAAAAGTCTGACAGTCCCTTCCGCCCCACCCAGGGCGGAAGGAGTCACTTGATGATTTTTACCACCTCAAAAAAAAAAAAAAAAGACAATCAAGTAGTTATTTAATAATGATAAATGAAAAATAATAATTTCAATAGAAGATAAACCAATTTTAATCTGCTTTAATCCTAGATAAAGAAGTTTTATTTATTTAGATATTAAATATAAAGGTTTTTATCTACCGTTTCTGAGTAAGAGTGTGACTTCTGAACAAACAGATAATAAATATTAATCCATTCTGATTAAAACATAATGTCAAGTTTGGCAAGGTAGGTACACTTTTTCATTCCCTTGAAGGGAAGGGTGCCCAGTTTTGTATCGGGATAAAAGTATACATACACTTACATAAATAGGCAGAAACCACAGAACGCCACCTGCTACGATCCTTACATACTCCTTTCGCCTCATTCATACATCTCGTCATACAAGCACGCCGGTTACGAGTACTGCGCACCTGACCTTTCTGAAGAACCTCACCAATAAGGTCAGTGTAGGTCTTCCTAGGGCGTCCCCTCCCTGCGTTACCACTCACCTCTGCCATATAAATACCTTTTGTTAATCGTCTAAATATGTAAACAGTATGTAAATCAGTACAAAATTATTCCTTAAAAATAAAAAAAATATTTAATCCGTACAGAACCATGTCGTCACTGACACATGTGTGATCGACACACGTGCGCCCCACCCGGTGCTATGTTTAGACTAACTCACTAACTTAACAAGCAAGTATGGCGACTATTTTTATTTCGTTTTTTTTTTGTTACTCCAGCCGGAAGCACTCCCCTGCGGAGATTTTCGTGACTGGCAATATTTTATGCTATGATAAATGTTGTCAATTGATAAATTCATTTTTTCTTATATAACATTACGCCTGTAATCCCCGAAGGGTTAGGCAGAGGTATACCCATTAGGTAGTACACCCACATTTCGCCAGTTATGTTTAAGTCCCATGTAATAGGGGGCGAGCCTATTGCCATCAACCGGGCACGAATCCAGACTCCGAGGCTGCTACTGAGAAATTCCTGATAGAAAAACCCAATAACACTTTGCCCGACCTGGGAATCGAACCCAAGATCTCAAGCTCAGCAGTCGCGCTTTGCGACCACTAGACCAACGAGGCAGTCAACAGCAGTCAGTCAGTTTCAGTTTATTGGGTATTTCCATCAGGAATTTCTCAGTAGCAGTCTCGGAGTCTGGATTCGTGCCCGGTTGATGGCAATAGGCTCCCTATTACATGGGACTTAAACATAACTGGCGAAATGTGGGTGTACTAATGGGTACACCTCTGCCTAACCCTTCGGGAATTACAGGCGTCATGTTATGCATGTTAACAAAATAAAAATCCCGCTCAAAATTCTCGAATTTAGCTGTCGTTGATTGGTCAACTGTTCAACCAATCACAGATGTTAAAAATGACAATGCGCTGAAACTGAATAATATTGATTTAGTAAACGTTTGTGGACAGTCGTTAAAAATTTAAATAAATATTTTTTGTTGACTTTGACTCATACGCAGATCTTATTCTGAGAAATAAATAGGACAATAATATTCTGTTGTTACTGACAGCTATACAAAAGTAATCTAGTCATATTTTTAACCGACGAAAAAACGGAGGAGGTTCTCAAGTCGACGCATATACACTATGTAACAAAAACCCTGTCCGATCAGTGTTGCCGTTGATCAGTTTTTACCCGACTACGGCAAAGCCAAAAGGAGGGTTATGATTTTGACCGGTATGTATGTATGTATGTATGTTTTTATGTTTTATTTTAATTTAATTACTTCTTCTTTCTTCTTTTTTTTTTCACTGGGGAAAAATAATAACTTCAAATCCATTAAATGGTTACGTATATGTGTACGCAGTACGATGCCGAATAATACCCTTAAGGATCGGACAGAGTTTTTGTTACAGGCTGTATATATATATTTTTTTTATGTATGACGCATAATTTTTAAGGAGTAGTCCGATTTTGATAATTCTTTTTATTGGAAAGGGTACCTATACCCCGAAATTGGTCCCATATAAATATTGTCATGATCTGATCATGAACTTCGGAGATATGGAACGGAACTCCTCATAGGATCACAGCAGAACTCTCACAAGTAAAATTGCTTTGTTCATACGTGCAGTCGATGACTAACTAAAGGAAGAGGGGGAGGGGGTACGTCAACTCCTCTCCTACCACTTTCCAAAATTAAGTCGGTGGCAGTGCCTACATAACAACAAACAAAACCAAAGCCGCCGACTTACAAAACTAAAGTTATTTTTTATTGTGCAGTATTTGAAGGCGGTTGTCTTTTTTGTAAAAATGTTTTTTTTTTTGTTTTTGACTCGATACTAAAGCCTTCGTGAGCGAGTGCGACTCGCACTTGACCAGTTTTTTCTTAACTTCCACGAAAACAAACTCGCGCGCAGAATATAGTCTTACATTTAAATCGACAACATACCTAATATTAGACGATACTTATAGAAATCATTCTTTCTTTACCGTGTGGGCAGTAAGGTCTTACGACCCCACACACCCTAGTGTCAGAGTTTCTAAACCGCCTCAAGGGCCTCTGACATGGTTTATTGAGTGGGACAGTACCACTCTGGTATAAGTCCAGGTTTCCTCACGATGTTTTCCTTCACCGAAGTCAGTGATGTCCAAGATAAACTTTAGAAAGTACATATGAAATGAAAAAGTCACATTGGTATTTGCCCGAATTTGAACCCACAACCTCATACATGATAAGCGGGCTCCATAAGCACTGGGCCATCACCACAATAATATAGTAAGAACAAAATAATATAGTAAGAACAAAATAATATAGTAAGAAAGTCAAAACTGTACATTGAATATTTATTTTAAAGAATACTTGGGGTGTGATCTACAATCGATACCGAAGCCAAAAATATAGTTTTTAGATTTTTTGTCTGTTTGTCTGTATGTATGTCCGGGATAAACTCAAAAAGTACTGGACGAATTTGAATGATTTTTTTTGTTGTATAGTTATTAAGTCTGGGCAACATATAGGCTATAATTTATCTTAGAAACTTGAACACCTGATGCAGAACCGCAACAGACCAGCTAAACTATACGAGATACAAAAATGGCACCATAGCAAAAATTGTTCCACGTGATGAGCATTTTCTGCTGAGAGAAGGTATTTTTGGTGCTGTATAGCGTTCACGCAGACGAAGTCCCGGGCAGCAGCTAGTATGAAATAGAAATCATTAATCAACAGACTGGTATTTGCGTTAACCTCAATTATATAGTAATCGATACTCCACAGATCAGTCTGCGGTTGAACACATTAAACTAATCTTAAGTTAATGATTCTTTAAACTGGGTACAGTTAACAATTAACAAGGAATGCGGTTAGCTATTAGACATGACATAACATCACGCCTGTAATCCCCGAAGGGTTAGGCAGACGTGCACTCATTAGTACACACAGCAAAACAGATAGGTATGCAGGGTCGTCAGATATAGTTGAAGTTTTCTTAGAAACCAATGGATGTTTTCGAATGTAATTTAATTTAAAACGTAGATAATAAATAGTTCTTCATTTAGGTTAAGTTTCAGTCAAAGACATCCATCTGTTTCTTAGAAAACTTCAACTATATTTGACAATGCATACCTATCTGTTTTGCTGTGGGTGCACCCACATTTCGCCAGTTATGTTTAAGTTAAGTCCCATGTAATAGGAGGCGAGCCTATTGCCATCAACCGGGCACAAATCCAGACTCCGAGGCTGCTACTGAGAAATTCCTGATGGAAAAACCCAATAACACTTTGCCCGACCTGAAAATTGAATTGGTTAGCTATTAGAGTAGAAGAAAATATGGATGGACTAGCTTTTTCCGCCTTCGACCGCGAAAATGTCGGTCCACCGTTTTATTTCCTTAGGAGGTTAATTTTGAAAAATCCTTTTTTAGCAGACTTCTACTAACTATAAACTACCTCCCTGCCTCTTTACAGCCTGTAACAAAAACCCTGTCCGATCCTTAAGGTTATTATTCGGCATCGTACTGCGTACACATATGCGTAACCATTTAATGGATTTGAGATTATTATTTTTCCCCAGTGAAAAAAAAAAAAGAAGAAAGAAGAAGTAATTAAATTAAAATAAAACATAAAAACTGATCAACGGCAACACTGATCTGACAGGGTTTTTGTTACATAGTGTATACGTCGAGCGGTTTTCGATAATTCGTGATGAATGAGTGAGTGGCAGTTCAAACGCCTCTTCTCATACAGAGAAGGCACGAGCATTGATCACCACGCTTGCTTAAGGCGGATTGGCGATTACAGACTTATATTATTATGTCAGTGATGTCCAAGATGGGCTTAGAAAGTACGGTCGGGGTCATAAGTGCCGTAGCATGCTAAGGTTTGAATTGCTGTGAACACGGGGTACAGGCCATACCTACATCTGTGTGTATAAGTGATGTATTCAAAGTTAAAGTCAAAGTCAAATCATTTCTTTAATTAGGCCATTATAAGGCAGTTTTGAACGTAATAACACAGTACCTACGTAAACCTCAACATTCGCACACGACATCGAAAGGTCGTAAGTTTAACCAAAGCGTCAATCGATTTGCTTTGTAGATTGCTACTCCACTTATGACCCCGACCGTACATATGAATTAAAAAAGTGTACACTAGCCCGGATTCGAACCCACAACCTCGTGCATGGAAGATGGGCGTTTCAACCACTAGGCCACCACTTACTAAAATGCTTGATACTTAAACAATTTGTTGCTAATTACTTATATAACTTTTTAATTAACTGTAATTTTCGTAAAAACCATCTCGAGAATGCATTCGTTGCAAATTCCTTACTTTTCGAAAGCAGAACTATTCAACTTAGTTTCGTCAACTGTAAATGTTGCAAGCTTTCAAAAGTGGAACATCGCCTAAATTGAAGCATTTGCTGCTATGCTATTCTCTAAGAGACAATGTCTTGGCTGTACTCGACGACGAGCTCGTCGTCGAGACAGCGTTGAGATCGACTGAGCGCGCAGCGCTGATATAAACGGTATTCACTAACGCAGTTGTGGTCGTCGACGAACTCTAGGCGGTAACCTCCCGTCGCTGTATCGTGGACGAACTAGGCCTGGCAACAAATGTCTTTAAATCATAATCGATCAATCTCGACTGAGGGTTTTATGCGTTTAAAATATAATTATAAGGTCTATCTTTAGCTATTTTAAAGAATGAAATAGAACTATAAACGCATTTCATAATTTTAAGACCTAATCGTATTTTTTATTTAACAATAATTGTTAAATAAAAAATACGATAAGGTTATATTATTATATAAGGTATTATGACGATTTCTCGCACTGACAAGTGACAGTGACACTGACACTTGATTAAGTAATAGTCATTTAATATGTATGATAAACATACTATGTATGTAGGTACTGAACATTTAGGTAACTTTTTTCTGTTGTATCACAGTTCGAGCCTAGATCGCCACCTACAGTGCCCCATAGGCGTAATGCCCCAATCGCTTCTTCATGTAAGGATAATTAACTTATTTATTTTAGTGTAAGAAGCACTACATAATTAGGTAATGGTTTCACTTTTGATGCTCAATTTGGACAGAGTTGCTGGGAAGTTTTTTTTATCGGTCAACCTCATATATTATACTGTACTAATGTACCTAACCTTCACTCCGTTGTGATGTATTTATAAAAAATAATATATGTATATGTATATTTATTACCTGTAATAGTCAGTAATCTGTTGCATTTTTAATGTCCTTAGCACCTCGTAGGCGTCGTTTGGTAACGACACGACGCCGTATGATCCAGCGCTCACCACCTTCACAAAGGCAGTCACAAATGGCGAGCCTGACTGAACGTTTTGTAGCGATTGAAGAAAGGCGTTTGGAAAATGAAAGGCTCCTTATTGAGAACCAGCAGAATATGTTGAACATTTTTAAAGAAATAAGGTAGTCTTGGTCAAGGCAGACCCAAGTACTGCAAGATTTATGTGCATCTATCAGACGAGGGAGTTAAATGCCATGGACATAGATCTACCATAGAATTATAATTATTAGATAGATGCTAGGAAATTTTGATTTTATTTTTTAAATTTAAGTACTTACTGTTTAAAACTTTACAAGATTTTGATTTAATTTTGACTTATCTTTGTTTAGTGCTTCATGCCATTAGTCCTAAATTATTAAGATTGATTTTGTTAACACATGTAAATAAAAAAAAACAAACTACATAATTACGGTTTTTCTTTATTTCTCACTGTCCCATTCTGTATACACATGGCTCACACACAAAAATAACATCATTAATATTATATTATCATCATTTATATTATATATCATACTAGCGACCTGCCCCGGCTTATTATGGTGAGTATATCCTATCTAAACATGTTTTCCACTTCTGGAAAGAAAGGGAAAGCATACTTAGACATGACGTGCTCGCCATAATTGATTAACTAAATTTCGCCTACTTATCTGCCCGCTCACTAAGTCATCCTGTGGTGCAGCCTGCTGCGTCAAGGTCCTAAGTAACCTAGATTCTTCATCTAAGAGCAATAGCGCGAGATCGAACGACGCATGTGCGAGTCGCTGGCCGCTGCGGCCAGGCCACTAGTGCGCTACGGGTCTAAGTCACATTGGTCTAACTTAGGAGCTGGTAGCCCGGCTCGATTACACATGTTGTGTAAAACACAACAAGCTATTACTATTTTTCCCACCATTATAGGGTCATAGTGCAACACCCTGTGTACCAATAACACCTGAACCGCCCTTTCAGTATGCCAATTGTCCTCTCCACACTGTTCCGAGCACTGCTGTGTAAATCATTATAATGGCTCTCTGGAGTTCCAGCTTCTGGATTACTTATGGGAGTCATTAAATATGGCCTTTGAGGATACCCTGAGTCACCTGAAATCATTGAAAAATGATAGAGTGCATAATATCTGAAACATTATGCATTCATTAAGCTTTTGTTGGTGTGTCGTTATTCACCATAACTAATTGAAACTTAGAAATGAGAATTATAAACTGTAAACATATCTTTAGCCTGTTGGTTAAACCGCTGGAACGAAGTCGCGGACGCAAATAAAAGTCGTTTTGTAAAATATATATTAAATCCTCAGAAAGTCTGTAATTATGAATGAAATCCCGATCACACGATATTTTTTGTAACTTTCTTAGTTCTCTCGCCTGTCGAGCTTTTTGTACCACATCACTTTTCTTTGCTTCTCATAACAAATGTACAGGACCTAGCTTTACCAGTAACTGTGCTGCCATTTTTTCACTTACTTAATTAAAAGTTAAAAACTTATAAAATTAATAAATATTAACTAAATACTAAAACAAATTTAAAATACGCGCAAATATTGTAGCTTTTGGATTTGACAGATGAAATCGAGGCTGTGGGCGAGGCTGTAAGCGTCGACGGCGGCACTCGACGCTGTTTTTTCTTAGAGAATACCAAAATGTATGAAGAACTGTCAAATCTGCCCTCCCAAGCCCTGCGTGATTAGTTCTAACTCACAGCCGTCGCAGCCTTGAACGCTAGTGTAGCTACTCGCAGCTTAGTGAATACCATTCTGTTAATTCGTCGCTGCGACAGCGCTGCGCGCAAGGCTGTATCCTTAGAGAATAGCACTGCTGGTTTGTGGAGTATCACCTAAATAGGTCTGTCTGCTTTGACCGTTATAGTAGGGGAACCCAAGATGCTGCTGAAATGATTTTTAAATCTTTTATTTGATTATTTACTTATGTATGTACAATTATTTGCACCTTTCATGTTATCTCTTCACCACCTTTGGTTGACTGGTAGAGAATGCCTAAGGCATTAAGTCCGCCTTTGTACTTTTTTGTTGCATTAAGTTTAAATCTTCTTCTATTTAAATTATATGTATCTAATACTAATATTATAAAGCTGCAGGGTTTGTTTGTTTGTTTGTTTGTTTGAACGCGCTAATCTCTGGAACTACTGGTCCGATTTGAAACATTCTTTCAGTGTTAGATAGATTAGTTATCGAGGAAGGCTATAGGCTATATACCATCACGCTACGACCTACGGGAGCGGAGCAGTAACCAAAGACGGGGGTGTAACCGCGGCGGACAGCTAGTAAATAAATAAATAGATGTGGATTTACTCTAGCGTCGTGGAGACCTTTTGGATTGTGAAGATTAGATACTAAAACATAAAAATGGTTACAGATGGGACCCTTTCACTGGTGGTCACAAAGAAATACTTGAGCGTGTCTAGGGTTGCCAGGTCGCCAAACTTAATAGCCGGACAGACCAGTCAGTTTGGCCGTACTATGTAGAAATTTAGAGAATTTCCATAGCCACATTAGATTTAGTAATTAAAAATCTATAACAAAAAAAAAACAAATACTGTGAATCATCTCGAATAATGGCTTTATTTAAGCCTCGTATTAACGTTATTTTAATGACAAAAGTAATTATTCAATCGATGAACTCGCTGCCATTGACGATCATAGGCCTATTAGGGCTGTAATTAACACAGACATAAACTCTATAACATAAATTCACGCCTTTTTCCCATGGGGGTAGGCAGAAACAGAACGCCACCTGCTACGATCCTTACATACTCCTTTCGCCTTATCCACGTTCATACATCTTGTTGAGGATTGAGGTGAAAATAATGAGACGCTTCACATTTTAGTAAAGATTTTTTTTAAAGACAAGAAAAAACAATGTATAAAACTGACGTAATGAAAATGACAGAAATAAAAAGAAAATAAGGTATGGAGGTGCGTCTACACATCTCGTCATACAAGCACGCCGGTTACGAGTACTGCGCACCTGACCTTTCTGAAGAACCTCCCTAGGTTGGGCAAAGTGTTATTGGGTTTTTCCGTCAAGAACTTCTCAGTAGCAGCCTCGGAGTCTGGATTTGTGCCCGGTTGATGACAATATTCTCGCCTCATATTACACGGGACTTAAACATAACTCGCGAAATGTGAGTGTACTGGTTACACCTCTGCCTAACCCTCCAAGGATTACAGGCATGATGTTAGTACTTACGTAACTCCAGTAATGACGTGGCAAACGACTAACAACTCTCAATTCCATACAATAACCTGCCGGTGTAAAATGATTGGTCGTTGAACTATTTCCTGTATGACATCATACAACTCATGCACATGGAGATTATTTCCTTTTAATAACGCTAGCCGTTAACGACTGTTGGTTTTACGTTTGATCTGACGGTTATTTTCGAAAATGAGGATAAAATGTGGGATTTAATTGTTGTTTAAGGTCTCTCTCCTTCACTTCAAAGTCAAAGTCAAAACATTTATATCAATTAGACCATTTACAGGCACTTTTGAATTGTCAAGGAGTCGGTTAGTTAGTCAGAAAGTTGAAGCTAGTTGCTTCAGTAAAATCACAATAATATTATAATTTTTCTAACGCGGAAAATAAAAACAATGCATTTAAAAAACAATTGTGGTTATTTAGAAAGCGATGAAATTATAACTTTGTGTTACGTGATACCATAGAGTACGATTGTCTCGGCCCTTTCATTGTTGCCAGGTAGAAAATGAATAAAAATTTTGGGTAAAGTAACAAATTACTATTGTTGTGGTGGTTGGCCCTTTTCCTAATTTTATATTTTTTTTTATGTACAACATGGGTTGGGTCTTGATTCTAGTGTAGATCAGGAGGTGACAAAGTCTACGATGGCGTGAGCTTGCCCAGAAGAAGCCTGCTCACTCTAATTTTGAAGAGATAGTCGAATGCGTTCGGAAATAGAGATGCAATACTCTGTTTTCTCTTTAGATAGTTTTTCCATTTATATTCGGAATTCGAGCAATTCTTTTAAGACTACTTAGTCATATTTTGGATAAGGCTTGGACCACATCTGGCAGCACGGAATCGCCTTTTTCCGTCGCCCTTTCTCTTTCTGTCGCTTAGAACTGCCATTTGCTAGGCGGAGACAGAAAGCATAATGCGATCGCCTCGAGGATTCCGCCGCGTGCTATCGCATTATGCTTTCTGTCTCCGCCTAGCAAATGGCAGTTCTAAGCGACAGAAAGAGAAAGGGCGACGGAAAAAGGCGATTCCGTGCTGCCAGATGTGGTCCAACCCTAAATATAAATGTTTAAATGTCATGTTAGCCCAATGGTTAGCGCCCACTTCACATACATGAGGTTGAAGGTTCCGGGCAAGTACCAAAGTGGCTTTTTCAATTCATATAAGTTTATCTTGGACATCACTGACATCGGTGAAAAAAACCATCGTTATGAAACCTGGACTTACAATTAATAAAGTCTGAAATCGCCAATCCGCCTTGACCAAGAGTGGTGATCAATGCTCGTGCCTTCTCTGTATGAGAAGAGGCCTTTGCCTTTGTGTTAATTTATATTTAAATAGATTTTCTTCTTAACACGATACTGCTGATAATAACACATCAAAAGTGTCTAGGGATCAACATCCCTAACATTGATTAGGGATGTTGATCCCTAGACACTTTTGATGTGTGTACTTTCCGTATTTAAAACCTAGCCATAGAAGTATTTTTTACAAATCAAATCTGCAACTTTACGTAGGTACAAGATCACTCACAGTCTCAAGGCGCCAAAATGGTTAATCGAATGCAAAATATGTCAGTGAGTGCTTGGCACTTGGCAGCCATACTTGCACTATAAATAGGGTGACCATTTATTCGAAATTTTAAGCCTTGACCAAGTGCGGGACATTTGCGAAAAATTATGGCCTTTTTAATTTTTATTAATTGTTATTTGTTCCGTACAGTACTGTAGGTAGAGATAGAATCGGGACTGTTTTTTGTTTCAACATTATTATAGTATGTACCTAGTTACAAAAAATAGCTTCCCAAGTCCGCCAAAGTGTTACTGGGTTTTTCCGTCAAGAATTTCTCAGCAACAGCCTCGGAGTCTGGATTTGTGCCTGGTTGATGGCAATAGGCTCGCCCCCTGTTACATGGGACTTAAACTTTACTGGCGAAATGTGGGTGTACTCATGGGTACACCTCTGCCTAACCCTTCGGGGATTACAGGCGTGATGTTATGTTACATAAAATGATAGGACTTGACAGTCCGCTACGAGAGCTGACAAGCGGTTTCCATCGTCTTCCAATCTTCCAATAGGGATTCTTACTCCTTTAATTTTGGTAGAATTATGCTGCAAAGCATCCTGCTCCTCAGGATGTTTTAAAACTCTAGATACAAAACTCCAGAAGTATCTTTGCTAGTCGAAAAGTATGGATTAAAAACCCATTATGGAAATTTGCAACAAAATCCGAATGTTTTCATTATTGACCTAGGTTTTTTGGTGAAAGCCTTTTAACCTAAAACGAAAAGTCCTGGAGTGTTCGGCCAAATCCCAGACGAATGGTAACCCTACCTACAAGGCCAGGTCTACAGGTATTTTCTCAAGGCGTTATTATTACACACGATTGGAATGTTATTTATCTCACGAACGTTCCCGTAATACTTGAGTGCGGTGATTGTGCCGCCATTTTAAAGTTTATTTAATTGTTTTGTACTGTCTCAAGCGAATTTTGTTATTGCTGTCTGAATTTTTATTAAGTAAACAACTTATCTTTTTCCTGGTTTCCAATGGAGTGTAAGGTTCATTATAACTTGGTTGCGGGACGTCTTAACAGGATACCGTGGCCCCGGAACGTAAAGGGCAACAGAAGGAACAGGGTGGTTTTTTAGTTAGTAAAAGTCTGACAGTCCCTTCCGCCCCACCCAGGGCGGAAGGACTCATTTGATGATTTTTACCAACACATAAAAAAGGTTCATTATAAGTTTATAACAACTCGGCTTTGATACAGCACATAATTTCTAGTCGTACTCTTCTCTTTACCCCGACATGGGGTGCGAGAAGTCGATGACAGTGTTACTTTGCCTCTTGCCCAAGGCAACGGGGTCGCAGCCCCTAAAATTAGAGACCGGGCGTTTAGTTTACCTCCCCCTCTTCTGATGAGGTCATCATCATCTGCCTAGCCTTTTCCCAAGTCGGTTTCAAGTCTATCCGGGTGCAGCTGAATACAAGTATTTTACATGGAGCGACAAGGAGTGGGGGGGGGGGTATGTACACTTAATTTACCACTCAAGTTAGAACTTTAAATCGTGAGCGTTAAAATATTTTTTTTAATGACAAGGTAAAAAAGTGACGGTTGGATTTTCAGGATCGCGGGCGGCGCCGCGCTGGCTACTAACAGTTGATTTTCTGAAGCTAGTTTCAATTATCCTTGTCGTTCTTCAATAGCCATGTCCAACACAGTTTTTCGCAGTAACCATTCCTGCCTGACCATGTTTTCCTCGTTTATTTATAGTAGATAAAATGGTATTACTAACAAATCATTACTTAGCCTTCTCAGAATATGAAGGTGAGGTGCATAGTCACCGTTATTTATAATCTGTGCTATTTGTCACTGCGCTTGTGCAAAAGAACTGCATCCGGCAATTGGGTACATAATTGACTCCACCAATCAATTGACGTACTTTTTATGACCTGCCAAAACGCGATTCTCCCATAGATTTTGTACGACAATATCGAACTGTGACGTCACTTATTTGCTAACTCAATTGACTAACTATTTATTAATTTTAAAGCCACTAAATATCGAATTTTACAGTAAATTGAAAATAAATCGTGTTTCTGCTGGAATAAACTGTGTGTTTTTTGAACGATGTTTCCCTTCACCGATGTCAGTGATGTCCAAGATAAACTTAGAAAGTAAATAAATGCTCGTGCCCTCTCTGTATTCTCATACAGAGAAGGCACGAGCATTGATCTACTAGCTTGATCTACCAGCCTCTTCTCAGAGGCTGGTATTATTATTTCTAACTATAATATTTTGCACTGGCAACCCTTTTGCGTTGAAAGTGCTGCTGTAACTTTAAAAAATGACATAACGAGCTATGTTAACTGCAAATTGCAAAACGAATTTGTATAATCAATGCATTAGTAGATGTAAAGCAACCCATTACCAGTGATTGGCCTAGAATAGGGTTGCCATCCGTCTAGGATTTGTCCCAGTTTTAAGGTTAACCGGGAGTCGTCCAAAAAGTGTAAAAACCTGGACAGTTTTTGTGTTAGGAATTTGTGATTAATTGAAGATAAGAAATAAATTAAAAATACAAAAAATGGAAACAATATTCAATTACCTAAATAAATTAAATTTCACCGAAATATCTGGGGTGTTTGATGTTTTTGCTCGGTGTTGGCAACCCTAGCCTAGACTAGAATGCAAGTTATATTTCATATTGTTTATGGGCTATTGAGAACAACATTCCCTGTGTGGTTTAAGACAAAATCTTTATACTTAATATTATAAAGAAGAAGAGTTTGTTTGTTTGAATTCTACAAGTAGTTTTAGAGATTGGCATCTCTGAAACTTCTTGCAGAATTCTGAAAATTTTATTATGTTTTACATTAAGCGTAGTACCAGAGTTTACAGTTGTTGGTAAACCAATAAAATATGTAAAATAAAATAAATAAAATGTTTTATTTTTGGTATTATAGGTACTTTATAAGTTTATAGTGTAGTTTTAATTTTTTATTTATAGCATCGCCTTGTTTTTACTTTCAGGATGTTATAATTGTGTGTAAATAAATTATGTAATAAACACTTACAAAGTTACAAAGATAAAATGTTAACTACTAATTCTGCGAAAGTCTAGCAACTTAAAATAATATGTTTAATTAATGATCTGGTCCCGTATTTGTAATCAGGTTACGATAAACTTCTCTCAGCAATGCGGACCTCACCGACAGGCATTCAGGCATGGTTGAATTATGTAAAAAACTACCTATTCCGCGCGGTTTTACCCGCGTTCAGTTACGTCCTTGGTTACTGCTCCACTGCTGTGGGTAGTAGCGTGATGTTATCAAGCCTCATGAATCTGGATAAAATTTACAAAATAAATCTAATCCGATTGGATGTCCCAAAAATTAAACAAACGAAAACTTTTCCGTTTTATTATAATATGTATTAGTATACTTAGGTGAGTAAACTGTGTAGCAAATCAATAGTACCTACTTCAGGTATTTAAATATTATTCAATTATGAAAGAAAGAAAGAAAGAAAAACTTTTTATTCACGTGGAAGTGACGCACAATACAAAATAATTTTTAAACAGCCCTTAACAAGACAAGTTGGTACTTAATCTAAAAAAAGTAAAACAACACAAAACACAAAACAAAACAAAAACAAAACTAAACTTATATCCCAAATACGACAAAAACGTCTACCAAAAGGCTATGAACAAGACTTCAAGTTGGTATATTTATGTGTTTTAACTTATTAGTTACTTATTTATAAGTTTTGTATTATGTGTATTAAATTATGGTTTAAGATTTAATTTGTAAAATAAATAAATACTTATTTAATTAAAAAAATGGGGAAATTAAACTTTAACAGTAGCAACACAAAAACTCAAGCTGAACCATCCGTACGCGCCCAATTTTGAAAATCGAAGCAAAAAAATCGCGGGCGGTTAGAATACGTCATCATTAATTTAAATATGCCAACTTATATTTGCGTTTGCGGAACTTGTTATTTAAGCCTTATGCTATTGAAATAAGGTTACTTTTTAAGCGTGAATATGGTTTGCTAGGTGTAAAGTTATCTTTGCGTTAAGATATGACCGTATTGGGTGATCTCACTTCTTTGGGAATTTATTAATGAACAGCTCAAGTTGAAATCAATTTTTTTTCCGTGAAATTGATAACGGTGCAGTCTATAACTTCGGAATAAATCGATTTATATTGTTATTCCCACGAGTTTATAGGAAAATATGATATTTTTTATTCCGTTAGATCGTATTGAAAGAAGCAATTTTATTTTTTAAAGCTCTAAGTACAAAAGTAGACTTTTTACATGACATAATATCATCACGCATGTAATCCCCAAAGGGTTAGAAAATGAAAATGTAATAATCCATCTTGCGCTATTTCTGTTAGGCGCGTCGCACACTGGTAAAGTCGAGGCGACGTCGCGTCAGCGGCGGTGCGGCGTCGCAGCACGGTCGAGGATAGGTCTCTGCGTGGAGTCGAGGCGCAGGCGGCTATGCTTCCTTCACATTTTGAATGACAAAATGGCGGTGGGATCGTGGCTTGGGCACACTTGAGCGCCCCTCCTGCGCCTGCACCTCGCCTCCGCCCCGCCTGCACCTCGCCTCCGCCCCGCCTTCACCTCGCCCTCGCCGCAACTCTTGTATGTGAGCGCACTACCTACCATTCATTTGTAAAGAAAACCTTGTTGCGGCGTGCCTCTTATGCGCCTGCGCCTCAACTGCACCTCGACTGTTAATCGTGTGAGCGACGCCCCTTACACGTCGGCGTCGTATTGATATGTTGAACTTCATGTCATAATACGCCGTTTTTTTTAATATATCTGTTGCATACATGAACGCTAATCAATATAAAACTAATCTATTGCCGTTAAAAACACATAAAAAACATCACACCACAAATCCAAAATCCCGCGAAAACTACGTTCGTATTGTTCGTAATTTAAAACCAGTCCGCCATATTAGTTTCCGCGCATGCGCCGTGCACCAAGCGCATTCTGTCACGTTCCGTTTCACGTACTTGATTTACAACAAGTGATCGAGAATTTAGGTCGCAGAGAAAATGGACGCATTTTTTTTTCGCTTATGTAATTCTGAAGAGCCGTTAAGTAGAAGGAAAATAAACAATGTATTGTTATGAATGTTGGTGCGAATTGAGGTTTGCGATTCAAGCGACAAGTTGTGGTTCAAACAGGGACGTACTGTGAATTTGTGGGGCCTCAGCTTAACACTACTTGGGGGCCTACTAGCTAATTGATCAAAGTGATTCCCATTTTGACAAAAAGCTGTTTGCTTTAATGATGTATAGGGCCCTACCTATGACAGACAATGGCCCACCAAAGTGTCCGTACACCTGCATTTTAGAGGACATTAACAACACTACTGATGCCGCGAACGTGGCAATCTACTGGGCCCAAAAATTATAAGAAAACAAAAAAAAATATCTAAAATCGATTTGAAAAGAAGAAGGGTACCTATAAGACAATAATAATTCAATTATCATATTAGTGAGTGAACCGAAGGTCAGGGAGCAATAGAGTCAAGAGATCACTTCAGAAAAATACACCCATTTGTTAAAAAAAAAAGATTTTTATTTTTTGGGGGCCCGGGAGGGTCCCACCTAGGAGGGTTGCAGCCCAAAAACCCATGTAAAGATCCGCCCCTGGATTCAAATACGAACCTGACGATGTTTAATTTCTTGCGGATTGTATAATCGCTTTTTTGACGAAATATCTCAGTATTTTCGGAAACAATGAAGATCTGCCTAGAGCTTGTATAAAATAAAATCGAATAATGAAGTGCCAAGAAACATTTAAAATAGTTATACCGGTCATAATACCATTCTATTACTGTCCCACTGCAGGGCAAAGCCTTCTTCTCATACAGAGAAGGCACGAGCATTGATCATCACGCTTGCTCAAGGCGGATTGGCGATTTCAGACTTACCTATATTAATTATTAAGTCAAGGTTTCCTCATATTTCCGATATCAGTGCAATACAGTTATTTAATACACTATACGAACTCACGTTTTAATTAAATAGGTATATATGCCATTTATATTTTTAACAGGATAACAGAAATAGGAAATAAATAAAATAATTAGGTGAGTAAAATTGTACGTGTAATATCTATAAATAACATTTTAATTAAAGCAATACTTTGAATCGTTGTTTGAATATTTATTTAATAATATCCTCCTGACCAAATGTCGGTCACATAAATTTCGACTTAGAATTATTATTCAGTAACTTGACAGATAAAGGGTTACCAAGTATTGGCAAAAAAAGATAGTGAGGTGGTGTAAGAATGAACGAAATTGAATGAACTTAAATAACGTACTTAACTTGGTACTAAACCATTCTTATCATTCGTTCCTTACGCAAAATCGTTCACTACCCCAACACTATTAGTTGTAGTATGGTAACATTATTTTTCTTCGAACTGTCAAGTTACTGAATAGAATTAAAAGTCGAAATATAGAGATTAGCAAAGTATGCAGGAGATTTTATAGTGCACAAGACGTGTGTGCGCAAACACAGGTGCACTGCCTCTACCCTCACTCTCATAGTGCGGTGGGACGGCTATCCGACACAACCGGGAAGAGATCAGACGCAGGACCAGCGGCGACCAGGGCTGTAGCTAGAGTCAAATTTAAGGTAGGGCAGCATTGGTTACAGGTAGGGTTGCCAACCCTACTATGTAATATAGTATCCTACTATATTAGAGCCCCCGCCTACTATATTTTTAAAAAAAAATATATAGTAGGCGAAACTACTATATTTTCAAGGCATCAAACTCATAAGAAATAATTTTTGTTTCAAAATGTCTTAGCGTAAAACGAAACGTCAATATCTATTTCATAACGATTCTGGAATGTCAAGACTGTCAGATTGACAGTTACGTTCATTAGATAGTTTGACAGATTGTCAATTTCGATTTTCGCGCTTTCGACTTGGTGTTTTTGTATCTAGCTACTTATACAATAATTATTTTGTATGGTTTCTCTTATTTTTGATTATTAATAAAGGCTAAAAGTTGCAAAAAATATTCTTATAAGAAACAAAGTAGGTAGGTATCTATTTTGTATCCTACTATATTTTTTTTCATATTCTCCTTAACTACTATATTTTTATGGGTAATATTTTAGAACTACTATATTTTACCGACAAAGAGTTGGCAACCCTAGTTACAGGTAGGGCGAAAGTAAAAAAAAATATCATAATTGATCTGCCCTTGAAGCATGGGCTCCTAAATCAATCACCATGTACATCACTGAGCTCTACATCAGTGATGTACATTCAATAGCTATAAGTAGACAAATAATTTCTGTGACAGCGCATGACCATGGATCTAAGAACTATTAAATCCTCAATGATGAAGTACAAGAGAGAGATCTAAGGTTGGGCAATGTGTTTTCAAGGTAGGGCATTGCCCCACAATGCCCCCCCCTAGCTACGGCCCTGAAGGCGACAGGTGCTTTTCGAAGCACGGGGATGCCACACCACCAACTTACAAATCCTGAGAAATTCCTAATTGCTTACATAAACTCACGCCTTTTTCCCATGAGTGTAGACAGAAACCACAGAACGCCGCCTGCTACGATCCTTACATACTCCTTTCGCCTCGTCCACGTTCATACATCTCGTCATACAAGCACGCCGGTTACGCCACTCACCTCTGCCATATAAATACCTTTTGTTAATCGTCTTTAACTCCTCCTTTCAACATGACCGAACCATCTAAGCATACCCTTTTCTAAATTCCTAATAGAATAACGATATTTATATTATAGCCGCGATAATCCGCCATTTGCAGACCGTTTGACATAAAAGACTAGAAAGTTTATTTTATTGCAATCTATGACATTATTTTGCTATTGCAACACTTAGTTTTAGCGCGAAAACGGATACTATATGCAAGTTTACGTAATTGTGTTGTGTTGCAAGATTATGAAACGCATAGGTTTTAGATATTATCGTGTCAGTCTGTATGAGTGCGTAAACCTTGAGAAATATTTATCCGATTTAAGTATGTGATTTTTGTTTTTATTCACAGACTAGTTTAATGACCATGACTTCGTCCGCATGGATGCCTGTCCTTCTCTAAGTCTAAAGCTATCTCTTTATCAAATTCCATTACGATCGGTTCAGTAATTTACGTCTTGATCCACTCAACTGTCGAAGCAAAAAATTCGCAAAATGGCCATCTGTGTCGCCCCCCCCGCTGACATCCGGTGATAACGGCGGCGCGTGATTAAAACGCCGATAACTCTTGTTCTGTATGAGCACGCTGTTTATAACTTATGTTGTTGAAATCGTTATGAAATAAGCTATCAGATTTTAAATGGATTTGTCTAGTTTAGCCTTGTAATATATTGTTAATTCTACTTTGAAATCAGCGTGAGCAAAATTTTCCCAGTTTGTTGTACAACAGTAGATAGAAATAAAAAAATAAACCATTATTTCAAATAGTTTTTATTTTATTTACATGAATATACCCTATTCCACAAAAATCAATTAAAATAACACACCTCTCAATACATATTTTACGAACTGCAAGCTAAACAAAAACTCGGCTCAGGTAGTCGACCCGCGCGTCGAACAAAAAAAAAGGGTATGTTTACGCATTCATTCTGAGAACTCCGCAAGCCAAGTGGCTGTTGAAAGTATTATATTGCATAGTTTGGTACACAGTCTTATCGCAGACAAAGATTTAGCTGTTTGAATCGTTTTGTTTACGAACCATGAGTCATAATGTAAACAATTGAAATAGAGCGATAAAAAAGACCCTTTCATTATTTGTATCACAGAGCAAGTACTATTGCATTTATTTGAAATCTTATTTCACAGTACACATGATGATGATATTTACTAATGGAAAAACACAACACAAAGGTATGTTGCCTAACAAAAACATTAAAAAAAAAATTAAAGAAATCAACAAAAAAAGTGAACAATTTCAGGAGAAAGCACACAAGTACGGTTGGATAAGTATGGATACAGACTCAATATTGTCACATCTGAACTTTTATTATGAATATAATAAAAATGACTCTACATGACTCTAAATTAAAACTGACAAAATAGAACATTGCAATAGACGAGAATTTCACGAAAAAAAAAAAATGTAAAAAAAAAATAAAAAAAAAATAAAAAAAAAAAAAATAAAGCTGCTAATAAAGGCATCACACCCAACCACCGCGTCAGAAAACCACTAGATCAAGCGACTTACTAACATTTTTTGAGAATCGGTTCACAAATGGGGAGGAATCGGCGAAGAAAAAATACATCCTCCTTTTTTTAAGGCGGGTAAGTCAAAAACACAGTCACCAAAAGAAACATTTTGAGAATCGGTTCACAAATGGGGGAGAAATCTGTGAAAAATAGAAAACATACATACTCCTTTTTCTTTAAGTCGGTTAAATCCATACTTTTCCAACGCCCGACAAATCCACACAAATGGCCGTTATGACGTCATAAATCCCTGTCTGTCACGCACTCAAAATAAGTCGATTGAGGCTCGCGTGTTTTGTTTTCAATTAAATTCAAATTTCTGACGATATTACTTAATTAGAATGCATTACAGACGTTGTTTATTAACTTAGAATTGTTAATAACGACAGTTTGATAAACATTAGGCGTATTTTCTAGTCATACGACGTGAAAATAAACGGTCATTACGCTAGGCATGGCGGACGATGTTCGTTGAAATATTTATTTCTGCCGGAATTTATGCCAAATACACAATCAAGCTATTAAAAACAGTTCAGTACTTACCGGTTCATGATTATTCCCAGCCAAACCACAAAAAACACTCACAAAAACCTCACAAAACAGTCTACAATAACAACAAACGCGGCGGTCGGCGCTCGGAACAAGACTGGTTTTTTGACACGTTCCACATTGGCGGGGTATGAATTCAGAGACGTTCTGAGTGACTAAATGCCATCCTTGTTTCTTCTACTACATGTTGGGCAAGTATGAGCTAGATAGGCAAAGTTTTCAAAATTTGTTTATATGAAATATGAGACGCGGGAACAATCGACTTATTTTGATGGTGTGACAGATAGGCAATTTTTGACATCGACTTATTTTGATGGCGTGACAGACGAGTGGTGATGAGGTAACAAACAAACAGACAACAGTTACTTTCACATAGGGTTGCCACCCGTACTTTATCATAAAGTATTGTACGTTATTTCGGGCAAATGTACTTTATACTTTATGAGGGCAATAAAGTACGTGAAAATACTTTATTTTACCTATTTCGACTTTTAAAAGTAAAAAGTAAAAAAAAAAATAACAAGAAGATGAGCGACTTTTTGCGTGTAAGCAGACGTGTCGCCTCGATAAAGGATGCGTAATTAATCGTACTTTATTTTCAGATGTTGTAGTTTATTTTATTAACCTTGGAAGGTAAATAAACTCTATTTGCTTAAAAAAAGGTGGCAACCCTACTTTCACATAATATAATATTCGTGTGATTTATAACTGATTTTTTAGAGTATAAATTACTATATTGTCTAGTTTAATTTAACAAATTGAGCTTAATTTTGCTAAAACTACAATCTCTGTTTCATAATTACGACAAACTTTGTAATTTGATGCGTCATTGTGGGAATGTGTAATATTAGGTAGTTACTATTAAGCAGTTCAATGTACTCATCCAAAATTTCTCTTGAAATAGACTAGCTTCTGGCCGCGGCTCCGTCCGCGTCAATGTCGGTTTTCTGCGGGGTTTTAATTATTTTATAATATTAAAATATTAGTTAGTTAGTTAGATTTTTATCCTTAACATCAGCTATCAGCTAGTAAAAGTCCCGTCGAAATCGGTCCAGCCATTTCGGAGATTAGCCGGAACATACAGACAGGCAAAAGTTAAAAAATAGTTATGTACCGTGTAAACATTCGTATGCATTTATTAAAAACCTATTATTTTGACATTATACATATACACACATCTCTATTTTATTTATTTGTAATGGAAATAAATAATCAAAACAAAATCATTACTTACAATAACTTCGAAAAAACGAGGGAAATTTTGACCATTTTTGAATGTTGTAAAAATCATAAAGTCACGAGGAATGTTGTCTTCAAAGTGTAATAAAAAGTAATAAATTAGGTATAATAACTTTTACAACACATTTTTGCAAACAACGAGCCGACGTCGTCTAACGATGTGCTACAACATAAACGAACATAAAAGAAGTTCTACTTTACACAGTCCGTTGAGAGATCCCATCCAGACTATTCCCTTACTACCCTAACTAAACCGAGGTCCATACCCCACAAGGGGTGCCCTTAGCGTGTAGCAGCTTAGTTTATATGTTTTAAGCCCTGGCTGAAGGACTTAATTTTTAAGGCACCACAGTTCGGTTAAGCAGTTTAATTAATCGGTTCCCTTTAAGGGCCTCAGCACACGGCGTATTTTAAACGCGCAGACGACACGCGTTGTCTGCGCCGTAGAATACCGATTAAAAAGCGAGTCGTCTGCGCGTTTAAAATACGCCGTGTGCTGAAGCCCTAAGATGGTTGAGCTAAGTGGTGCTGATTCACGCGTCATGTTCGTTATCGGGCGCTGTCAGTAAGTTGGGATTGGTCTGTTGGTCATCTCTTAACTGCCATGGCTTACATCTTCTCATCTCATAATTATGTAGAAACAACAAAAATATTGTAACCAGTATTTTGTTAGAACCTAATTGAAAAGAATGTCCGTGGAGTTTTTTGTTCGTTCTTCTCCGTAGAGGCCTACGTTTTGGAGCGAACATAAATTTATTGCTTTGACGTAGTCAGTATAGCGCTTACTATTTCCATACAACATCCGCAGATTTCTGGTGTGTCTATGGTTTTTCCCGCGCAAAGTTTAACCTCAAACTCAATATCTTTATTGCTTTTCCATAATAATTATGTATTCTTAGGTGGTAACTTATACATATAATTGAGATCATTATGGACCCTGTAGCCAGGGCAGCAAAAGGGTACTGCAATTAAATGGCGTCGTAAACCTTCTGCTTTTATACTTAATGTAACGGGCGCACAGCATCACGTACCGTTTCTAATCGCGACCTTGAGTTGATAACGTTGACATCACCTCTCTTTGCATTGTTATACAGTACAGTCTCTCACCTCGTTAGAGGACGCGCTAGAAATATTATCATGACTGAAAACTGTTTTTTTAACGAATTCCTGTTGCTTGAAACTCAGACCAATAAAAAAGTACTTATATATAAGTACTTACCTACTTTTTTATCGGTCAGAGGCTTGAAATATAAATTGTTTTCATTTTGTGGGTGTGATGGTATTATGTCCTTATTTTATCGATTTAGGTAGTAAAAAATGCGTCCATTATGATTAAGTATAATAATTTGACAGCCCAACAATTAAAAACTAAAAAAAAACCTTAAATAATATAAAAATAATACTGTCTGTGCGGGCGATACACTCAAATAAATAAAATCGACTTTGTTTAAAGTAGTAAAATTATAATATTTTGATAGGAAATAAAAGATACCTAATTATAAAGTTTTCAATATCAAATTCCTTCATCTGTCAAAAAACAAAAAATATTATCTTGACAATATTCTTTTTTATTCGTAAAAACAATGCTTGCTAGCATGAACATTATCTATGGTAATTTTTGGCGGTAAAAGCCCAAACATGGCGGAAGGTCAAACAGCTGACTGCATATCTATTCTCAGGATATTAAAGAAAGAATTGAGATAACCTAAAAACCTTTAAAATATGAGCTCATCTAACGTTATCAAGCTCAAATATTTGAACAATGCCAAGGTTGTCTGATAATATTAATTAGTTAGTACAAGATAATGCGACCGTGTTCGCTGCACGTAATTATTTTTTAAATAAGTACAGTGTACCTACAATGTTTATCATGCAGTGCAGCACTGGCAGTTACTTGCAGTAATTTTGAAAAATTTTATATCTAGTCTGGTAGTCTGGTATATGTCTTAATTATTTTTGTTTTTTACTTCTTGTCATTGTCAGCGATTCAAACGAATATTTAAATGGCCTTTAAAAAGGTAAATACAAAAATTTAAGAACTAGGCAATAGGCTCGCCCCCTATTACATGGGACTTGAACTGCTTGAACATAACTGGCGAAATGTGGGGGTACTAATGGTACACCTCTGCCAAACCTTTCAAAGTCAAAGTCAAAGTCAAATCATTTATTTCAATTAGGTATTTATTTATTTTTATAAGGCACTTTTGGGGGATTCATGGCGTGAAAATTTGTTAAGAACCAAAGAACTAGTTTTATTTTTATAATAACTTGAAACCAGCTTCTGATCACAACTTCATCCGATAGTAGAGGTACCGTAAGTACATTTTTCCGGGATAAAAAATAGCCTAAAATGCTATTCCAGACTACACATCCGTTCAGCTCTTCTGGGGTCAATCTTCACTGTTGAGGATAATGACGCCCGATACTTTTACTACTAGTGCAACCATCCATTGACAAAAAACAAAAATTTAATTACATAAATAATTTATGTTTTTGTTTTTTTTCAATGGATGGTTGCACTAGTAGTAAAAGTATCGGGCGTCATTATCCTCAACACTGAAGATTGGCCCTCTGGCTTGATTTGAGTAACAAAAACATACCCACACCCCCCCTCACTGTACCTTAGCTTTAAGCCTTAGGTAACATCTATTACACACATTATGGTAGGTACTCAAATAAATGAATATACCTACACACACGTAACACATTTAAATTTAGCAACTCATTATCTTTTTTTTCTTTTATTCCTTAAACGTGCTTTATTGTTTGTCGCCTCAAAAACTGTAAGATGAAGGAGACTAGCCTCCACGACACAGGGGATCCTAGTGTGGAGGCTAGATTGGACGATAGATTGGATGGTGGATGGCCTGCATAAGTGTCATATAATTGTAAACTTTTATCTCGACAATAAAGATTTCTATATATTTTTTTTATTTGAATATCCATCCATTCAAACTTTCGCAATTATAATAGTACCTAGTAGTAAGATTAAGTGTCATCAACAAGCACTACCATACAGTTCACATGTCCACAATCAAGCTATTTTACAACCAATAAGCTAACAAGTACAAACCAAACTCCATCGTACGTCGGCAGACGGTCTGACCATCAGAACCTGTTCTCAACAAGTCTAACTGTACAATGCGGGTCAGTGGGCATGCAGCCCAGCCGCGGTCACTGCAGTGTGTTGACACCTTTATTTATACCCGGTTTGTAAAACGCTATATGTAGGCAAAAAACACAACTATCACTTGTCACATGCAGCAGTAGACATGTGGTAGTAAAGGAGACGTGGATGATTGATCTTCACCCATCAGATAACTTGATGAGACATATTTTTTACACGACTGCCCCAAAAAAAGGAGTGTTATGTGTTCAGGGTTAATGTATGTATGTACATACAGTATGTATGTATGTGAGTTTCTTTATTCCACCATAACTTTTAAACGCCTGAACCTATTTTAGATGTATGGGGTATCGTTACAATCTTTGCATCGTTCCGAGTAACATAGGCTAGTTAAAAATAAAAAGAAACCGGTGTGGTCACTTTAAAACGTAAATTAATACCAGCCTCAATTTATTTTTTTTAATGAATCTGGTCGTGTCTATGTTTATCGTCTAGAATTTGACAAGTAGATTTAAAAAAAAATATATAACACTGTAAATAAAAAACGTCGTAAAAAATACTGACGAGTAAACAAAGTACAAATATGTGCAATTTTTGCAGTCGTTTTTTTTAATTTTTTGTAGCTTATTATCAAATATAATTTGTTATACAGCTAACATTGTAACAAGCCGGATTTGACAGCTATCAAAATCCTTTGTGTAGTGTTGTCAAAACGTCTTGTCAAAATATAAATCGGCAATTAATTCGTGTTTGTGAGTGTATTTTTTCAAAATTAAGTTAAACTTAATGTTTACAAGTGATACTCGTTGTTATAGTGTATGGGTAACATAGTAATTATTCAGGATTGTAAATTGGATTTTTCAAATTATTACGTAGGAGAAACGTCAAATCCGGCCTCTTAGAACGTTAGCAGTTTAACAAACATGCTTTTGATAACTTGCATATCTAAAACTTTTCATAGCTATTTTTAATTGAATTAATGATCGGTGAAGGTCGATATTCCACGGCTCTTAGGCTATGATATCTGTGTTTTTGCCGAGATGACGTGATTCGCTCTGATTGGCGTTTAACGCAAAATGGCGATCAGCTGTATTTCCTTTCCTTAAATTTTAAAACAATGTTTTTTTGGGCGAAGTTCCTTAATGTTGCTTGCGGTGGAATAACTGGCAGATATAGTCACGTAAGGAAATAGCGTTATGCTCGTTCCAAGCGATCTCTCCTCTCTTCTATATCTTTAAATTAAATTCTTTTTTTTGGAACTAATACAGCTGTCTCGATTTGAAAACCAAAATCCCGATTATTTTAACCTAAGGTCCCGTTTGACACACAGCACTTGGCAACACTAGTCCAAGGTATATCGGGGGCACTGTTTGTTAATGAAAACAGTGCGCAGTCAATATGACATCAGAGATGATTCAGTAAGCTCTACAAGGCTAGGTGACGATACACGGTGATCGCATACAATGTACTTTTAAAAGGACGTTATACTAGGACTGCCATCCGTCCGGATTTCCCCGGATTTGTCCTAGTTTAGAGGGCGCCTGGGGGACGTCCGGATGGGGTTGTCAAAAAGAGTCCACTTTTAATGTCAGGGGAATCCCGATTAAATAAATCTTACTGTAAAATAAAAATCTGGGATGTCCGGTAAAAAAACCTCAATTTCACCCAAATATCCGAGGTTTTTGAAGTTTTTGTCCGGCGTCGGCAATTAAGATGATGGCAGCCCTACGTTATACGCATGTAACTCATCATCTTCCTGCCCTTGTCCCATGTTACTTGTGGTCGGCGCAACACGTTTTCTTCTTCCACTCCGTCCTGTCAGCCGTCATGCTATTACTGACTCCCCTTTCTTTCATATCATTCTTAACACAATCCATCCATCTTTTCTTTGGCCTTCCTCTTCCTCTCTATCCATATTATTTCTAAAGTACAGTAGCGGTCATAAGTGCAGTAGCATGCTAAGGTTTGAATTGCTGTGAACACGCGGTACAGGCCGTACCTACATCTGTGTGTAAAAGTGATGTATTCAAAGTTAAAGTCAAAGTCAAATCATTTATTTAATAAGGCCATTATAAGGCACTTTTGAACGTATAACACAGTACCTACGTACATCTCAAAATTCGCACACGACGTCGAAAGGTCGTAAGTTTAACCAAAGTGTCAATCGATTTGCTTTGTAGATTGCTACTCCACTTATGACCGCTACTGTACACACACCAAATAATTTATTACTAATACCTAATTCTTTTTTAAAGTGTCGTGATGGCCCAGTGGTTGTGGCGCCCGCCTCTCATGCATGAGGTTGTGTGTTCGAATCCGTGCAAGTACCAATGTGCCTTTTTCAATTCATATGTACTTACTTTGACTTTCTAAAGTTCGGAAAGCCTCGGAAAGCACGCTAAGCCGTTGGTCCCGGCTGTCATACGTGGATCTTTGACAGTCGTTACGCGTCGTCAGAAGCCCGAAAGTCTGACAACCAGTCTTTCCAAGGGGTATCGTATTACCCAGTTACTGGGTTGTGGAGGTCAGATAGGCAGTCGCTCCATGTAAAATACTGGTGTTCAGCTGTATCCGGTTAGACTGAAAGCCGACCCCGACAAAGTTGAGAAAAGGCTAGGCAGATGATGAATTCTTTTTGAAAAATGGAGCCTATGTTACCCCAGAAACGCCCTAAGCCGAGATCTTGGGGGGGCACAGGGGGTGCCGTTAGCGTGTAGTCTCAATTTTCAGGAACCACAGGAAAGTCCGGTTACGCAGCTGACAACCACCTTCATTATCATAATTTTATTGTAATGTGCAACGCAATCAAGTGTACGACCTTTGAAACAAAACCTCAAGGTTGTCGAATATCTGCGATAGCGATAACAGCAGCCATTGTGTCATTATTATTCTATATTTTATGACATGTCCTTTTATTTATGGTCATAGATGATGACACGAAAGTAATGACAAAGCATTTGACGAAACTTTTAAAGAATTTGTTAAAAAATATTCTAAAACTTTTAAAAGAGCCTGTTCCTCAGCAAAAGCCATACACATAAAAAATAAAATAAAATTATCTGGTAACAAAATTAAAACAACTTGGAATATTATTAATTCAGAAACGGGAAGAACTACAGTACGCAACCGTGATTTCCATTTGAAAATCAACAATGTAGATTTTAAAGCGGACATGGACGTGGCAACAGAGTTTGAAAATTACTTCACTAATATTCCAATTTTAACAACCAGCACTCTGTCGTCGTCGTCCACTTCTGCTTTCTCTATACTAAAAGAATGTGTACCAGAATGCGACAAACATTTTGAATTTATTGTTGTGACTGATAAAGATATTATTAATTCCTTTAGGGATCTAGATGTAAAAAAAACTACCGACCTTTGGGGATTATCGGTACATATCATGTCTGAAATAATTGATGTTATTTCTCCTTTTTTAGCAATTGTTTTTAACTCTTGCATTGCATCTGGTGTATTTCCTGACCTGATGAAACTTAGTAAAGTAATTCCATTGTTCAAATCTGGTAGTACAACTGATCCTACGAATTTTCGGCCAATCTCCATATTACCCACATTGAGTAAAATCTTTGAAAAATTAATTTTGAATCAGATGTTAAGGCATTTTAATAAATATAATTTACTCCATCTGAGACAGTACGGTTTCACAAAGGGTCGTTCAACTACAGACGCGGGCGTGGAGTTACTGAAAAACATATTTGAGGCCTGGGAGGAGTCGCGGGATGCTCTTGGCATTTTCTGCGACTTATCCAAGGCCTTTGATTGCGTACACCATAATACACTCATTAGGAAATTGCACCATTATGGTATAAGGAACAGAGCTCTCGACCTTCTGACTTCTTATCTGAACAACAGAATTCAGAGGGTTGATGTAAATGGCAAAATGTCTGCAGGATCTGCGGTCACCATGGGCGTTCCGCAGGGTTCAATTCTAGGACCTTTCCTGTTTTTGATTTATATTAATGACTTACCTTATCACGTAAGGGATAATCACAAGATTGTATTGTTCGCGGATGACACTTCACTAATTTTTAAAATCAAGCGACAGTTAGAAAATTTTGACGAAGTTAACAATGCACTCTGTAAAGTTGTCCATTGGTTTAATGTAAATAATCTTCTGTTAAACGAAAAAAAAACTAATCTCATTAAATTTTCAACGCCAAATGTCAGGCAGCTAAGCACCAATGTTCAGCTTAATGGAATAGAGTTGAATCCTGTTGAGTCAACGGTGTTTCTTGGAATTACCATTGACGCCAAATTACAATGGGGCCCGCACATAGAAAAATTGTCAGGCAGGCTCAGTTCGGCCGCCTATGCTGTTAAAAAGATTCGACAGATAACTGATGTGGATACAGCCAGAGTTGTTTATTTCAGTTATTTTCATAGTCTCATGTCGTATGGGATTCTTCTCTGGGGAACCTGTGCGGACATTAATACTATCTTTGTTCTACAAAAAAGGGCTGTTCGAGCCATTTACAACTTAGGTCCACGGGATTCCCTTCGAGAGAAATTCAAAGACATCAACATTCTGACTGTAGCCTCACAATACATATTTGAAAACCTTATGTATGTACACAAGAATATTTCAAATTTTAAGAAAGTGTCCGATGTTCATGGATTTAATACTAGAAATAAGCACAATCTTGTGGTACATCACACTCGTCTCCACAGAGTAGGCAACTCGTTCATGGGTCAATGTATACGTTTTTACAATAAACTTCCCATTGATGTTCGAAACTTACCGATTAAAAAATTTAAAAGTTGTATTAAAACCAAACTATACAAAAAGGGCTACTATAAAATTTCGGATTATTTAGATGATAAAAAAGCTTGGGATTGAACTGCTCGCTCTGCTAAGCCTTGTGATTATGCCCTTTGCAAATTACATTTTTCCTTTTGACACATCTTATGTAAACATGACATTTAGAGACTATTTTATTTTTTCTTTTTTTTCTTCTCATCCGGATATACTTTGGAAAGTATATTTTTTTAATATATTATATTGTAAATATGTGGACTATGTGGGTTGTTGCATTTTTTCTGGGATTAGATTTCATGGTTGTCTGACAGTTTGAGTATTCGATGCGGCCTACCCAAATGTCCTTTCTGTGGTATTGTTCGTCGTGTCGTTGAGCTCCTCAAGTTCTGAGTCGAGCTTGACGATTTCTGACAAATGCGTGCACTGACTGGACAGGCCGACTCAAATTTGTGTGCCTCTCTCCTCAAGAGACCACCTCGGACATTAACCTACTTGGTTCGCATATGATTTGACCATTACAAGTAATTGTATGGACTTTAAAAGAGACTTTGACCTCTGAGTTTGTTTCGCTGTTTCTTCTCAGAGCAGTCGGCTAGGAAACACTGGACTCATCTAGTTATAAAAAAAACAAATGTGACGTGTAAAAGTGTTATTTATAACCAATTTACTGAATAAATCATCATTTCATCATCATTTCATTTCATTTCATTTCATTTCATTTCATTTCATTTGTGGATCGATAGATTTTGCTTATCATGACAGGTTGGCGTAGCTTGCCATAAACGGCCCTGTATTTTTGTTGGGGACGTGCACACAATGCAATATTAAAACAGTATTTTTTTTAACTAGCTAGGTACTTGTAATCAATTGTGGTCGTTATCAAAGTTGCAAGTGGAAGTCGATACCAACAAAAATAGTAAAATAAAACTAAAATGCGGATGTGTAATAGATAAGAACGTTTACGTTGTATCCGTTTCCGTAAAAAGAATCGAAGAATAGCATAAACATAAGTTTGTAGTATATAAAACCGCGACTGCGTCCGAATGCGATTTTCTTTTTGTTTTCTATTCCTGTGGCATAAAATACACGTCACTTGTAAAAAAACAGTAGGTACCTATTACATATCAGTAATTACTATTAAAACAAGTCTTTTGTTATTATAATTATCTTAGTCATGCGCAAAGAGATTACAGATACTATATTTAAATGTTTTTGGTGCGTTAATTATTAATTTTATTTAAGTAAGTAAATCCCCTGATTACATATGTAGGCAAATATCACGTTGGATGTTTTAATATTTCTAAAAAACACAACCTATTCTTAGAATTAAAATTAAGATAAAAAAGTGACAAAATCAACTTTTTAAACCTTCATAACTTTTGTCCACGACTGCTGGGAAGTATGCACCTTTTTTATTTATATAATACAGAGCTGTACTATTAAATGACACCCATTTTGTATCTGTACAAGCCCATAAAATTCTGGGGCACAGGCTCATATAATTATTGGCCACCTCTTTTCTGAACATTAATATCTTAAAAAAAATATCGTGACGCACAAAAACAGCCCAACCAGGGGACTCAAGAGTCAAGACCTTATTACCAATAAAGAACTAATCAAACCACTGAACGAATTGCGGTGTTTTGTACACAGATAGGTAGTTATTATGACGTAGGCATGTGCTACGAAAGGATTTGCCAAAATTCACCCCCTAAGGGAATGAAACGGGGGTCCAAAGTTTGTAAGAAGACACAAGAATGATTCGGGAATAAGTTAGGTAGTTGTGTTGGTCTGGCAAAGTGTTATTGGGTTTTTTCCATTAGGAATATCTCAGTAGCAGCCTCGGAGTCTATATTTGTGCCCGGTTGATGGCAAGTCTCGCCCCCTATTACATGTGACTAACTAGTGAAATGTTGATGTACTAATGGGTACACCTCTGCCTAACCCTTCGGGGATTACAGGCTTGATTTTATGTATGTATAATTATGTCCACTTACTCATTCAATAAGCATTTGCAATATGACATTGTTTCCATCCACGCAAGATAATGTGAAAGTATGGGGTCAAGAGAATACAGATAATTAATATCATATACAGATAATAAATATCATATTTATTGTAGGCATAAGGAGGATCCTTTGTGCGGAGTATTTATGTGTTTAAGGTGAATGTTCTTCTTGTCTGAGTCCCTCTTTTTACACGACTGCCCCAAAAAAAGGAGTGTTATGTGTTCAGGGTTAATGTATGTATGTATGTATGTATGTATGTGAGTTTCTTTATTCCACCATAACTTTTGAACGACTGAACCGATTTAGATGTATGGGGTATCGTTACAATCCTTGCAGCGTTCCGAGTAACATAGGCTAGTAAAAAATAAAAAGAAACCGGTGTGGTCACTTTAAAACGTAAATTAATACCAGACTCAATTTATTTTTTTAATGAATCTGGTCGTGTCTATGTTCATCGTCTAGAATTTGACAAGTAGATTTAAAAAATATATAACACTGTAAATAAAAAACGTCGTAAACAAAAACTGACGAGTAAACAAAGTACAAATATGTGCAATTTTTGCAGTCGTGTTTTTTAATTTTTTAATTATAGTAGCTTGTTATTTTATAATAATTAGGTGACGTGGTTTTTTTTACCCGCGTTTATTTATTTATTTAAACTTTACGCAACAAAAAATACACTGGATTCAATGTCTTTTTTTTGTATAATGACGTTCAAAAGTGCCTTGTAGTGGCCTAATTGATATAAATGATTTGACTTCGACTTTGACTTTTTAATTACAAAGGCGGACTTAATGCCTTAGGCATTCTCTACCAGTCAACCAAAGGTGGTGAAGAGATAACAAAGCAGGTGCAAAAAATTGTACATGAGAAAATAATACGTTTAGTACGTTTTTGGTTACTGCTCCGCTCCCGTGGGTCGTGGCGAGATGTTACAAGCCTATAGTATTCCTCATGACTCTGGCTATCATAATTATACAAAAAGATTTTTTCCAATCTGACCGGCAGTTCCAGAGATAAGCAAGTTTAAACACACACAAACTAACATAAAAAAAACGAGTCAGCTTTTCCAAAACTTGGATGTTTTTTATTGAATCACGCCAGGACGGGTGATCGGAACTGGATGAAATTTGGCACACATATAGATCATAGTCTGGAATAGCACATAGCCTACTTTTTATCTCAGAAAAATGTATGGTTCCAGTAGAATAATATATTAATTTTGATGCAGACGAAGTCAGAAGGAAGTAGTTTCTCTAGATAGTATCTCCCTTAAGGAACTACTTTCAGTAGATATCAAGAATTTATAGTTAGTAATGAATGGTTTTATTATGCTGCGATTGCAGTATCTTAATTATACTAACCACGTAGGGGAGGTCAGATGGTAGTAGGGTTGCAACCCCATTCTATAATTTAGTATTGTGCTATATTTTATTAAAATTGCTCAAATTCCCTTTGACTGTGTGCACATTTATAATTTGTAAAGAATACTTAAAAAAAAAAATTACTTTAATACCTACTCATAAAGTTTATTTTGCATTGCAGCTTTATTTTTTCAATAGTACTAGTAATTCCAAAATAAAGTCAATAAACATAGTAAAAAGTAAATAATTCTACAGCTGAAAAAAAAAACAAGGATTTGATTCTTTTTTCTTTTTAATTTATAATTCAATGTTTAGGATTTTCTGGTGAGCTTGGGAACTTCAAGTCTTCTGGGATAACTTAATAGGATTTTCGGGGTTTCTTCAAAGCAACTTGGAATGGGATTCTTATAACCTGTGGCATATTATATTGTTAGTTAAAAGGTACAAAAAAAAAATTTGTAGATTTCTTTAGCATTTTAACCTTAACAGCTTCGCTACCAACTCCGCAAATTTGCGGCGAGCGGGGTTAGCGCAGGGAGCCGACCCCGCAAATATGTGGAGTAGGGTTGAAAGTGTCAACCCAAGTGCCAGGCCTGCAAATTTGCGGGCTTTTCTTTTTATTTTTTTACAAAAACTACCTAAATCTTATTATCATTCCTAAAATAGCATACTGAAACATCTCTCATATATTAAAAAAAAATCAACAACGGGTTTTCGTAAGAGATCACTTCAACCTTATTGGTCACCTCACTTACCTTACCAGCGAAGCTCTTAACTCATTGACTACGGGCGAACATTCGCTACACCAAGCTAGCTACAAAGATGGTTTCATTCGCACTTTTTAGTAAAAATACAACGGGTGTGTTTTCCCGCACTAAACGGGTTAAGTAAATAAGTACAGTCTGACAAGCTATGTGGTATACAGGCAGCTAACTTGCAAGTACTTTATACAATGTTGTTTAGTGTACAAAGTAGTCAATTATGTTACATCAATCTTTCAACACACACGGTAACATTCTGGCCGGCATCACAATTGCATGTCATTCGAGCTAGCCGTGGCACTTATATAGCCGAAACCATATTAAAAAATTAATAGCATAAAATTATCTATTAAATAAAGTCAATATCATAAACATTAAACATTATTATGAAGTGTTTTACTTCATGAAGAATGTCAAACCTAACAAAAAACACTCTTTAGTCTCAAGATAAATATTTTACCCTATAAACCAAATAGTTTGTTCAACTGTACTTTCATGTTTTTAAATAGTTACAGAGTTCTTTATAGAATTGCTACCTACACACCAATAATATCCTTAATTACGCCTTTTTTAGTAATTAAAGTTGAAAATGGTGCTAAGCTACTACAAACTTAGTCAATAACACGACACAAACCGGCAAAGTATGTTTAGAAAATGTGTGGGCGTCTAATAACTTGAATCATAGTTCTAAATAACTTTTGAGGCATCGAATAACATTTTGACAGTAATCATTTGACCAATTTTCCCGCTAAAAAATAACAAACAGGTTTTAATCCTGTACGGAGACCTCATTGTTTACTTTACGTAAAAAAAAAATGCCGCGTGTGCGTTCTACTTTCGTTTCGATGGCTAGTAAGAAACTTAAAAAAGTATGCGAAAACTAGTGAAATTCGACTTAAATTATAAAACTATGGGTGAAAGGTGAAAGGGGTTACCTTATAAAGGGCGAATTTTTCTCTCCGCGCCGGAAAATCCGTGCAAATTATGATAAAATCCACAAAACTTTGACCCACTCACAACATAACTTTTAAACACTAAATATAACACATAAAACACTTTTAACAACCATGTAACACTATAAAAATATTGTTTAAGGCACTGTTTACTAGTTCTATTAGTAAATAAAGTTTGTTTTAACGAAATTATGTCGGCATTTCAAGTTTTCAACAAAGTTAAAGTTTGACAGTTCACGTCGAAGCCTCTCCTCTCGCTCGCGATGTTCAGTCGACATCGATATCAAAGTGAACGCGTCCGAACGGTCCGAATCGTATTGTTGCATTGAGTTTGAGTCATTCAATGTTAAACGGTAGCATCATCTTGTCGATTATTTTAATTTAATCAAAATTATTTAAGTTGACAGAAATGACACATCAAAGGCATTATTTTTGTGCAAATATATTGCGAGATAATCAAAACCTTTAGGCGTACTGTACTGTTAAAAAACATAATAAAATTAATAGCAAAATCTAAAAATCTACCATCTGTTTTTTTGACAAAATTATAATTTTGCAAGTACTTCATTTACTGTTATATCACCGCGCATAGAGTCGATTTTCTGATTTTGATATTGTTTGGAAATCAAAAATGACTCAAGTACAAAAGACTCTCTATATCTTAGGAAGTCAATCATTTTCGAAAAGAGTTTAAAATTTAAAGAATTAAAAAAAAACTGCTAACGTTCTAAGAGGCCGGATTTGACGTTTCTCCTACGTAATAATTTGAAAAATCCAATTTACAATCCTGAATAATTACTATGTTACCCATACACTATAACAACGAGTATCACTTGTAAACATTAAGTTTAACTTAATTTTGAAAAAATACACTCACAAACACGAATTAATTGCCGATTTATATTTTGACAAGACGTTTTGACAACACTACACAAAGGATTTTGATAGCTGTCAAATCCGGCTTGTTACAATGTTAGCTGTATAGATAATACAGTTACCTAAAGGTGAACGCAGACTTGGCCGCACCGCAGTATCCGCAGTCCCCGCAGTCATCGCTTTTGTTTCAGGGACTGCGGCGACTGCGACCCGGGTGGGTGTGCGAGGTTGCATAGAACTTCATATAAAGAATTCAAATACGAAGACTGCGGCGCGTGCGGTGCGGCCAAGTCTGCGTTCACCTTAATTCTTGAAATTTTAAATTCTTTGCGTGCTGCTATGTGCGTACCAAAGTCCTTTAACAGTAAGTACTGGGTCGGGCAGGTCAGATTGCTCAATCAGTGATTTCTAAATGGTCGTCTTTGTATGGCACTATGACATTTCACATTAAATTATTAAGTGTCCTAAATCTGGAGTAGTGCAAATGTGCAGCTGCACAACAGCACAATAAGTGCACTAGCAGAACCTTAAAACCATTGCTGCAGACGAAAAGGATAAAGGAGAAAAAATAAAATTTTGCGACACGAATAAATATTTTGACAACTCAAAAGTATAAACGAGTTTATATTAATAATCTGTGCTCTGTACTCTCATAGTACGCTTCGGACCACCGGGCGGTTGCCGCATTCCACGCATATTTTTCCCGCCAGACAGAGTCCGCGAAACCGGTCCTGCCGTGCCTTAATCTTACACAATACGACCAAATAACATAGCAGACCATCCATTACGTGTTTTGCTCGAGTTTCCACAAGTAACTTGGTAAAAAACCCGCAATGTATAATGTTGAATGTGTAATTAAGGTATTTTTGTATTGTTCAAGACTAACTTAGTACGGACCAATGATATTCTAATAAACAGATATGTTATACCCTTACAAAACAACAGAAAAAAGTGTTCCGCGCCGAGAGGCAGCACACATACACACATTTCATTCATTTTACATTTCACTACAAGTAAAAAAGGATAGCTTGATACAACCTATAGGAAAAAAAGTGACAGCTAGATGTTGTCAATTGCGCGTGAATGTGAACAGACATTATTCGAGCCACCAATCACCGCACGTTGGCATCATAGACTAACAAATTAACTAGGTAGAAGGTACAAACCGCGTGTACAGAATTTGTAGCCGGGATTTGTGCCTATGCAACGAATAAACTCTCTCTTGCTGTTGTCACTTAATAAAGTAATATAAACGATTCATTAATTCTTTGTTTTATTTTGATTCATTAATCCAATTAGAAAAGTCTAGTAGGATAGTAATTTGAAAGGTTTTTGACGAAAAATTGTATGATAAGGAATAATTACGTAACTTGAAAATGAGGTTTTTTGTTTATGGAGGAATATTAAATATTTCTATCATATTTTGGTAAGATCACATAGAAACAAGGTTTACAAAAGGAATTGTAAAAATCGCGTAAGTATTGTAAAAGTTATAGTCGATTGTTCAAAGTGAAAATGTTAAAAAAACAATTTTTACACTTCAATGTTCTAGGGTTTTTGTCAGACTGTATTTTATCATTATGTAATTGATTTTAAGTATTAAGTATTAAATTATAATGAAAAGTTATTAAAAGGGAAACTAAAACTCTGGAGTAAAGATGACTTTACTGCCTAATATTCGCATCTGTACTTTTATTCTATGTCCGGAGTGCACGCATCCTTGTCGTTCTCACGACAAAAAATGTATTTTCCATCTCTTTCTTTTTTCTAACCTCAAAATATCAGAATATTAGGAAAATAATTGAAATATATTAATAAATCGAAGTATATTGCGTACTTACGTGTGGTATGAGATCCCTTGTGTTTTATTAACTTTGGTATCGTAATTGGTACACTTTCTAAACACACACGATGGCATTTTGGATGGTAATTACGTAGCAGCGCGCAACGTATCACTCGTAGTAGTGCCAGACACAGACTAAAGGCAATGCGTCCTAATTAGGAGGGTTTCTGGTCTTCACGTTTTGCGCGCTTATAACATATCTGTTTACTAAAATATCATTGGTACGGACAGATAGGAATGCTCGAGTTTGGAAGGTTAAAAAGTAGGTACCTAGTAACGAAATTTTTTCATTGGCATTTCGCGAATTCACTATGTATTTTTATTACGCAAGCGTGCTATAAGAGGTATAGACGGTATAGTACATACTATTTCCATTGATGTATGTACGATAATTTTAAATATTGAACTTAATGCAGGTATTTTAGCGTAATTGAATGGCGGGAAATTTGAAAATAGAACTTGGTTGTACTAGGTTTCGAGATACATAAATAATCACTGTAATATTCTTAGATTATAATATAATGTCGTAATATTATATTTCTAATAATTTACATTTAAAACGTTAACTCAAAACTCTAATTATTCTAATCAATTATTTCTTATGCCTATTACTAGCTTCTGCAAACGACTTCGTCTGCGTCAAACTTGATCAGACTTTCTTTCTGGCTTTCAGGAGTTGCAGTGGATGGGAATGATGTGGCGGGTTTGTTAAGTAAAACACAAACAAACTTAAAAAATAAGTTTATTATTCGTCTTTGGTTTTTAAGTTATTATCTACATTTTACATAAGATAAGTAAATACTTAAGTAAGTATTATATTTATTTGTTCGGCAAATAAAGTTATTCGTATTATTATGATTTGGGCAAGTAATACACTTACCTACGAGATTTCTTATAATTGCTAAATTCCATGGAGCATTTAAATTGCCTCGGCAATAATTTGGGGCAATTAAATTGCCCGAGCAATAATTTGAGGCAATTAAATTGCGTGGGCAACTTCGGGCCATGTTAAATAATTGCTCCGTTCAAACACTGATTCGTAGGTACTTAAAACTTTTATAGGTTAGGTTTACATTTGCAATTAACGGGCAATCAAATAAATTGCTCCATGTAATTGAGCTATGTGGTGTCCTATAAGACTGGAAAAGCTTTTAAATTAATATTATTTCATAGTCCTAAGTAGAAAATAAAAATGAGATCCAAATAATTCATTTTTATGGAATAATATATCTCTATAAGTACATAGTATAAAAAAAAACTTGAGAGGTGTCACGGGACACCCGGATGGAACGAAGTTCCTAAAATAATCGTCGCGACACCACTTGGCTTGCTTTCTATGAGAGAGAGAGAGACTAGACAGAGAAACACGCGCACGCCGCATACAATGTGCCACTATTGAATTCAGTCAACGAACTATACTATAGCAAAAAGTGTCGTTACAACTTTTGGTCTTAAAAGTGTCGTTACAACTTTTGGTCTTAATTTTTTCCGTCTAGCCCCCTTTCGCAACACGCGCTAAGGAACTTCGTTCTAAAACAAAGTCGCCGTCTGTACGATTAAGTCTGTACGAGTACGACAATAGATATATATTGATTCAAGAGGAAGGTTTATGTATCTACATTGCACCCGTGCGATGCCGGGGTGCGTCGCTAGTTACGTTTAAATTCCATACTTTGAGAAAAAACAAGGTTGTGGAGGTCAGAAGGCAGTCGTTCCATGTAAAATACTGGTATTCAGCTGCATCCGGTTAGACTGGAAGCCGACCACAACATAGTTGGGAAAAGGCTAGGCAGACAGGGCCCGATCTAAGGGGGGGCAAGCCGGGCAAATGCCCAGAGCGGCAAAAATGAGGGGCGGCAAAATTGAGAGCGCCGGGCGGTTGCACGAAGTCACATGAATTTTTGTGTACTTGTTCAGAAGCCGAAGTAGACTAACAACTGACAATTAAACAATATCACATAATTATACATAATATCATCCTATATTTGGAATAGCAAGCTCATGACTTATTATGGTGTTAGTGTAAAGGGCGGTGAAAATTACTTTTGCCCGGAGCGGGTAAATAGCTAGATCGGGCCCTGTAGGCAGATGATGATGATGACACAGCTGCAGTGTCATAAGAGATATGTTTTGATTTCTTTTTTAATAAATGTGTTATACACGGTTACTTTTAGGTCGTTCTAGAACCGAAAGCCATAAACTCGATCATCAAACTCGAAACGATTGGGACCATTTTTTTTTTTCAAAAAGTTACAATAAAAAAATCAGCTGTTCGTCTAACTCGTCAAAGTGTACTGAACAGGTGTTTTTTTAATTGTTACTTTAACTACTAACCGTGTATAACAAACTAGCTGACCCAGCGAACGTCGTACCGCCATATTTTATTATTTTATTTTCTTTCATAAGAACGTTCTCCTTACAATAAAAAACACAACAAAAATAAGAATTAGTGAAATAGGTCCAGCCGTTCACGCGTGATGCTGTGAACAAGGGAAATAGGGATTCATTTTTATTTATTACAAGCTTTTATTTAGCTTGCACTGTTCGTATGTATGTAAATAAGTTGTCCTTTCAAAATTTGCAAATCATTTTTCGACCATTTGTTGTTATCCGATTGAGCTGAAATTTTGCATACACCTTTAGTTCTGGTGACAATGCAATGTCCAATAATCAATATTGTAGAATTTTAAATTAAAGCTTGTTTTTAAAAATATTTTTTTTAGATTGAAAAATGAGATTGACTGCAGATCGTTGGCTCGGAAATGGGTAAGACTTTAGTACAATGATAAAGACTATTTCAATTTTTGCGTTTAGTTGACACACACACACACACGGACGGTTATCTTTTTTCATAATTACCTACCGACCCCTTTATCGGGCTGTTATTTAATAATTACACCTTGTATCTAAGGTACAGTTTTTCGTCCTCGTCAAATTCAATATTTTGTGAGTGGGTGAGTGAGTGAGTGAGTGAGTGAGTGGGTGAGTGAGTGAGTGAATGAATGAGTAAGTGAGTAACCTTTAGCTTTTATATGTTTTGATTTATGGATGGAAAACTGCACCTTGTATATTAAAAAATGGAGATCACAGGGCACATAACACGAAAAAAATACTTTAAATAATTAAAACTACCTAAAAACACAAACCGAGACACAACCGTATAAAAAAATCACAAATAAATTGTTCATTAAAACCAACAGATAGTGTTAGTCCTCCGCAATATTGAAATACTGCCGCCTTGAGACACAAAATGGCCGTACATTCTATGTACACACAGCAAAACAGATAGGTATGCAGGGTCGTCAGATATAGTTGAAGTTTTCTTAGAAACCAATGGATGTTTTCGAATGTAATTTAATTTAAAACGTAGATAATAAATAATTCTTTATTTAGGTTAAGTTTCAGTCAAAGACATACATCGGTTTCTTAGAAAACTTCAACTATATATGACGACCCTGCGTACCTATCTGTTTTGCTGACTGTACATACGAGCGTTTACGCCGTACAGCATTTCATACAAACTTTCAAGTCCTTACTTTTCGAAATGAATGAACCGATTTTAATGAAACTTCCTACTCATAAGCAGGATACATAGGTCTTAAAAGTTAGTTGATCTAGAACATTTTCGAAATGTCTTCTTTAAAAAAAATGATAATTCGAAATCTGTTTCTAAGAATGGAAAACTTAAATTCGGTTGAATCATGACAGTATCTCGTGCAAAATAATTTTGACATTATATCGTGCAAAATCATTTTGACATTAAATCGTGCAAAATCATTTTGACATTTTATCGTGCAAAATCATTTTGACATTAAATCGTGCAAAATAATTTTGACATTAATTCGTGCAAAATCATTTTGACATTATATCGTGCAAAATCATTTTGACATTAAATCGTGCAAAATCATTTTGACATTAAATCGTGCAAAATAATTTTGACATTAATTCGTGCAAAATCATTTTGACATTATATCGTGCAAAATCATTTTGACATTAAATCGTGCAAAATCATTTTGACATTAAATCGTGCAAAATAATTTTGACATTAAATCGTGCAAAATCATTTTTGACATTATCTCGTGCAAAACTTTCTTGCACAGATAAAATATAATTAAGCCCGTCCCAGCCACAGAACCGTTGCGAAAAGGTCTCAATAAGCACACGCCTTTTCGCGCCAATGCCTCTTCTACAAAAGTGGGCATGTAACAGATGTTTGTCCAGCAGTGGGCTTCTATGTTCTTAGTCTGGTAACCAATGCTGGGTTCGCCATAGAAGACAGTAGTAGCCGTTGTGGGTATTTGTTGAGTTTGAAGACTGAAAAAAAAAATGGCGGTTGAGCTGATTGAGCCGAGATATAACTTCTCCATAAGGAAACACGTCATTTTAGCCCAGAGAACCTGAATAAAATCAATCAAGTGTAAAATCAGAGTGTCAGGTAAGATTCAGACCAACCGGCTCGGATCGGACCGCATCGGAACGGATCCGTACGCATGCCGCGGCAGCCGTAAGCCGACGGACGCGATCGACGGAGGTAAAGTTGCATGCAAATATGAACTATAATTACTGTTGATACATTTCAATGTTCTTTACCGCATTGTAAAATGCCGCCCGGCCCGGCCCGATGCGAGCCGGTTGGTCTGAATCTTACCTCAGAGTTTCTAAACCGCCTCGAGGGCCTCTGACATGGTTTGAGTGGGACAGTAATAGGCTGGTATAAGTCCAGGTTTCCTCACGATGATTTTCCTTCACCGATGTCAGTGATGTCCAAGATAAACTTTAGAAAATACATATGCATTGGAAAAAGTCACATTGGTACTTGCCCGTATTGAACCCACAACTTCATGCATGAGAGATGCCTTAACTATTGGGCCATCACGACAACTCTTCTTTATGTGAAAACAATACAAAAAAATACAGATGTAAGCCATGGCAGTTAAGAGATGACCAATCCCAACTGACAGCACTCGTTCACGAGCATGACGTGTGGATCAGCACCACCTAGCTCAACCATCTTGATTAAAAAATGTGTACTTACATGTGGTGCATATCTCTGTAACAGAGGGCGGTACCCATGGCCGAAGGTAGCGATCATCCCCGGCTCGTCATCCCGGTGGGGGTGTAAGGGGATGATTACTTGGACCTGGGGGGGTAAAGTCAGTGATAAGAACAATGTTCGGTGTAGCTGTGGGGCATATAATGTTTTTTTTTTAGAATAATTTTAATCTTTATTTTTGTGTATGTTTTTTCTGGTCAAGTAAACATTTTTTCCTTTCTTAATATGAATGAGGTACATTTAGTCAAAGTGAAAGATGAAAGTTTTTTTTAAATAAAATCTAATACTATTTATCTACGATATATATACAGGAGAAATTCTTAAAGTGGGGTAACGTTGTCAAAGAAAAATAACATAACATCACGCCTGTAATCCCCGAAGGGTTAGGCAGAGGTGTACCCATTAGTACACCCACATTTCGCCAATTATATTTAAGTCCCATATAATAGGGGGCGAGCCTATTGCCGTCAACCGGCCACAAATCTAGACTCCGAGTCTGCTACTGAGAAATTTCTGATGGTAAAACCCAATAACACTTTGTCCGACCTGGGAATCGAACCCAAGACAACTAGGCAGTCGTCAGCAATTATCGATTAAATAATAAAATAACTTACATCTTCCTCATAAGGCCGGAACACAGTGAGTGGTCGGAGAGAGGCCGCGTCTGCTACTATGACGCATCCCCATGCTGTGCCAATGTACAGCTCACCACGCAGAGCACACAGCGCTGTCACCTGACAAAGCAAGACAAGAATTAATTCAAAATCAAAGTCTTTTAGTTTGTTTTTTATGTTTGTTTTAAATCTCATATTTGATTATTTCTCATGTATAATTTTTTGCACCTGCTATGTTATCTCTTCACCACCTTTGGTTGACTGGTAGAGAATGCCTGAGGCATTAAGTCCGCCTTTGTACTTGTTTTGTGCATAAAGTTTAAATAAATCCTAACTATCCTAATCCTAAGTAATATTATAAATGCGAAAGTAACTCTGTCTGTCTGTCTTTCTGTCTGTCTGTCTGTATTTTCTTCACGCCTAAACTACTGAACCGATTTGTGTGAAATTTGGTACAGGGTAAATGTGAACCCCAACAAAGGACATGGGCTACTTTTTATTCGACTTCGACTTCGTCTGCGTCCGCGATAACCGACATATACGCGGACGAAGTCGCGGGCAAAAGCTATTAGTAAATAAATAAAGTCAAAACATTTATTTCAATTAGACCATTTACAGGCACTTTTGAATTGTCAAGGAGTATTACTATGGTGTCTCTCAATTTATGCATTCATCATCATTTATTTTAGCTCAGCCTTTCTTAAAGTAGGCGATAACGCCCCCCTTGTGGGCGCTGCAGGCCTAAAGGGGGTAAGAGACCCAGAAAAAAAATCTGGGCGTTGTGTAGAGACTTGGGGAGTGATTTGTAATTTCATCTACCTACTAGGTTATCTTATGACAAATAAATATATCTTATCTAGGTTGGTTTTAAGTAGGTGAAAAAATGGGGGCGCTAGAAAATAATTTATTATCAAAGTGGGCAGTAGACGAAATAAGTTTGGGGGAAACAGGGGTTCTGTTTTAGCTGAACGACAATACGCACCACGGAAAGTGTATTTATTATTTGTGTACTTTATTATTTCAAAATAAATATTATAATATTGTCAAGAATTCTAATCTAAATGTCATCGAAATATCCCTGAATAGATACACAAATTATGGATAACTATTTCGTGCATCCATACCTGCGCAAGCTCCCCATTACTGACGCTTGTCAAGTCTCATCTTTCGTGGGGGTACTATACCATACCAGCATTACCAGTATTTCATCAATAGATAGAGTGATTCAAGAGGGAGGTTTATGTATCTACATTGCACCCGTGCGAAGCCGGGACATGTCGCTAGTAATATTATAAAATAATATAAAAATCAATTGCTGTTCGTTAGTCTCGCTAAAACTCGAGAACGGCTGGAACGATTTATCTTATCTTGGTCTTGAAATGTTCGTGGAGGTCTAGGGAAGGTTTAAACGGTAAGAAAATATGGGGTAGGGTTGAGGTAGGGTAGGGTCAGGATGCCACGCGAACGAAGTCCCTTAAAACAGCCCTTTTAATATGAAGTCGGGAAGTCGGTCTCAAGAGTAGCGGTACGGTAGGGTAGGGGTAGGGTAGGGTACGGTAGGGTAGGGGTAGGTATTGGTAGGGTAAGGAGGGGTAGTGTAGGGTTTGGGTAAGGTATCGGTAGTGTGGAGGTGGGGGTATCGGTAAGATAGGGGTAGGGGTAGGGTACCACGCGAACGAAGTCGTGGCGGGTCGCTAGTTATATTATAAAATAATATAGATAACTCACCCTGCACTTATCTTCAGAAAGATGTTCATCCAAGGCTATGGACTGGAGGCTTTCAGAGCAAGGCACCAGCTTGCTGCAGTCGAGTCGCGCGCACTGCTGCTTCGTGCGAACAGACCACTGGTAGACGCATACTCCTGTAGGAAAGATGACGGATATAAGAGCATTTACTTACGGCATTTCATACAAACCTTATTTTCTCGAGAGTCCTTATTTTTCGAAATGAATGAACAAGCTACTATAATTAAAAAATTAAAAAACACGACTGCAAAAATTGCACATATTTGTACTTTGTTTACTCGACAGTTTTTTTTTTACGACGTTTTTTATTTACAGTGTTATATATTTTTTAAATCTACTTGTCAAATTCTAGACGATAAACATAGACACGACAAGATTCATGAAAAAAATAAATTGAGGCTGGTATTAATTTACGTTTTAAAGTGACCACACCGGTTTCTTTTTATTTTTTACTAGCCTATGTTACTCGGAACGATGCAAGGATTGTAACGATACCCCATACATCTAAATCGGTTCAGGCGTTCAAAAGTTATGGTGGAATAAAGAAACTCACATACATACATACATACATACATTAACCCTGAACACATAACACTCCTTTTTTTGGGGCAGTCGTGTAATGAGTCGTTACGAGTCGTCAGAAGTAGACTACAGGCCCATGTCCAAAAATGGTGGGTCATATGAACCACCAGGTAACGTATATAGGACGGTATAAGAGCATAAAATAATAAGATTCAGCACTATGCCGTCACTTGTAAGCTGTAAATAGTAGGTACATTAATTCTATTTATACGAATGTGAAGACGATGTACCTAAAATAAGTCATGTAAAGTACTACAATACGTACCAATACATTATCTTAAACTCACCTGGATCACAATAAACTATAACAAAAGGCGCGTCTTCCGGCGCGGCCATAAGAGTGACTCTAGGTGGCGTAAGTAGCACATCCGCCCCGCACACGCCGCTCACGTTCACCGCGTACGAGTACAGACCGTCCCCGCCCGCCCACACCTCCCAGCTGTGGAGTGGGTATTAAGTTAATGAAGTGGTGATTAAGTTAACGAAGTGGTGATTAGTGAAAAAACTTATTTCTGGCTTATTTAATATTTACTGGGTCTGGTTATGAGTTATGAATGTGGTGGTGATTAGTGGGTGGTGTGGTGATTAGTGTGTAAAGTTGTTATTTGGCAATGACGCAATAAGCAAATAACGTGGAGATTTTTTTGGTAGTAAATCAATTAAAATTGGTGCAGTAGTTATTTGCGGTGTTTAGTGGTGATTTGTGAAATACGTAGAAATTTTTGAATTTGTAATTTGTGTGTTACACAGTGGTGCATAGCATAACTTTTAGTTTGTCGGGTCAAGTGGTGATTAGTAAAATAAATAGAAAGAGACTATTCTAAAACCTAAGTTGTCTTACTTTCTAAGTTCCTATATGAAATCTTACGAATTTCACTAATCACCACATACCCCACTCCAACTTACCCATGCGGCGATGGCACGGCCGCTAGACAGCACAGCTCCGTCGCAGTGCCCAGCTCAGTCAACACAAAGCTACCCTCAGCTTCAGGTCGACGAGAGGTTACCAGGAACAACCTGGACCAAATCATAATACCATGTCAGTCACGACTGGATTTGTGCCCGGTTGATGGTAATAGCCTCGAGAGTTAAACATAACTGGCGAAATGTGGGTGCTCTAATGGGTACACCTCTGCCTAACCCATCAAGGATTAACAGCGTGATGTTACTATAAACAAAATCCCGAGAACAACCGTCGGGCAGTAAGTAGCCCACCAGACACAACACCCGCCTGGTTGTATAGTTGCTCAACAAGAGAGGATCTCTTGTTGAGCAACTATACAAACTGTTCCTCATATCTCTCATCAGTTGTTACCTGCCACAGCTCAAGGCGACAGCCACGCGCTGCAGCCGGGGCAGGGCCTGCAGCGCGGCCACCCCCGAGGGCGCGCCCCCCACTGCCTCCTGCACGCGCACGCACCAGATCAAGGCGCAGCTGGATGCGCTGCAAATGATAACATTAAAATGGTTTTATGAATGTAAAACATTTTGTCGTTTTCCTGTGGGGTTTCAATTATATTTGGATGGAACCCTAATCAGTTTTCATGAAAATCAAAGAATTTTAAGTTACTCCTTGAAACATTAACTATCTGCCAGTGCAAGTCACTTCGAGATCGGTCAAGATTAGCTGAAACGAACAGAGAGACAAAAATTCGTAGCATTGGCTTTTTCTAGTTGAAAAAGCTGTTTTTTTTTTAATTACAAGTATGAACGTAAATTTTATTTTCTTGTGTAAGATAAAGCTAAAGAATTTGTTTGTTTAAACGCTAATCTCAGAAACTACAAGTCCGATTTAAGGTGAAACCGACGGGCTGCTCCCAGCCATTCTCCCGAGAGATGGCGCTGAAGTCAACATTTTTAGTTTATTTGAGTTTTTGTGTAATTGGACAATTATTAAGTCATAGGAGTAGTCTTAGCGGTTATCGGATATTACATTTTATTGGAATAGGTCATATCATTCCCTCAAAATCTACCCAATTCGACACATAACTTGTTTAGAACTTCTGTCATTGAATACAGTGTCGTTTACACACACATACATACCTCTGCGTTTACGAAGATTGAACACTAGATGGCGTGAATATAAAAAAACTAGTTTAAATTTTTCTGTCTAAGTAAAAATAAGTTATATTTGTTGGCGTAAACTATTTTATTGATTTATAAATATGGGAAATAAATTATGTCAACATTGATTACAATAAAACGCAGTTTTATTTTATTTCATTACACTATTTTAATCGTTTATCAAAACAGAAGTATTTGAAGCAACATAATTTATAATTTTGGGAAATAAATTATGTCAACATTGAAAAAAATAAAAATTAAAAAAATTAAAAAAGTACCTACCAGCCTCTTACTGTCCCACTGTAGGGCAAAGTAGGTACCTACATATGAATTGAAAAAGTCACATTGGCTTGCCCGGATTCGAACCCACAACCTCATGAGAGGTGAGCGCGTTAACCACTGGGCCATCACGACACTTAATTTTGATTACAATATAACGCAGTTTTATTTTATTACATTACCTACACTAGCTAGGTATTTAATATTTTTTCATCTATCTACCTAGGTACCTACTTCACGGCAAGAAAATCTTCAATACACTCGACCTAAACCGTGCTTATCAACAACTAAGTAGGTAAGTACCTACCAGTCTACGAGCTAGACATCGAGAAAACAGCCATCACAACACCTTTTGGCATATTCAAATTTACCTACACGAATAGGTATGTCCAGGTCTCAAGAATGCCGGACAGACATTCCAACGATTCATCTATCAAGTACTTAGGTACTTAGTAAGTACTTACCCGATAAGTAGGTACTTAGGTAGGTAAGTACTACTTACCTACCTACTTATCGGATTAGACTAGGTATCTACGCATAAATTTCCATTCATCGACGACGTAGGTAAGTAGGTAGATAGGTACTTACCTACCCAATAATCGCATCTGAAAATGAAGTAAAATAAAAATAAATAAATATCTTGGGAGTTGGTACAACTCACACACAGTCATCTGATCCCAAGCTAAGCAGAGCTTGTGTTATGGTAACCAGACAACTGATATACATTACATACTTATATAATTTATAAATACATACATATTATAGATAAATTACACCCAGACACAGAACCAACAATTATGCTCATCACACAAAGTTTGTCCTGGGTGGGAATCGAACCCACTACCTCCGGCTTAAGGAAGGCGGAAGTAAGTAAAGCAAGCCACATCAAAGACTTACAGGAAGTCTTACGCAGATAAGAAGTGTATGATATCACTATAAATCCATCAAAATGCGTCTTCGGCAAAGAAAACCTCAAGTTCCTGGTCTATGAAGTGTCAAGCAACGGAATCAAACCACCACAAGGAAAAGTCTGCTATCTCTGCTTACTCCAGACCCGAGACGATTCAAGATCAAGACCTACCTACGTAGATTTATCGACATGATAAATTTCTACCGTGACAGCATAGTAGGTAGGTAGGTAGGTACCTAACGCAGATCATATAAGTACTTACAAGCACCGCTCAACGCGGTCCTGCACAATTCCAAGAAGCGAGATAAAACAAAGATCAAGTGGAACACAGAAGCGTCACAAGCATTCGAGTTATGTAAAGTTAGCATAGGTACAAAACGCAGCTTCGTTTGCTCATCCATCTCCATCACCAACCCAACCCTCACGTGCGACGCAACGAACACCTGCGCAGGAGCTGTCCTTCAATAACTTGTAAACAAGAAATATAAGTACTGCTTGGCTAGGTACCTACCTATTTCTCAAAGAAATTCTCCGAAACACAACAGCGATACAGTTCATACAGTACCTATACCTACGGTCTACGTTCGACAGAGTTATTAGCCTACCTACTTATCAATTTATAGGTAGGTAGGTATGTCAATCAAACACTTCAGAAAAATGTTCAATGGAAGAGAACTCATTGTTTACACCGATCACAAGCCACCATCTGATAGATACCTACCAGCAGACTGATAAAACTTCATTCATAACTTAGTAAAGCGTAATTTTAGCTCCAGAAACCAATTTTCCGTAGTGTAGCAGTTATTACGTGTGCTTCACACGCACAAGGCCCCGGTTCGATCCCGGGCGAAAACAGTTGCTTTTTGTATTTTATTGCCGATCATAAAAAGTATCTTCACGCTTTTTTATTAATTGGGTGATCAGAGAAATCTGAAAAATAAACATTTTGTTAAAATAAAAGTAAACTACGTACTATTTCTCGCCTTGAAACTTATGTTTAGAAATCTATGATTGTTATCAAGGCCAAGTATGCCGCAAAACCAAATTATTTGTCGCATCAGATTACGATAGCTCACTTTGTTATTTTTTTTGTTGCTTTGTATGAGCTACCTATGTTATGAAATACCACGTTACCGATTTGGGGTAACATGACTACATGTCATGTTACCCCAAATCCAAACCGCTCGAATCATTCTCGCGTCAGTCAATCACTGACCACTGTCCCCGACGCAATCTAAATAAATATTTTTTTTATTTATTTAGATCAATACAACTATCATTACATGTCATGTTACCCCAAATCGGTAACGTGGTATTTCATAACATAGGTAGCTCATACAAAGCAACAAAAAAAATAACAAAGTGAGCTATCGTAATCTGATGCGACAAATAATTTGGTTTTGCGGCATACTTGGCCTTGATAACAATCATAGATTTCTAAACATAAGTTTCAAGGCGAGAAATAGTACGTAGTTTACTCTTATTTTAACAAAATGTTTATTTTTCAGATTTCTCTGATCACCCAATTAATAAAAAAGCGTGAAGATACAATACTAGGCAATAAAATACAAAAAGCAACTGTTTCCGCCCGGGATCGAACCGGGGGCCTTGTGCGTGTGAAGCACGCGTGATAACCGGTACACTACGGAAACTTGATTTCTGGAGCTAAAATTACGCTTTATTATTATACAAACAATTTATTATCATTATTCATCTCAAGAAAATCGTCATACCTACCCGGTACCAACACTCTCAATATTCTGCGAAACGTCTACGTCACACGTTCGACCATACCTACTAACGCTGTGCACAATTCAAGTCACCCTGGAATAAGAACAACACACATTATTTGTTTCTGAACGCACCATTACCGTGAACGTGAGCTTAGTAGGTACCTACTACAAAATAAAACAAACTAATAATAATGTTTGTCTGTCTGAAACTATTTTTTTTTTTACTATTTTAAAATGCGTAAAAGATGTTTATCGTAACCCGGCAAAACCATATTTAGCAAATGTTTGCAAGTTTAATTTTGTGACTACTTTAGTAGGTACCTAGTTTACCGATTTATAATGGTTGACCAAAAACATATTCAAACACATTCAAATATGAAACACTGACTCATCATCACTGACACGTATGACGTAGGTAATCAGTATTGTGACGATATTTCAGAAAAATCACGGGCCAACATGCTGTTTTTTAGTTTCTAATACCACCAAAAATATAATTGCGTATTTAGAATAATTAATTACTTACTATACCTACGATAAATTAGTTACAATATAGTCTCAAATACATACTGGAGGAATATTGCAATTTTAATCAATGAAAATGCATAGCATACAAAAAATACACAAGAAATTCCGCGCGCAAATCATAGCGCGTGACAACCGAAATCAGAATGTATTAGGAATTATTTTTCTATCATAGGTATTATCAAGTCCCAAACAACAACAAGTGAACGAAGTTTGGCAACGCTTTTTCTGTCAACGATTCCATGTAGGAAAGGACGGCAACGTTGCATATAACCTACACTACGAGTATTGGTAGGTATTTATGTTGCCACACAACAATAATAAATAATAAGTAAAATTGTTTAAAAAAACATAGATGTCGAAGGTCATTAGTTTTATGTTATTTTATTCTTGTTTTGATACGGTTGGAAAGGAAATCCAATTATTGAACTAAGATATTGATTTATCAGAAATTATTTTGCACGCCATCTAGTGTGCCAATTTTTAAACTTCGCCTTTCGTTTGCTTGTCAAAAGTACTCAAAAGTCCCGCAGTGTCACGCACACTACTAAAGAAGTGTCAATTTTTGCCGAGATTTCACTATTGTTTTTCTCAGTGAATAATGAAGTTATTGGCTAAAAACTTCGGACGCGAGCACATTTTATTGTAAAGAAGTGATAAAATGATTAGTTTTAAAGAAAGAGTGTCTGTGTTTAGTGTATAACTCTAATGAAAAATGTATGGACGGAGGGGTCGTCGCATCCACCTTAAAAAAAAAAAAGTTGTGTTATATATCCCGTTTATTAAGCCCCGGATACACTAGGGAACATTTTGTCCCGCAACATGACGCGCAACACTCAATCTACGTGACGCAGCAACGTTGCACATTGTCCCGCAACATGCCCCGCAACATTGTACGTGACGCGGGGCATGTTGCTTGCTCCCATTTCTATAAACACTGACTAGTGTAGCCAGCAAAATGTTCCATGACAATTGTCGCGGGACACTTCACGTAGTTGTTGAGGGACATGTTCCGCAACATGTTTCTTCATTTGCCCCCTAATGTATCCCAGGCTTAAAGGTAGGTTAAAGGGTATATCGTGATGGCCCAGAAAAACATCGTTCAAGAACTCGTCAACCGTATACCATCTCTCGTCTCGTACATTTATCAATTAAATTTTTTTGCAAAGTTTTCTTGAACTTGTGAACAGGTAATTATTGTACTTACGAGTATACAGAGATCCGGCCGGCGGAGTCACCGAGCCACATCTTGTTACCAACACGGCAGATTGCCGTCACCATCACCGGGTCGGCTTTATCTGAAAAACGACATACATTGGTGCCGATTCCCTTGTTCACAAACTAGACTAAATTTAGAGAATTTTCATCTTTTACTGACATATAGCTAAAGAAAAGGACGGTGACACTTACACATTAAGATAGAGATGTCAAATTAGTTTCGCCTTCAAATTCTTCATATTTTTAATCGACACGTTTTAGATGTCAACTATAATTTGTATGGATGTGTCAGATTAACTAAAATTGACAGGTCTTATTTATTTCCGCCCCTTTCTTGTTTTATTGGCCAGAAAAAGATAAAAATAGTCTAAATTTAGTTTAGTTTGCGAACAAGGGAATCGGCACCATTGAAGTGTTAATTCAAAGACAAAGAACTTTTTGCTGTTCACTCTAGAAGCTGCCGATCTGAACTAATGTGAACACTACCGTCGTTACCGTCGCTTTTCCACTGCCAACTCACAACGGCTTTGTGACGACGATCCGGGGTCGTCACAAAGCAGTTGTAAGTTGTTTGTCGGTCCGATAAAACTGTCGGTCCGATCTCTCTCGTTTCCATTGCGTGTTTGTAGGCGGACTACAAACACGCGATGAAAACGTTGCGAATTCGCATCGCGTCCGCGACGTCTCCGCTGTGCAGCCGCGGCGTGTTCGCGACGCATTCGCTGCGCGCCCGCTCCGCTTTGAGGACGCTCGCAATCCGCTAGTATGATAAGGCCCTAATGTGAACCAGGCCTTACTGCCAAAGTTCCCAACAACAAACAATAACAACAAACAAACAAAAAAAAAAACAACAAAACAAACAAACAAACATAATAATGTTTCATATCAAAAATAATGTTATCTTTTATTCGCATCAATCTTACATACCTGTCAGTACCCTGATGGTGTGATGATGCGTGAAGGTGGTGGCGGTGGCCAGCAGAGTGTGAGCTCTCTCCGGCTCCCCCCCTCCGTACCACACCTCCCATCCTGGCACTCCTTCTTCTGAGAAAAGTAAATTAAATCCATTGGGTAATAATTATAGTTGACATCATTAAACCAACAATTCTAAGATATAACTTGTGTATTTAAACATTAAGTAGCAACTGCCTTTTTGTGGTTGCAAACCGCGACTGCTGAGCATAAGGTCTTGGGTTCGATTCCTAGGTCGAGCAAAGTGTTATTAAGTTTTTCCGTCAGGAATTTCTCAGTAGCAGCCTCTGAGTCTGGATTTGTGCCCGGTTGATGGCAATAGGCTCGCCCCCTATTATTACATGGGACTTAAAAATAACTGGCGAATCGCAGGTCTACTAAAGAGTACACCTCTGCCTCACCCTTCAGGGATTACAGGCGTGATGTTATGTTTTATGTTTTTATGGAAAAAATTTGAAAAGAGGATATATAAATCTTCATCTTCCGTTCGGGTGCTTACATAAAGAAGCAGGTTACAGGTACGGACAAGTCGGTACAGGTCGGTACCGATCGGTACGGGTAAAATAGCTCATACAATCAATATGCGCTCGTTCATAAAGAAACAGGTGGAAACTTGTCGGTACCGACTATCTGTACGGGTTTATGCATTTGCCAGCGTAGTGTGTCTGTTATTTTGTGTTGTGTGTAAAATAGTCCTAATTATTATCTATGATATGTGATGCAAACTATCTTGTCTATGAATATAATGTACCGGATGTGTAAAAACAAAAAAAAAATTCCCTTCCGTTCATGTCAGCCAAATCGAGCACGTCGTTTTATTTAAACAAAATCATTAAATAATACGATCCATATTTCTTTCTTTTACTGTTCATATTAGAAACACCGACTGTCCTTTTTTTGCATTTATAATGAGTAGGGTGTTTTTTAATGAGTTTCTACGCATCATTAGATTAATAATAATATAATTAATCTTTATTAAGAACCTTAAAAGATAAAATATACAATGAATCCGAAATTAACAATGAACACTTTCGAAGAGAAAAAGCTCATTGTCCGACGAACTCGAAGACATGATGGTCACTATGAACAGATTTACCTGTTTCTATATGTAGTTAAACCCGTACCTATCGGTACCGACCCGTACTGGCATATCGGGACCGAAAAACCTGTATCTTTATGTTTGCACCCTTCAAATGCATAAGGACTGGTGGACCCATTAGATTCTATCGATAACATACCACTGACTCCAAGCACAGTGCACGCAGCAGCTGCTGTAGCAGTTCGTGCAGCAGCCGCGTCAGCGAGCGCGCAGTACTCCGGCGCAGCAGCCACGCTCACCAGTGCTGCAGCAGACGGCCGCAGTTCCGGTGAGCCTGACCAGCAGCGACGCATCGTCTCTAGCATGCAGCAGGGGTATTCTAGATCCTGGAACAGAGAGTATCTTTTAATACATCACATTTATAGAGTAGTTTTTATATAGGGTATGTACATTGCTTTCACGTGCCATGTCGTGTATGATTCTGTATACAAATATTGTAAACATTGATTTTAAAAGAGTACGTATGGAGTTTCTTGCCCATTCTTCTCCATACAAAACTACCTTTTGGAAGGGTCAACTAGATTCAATTCCTTTTTCTTTTTGTAAATGACGTTCAAAAGTGCCTTATAATGGCCTAATTGAAATAAATGATTTGACTTTGACTTTGACTTTGACATTTACACGATGCTACGCCTCATTGGTTTAGTGGTCGCGAAGCGCGACTGCTGAGTATGAGGTCTTGGGTTCGATTTCCAGGTTGGGTAGTGTTAATGGGTTTTCCGTCAGGAATTTCTCAGTAGTAGCCTATATGCTCGCCTCCTATTAAATGGGACTTAAACATAATTGGCGAAATGTGAGTGTAGTAGTGGGTACAGCTCTGCCTATTATGTTTTGTACTAATCTTCATTGCTTTCACATGTAGAATCAACAAGAATATTGTAACCAGGATTTTGTAAAAACCTAATTTAAAAGAGTGCCGTGGAGTTTCTTGCTCGTTCTTCTCCATAGAGGCCTACCTCCGTTTTGGAACGAGCAACTAGCTTCAACTTTCTGACTAACTGACCGACTCCTTGACTATTCAAAAGTGTCTGTAAATGGTCTAATTGAAATAAATGTTTTGACTTTGACTTTGACTTTAACCCTTCGGGGATTACAGGCGTGATATTTGTGTGACTTTAAAAGCGGTGCAATAAGAGCCTCTGCCCGAGCAAGTACGTTGAAAATAAACTTATTATATACTATTTTGAGATAGATAAATCATGGAATCTTCATGACCACTCACCCTGGGAGACAGCGAAGGCCTGGCGCCTTCCAGCACGGCTTCCTTGACGGCCTCATGACCCTCAAACGGCTGGCGGACTGTCACTATCTCGTATAGCAACATGCCGTATGAGAAGCAGTCCACCTGAGATGAAAAAGACAACGTATATACAACGTGTAACGGAAAGGGTATATACATAGCAAGGCTTCTTTGGATGATAACAAACGATATGGCAAGGGTTTTTAATCCTATCTCTACATGTTCGGAAATTATGATCAACAAAGAACACCACCTGCAGTAGGCTACTATGCGGTACTAGGCGCGCAGAATTACGGAAGAGATTTATCGTGATATTAAACAAGTAACGTGGAAAGTTTTTGACCCACGTAGTGCGGTGACACGTTTGTTATGATTTGAATTTAAGAAACTTATGAAACCGAAAATTTAGTATCAATTCTTAGAGTATTTTATATTGAGCTGAAACCCTTGCCATATCGTTTGTTATCATCCAAAGAAGCCTTACTCTTTGTATGTTTATACCCTTTCAAAGTCAAGAGGGGGGGGGGTCATATAATAAGGTCTAGTCAGGACAGGCTCCGTTTCGATTACAATAATAATTCTAATAGCTTTTGCCCGCGACTTCGTCCGCGTAAATGTCGGACCCCCGTTCATCCCCTTTAGAGGGTAAATTTTAAAAAATCCTTTCTTAGCGGATGCCTACGTCATAACATCTACCTGCATGCCAAATTTCAGCCCGATCCGTCCAGTGGGCTGTGCGTTGATAGATCACTATGTCACCTTTGAGTTTTATATATATAGATTAAAGGAAATAGCCCGTGGGAGTTCATGGCCCCCCTCCCCCTGGATCCGCCCTTATGTACGATATTTATACACACGATTATACTCATGATAACAAACAACTAACCGAAAAAAAATATTCAAAAAAAGAAATACAGGGTCATCCAAAACCACCCTCATGTATGGTGTATTTTTTTTCACTGTCGGGTGTCACCGCCGGGCTGGTGGCACCCGCCCCCTGCCCCCCTAGCTATGCCACTGCTAAAAAAGGTTCTGCAGGTGCTGACTAACCTTCTCATTGTACTCTTCTTCGCCGTTATACCTCATGATCTCAGGCGCCATGAATCCTTCAGTACCACCGAAGCCTTTGGTTCCAGATGGAGGAGCCAGCCGGCTTATACCTGGAAACACAGAGGCAATGGAAATTGAACTTTGAGCAGTGATAATAGGAATGTTTTTCCAGGAATTTATCAGGTGTCTTTGATATATTGTTTAGGAATAGGTAGTGACACCATTAACCAATAATTTCAAGATATAACTTCTTTAAAAAAAAAAACGCTTTATTTACATAAAATACATACATAAACTCACGCCTTTTTCCCATGGGGGTGCGCAAAAACCACAGAACGCCACCTGCTACGATCCTTACATACTCCTTTCGCCTCGTCCACGTTCATACATCTCGTCATACAAGCACGCCGGTTACGAGTACTGCGCACCTGACCTTTCTGAAGAACCTCACCAATAAGGTCAGTGTAGGTCTTCCTAGGGCGACCCCTCCCTGCGTTGCCACTCACCTCTGCCATATAAATGCCTTTTGTTAATCGTCTTTCACTCATCCTCTCAACATGAGCGAACCATATCCTACCATACCTAAGCATATCCTTTTCTATCTGTGCCACTACGTCCTCTAGTAGTAATTATAGTAGTTTATCTATCAGAAAAATTGATATACTAACCGTAATCTCCTAGCTTAACGTGCACGTTGAGCGGTGCGCCGCTCAGTTCATCTCCAGGTCGAGGCATCTTCCATACTAACACATTTTCCGACTGTGAAAAAGAAAATAAAATTAACAATAGTTTACTCACACACAAATACTAAAAAAAATGCAAATAATATTTGGAAAATATAACATAACAGAACATAACATCACGCATGTCGGTGACGCGGTCACATTTGTGTGCCGGTGTCGTGGTCACATTAGGATGTCGATGACGCTATCATGTCAGCGTGTTGGTGACGCCGTCGCATTAGCAAATCAGTGACGAGGTCACGTTAAGATATCGGTGAAGCGGTAACTTTAGCATGTCGGTGACGCGGCCACACTAACATGTTGGTCACGCGGCGCCGTCAAAGCAGGTAGATGACGCGGTCAGTGTCACATTAGCATGTCGGTGATGCTATCATGTAAGCATGTTGGTGACGCTACGCCCTCACATTAGTATATCGGCAACGTGTTACCTTGAGGTCCCTGTACACGACCCTCCTGGCGTGCAGGTACTCGAGCGCGCGCGCCACCTGCAGCGCCAGCGCGCGCGCCAGCCGGGCACTGCAGCGCGCGCCGCACGACCTGTAGCTGCGCAGCACGCCGTCCAGCGCGCCCTACGGGGAGAGGGGAGGCAAGAGCATTGATCACCACGCTTGCTAAAGCGGATTGCGAATTTTAGACTTATCATCACCATCATCATCATTATCATCATCATCATTACTATCATCATCATCATTACTATCATCATCATCACCATCACCATCATTATCATTATCATCATCACCATCATCATCATTATCATCATCACCATCATCATCATCATCATCATCATTACCATCATCATCATTACTATCATCATCATCATTACTATCATCATCATCACCATCACCATCATCATCATTATCATCATCACCATCATCATCATTATCATCATCACCATCATCATCATCATCATCATCATTACTATCATCATCATCATCATTACCATCATCATCATCATTATCATCATCATTATCATCATTACCATCATCATCATTACTGTCATCATCATCATTACTATCATCATCATCATTACTATCATCATCATCACCATCATCATCATTACTATCATCATCATTACTATCATCATCATCATTACCATCATCATCATTACTATCATCATCATCATTACTATCATCATCATCATTACCATCATCATCATTACCATCATCATCATTACCATCATCATCATTACCATCATCATCATTATCATCATCATCATCATCATTATCATCATTACCATCATCATCATCATCATTATCATCATTACCATCATCATCATCATCATCATTATCATCATCATCATTACTATCACCATCATCATCATTACTATCATCATCATTATCATCATTACTATCATCATCATCACTATCACCATCATTACCGTCATCATTATCACAATCATCATTACCATCATCATCATCCCAATCATCATCACCATCATCATTACCATCATATCATCACCATCATCATTACCATCATCATCATCATTACTATCACCCTCATTACCATCATCATCATCACAATCATCATTACCATCATCATCATTACTATCATCATCATCATCACCATCCTCTTTTAATCCGCAACGGACCCGTATAACCTCATTCCTCACTCTATCGTTCAAAGTTACACCACACATACTCCGCAAGGAACGCATTTCCACAGCATTAATCCTACTCTCATGCCTCGTCTGCCATACCCAACACTCACTTCCATACATAAGCGTAGGCACCAGCACGCCGTTGTGAACAACCAGTCGAGCCTTTTTGAGCATTGACTGGTCACTTTGTCACTACATCCTCTTTTATTTTCTTCTTTTTGTTCCTACCTTGTTCCTCATTTCTCTAAACTTCCTTCTTTTTCTTTCAATCTCTCTCCACATACATGTGTTATACTCACAGCAGGTGCGAGTGCCAGTAGCAGCGCCAGCGGAGCAGCGCAGACCGCCAGCAACGGCACCACGTGCTGGTGTTTGAGCTGGCTGAGGATGGACAGCTCCTGACGCAGACCGCAATACGCGCGGCACGCGCCCGCCGTCGGCTCGCGCTCCCAGCGAGACAGCGCCGCCTGGGGAACGTGGAGATATAAATATATCTTCTTTCTTCTATATATACACATCAAAAGTGTCTAGGGATCAAGATGTATTTGGTAATAATAATATATTGATCCCTAGACACTTTTGATGTGTGTATATAAAAATCAATTGCTGTTCGTTAGTCTCGCTAAAACTCGAGAACGGCTGGGCCGATTTAGCTGATTATGGTTTTGAAATGTTTGTCGTAGTCCAGGGATGGTTTAAACGGTGAGAAAATATGGGGTAGGGGTAGGGTAGGGGCAGCTTAGGATACCACGCGAACGAAGTCCCTAAATGACAGCGCCGCCTGGGGAGCGTGGAACAAGTCTTCATTGAACTTATCATAACATAACATCACGCCTGTTATCCTCAAAGGGTTAGGCAGAGGTGTACCCATTAATACACCCACATTTTGCCAAAGTCAAAACATTTATTTTAATTAGACCATTTACAGGCACTTTTAAATTGGCTAGTTGCGTTCCAAAACGGAGGTAGGCCTTTATGGAGAAGAACGAGCAGGAAACTTCACGGACACTCTTTTAAATTAGGTTTTTACAAAATGCTGGTTACATTATTCTTGTTGATTCTAAAACAATGAAGATGAATATAAAACAGTAGTAAAAAATAATGAAAATAAAAGTTATATGAGAGAGAGAGAGAGAGAGAGAGACAGACAGAGAAACACGCGCACGCCGCAGGACTTACAACTATAGCAAAAAGTGTCGTTACAACTTTTGGTCTTAATTTTTTCCGTCTAGCCCCCTTTTGCAACGCGCGATAAGGAACTTCGTTCCAAAAGTAACTTAACGCGGTTGAAACCGAAGGGGTATATCTATACAACGTGTAATTCCCAAAACCTGAAAATAGTTTGATCAGAATAACGAGCAGAATCAATTGAACCACTTTTTAATAACTAAGGTCACATTTTTCAAAAAATCTTCATTAAAAACGTTGCCGCGTCTATTTATTAGTAGGTCAAGCCATCCGGCGCGCAGCGGCCCGGTGACGACTTCTCCCTCGATAGAGCGTCGTCGCAGACGCAAGAAACGATCAGAATTGCCAGTAATACTAAATCAGCACATAAAACCTTTACTTTTGTTTTAATGTTTTTTTTTTCAATTTAATTAAAAATCAGTTGGGGTACATATCTGAGGTTTTGCGCATTTAACGTTACACGTTGTATAGTACCTTATAAGCATGATGCGCCGCCGCATCACTGCTCGCCGGCGGCGGGACAGGCTGCAACGCTTTCAGCGCCACGTTGATAGGCTCCGTGGGCCCCGGGACGCCGGGCGGGGGCTTCCATATGGCGGACAGGACGGTACCGAAGGCCCCTCGACCTGCTACAGCACCCCGGGATATGTGCTCCCAGCGAGCGCGTTTCGATTCTTCAACGTCGAGGAGTAGCTGGGAACAAAGATTTTTGTACAATTTTGAAATTTTTATTTTTACAATATGTCGTTCACCGACTGCGTTGTTGGTCTGTATAGTGGTCACAAGGCGCGACTGCTGTGCATGAGGTCTTGGGTTCAATTCCCAGGTCGGGCAAGGTGTTATTGGGTTTTTCCATTAAGAATTTCTCAGTAGCAGCATCGGAGTCTAGATTTGTGCCCGGTTGATGGCAAGCTCGCCCCCTATTACATGGGACTTAAACATGACTGGCGAAATCTGGGTGCACTAATGGGTACACCTCTGCCTAACCCTTCGGGGATTACAGGCGTGATGTACTCATGATAACAAACTACATACCAAAAAAATATTCATAATATGAGAAATTCCTAATGAAAAAACCCAATAACATTTTGCCCGACCTGGGAATCGAACCCAAGACCTCATGCTCAGCAGTCGCCCTTAGGGTCCATTAGACCAACGAAGCAGTTTATTTATGCCAAAAAAAAAAGAAAAAGTGTCGTGATGGCCCAGTAGTTAAGACGCTCGCCTGTCTTGCACGAGAGTGTGGGTTCGCAACCAGGCAAGGGCAAGTATCAATTAAACTTTATTAATTCATATGTACTTTTTCATAGTTTATCTTGGACATCACTGACATCGGTGAAGGAAAACATCGTCAGGAAACCTGGACTTATAATTAATATATGTTTGAAATCGCCAATCCGCCTTGAGCAAGCGTGGTGATCATGTCATGCCTTCTCCGTATGAGAAGAGGGCTTTGCACATTTTTAACATATTATTTTACATATATTTCGTCGACCTAGCCTTTCACCAACTATGTTGGGGTCGGCTTCCAGTCTAACCGGATGCAGCTGAGTACCAGCATTTTACATGGAACGACTGCAGCCTATCTGATTATTTTACATATATACACATCAAAAGTGTCTAGGGATCAAGATGTCAGTGGCGTGCCTAGGGGTCATAGCTAGGGCAAGCCCGACAGATTTTCAGGAAAAAAAACCAATACAATTTTTCACGATCACACAGAACTTACACATAATTAATATAAGAGCCATCTATTAACATTATCGGCGCTACTGAGCTCGTCCAGTTCGACCGCAGATAATAAAATCACAGACCAATAGATGGCGCAGAAATATGTATGATGTTGATAGAAAATAATATTTTCGTACCACTTGCTCAAAAAAGTGACATTCTATGCCACAAAAAGCGAACATAACAATAGTCATTATTAATCTGTCAAAAACAGGGAAAGAAAATTGTACTGAATTTCATTTATCCTCTAGGGAGAGAATGTGATTTAAATTTGGAATACTTACCGATATATTTTATACTGCACTACATCTGTGTTTACACCATTGAGTTTGTATATAAAGCATTATACCTACATCTTTTTGAAAAAGGAATACGCATTTATTATGCAGTTATGATTATTAAATAAAATTACCAAAACCGACGAGGCCGTATGAGCTTGATGTGTTTGCTTTTCCGACAAAAAATATTAGTCTAGGAATTTGCCGCGTTTTTTTTTTTCTTCAAATACATAAACGTTAAGTTTTTTTTAATTTATTTTTATAAATAACTTAATGTTCTAAAATGCATATCTCATATTATTATTGTGTTATTTTTTTCGCAAATGGTACGAAAAGTAGAGTATTTTCCTCGGTGATAAAGCTGTCTTAGTCTTGGGTGAACTTAAATCCCTCGCTACACTCAGGACTCGCCTTAAATCCCTCGCTTCGCTCGTGATTTAAGTTTTTAACACCCTCGCTACGCTCGGGAGTAAACCTCGAGTCCTGCGTTACGCTCGCGATTTAAATCGTCACCCGCGACAGAAGACACTGCTTTATCCCCTTGGTTAATAATCTACTATTCTTTTGAAATTTCGTTTTTTTTTTTTTGAAATTTCGAGTTTAATGCGAGATATAAAAACATCAGCTATAGAATGAATAATATAATTTTGATGTTTATACAAATACTTGGATGGTTTCCCGCCTTATTGTTGTTGTGTATGTTCGTCTAAGATAAAATCGTATTAGAATCGTATCGTATTTAGATAGCAAAGATACAGTTTTAAGAAATTGCCAATTTGCCACTTTAAAGTAGGTACCTACAAGCTTTTTGATGTTCATGATACGCTAAATGACTCGCACACAATATCAACTAACCTCTGAAAAACGGCTTGAATGTTGTCAATACGTTAATTGTGATTAGAAATAACAACACATATCTAAACAATAACAACCAGGAGTAGGTATAAGTGAGACGTAATTACTTATATCTAAAACTCAAAAGTATTTACCTTCCTGAGTAATGATTGCACACACTTTAATCCTTCACAAGGAACAATTGCATGCGTTTCTGAATGCATGATATAAGAAACGTTAATCACAAGATAATCTAATCACAAACGTTAAAACAAATCTGAAAATGGATAAATAAACATCACAACAAAAATGCTCCGTGTCCGTAAACGACTCAAAACTTTGAACCAAAACAAACCAAACCAACCATTCAATTCAAATCAGTCAGCATCTCACTCTCAGCAACTTCATGCTAGATAAAGCCAAAAGCCAGGCTTGCTTCTTCATACAAATCGGCGAAGGAATGAATGAATGATTTTAATATATTTTTCGCAATTTGTACTGGATGAGCAGTAATTCCGACAAGCCACATAAGAAGCCAACGGGTGCGGGCGAGATAGCAATATACACAGCGAGATTATCGATTTGCGAGCGTTATCAGCGTGAGTTTGGCAACGATGCGCGCGCCGTATTATGCGCGAAATTGAAAATGTTTATTCATAATTATGAGACAATAATTATTAATTACCTACTATAATACTTCAAAGGTGTTTTTATTAATTATATTAATCTCGAGTTATTGATAGCAAGCCGGGCTTTTCGGCTTCTATGGAAGGCACGCCACTGCAAGATGTATTTGGTAATAATAATATATTGATCCCTAGACACTTTTGATGTGTGTATTTAAAAAGTAAATTACAAATGGTATATACAGGATGTAACAAAAACCCTGTCCGATCCTTAAGGGTATTATTCGGCATCGTACTGCGTACACATATACGTAACCATTTAATGGATTTGAGATTATTATTTTTCCCCAGTGAAAAAAAAAAGAAGAAAGAAGAAGTAATTAAATTAAAATAAAACATAAAAACTGATCAACGGCAACACTGATCTGACAGGGTTTTTGTTACATAGTGTATATATTTTTTTTTATAGATTTAAAAATAGTGTTGCGCTCACAGCGAGGTAATTTCTGCATACATAACATAACATCACGCCTGTTATCCCCGAAGGGTTAGGCAGAGGTGTACCCATTAGTACCCCCACATTTCGCTAGTTATGTTTGAGTTCCATGTAATAGGGGGCGAGCCTATTGCCATCATCAACCAGGCACAAATCCAGACTTCGAGGCTGCTACTAGAAATTTCTGATAGAAAAACCCAATTACACTTTGCCCGACCTGGGAATCGAACCCAAGACCTCATGCTCAGCAGTCGCCCTTAGCGACCACTAGACCAACGAGGCCAATTTCTGGTATACCAAAATTATACTTTTTATACTACTACAGTATATAATTTCTTGAAACTTCAACTCACAGTATCCGGAGCGACAAGTCGCAGCTGCACGAGATTGTCGCTGTGCAGGGGGCAGTGCAGCCGGGTGCTGCTGCACGCCGCCAGGATGCACTGCTCCACCGTCCACGCCGTAGCTATGGACCAGTTCGGAGGCTCGCTGTTGACCACACCTTCCACGGAACCGAGGCGGGAGGACGCTGGAACAAATATAAAATTAAATAATAAACATTCATTTTATAACATCACGCCTGTAATCCCCGAAGGGTTAGACAGAGGTATACCCGTTAGTACACCCACATTTCGCCAGTTACGTTTAAATCCCATGTAATAGGGGGCGAGCCTATTGCCATCAACCGGGCACAAATCCAGACTCCGAGGCTGCTACTGAGAAATTCCTGACGAAAAAACCCAATAACACTTTGCCCGACCTGGGAATCGAACCCAAGACCTCCGGGGTCGCGGGACGTCTTAACAGGACACCGTGGTCCCGTAACGCAAAGGGCAACAGAAGGAACAGGGTGGTTTTTTAATCAGTAAAAGTCTGACAGTCCCTTCCGCCCCACCCAGGGCGGAAGGACTCATTTGATGATTTTTAACACCCAAATAAAAAAAGAAAATACCCGAGACCTCATGCTTCGCTGTCGCGCTTTGTGACCATTAGACCAACGAGGCAGAATAACTAAAGTTACCATTAGACTCTGCGCCGACGCCGCTATCTCCATCAGAAGCCCTGGATTCCTCAGACAGGCGCAGGCGCCGCGGTTCAGCAGCACCCAGCTCTAGTCTTCTGAACGCCTGAAAGATACGAAAATGGTAATAATTTTTGAATCTCCATAGGTGTCTTACCATCAGGTGGGTAAGTCTGCTAATTAACTAACTTCTAGAACTTTATATCATTATCGGATAGCAGACAGTGTCTGCTATCCGAGTGATGAAAGGACTCGAGTCTTTTAAGTCTTTAAAAAGGACTCGCCTCGGTTATGAGGGTTTGCGACTCAATCGAGTCCTTAAACCCTAACCCTTTTAAGAGTCTTAAGACTCACGACTCGAGGCTTAAACATAAGACTCGTCGTTTTAAAAAGACTCCCGTTTTTGAAAGACTCAGGCGCAACAAAAAGGTTCGAACCCTTTTGAAAAAGACTCAGTTCGTGAGTCGTGCGAGTCGCGATTCGTGAGACGCGCGCGTAAATACGCGTCAACAATATGTTACAATGATTGGGCTTGTAGGTATCTTCTGTACCATTAAAAGTTATTACTATTATTATTAAGTATCTTCTAATCTGTAATAAATATGTTTTAATCATACTCTGAAGTTTATATCATTATGGTCTCACATTAAACGACTCGCTTTGTTAAAAGACTCGAGTCCTTTTCTTAAAAGACTCGCGACTAAGCCTCGAACCTTTTAGTAAAGAACTCGAGACTCGAGCTTTTTCACATTAGTAATAAGCCTCGAGTCCTATTTTTGGAGTCGAGTCTTCAAAATCGAGGCTAGTCTTAAATAAAAAGGTTTAAAAGCCTCGAGTCCTTTCATCACTAGCAGACACCATTAAGAATTTAAAAAAGAAGACCTGCAAAGAGAGGGCAGACCTTTGCCCAGACGTGGGGCAAAACGATCTGTTTGGGGATGAATGGACGAAGATTTTGTTGGTATATCAGAAGTTTTTTTTTTTTTTTATTTTTATTTTTATCTGTGTTTTTCATTTATTTAAATTGGTTTTGTAACCGTTTTAGAGGTAGTTAAAGTAAAAAATAAATAAATACAAAGTACAACTCCTTATTTTTCGAAATGAAAAAGCTGATTTTAATTAATCTTCCTAGTCCTACACATAACCAGGATAGATAGCTCTAAAAAGTTAGTAGAGACTGCAAACAAAGCAGTTTTATTTGTTACGACAGTTCTGCTGTGATCCTATGAGGAGTTCCGTCCCATATCTCCGAAGTTCATGATCATAAAATGACGATACTTCTATGGGACCAAATGGATATACACTTTTATACAAAAAAAAAAGAATTTTTCAAATCGGATCAAGCGTCTTTGAGTAATTGGGAAATATACATATGAAAAAAAAGATTCCTATGAATCGAAAATCTCCTCTTTTTTTTGTTGTGTAAGAATATGATAGAAAAAAATAAGTTTAAACACAATATACACATCATCTGCTTAGCCTTTTCCCAACTATGTTGGGGTCGGCTTCCAGTCTAACCGGATGCAGCTGAATACCAGTATTTTACATGGAGCGACTGCCTGTCTGACCTCCACAACCCAGGAACTGGATAATACGGTACCCCTAGGTAAGACTGGTTGTCAAACTTTCAAGCGTCTGACGACTCGTAACGACTGTCAAAGATCCACGTATGACAGCCGGGACCAACAGCTTAACGTGCTTTCCGAGGCCCGGAATGATGTCAGTAATGTCTAAGATAAACTTTAGAAAGTACATATGAATTGAAAAAGTCACATTGGTACTTGCCCGGATTTGAACCCACAACCTCATGCATGAGAGGCGGGCACCTTAACCGCTAGGCCATCACGACATTCCATGTGTATATTTTTTTCATGTGTATATTGTGTTTAAACACAATATACACATGTTTAGAATTATGGTTATACAGCTGGCCGCACACAATGCTTGCTGCTCGAATCGTTATGTCTTGAAATTATTCGTTAATGGTTTATACTCATATTGTAAACATGGATTTCAGGCTCCATCTGCTTACCTGTGCCAGCTGGTGCTCCTGTTCCTGGTGCTGCGCCTGGGGACCACCGTGGCGGAGGCATTCCGGACATGGAACTACTCGCGTGATGAGGCACCGACCCTCGGAGGTGTGGACGAAACGAGTACCTGTTACAAATGCACATAACATTACGCCTGTAATCCCCGAAGGGTTCGGCAGAGGTGTACCTATTAGTAGAGATAAACTACTATAACATGGCGCGCCCCTCCATATTACTATTTCAATGTGTGTCGTCATATCCTTATGAAAGAGTTTGTATGTAGTTGTAAGTATTTGTCTTTAGTAGCAGGCCGGCTTTGTTGGTCAACTAATCACAACTAGCAAGACAACGCACGTGACATTTTCAAACGTTTTGATTGTAGAGGGGCGCGCCATGTTATTGTAGTTTATCTCTACACCCACATTTAGCAAAGTGCCATGTAATAGGGGGCGAGCTAATTGCCATCAACCGAGCACAAATCCAGTCTCCAAGGCTGCTACTGAGAAATTCCTGATCGAAAAACCCAATAACACTTTGCCCGACCTGGGAATCGAACCCAAGAACTCATGCTCAGCAGTCGCGCTTAGCGACCACTAAACTAGCGAGGCAGTAAAAAAAAAAACAGTAATAAAATTAGTAAAATTTTAAATGTTTATCATTTTCGGTTTATAATTCAAAAGTGCCTGTAGATGGTATAAAATTGAAAAATAAATGTTTTGACTTTAAACTTACCAAGCGACGGGTACCAGTCTTCCAGAAGTAAATCCACGTGGTCTGATACAAGAGCTAGTACCTTAGCTAACGTCTCCGGGTTCGGTTCCAAGCTGATGCTCTGTTGAAAAACAATTTATACTATAATTATGAACATCTACACTCAAAAGTCAGAGTAAAATCTTTATACCATTATTACCATTTATTTTTATTACTATTTATTTATGATACAAAGAAGAAACACTTTATTTTAGTCCTGAAAACCTTATTAATTGTAAAATTAGATTTTTAGCTGCTTTGAAATCAATAATTAGTTAGTCAATTGAATTGGCAAATAAGTGACGTCACAGTTCACTATTGCCAAACAAAATCTATGGGAGAATCGCGTTTTGAAAGCTTATAAAATAAATAAAATAAAAATAAAATAAAAAAGCCTTTTATTTCTTGCAAATTAAATTTAACAAAAATTACTTAAAAAAATTAAAAGACGAAAATAACATAATTTTATTTTTTACTCTATATAAAATAAAATAATACTACCTAATTAAAAGTTACTTACATGCATCATATGGTTTATTTATTTACATATTAATTAAATCATTCATTTATTTACTCATATATATACTAAAGCTCATAAAAAGTACGTCAAATGGGTACCAAATTTAAGAAATCAACTCAGACACAAAGAAAAAATTTGGCTATCGTTACCTGATACCCAGATATAGGAAGTCCATCATCTCGTCTGATGACGCAGACCTGTGCGGGCAGAAGTATCTCCACGCAGGCTGAGGACTGCACGTCCAGCTCGCACCAGGCACCTTCCTGGCGTACCCTGAACCTGAAGAAAGAAATGTTTATTCCCGCGAAAATGATGTACAGTCAGCAAAACAGATAGGTATATGCAGGGTCGTTAGATATAGTTGAAGTTTTCTAAGAAACCGATGGATGTCTTTGACAGAAACTTAACCTAAATGAAGAACTATTTATTATCTACGTTTTAAATTAAATTACATTCGAAAACATCCATCGGATTCTAAGAAAACTTCAACTATATCTGACGACCCTGCATACCTATCTGTTTTGCTGTGTGTACATAACATAAAAAGAGAAAATAAAAATTGTACATAAAAGCAAAAGAGAAACAAGTTTGTATTAAATCTAAAAAAAGAATCAAATAAATACATAAATAAATATGCGCCACTACCGCGCGAAAGGGCTTACGTTCAGCATAATGCCGTGGCCCGTGCATGGAGGCACTAAAACCACGGCGCTGGCGTAAGCCGGCGGCGAAGAGAAACAAGGAGATGAGTTCAGGCTACTGAAAACCCGTAATGACTGTCAAAGATCCACGTATGGCAGCCAGGACCAACGGCTTAACGTGCTTTCCGAGGCACGGAGGAGTCTCAGTGTGTAAAGATGGGAACTTACCTAATATTATGGTATTGGTCATCAACCTGCTCGTCGTCGGCAGGTCCCGGGAGGAGAGCGTCCCTCCTCGGAGGCAGCTCCCTCAGCGCTAGCATGGTGAGGGCTCCCGTGGAAACTCGGGCTCCACTACGCCAGAGCTTCCAGCCCCACGATAATTCTAGGGCTTTGGATATGGTCTCATCTAGTTCCATCTGTGTAAAAATGAAATCTCTACATAGTATATAAAATAAAGTCGCTTCACGCCGTATGTACGCTTAGATATTTTAAACTACGCAACGGTAAAATTTTATTTTTAACTTTTTAGTATTTATGACGTGGGATTTACTGCGGCTTAGTTAAGACGAATCAAACGAGCCCAAACTCGACGGGGTTGTGCCGTTTTATAACGGAGTTTTATGGCCACCTTCCAGCTCCATTTTCAGACTCTAATTATCATTTAAGATCAAAGTACTAGTCAAGACGAATCAAATGAGCCCAAAGTCGACGGGGTCATGTCGTTTTATTATAGAGTTCCTATGGCCACCTTCCAGCTCCATATCAATATTAATATTGAATTGTTCTTCGAACAAATGCATGTGAAATTTCAGCTCAAACAAAACAACATACCGAAATCCGGATAGGTGAAAGTAAATAAAAGCTTGTAAAAAGTATTGGACTATGGGTATGCTAAAGTCAAAACATTTATTTCAATTAGACCATTTACAGGCACTTTTGAATTGTCAAGGAGTCGGTCAGTTAGTCAGAAAGTTGAAGCTAGTTGCTCGTTCCAAAACGTAGGTAGGCCTCTATGGAGAAGAACGAACAAGAAACTCCACGGCACTCTTTTCAATTAGGTTTTTACAAAATCCTGGCTACAATATACCTATATAAAGCGAATTAGCTACCTGGGTCTATGAAGACTATGGCCTCTGTCTGACCAATGTTTGTACACGGATAAAATGGCAGGGAGTGACTTGTATTATAGTTTTAGTTAGAGTGAATTCGCAAGGGTATTACTAGTTATATTATGCTACAAGCAAAATAATACTTAGTTTTATTAATTATGTACATAAATATTTGGAAATTTTGTAAGAGTTTATGTATTATACTGGGTTTATGTAAGTAATTATGTTCTATGTTATGTTATGTAGTGCTATGTTTTTGTGTCATTAAGTCCGCCTTTGTACTTTTGTTGCAAAAAGTTTAAATAAATAAATAAATGGTGTAATAATTTAATAGTGTTTAGTATTTTTTGTAAATTTTGTTATTGTAAGTATATAGATGGGAATGTTTAAGTTCTTAACTGTCGCATTAGGGTAAAACCTGTAATGATAGAGTAAACTGTTATAAATAAATAAATAACTTACCTCAGGCGGTAATTTGTAGAGAGAGTACGGGGCCTCTGCCAGCTGCTGGTCAGCTAGCAAGCGGGCGCAGAGCCGCGGCCAGAAGCCGCACGGCACGTATGACAGCAGCAGCAGGCGACGCAACGCGCGGCCCCCGCGCCCCGACACCACCAGCTTGTGGCACTCCTCTGGGGGGGGACGTACGTGTAGAGATAAACTACTATAACATGGCGCGCCCCTCCATATTACTATTTCAATGTGTGTACTCACATCCGTATGAAAGAGTTTGTATGTAGTTGTAAGTATTCGTGTTCAGTAGCAGGCCGGCAGATTTGTTTGTCAACTAATCATAAATAGCCGACCGCGCAAGACAACGCACGTATCATTTTCATAGAGTATGTCAGTGCAGCGCCATACTAATAAGAATGAGTGATTAATGACGCCGCTAGTCTAGCAACAAATCTCTGATATGTTTTTGTTTCGAGAGCCGTCTCAGTACGCACACATGCGTTGTGAGTCTTGTAAATACTTTCACAAATACTTTCAAACGTTTTGAATTGTGGAGGGGCGCGCCATGTTGTAGTAGTTTATCTATAAAAGGTTGAAAACCACTGCTTTGTAGTGAAAATGACTTACGTATCAACGTAGGAGAGTCAGTGCCCCTACTATCAGGGACGGGGGTAAGCTGAGCTGGCCACGCGCGGCGAGGAGTGCCTCGGTTTGAACTGCACCAAGAGCGGGAACGGACTGGCAACTGTGGAATTAAATAGGATTTATTGTGGTGGGTATAGGCTCAAAAAACAACTACAGAAAGATTGAAAAAAGTATCGGTCGAGTGCGAGTTGGACTCGCACATGAAGACTTGCAATTACTACAGTAGGACTCTGAAAAAACACATTTCCTCCCCAAAGTTAAGCAACACTTGTCCAAGGTATAGAACCGGATGGGTGCCCCAACCTAACGCATCACAAGCGATTACAAATCAAGGACTCTACAAAAAAAAAACATTTAACTCCAAAGTTAAGGAACACCATCCCAAGGTATAGAACCGGATGTGTGCCCCAACCTAACGCATCACAAGCGATTACAAATCATAGAATCCATGAAAAAAAAAACAGATTTAACTCCAAAGTTAAGCAACACTTGTCCAAGGTATAGAACCGGATGGGTGTGCATACGTAACGCACTACAAGCGATTACAAATCAAGCTTAGGACTCTATGAAAACAAAACACATTTAACTCTAAAGTTAAGCAACACTTGTCCAAGGTATAGAACCGGATGGGTGCCCCAACCTAACGCAACACAAGCGATTTTTAATCACGGACTCTACAAAAAAAAATCCTCCCAAAGTCAAGCAACACCATCCCAAGGTATAGAACCGGATGGGTGTGCATACCTGATGCACGGCCGGCTCTGTAGGAGGCAGGAGCGGCGGCACGAGTAGCAAACGCGAGTCCCAACACAGTGCGAGCTCGAACTTGTTCAGCAGCGAGACGCCGAGGGAACTGGCTTCATCTCCTCGGGCCAGCATAGGAGACGCCTTGAACACGTGGGCTAGATCTTCAATCTTCATTATTCCTAGAGTAAGAAAGGGCTTGCGTAAAGTTGGTGTCATTTTGAAGTTGTGCGGCTAGCAGTGGCGAAGACAGAGGGGGGGGGGGCGCTCCGGGTGCCACCAAACCGGGGGTGACACCCGACAGTGAAAAAAAAATAGATCATACCTGGGGGTGGTTTAGATTACCCTGTATTTAGTAACTTACGTTATCACAATATTATATTTTAATTATAAAATACACATAGTGTAATGTTTTTTAATTTAGAATAAGTTTTTATTCTTGGGGTGACACCACAGTTATCCGCCCCGGGGGCCCCCAGGGCGGATAACTGTGATAATCCATGCTTGCTACGCCACTGCGGCCAGTAATGGAACTTCCAATTTTCATGGTTTCGTCCCACTCCCGCTCTCTGTGTGTGTTGGGCTTAAAGATGAAAATTGGCAGGGAGGCAGTTTATAATTTGTAGACGTCCGCTAAGAGCAGATTTTCCTAAATTCGCCCCCTAAGGGGATGAAATGGGGGTCAAAAGTTTGTATGAAGAAATCAACTTTGACGCGGATGGAATCGCGGAGAAATTGCAAATCTTAACATATATAAAATACGCGTCACGTTGTTTGTCCGGGATGGACTCCTAAACTCCTTAACCAATTTTAATTAAATTTGCACACCGTGTGCAATTTGATCCAAGTTGAAAGATAGGATAGTTTTTATCTCGATTATTGACCTCAATATCTTTACTTACTTCAAGCCACAGCAACGCGTAGCTGAGTCATATAGTTGATAATAAAACGTACCATTGTTAGCAAAAGGGTTGATCTCCCTGACAGTGACCACGTGTGCTAGTACGTCGCACAGCCACTGCGGCCGCAGGAAGTACAGCTCCTTGAGAGTCGCGTCATCATAGTGGAGTAGCACGCCTGCGAAACAAAATTAAGGTATTTAAAGATAATACGACTGATGCAAAGTAGCAATACAGCAGGGGTTATCAAAGTGGGGGGGCGTAGAGGCTAGCAAAGGGGGATGTGGACCATCAGGTGTAGGTAAGTACCTTAATTACATGAAATCACGCCTGAAATCCCCGAAGTGTTAGCCAGAGGTGTACCTATTACTTTTTTACTTTTATTTACTTTTTTCTATTAAGAGTACACTCATTTCGCCAGTTATGTTCAAGTCCCATGTAGAAGGGGCGAGCCTATTGCCATCAACCGGGCACAAATCTACACTCCGAGGCTGCTACTGTGAAATTGCTGATGGAAAAACCCGATAACATTTTGCTCGACCTGGAAATCGAACCCAAGACCTCATGCTCAGCAGTCGCGCTTTGCGACCACTAGCGAAACACATAACTGTCGAAATGTGGGTGTACTAATAGGTACACCTCTGCCTAACCCTTAGGGGATTACAGGCGTCATGTTATGTTATTATTAAGCTCAATTATGGCGCATTTTCATTAGTCGATAGGGCCCGCATGTGGGGTGCGAGAGATTTCTGGAACGCATGCCACAGGGCCCGCATTCGGTGAACCGTTTTCATTAGTCGATAGGGCCCGCATGCGGGGTGCGAGAGATTTCTGGAACGCATGCCACAGGGCCCGCATTCGGTGAACCGTTTTCATTAGTCGATAGGGCCCGCATGCGGGGTGCGAGAGATTTCTGGAACGCATGCCACAGGGCCCGCATTCGGTGAACCGTTTTCATTAGTCGATAGGGCCCGCATGCGGGGTGCGAGAGATTTCTGGAACGCATGCCACAGGGCCCGCATTCGGTGAACCGTTTTCATTAGTCGATAGGGCCCGCATGCGGGGTGCGAGAGATTTCTGGAACGCATGCCACAGGGCCCGCATTCGGTGAACCGTTTTTATTAGTCGATAGGGCCCGCATTCGGGGTGCGACAGATTTCTGGAACGCATGCCACAGGGCCCGCATGTCGATATCACGGTCGGTAAAAAGCATGCGCGGCGGATCCCCGCATGCGGTGTAACGACTTGTAACTTTCATTGGTTGTTATGTCGCATGCGGGGACTCCCCGCATGCGGGCTCTATCGACTAATGAAAATGCGCTATTAAGGTGGTCCAGTTACCGTTTTCATGTAAGAACATGGTCGCTTGATGCAGCTCAGCCGCGTCTCTGAACATCCGATGATTCTTCTGTTGCATGTACTGTGTCACCTGGGGGACGAAATTTACGTATTATTTATATGGTTTTTTTCGTCACCCACGTTTACAAACACACAAACAGCCAGACCCCGAACAACTATCTGTAGGTCATACAAATATTTGTTCTGTGCGGGATACGCAGCGCTGCAGCCAATCGCTCAGCCACTGCGCCAGTCATGCCGTCTGATTCTATTTCGTCTGATATTATTTCTTTTACTATACAGGAAGACTTTTTTATCACGTTTCAAATTTTTTTTAGGCATTAGGTATCTTTCAAAAAAACCATAAAAAAAAAATTGGTATGTAAAGTTTTCAAAATAAAATATTGTTCTATCCAGAATTTCAATTTTACATGGTAAAAGAAAAGTATAAAAGGAAAATTTGCAACTTATGTTTTGATTGATCAATGTTTGGGGGCGAGGCCAAGCGCGCGAGTCGGGTCAGTGTCCACAACTATGTGATGCTATATCTTAATATTATAGTACTGAGTGATAATAAAAGAAAAAACACGTATTTTATTATTTTCAATAACATATTATTAAAATTTCAAAACTAATAAAAAAAATCTTCCTGTATAACTAAACTCACCAATTTCCTATACTCGTCGTGCCTGAGCACCGGCTCCCTGAGGTCGGCAGCTAGCGAGGTGATGCACTCTTCAAGAGCGAGGTATGTTGCTGGGATGCGCTGCTCTAGCAGTGGCTCCTTACTGCCTGTGGACACAAATAACCCTCAAGTAACCCCTCTTTACTTTATATGTATACAGGGTAATTGAAAATTTACCCGAAATCTTAAAAGGGGTCATTGTACTCATCATTATGAACAACTTCACTATCATCATCACTACATATTATAAAACAAAGTCGCTGTCGCTGTCTGTCTGTCCCTATATATGCTTAGATCTTTAAAACTACGCAACGGATTTTGATGCGGTTTTTTTTAGTAGATAGAGTGATTCAAGAGGAAGGTTTATATGTATAATACATGCATAATATAGTAGAGAAACACTGATAATTTTAGAGGTTTCTAATGTGATGTCGTAAATAAACACATTTTTTTGCGTTTACTTTGTAAACGCTGGCTGAATCCTTCGAGATAGATCAAAATAATGTACTACAGTATTGTACACCTTAAAAAGTTCTACAAAAAAGTCCGCGATGGTATATGTCTATCTCTTAGGGATAACTCACAATAACCATTTTTTACAGCATGTAATTTAAATGAATATTTTCGAAGATATCACAAATTTAAAATACAGGGTTGCAGCGGGACCGGCCGCCGGTCGACGCGGCGACGAGTACCTACCTATGTATATAGATTTGAACGTTGAGTGTTTTCGTGTTCTTTCAAGTGTCTCTAAAGATAACATGTTTGTATTGTCTAATGACAAAAAGCTGTAAACGTTGTACATAAAGACATTCTGTAGTATATTTAGTTTATTTAATCAGCAATGCACCCGTGCGAAGCCGGGGCGGGTCGCTAGTTTACAATAAGACCAACCCTGAGATCATGAAAAAAAATCAGCTGTTCCCTACAAAAATGCTACACAACACGATCGTAATGTATGAAACAGCTGATTTTTTTTCATGATTTCAAGTTTGTCCCATAGTAAAAGTTGTTCATAATGATGAATACAATGACCCCTTATAAGGTTTCGGGTATATTTTCAATTACTCTGTATATGTATTTATTATAATATTTTATTCTTGGAAATTTTCTGTATCTGTGCACCTACTATGTTTTGTCTCTGTATCACCCTGAGGTAGACTGGTAAAAAATGCCCAAGGCATGAAGTCCGCCTTTGTACAGTGTATTTTTTTTACATTTAAATAAACTCACGCCTTTTTCCCATGGGGGTAGGCAGAAACCACAGAACGCCACCTGCTACGATCCTTACATACTCCTTTCGCCTCGTCCACGTTCATACATCTCGACATACAAGCACGCCGGTTACGAGTACTGCGCACCTGACCTTTCTGAAGAACTTCACCAATAAGGTCAGTGTAGGTCTTCCTAGGGCGACCCCTCCCTGCGTTGCCACTCACCTCTGCCATATACCTTTTGTTCGATTTATTATTGTAATCGAAACGCAGCTTGCCCTGACCAGACTATGATTAGGCGGTAAACATCGTCAATGAGGGGCTGTCAGACTTTTACTGACTAAAAAACCACCCTGTTCCTTTTGTTGAGCTTTACGTTTCGGGGCCTTATCCTGTTAAGACGTCCCGCAACCCCGGCAGATTATATAACCCCCTGACTTGAAAGCTGGATCCGCCCTTGCGACACGGGTCTGGTTCTGATCGGACGGCGAGCCACCCAACTACTTCCTTCCCTTTCTGTTGAGGAAAATGTTACCTTACCTGGTGGTTTAACGCTGAAGGCGACAGAGTATATGACGTCAGCCAGCAGTCTGATATTGTGACGAGTATTGCACGACACCTGCAACAATAGGGTAGATGACACCACCAATCAATTGACGTACTTTTTATGACCTGTCAAAACGCGATTGTCCCATAGATATTGTACGGCAAAAAATAACTGTGACGTCACTTTTGAGTAGACTCAATTGACTAACTATTTATTAATTTGAAAGCAATTCAAAATCAAATTTTACAGTTAATTGAAAATTAATCAAGTTTCCAGGGCTAAAATAAAGTGTTTCTTTAGAGAAGTTATGTCTTGGAATTATTGGTAAATGCTGTCATCTTCCCAATTATTCATATTCATTTATTTGCGTACCATAATGTGTGTTAGATGTTACATAATGCTTAAAGCTAAGGTACAGTTATGGACCCTGTCAGGGCACAGCAACATTGGGTATAACTAAAATTAAATATTAGAAAATAAAAATAAAACAAAATTAAAATTTAAATATAAAAATAAAATAACACTTCTTATAAACTAATAAACGTTAACGACGACGTTAACGTTAACGTTTTTATTTAAATAAATTATTTTTATTATTATTTATTATTAATTAAAATAAAAATACATGAAAAACTTAACCGATCATTCATAATTCTATAATTAGGTATTTTATAAAAACATAATTTAAAATTTATCATTTAAATATTCATTGATATTATAGTAGCATTTTGATATTAGAAGTTGTTTTAATTTATTTATAAATATATTGGTTTGCTGTTCTTTAATTATATTACTGTTTACACACACACACACACCCCACATCCTATAATAATTCCAAGACATAACTTCTCTAAAGAAATACTTTATTTTAGCCCTGAAAACCCGATTAATTTTCAATTTACTGTAAAATTAGATTTTTTGTGACTTTTAAATCAATAAATAGTTAGTCAACTTAGTTGCTTAATAAGTGACGTCACAGTTCGATATTGTTATACAAAATCTATAGGGGAGTGGCGTTTTGACAGGTCATAAAAAGTACGTCAATTGGGTTTCTGAACAATTTTTTTTTTGTGATAAATGGAAAGTTTATATATGTATATAAGTTTTATAACAAAACTATTTCTAATTTTTTTATTTTCGCAGTAGTTCAAAAGTTATTTCAAAATAAAAATTTACTTTTGAATCCAGTACCGAAAACACCCGAATAAACACGAGCGCGTGTGACGTCATAATATTTAGCTGCCCGATGAAGTAACTAAACATTATGACGTCACAACTATGGTGCGCCGTCATTGCGCACCATAGTTGTGTGTACCGCGTTTATAGTCACGTGATATTTTTTGAAATTTTCTGGGTCTCTTACCGCCCCCCTTTAGGCCTGCAGCGCCCACAAGGGGGCGTTATCGCCCACTTTGGGAAAGGCTTACCTCGACTGAATCCAAAACGCGAGGAAGGCCAAGCTTGTCGGCATCAGGAGCCCCCATGATGGAAGACCGAATGAGGCGCTGAAGTACTTCAGGACTTTCACTCTCGGGTAAATTGCACTGAAGGACAAATTAAAAAGGTTTAATAATCAAAGATGGTGGTTTCTTCCCATTTTTACTATGGTTGATTCTATCAAGGGCGGATCCAGCTTTCAAGTCAGGTGCCCCCCCCCTCACCTGACCTGAAAGAACATATGATCAAGATTTAGTCAGAACAGGCCGTTCCGATTACAATAATAAATCGAATTAAAAGAAAAAAGTTAAAATGAAAGTCATAACATTTATTTCAATTAGACCATTTACGTTCCAAAACGTAGGTAGGCCTCTATGGAGAAGAACGAGCAAGAAACTCCACGGACACTCTTTTCAATTAGGTTTTTACAAAATCCTGGTTACAATATTCTTGTTGCTTCTACATGTGAAAACAATGAAGAGGAGTAGTAAGCCCAGGGGAAGGTCATGCCCCCCCCCCCCTTCGATCCGCTCTTAGATTCTATACGGCAGGGATGGCGAGCCCTTATTGGTGAACGTGCCATATTTTATTAAAACATAATAAAATTTAATAAAATTAATTTTTTTTTAATAAAATTTTATTTTATTTATTATTTTATTTTATTTATTATTTTATTAGTGTCGTGATGGCCCAGTGGTTAACGCGCCCACCTCTCATGCATGAGGTTGTGGGTTCGAATCCGGGCTAGTACCAATGTGACTTTTTCAATTCATATGTACTTTCTTAAGTTTATCTTGGACATCACTGACATCGGTGAAGGAAAACATCGTGAGGAAACCTGGACTTGTAATTAATATAAGTCTGAAATCGCCAATCCGCCTTGAGCAAGCGTGGTGATCATGCTCATGCCTTCTCTGTATGAGAAGAGGCCTTTGCCCTACAGTGGGACAGTATATGGCTGGTATTATATTTTATAATGTGACCAAGACGTGCCGGCAAAGAATTTTGACATAGTGAACGTTACCAAAACCGTGATTTTACACACCAAATAAAACTCGTTTCCCATCAATGTTTGCTTAATGTTACTTACTTTGATGGGCAGTATTTAGCAGCGTAGTTAACAGCTATGTGACGTGTAATGGCTTGAATACGTTATGTTTACTTACGCTTGCTACTTGATCGTAGTGGGTAGCGACCATGATGACGGGCGAGCCCGGGGCACGAGCTTGTATAGACCTAGACAAACAAAAAAGCGTGTTACACCTTCTCTATTTCGTCTGACGTCCTAATGTTACACGCTTTACTATGTAACAAAAACCCTGTCAAATCAGTGTTGCCGTTGATCAGTTTTTATGTTTTATTTTAATTTAGTTACTTCTTCTTTCTTCTTTTTTTTTTCACTGGGGAAAAATAATAATCTCAAATCCATTAAATGGTTACGTATATGTGTACGCAGTACGATGCCGAATAATACCCTTAAGGATCGGACAGGGATTTTGTTACATGCTGTGTGTATAAGCTTACATACACATACATACATAAACTCACGCCTTTTTCCCATGGGGGTAGGCAGAAACCACAGAACGCCACCTGTGTATAAGCTTGTTTTTAAAAAGTTTTTTTTTTCTTCTTTTAAATTCATTTTTTAACTTTTAAGTATTTATGATGCGAGATTTACTGGTAATCAAACGAGTCCAAACTCGATAGGGTCCTGTCGTTTTATTACAGAGTTCCTATGGCCACCTTCCAGCTCCATTATCAGATCAGCTCCGTGTCATAATTATATTGAATTGAAAATTTCAGCTCAATTGGAAACCGGGAAGTGGTGCAAATTTAACTTGCAAGATTTGATGACAAACTCATAAATCGGGACAGGTGAAAGTAAAAAAAATAATAATAAAAGCTTGTAACACATTGGTCAACGACTTTCGCCTTACATACTCCTTTCGCCTCATCCACGTTCATACATCTCGTCATACAAGCACGCCGGTTACGAGTACTGCGCACCTGACCTTTCTGAAGAACCTCACCAATAAGGTCAGTGTAGGTCTTCCTAGGGCGTCCCCTCCCTGCGTTGCCACTCACCTCTGTCATATAAATACCTTTTGTTAATCGTTTTTCACTCATCCTCTCAACATGACCGAACCATCTAAGCATACCCTTTTCAATCTTTGTCACTACATCCTCTTTTAATCCGCAACGGTCTCGTATAACCTCATTCCTCACTCTATCGTTCAAAGTTACACCACACATACTTCGCAAGAAACGTATTTCGACAGCATTAATACTACTCTCATGTCTCATTTGCCATACCCAACATTCACATAAAAACTTAGAAACATAAAGTCTCATCCTAAAGGTAAGCGTCCACTTGTCGGTATCGTACGCATCGGACGGATCGCACGCAACGGATCGTAGTATTCTTTGTATAGAAACTCATATAAGTGCGTCCACCTGTCCGCACCGTACGCATCGCACATCGGCAATGCCGACACCGTTGCTCCGAGAGGCAACTTTTGCGATGCGTGCCGATGACGTCATACGGAATGCCGACTAGTGGACGCACCCCGCGCGCTCGCTGTTGTTTGTTCTTCATCGCTTTCCTCCATTCTCACAGTGTCCACACGTGCGCTCACTACGAAAATCCGAATGAACTGGCATCGTCAATCCGTATGCTGGTACTCACCGTCAGTAATCCGTACGCTGCCGAAATAGTGGACGCACTGTGAAAAATTTATCCGTTTGATGCGATCCGTCCGATGCGTACGATACCGACAAGTGGACGCTTACCTTAAAAGTATGGTCAGTTACCTGAGCCAATTCAGAGCTCCGGCCAGTCCTTTCCGTCCATCTGTGACCCGCCACACGACGAGATACAACGATCTTCGCGACAGGAAGTACTGATGAGTAGCATAGTATCTGTAAAACAATTATAACCGACTTCAAAAAAAGGAGATTATGTATTTGCAATGGTTCAGTGGCTAAGGCACCGGCTAGGCTCGCGATTAAGATTTTTTAAATTCCTATGTACAGTAAGCGGTCATAAGTGCAGTAGCATGCTAAGGTTTGAATTGCTGTGAACAAGCGGTACAGGCCGTATCTACATCTGTGTGTACAAGTGATGTATTAACAGAGTGCCGTGGAGTATCTTGCTCGTTCTTCTCCATAGAGGCCTACCTCCGTTTTGGAACGAGCAACTAGCTTCAACTTTCTGACTAACTGACCGACTCCTTGACAATTCAAAAGTGCCTGTAAATGGTCTAATTGAAATAAATGTTTTGACTTTGACTTTGAACACAGTAGCTCTACGAACACCTCAAAATTCCCACACGGCGTCGAAAGGTCGTAAGTTTAACCAAAGTGTCAATATATTGCTTTGTGAGATTGCTACTGCACTTATGACCGCTACTGTACTTTCTAAAGTTATCTTGGACGTCACTGACATCGGTAAAGGAAAACATCGTGAGGAAAACTACACTTATCTATACAAATAAATAAAATTGAAATGTTTGTTTGTAACGTTAAAGAAGGTACAGTACCCGGCGATAAATATTGCACATCGACCTTCATCGTATTTCGTATTTTATACGAAGAATAAAAAGAATAATCAAAAGAAGCAAATCATAATTGTTTTAACAGCTCCTAATAGATACCGGCCTGTTTGTATTTCGTGCGACAGAGATAACGCTCTACGAAGCCGAAATTAGCCGATTGTCTCTTTCCAAAGGTCGATGTGCAACATTTATCGCCGGGTACTGTAACAGATTTTCACACGGCTGTCATATATACAGGGTGTTTGGTGCATCGTTTGCCAAATCGAATTGACCAATAGGAGAGGTCATCTGCTATCTATTCACGCCCAATAACTCATACTTTGTCACACGGGTTCTTTTATATCAACTTTTTAGTTTTAATCGTGAAAAAATCCAAAACTCAGCATTTTGGTTTAAATAAAAAAAAAAGTAATTTGTATAGCCTTCAAATTTCATTTTAATTTTTATGTGTACTGTTGTATGATTCTATAAAATTCAAAATTACTTGCTAATAACGTTTACTTTCCTTTGTAATAACTCGTAAAGTTTTCGTCAAAGAAGAATAAATTTTCAACCTCAACTTTAAATTGTTTTTAAAAAAAAACAAACAGCGATCGGGGACTTAGCTTTTTTATTTAAAGTTCTCTAGTCTGTCCCCTTTCCAACGGTATGCAATTTGACAAATAAAAATCATAATAACGTCACTAATTCGCTAAATTTGTGTATCGGGGCGCTCACCGAGCTTTCCATATTCGGGATAAAACCGTGTTTTTGCACCCAAATAACAACAATAACACCTGCCATCAAAGAGATCATCATCCGTCACTATCCGTCCTGGTTAAGTTTTTTTGGAAAATCCTCATGGATGTCTACCGTCCTTGAGAAAGCGAAGGGATCTGTCATATTCTTACTGACTAAAAACCACCCCGGTGTTTCCTTCCCACACCTTCCGTTAATCTCGACTGGTGTTTTCCCGCCCCTGCTAGCCTCCTCAGGTCAGGGGGGGGAGTGAAATGTTTAACTCCCTCAACGACGTCATAGAGAGGCGCGCATGGAACACTACGCGCCGCCACCTCGAGTCCGCTTGCTCGAGTCCTTTTCGCAGTCTCGTTCTGCGAGTTAATCGTTTCGCAGAAAGAGACCACCGCGTCTCGGGACCATTGAAGCGATGACGGCCGGCAGCGATAGGTCACTGCTTAATTCACAGATGAGGGCACGACGCGCTCCCCCCAAACCATACATATTGACAGCGTATGCCGCGCCATGTCGTCCCGGCAATCCACGGAGTGGTGACACCGAGTGTTCGGCTCTCTGTTTATAATAATTAATAATTTATCTTTATTTCAGACATAAGTCCAATATAATGTTTATGCGAAACAGGTACTACCAGAAGCAGCCATGCCTTGAGAGCACCTGCGTCGTTCGAAACGTCAATGGGTCCAGGGGCGGCGGTCTTGGGGACGTGCGTCGCCCCCCATTCAATCGGACTCGAGGTAGCTGTGCGTAGTGTTCCATGCGCGCCTCTCTAAAGTCGCTGAGGGATTATACTTCACTCACCCCCTTGGAGAAGGCTAGCAGGGGTGGGCCAGTATCAGCCGAGATTAACGGAAGGCGCGTTCCCGTGACCCCCGGTGTAAGTGTGGGAAGGAAACACCGGGGTGGTTTTTAGTCAGTAAGAATCTGACAGATCCCTTCGCTTTCTCAAGGACGGTAGACATCCATGAGGATTTTCCAAAAAAAATTAACCAGGACGGATAGTGACGGATGATGATCTCTTTGATGGCAGGCGTTATTGTTGTTATTTGGGTGCAAAAACACGGTTTTATCCCGAATATGGAATAGCTCGGTGAGCGCCCCGATACACAAATTTAGCGAATTAGTGACGTTATTAAGATTTTTATTTGTCAAATTGCATACCGTTGGAAAGGGGACAGACTAGAGAACTTTAAATAAAAAAGCTAAGTCCCCGATCGCTGTTTGTTTTTTTTTTAAAAACAAATTTAAAGTTGAGGTTAAAAATTTATTCTTCTTTGACGAAAACTTTACGAGTTATTACAAAGGAAAGTAAACGTTATTAGCAAGTAATTTTGAATTTTATAGAATCATACAACAGTACACATAAAAATTAAAATGAAATTTGAAGGCTATACAAATTTCTTTTTTTTTAATTTAAACCTAAATGCTATGTTTTGGATTTTTTCACGATTAAAACTAAAAAGTTGATATAAAAAAACCCGTGTGACAAAGTATGAGTTATTGGGCGTGAATAGATAGCAGATGACCTCTCCTATTGGTCAATTCGATTTGGCAAACGATGCACCAAACACCCTGTATACTCTTTTTTAATTTTTGTCTGTCTATTTGTTCCGGCTAATCTCTGAAACTTCTGATTTTGACAGTCTTTAACTGTCAGATAGCTGAGTATAGAGTAATACTACTACACTACTCTAAGGATACTGGCTACTTTTGATTCAAAGTCAAAACATTTATTTCAATAGATCATTTCATCATCTGCTTAGCCTTTCCCCAACTATGTTGGGGTCGGCTTCCAGTCTAACCGGATGCAGCTGAATACCAGTATTTTACATGGAACGACTGCCTATCTGTCCTCTATAACCCAGTAACTGGGTAATACGATACCCCTAGGTAAGACTGGTTGTCAGACTTTCAAGCTTCTGACGACTCGTAACGACTGTCCAAGATCCACGTATGACAGCCGGGACCAACGGCTTAACGTGCTTTCCGAGGCACGGAATGATGTCAGTAATGTCTAAGATAAACTTTAGAAAGTACATATGAATTGAAAAAGTCACATTGGTACTTGCCCGGATTCGAACCCACAACCTCATGCATGAGAGGCGGGCGCCTTAACCGCTGGGCCATCACGACATTCAATTAGACCATTTACAGGCACTTTTGAATTGTCAAGGAGTCGGTCAGTTAGTCAGAAAGTTGAAGCTAGTTGCTCGTTCCAAAACGGAGGTAGACCTCGGATTTTGATATAGGGCTCATCGCAAAAAAAAACCCCTGCAGATAACCGAAATTCACTTGGAAAAAGTCGTGGGCGTAAGAAAGAAAAACTACAATATAATATCGGTTCCTGAAGCAGATATATATAATGACCCAAAGGTGAAGTTTAAATCAAGAGTCTTGACCTCCCTACGCACTAATGAGTAATGTCAATCGAATTTAAGTATTTACTCAGTTTTTAGTTTTATATTTAATTGGTTTTCTCTATAATTTGTCTCTGTTTTTGTATTTATTAACTTTTTTCTTGTTTGCTCCCTTTTCCAAATTAATTGTACACCTAGACTTAAGTTAGCAAGTAAGCGGTAATCTGGCGTTCTTGTTGTCAATGTTGTGTTTACCTGTAATTGGCATGTATATTAGAATATTACCATGTGATTTACCATTTTGTATGTACATATATGTGCTGTGGGTGAACCTAAATAAATAAATAAATAATACTCACTCTTGCTGTCCGCCAAAGTCCCAGGTCCTGAAAGTGATGGGTCCCCGCGTGGAGCGATGCTTCTCATACACCCACGTGCCTATGTCCACGCCCACTGTTGAAACGTTGCCGCGCCGGGAAGACTTGTTGCCCATACGTTTTGCCCAATGCTGGAGAGAGATGGAAATAATTATTCACATATAATTTTATCTGCCTCGTTGGTCTAGTGGTCGCAAAGCGTGACTGCTGAGCATGAGGTCTTGGGTTCGATTCCCAGGTCGGGAAAAGTGTTATTAGGATTTTCCATCAGGAATTTCTCAGTAGCAGCCTCGGAGTCTGGATTTGTGCCCGGTTGATAGCAATAGACTCGCCCTCTATTACATGGGACTTAAACATAACTGGCGAAATGTGGGTGTAGCTACTAATGGCTACACCTCTGCCTAACCCTTTGGAGATTATGGGCGTGATGTTATGTTACATATAATTTTAAAATGATTTGTCCTGAATGACTGACTGACGGATCAACGCACAGCCTAAACCGCTGATCGTAGAGACCTGAAACTTGGAGGATGTATTCTTTGTATGACGTAGGCATCCGATAAGAAAGGATTTTCCGAAATTCTACCCCTTAGGATGAAAAAGGGGGCAAAATTTGTATGGGACAACGTGATTCCTTGCTCCAATCTACATCTAATGATGCATATTTAAATAATTACCTCGGTCGGTTTTCTTCGATGTTGTATGGCCGACTCTTGTCTGAGGCATTCTAATAAACTTGTCTTGCCTATACCCTGTAAAAAACAAAAAATATACAAGATGTTGTTTTGCATCCTCGTCAAATTTCAGGTGGTTGTCCTAAAAGACATAAATAATCAATTGAAAATACAGTACCGGGCAATAACTAATAAGCGCGCGGGAGCGCGAGCGTGGCTAGGCACGTGCGCGAGTAGTACCTACGAAATTATTGAATGATCGTGTCGTATGCGTTGTGTATGTATTGTTTGCGTTTGTTTGTGTGTGAAAGCGCGGTTATAGCTAGTAACAGACGGGCCGCTTTTAAATACGGCTGGTTTACAATTATGGATTTCAGTAAACAGGAAAAAAATATAAAAAAAAACCTACTCATTTTATTGTTGATTTGGGTCGAGAATCATTAGCATAATTACGTCCTTGAATTTGACTAGGATGCAAATCAACAGCTTGTATATTAATTAATAATAATACCAGTCTATTATTGTCCCCACTAATCCCACTGCAGGGCAAAGGCCTCGGGGTTGCGGGACGTCTTAACAGGATACCGTGGCCCCAGAACGTAAAGGGCAACAGAAGGAACAGGGTGGTTTTTTAGTCAGTAAAAGTCTGACAGTCCCTTCCGCCCCACCCAGGGCGGAAGGACTCATTTCATGATTTTTATCACCAAAAAAAAACGAAGTTATATGAGAGAGAGAGAGACAGACAGAGAAACACGCGCACGCCCGCACGGCTTACAACTATAGCAAAAAGTGTCGTTACAACTTTTGGTCTTAATTTTTTCCGTCTAGCCCCCTTTCGCAAAGCGCAATAAGGAACTTCGTTAAAAAAATAAATAATAATATTATACAACCTTAATTTTAATTCGTTACAAATCTTTCAGGGGGTGAATGTACTAATGAATATGAACAACTTTTATTAAGGGACATAGTACGAAATGTGAAAAAAAAAACAGCTGATCCATACATTTTGATCGTAATGTAGTACATTATTGCATGGATCAGCTGTTTTTTTTTTCACATTTCGTACTATGTCCCTTAATAAAAGTTATTCATATTCATGAGTACATTCACCCCCTGAAAGATTTGCAACGAATTAAAATTAAGGTTGTAGTGTTTATATCTAAATTAAGTTCCCTAACACGCTTCACACCTCTGCCTAACCCTTTGATGATTAAAAGCGTGATGATGATGCTATCTACAAAATTTCAACCATGTTAAATAACGTGACGTAGGTCTTACGACTAGGATCTTGGACCATACCTGTAACCCAACGAACATGAGCTTCATCCTAGTATAAGGCCTCGCCTCCTGCAGCACGGACTTCAAGTACCCCACGATGTCCATACTCTTGTACCGGCCACATTGCAGCATGGAGCGGAGAGGCTCTTGCAGCGAGCAGCCGACGGTGTTCAGGTTCCAGAGACGTGATAGGAGACCCATTTGAGGGGGGAGCTCTGTTATATCTGGTGGGAGGAAGATTTAATGGGTGGTTATAAAAGTCGGAGAAGTCTAAAAAGTGTGCAATTGGGTAGTTGAGAACATTAACCAAAAAGTATCAAGACATTAACACACAAAACATCACGCCTGTAATCCCCGAAGGGTTAGGCAGAGGTGTACCCATTAGTACACCCACATTTCGCCAGTTATGTTTAAGTCCCATGTAATAGGTGGCGAGCCTATTGCTACAACCGGGCACAAATCCAGACTCCGAGGCTGCTACTGAGATATTCTTGATGGAAAAATCTAATAACACTTTGCCCGACCTGGGAATCGAACCCAAGAGCTCACGCTCAGCAGTCGCGCTTTAGGCTTTAATAAAATATAATCAAAGTAAACCATAGCTTGTTCATTAATCATTAAATCGATACCTTTAGGCTCAAAGGGCGTAAACGCCATTTTGGCCAAAATGAGATTTTAATGCAGTCTTACTTAGTTTTTCGTCCTCTATCGATTGGTATATTTAAAACATCGATATTCGCAAAAAAATGGTGGATACAGCCATAATTTTTGGTTCGCTAAATATTAATTTTCTTAAAATTTGGGTCGTGTTTTTTGGCTCTCCTGAAAAGTCGTGTTTTGGTGGATACGCCCTTTGAGCCTAAAGGTATCGAAATAGTCACTCAATTTAAAATAAAAAGTCATGAAAGTCGATAAAGTCATACAAGTCACACTCACCTTTATTCCCGCTGATATTTAGCACGGATAAATTGGTCAACTCATGTATGGCGGGGGGTATACCTCGCAGCAGGTTGCAGGACACATCCAGCATTGACAGCAGAGGGAATAGCAGACGACCCTTGAGGGAAGACGCCGAGTTCTAGAAGAGAACATGTATCTTTAAACCTTATTTTTACCCCCTTTGGCATATTATGATATAGGTAGAGATAAACTACAATACTATGGCGCGCCCCTCCACAAAATTCAAAACGTTTGAAAGTATTTAAAAGACTCACAACGCATGTGTGCGTACTGAGACGGATTTCAAAACCAATCAGCGATTTGTTGCTCGACTAGCGGCGTCATTGATCACTCATTATTATTAGTATGGCGTTGCATTGACATACTCTATGAAAATGACAGGTGCGTAGTCTTGCGCGGTCGGCTAGTTATGATTAGTTGACCAACAAATCTGCCGGCCTGCTACTGAACACGAATACTTACAACTACATACAAACTCTTTCATAAGGATGTGACTACACACATTGAAATAGTAATATGGAGGGGCGCGCCATGTTATAGTAGTTTATCTTTACTAGTTTTTATATAAGGTACATTGCATTAACGTCTAATTATGTATGATTCCATATGCAAATATTGTAAAACATTGATTTTAAAAGAGTACGTATGGAGTTTCTTGCCCATTCTTCTCCATATAAAACTACCCTTTTGGAAGGGGCAACTAGATTCAATTCCTTTTTTTTCAAATCGTCGACGGCCCAAATGTTTACGTTCCATGTGTCAGACGCGTTTCAGTACCACAAAACATTAGACGACAGCGCTTTATATCGCTGTAATATAACCCGACCAAGTGAAATTGCTTGTTAGTTTCGTATTACATGTATGTTACTTAGAGTTGATTGAATTTGGGATTATTTACATAATTTATTATATTAACTCGTTATTAACTCGTGATGGGAACTTTAGCATATTCTGCTCTCTCTTCGTTAAATTTTAAAAGAGTACGTATGGAGTTTCTTGTCCATTCTTCTGCATACAAAACTACCTTTTGGAAGGAGCAATTGGATTCAATTTATTTTTTATTTTTGTGACGTTCAAAAGTGCCTTATAACGAAATAAATGATTTGACTTTGACTTTGACTTTGAACCTTATCAGTACGTACCCATTCATCATCGTCATCAGTAGCTGCGTCATCTTGCGCGGCGGATGACAAGCCGTCATCATCCGTAGTCAGTTGGATGCGTGTCAACAAGTTGTTAGCCAGGATCTGGGAGAAGAAGAAGAGTCCTTGAGAGGTGTAAAAAGACACTTCTTGAAACCGAAAGTTTCTAATCTTCATTGTGATCAATTTTTTCGCTGAAAACCAGCGCCGTGGTTTTCGTGCCTCGTGCACGGACCACGGCATTATGCTGAGCATCAGCCGTTTCGCGCGGTTTTGACGCATATTTGATTTTTGTATTTATTTGTTTTAGTTTTTTAAACTTAATACCAACTTGTTTTTGTTTTGCTTTTGTTTACAATTTTTTTTTCTTATATTATGTACGTCATTTTCGCTTGAATAAATAGTTTTTCTTTCTTTCAATTAATTAAAAACCTACAACATTCTATGTTTGTTTCAAATACCGGACAGAATTTTACTTATGTATTACAATTTTGTCTTTTTATGTTATATGCGTCATTTTCTCGTAAAGAAACAGTTTTCGTTTCATTCATTCTTTTCTTTTTTTCCATGTACGAGGCCCTTTTTTTAAGCTGGTTAAAATCATCAAATGAGTCCTTGGTGAAGGAAAACATCGTGAGGAAACCTGGACTTATACCAGCCTATTACTGTTCCACTCAAACCATGTCAGAGGCCCTTGAGGCGGTTTAGAAACTCTGACACTAGGGTGTGTGGGGTAAGACCTTACTGCCCACGCGATAAAGAAGAAGATTCTTTTCTTTCTTACAGATGGAACTTACCAGAGTCCTTAATCCCTCGAGCCTAAGATGTCTTCTAGCAGGACAGGCAGCACTAAGCAGCTGTGACCTCACAGAGCCTCCAGACCTTGGACGGGACCGTACGTTGTTGTTCGCTGAGGAGTTGGGGCAGTAGCAGGCCAGGGGATCACCTTCGGTAGACCCGAAGCTTTCCACCTGCAAGAAAGAGAGAGGTACAATACAAGCGAAGAAAGATGAGACTTGACAAGCGTCAGTAATGGGGAGCTAGCGCAGTTATGGATGTACGAAATAGTTATACATAATTTGTGTATCTATTCAGGGATATTTCGATGACATTTAGATTTAAATTTTTAACAATATTGTAATATTTATTATGTAATAATAAAGTTGGTGTCAAGTCTCATCTTTCGCAGCACGTACAGGTGTCTTTTAATTACTTAAGGGTTTTAAAGGATGTATATATCTATATATCTTGTATAATATATCCATATATCTTGTATATTTTTTATCATCTATAACTTTTAATATGTAGGTAATATAAAAGTTCACATAATTTTGTTTTTTAGAAATTGTTATATAAATTTTTAAAAAGTTAAGCGTCAGCTCACACCGAGACGCGACGCGACGCGACGCTGCGTGCCCACTTTAAAAGAGCGATTCAAAATATAACTTTATTTTCTACACGAAAAGATACACATTTCATTGTGAGAATTTAGAATACGTTACACCACGCAGCACTACGTCGCGATGCGTCGCTCTACGCCGCGAGGCATCACGAGGCGTAGAGCGACGCATCGCGACGCAGCGGTGAATCGCCGGTACGCGCGACGTGCAAGAGCGGCGACGTTGCGATGCGTCACGCGGCGCAGCGCGATGTCACTGGCCTCTTCCTGTATCGTCACGTTGCGTCGCGTCGCGTCTCGGTGTGAACTAACCCTAAGTTAATACAATGTTGCTGTGCCCTTACAAGATCCGTGCGTATCTACTTACTTGTGGTAGACTCGGCCAGCAGGTGATCTCGTTGTGACTCAGATCCAACTGACGAAGACTTGTAGGGTATGAGGTCACATACGACATGGATCTGTATAAGAAAAAAAAATCATAGAATACAAGACAAGTTAATTAATAATAATAAAAATAATAGTTTCATTGCGGACACATAAATCCATAGAGTGTTAGTAACATAGAAAAACTTATTATCTAGTGTTAAGCTTTAGTTTCCTAGGATAGCGGTGCCGTCATATAGAGGTCGTAATACAGGAGGTGAATAACGTCATTAGAACGTTGTCTATGTAAACAAAATGGCGCGGTTTCCTAGAGAGCGGTAACTGACACCGTAACGTCAAAAAGCGATGCCGTCACTTGCATGACGGCCGTCTTGACGGTGTCAGATAGTTTCGTGAACGTTTCATTGATAGCGGTGAAGCTATCGTTTGACGTTTGTTTTAAAAAAATGACTGACGGTGTGTTAAAACGGCCGTGGAACTTTCCACATGTCGTCACTGTAAAGACGGCCGCCTTTTTGCATCCGTAATATTACGGCCGGTATATTACGGCACCGCTTTCCTAGGAAACCAAAGCTTTAGTAAAAATCAGTTCCCGCACAAATTTCTGTACAATCGGAGAGCCGTAGCTCTCCGCTACAGTTTTCAGGATGCTGTTTTGACTGTCCCTCACTCTCCTCAACAACGACGCTGTTTTTTTGCGTATAATCGCGTGGAAGCCATCAGTACGTACAGTAGATTAAGCTAAGTAAATTAAAAGTAAATAAAATGAAAAAACATTTTCATTTTGTTATTTTTGAAGACAGTAGTTTTTTTTTTAAAGGATTTTTATTTTTCACTCTTTAGTACCTTCTTCATATAACATCATAATAGCACGCTTGTAGTCACCGAAGGGTTAGGCAGAAGTGTACCCATTAGTACACCCACATTTCGCCAGTTACGTTTAAGTCCACAGGGCGAGCCTATTACCATCAAACGGGCACAAATCCAGACTCTGAGGCTGCTACTGAAGAATTCCTGATGGAAAAACCTAATAACACTTTGCCCGACTTAATTTAATATGGGATCACATCTGGAGGAAACCTCGGGTAAAATATAACTTAATAAAAACTTACCTGAGCGAATTATAAGCCATATTGAGCCTGGTCAAGTTCGGAGCCCTGCAGGCCAACGCACAAGGCACGCAGGTGAACTGGTTGTGTGCCAAGTTCAGTGCTGAGAGGGCGGAGCCCCCGCGTGTGCAGCCGACGGACGAGCCCTCCACCACGCCGCGCCACGTGTGCGCGCGACGGGCTTCCGACCAGCTGGAGAGATATTACAAGGGTCAGCATAGATGGAGCAGTTGGTTTAGGCGCAAAATGCCTAATTCTCTAAAAGCCTAATTCTCGGAATGGCCAATTCTCTAATTATCAAAAATGGCAATTTTTTTACGATTGGGAGTATTCTTATAATTTATAACAGATTTCTTAATATAATATATGTATTTGTTTAATCAGTGAGTTGAAATTGTAAGATTTTATACTGCATAAGAATAAAAATACGTAAATAGGCTTGATTTTGTCTACACCAACACCATTAAATAGTATTTCTATTCTAATGCATTATAAAATCTTACAATTTCAACTCACTGATTAAACAAATACATATATTAGACTAAGAAATCTGTTATTTATAAGAATACTCCAACTCTGAACCCCCGTTTAAACTCCTTAGGGGGTAAATTTAGGAAAGTCCTTTCTTAACGGACGTCTACTAACTATAAACTACCTCCCTGCCAAATTTCATTTTCATACGTCAACCGGTTTTCGATATTTCGTGATGAGTGAGTGTGTGACCTTTTGCTTTTATATATTTTGATTAATTTTTTATTATTTATTTATTCATATAACAATTTACATTGTGTTTGTTACTCACACAGCATTCCCCGCGCGGTTGGTGAGCACCGGAACACAGTCCTCATCGTCTTCGTCAGCAGTCTCCGACTCGCTGCGCTCTATGGACGGGCTTCGAGATGACGACTTCTAATACACAGACAGACAAACAACAAATTAAATACCGCTATAACACGGGGTGTAAGATAAGACAGCTTAATTTGATCAAACATGAAAATATATATTTCAGCATGCAAGTAGTTATGAAATATTACAAACAGATCGTCATGCTTGCCATTGTACAATGGCATACAAATATTTAAGTACTTATAAAAAATAAATTATATGCAAAAATTCCACAGATAATGAAATTATTTAAATAGTACTATCAATATAATTAAATTATCCAAGTAACAATTAAAAACACTCCCAACGCAAGTTTATTATTTACCTATACGTATTTTTTTCGACTTATTATCGATTCGATATATTAGCTTTTTTTGCGTTTTACACTTTTAATTTAATTTTTATTTTAAAATTTTTAAACTGTTTAAAGTTGTGAAACAAAAAAAATGAAATTCGCCATTTTGTGGTGGCGGCCATCTTGGATTTGAAGCGTCACGGAAGTTGAATACCCCCTGAAATCGCGATCGGCGTGGCCGACTAGTAGGCCGATCAGTCGGCCTCTTTACAACTGACTAATCGGCTAGTTATCCAAAGTCATAGTCGGCACATCTCTAATGTACAAAGTCAAAGTCAAAGTCAAAACATTTATTTCAATTAGACCATTTACAGGCACTTTTGAATAGTCAAGGAGTCTGTCAGTTAGTCAGAAAGTTGAAGCTAGTTGCTCGATCCAAAACGTAGGTAGGCCTCTATGGAGAAGAACGAGCAAGAAACTCCACGGCACTCTTTTAAATTAGGTTTTTACAAAATCCTGGTTACATTATTCTTGTTGATTCTACATGTGAAAACAATGAAGATGAATATAAAACAATTAAAAAAATATATATAAGAATAAAGATATAAGCAAAGTACAGTATGCGGAACTCCTCATCTGTCAACTGTACCTATGGGGTACAAAAGTTACCGCTCCAAATGTCATCTGTACCGCATAGGTACAAAACTTGATTCAACGCGAACGGCCGCCATTAGACGATGATATTTTACGTTTATTTTACTTGTCAAAGTCAAAGTCAAAGTCAAAGTCAAGACTTTTAATTCTATTCCTGACAGACAACGGGTGTGTGAAATGTCTTATAACATCTTGTATACTTACAGATTGTGTAGCCATAGCGAATTGCGCACTACCTATGGAGGGCGAAGCGCTAAGCTGGGGCGAAGTCTCTGATGGTGACGCCAACTGCTGTGGACTGTTGCATTCTGAGTGACCCTGATGGAGAAGAATTTTCTGGTTTAAATATACTAGCTATTTAGGAGATAAACTACTATAACATGGCGCGCCCCTCCATATTACTATTTCAATGTGTGTAGTCATATCCATATGAAAGAGTTTGTATGTAGTTGTAAGTATTCGTGTTCAGTAGCAGGCCGGCAGATTTGTTTGTCAACTAATCATAACTAGCCGACCGCGCAAGACAACGCACGTGTCATTTTCATAGAGTATGTCAGTGCAGCGCCATACTAATGATAATGAGTGATTAATGACGCCGCTAGTCGAGCAACAAATCGTTAAATTGTTTTTGTTTCGAGAGCCGTCTCAGTACGCACACATGCGTTGTGAGTCTACTAAATACTTTCATCAATACTACTATAAATTAAATTAAATACCCAATTAGAGCGGAGGACGCGACGTGGGACCGTGTCTTTATATTGTTTAGGGACTATCTGAAGAAATAATAATAAGAATAAGTAAGTTAAATGAAAAAAAAAGTGGGCCATTGTGACCCAGTGGGCCAACATGGGCCATTGTGTACAAGACACTAGACCAACATTGGCCATGGTGTACAGCACACTGGGCCAACGTGGACCATTGTATACAAGACATTGGGCCAACGTGGACAAGATTCTAAACCCAGTTGAGTTAATATTTCACTGTGTAGGTACTTACTAGCTACTATTGGCCAGAATGGTACACTGTGACCTAGTCAATATAAGACATCATGTTCCATTGTATACTTGCCATTATAGGCCAACATGGTCCACTGTGTACTTGCCACTACCAGCCAAAATGATGCACTGAGTACTAGCCACTATCGACAAACTAATCCACTGTGTACTAGCCACCATCAGCAATTATGGTTCATTGTGTACTAACCCACTATCAGCCATCGTGGTCCACTGTATACTAGCCCACTTTCAGCCATCGTAGTCCACTGTGTAACTGGCCATCATCTGCCTGCCTTCTCCCAAGTATGTTGGGGTCGGCTTTCAGTCTAACCGGATGCAGCTGAATACCAATATTTTACATGGAGCGACTGCCTATCTGACCTCCACAATCCAGTAACTGGGTAATACGATACCCCTAGGTAAGACTGGTTGTCACTGTGTAACTGGCCATTACCGGCCATCATGACCCACTGTATACTATCCACTATAAGTTATGTAACACCCGCTCACCTCCCCCCCAGTGGGCAGGTCGCGCAGATGGTTGAGCGCCACGTTGAGGTCGCGCAGCGCGGGCGCACTCCACACGGCGCCGGGCAGCGCGCGCAGCTTGTTGTTGGACACGTCCAGCAGGCACAGGCCCGGCAGGCGGAACAGGGAGGCGGGCAGCTCTTCCAGACGATTGTCCTGAGAAAAAACAAAACATTTATTTAAAGATTAATTTTTTGGAGCAAATAGAAAGAGTTTTTTTATAATCCTCCTTTCTGTTCTTTATATGTATTTATATATGTATATACACTATGTAACAAAAACCCTGTCAGATCAGTGTTGCCGTTGATCAGTTTTTATATTTAATTTAATTTAATTACTTCTTCTTTCTTTTTTTTTCACTGGGGAAAAATAATAATCTCAAATCCATTAAATGGTTACGTATATGTGTACGCAGTACGATGCCGAATAATACCCTTAAGGATCGGACAGGGTTTTTTGTTACATGCTGTATAATATTTTTATATATGTTTATGTATACATATAATATGGCATTTTATAGTAAGTATGTAGAATTTTATTATTTTGTACTTGTGTACACATCATTTTATTATGTAAATATTTGGGTACTTTTTTTATTTTATTTTTTTATATCTAATTTTTGCCGTTTTACACTCGTACAATAACTTGCACCTACCATGTTATCTCTTCACCACCTTTGGTTGACTGTTAGAGAAGGCCTAAGGCATTTAGTCCGCCTTTGTACTTTTGTTGCATAAAGTTTAAATAAATAAATAATATAGTACTTTAGAGATATGGGCAATAGGGTATAATATTGCACATCCTCCGTTGAAAAGATAGGATCCTCCGACCAGACGGGTGTTGTGTCTGGTGGACTACTGCCCGACGACGGTTGTTGTCGGGATTTTGTATACACCGTGAAATTTAATCCGTTGTAAATCTTTCAGGGGGGAATGTACTCATCAATATGAACAACTTTTATTAAGGGAGCTGATCCTGGATACAATAATGTACTACATTACGATCAAATTGTATGGATCAGCTGTTTTTTTTTTATCCTGAATTAAAATTCAGGTTGTATATGCTAACGTCGCGAAGAACTTTAATATTGCAAAGTAGGTAACGTTAGTTATAGTTCACATGTTATGCTATAGATGTCGCTCGCTACAGGGCCACTAAAAACACACCTAGCGCAATATTTATGTTTTTATTTGCAAGTTTTAATATTTTTGCGCGGAACCCTAATTCTTTTTCTTAATCAATGGGTTACTCCTTAAAACGTGAGTTGTCTGCCAGTGAAAGTCCCGTCAAAATCGGCCAGCCGTTCCGAACATCAGCCGGAACCAACAGACAGACACACAAACATTTTAGAAGTTGTTTTTTTGTCTAGTTACTGTATAAACATTCATATTGTTTATTTTGTAAAAACCTGTTATTCTGAAAGTCAGAAAACGCCAATCCGCCTTGAGCAAGCGTGGTGATCAATGCTCGTGCCTTCTCTGTATGAAAAGAGGCCTTTGTCCTGCAAGGGGACAGTCTTCTTCTTCTTCTTCTCCTTGTGTCGATTGACTCAAATTTTGTCCGACCAATATTGAGCTACCTGTACAGCTCTGTCATTGGCCTCATTAAGATCTTGGATGGTGCAGGTGGTAGTGCACGACGGGCAACTGAGGAGGAGAGGCATGTCCTGTGATGGTGCTCCACACTGGCACTCCGTTTGGGATGGGTGAAGAAAGCCCCATTTGGCCAGATTAGTTTTACAGCGGCCAACTTGGGTCCATATTAGGCTGAAATCATAACATAGTATACCTGTAGGTACACCTCCTGCAGTACAGGCGCTGAATACAGTTCAGGTCTGATCTTGGGCTTCTTCCGTCGTCTCTTGCCGTCCAGTTCGTCTTCAAAGGGATCCTCAGCTGTTGGCAGACGTTCCAGCTTGTTTTGAGCTGCATTTAAGTACCTGGAGACAAGAAGTACATAAAAGAGTAAGTATGGCGAGTTTCTTGCCCATTCTTCTGCATACTAAACTACCTTTTGGAAGATGGAAACAACCTAATTGAAAAGAGTGTCCGTGGAGTTTCTTGCTCGTTCTTCTCCATAGAGGCCTACCTACGTTTTGGAACGAGCAACTAACTTCAACTTTCTGACTAACTGACCGACTCCTTGACAGTTCAAAAGTGCCTGTAAATGGACTAATTGAAATAAATATTTTGACTTTTGACTTTGACTTTTGACTTTGACTTTGACTTTTGACTTTGGCTTTCGAATTTGACGAGGAAGCTCACCTTAAACTCAGCATGGTGAACAGTTCCGGCGGCAAGAGCCTCAGCTCGTTGTTGGACAAGTCGAGCCTTGTAATAGCATGTAGAGCTCCGCTGTTGCTGCTCAGCTTCGAGTTAACGCGAAGAGCCGCTTGACGGAGCCAGGACATGCTGTGGACCAGAACATAAGTAGAATACAAGTGTACACACCATCTATCCTAACTAGTAGTATTATAAATGCGAAAGTAAGTTTGTTTGTTACCTCTCCTCGCCTAAACCACTAAACCAATCTTGAAATTTTGCATATACGTTGTCAGGTGTACAGAAACGGACATAAGGTACGGCAAAATTACTGTTCCCGAAGGAAATCACAATGACGTTTTTATGAAGATAGATGGCGCCATAGATGGCGTGTCTTTCGAATCATGATCGAATTTTAAATTTAGTTTGCGAGCGAAGCTGCGGGCGAAAGCTAGTACTATACTATCTTCTATACATATAGGTAACTAGTTGTCCGCCGCGGTTACACCCGCGTCTTTGGTTACTGCTCCGCTCCTGTAGGTCGTAGCGTGATGGTATATAGCCTATAGCCTTCCTCGATAACTAATCTATCTAACACTGAAAGAATTTTTCAAATCGGACCAGTAGTTCCAGAGATTAGTGCGTTCAAACAAACAAACAAACAAACAAACACTGCAGCTTTATAATATTAGTATAGATAAAATGGTAGGAAAGTCAAAACTGTACATTGAATATTTTTTTTAAAGAATACTTGGGGTGTGATCTACAATCGATACCGAAGCCAAAAATATAGTTTTTGTCTGTTTGTCTGTATGTATGTCCGGGATAAACTCAAAAAGTACTGGACGGATTTGAATGATTTTTTTGTTGTATAGGTATTAAGTCTGGGCAACATATAGGCTATAATTTATCTTGGAAACTTGAACACCTGATGCAGAACCGCAACAGACCAGCTAAACTATAAGAGATACAAAAATGGCAGCATAGCAAAAATTGTTCCACGTGATAAGCATTTTCTGCTGAGAGAATAAATTTGAAGATCTGGAACACTTGGACAGTCACCTGGGTTCACGCAGGCGTGATATTATAGCTTAATCAGCCAGAGTGTCTGCAGTACTTACCGTATAGTAGCGAGTTGTGCTCTAAGCTCTCTCCAGTTCACCATGACAGCTGTCGTCGGACACAACGAGCTGTAAGTGAGCGCTGAGTCTCCATCGCGATCGCTGAACAGCGCTTCAGATATCGTCGACTTGTTTAACTTGTAATCCGGGTCGGGGTACGCCTGTACGAGAAGAAAAATGATTAAAAATATGTTAAATTACTCTTTTTACAAGCTTTTATTTAGCTTGCACTGTTCGTACGTAAAAAAGTTGTCCATTCAAAATTAGCAAACCATTTTTCGACCACTTGTTGGTATCCGATTGAGCTGAAATTTTGCATACACCTTTAGTTCTGATGACAATACAATGTCCAATACTCAATATTGTAGTTGGAGTTCGCTGGGTCAGCTAGTTCTTAATAAATTACCAACATATATTTCTTATTACAAAAAAATCTCAATTGTGTTCTGAATTTCTGACACACCTAACTACCAAACAAATACTATTATAAACATATAAACTCCCATCTATACGACATACAAATATTATGTACCGTGCGGGAATCGAACCCGTGACATGCTGTGCCAATCATGGCGCGCCCTTCCACAAAATCAAAACGTTTGAAAGTATTTACAAGACTCACAACGCATGTGTGCGTACTGAGACGGCTCTCGAAACAAAAACAAATCGGTGATTTGTTGCTCGACTAGCGTCGTCATTGATTACTCAAATGGCGCTGCACTGACATACTCTATGAAAATGACACGTGCGTTGTCTTGCGCGGTCGGCTAGTTATGATTAGTTGATCAACAAATCTGCCGGCCTGCTACTGAACACGAATACTTACAAATACATACAAACTCTTTCATACGGATATGACTACACAGTACACACATTGAAATAGTAATATGGAGGGGCGCGCCATGTTATAGTAGTTTATCTATACTGTGCCAATCATGTCTTTTTACACCTGTTAGAAAATTGAAAAAGAATGGAGGTCAGATAGGCAGTCGCTCCATGTAAAATACTGGTATTCAGCTGCATGCGGTTAGACTGGAAGCCGACCCCAACATAGTTTGGAAAAGGCTGAGCAGATGATGATGATACTGATACCTTGGTAGCCAGCAGCTTGGCGAGCAGCTCGGTGAGTCCGTGCGTGGCGCACTCGCGGATGGCGCGGCCGTGCGGGTCTGTGGCGCCGTGCTGCAGCAACAGCTCCACTATCTGCACGTTCTTAGCGCGCGCTGCGATGGCCAGCGCTGTCCAAGGACTGTCTCCTGAAAAGAAAAGCAATAATATCTGTAAAGGGACTTGTTATATCGTCTATCTATGCGAATACGAAAAAGCTGAAGAGTGTTTTGTGTGTTTAAACGCGTAACGCGAAATAATCTTTTTGTATATGATAGCCAGATTCATAAGAAATAGTATAGGTTAGGTATACAGTATGGGGATCACATATATGCAATAAATTATACGACATACTTGTTATCGCCTTTTCTGACGATATACAAAAAATTAACGAAATCGGTCCAGTAATTAGGTCAAAAAGTAGAGTTTTAATTTTGAACAAATTTAAACACTCTGTAGAATTGGATCAATTTTTTTTCGTAAATCTCAAATTTTCAAACGAATCAAAAAGCCGCGCCAACAGAACAGTCAACAGAGAACTGTCAACAGAGTGTTTACTTTAACTGAATTTATTTTGATATTTATTTTGTTTGAAAATTTTACTTTTTTAATTTTCGGTTTTCGATTTAAAATTTAATTAAGCTATACTTCTGTGGACTAGTATTACTTGAGGTTTCATTTATTGCCTAGAAGTGAGTTCCATACCGTATAAAATCATGCTGCGACACACGAGTGCAGACCGGAACTTGACGCGGGTAAAATCGCGGAATATAGCTAGTATAGCTAGTATACATATTTCATAGTAGATCCGGTAATAAAAGTTGTTCATATTCACGAGTATTTTTACCCGTTGAAAGATATACAGTAGCTGTAACAGGCCGTACCTACATCTGTGTGTATAAGTGATGTATTCAAAGTTAAAGTCAAAGTCAAATCATTTATTTAATTAGGCCATTATAAGGTACTTTTGAACGTAAATAACACAGTACCTACGTACACCTCAAAATTCGCACACGACGTCGAAAGGTCGTAAGTTTAAACAAAGTGTCAATCGATTTGCTTTGTAGATTGCTACTCCACTTATGACCGCTACTGTACTATGAATTAAAAGTCATGTTGAATATTTTGGGCCCTTGTTGCATAAACTAAATAATTTTTATCAAAATTTGTTGCCTTTGCACAATAAGGTGCGATTTATATTAAAATGTGCAACTTGACATAGTCACTTGTGCATGACAGTAATATTTGTGCAAAAACCAAATGAATGCTAGAGCAACTATAATTGTTCACGCCAACGCGAACCCCGCGCGCTAGGGCCAAGCGCGCGGTAAGAAGAGGGAGCGGGGGAGGTGCAGCGCCCCCGCCGCCGGAGCCATCACCGCCACGGGACCGCGCACACGCATATCATAAGATACTACGCGCCACGCGGCTAGCCCAGTATTAGTTTTACGCACCATTGTAAGCGATATTAAACGCCATATTTTATAACTAAAGTGGTAGTTATTGGTGGCTCTCACTACATCTATTAACAATAATTTTAAAATAAGGAATAATAATAATCATAATAATGTAGCGATGAACTGACAATGTCTACATCGCGCTATATACAAAATCCCGACAACAACCGTCGGGCAGTAGCCCACCAGACACAACACCCGTCTGCTCGGAGGATCCTGTCCTTTCCACGGAGGATGAGAAACTTTACACCCTGTTTCTCATACCTCTAAACCGTGTTAAAGCAATTATCCTTAAAAGAGACTTACTATCAGTATTATAAGAAGCTCGTGCAGGCGAGGGTCCAGATGTTGCGCGTGCGCCGCTCATGGCGGCGGAGGCGCTGCGGGACCGACGACGATCGCGATTGCTGTCGCCACCACCCATCTATGTATAATCAAAATGATAAACTCAAATACGATTCGTTTGAACAGGTTAATAATATTTTCTAGTTTAAAGTATCTAAAATTCAGGTTCAGAAAACGTTCTTTAAATAAACATAACATTACGCCTGTAATCACCGAAGGGTTAGGCAGAGGTGTAACCATTAGTACACCCACATTTCGTCAGTTATGTTTAAGTCCCATGTAATAGGCGGCGAGCCTACTGCCATCAACCGGGCACTAATCCAGACTCTGAGGCTGCTACTGAGAAATTCCTGATGGAAAAACCCAATAACACTTTGCCCGACCTGGGAATCGAACCCAAGACCTCATGCTCAGCAGTCATGCTTTGCGACCACTAGACCAACGAGGCAATCCCGCTGGTCCTGCAATTGGATGTTAACGATATAACCCTGTGACAGACGGATATACAAACAGCAGAACCTTAGTAGTAGGGTCCATTTTGGGTACACAACACTAAAGTCAAAGTCAAAGTCAAATAATTTATTTCAATTAGGCCATTACAAGGCACTTTTGAACGTCATATAAAAAAAAAAAGGAATTGAATCTAGTTGCCCCTTCCAAAAGGTAGCTTTGTATGGAGAAGAATGGGCAAGAAACTCCATACGTACTCTTTTACATACATACATAAACTCACGCCTTTTTCCCATGGGAAAGACGAGGCGAAAGGAGTATGTAAGGATCGTAGCAGGTGACGTTCTGTGGTTTCTGCCTACCCCCATGGGGAAAAGGCGTGAGTACTCTTTTAATATTAAAAAAAAAGATTTTATCAGGTTTAAACTTACCAGATCAGCCGGCGCCAACGCAGAAGCATTAGCATCGGCCCCCGCAGCCAGCAACCTTTTCAGTAGCCTCACATGTCCCCCCCGCGCAGCACAGGAGACGCACGCGTCCCCTCCCCTCCCCGCCTCCACCACCACTGGGGTTATACGACGCTCTGATGACCAGCGGTCCTGGGAGGAAAATGGAAAGATTTTAATTTTATAAGTAAGGGGCTTACTGACTTAGAGAATAGAATCATCATCTGCTGAGCATGAGGTGTTGGGTTCGATTCCCAGGTAGGGCAAAGTGTTATTGGGTTTTTCTATCAGGAATTTCTCAGTAGCAGCCTCGGAGTCTGGATTTGTAGCCGGATGGCGATAGGCTCGCCCTCTATTACATGAGACTTAAACATAACTGGCGAAATGTGGGTGTACTAATATACACCTCTGCCTAACCCTACGGGGATTACTGACGAGAGACATTTTTGATTGGAAAACCCAATAACACTTTACCCAACCTGGGAATCGAATCAAAGACCTCGTGCTAAAAAATAAACTTTTAAAAACAAGCTTTTATTTAAAATTATTACAATATTGAGTATTGGACATTGTATTGTCATCAGAACTAAAGGTGTACGCAAAATTTCAGCTCAATCGGATACCAACAAATAGTTGAAAAATGGTTTGCAAATTTTGAAAGGACAACTTATTTACATACTTACATACGAACAGTGCAAGCTAAATAAAAGCTTGTAAAAATAAAAATGAACTGTTTAGTATAGATTGTTGTAGACTACTAAATCTAAATAGCGTCTCACTCACGTTATTGCCCGAAGATCCGGTGAGTTTGCTGACGATAGCGTGAATGCCCAGGGATATGCCGCCGCGCTGAGGACTGAGCGCTTGAGTTGCGACCGCGGGCGTGTCTTCTGCTGACTCCTGTGTAAAAAAGTAATAGAAACATTTTAAATACATACATAAACTCACGCCTTTTCCCCATGGGGGTAGGCAGAAACCACAGAATGCCACCTGCTACGATCCTTACATACACCTTTCGCCTCATCTACGTTCATACATCTCGTCATACAAGCACGCCGGTTACGAGTACTGCGCACCTGACCTTTCTAAAGAACCAATAAGGTCAGTGTAGGTCTTCCTAGGGCGACCCCTCCCTGCGTTGCCACTCACCTCTGCCATATAAATACCTTTTGTTAATCGTCTTTCACTCATCCTCTCAACATGACCGAACCATCTAAGCATACCCTTTTCTATCTTTAATAACACATAATAAAACATTTTAGGGGGCAATAAAAATACTCTACAGCAAAACTGCCTCTTTGGTCTACTAGTCGCAAAGCGCTACTGCTGAGCATGAGGTCTTAGGTTCTATTTCCAGGTTGGGCAAAGTTTTATTGGGTTTTTCCATCAGGAATTTCTCAGTAGCAGCAATAGCAGCCGGGATTTGTGCTCGGTTGATGGCAATAGGCTCGCCTCCTATTACATGGGACTTAAAACATAACTGTTGAAATGTGGGTGTAGTAGTACACCTCTGCCTAACCATTCGGAGATTACAGGCGTGATGTTAAGTTACCTTAGTTACCTGATTCGCCTTAGGCGCTGGAAGAGCCACGACTGTGTGTGCGAGTAACGCGTCCACCACGGACACGTTGCCGAGCGTGCACGCGACGTACAGCGCGGTCTGACCGCTGACGTCACGCGCGTTCACGTCAAACGCCGCAGTGTACTGCCACTGACCGGTACTGTCACTGGGGAACCAATGGGGGAAGTTTAAATAGTTTACAAGAAATGGTGCACCTAAAATGTGTTCTTGCTATTTTGCACAGTCGGGTTGCTATTTTGCACAAAACCATATTAGCATTATCGTGAACAAAGCAGAAATATGCCTGAGCAGTTTTCATTGATTGATTCAATTATGTATCAGTAAGGCTCTTTTATTTTTAATTTTTTTAAGTATAAATGCTCTAACATGGATTAGGGTTTTGCAAAGAGATTACTTTTTTGCACAAGTGACTATACTAAGTTGCACATTTCAACTTAAATTATAGTGATGGCTTAGTGGTTAAGGCGCCCGCCTCTGATGTGACTTTTTCCATACCATAAGTGTATAAGTGATCGGTGAAGCAAAAATATCATGGGGAAACATAGGTTTATAACTAACTAGCTGTCCGCCGCGGTTACACCCGCGTCTTTGGTTACTGCTCCGCTCCCGTAGGTCGTAGCGTGATGGTATATAGCCTATAGCCTTCCTCGATAACTAATCTATCTAACACTGAAAGAATTTTTCAAATCGGACCAGTAGTTCCAGAGATTAGCGCGTTCAAACAAACAAACAAACAAACACTGCAGCTTTATAATATTATATAAAAAGTATAGATTCAAGTCCGAAATCGCCAAACCGCCTCGAGCAAGAGTGGTGATCAATGCTCGTGCCTTCTGTGTATGAGAAGAGAGCTTTGCTCTACAGTGGGACAGTAATAGGCTGGTATTATTATTATTTATTTTAAATGTTTTTTTTTTACATAACTCGGTATAATTAGAGTTATTCATTAGAGTTTTTAACGTGCAGAAATGATCATTCAAGCAAGTCACATGTGTGAAATAAGGACTTCGATTGCTTTGCATGTGGCTACATTAATCAATCTCTAGGGGCGAGGGGGCCAGGGTTGCGGATTTTGTTCAAAAGAGTTACCGTGTCCCTGGAACGCAAAGGGTATTAGGAGGAACACGGACGGGTACGAGGAACACGGAGTACGAGTCTGACACTCCCTTCCGCTCCACCCAGAGCGGAAGAAGTCATTTGCTGATTTCCCATCCTTAAAAAAAGGGGGGCAGCTGCCTCTCTGTTCCTCTTCTTGGCGACGCCCATGTCTGGGACAATGGCCTCTCGCTTCAATAACTTACGTGTAAGTACTGAGCACGCTCTCTGGGTACTGGTACTCAAGTAGCAGCGTCACCAACGACGCGTGCCCACCGATACACGCCGCGTGGATCGGCAGCCATTTTTCTACCGTTTCTTGCTGTGAAAGAAAAAAATATATTATTTTATTTATTTAAACTTTATGCACATGTAAAAAAATACATTGTACAAAGGCGGACTTAATGCCTTGGACATTTTCTACCAGTCTACCTTAGGGTGATGCAGAGACAAAACATAGTAGGTGCACAGGTACAGAATTTTTTTCGAGAATAAATATAATAATAAATACATACATATATACAACGTGTAACGGAAAGGGTATATACATACATACCAAGAGCAAGGCTTCTTTGGATGATAACAAACGATATGGCAAGGGTTTTTTAATCCTATCTCTACATGTTCGGAAATTATGATCAACAAAGAACACCGCCTGCAGTAGGCTACTATGCGGTACTAGGCGCGCAGAATTACGGAAGAGGTTTATCGTGATATTAGGCAAGTAACGTGGAAAGTTTTTGACCCACGTAATGCGGTGACACGTTTGTTATGATTTCAATTTAAGAAACATATGAAACCGAAAATTTGGTATCAATTCTTAGAGTATTTTATATTGAGCTGAAACCCTTGCCATATCGTTAGTTATCATCCAAAGAAGAGTAACTCTTCTTTGGATGATAACTAACGATATGTTTTATGTTTTGTTATTGGATGATGTTATGTAGTACTGCCTATAGACATCTGCAGTACCAGAGGCTGCACAGATGGCATTACCCAGAGACTGAACTGTGTCACGTGTCTGTAACTACACCGATACACAGCTCCTTCACAAAGAGCTGTATTAAAAGATAACATCACGCTTGTAATCCCCGAAGGGTTAGGCAGAGGTGTACCTATTAGTACACCCACATTTCGCCAGTTATTTTTAAGTCCCATGTAATAGGGGGGCGAGCCTACTGCCATCGACCGGGCGCAAATCCAGACTCCGAGGCTGGTACTGAGGAATTCTCTGATATAAAAACCCAATAACACTTTGCCAGACCTGGGAATCCAAGATCTCATGCTCAGCAGTCGCGCTTTGCGACCACTAGACCAACGAGGCAGTCCCTGACCCTGGCATACCCTGAAGACCCTCGATTAAGTGTGAATCAATTAAAGTTGAGAGGATGAGTGAAAGACGATTAACAAAAGGTATTTATATGGCAGAGGTGAGTGGCAACGCAGGGAGGGGTCGCCCTAGGAAGACCTACACTGACCTTATTGGTGAGGTTCTTCAGAAAGGTCAGGTGCGGAGTACTCGTAACCGGCGTGCTTGTATGACGAGATGTATGAACGTGGACGAGGCGAAAGGAGTATGTAAGGATCGTAGCAGGTGGCGTTCTGTGGTTTCTGCCTACCCCCATGGGAAAAAGGCGTGAGTTTATGTATGTATGTCAATTAAAGTTTTTTTTTTCCTCACCTGCACAGCTTCAGGGAACGAAGCCAGCAACAGCTTGGCAATGTCCACGTGGCCGTGGTAGCAGGCTATGTATAGCGGACAGTACTTGGTGACTGGATGAGCTCGTCCGTCTGCGCCTGCGTCCAAGAGTGAGGAGACTGCGGAAGTGAGGCCGGCTTCTGAGGCTCTGGAGAGGAAAAGTTACCGTCACACACTGTTGCATTGTTGGATGAGATGTTGAGACTGGCCGTCTACAGTTCCAATATTTTTTAACATGTTCACACTATGTAACTTTTAAATATATTTTTACCGTCAATTCTTAATTTGTAATATAAATTCCTTTTGCGTTTTATTATACAACGTGTAACGGAAAGGGTATATACATACAAAGAGTAAGGCTTCTTTGGATGATAACTAACGATATGGCAAGGGTTTCAGCTCAATATAAAAGTGATACAAATTTTCGGTTTCATGTTTCTTTTAAATTCAAATCATAACAAACGTGTCACCGCACTACGTGGGTCAAAAACTTTCCACGTTACTTGCTTAATATCACGATAAATCTCTTCCGTAATTCTGTGCGCCTAGTACCTACCGCATAGTAGCCTACTGCAGGCGGTGTTTTTGTTGATCATAATTTCCGAACATGTAGAGATAGGATTAAAAAATCCTTGCCATATCGTTAGTTATCATCCAAAGAAGCCTTGCTCTTGGTATGTATATACCCTTTCCGTTACACGTTGTATAAGGTACATTGCATTCACATGTAATTACGTATGACTCTGTATACACAATAATATTGTAAAACATTGATTTTAAAAGAGTACGTATGGAGTTTCTTGCCCATTCTTCTCCATACAAAACTACCTTTTGGAAGGGGCAACTAGATTCAATTCTATTTTTTTTTTCTTGTAATGACGTCCAAAAGTGCCTTATAATGGCCTAATTGAAATAAATGATTTGAATTTGACTTTGACTATATTACCGTAAAACGGGGTGAGTAGAGAGGCAGGGGTGAATCGGAACGAAACTTCAAAAGAGATTTTAACGTTAAAATATATACATTGTTGGCAAAAAAGACTCTACTGGTTTTTACTGAATTATAATTTACAAATTGGTCTTCTTGTTGGCGACAAACTTTATTAGTTTAACGTTAAATTCCCTTTTAAAGTTCCGTTTCGATTCACCCCTGACACTCTATTCAAAGTCAAAGTCAAAACATTTATTTCAATTAGACCATTTACAGGCACTTTTGAATTGTCAAGGAGTCGGTCAGTTAGTCAGAAAGTTGAAGCTAGTTGCTATTCATCTATCATTTTCTAAGAAAACTTCAACTATATCTGCCGACCCTGCATACCAATCTCTTTTGTCGACTGTACATCAACTTACACGTATAACAAAGTGTTAGCTCCACCAGGCGTCATATTGGCTATCAGACCAGCGCTGCTACCGAGCTGGCTCAGCCGGGCTTTGAGCTGTGAGCTGTCCCCGCGTGACACCAGCTCGCGTAACGCCGCATGTTGGGATAGACGCTCGCGTTCCAATGCATCTGGAAAGAACAGGAACATTTTAACATCGCGCCTGTAATCCTCGAAGGGCTAGGCAGAGAAAGAAAAAATGTCTATTGACACAGACCATGAGCACAAAAGAATAACAAAAAAAAAAGGCAATAAAAACAAATAATAAGAAAAAATACATTATTGTATGCCCCAAACAGGCATAAAATGCCAGACTACTTGTGACGCTGAACTGGATCTTTGTACCCAGAGGTATACCCATCAGTACACCCACATTTCGCCAGTTATGTTTAAGTCCCATGTAATAGGGGGCGAGCCTATTGCCATCAACCGGGCACAAATCCAGACTCCGAGGCTGCTACTGAGAAACTCCTGGTGGAAAAACCGAATAACACTACCCGACCTGAGAATCGAACCCAAGATCTCATGCGCAGCAGTGGCACAGGATAGGCTGCACATGGTAATGGCCTCTTCGTATACAAGGCGGTAACTACGCCTCTGCTGCAGACCTTTGCGCATGCGCAGATCCAGTCCCGGAAGTCATAACTCACCATGCTGCCTCCAAGGATCAGCCACATCATCGCTGAAGTAATGAGAAACATCGTACGCTGCGTCAGCATCATCTTGTACAGGCTCACGCGGCGCACGCGCAACCTTTTGGGCCGCGAGACGGAATCGAGCCAGCATTGCGATTGTTAATATTGTTTTTGTTTTTTGATTTACACTCACTTTTTTTATTCTTGACCGTTATTTGAGATAATTCCAAAAATTTTTCGTGTCCTCTTTAAAGCGGCCATTGTATTGAAACGTTTGTGTTACGTTCACACGCTGAAGAACTACAATAATTTATCTCACGGAACGTTTCACATAACTATCTATACACATACATACATACATAAACTCACGCCTTTTTCCCATGGGGGTAGGCAGAAACCACAGAACGCCACCTGCTACGATCCTTACATACTCCTTTCGCCTCATCTACGTTCATACATCTCGTCATACAAGCACGCCGGTTACGAGTACTCCGCACCTGACCTTTCTGAAGAACCTCACCAATAAGGTCAGTGTAGGTCTTCCTAGGGCGACCCCTCCCTGCGTTGCCACTCACCTCTGTCATATAAATATCTTTTGTTAATCGTTTTTCACTCATCCTCTCAACATGACCGAACCATCTAAGCATACCCTTTTCTATCTTTGTCACTACATCCTCTTTTAATCCGCAACGGTCCCGTATAACCTCATTCCTCACTCTATCGTTCAAAGTTACACCACACATACTCCGCAAGGAACGCATTTCCACAGCATTAATCCTACTCTCATGCCTCGTTTGCCATACCCAACATTCACTTCCATACATAAGCGTCTACTATCTATACTTTCTACTAATACTAGCTGACCCGCCACGACTTCGTTCGCTTGGTATCCTACCCCTACCTCTATCTTGCCTTTACCCCTTTTTTTATTACCCGACTACGGCAAAGCCAAAAGGAGGGTTATGATTTTGACCGGTATGTATGTATGTTTGTTTGTTCCCTCGTAACTTCTAAACTACTTATCATTACATGACAAATGACGTGTCGTTAGAAGCGTAGTAAGCGAAGTAATAGCCGTGGTCGTGTGCCACCTGCGGTTGTTTCACACAATCTTTATTGGCTAGGTGGCATACGACCACGGCTATTACTTAAAAATTTCGAAAATATCGGTCAAATGAATATTGTTCTTGTTTTATACTTTTCAGTGCGCGATTTTTTCGTAGTCGGGTTTTAGTTATTATTAACTTATTTTTTTTTTTTTAAGGTGGTAAAAATCATCAAATGTGTCCTTCCGCCCTGGGTGAGGTCCTGGGTGTTTCGCTAGTTATGTTTTAGTCCCACGTAGGACTAAAACATAACTGGCGAAATGTGGGTGTACTTACACCTCTGCCTAACCCTTCGGGAATTACAGGCGTGATGTTATGTTTGTATATGGTGCAATACAAGGCTGGTATTATTATAATAATACAAATAGTATTATAACATATCGATCAACGAGCTCACTAAAGTGACACGGAAATACTTATGTCGTATGTAGGTAATTTGATACGTGTCGTATCAAGAAGCCTCATCCGTAGCTGCTATAAGATACTCTACGCAATTTTGCGATCTTTATACTACAGGTTATACAATTATTTTTACATTTAGAAGCAACATATTACATGTAGAAGCAACAAGAATAATGTAACCAGTATTTTGTAAGAACCTAATTTAAAAGAGTGCCGTGGAGTTTCTTGCTCGTTCTTCTCCATAGAGACCTACCTCCTGTATATTAATTCTCAAACATTAATACTCCTGTGTATTAATGTTTGATATCCTTACAAAAAGCCCTTTCAAACAATACCTCACACGATATATTTAATTTTGGAAACTGCTAGGAGGGTCGTTGACGTACCCCCCCCCCCCTTTTCCTTCAGTCAGTCATCGACTACACGTATAAACAAAGCAATTTCACTTGTTACGATATTGCTGCTGTGATTCTGTGAGGTGTTCCATTCCATATCTTCGAAGTTCATCATCAGATATTGAAATGGTGACAATGGGACCACACGGGAAGCACCAGCTTTAAAATAAAAAAAGAATCATGAAAATCGGTACACCCAGTCGCAAGTTACGAGCTAACAAACATAAAAAAAATACAGTCGAATTGATAACCTCCTCCTTTTTTTGAAGTCGGTTAAAAAAGCTTTTTATTTTTCACTTTTTATTTATATTTTCGCTTGTTTTTTTTTCCTGTATATGACGCTAAAAAATGCCTTTTAATGGCCTAATTGAAATAAATGCTTTACCTTTGACTTTGACTCATTAAACCATGCCATAAAATCGAATATAATCAACTTTTTCTCCTAAATTTTAAGAGCCAAAGACTCAACATATAAGATCTACTGGTCGACAGCGCAAAGCATCCATCAATTGGCTTCATTATCTACAATTGAACCACTTCTCTGATCGTAGTAAGACGATTTCTTCAATTTCTAATGGGGCTCCTATACGAACATCAATCAATCTGCCTAGCAGGGCTGTAGCTAGAGTCAAATTTGAGGTAGGGCAGCATTGGTTACAGGTAGGGCGAAAGTAAAAAAAATATCATAATTGATCTGCCCTTGAAGCATGGGCTCCTAAATCAATCACCATGTATATCACTGAATTCTAGATCAGTGATGTACATTCAATAGCTATAAGTAGACAAATAATTTCTGTGACAGCGCATGACCATGGATCTAAAAATTATTAAATCCTCAATGATGAAGTACAAGCGAACAAGATGGTTGAACTTCCAGATTTGGATATAGAGATCTAAGGTAGGGCATTGTGATTTCAAGGTAGGCCATTGCCCCACAATGCCCCCCCCCTAGCTACGGCCCTGCTGCCTAGCCAGGTCCCAACTATGTTGAGGTCGGCTTTGTCCAACGCAGCCTTTCCCAAAGTGGGCGATAACACCCCCTTGTGGGCGCTACAGGCCTAAAGGGGGGCGGTAAGAGACCCAGAAAAAAAATCGGGGCGTTGTGTAGAGGCTTGGGGAGCGATTTGTAAATTCATCTACGAAGTAGCAGGAAGGTTGAAATATACGGTCTGTGTGTTGTGTGTGCAAATTAGAATTTTTATTCCACATTTCTTGCAAATTGTAGCACTTTCTGGATAAATCTGGTAAGTCTGGATCGTGTCTACATTAAATTTAGACTCATTGCCGTCTAAAAATAAGTCACAGTTGAACCTTGGGATCGATTTGCAATGCTTGGAATCTATTTCATATGAAATTTTACACATTTATGAGCTTTAAAGGCTGTATCTATATTCTCTACACTATGTAACAAAAACCCTGTCAGATCAGTGTTGCTGTTGATCAGTTTTTATGTTTTATTTTAATTTAATTACTTCTTCTTTCTTCTTTTTTTTTTCACTGGGGAAAAATAATAATCTCAAATCCATTAAATGGTTACGTATATGTGTACGCAGTACGATGCCGAATAATACCCTTAAGGATCGGACAGGGTTTTTGTTACATGCTGTAGATATAAAATGCTTTGTCCTGAATGACTGACTGACGGATCAACGCACAACCTAAACCGCTGATCGTAGACACCTGAAACTTGGAGGGTGTGTTCTTTGTATGACGTAGGCATCCGATAAGAAAGGATTTTCCGAAATTCTACCCCTTAGGGGGTGAAAAAAGGGGGGCAAAGTATGTATGGGACAGCGTGATTCCTTGTTCCAATTTTGAATAAACATTCTTTAACGGAATTGATGGAAGACTTGCTTCGTATTTTATTGAAATTCATCCCCTAAAGGGGGTTAAATTTTCTACAGCTATGCGGACGAAGTCGCGGGCAGAGGCTAGTCTACAATATTTTTGATGTTTTATAGAATCTATACTAGTCTAAACTCATATAAGAAGCTGAAGAATTTTTCGTTTGTTTCTTTAAACGTGTTTATTTCAAAAACTCCTAGTCGGATCGGAAAAAGTCTTTTTGTATATGATAGCCAGATTCAAGATTAGTCGTATAGGCTAAAATCATCACGCTACGATCCATAGGAACGGAGCAGTAATCAGAGACAACGCGGGAGAAAGCACCTTCAAGAAGCTAAAAAATGAACAAAACATAAAAAAAAATGTATCAGAAAAAGGAAACAAGTTTTCTTTAAAACCAGTTTAGGTACTTAGTTATTCATTATGCAATAATAACTTGAAATATTAAGATGACGCGTGGAACTGATAAGTGAATCTACATTTTTAACAAAACGTGGATGAGAAGACATAAAAATTATGAGATAAAAAACCAGGTCAAGTGCGTGTCGGGTCGCGCGCAGTATGGTTCCGTAGTTGCTTACATTACTTACATTTTATTAGTGTATATGTTACGGTTAATAGCCGAAGTGCGGTTGCACCTAGTTTTAGCCGGCTACAACTAGGTGCAGCCGACCACATACGGTTAAACTTAGATGTATCCTACTTATCTTCGGTTAGAACTAGGTTTAGCCTTCATTATAGCGGTTAGAAGTAGGTGCAGCCGTTTTTCCCGCCGGAAATGCTCGAAATGCTCCTACTTCTGGGTGGATTACAAAAAAAATAACCACGAAGGTGATGGCAGGGTCTGTTCGCTCGCTTCGTTCGCTCACTGGACCCAGCCATCCCCTTCTAACCTAATCTGTCCTAGTCGGGGTGCCCCAAGTCCCAAATTAACTGAAGATAAGTAGGATACATCTAAGTTTAACCGCATGTGGTCGGCTGCACCTAGTTGTAGCCGGCTAAAAGCGGTGTAGCCGCACTTCGGCTATTAGCCGTGACATATACACTATTACTCGTGACTTACAAACCCAACAATCACTGCAACTCCTGAACGCCAGAATCAACAGTGGCGATGCAACAGCGAGCAATGAAGCTCGACGATTCTTGGAGAAACGATTCAACTGTCTTGGATCCCGCAACGAAATGAATCAGAAAAGAAAAGGGGAGGAGTAAGAATAAACATAATTTCCACTTCCCTCCAAACAAGTAGGAGACAGAACAGAACTAGGCCAATAGACACAAAGGGATGTTTACAACACAGGGAGTAGCCCAGATTGCCGAACATCATCATTATCTGCCTATCCTTTTTGCCAACTATATTAGGGTCGACTTTCAGTCTAACTGGATGCAGCTGAATACCAGTGTTTTACATGGGGCGACTGCCTATCTGACCTCCACAACCTAGTAACTGTGGGTCATACGATACCCCTTGGTAAGACTGGTTGTTAGACTTTCGGGCTTCTGAATACCTGTCAAAGATCCACGTATGACAGCCGGGACCAACAGCTTAACGTGCTTTCCGAGGCTCGGAACGATGTCCAAACACCATGGATAACAATTAACATTAATTAATTAATTACACGGAAACTTGTAAAGCATACTAAGCTGCATACTTAGCTGTGATAGCTTTTCTTTAATTTTTAACTACAGCCGGGATTTTTTTCACAAATTAAGTATAATTCAAATTCAAATTCATTCAAATTCATTTATTCATTTTGTGAACATAGGGTAAAAAATATACAGATGTTTATAAAAATATAGTGATCCATACCACAGTATAAATATACTACCAGTAATTGAACTCGACCGTAACCTTGAATTAAATGCCTACTTTTTGGCTGTACCTACTCACGCGTTAGGGCTGCCCGCCGCCTATAGTATTTAAATTTCATCAACCTACTTGAGTTTCTTTCTAGTTTTGTGAATGTAAATATTATATTATTTTTTTAGTTTATTTAAATTAACTATTTTAATTTAATACAAATAATGTTAAAATTTAAAAAACATAGGTAAATAAATATAGTAAACAAAAAGCCACAAAAAATGTAAATTTAGTTTTGAACTCAAACCATTTTGTAGACCAAATTGTTTCATCAAATACAGTTGTAATTAACAAGTCCATTATGTGATAAAACAGTATTCAAAAAATTACCTACCCTAACTTTACGTATTAAAGATCAAATTGGCTTAACTGTATCACACTGTATTCTATAATATTGGCCTCCTTGAACAAGTCGTTCTTACTCATTAAGCTCGTACGTATAGAATATGTTATCTACTGCTAATTGCAGAAGGTTCAAATTCATCTAACTTTACCATTACTAGGTTACCATTTATTACGAGTGTAAACGTTAAATGTTATAAGTATAACCTTACTAATATTATAAGTACTTATAACATTATCATATTATACTACGCGGCTAGCGAATTCATGCAACCAAAAACAGCACAATATTTTCTACTCGTCATATTAATCAAGATTTTTAGAGAAAAAATCGGTTATTCGCGGTTAAAAAACAACACACCGTCCGTTCGACACTGCGGTACAGCCGTGACTGTCTGCGCCCCGAGCGCACCCCGAGATCGAGGCGCGTAGGTATAGCTCGCATTTCGTCCGTTTGTATGAAGTTGGAGTACTGATTATAATATTACCGTGTCCATACTATGTCCCGCCAGAAGGCATACAAAATAGTGTTAATTGTTAATTAATTATTCCGTGCTGACTGCGGAATCCTAAAATGGCAATTGATAAAAATGAGTCATCTTCGTAATTATACCAGCTGTGCTGTTCTGTTTTTTTTATATGACATGGGTATGCTGTCGACTCTAGTGTAGGTCAGAGGTGACAGAGACAAAGTCTACGATGGACTGACATTATCCAGAAGAAGCCTGTTCACAACTTTGAAGAGATTAGGGTCGAATGCGTTCGGAAATACAGACGCAGACAGAGAGTTCCACTCCTTGTTTGTTTGTATGCTGAATAGTTTGTAAAAATAACACATTTGTACAGTACACAATACACATTAGCCTAGTTACTTCATACAATATCAGCCGTCTGTCAGTGAAATTCCCGTCAAAATCGGTCCAGTCATTTCAGAGATTAGCCGGAACAAACAAACAGACACAAAAAAAGTTTTTTTTTTGTTATTAGTACCGTGTGCGCATTAATATAAATGCATAATTTAGTAAAAAAAAACCTGATATTTTATAAACTTTTTATAGATAAAAATGTTCGCTGGTACAAAAAAAAAATGCACAAGTGTGTCGTAATAATTCCACTAAAAGCTATGCAGGTGAAAAAAAATACTAAGAAAAGTGAGTTTTTATTACGAACGTGATCCATTGACGCTTCTGTGCGCAGTCGTAAAACTTCGGCCTTGAGAATGCCGCATTGGATTGTTAAGGACCATTATTTTAGGTTACCTGTGTAGTGTTTTGTCGCATCGAGTTTTTATGCCATACTAGCTGCTTGCATAAAACATAACATTAGACAGAGGTGTACCCATTAGTACACCCACATTTCGCCAGTTATGTTTAAGTCCCATGTAATAGGGGGCGAGGCCATTGCCATCAACCGGGCACAAATCCAGACTCCGAGGCTGCCACTGAGAAATTCCTGATGGAAAAACCTAATAACACTGCCCGACCTGGGAATCGAACTCAAGACCTCATGCTCAGCAGTCGCGCTTTGCGACCACTAGACCAACGAGGCAGTCACATTTAATCACGTTTAAACAAACAAACAAAAAATCTATTCGGTTTTATTATATTAGTATACATAGATTTGATTTCTGTTATAAAACCTTTCTTGTTTGACTACTTTGACATTTTATGTCGTTTTAGTTTTTGATCACATGATCTTATTAGTACCTAATCATCGTCTGCCCGTTTTTTTGTTTAGTAAAAGGTAATCTGTTCCAAACGAGGTAATCTCTCTAACCATATTTGTATGGCCTACAGATAGTTGTTCCGGGTCTGACTGTTTGTGTATGTTGATCTTAAAGTGTGTTATAGATTGCGCGGGCTCACACACTATTTCATGTTGGTTGAGATGTTAAGAGGAAACGCGGGTGGTCTTTTCGCCATACAAACGCTCTCGCCTGTTCTTTTTCTAATTTATGACTTTAAGCAACGATTTTTTAGAGTAAAGTCAACGTCAACTATTTCTATGCCCTTGTGTCTTCCATTTTAATGATACATTATTTTTATAAGCACTAGAACACACAGAAAATGCTCAAAATCGCCGCTGTGATCAGAGGCCTAGTGTACAGTTTCGAAGACCTTTAATGAAAAAAGAAAAACATAAGGGCACAATATATTATCCTTCTTAGTTAGTTTATGTCATATCTTTTATATTGGTTCAATATTGAAGAAAAAAATAGGCGAGAGCCAAACCCCAAATTTTGAATTTTTACTTAGGCTATTCAGTTGGATCTGCAGTTGTCCTTTTCGTACGCCGAACGCTAGAAGGCGACAGCGATAGTTTCTTTTAATAACAAATTTTCAAAAATCTCTCCGCTCATGTTTCCTCTTAAGAGTGGTCGTCTGTAGTTCCAATATTTGTAAACACGTGAACACTATGTATATTTGAACATATATTATTTTAACCTTTAAATTCTTGATTTGTAATACCTTTTCATTATTATGATTTAGTAGTTTTTATATAGGGTACATTTATTTATTTATTTATTTATTTATCCTTACTCTGCTAACATTACAGGTTATTAAGACCCAATGCGATAACAGGGTATACATTGCTGTACATACATTGCTTTCACGTCCCATGTCGTATATGATTCTGTAAACAAATATTGTAAACATCGATTTTAAAAGAGTACGTATGGAGTTTCTTGCCCATTCTTCTCCATACAAAACTACTTTTTGGAAGGAGCAACTAGATTCAATTCCTTTTTGTATATGAGGTTCAAAAGTGCCTTACAATGGCCTAATTGAAATAAATGATTTGACTTCACTATCACTACATAGTATAAAACAAAGTACCGTCGCTTTCCCTGTCTGTCTGTCCCTATATATGCTTAGATCTTTAAAACTACGCAACGGATTTTGATGCGGATTCAAGAGGAAGGTTTATATGTATAATACATGCACCCGTGCGAAGCCGGGGCGGGTCGCTAGTTGACTATAATTGACTATAAAATGCTTTGTCCTGAATGACTGACTGACGGATCAACGCACAGCCTAAACCGCTGATCGTAGAGACCTGAAACTTGGAGGGTGCGTTCTTTGTATGACGTACGCATCCAATAAGAAAGGACTTTCGGAAATTCTACCCCTTAGGGGGTGGAAAAGGGAGGCATAGTTTGTATGGGACAACGTGATTCCTTCGTCCATTCTACTTCAGTATAAACATTTTTTAACAGAGTTGATAGAAGACGTGTTTCGTATTTTATTGAATTTCATCCCCTGACGGGGTCAAAAGGGGGTAGAAAGGCTTCTACGCGGACGATATCGGGGTAAAAGCTAGTCGTATTATAAAATTTTCTAGAATAAAATGGAAGTTGCTCTTTGAACGAACAGCACAGGTCAGTGTTCTCTTTTTGCTGGGTTATGTTAAGTGGTGGCCTTGACAAATTCACACCGGATAATAGCATCACGAGACACTGAAGCCGTATGTCTATGTATACAATGTATGTATGTTTGTATCAATTTGTGTGTGTGGCAGTATTTTTTGGGCATATCAAGATTTTCGAATCCTTATAAGCAAAAAAAAAACTGGATTTATTCTATGAAAGTGGGACATAATAAAAATACCAAATAAAGAAACAAAAATAACACACAACATCACGCCTGAAATCCCCGAAGAGTTCGGCAGAGGTGTACCCATTTGTACAGTAGCGGTCATAAGTGCAGTAGCAATCTACAAAGCAAATCGATTGACACTTACGTTAAACTTACGACCTTTCGACGTCGTGTGCGAATTTTGAGGTGTACGTAGGTACTGTGTTATTACGTTCAAAAGTGCCTTATAATGGCCTAATTAAATATATGATTTGACTTTGAATACATCACTTATACACACAGATGTAGGTACGGCCTGTACTGCGTGTTCACAGCAATTCAAACCTTTGCTACTGCACTTATGACCGCTACTGTACCCATGTAACCACCATGTAATAGGGAGCTAGCCTATTGCCATCAACCGACCACAAATCCAACTGCGAAGCTGCTATTAAGAAATTCCTGATGGTAAAACCCAATAACACTTTTCCCGACCTGTGAATCGAACCCAAGACCTCATGCTCAGCAGTCGCGCTTTGCGACCACTAGACAACTACATCAACAAGATAAGAAAACAAACAAACTGAAAGACAGATTCTAGTCGTTGTTTTAAGTTCCGTAATTGTACATATACACATAAAAATCACCATTAAAATCACAACAAACACACACAACACAGTTTTCTATAACAAATTCACCATTTCCATTAAAAACACAAGTTTTCAACTACAAAATAAACAATTTCGCGATGTATTTCGATAATTAATTTATAAATAAAAAGTTGTTACAAAACACGAGCGCTCCCCGCGACGGTCGCGCGTCGACTGTTTTCATTTATCTGCCTATCTGGATGGACTATATTTACACAAGTCTCTGCCCGCGAATTCATCCGCGCAGGCCACACCGCCAGCTAGCGGGCGGGCGGGCTAAGCGGGCGAACATCGTTTAACCTCTTTACATACTTCGGTTCACACCGCGAGCTACCGACTAACCTAAGGCGCGGGACAAATACAAGAGGCGTCGGGCGGTGGCGTGGCGCGGGTGCGACGCCACTTCTTTGATATTTCATACAAAATGTATAGAAGAGGTGAGGCGCAAGACATACTGAGGACTGCGACGCCACTTCTTTGATATTTCATACAAAATGTATAGAAGAGGTGAGGCGCAAGACATACGTCGCGCGGGCGGGGCTCGGGCGTCGAGCGGGCGCCCCTTCCTCGCCCTCGGCGCACCCGCAGTTAGTAGTGGCATTTGATTGTACCACTGTGTTCGACCGCGCCACGTCTTTCCGACACCGTTAGCGCGCCTGTTCTGCGCTGCACCGGCGCAGCGCCCGCACCTCGCCCGCGCCTCGCCTCTGCCCGACGCCTCTTGTATTTGTCCCGCGCCTAACGAGATAAGCTAACGAAATATCCGACGATTCCAGCGAAGCTACTCGTTCACCTCGTTGGCGCGCCCGCGCTTCGCTATCTTAGCTCGCCCGCCAGCCCGCTCGCCCGGTTCGTTCGCCCGTCCTCCCCGTTTCGAGTAGACTAGTCGACGCCCGTCTTTCGAATAGCAGTGTAGTGTTTACGTTTGTGAACGATGAATATGTCATATATCGACGAAAGTTCTGATGATGATTTAACTACAAATATTAAAAAGCCGCTATTATTAGCCCGCTTCGCCCGCTCCGCCCGTCGCTCGTCTGTCCGTAGATTTCGGTGTATAATATTTCACTTGGTTTGTATAGTTTCCTTCGTCCGCTTCGCCCACCCGCCTAGCCCGCCCGCCCGCTAGCTGGCGGTGTGGCCTGCGCTTTATTGACGATCTGCTCTTGTTTCTCTATACAAACTTTCAATCATGAAATGACTCTTTCTGCTCTGGGTGGAGCGGAAGGGAGTGTCAGACTCGTACTGACTAAAACCCAGCCGTGTTCCTTCTAATGCCCTTTGCGTTCCAGGGACACGGTGACTCTTTCGAACAAACGCAACCCTGGCAGGAACTGGCTATAGCAGGCCCCGTCGTCTGGCTGACAACTCTATGAGGCGCGCGTGGAACACTAACGCGCCATCGACTCGGGCCTGGTCATTATAGGACGGCGGCCTACCCATTGCCCGCCGCCCGCAAGCCCGCGCCTATGGTGCTCGGAAATCGCCCTGCGACTCCCGACGCCTGGGGGTTTCATCCCCTGAGGGGGTGAATTTTGGAAAATCTTTTCTTATCTTATTCGAGGATTACAGGCATAATTATGTTATGTTATAATATAGATTGCAAAAAAATACACTTACCTACATTATAAAATGACATCACTTTTAAAATGTTGCATTTTATCTATTCTTGCATTAATTTGCATATATCAGGGGTACTCAAGCTTTTTGGAGTTCGGAGCGCACTTACAGGTTTGGTATTTTGTCCTAATGCCCTAAGGTCGCTATCACACGGACTGCCCCACAACAACCGCACGCAGTCTCTATATTCAACTGCATGCAGTTGTACGTTCGACTTCGTGCAGTCATGATACCAACTGCACGCGGTCGGCTGCAGTCGAGAGAATCAATATCAACTGTATGCAGTCGTGCCTTCAACTTCACGCGGTCGGCAACAGTTGTAGCCAACCGCGTGAAGTTGTAGCCGACCGCGTGAAGTTGAAGGCACGACTGCAGCTAGGGTTGCCAACCCTACTATATAATATAGTATCCTACTATATTAGAGCCCCCGCCTACTATATTTTTGGAAAAAAGATATAGTAGGCGAAACTACTATATTTTAAAGGCATCAAATTCTTAAGCAATAATAATCGTTTCAAAATGTCTAAGCGTAAAACGAAACGTCAATATTTATTTCTCTGGAATGTCAAGTTGACAGTTACGTTTAATAAATAGATAGTTTGACAGATTAGCAATTTCGATTTTCGCGCTCTCGACTTCGTGTTTTTGTAACTACCTACTTTGTTAAGGTGGAAGCTCCACGGTAGCCCGCGAAATTCAAATTTTCTTTTTTATTAGTCAATATTTTGTATGGTGTCTCTTCCACAAAAGCCATTATTGAAGATTTCAAGTTGAATATTTTCTATTTCCAAAATGAATAACAATGGTAATTAATAATTTGGTGAAATTATGGACGTTGCCTCCACGAAAAAAAACAAAGTGGCCGTGGGAGTCCAAATACGATTGGATGGCTCGCGATAATGGAAAAAAATTGCAGTAACAGCTATGAGGCATTTCTTAAAATTAAAAATGTATTAATAAAGGCTAAAGGTAGCAAAAAATATTCTTTTAATTAAGAAATAAAGTACCTATTTTGGAACCTACTATATTTTTTATGAATATTTTCCTTACCTACTATATTTTTATGGGTAATAATTTTAGAACTACTATATTTGACCGAAAAAGAGTTGGCAACCCTAACTGCAGCCGACCGCGTGCAGTTTGTATCATGAACGTACAACTGCATGCAGTTGAATATAGAGACTGCGTGCGGTTGTTGTGGTGCAGTCCGTGTGATGGCGGCCTAACTAATCGAAATAGGGTAAAATTATAGCTTTATAAAGCTTATATCGATACACAAGAAAACACATAAAAAAAACATCACGCCTGTAATCCACGAAGGGTTGGGCAGGTTGTACCCATAGTACACCCACATTTCGCCAGTTATGTTTAAGTCCCATGTAATAGGAGGCGAACCTATTGTCATCAACCGGGCACAAATCCAGACTCCGAGGCTGCTACTAAGAAATTCCTGACAACACTTTGGCCGACCTGGGAATCGAACCCAACACCTCATGCTCAGCAGTCCCGCTGTGCGACCACTAGACAAAGAAGGCAATCCAGAAATAAATTACAATGGCAATTTATTCAATCTTCAATAAAAAAAAAGTCCACATATTTTTTTAAAGCTTGGTATAAGGCTTAAGGAGGGATCCTTACTCTATACATATGACGTTCAAAATTGCCTTATAATAGTCTAATTGAAATAAATAATTTTACTATGTCTTTGACTAGTCTACGGCGCACACTTTGAGAACCCCTGGCATAGACAATATTCAGGTCCCAATATACTAAGTAGTAGGTAACTTATCAAAATTCTGATCTAAAAACATACATAAAAAATACCGGTTTTAGAAAAAACCTGTTTATTTTGTAATACGATATTTAATTAGGTTTGTATCTGTTGGTGATTTAATTAAATACCTATACTAATAATCTCTAGGTATACTAATATTATAAAGAGGTAACATTTGTTTGTAAGTTTGTATGTAGGGGGTAATCTCCGGAAGTAATGAACCGATTTTGAAAATTGTTTCACAAATTGGAAGCTACGTTATCACTGAGTGTTATAGGTACGATTCAGACCAACCGGCTCGCATCGGGCCGCATCGGAACGGAGCCGTACGCGTGCCGCGGCAGCCGACAGCGTCCGCTGGAATCCAACTTGTCACTGTATTTACGGGAATTAACGTCAAAAAGGCAATCAAATCTCCGTTCGTATTCCACGACGCACGGCCGACCGGCTCCGAACGTACCCGACGGCAGCCGACCGGCTCCGACCGGCTCCGTACGGACCCGACGGCAGCCGGTCGGACGTCGCGACGCGTCGCGGGATGCCGACGGAGGCAACTATGCGTAAGTTGCATGCAAATATGAACTATAATTACTGTTGATACATTTCAATGTTCTTTACCGCATTGTAAAATGCCGCCCGGCCCGGCCCGATGCGAGCCGGTTGGTCTGAATCGTACCATAGGCTATATTTTATTATCAAAAAATTAGGGATCCGTAAAAAAATCATGCTTAATAGTTTGTTTGCTTAAACGCACTAATCTCTGAAACTAACAGTCGGACTGAAAAAAATCTTTTTGTATAATTATGATAGCCAGGTTCATGAGAAGAGGTTGTTCAGAAAGGTCAGGTGCGCGGTACTCGTAACCGGCGTGTTTGTATGGCGAGATGTATGAACGTGGACGAGGCGAAAGGAGTATGTAAGGATCGTAACAGGTGGCGTTCCGTGGTTTCTGCCTACCCCCACGGGAAAAAGGCGTGAGTGTATGTAACTAAAAAAATATTTAAACAACTTACCCCTTGCCTCCCTAAGCGCGTGCGCAGCATGTCTCCAGCTGTTCCTCTCAGCTAGAGCAAGCGCTGTGTTGCCATGCGCGTCCAGTATGCTCAGCGACGCACCCGAAGTTAGCAACGTTTTGACATTCTCAAAATGGCCGCGTTCAGCTGCTATATGGAGTGCTGTCTGTGGAAGATGACCAGGGATTAGTAAGTGCCGGTAAATGGTCGACTTTGACTTTGGCTTTGATTTTGACTTTGATTTTGACTCTGACTCTGACTCTGACTTTGACTTTGACTCCGACTTTGACTTTGACTCTGACTTTGACTCTGACCTTGACGTTTTGACAGCCTCTCTGGTTAAGAGTGTTTACGTAGCAGTGTATGGCTCAATTACTAGTGCCCAAAGTGTGAATACATCTGCACTTTAGAGGACAATAATAATATTAATAACACCAGTCTATTACAGTCCCACTGCAGAGCAAAGGCTTCTTCTCAGACAGAGAAGGCACGAGCATTGATCACCACGCTTGCTCAAGGCGGATTGGCGATTTCAGGCTTATATAAACTTTAAGTCTGTGTTTCCTCACGATGTTTTCCTTCACCCTTCCAATTGCCAAAATCAGAGTTGCCCAACTATCGATAGTTTCCCTATCGATAGATGACCTCGAAAACTAGTAACAGTATCGATAGCACAAATTAACTAATACTATTGATTGGAAGCAATAGTATCGATAGTATCGATACTATCGAAGACCAGCATATGTTTAGGATTACTTTGTGTGAGCTATCGATACTATCGATACTATTTTTGTATATCAATACTATTGCCCTGTATCATACAATCGATAGTATCCATAATATCGATACTATTGATATGACGTCAACTATCGATAGACTATCGATAGTTCAGCGATAGTCGACTATCGATAGGCAACACTAGTTTCCATATTCATTTTCAACTGCAGATATGAAAAATAAATAGCAAGGTTCGTAGCGAGGTTGACTCAGGTAGACCGGAGGTATGTAACTATCTTTAATCTTTAAGGATCCTGTCGGCTTATCAATGAAATGCGATCACACATCCGTTTTCCAATGCTAACTGTGGCGATCTTGGAATATACCGGGTGTAAAAACACAAGGAAAGAGGTGGCGGGATGACCTACATGCGCACTAAGGCCGCTATCACACGGACTGCACCACAACAACCGCACGCAGTCTCTATATTCAACTGCATGCAGTTGTACGTTCGACTTCGTGCAGTCATGATACCAACTGCACGCGGTCGGCTGCAGTCGTGCCTTCAACTTCACGCGGTCGGCTACAACTTCACGCGGTTGGTTACAACTGTAACCGACCGCGTGAAGTTGAAGGCACGACTGCATACAGTTAATATTGACTTCTCTCGACTGCAAGCCGACCGCGTGAAGTTGAACGCACGACTGCATACAGTTGATATTGACTTCTCTCGACTGCAAGCCGACCGCGTGAAGTTGAAGGCACGACTGCATACAGTTGATATTGACTTCTCTCGACTGCAGCCGACCGCGTGCAGTTGGTATCATGACTGCACGAAGTCGAACGTACAACTGCATGCAGTTGAATATAGAGACTGCGTGCGGTTGTTGTGGTGCAATCCGTGTGATAGCGGCCTAAGGGTCACACATATCAACTCAGGAGCAGAGAATCGCGGCAATATTATCGTCGTACCACGTATTTCTCAGAATGACTACACGAATACACTCTCTTAGAACGTGTCTACACACGGCGATGCTATCGCGGCGATGCGACGGGTGGCTAAGTGCCACTCGCACTAGCTGCAGCTCGGCTGTGAACACTAGAATCAAAAGTTTTTACCAAGTATCAGTCCGTTTATTCGTTTCACTTAACATATAATTGACTGCCTCGTTGGTCTAGTGGTTAGTGACCCTGACTGCAAAGCCGGAGGTAGTGGGTTCGATTCCCACCCAGGACAAACTTTGTGTGATGAGCATAATTGTTGGTTCTGTGTCTGGGTGTAATTTATCTATAATATGTATGTATTTATAAATTATATAGGTAAGTATGTATATCAGTTGTCTGGTTACCATAACACAAGCTCTGCTTAGCTTGGGATCAGACGGCCGTGTGTGAGTTGTCCCAAGATATATGTTATATTATGTTAATTAGAGCCCTGCAAGTTAAAGTAGATTCGGTACCTCAGTCACTCTCCAGTGACCTCAGTACTTAGTTTGATGGACAGTATGCGTAAGCAACGCTTCTGCGAGTCCTCTGGTATGGCAGATGTCTATAGGCAGCGGTAACTGCTTAACATCAGGTGGGCTGTCGCCTTATTTGCCATCCAAAGACATAGAAGAATTGTAACATCCTCACCTTTCCTCCAGTAGCAGTATCAGACTTCGCATCAATATCAGCACCGGCAACACAAAGCGCTGCAAGGCAGCGGCTACGTTCAGCTAGTGCAGCGGCATGGAGCGCGCTTCTGTTGCAGTGGTCACGTGCGTCCACAGCTTCGCCGCTAGCAAGAAGCTCTTGTAGGAGTTCTAGGTTATCCCAGAGGGCTGCCTGAATGCAAAATTAAAATCACAAGTTACAATCAACAGAACTTGACCTTAAAACATTTATGTATGACATTGACCTTAACTTTCATCATGTATCAGTTACCTTCTGACCTTTGCATATAGACCAGAGACAAATTAAAATAAAATAAAAAGTTTGTTTTTTTGGAAAAAATATTTTTCTAGAAAAAGGATTTTTGGACATTCAACCCCTAAGGGGATGAAAATGGGGAATGTTGTTTTGTTATAACGTCGGTGCGCTTGCCAAACCTGATATGTGCATTTTTTTGATTATTCGGTTTTTCGCCAGATGGCATTGATTTTTATCGACACATCGATGGCAAAAACTGTCGTTGTGAAAATTATAACTGGAACAAAATTTGTAATAGACTAAATTAGATATTTTTTGCCATATTCTGTTGTATTTTTATAATATTCAGAAAAGTCCTTCAAATGCGCATATCAGATTTGGCAAGCGCACTGACGATAAATTAAACTAATATAATAACAATGATTCTTAAGTACTAATATTTTCTACTGTTTTTCTTACAATTGTGCACTTTCATTACAAATATTTTTTCAAATAAGAAAACTATCATTCCCCAAGCTTATAAATGCCTAATTAGTAAATAAATTCTTACTAGAGTTTAGGAAAAGAATGTGAAAATAAAAATAACTAGTCTTCTCTTCCATAATGTTACTAAAAACTAATATTTTAAAAATAATAATCTTGATTTTGTTAAAATTTTGTTACCAAGCTTATGTTCAGTATTACAATGAGCAATGAATCAAATAATATTTAAGCAGATGCGACAAATAATAAGCAGTTAAAACTATTATTTTTCGAAAAGTTACGTTTGAATATCTTCAAAAGATTTCTCTTTAAGATTTTAATAGTCTTTATAATAACTGTATGTTTATTTTCACCGCTAACATGTAAATTAAGACCTTGCACGGCCTCCCACATTCACAAATACGCGATTGCAACATTCTAAACCGCAAGAAACCGCAGTTAAACCAGACATTAATGAAGTATTGACAACTAAAGTTTATATTGAATAACTCACTAACCTGATGCAGCAGACGCCCTTGGAAGTGATCCTCGTCCGGAGACAAGTCCATTACGTTCGTTTTCAGAAGAAATACGCAAGTAGAACAAACATTTCCGGCCTAAACAGCCGCTCATGCGTTACAACAGACTTGCGTACGAAATACGCGATACACCGCGAAATGTTCACTTAAACTACATTTAAATTACACAGTTAGGTCCGCCAGACGTTTTTTTCTTTCGGCATTGCGGATGGAAAACGTTAATTAATGCGAAAGTGCAAATTAAAATAATGAAATGGTGAAAGAGATTTATCGATTTGTTTAGCGACAGCTGACCCGAATGAGTGACAGGTGTTTGACAGCTGTCAGTTGGCTACTGCAATGACTGCAACGTATGGACATAGTATGTACTAAACAACGGAGACTTCGAAATCAAAATGCTTTTGAGTATAATAATAAAATAGATTGATTTATTAGTTTCCGTTTATTTATAAAAAGAAAATAATAGCGTAGTTCATTAATAATTAAGACAATTTGAAAATCCAGTTTTTAACCAAACATGCTAAGGCAATTTTTCTACGTATTTTTTTTTCTGTAAAGTTTTTTGTCAAACTACCCTCTAAGTATGAATGTAACTTTGTTACATTGTTCAGCGTTAATTACTTTCGCGGAATTTAAATTAAAAATGTCTCGCAGTTACTGCAGTTACGATGAAGATTGGCAGAGAAGGAAGTCAGTGCTGATCAGAAGTCTTTTCCATGATATTCCGAGTAAGTTAAAAGTACCTTTATTTCTTACATCATACAATGCAATAATGCATGTACTTTTTGTGGTGACCAACAAATAGGATTTATTTATGTTCCCTATCTATTTGTTCGGCAAGCCAGCCCAGTATCTCCAAGCGTAACAAAAAAATAGTTTCATGCTAGTACTCTTTTGTACTTAAGTAACTTATTACATAGGTACAAAAGAGTACTACAATCTCAACCCTTCCCCACACCATCTTCCCGAGCTTGCCGTAGTCATCATACGTTCACTAACTGCTATCCATCGAGCTGTAATGCGCACACGTCGCGCGTCGCTCCTATCACATGCACGTCACATAAGTATAAAATAAATATAATTGTTATACCATACAATATATGTACATACATATATACCTATATACATATAAAATACCTCACCCCCCCCCCCCCCAATTCTCTCCTTCTTAACTCAACTTATTTATTCTTACAGTGTTATCACCAGTTGCTGAAGAATCCAACGATTCCTTCCAGTATGCTCCCACCCAGGAAGTATTCGCCTCTCCACCTAGACCACTCAGCCCATTACCACCCTTAATCATAGAGAGAGTACGTGAAACAAATAAACATGATGAACCAGAAGAGTACTACAGAAAACTACACAAAAAAATAAAAAAGATTTATCTAAAACTGTTTGTTGAAAATCGAAACTTAAATAGTATGGATTACGAGTCAGATTACAACGACAGCTCTGTTATTGATGACAATATAAATGATAGCCGGTCCGTTGAAAATATAGATTTCAATTTTCAAGAAAATATTTCTCCGGAAAGAGCTAGTTTTGTTTCCATGATTGAAGATAGAGAGGCAAGTAAGAGTTCCAATTCTACAAAATCTAAAGGATATGAAACTGATTATGAGTCAATAGATACTGAAATGATTGATATTGAAAATAATACAGCATCAAACAAAGAGGGAACCATGAGATCTGGTAAAGAAGAATCCAGTACAGATAATAACCAGTCTAGAAGAACAAGTAAAGAAGAAGAATCTAATATTTTTTCTATCATTGATCTAGAAACGACTGAAAGTGAAGACACTAATGAAATGGAGGAAGAACAAAGTAATGCAGAAGAATCACTTTTTATAAATCTCGGCAAACGTAAAATAACTGAAGAAACAAGTGAGTCTGAAACATCTAAAAGAGTACGAAAAGAACAAGAATCTGATTCTCCCGCTAATAAACATGAATTAACTGAAAGTGAAGAATCTAATAAACCAGAAGAAAGTTATGAGGAAGAAAAATCAAGTAATGAAAATAACAATGAACCCGGGATAGTACAAAAAACAGTAGCAGTAAATGATCCAGAAATAGATCAACAAGAAGAATCTGATCAATCTACCACCGAAGATCATGAATCCGCTGAAAGTGAAGTACCCAGAGCAACAGAGAATGAAAAACAATCAAATGAAACAGATACTGATCTAGATTCAAATAAAAAAGTAGTCAAATCGAAGGACAGCGAAAAAACAGCTTCTGAAAATGCATCAAACGCTGAGACGATGGAGAAAGATGAAGAAACAAGGAGTCATTCCAGCGAAGGTAAAATAATACTAAGTAGTCTGTAATTGTACTCATACAGAGAAGGCACGAGCATTGATCATGAACAGTTTTTTCCAAATACTTACCCAGCGCAAAGTACACTACCTCACAGGTGGCGTCCACTAAATATTGTTTATAATGGTGTTCTCAACATTCGTACAAATTTTTACCTTGTTGCTAATTATTTTAAGCTAAGTACCATTATTTTTCGAGCTAATTTGACCGACTAAGTAGGTATATGTTCGCATAGTTCGACAAAATATCATCAGATTTCTTTATTGCAAATTTTGGAATAACAAGCGTGTTATTACTTAACAGTATTTTCAATTCTAGATGCAGATTTCAGACAAATAACAACAGAGGCTCTTGTACATATTGATGGATCCCAAAATGCAGAAGAAAAAGAAAGTAGTATATATGAAGATTCTGTCAGGAGTGTCATACTTCCAACGAAGTTTAGGAGAATGATGATCAGTCATTATGTTGATGATGAAGGAATTGAAGCTTTACCAGTGTTGGAAGAAAATGCAGGTTTGTATTTTCGTTCCGAGAATACAAGTTTTACTACCAAGCAAAACTGTGTCCGTGGATTTTCTTGCTCGTTCTTCTCCATAGAGACTTACTACGTTTTGGAACGAGCAACTAGCTTCAACTTTCTGACTAGTTAACTGACCGACTCCTTGACAGCTCAAAAGTGCCTGTGAGCAGGGCCCGAACTAAGGGGGGGCCAGCCAGGCAAATGCCCAGAGCGGTAAAAATGAGGGGTGCCGTGCGATTGCACGAAGGCCAACATACTCTAGATTATGAATTTTTGTATACCTGTTCAGAAGCCGTATTATACTAACGTATGTGAATATTATACAATTAAAACAATATCACATATACATATCATCTTATCTTTGGAATAGCAAGCTCATGACTTAAAATGGTGTTAGTGTAAAGGGCGGCGGCGGCGGCGGCGGAATATTTTTTTTGCCCGGAGCGGCTAAGTAGCTAGATCGGGCCCTGCCTGTGAGCGGTAAAACTGAAATAAATGCTCTGATTTTGACATTGTAGGTCATATAATTGTTAATGGCCCGTTATTTTCCCATGGGTTAAAATAACAGTTAAGTTATTTCTTATTCTCTTCAAAATACTACATCCAATTAGAAAATTTTAAACTAAATATTTTGGTTTGTCGAGTCGGCTACCCACTCCCAGTAACTATAAATAAAATAATACTTTTGCAGGTCCAAAACTCGTTCCAACATTCGACACTGGCAAAAGTGTTACTACTGACGAAGATAATGATGGAATGGAAACTCCTCAACCAGGTGCTGCTGAAGAAGACATTGATGAACTGGGAGCTGACAAGCAAGGCTCTGAAGAAAGCAGAACTCACCAGTCAGACACTGCTGAGGAAGAAATTCTAGGAATAGGAACTGCTCAAGCGAATGCTTGTGACAAGAGCAATGAAGAAAAAAGAAATTCTCAACAAAACTCTACAGACGAAGCTATTGAAGAAATGAGAAGCCATCCGCCAAATCTATCTCATGAAACAATACCAATAACACACCGCAGTGAATCAGAATCAACTAGCGACCATACTGCATTCCCACAAGAAGCTACCGTTATGACGTCACCATCGCAAGATGGCGTCGATAGAGATAATTCTGAATTCAAAATTTCAAATGACATGAATGAAATTTTGTATTCGATACTCAATGAGAGTCGAATTGAAGATAAAACTTCCAAGTCTGAGAGGAAAAGGAAATTATATGTTGATAAGTCTGTTCAGGCAGTACCAGTGAGTAAGGTCTCTTGGGATGAAATGCGGACGAACTTCTTTGTGGGGACGCCGAAGATTTTCCGACTTTGTGCTTGTAATGATCATGTTTGCCATTAAATTACAAGTCAATCAAAATCGATGACACGTTTGTCGCAATAGCTGGGCGATTCTGCGCTGTGTGTCAGTGTCACCGGTTCGATTTTCGCATAGAACAAAATTATTTTTATGGATGTTCTTATGCTGGTTGTGTGTGTAAGTAAGTTAATGTGCACCCACGATGGAGCAGAAATTCCGATGTGTGGGGAAACGTATCTTTTTTTTTAACAAAAACGATGTTAAAAAAAGTATCTATTTGCTAAAATACAAGTGAGTGTCCTTTCAGAAAAGTGTACATACTTTTTACCATTATTTATCTGCAAAAGGCTTGCAAGATGATTGTTATTTTGTAATCAATCACATAAACCATCCTTTAAACGTAGATATCATATAAAACTATTGATTATAGTTTTAATTATTTAGGTAAACGATATAAGAAAAAGTTTCTTTTGATCATGTTTTCTGTTATTTGTGAGTTAATAAATATTTTAAGTTATTTGCGTCTTTGTTTTGTTATATTTAACAAACTTCAACGGCTTTCAATATAAACAGATGCTAGGAATTGGTGCCGATTCCCTTGTTCGCAAACTAAACTAAATTTAGACTATTTTTATCTTTTTCTGGCCAATAAAACAAGAAAGGGGCGGAAATAAATTAGACCTGTCAATTTTAGTTAATCTGACACATCCATACAAATTATAGTTGACATCTAAAACGTGTCGATTAAAAATATGAAGAATTTGAAGGCGAAACTAATTTGACATCTCTATCTTAGTGTGTAAGAGTGTCACCGTCCTTTTCTTTAGCTATATGTCAGTAAAAGATGAAAATTCTCTAAATTTAGTCTAGTTTGTGAACAACGGAATCGGCACCAATGACAGCTCGCCCAAACTTCATTTCTCCTAAATTCACATAGTTTTACTAAATTGAAAGATTTATATTTATTTATTTAAACTTTATGCACATGTACAAAGGCGGATATTGTTTGTCAGATCAAAAATGGCACCTCGTAGTTCAACTTCGGGGCTTAAGTATCGGCTGCTTTACCAGCCTGGCCTCTAATCAGGGCTAACATTATCAATTAGCACTCATTGAGTTATTATGTACTAAGCACTAAAGATGGCTAAAAGAACTCTTAACAACTGTTTAAACAACAGAACTCTTAACAACTGTTAAAAATTTTAATTTTGTGTTTTATTGTGTTTTTCAACTAAAGGTAACCGTGCTTTGTAAAATTCGTACCCCTGAGTCACAAGATACAAGCTCTGCTTAGTTTGTGGCTCGCCAACTATGTTCACACTTGTAAAACGTACTTTCAGTTAATAAACGATTTATTATTATTATTCCATTTATTTATTGTACATACATATATATACATTACATTTTTAAATATTATTATAATATTATTATTATTATTTTTATTATTTTTATTATTATCTATACTTTATGTATCTCGGGACCCGAAGGTCCCGGGCCTTTGTAAGGCGTACGAGGGGCCGAAGCCAACTCGCAGAGGCCCCTTAGGTAGCTTTATATGAAATAAGACTCCAACCGACGATTATCCATAAATGCACTATTATTATTATAACTCAAAAATTAACTCACAGATAACGTTTGGCTGTGATCAAGAATATATTTCCTTTTTGTTTTTTAGGGGTGATTGGAAAGTAATTTAACGAAAAATGTTCCTGTAATCAGAATACCAGTTTTTCAGAGTCTCAGAGAAGATAAAGCGGACTTCTGAAAAAAAACTTTAAAATCAGTAAAATATTTAAATAATGCGAAATGGATCGTACTTACGAATGACGATGACGTTTGTAAACGTCATTAATTTTTTTATTTGAGGTTATGTTGTCAATTCCGCGATATTTTTTATTTGCGAGTTCATGAATTTGTATAAAAATCTTATTTTCTCTATATAGTTAGTAAAAATGTCTTTAACAGAAGGCCCTGTGAAGGAATTAGACGACAAATTCGTTGATCTAATCGGCAAATTTGTGTCTGACATCAAACATGGGTACGTTGAACTAATTTCTTCTTAAAATTGCAGATTTATTAGTTAAATAACAACATTCTGTATGTGAATTACACTGTTTGTATGTCTAGTTTATTTTGTTATAGCTGCAATATTAAATAAAGCTGTTTTCAAGTCATAAACTTGAATATTATGATGTCCTACAAAATTCTTTAGGTATTGCATCAGAATTCATATGTGCAATATGTCAACAAGATAATAAATGTACCATAACATGCTATAAATAAAATTCCAGGCGCTAAACTTTAAAATTTAGCTATCTATACTAATATTATTAAGCTGCCTCAGTGTGTTTTCTGTTTGAACGTACCTATCTCCAGAACTACTGGACCAATTCAGAAAATTCTTTCGCTAATAGGAAGCTACGTTATCCCTGAGCGTTGGAAGCAATATTTTGTTTAAAAAAAAAATGGGCATCCTTTAGAAAATTCACTTGTATGAAATCACTTGCAAAAACTAGTTTGTATAATGTATTCATATAAAATATTTGAACAATATACAGGCATAACATCACGCCTCTAATCTTTGAAGGACTTAAATATAACTGGTGAAGTGTGGCTAACACTTCACCAGTTATATTTAAGTCCCATGTAATAGAGGGCGGACCTATTGCCGTCAACCGGGCACAAATATTGACTCCGAGGCTGCTACTAAGAAATTCCTGATGGAAAAACTCAATAACTCTGCCTGACCTGTGACTCCAAACTAAGACCTCATTCTCAGCAGTCACGCTTTACGACCACTTGACCAATAAGGCAGTCTGAAGAAGAACAAATAATACTTATAAAATATTGTCCGTTTACAGGAAGTTACGTGGCTCCAACAATATAGCGTTGGCGATGGTCACACTGTTGGAGACTATCATCAGTGACTCACAGAATGCTACGGCTTAGTAAGTGTCCTACCGAATGCATGGCAGTGGATTTGCTAACCTTAACCTTTTCACCGCCACGGACTTCAATAGAAGTTCCGGAGTTTCGTGCCACCAGCGCCACGACTTCATTAGAAGCTCTTCATTACACGACTGCCCCAAAAAAAGGAGTGTTATGTGTTCAGGGTTAATGTATGTATGTATGTATGTGAGTTTCTTTATTCCACCATAACTTTTAAACGCCTGAACCGATTTAGATGTATGGGGTATCGTTACAATCCTTGCATCGTTCCGAGTAACATAGGCATATATAAAAAATAAAAAGAAACCAGTGTGGTCACTTTAAAACATAAATTAATACCAGCCTCAATTTATTTTTTTAATTAATCTGGTCGTGTCAGTTTATCGTCTAGAATTTGACAAGTAGATTTAAAAAATATATAACACTGTAAATAAAAAACGTCGTAAAAAAAAAACTGACGAGTAAACAAAGTACAAATATGTACAATTTTTGCAGTCGTGTTTTTTATTTTTTTTAATTATAGTAGCTTGTTTTAACTATCATCATATAGCTTAGCGCTGGGCGAGGCATTGCGTTCTGTGTTCGCTGGCGGTGAAAAGGTTAATGTATTTGTGACATTTGATAATAGTAATTTAGATACAAGTACCTATTTGAAAGAGTAGAGATAACTACTATAACATGGCGCGCCCCTCCATATTAATATTTCAATGTGTGTAGTCATATCTATATGAAAGAGTTTGTATGTAGTTGTAAGTATTCTTCTTCAGTAGCAGGCCGGCAGATTTGTTGGTCAACTAATCATAACTAGCGGACCGCGCAAGACAAAGCACGTGTCGTTTTCATAGAGTATGTCAGTGCAGCGCTATTCTAGTAATAATGAGTAATTAATGACGCTGCTAGTAGTAGCAACAAATCGCTGATTTGTTTTTGTTTCGAGAGCCGTCTCAGTACGCACACATACGTTATGCGTCTTGTAAATACTTTTACAAATACCTTCAAATGTTTTGAGTTGTGAAGGGGCGCGCCAGGTTATTGTAGTTTATCTCTAACATAGGCTATATTATAATTTATTTTCAAAAATTTTAGGGATCTGTACGTTAAACGATATACGACATAAGCTAGTATTAGCTCATGGTCATTGTACCATTTGTATGATAAAATCATAAAAAAAATTACTTCTTCTTTTATGTGGGTACTAGCTGCTGCCCGCGACTTCGTCTGCGTGAACCCAGGTGACTGTCCAAGTGTTCCAGATCTTCAAATTTATTCTCTCAGCAGAATTTTCTGCTCATCACATGGAACAATTTTTGCTATGGTGCCATTTTTGTATCTCTTATAGTTTAGCTGGTCTGTTGCGGTTCTGCATCAGGTGTTCAAGTTTCCAAGATAAATTATAGCCTATTATGTTGCCCAGACTTAATACCTATACAACAAAAAAAAAACATTCAAATCCGTCCAGTACTTTTTGAGTTTATCCCAGACATACATACTTTCCTACCACTTTATTATATGTATATAGATACTCACGGGTACACTTCTGCCTAACCCTTCGGGGATGTCCTCACCGGACACGGTTGTTTCGGGAGGTTCCTGTGTCGGATTGCACGGGAGGAAACGCCTGGGTGTCACCACTGTGTGGACCGCCCGGAGGACACGGTGGAGCATACGGTGCAGGTCTGCCCCGCTTGGGCAGAGCATCGCCGTGTCCTCACGGAGGCGATAGGCGGCGGCGATCTCTCGCGCCCGGGCCTGGTTCAGGCCATGCTCCGGGGCGAGAGGGAATGGGATGCAGTCACCTCCTTCTGCGAAGCAGTAATGCTAGCGAAGGAGGAGGCGGGCCGCGTGAGGGAGAGAACATCCTCCACCTCACGCCCCAGCCGCCGCGGGAGACGCCCAGGGCGTCGGACGTCGAGAGACGACATCCGGCCACCGTAGGCGCGGGCTTGCGGACGGCGAGTAATGGGTAGCTCGCCGTCCGATCAAGGACCATGCCCGGGTCGACGGCGCGTTCTGTTCGCGCGCGCCTCAAAGAGCTGTCAGCACAGGGACGGGGCCCCAATAGGGGCCAAACGCCTGCCGGGGTTGCGGGACGTCTTAACGGGATACCGTGGCCCCGGAATGTAAAGGGCAACAGAAGGAACAGGGTGGTTTTTTAGTCAGTAAAAGTCTGACAGTCCCTTCCGCCCCACCCAGGGCGGAAGGAGTCATTTGATGATTTTTACCACCTACAAAAAAAAAAAAAAAACCCTTCGGGGATTGTTATATTACTATCTGTTATATTCGATCGTTATGTTAAATTACTTCTTCTAGTGAATTATGCGGTGCTGTAAGAGCGGCAGGTCGGCGCGTATTTAACGCGTTGCCTCACGAGCTGGTGGCCGCCAACGTAGCCCGGAGACTGTTACGAGCCATCCGTGATGAGAACAGGGCTCATGCTAACCAGGTACAAATCTTAAATTTGGATGGATGTATGGAAGTTTGATACCCAGGGGCGTACCAATAGGGTAGATGACATCACTAACCAATAATACCAAGAAATAACTTCTCCAAAGAAACACTTTATTTTAGCCCTGATAACCCAATTCATTTTCAATTAACTGTCTATTTTGATTTTTTATTGCTTTCTAATTTATAAATAGTTAGTCAATTGAGTCTACTCAAAAGTGACGTCATAGTTATTTACACCATACAAAATCTATGGGAGAATAGCGTTTTGACAGGTTAGAAAAAGTACGTCAGTTGATTGGTGGTGTCATCTACCCTATTGAAAATGGCGCCTAGGGCACGCATCATAGTATTTTTTGATATAATATGGGTTTGCTTTTGACTGTAGTCTAGGTCAGAGGTGAGGGTGACATAGACAAAGTCTACAATGGAGTGAGATTATCCAGAAGAAGTCTGTTCACTTAAACTTTGAAGAGATTAGGGTCGAATGCGTTCGGTAATATAGAAGCAGGCAGAGAGATCTGCCTTCTGTTCGCGCGCGCCTCAAAGAGCTGTCAGCACAGGGACGGGGCCCCAATAGGGGCCAAACGCCTGCCGGGGTTACGGGACGTCTTAACAGGATACCGTGGCCCCGGAACGTAAAGCGCAACAGAAGGAACAGGGTGGTTTTTTAGTCAGTAAAAGTCTGACAGTCCCTTCCGCCCCACCCAGGGCGGAAGGAGTCATTTGATGATTTTTACCACCTAAAAAAAAAAAAAAAAAATGGCAGAGAGATCTACTCCTTTGCTGTGCGCATTATAAAAGACATTTGGAAATGCTTAGTGCGAAAAGGTGGAATAGCCACAAGGTGCGCCATAGTTGCGCCCCTTAATCAATTATTTTAATATTAAAAAAGAGATACACTAAACAAAGTAATGATATTTTCACAAAAGTGCCTCATTGGTCTAAAATCGCAAAGCGCGACTGCTGAGCATGAGGTCATGGGTTCGATTCCCAGGTCCGGCAAAGTGTTATTGGGTTTATCCATCAGGAATTTCTCAGTAGCAGCCTCGGAGTCTGGATTTGTGTCCAGTTAATGGTAATAGGCTCTCCCCGTATTACATGGGACTTAAACATAACTGGCGAAAAAGGGTTAGGCAGAGGTGTACGCATCAGTACACCTTCAGTTACTTAATATTATGATTACAGAGTGTGGAAGGGTCTGGAGAGAGTCTACAGCGTCTGGTGTTGGCAGCAGGAGCCCGAAGAGCCACTCTAGGGTCCGCACAGCACGACCTCAGAGAACCGCTGAGAGACCATATCGCTGAGGTGAGAACACATAAGTATTATGCCTGAATTTCACAAAGTCAAAGCACCCAATCAAACAAGGCTATCGAATCACAATACGCATACTTTGTTGGCGATCGGCCCGTCCTCGTCAACCTAATATCGGTATATACAGGGTTATATTGTACTCATCATTATGAACGACTTTTTCTATGGGACCAACCCTGAAATAATGAAAAAAAAAATCTGCTGTTTCATAAATTATTTTTGTTTTGTATAGCATTTTTGTAGGGAACAGCTGATTTTTTTTTTCATGACTTTTATCTGTGATAATAAAATTAGTAAATATTTAATATTTAATTTTTAAAATTAGTAAAATTATAATATTGTTAAGAAATTTAAACTAAATGTCATCGAAATGTCCCTGAATAGATATACAAATTATGAATAACTACACACATCAAAAGTGTCTAGGGATCAAGCATTTTTATGCGGATTTCTTGAGATTGAGATGTGGCTTTGTAATAAATTTATGATTTTATAGAAGCACTGGTACCGTGGCTGAGCGCCATGGAGGACGGTATCGCTGCACCACACGGAGACAAGACCGATACATTCAAATCTTAACTCGAAGAGCTCCAACAATAACCGCCATGATGTTAGCCGTGAGGCTTCATCACTCTTCAGGGAACTTAATTAGCGACCAAACAGTCAGAAACCGCTTGCATGAAGTGAACCTTCATTCCCGAAGACCGCTACGGGTACCACCTATAGCAATGCACAATCGTAGGATTCGATATCAATGGGCTCTTGAACACAGAAATTGGGCAGAAGAACAATGGCGTTTCGTGTGCTTTTCTGATGAGTCTCGTTTTGGTATGAGACCGGATACAAGACGTATACGACACTGGAGAACCCCTGGACGCCAACAGCGATTAAAATCCTGCCAGGAAGTCCATCCTTATAGTGGTGGAACCATCATGGTATGGGCGGGTATTTGGATCGGCGGAAGAACTGAGTTGATTTGGATCAGAGGCAACCTCAACGCTCAAATTTATGCTGAGACGATTGTATCAGACGTCATCGTTCCTCTACAAGTGCAAATCGGTCCCTTATTTCAGTTAATGCATGATAATGCACGACCGCACACCGCAAGAGTTGTAAGACAGACTCTCGCCGCAGCTAACATCAATGTCCTGCCCTGGCCTGCTCAGTCGCCAGACTTAAATCCGATTGAGCATGCATGGGATATGCTACAGAGAAGAGCTCTGCCGAATATGGAGGGTATCCAGTCGCAAGAAGACCTTTTTTTGTTGTTGCAACGAACATGGGCGGCCATTCCACAGCGTGATTTGGATGAACTCATTTTGAGTATGCCAAACCGATGTTCTTGTGTTGTTAGTGTTCGCGGTAGAAACACGGATTATTAATTGTTTAAGTTACCCAATAAAATTTTAAAGAAAACTGTTATTTCAGTCTTTTTTTCGAACTTTTGTGTTAGTGGTTCAAATGTCAAAAATCCCTTTATTAGGAAAATGGCATATTTCTTTATTAATGCAAAGGTGACTTGGTTTATCGTTACTGTGACAAACGAAAACACTTTATTTGATGAATCCTTAAAGAAAATTTTAATTAATATCAATCAGGAGAAAAGTTGCAAAAATATATGTTGATCCCTAGACACTTTTGATGTGTGTATTTCGTACATACCTTACCATACCTGCCATACCTGCGCAAGCTCCCCATTACTACCTAAAAGGCTAGAAGGGCCTACAATGGACAGGTTTATCAAGCCACATGACAGGCATGGAGCTTGATAAATCTTTCTATAATTTGGGTGTATGGGTTTTGTACTGTTGTGTTTCTAAATGTTATTATTACTAACATAGTTTTTTAAGATTTTGTAAAATTGTAATACTAACAGGCTATAGGCCATCGATGCCTGAAATTAAAAGTTTTTTTTTTTATTACTGTCGCTTGTCAAGTCTCATATTTCGTGGCGCGTATTTTAATAAGTATAGCTTTGTAGCGACATCTATCGCACAGTTTGTGAACTACCACGTCTACAACTGACAATGTCTACATCGCGCTATCAAAGTTCTCCGACATTAGCATATATACAAAATCACAACAACAACCGTCGGGCAGTAGCCCACCAGACAAAACACCCGTCTGGTCGGAGGATCCTCCCTTTCAATGGAGGATGAGATACTTTACACCCTGTTCCTCATACTTCTAAAGGTTCATATTATAATTTTACATCCACAGTTACGCGGCGAGCTAGAGTCAAGCATCTCAAGCATATGTGGTCAAGCCAAGGAGCATGTGAATGGAGATGAACTGATTCTGACGTACGGATCTAGCGCCATCGCGGAGAAGTTCCTCAGGGCGGCGGCGCACAGGAAATACAAGCTAATACTGGCGGAGGGAGCCGAGCAGAGCGAGGTAAACATCACGCCTGTTATCCTCGAGGGGTTAGGCAGAGGTGTACCCATTAGTACACCCACATTTCGCCAGTTATGTTTAAGTCCCATGTAATAGGGGGCGAGCCTATTGCCATCAACCGGGCACAAATCCAGACTCCGAGGCTGCTACTGAGAAATTCCTGATGGAAAAACCCAATAACACTGCCCGACCCGGGAATCGAACCCAAGACCTCATGCTCAGCAGTCGCGCTTTGCGACCACTAGACGAACGAGGCAGAGCGAGGTAATCAAGTTAAATAGTTTTGGCCACGACTGCGTCCGCATAGAAGTCGAAAATGGTTCTAATAAGATTTTTAATTGGTTTTTTTTACGCTATTACAGAAAATTTGAAATACAAACGTACCCCCCTTTTTTGGAAAATCCTTTCTTATCGGATGCCTACGTCATACAAAGAACACACCCTCCAAGTTTCAGGTCTCTACGATCAGCGGTTTAGGCTGTGCGTTGATCCGTCAGTCAGTCATTCAGGACAAAGCATTTTATATGTACAGAAGAAGATTATAAATCTGAATAGCCTTTTTGTTTGTTTGGTTGAACGCGCTAAACTCAGGAACTACTGGTTCGAATTAAAAACAAAACATTTTCGAAGGAAGGAAAAAACGAAACATTTTGGAAGTCGGTGGCAATACTTACCTACATAACAAAAACAAAACCAAAGCCGCCGACTTCCAAAACTAAAGTTATTTTTATTTTGTAGTTTTTGAAGGCGGTTATCTTTTTTTGTAAAAAAGCTTTTTATAATAGTTTATAATGTCATTACAGAGCCACGCCATGGCGAACCGTCTGAGTGCTGCAGGCGTGCCCGTCACGGTGATCAGCTCAGCGTCCATCTACGCTGTCATGTCAAGAGTTAACAAGGTAAGCTGCCCCGGCTGTACTTACGGGTATAACAACATCACGCCTGTAATCCCCGAAGGGTTAGGCAGAGGTGTACCCATTAGTACACCCACATTTCGCCAGTTATGTTTAAGCCCCATGGAATAGGGGGCGAGCCTATTCCATTAACCGGGCACAAATCCAGACTCCGAGACTGCTACTGAGAAATTCCTGATGGAAAAACACAATTACACTTTGCTCGACCTGGGAGTCGAACCCAAGACCAAATAGAAAAAAAAAGAAAGAAAAACTGTTTATTCACCTGAAAGCGGAGCATATACATAAAAATTGTTATTTATAAAAGCTCAAAACAAAAACAATTTGATATTTAAAGTTTAGTTATAACTATAAGGGAGTGTGAGGGGTATTTAAAGTTTAGTTATAACTATAAAGGGGGCGAATGGGTACTTAAAAGTTAGTTATTTATAAAGGGGGCGTGAGGCGTATTTAAAGTTAAGTAATAGCTATAAAGGGGGCGTGAGGGGTATTTAAAGTTTAGTTATAACTGTAAAGGGGGTGTGAGGTGTATTTAAAGTTTAGTAATAACTATAAAGGGGGTGTGAGGTGTATTTAAAGTTTAGTTATATCATATCAGTACAGTGGGGGACATTAACCGCCTTTGCATAAGCCAGTTTTTGAATTTCGAACTTTATTTCGTCATTGATAAAGTTTGTAATACACAAATTGGCTCAATGGTTTAAACCTGGTTTAAGCAAAGACTTGTTTTATAATAAGGCTTTTAAAGTTTAGTTATAACTATAAAGGGGGCGTGAGGGATATTTAAAGTTTAGTTATAACAGTACAGAGGGCGTCATGACCCCCATGACCCTCCTACCCCTGGATCCGTTGTTGATTACACCAGTTATGTATATGTGTTGCAGGTCGTGATAAGTGTGAAGGCGGCGATGGGCGGAGGCGCCGTGCTGGCGTCGCCCGGCCTGCACGCTGTCACGCAGGCCGCCCGCCATTACTGCGTGCCGGTAAGACATTTATATTTTAGAGGTTATAGCACGAGGTATTTGATGTAAGTAAAACACTGTGGTAATGGTTATTAGAATATTCATTTATTTACACCAGCTTTAAAGTAATTTCACTGTCACAAGTAGTGGCTAGATAAATACGGCACACAAGCTCGTGGACCAATCAGGACGCATCGTCTGCCTGCAGTATGCTTGCTCCATTGATCACGCGTGTCCTCCTATATAAACAACCAGCGCCGTGGGTGTCGTCTATAATCACAGTCGACGTGTCGCGCGCGTAACCGATCGGACGTGACATGTGTCTAAGTTAATACAGGATGAGTTCCTCCAACGTGGTAAAATGTGCAAGTTGCAATGTCGTTATTAACGAAGTGCTGGCTTTTGTGTGCAATAAACTGGACATTATGGACGAGGAAAGCCTAAGTCGGATATGTATTAGTGCTTTCTCGGATAGTGATATAGTAGAAGCAAAAAATCTACTATTTGATGCGATAACTTCAAAACGCAAGATTACGAGGAAGAAAGATGGGAAAAAGTTACGTGAGATTGAAGATATCATTAGCTTATTACAAGTAACCCATCCTAATGACCGGCCAGTTTTTGTCGCAAAAGAATTGCATAAACTACCGCCAGTATTATTTGATCACGTAGACGTGACAAAGTTACTTAAGGATTTAACTAGGATGAAAAGTGAAATTGACGAGATAAAATCTTCGTATGTATCTACTAGTCAACTTGAACCGATCAAGCGTGACATAGCAGATTTTAAAAAGTTAACGAACTTGAAAAGCCCCTGCTATTCTTATGTAAACACTAAGCGAGGAGGTAGAACTCATATGATGGACAGTTGTGATTATGATAGCGGGCCGATAGGATTGGAACTTGTTCCTATAAATAACAAAAATAATTCGGATCTGAGTCCAATAAACAAAAATGTAACGTTATCTACGCCTACCCTCTACTCGTCAATATCAGCTGTTCAGAACAAACAGTCCACTAAGACAAATGAGCATGATCGGAAGGTGGATGAAACCGATTTGGATCCTCAGCAGTGCATTGACAACAACACCGAGCCGGGCCAGGCGGCAGAGACGTATAAAATTGATAAAATTGAAAACAACAATATTGCGACCAGCCCGGGACACACGGCCGCTGCGGTTGTCCAATCGACTTCGGAGCCTGAACCAAAAACCGTTGCTCAAATTGTAAAAGAAGGTGAATGGACCTTGGTACAGAAACCAAAGAAGATAGCAAGAAATCGGTTTGTGGGAAATGTTGGAAACGCAGTAATAGAACCCAAGAGTAAATTTAAGGCTGTAAATGAAAAAATTGTCCTTTATATCTATCATGTTGATAAACAGGTGACACAGAGCGACATCTTACAGTATGTTGAAGAAAAAGCCAAAACGCGTGTGGACATTGAGAAAATGATAATGAAGGTGGCCAAAAGTTATGATGCGTATAAGATCTCGGTTCCAAAACAGAAGTACGAAATTTTCATGAGAGATGATTTTTGGCCCGAAGGTATATCATATCGCAGATTTATAGACTTCTCAAAAAAGTTACCAGTCAGAGAAAACACTCTGAGAATGAATTCAAGCAATACTTAAATGGATAATACAACCTTAATAAGTTTTAATTGTAAATGTATAAAACGATCTGTTGACTGTGTGAGACGTCTGTGTGTAGCGGCCGACGTTATCGCGTTGCAAGAAACTTGGCTTTTGCCGCATGACGTCGCTTTTCTTGGACAAATCGATGATGATTTCGCATTTACCGGCAATTCAGCAGTTGATACCACAGCGGGAGTACTACGTGGAAGGCCATATGGAGGAGTGGCTTTGTTGTGGAGAAAAAGCCTGTTTCCAGCCGTCACGGTGGTTAGCTGTAGCAACGTGCGTCTTGTAGCGATCAAGATAGTGTCGCAGGATCGTTCCGTACTAATTTTTTCGGTATACATGCCTACGGACTCGAAAGATAACTTAATTGAGTTTACAGACTGTCTTAGTGAAATTAGTGCAATAATAGAAAGTCAAAGTGTGCAATCAGTGATCATACTCGGCGACTTTAACGCACACCCAGGTGAGCTGTTCGGTAGTGAACTGTCGAGTTTCTGTGCGGAGCAGCGCTGGAGCTGCGCAGACTTGGACCTTTTACCGCGAGGTACGTACACTTTCGTGAGTGACGCGCACGGTTGTCGCCGCTGGCTCGACCACTGCGTAGTGTCCGAGGCGGCGAGGCGTTTGCTTGTTAGTGCAACTGTGTTGTATGACTCATATTGGTCGGATCACATGCCGATACAATTACAGTGTAATTTTAATATGATAAGACCTACTGTTGTGTCACTCAATCTTAACAAAAGTTTTGTGATATGGGGAGAAAGGGACACTAATCAAATTAGTACATATAAAAATATTTGTCACACAAAGTTAAGGGAAATTCATTTCCCGCTAGATTTTAACGATTGTGCAAACGGGTTTTACGGGTTTTTTTTTTAGACTCCAATCACAAACTTGTGTTAGACAATATGTATAAAACAATTGTGTATATACTTTCGGAGGCTGCCCAATGTTCCAATAATCAGGATGCGGGAGGGGGTAGGAAGGGGAAAAAGGTTGCTGGGTGGAATAAACATGTGAAACAAGCTCACGCGGACGCCCGGCTTGCGTTTCAAGCCTGGATATTAGCTGGGAAGCCAACTTCTGGTTCATGTTATGAGCAAATGTTAGACACGAGAAAGGTATTTAAACAAAAGTTGAAATGGTGTCAAGACAATCAAAATAAAATAAAAATGGACATAATAGCTGAAAATCATAAATCTAAGGATTTTTCAAGGTTTTGGAAGAACACCAATAAGTTGAATCTGAAGCCGGGCGCCCCCGTGAGTGTGGCGGGGCAACATGAGCCTACGGCAATAGCCAATTTGTTTGTGAAACATTTTAAGGTTGAATCTCCTCTAGGTTTGGCATCACAGGCGGTCGATGCTGAGGATTGTCTGACGGACTTGAATGTCAGGTTCTCGGCGAAAGATATCGCTACTGTCATAAATAACATGACTAGGGGCAAGTCACCGGGGCATGACTACCTCAGCATAGAGCACCTGCAGCATGCAGGAGTTCACCTACCTAGGGTACTGGCGATGTTCTTCTCGCTCTGTTTGAGTCACGCTTATTTGCCTGGTGATCTGATGAAGACGGTGGTTGTGCCAATTGTAAAAGATAAGACTGGGGACACATCAGAACTGTCAAATTACAGGCCCATATCGCTTGCTACTGTCATAGCCAAAGTGCTGGACAGTTTGCTTGATAGGCGTATGGCAACTCGGATAGATTTGCATGATGCACAATTTGGGTTCCGCCCGGGGCTCTCTACAGAAAGTGCCATACTGTCTCTCAAGCATACTGTTCAGTACTACACGTCGAGGAAGACGCCAGTTAATGCCTGTTTCCTAGACCTTTCTAAGGCGTTCGACCTGGTCTCGTACGATTTGTTGTGGCAAAAGTTGCTTAACGATACCTCAGTGGATAGGGAAGTTGTATCAATACTAAGGTACTGGTATAATAATCAGCTCAATTGTGTGAGGTGGGCAGGCTCATTATCGGATGAGTATGGGCTGGAGTGCGGTGTGAGGCAGGGCGGTCTGACCTCCCCTCGCCTCTTCAGTCTGTATATAGACCGGCTGATTGTTGAGCTCAGCAACACGTATCAAGGTTGTTATGTTGATGGCATATGTATCAACAATATAAGTTATGCTGATGATATGGTGTTGCTGAGCCCGTCGATTAGCGCAATGATGAGTCTGCTTACGATTTGTGAGAGGTATGCGGATTCCCATGGGCTCAGATACAATGTTAAGAAAAGTGAGGTACTAGTATTTAAGGCAGGCACTAAAACCTACCCGATTGTGTCACATTTAAAACTTTGCGGAAGCCCCTTGAAGCAAGTCACTGCTTTCAAGTATCTGGGCCACTGGGTTTCTGAAGACCTCAAAGACAACCTTGATATTGAGCGTGAGCGCAGAGCATTGGCTGTCCGCTGCAATATGTTGGCTCGCAGATTTGCGAAATGCTCGATTGACGTAAAGGCCACATTGTTTAGGGCGTACTGTCAATCATTTTATACATGCAGTCTGTGGGTCAACTACACGCAGAGGGCATACAGTGCTCTGCGTGTTCAATACAATGACGCTTTTAGGATGTTGATGGGGTTGCCGCGCTACTGCAGTGCGTCCAGTATGTTCGCAGAGGCGAGAATTGAGGGCTTTCATGCCATCATGCGCAAGCGATGCGCCTCCATCATGCGCAGGGTACGCGTCAGCCCCAACATCATCCTGAAGACTATAGCGGACAGATGGGACAGCCCCGTACTGGAGCATTGGATAAGCCTGCACGCCCCTGTGGCGCAAAATACATAAATAAATAAATAAAAGTACTAACACTAGTTTTTAAGTTATGTGTATACTAACAAACTATGGACTTTGTCTGAAATAAAAGATTTTTATTTTATTTTATTTTTATTTTTTTTTATAATCCGATCCAGCCTGTCCCTTTGCTGCCCTCCCCCAGCGACGCCCTAAGCCGAGGCTCGTACCCCACAGGGGGTGCCCTTAGCGTGTAGTCGCTTACTTTGTAAGTTTTTTAAGCCCTGGCTGGAGGCCTTAATTTCTAAGGCACCACAGGATAGTCCGGTTAAGCAGCCGACAACCTCATAGGTTGACCTGCGAGATGCCATACCGAAAAAAAAAAGGTTGTCCTCTTTAGTCACTACTCGACTTCATACAGATCGCGCATAGCAGGGCCCTCAGTACTGATGTATTGTACGTAGGCTGCTACAATATGAATACTAGGTTTTTTTTATTTATTTTTTTAAGGATGGGAAATCATCAATTTTTTTTTTTTTTTTTATCTTGGGACTACTTACACACGGCCATCTGATCCCAAGCTAAGCAGAGCTTGTGTTATGGTAACCAGACAACTGATACATACTTATATAATTTATAAATACATACATATTATAGATAAATTACACCCAGACACAGAACCAACAATTATGCTCATCACACAAAGTTTGTCATGGGTGGGAATCGAACCCACTACCTCCGGCTTTGCAGTCAGGGTCACTAACCACTAGACCAACGAGGCAGTCGAAATGACTTCTTCCGCTCTGGGTGGAGCGGAAGGTAGTGTCAGACTTTTACTGACTAAAACCCAGCCGTGTTCCTTCTAGTGCCCTTCGCGTTTCAGGGCCAGGGTAACTCTTTCGAACAAATTCCGCAACCCTGGATGAATACTAGCTTAAGACTGCGATTTCGTACTCCCCCTATAAACTTTACAGCCCTTAAAATCCATTGAGGGGTTGTTAAATAAAATAATAACGTAACACTTTATTATTTACCTAGTCTCGTATTTGATAAAGTCAAGAAATAAGAATTTTCATTTGACAAAATTTCTCCTTTTGGGGGTTGAAATATTTTGTTAAAGTCAAAGCAAAGTCAATACATTGATTTCAAAAAGACCATCAAAGAAGAGAAAAAGAAGGTATTTTTGACGAATCCCTATTTCAATTTATGGTAAAACTAGCTGTCCGCCGCGGTTACACCCGCGTCTTTGGTTACTGCTCCGCTCCCGTAGGTCGTAGCGTGATGGTATATAGCCTATAGCCTTCCTCGATAACTAATCTATCTAACACTGAAAGAATTTTTCAAATCGGACCAGTAGTTCCAGAGATTAGCGCGTTCAAACAAACAAACAAACAAAAAAACAAACAAACACTGCAGCTTTATAATATTAGTATAGATATAGCCTATAGCACTCAGAAATAATGTAGCTTCCTATTAGCAGAACAATTTTCTGAATCAGCCAGGTAGTTCCAGAGATATCCCTACTAATATTATAAATGCGAAAGTAACTCTGTCTGTCTGTCTGTCTTTCTGTCTGTCTTTTCTTCACGCCTAAACTACTGAACCGATTTGTGTGAAATTTGGTACAGGGTAAGTGTGAACCCCAACAAAGGACATAGGCTACTTTTTATTCGACTTCGACTTCGTCTGCGTCCGCGATAACCGACATACGCGGACGAAGTCGCGGGCAAAAGCTAGTACTTGTAGTCAGTACGCTCAGATCTTTTAAACTACGCAACGGATTTTAATGCGTTTTCATCAATAGATAGAGTGATTCAAGAGAAAGGTTTATGAATCTACATTGCACCCGTGCGAAGCCGGGGAGGATCGCTAGTATTAGTATAGATTATAACTATTCATGTATACTTTTCCAGGTGCTAGCGCTGGCTCCTCTGTACAAGCTGTCTCCATTACATGACGTCAGCCATTTTAATACATACGCCGCCCCGTACACCGCCCTGCCTTACGAGTAAGTAATCGACACTTTGTAACTATATTTGAGGACCAAATCGTGAGCCAATAGATATACAATACGGCCGACGTATCTTGGCGGCTCTGAAGTTAGCCGATTGCTGCGCAGTAAACAATTTCGTTTCTATAAGATCCATTGCGCAGCCAAACAGCTAACTTCATACCGCCAAGATACGTCGGCCGTACTATACATGGAGTACAAAGCGAATTGGGTAGTTGACCAATAATTCCAAGACATAACTTCCTTAAAGAAACACTTTATTTTAGACCTGAAAACCTGATTATTTTTCAAATTACTGTAAAATTAGATTTATTGAGACTTTGAAATCAATAAATAGTTATTCAATTGAGTTGCCCAATAAGTGACGTCACAGTTCGATATTACCATACAAAATCTATGGAAGAGTGGCGTTTTGACAGGTCATAAAAAGTACGTCAATTAATTGGTGGTGTCAACTAGCCTATTTCCCTCTACTTTGTAAATTTTGTTCGTATGTATGTAGGTATATAGAGATAAACTACAATAACATGGCGCGCCCCTCCACAATTCAAACCGTATGAAAGTATTTGTGAAAGTATTTACAAGACTCACAACGCATGTGTGCGTACTGAGACGGCTCTCGAAATAAAAACAAATCAGCGATTTGTTGCTCGACTAGCGGCGTCATTAATTACTCATTATTATTGAAATAGTAATATGGAGGGGCGCGCCATGTTATAGTATAGTTTATCTCTATTAAATGGTTACCTTCTGCTCCACAGCCGTCACGAGATCGCAACGGACAACATACACGTTTACGCGCCGATGTATGACTTCGCCCCGCCAGACCATATCACCTTGTTCATCACCAACCTGTAAGTAGAATCATCAGTTTCTTTATGATTAATAAATAATCTCTCTTTTTACAAGCTTTTATTTAGCTTGCACACTTGCACTGTTCGTATGTAAGTTGTCCTTTCAAAATTTGAAAACCATTTTTCAACCATTTGTTGGTATCCGATTGAGCTGAAATTTGATGGTAGGGTAGGGTAGGGGTAGTGTAGAGGTAGGGTTATCGGTTGGGTAGGGGTAGGGGTATCGGTTGGGTAGGGGTAGGATACCACGCGAACGAAGTCGTGGCGGGTCAGCTAGTATTAGTATAGATGCTAATACAATTTACAATGGTGCCGATTCCCTTCTTCACATACTAAACTAAAATCAGATTATTTCTATTTTTTTCGGTCCAATGAAACAAGAAAGGGACGGAAATAAATTAGGCCTGTCAATTTTAGTTAATCTGAAAGTTCTATGCATTTTTTTTTTCAGAGGCGGCAGTTCTCCATCATACATGTATCGAATGTTATCGGAACTCTACGATCTAAACGACTACATCTTGTAGCTCGTGCATCTTCGGACGACCTCGTTCAACATCGGAAGACTTCGTGTAACATCGGCCGACTTCGTCAAACGATGTCGCACTGAGTTCTACGATTTTGTGCGGTGCTTTGCGATGTCGTACGATCTCGTACGGACACGAAGGACTGAACGACAACGCTAGACATAATATTATAGGGTATTTAATCCGGTCAAATTAGACTAAAAAATAGGAGTGAAGGTACAATAATTCGCATCCAGCTGAAAGTTGGTAGGATTGTCCAAAACACCATCATAATAGGGTAGATGACACCACCAATCAACTGACGTACTTTTTCTAACCTGTCAAAACGCTATTCTCCCATAGATTTAGTATGGTGTAAATAACTATGACTTCACTTTTGAGTAGACTCAATTGACTAACTATTTATAAATTAGAAAGCAATAAAAAATCAAAACAGACAGTTAATTGAAAATGAATTGGGTTATCAGGGTTAAAATAAAGTGTTTCTTTAGAGAAGTTATGTCTTGGTATTATTGGTAAGTGATGTCATCTACCCTATTGAAATTAAAAAATCCTTATCAATATCCGACACCTGGAATTTCATTTATGATGGTATTTTTAACAATCCTACCAATTTTCAGCTGGGTGCAAACTATTATACCTTCGTATGTCTAAATTGACCGGACTATACACATCAAAAGTGTCTAGGGATCAACATCCCTAACATTGATTAGGGATGTTGATCCCTAGACACTTTTGATGTGTGTATATTTCGACTTTTAATTCTATTCAGTAACTTGACAGTTAAAGGGTTACCAAGTTTTGACAAAAAAAAGATAGTGAGGTGGTGTAAGAATGAACGAAATTGAATGAACTTAAATAATGTACCTAACTTGGTATTAAACCATTCTTATCATTCGTTCCTTACGCAAAATCGTTCACTACCCCAACACTATTAGTTGTAGTATGGTAACATTATTTTTCTTTGAACTGTCAAGTTACTGAATTGAATTAAAAGTCGAAATATAATTAGAAAATTTTACTAAATATGAATACTGAATAATGAATTGATAACAGCTTTTAATGCTTATGGAGCAACTTGATGAGCAAGAATTGGCAATCACACTTGCATAGACAGAGTGACTATTGGAGCAGTTTAAATTTATAAGGGCTGATTTTTCAATCGTCAGATAACTCTTAAAGGCGCGCCAAAAGCCAGCAAACTTTTATAATTCACCCGCGCGCCCCGTGTTAAGTGTTTTATCGTAATAACTCCAAAAAATAAAAGGAATTACCTAAAATGCCTAGACAAAACCCTCACTCATGTATAAATATAACTAATTATAAAATTTTCGTCATATTAGTCATTATAATATCGTGTATAAATAAATCGAAAAAAACAAAATATTAGAGGCTACTTCGTGATGTTTTTCTATCGAGAAAATGTTATTATTTTATGTTTTTGATCAATGAGAACCCTCGAAAATATCATGTAGTTTTCATACATTTATATTTTAAGCCTAGAAATCTAGAATAGTTCATGTAAAATAAAAAAAAAGATTGGTAATTTTGCTTACTACCCACTCTTAACGGAGTGATAAATATGGCGGTTTGAAAGCTTTTGTATAGAAAATATGTCAAACTGTCATATTTAGGCCGCTATCACACCACAACAACCGCACGCAGTCTCTATATTTAACTGCATGCAGTTGTACGTTCGACTTCGTGCAGTCATGATACCAACTGCACGCGGTCGGCTGCAGTCGTGCCTTCAACTGCACGCGGTCGGCTGCAGTCGTGCCTTCAACTGCACGCGGTCGGCTGCAGTCGTGCCTTCAACTTCACGCGGTCGGCTACAACTTCACGCGGTTGGCTACAACTGTTGCCGACCGCGTGAAGTTGAAGGCACGACTGCATACAGCTGATATTGACTTCTCTCGACTGCAGCCGACCGCGTGCAGTTGGTATCATGACTGCAGTTGAATATAGAGACTGCGTGCGGTTGTTGTGTTGCAGTCCGTGTGATAGCGGCCTTATTCTTTGGATAAAAATTATCTGACTATTGAAAAATCAGCTCTTAGACTAATAATCTTAATCGACTAAATTCTGCCCGCCACTTCGTCCAGTTAGCTTTTTTTACGCGCGCTAATGGCCCAATTTCATCAGTCGATAGGGCCCGCATGCGGGGTGCGAGAGATTTCTGGAACGCATGCCACAGGGCCCGCATTTGGGGAACCGTTTTCATTAGTCGATAGGGCCCGCATGTCGATATCACGGTCAAGCATGCGGAGAATCCCCGCATGCGGTGTAACGAACACGTATCGACTTGTAACTTTCATTGGTTTTTCTCGCATGCGGGGACTTCCCGTATGCTGTATACCGAACGAGTTAACGACTAATGAAATTGCGCCATAAGGTACGTCCTTGGTTACTGCTCCACTACCGTAGGAAACCTTGCACTAGTGTCTTGCGTCTGCGCAGCGCCTTAAATGAAGACTGCTTGAGTATTACATCTGTGTGCGTTGACCATTTTATGTCTGGAAAAATCAGTGCGATTTTTATTAAATCGTTTCTTAATTAGTAAAATTATCTTATACTAAAATTTTACTTCCTTTGTACATAATTATGTATATTATACGAATTTTATACAAAATAAAGTTTTTTTAATCCTACTACTACTACTACTATAAATGTGAAAGTTTGTGAGAATGTTTGGTTGTTTGTTACTCATAACATCACACCAGTAATCACACACACACACACAAACACACCCCCCCCCCCCCCCCACACACATACACACACCCCCGATGGAAAAACCCGATAACACTTTTCCCGACCTGGGAATCGAACCCAAGGCCCTTTCACGACTAAACCAATGAACCGGTTTTGATGAAATTTGGGACGAGGTAAGTTTGAATCACAAGAAAGGATATAGCCTACTTTTTATTCTGCGATTTTGCCTCCGTCTGTGATAACCGAAAATCTATTAATTAAATGAACATTATGTTAGTATTATCATCGTAATAAAATTAATGAGTTGTTAGGCGGCGCGACGGTATTGATAAAACTATCACACAAAGCGAATGGGGTAATCATTATTCATTAGCACCAATATGTTGCTTGTAGACTGCCTATTTTAATATTCAGCGGAAGAGGATATTATTATTCATGACCCATATGGCTCAGACTGATAGCGTAACCATTTGGTATATTTTTCCTATAATAAAAAGCCTCAGGGAAAACTTCTACTCGTAATTTCAAATAATTTGCGTTTCGGTTGACAAAATGTACAAAAAATACCGTAAATATAATGGCTGTGGCCAATACACCAGCCATTCTGCTTCTGTTGCAAAATAAGACGAAATTAAGTGAAAGTTGGTCTCGCTGTTGTGTCATCACAGAAATAGCATCGCACTCTTTAACATGGCAAGCGCCATCGGTGAGCGAAACACGCACGCCGCGCCCCAAACACACGAATAACACCTGCTCGCTCGCTCCCATTGGTCGAAAAGAGATGCCAACTAGTGGCTCATTTGTTGACAACTTCACACTGCACTATGTGCGTCATGTTGGCTGCATTATAATAACAATGGGCGGGGTTTATGGTTGTGGCAGCGCTGTATCGCTTTACGATAAAAGTAGTCTAGCAAGTATGGCTTCAGTTTCGCTGAATGCAGCGCCACAAGTTATTCGAGGCACGAGTTGTGTAAACTTTTTTTAATGAGGCTTACGTATCGGTCGTCCGGACTGGGCGCATAGCGTTACATTATCTTGGATTTTTTCTTGAAACTGTCGGGTTTTTATCGTTCCTGAGTTCTATTTCTTTAAGGAAAAACTGTTTTGTGTTAATTGTGCGCGTTTTGCGATACTGTGGTATGCGCCAGTGCGTGACGACCGAGGCGAGATCACCGAGCCTGATTCACATTAATTATGTGAACGGTGACGAACCATTTTAAGTGCGCGATAACACGCCCGTTGTTCTCGGACATCCAGGACATTTTATTATTAACTCGTGAACAACTCTAGTGCGATACATGTGTGCCGCTAATATAAAATCAATACTGAGTGAACTGTTAATCCATACCGTGTTGTGAACTGTATTCTCTATCAGCAATACATTGTTTATAGTGAAATATTAATATCAAGCCGAATCATTAACTTTTGATAGATAATATTTGAACAAAAAAATATTTATTAACAAAATGCTAAACTTGGCGGTCGTTTTTGAATTTAGTGCGTGGTGCGTCCACTAGAGTGCGCTGTTCACATAAAGACTTCGTACGCTTGCGTGAACTCAGTCCGCGCGAGCTTCGCGTCGTTGCAGTAGGTTTCAAAACAAGACTGTAGGGCTCCGTGGGAGTCCTAAAAATAATAAATTTAAATAATCTCTGTGCTTTACAAAAGTGTCGCAGTGCAGTGTCTGTGTTGTGTTGTTTTGTGATAGTGACGCGGAGCGGAGCGCGCGGCTCCGCCGTGTCGGCGCGGATCGATAGAACGAGGAGCTATGGCGCAGAAAATATGAGCCAGGGGGGCTCTCGTAGGCCCTACTCGCGCGGGGGCCCGCGCTGGCACCCGCGCTACAAGGACTACTGGGATTACGAACAAAACTATAGGTACATATATACCCGACCTTATTGCTTATAGTGCGTTTATCGATAAAGTGTCACGTTGAACGTTTTATCCTATCAGACGTGCTTCAGAGTTTATACGTGCCGTTTGAGTACACTTGCAGCTGTGTGCATGCTGTGTCCATGCCCATCGGCACTCTTGATGCTTCCCTCAAGATATTTGTACACAGTACTTGTGAAACTTCACTTAGTTTACGTAATTTCGTGACGTAAACTTAGAAGCCTTGTTATTTCCTTCATAAACGACAATAAGTCTGTTTAAAAACTGTTTTCACTGTATTTTCATGTTACTTGGGTAACGAGAAACTGCATCGCGTCATAAAAGTTTTAAAATTTTGTTGGAAGTTGTTCAAAATCGATAGGGACGCACGTCATTGTGTTTCTTTCCTAATTATTCACAATTTGTTTCCTGTATTCTGATAACTAGGTAGTTTATTTTACATAATGTTCTGGTACAATTTCTCTAGTAATTAAATAATAATTTAGACTCTTAAAATATGTAATTTTGAAGCATTTCATAATAGCAATTCAAAAATCATGTCTTTAAAGATGCATGGTTTAATGCCAGATTCGAAAATCTTTTTTTGTGCGACATGTGTCTGCTCTTGACTAGTCTAGGTCAGAGGTGACAGAGACAAAGTCTACGATGGAGTGAGCTCAGTGAGCTTACACAGAAGAAGCCTGTTGTCTGAAGCCTGTGTCCAGACAAATTTTAGAAAACAAAGTTAGAGTGAACACTCTAACTTTGTTTTCTAAAATTTGTCTGGAACATCTAGTAACTAATTCAGAATTGCTTTGAAACAAAAAATTACTCATTATCATCATCATCTGTCTAGCCTTTTCCCAACTATGTTGGGGTCGGCTTTCAGTCTAAGCGGATGCAGCTGAGTACCAGTATTTTACATGGAGCGACTGCCTATCTGACCTCCACAACCCAGTAACTGGGTAATACAATACCCCTAGGTAAGACTGGTTGTCAGACTTTCAAGCATCGAAAAGGCTAGGCAGATGATGATGATGAAATATAGCCCTCTGACAGACGACAGATAGGTGAGGCTTAGTAACACCTTTCGAGAACAGGGCACCTACCGCCATCTCTTAAAACAATAGTATTTGAATGTTACTTTATAATTTCTTTTGTCGCATTTTCAACTCTCGGCACTGAGCCGAGCGTAGAAAATTCAACAGTGCGGAAGGAAAAGTAATATTAAAATAATATTGTTTTAAGGGATGTTGGTAGGCCCCCTTTTTTTTTTTTTTTTTTTTAGGTGGTAAAAATTATCAAATGACTCCTTCCGGCCTGGGTGGGGCGGAAGGGACTGTCAGACTTTTACTGACTAAAAAACCACCCTGTTCCTTCTGTTGCCTTTTACATTCCGGGGCCACGGTATCCTGTTAAGACGTCCCGCAACCCCGGCAGGTTGGTAGGCCCCCTGAACCCTTAAAAGTAAAAACAAAAAACAAAATAACAATGGATGGAAATGTAGCAGAATGTTAAATTGTCTGAATATCAAATTGCTTGTTCAACTGTACATAGTTTCGTCACAGTACATACAAGTTTATTTCTAAGATGGCGTGGTAATTATTTACACCTCCGTTTTATCATGTTGGCAGCATGACTTCTTTATACACAGTTGGTAAACTGTTTGAACAGACAAAGGTCATTGCTGTAACTGCATATAATTTGCCATTCAACATAGGGTTTAAATACCTGTGTTTTAAGGTAAATTTTATAATGGCAGGGGAAAAAGATGATGGCTTGCTGGTGGCAGCTAATGCTATGGTTTATTTATTTGTTTAAATTGTTTGCTAAAGACACAAAGGCGGACTTAATGCATTAGACATTCTCTACCAGTCAACCAAAGGTGGTGAACAGATAATGTTGTGATAGGTGTAAATTGCCTTAAGAGCATAAAATAATAAAATTACTGGGTTTCTGTCAAAGTAAAAGCATTTATTTCAATTAGACTATTTACAGCAGCCTTTCCCAAAGTAGGCGATAACGCACCCTTGTGGGCGCTGCAGGCCTTAAGGGGGGCGGTAAGAGACCCAGAAAAAAAAATCGGGTAGTTGTGTAGAGGCTTGAGGAGCGATTTGTAATTTCATCTACTAGGTGGTTTTTAAGTAACCACATTTTTTAGTGCTAGGAAATAATTTATTCTCAAAGTGTAGACAGTAGACAAAATAAGTTAGAAAGAAAAGACAGAAAATCTTTTTATTCACGTGAAAGTGATGCACAATACACTTTTTTTTTTGTTTTTTTTTTGTAATGTCTGATTTACAGGCACTTTTGAATTGTTAAGGAGTTGGTCGGTTAGTTAGAAAGTTCTGAAAAAGTTACATTGGTAATATCTTTCTAACCTCTTGTATGATATGATAGGCCTTAACCTCTAAGAGAACACTTAAACAATATGATTACTTAACAGATTTGATGAATCATCAAAGATTAATGATTACTTGCAATCAACCATCAGCCCACGTGTGTCATGGGGTATTGCAAGTGATGATATATTGATGACTTGTATTGCACAAACTTAGACAATGCCATTGGTAGGTAGTTTCTTGCGCAAGAGTTTGTTGTGGCAAATATTGATACCATACTTATAGGGCAGAGGTTCCTTGACACACTACACAAACTTAATTTATTATTTTGTAATAAATCTATACAGACCTACTAATATTAAGAGGTAACATTTGTTTGTAAATTTGTATGTAGGGGGTAATCTCCGGAAGTAATGAACCGATTTTGAAAATTGTTTCACAAATTGGAAGCTACGTTATCACTGAGTGCTGTAGGCTATATTTTATTGTCAAAAAATTAGGGATCCGTAAGAAAAATCACGCGAACGAAGTCGCGGGGAGAGTGCTAGTATTATATATAAGAAGATAGCATTATTTCCTTTGTAAAAAAAAGGTTGAAACATCGACCTTCAATATATACGTAACCAAAAGGTACCCAGATGTGGTCCAGAACAAAAAAAAAGTGATCGTAATGATGGGAAGCGGCTTAAGGTTGGACCTCATCTGGCAGCACGGAATCGCCTTTTTCCGTCGCCCTTTCTCTTTCTGTCGCTTAGAACTGCCATTTGCTAGGCGGAGACAGAAAGCATAATGCGATCGCCTCGAGGATTCCGCCGCGTGCTATCGCATTATGCTTTCTGTCTCCGCCTAGCAAATGGCAGTTCTAAGCGACAGAAAGAGAAAGGGCGACGGAAAAAGGCGATTCCGTGCTGCCAGATGAGGTCCAAGCCTTAGGCGCTTTGCACATGGAGCAACTTAAGTTGAGGCAACTATCAACACTTTAAAAGTTTCCTGTAAAAAGTTGATAGTTGCTATAACGTTTACGGTTGCCGCAACTTTATGGCAATCTGTGAGCAACTTTCATAGCCGAGTTGCCGTATGCCGTTGCCGTAGCGATACTGGCATTGCCGGGCACAGGGAGAGGGAGGGAGGATGTAAAATCGCCCGACGCGTTGCGATTGACGGTTGAGGAAACCGGCAACTTGAAAAACCGGTGTAATATTTAACAGTTGCTAGTTGCGGCAATTAGGAACTAACTTAGTCATCGATTACAGCAACTGAAAAACTGTTGACGATCACCGGAACTCGAAACTTGAGTTGCTATGTGTGCGCAGTCCAATTGAAATATATGTAAACAGCTAGTTGCCAGGTGCTGCAATAGTTGCTCTGTGTGCAAAGCGCCTCAAAGTTACACTTTGAAAGCCGTGCGCAACAGCTGGCAACTCTACCTCATAGAGGTTGTCACCCTCTGTAGATTATCACCCTCTGTAGGCTGTCACCCTCTGTGGGTCGTCACCCCCTGTTGCTATTCCGCTCGACCTCTAGACGCGCTTAAATGAGACGTACTAGATATTTATACTCTGCAGTTTCATCCGCGTTTAGTTAGGTCTTTGATTACTGCTCCGCTCTCGAAAGTCGTAGCGTGATGTTATGTAGTCTATAACGTTCCTTGATAAACGGCCTATATAACGCAGAAAGATATGTCTAAAACGGAGCAGTAGTTCTTGAGATTAGCTCGTTGAAAAAAACAAAAAAACTCTTTTCAGCTTCATAATATACTAGCACTCTCCCCGCGACTTCGTTCGCGTGATTTTTCTTAAGGATCCCTAATTTTTTGATAATAAAATATAGCCTATAGCACTCAGTGATAACGTAGCTTCCAATTTGTGAAACAATTTTCAAAATCGGTTCAGTAGATCCAGAGATTACCCCCTACATACAAACTTACAAACAAACGTTACCTCTTTATAATATTAGTATAGATTATCGCAACTTCGTAGACTTGGCTACGATCCTTATACACTATATGTAACAAAAACCCTGTCACATCAGTGTTGCCGTTGATCAGTTTTTATGTTTTATTTTTATTAATTACTTCTTCTTTCTTCTTTTTTTTTTCACTGGGGAAAAATAATAATCTCAAATCCATTAAATGGTTACGTATATCGTGGGTTAAGAACTAGACAAGCGTAAGGGCAAAAAATCAAAAAAAAATTTTTTTCACCTTTCGCTTTTTTAATTCCCATATTTTTACGTGCCAAAAAACTGGAGCGATGTAGTGTGTAGATTGCTTAGTACAAAAATAACGTTTCAAAAAAAATAACATTTGTTTACAGCCAAAATGAAGTATTTCTACTTACAATAATCTTGACATTATTTTTTCAAAAAAGTTACGAGCACAACGATCGAAACTCGATTTACAGAGCGAATAGTCCGAGCGAATAGCCTTCAATGTAATCGCTCAAATAACGTATTTTGTCATACATTTTTAACGCAGAAAGTTTGATTATGTAGCCTAAGTTTGTTTCGTGCCAAATAAGCGTATTGTACCGTTTTTTTAAGAGCATTTGTATTTTTAAGGCCATTTTAACGGAAGTTCCGTTGCATTCCATAATAATGTAACAGCCAAAATAACGTATGTCAACCATTGTTTGAAAAATGAATTTTATTAAATTAAAAACGTTTTATGATTGACCAAAAAGTTACACTATTCTGTAGCCGATAAATGAAGCTTTATTATTAGTAAAAATCAGATATCTAACTACTATAGATTTTGCTATAAAAGAGCTATAAGATAACGGTAGGTAAATTTGAGTTGTTTTTCGGCTCTCCTGTAAAGTTGTCATTTTGCCCTTACGCTTCTCTAGTTCTTAACCCACGATATGTGCACGCAATACGATGCCGAATAATACCCTTAAGGATCGGACAGGGTTTTTGTTACATGTTGTATTACTCCTTTCGCCTCATCTACGTTCATACATCTCGTCATACAAGCGTCATGCAAGCACGCTGGCTTTATTATATTATTATAGGTATAATAATATAATATATATTATGTGTATACGAGTGGTACAAACAAAGATCGCGGCGGAGGTGACCCTGGATCGGTAGTGCGGAAGCGGCCAGCGACCACCAGTAGATGTTCAATAGGTACCACGAAATATGATAAAGATGTAGATTTTAAGTAAAAACGTAGATAAGAACATTACGTAGAGTGAGGAATGAGGTTATACGAGACCGTTGCGGAAAAGAGGATGTAGTGACAAAGATAGAAAAGGGTATGCTTAGATGGTTCGGTCATGTTGAGAGGATGAGTGGAAGACGATTAACAAAAGGTATTTATATGACAGAGGTAAGTGGCAACGCAGGCAGGGGTCGCCCTAGGAAGACCTACACTGACCTTATTGGTGAGGTTCTTCAGAAAGGTCAGGTGCGGAGTACTCGTAACCGGCGTGCTTGTATGGCGAAATGTATGAACGTGGAGTGTAGTAGTGGTGTCAATCTATTGCTACTCCACACTTATAACCGCTACTGTACATAAAGCCGTTGTTCCTACGACTGATCGAGCTACGTTCCGGTCGTATCGGTTTAATTTATTTCACAAAGCAACCTTACTGTGTTCTGGTGTAGTTCCAGGCACATGAGACGGTTCTTGTTTGTCTCTGAGTAACCACTTAACATCTGAACAATCTTAACAACTGCTATGGCTTACATCTTTATTTTTATAATTTTCTACTACTGTTTCATAATTAATCTTCATTGTTTTCACATGTAGAATCAACAAGAATAATGTAACCAGGATTTTGTAAAAATCTAATTTAAAAGAGTGCCGTGGAGTTTCTTGCTCGTTCTTCTCCATAGAGACCTACGTTTTGGAACGAGCAACTAGCTTCAATTTTCTGACCAACTGACTGACTCCTTGGCAATTCAAAAGTGCCTGATAAACGCCTTGACTTTGGTATAAGACAGTACAGCTTTTTATCTGGGTAACGCATCTGCAAGTCCTCTGGTATTGCAGATACAGCTGTAACTGTTTACCATCAGGTGGGTCGGAGCCTTGTTTGCCATACTTCATAAGTTAACCGACATTTCCGCCCAACACTCACAGTAATATCGTATTCCAGTATTCGCTAGACAAACATCTGGTGATATCAAATGTTAGGGCTCGTTCATGGAGACGCGGAGCGAACGCGTCATACATTTTCCTAAAATATTTTTTTTCAATCCCGCAATCGTGCGGAACCCCGCGTGCCCAATCCCTCATTTTGAATCCCGTAAAAAAGGTGCGGGATCCCGCAGATGCTGGATTGGATTCCCTATTGCGGACTAACATAAAGAGTGATTTTTCATACAAAAAAGTTGTTTCCCAGTTGTTATCACTACATATTACCCAACTAACATTTAGGCGCTAAGACAAGAGTTATAGTAAATCTATTAAAGCGCTAACCAGATCCTAAAGTTATACATAAGTGTTACGCATTCGGAGTTAGAGCGCGCTATATCTCTACTATACCCCCGAATTGGGCACACTTTTTTTATCACCTTAGGTTATTTAATGGCGGTATATCAGAGTTACAGAATGGGTTAAGAGGTATAATAAAGCCATAAGAGAGCTATAATAGCGATAACTGAAACTACAAGGAATAAAAACGTGATAAATAGGCGAAAATTCACTCCCTTAGTGGTAGAATAGAATAAAATATCGTTTATTAACCCTTTGGGTGCTAAAAGGGCTGCAAATAGGTGAATACTAACTCCCTAAGCGGTATGGTAGAACTAAAATGTCGTTCACTATATTTTTAAGTGATAAGAGAGTGGCAAATAGGTGATTATTACCGCTTTGAACTCTAATATAGACGCACAAAAGCTATAAAAACAATCTCAGGTGCTAACATTTTTAACTCCTAAGGATATTTTTTTATTTCGTCAACATAATTTAACCTCTCGTTTTTATGTGCGAACAGTGCGTATGTTAATATATTGGCGGATCCAAAACGCCGCCATTCGTTTGTGAAAATGAAATTTAAAGTATAATCTTTTAGTTTCAACCTAGTAGACACAGAAGTTGATTTTTTACTGCGAAGGAAAGTACACTGTGAATAAGTATATGTATTATTAACAAAATATTCAAGCGCCCGATGTCTGTTGTATATTTACTGAAAAAAAATATTTTATTAGATATGGAGTAACATAAAACTTTTGTAATAATCTAATAAAACGTTGTCTATTCTAATTTAAGGTATCGTGCTAGTAGTGTTAGAACACAATGAAGCAAAATACTTCAATTAAACCGTGTTTTCTTATGTTTTTCTAACCTAAGTCAAATCAATTCGTAACCTAAACATGGTGGGCAAATGAATGATCGCCATTTTATTACTATCAACAACAAGTAAACGAATAAGGGGTACAGAAGTGGTATTAAGCTCTATTACTCTACCTAAAGTTATACAGAAGTCACAATAACCACTAGAAGTTCTATGATAGCGAAGAATGTTTCTACTGTTCGACTTTAAGAAACTTAAGAGAGTTTTGTACCTCTTTAGGCATTTGGTGGTACAAAAGAATTTATGACCACCATTGTGGAACTGGTAGTGGTAATTATTGCTTTTGTGCAACTTTTGGTTCTTGGCGAGAGTTTATTATCGCTTGCATAGCACTTTGGGGGGTTGTAGTCAATGCTCACTTCTTATTTAGATCTTATAGTTGTAAGATTCACTTAAAGCTATAACACAAGATGCTTTGCCCATATTGTAGAGTTAAAAAATGCTGCTGTATGTCTTTAACCTTTAAACTCACCCTGTTATCGCCCTTGTAACTCTGTGGTATAGCTCTACGTGAAATATTTTGCTTGTTTACGCTCTTTTGTTGCCAAAAGTTGTAAGTGCTGCTGCTGTAGCGCCTTTATATCTCGGTCAGTTCTAAAACAAGCTCCAATTGACGCCTAAATGTTTATTGGGTATAAAACAAAGTCGCTTTCCCTGTCTGTCTGTCTGTCTGTCTGTCTGTCCCTATATATGCTTATATCTTTAAAACTACGCAACGGATTTTGATGCGGTTTTTTTAATAGATAGAGTGATTCAAAAGGAAGGTTTATATGTATAATAATACATGCACCCGTGCGAAGCCGGGGCGGGTCGCTAGTTGGCTATGTAATGTTTCTTTTTACATTCCTTTTTTTTATCTGAAGAGATTTTTTGGTTTATTTAAACGCACTATTATCTCGGAAACTACTAGTCGGATAAGAAAAAGTATTTTTGAAATGATAGTTCGATACTTACCTGAGGAATAGTCTAAGCTAGAGCAGCCATCCGTCCGGGTTTCCCCGGATTTGTCCTAGTTTAGAGGGCGTCCGGTGGACGTCCGGAAGGGGTTGTCAAAAAGAGTCCGGGTAAAACTCGGACACTTTTAATGTCAGGGGAATCCAGATTAATTAAATTTTTATTGTAAAAAAACTTTTTTCAGGGATGTCCGGAAAAAAAACTCAATTTCACCCAAATGTCCGGGGTTTTTGAAGTTTTTGTCCTGCGTCGGCAATTTAGATGACGGCAGCCCTAGTCTAAGCTATATAACATCACGCTACGATTCACAGGAACGGAGCAGTAATCAAAGTAATCAAATAAAATATATATATATATTTATGTTTGAGTTAAACGCGTCTCTCTAAACGAGCCCTTACGAGTTGAAATACCTAGACAAGTTTGTTATCACAGTGATAAGAGTTTACTATGTCGCATAGCACATAGAAAAGCCCCACCCTGACCTGAGTCAGGCGCTGCCTTTGATGCTCATAGAATACCACGCCCTCGGTACATTTTGGGCCCCAATTTTCAAGTCATCCAAGTGACGAATTATAGCTTATGTAATACTAGCTTTTGCCCGCGACACAGACGAAGTCGCGGGATAAAAATTAGTCTACCTATGTCCTTCCTTAGGTTTCAAACTTACCCCGTACCAAATTTCATCTAAATCGGTTTAGTGATTTAGTCGTGAAAGCGTTACAGAAAGACAGAGTTACTGTCGCATTTATAACATTAGTATTTAGTATACTTATATTAGGTACCTATAATTATGGAGAGTTTGTTACTTTGAACTCTACTTATCCAATTTGAAAAAATCTTCTGCGTTATAAAGCCTGTTTATAGAGGAAGTTGTACGCTCACACATCACGCTACGACCCACAAGAACACAGCAGTAACCAAATATATAACTTACGCTAGTAATCTATATATTTAGGGCTATTTGAAACCAGTCTCTGACGAAGAAGTCTACCTCTTCTCGCTATCTCCGCTTGGGCTTGCCGCAATGTCGCTTGCCGTGCAAAGGGACCTATTGGGTCTTTCCATTAGCTGAATCCTCGTTTGGCATAAGCAGATGTATCCAAACCGATTCCATTTTGACGTGACAGCTTTCCGAATGATGTCACGCATTTATTTCAATCAAACTGGGTATTTATGAATATGAATGTGGATGGATGGAGAGCAAGAGGAAGGCCAAAGAAAACATGGATGGATTGTGTGAAGAATGATATAAAAGAAAAGGGAGTCAGTGATAGCATGCCGGCTGACAGGACGGAGTGGAAGAAGAAAACGTGTTGCGCCGACCATAAGTAACATAGGGACAAGGGCAGGAAGATGATGAAACCATTTACACGCACTTTTGAATTGTCAAGGAGTCGGTCAGATAGTCAGAAAGTTGAAGCTAGTTGCTCGTTCCAAAACGGAGGTAGGTCTGTACGGAGAAGAACGAGCAAGAAACTCCACGGACACTCTTTTTTAAATAAAATTTTCTCAATGTAGACATGGCTAGGCAGTGAGAGCAATCTGTCTACAAAATAGCACACAAAGGGTTCACATGTGTGCGTAAGGAACGAGGGTGTACGAGTGCGTGTGCGCAGGTAGCGACCGACCTTCGGGTTCAACGTACCGCCGCCCTAAAATACACACGGATGTCGCGACGACCGGCGGGGGAGGGGCAAGAGGGGGGTATACAGTGCACAAAAAGTATACAGGTGGCTAGTACATGTGTCGGCCATTTTTTGTGACGCTTTGCTTGTAATCTGGTGTCAGGGTGTTTCTAAGGATTTCTTTGTGAACAGCTACCATGTTTGAGGAGTTGTCATTGATTTATTGATAATGTACTTTGGGTGTATAGACTTAGAGTTGAAAATTGCGTAATTACTGCCCCGATTCGGTTGAATGGATCTGGGTGATAGAGTTAGTTTTTAGTCTGGAATAGCACAGAGACTACTTTTGATTCCGGAAAAGTATGCGGTTCCCGTAGGAGATAATATATCAACTTTGATGCAAACGAAGTCGCGGGCAGAAGCTACTATTTTTTATAATGACAAGATACAAAGGTGAAGTCTCGCGGGCGGCGTGATTGCGGCTAACGATTCGATTTTTGAAGGCGGTGTCAGCCAGGCAGTTGCCGTTATGAGTGATAACTATTAAGGATATTCTTGTCTCCATAAAAACAAAATGGCCGCCAAGTTTACCAGTTAAAGCAAGTCCCTTCAAGTATCAAGACATCTCGTGATAATAAACTATATCTCAGCATAAAAGGACAACCTTCCTCTCATTGTATGTATATTACAATAAAACATACACTTCTACCTTATTACAAAGTCTTAAGATTGAAATTCGTTCAGCAAGAAAACGTGCGACAAAAAACGCAAGTCGTGAACAAAAAGTTATGCCTCGCTCACACTGTCTACCTGCCTACGCTTGAGGTGGAATTTGTATGAAAACTTTGAGAATAAAAGATTGATTTCACAATGCCCTATAAGGCAGTGTCCCACTGCCGGCGAGTAAGCGATTAACAATCGGCTAGTTTATCGCTCAAGAAAACGTACAAAGAATACATACATTTCGTGTAACTGCCTCGTTGGTCATATTGAGTATTTCCATCAGGACTTTCTCAGTAGCAGCCTCGGAGTCTGGATTTGTGCTCAGTTGATGGCAATAGGCTCGCCCTCTATTACATGGGACTTAAACTTAAGTGGCGAAATGTGGGTGTACTAACGTGTACACCTCTGCCCAACCCTTCAGGGATTACAGGCGTGATACTATGTGTGTGTGTAAAGAAAAGAGATGCCTTAGTTTATCGCTGACTATTTACTGACTTTTAACAAAGAAGTCATACCATACATCAGCCTTTCCCAAAGTGGGCGATAACGCCCCCTTGTGGGCGCTGCAGGCCTAAAGAGGGCGGTAAGAGACCCAGAAAAAAAATCGGGGCGTTGTGTAGAGGCTTGGGGAGCGATTTGTAATTTCATCTACTAGGTGGTTTTTAAGTAGGTGAAAAAATGGGGGCGCTAGAAATTAATTTATTCTCAAAGTGGGCAGTAGACAAAATGAGCTAGGAAATCCCTGCCATAGGTACATGATTTTTCGCGTTACTGTAACCGTTTACGCAGCGCTAATATTACTATTTATTTATTTATTTATTTATTTATTTAAACTTTATGCAACAAAAGCGTACAAAGGCTGACTTAATGCCTAAGGTATTCTCTACCAGTCAACCAAAGGTGATAAAGAGATAACAAAGCAGGTGCAAAAAATTGTACATGTTTTTATTTGAACTTGTAGTGCCTGATATTAGCGCATTCAAGCAAACAACTCAATTCTTCAGCTTATAGCTTCTAGTGACGGGGACTTTACTCGCTTCTCGCTCATCGCTGGCGGTGGGACAAGTGCCTAAAATTTTAAGGTTTTCTACCTGGCTTTTACAAAATATACAGTTTTTGTACCTACTTACTTCAAAAACTTTAGCTCTGCATACAAATGTAAATTCTTTTGTTTTTTTTGCTTTTTCTTTTTATTTACTACAACAAAGAGTTTTTGAGTAAAAGTTTTGGTTTTGCAAGAAGTTCGTTTGGGTTTCGTCGCATTGGATTTGTTGTGAAATTAAAAGAAAATGTTTCTGCGATGTGTCGTCATCAAGGGCGAATCCAGCCTTCAAGTCAGGGTCTCAAAGAGCTGTCAGCACAGGGACCCGCCCCAACAGGGCCAAACGCCTGCCGGGGTTGCGGGACATCTTAACAGGATACCGTGGCCCCTGAACGTAAAGGGCAACTGAAGGAACAGGGTGGTTTTTTAGTCAGTAAAAGTCTGACAGTCCCTTCCGCCCCACCCAGGACGGAAGGACACATTTGATGATTTTTACCAACTCAAAAAAAAAAAAAGGAACGTCATAATTATAATAATGTCTAGTCAGGACAGGCTCCGTTTCGATTACAACAATAATTCTAAATAAAAGGACCAAGAGGGTGTCATGACCCCCATGCCCTGATCCGCCCTTGGTCGTCATTGTAATTGCAATTATTTAGAGCAAGATTCACGTGGCGCGCGGGCGGTGAAACAAAAACATGTCGTTTTATTTAGACTCCGCCCTTATTCGAAACTATCCAAGTTGTGAAACGGATGTTACGGCTACGGATATATTTTTATTTCGGGTATCCGATAGTTTCGGTTACGGTTACGGAGCTCCATTACATCCCTGATTTCCACGGCTTTTCTGTGTATCACCAGCATATACTTCGAAGAGTAAACGCAACGTAGCAGTTTACATTTCTCCGACTCACTTATCTGTGCGAGGTCAACATCGCACTGCGATTGTTAAACTCGAGCGTTTGTGTTGCATATCTGTGCACTGTTATCGTCTTACAATACTATGATACTATGTTTGTTTTATAAACGGACTAGCTGTTGAACGCGGCTTCGTCTGCGTTTATGTTGGTTCATCATCATCATTGCCAGGGTTGCCGAAAGAGTCATTAGATGATTTCCATTCTTTAAAAAAAATCAACATAACATCACGCTTGTAATCCTCAAAGAGTAAGGCAGAGGTGTACACATTAGCACACCCACATTTCGCCAGTTATGTTTAAGTTCCATGTTATAGGGGGCGAGCCTATTGCCATCAACCGGGCACAAACCCAGACTCCGAGGCTGCTACTGAGAAATTCATGATGGAAAAACCCAATAATACTTTGCCTGACCTGGGAATCGAACCCAAGACCTCAGCAGTCGCGCTTTGCGACGAAAACCAGCGAGGCAGTCACAAAAAAAAAAATATCATCATCATATCATCCTATAGCCGTCCATTGCTGAACGTAATGTCAATTATTGGCGATTTAATCTTGTTTCTCCATACAAACTTTGGATCTTCGTTTCTTCCCCTTAGGGGGTGAATTATCCTTAGGCGGCGGCGACCTCTCGCGTCCGGCCCTGGTTCAGGCCATGCTCCGGAGCGAGAGGGAATGGCTAGCGAAGGAGGAGGCGGGCCGCGTGAGGGAGAGAACACCCTCCACCTCACGCCCCAGCCGCCGCGGGAGACGCCCAGGGCGTCGGACGTCGAGAGACGACATCCGGCCACCGTAGGCGCGGGCTTGCGGACGGCGGAACGGAATGGGTAGCTCGCCGTCCGATCAAGCTCCAGGCCCGGGTCGACGGCGTGTTCTGTTCGCGCGCGCCTCAAAGAGCTGTCAGCACAGGGATGGGGCCCCAACGGGCCCAAACGCCTGCCGGGTGCCGGGGTTGCGGGACGTCTTAACAGGATACCGTGGCCCCGGAACGCAAAGTAGCAGTAGTAGTAGTAGTCAGTAAAAGTCTGACAGTCCCTTCTGCCCCACCCAGGGCGGAAGGAGTCATGTGATTATTTTTACCACCTAAAAAAAAAGGGGGTGAATTTTGGAAAATCCTTACTTAACCCTTCGGGGATTACTTACATCTGTCTGTAGGTATAAGTGTTGTATTAACACAGTACCAACGTAGGTATACCACAAAATTCGCACACGGCGTCGGAAAGTCATAAGTTCAACCAAAGTGTCATAACATCACGCCTGTAATCCCCGAAGGATTAGGCAGAGGTGTACCAATAGCACCCTATTACATGGAACTTAAACATAACTGTCGAAACGTAGGTGTACCAAAGTGTTAATATATTGCTTTGTAAGATTGCTACTCCACTTACGACCGCTACTGTACTCTAAAGAGAATCACTCTGTAGTCGTGCTAAGCGATAAATTTGGTAGTTTTCGAGGTTATTGAGACCCGGCAGTGGCAAGAACCTGCATAATTGATCCGTGACCTCAAGGCGAACACGCTGCTCCGAGCTACACAACTCAATGTTTTTAAACACTGTAATTTAAATCGAGATTTCTACAAATCCGACGATTTTGGACCCAAAAAACATCGAGAATAGAGTTTAAAATTGTGTGCTTAATTTTGCGATTGAGATTTTATACGAAATCGACGATTTTGAGACTAAAAAATATCGAGGATAGAGCTTAAAATTGTGTGCTTTAATTCGCGTGGCATTTATTTTCTTGTAGTTTACGCAATTTGTGACTCTATTTCTTGATATGTTTTTAGTTCATTATCAATTAATTATTGTACTGCGGCAGCTGATTGGGGCTAAAGAGATGGTTCTCATTTACCTTGATTTAAAACGTTTACTAGAATAAGCTCAAGATATTTTCTGTTTAATCGTGGTAATCTTTGGAACTGCCAGTCGGATTGGAAAAAAAATAATGGTAAAAAAACTTTATAAAACAAGCTTTTTTAGTGTGGTGTTCTAACTTTATCTATTTCTACTCTTCAAGCCCTTTCATTTGATACCCATATCAAGGGGATTAAGATAAAATATGTAATCCGCCATCTTGGAACGGCAGCCATATTTAAATTATTACAATATTGAGTATTGGACATTGTATTGTCACCAGAACTAAAGGTGTATGCAAAATGTCAGCTCAATAGGATACCAACAAATGGTAGAAAAATGGTTTGCAAATTTTGAAAGGACAACTTACATACGGACAGTGCAAGCTAAATAAAAGCTTGTAAAAATACTGGGCTCCCGACTTATCGTAGCGAGGAACCGTGGAGTTTTAGTCCGACATAACCCTCCGTTATCCCCAGAAATCGGGAATTTCTTAGTAGCAGCTTCGGAGTCTGTGTTTGTGCCCGGTTGATGGAAATAGGCGGGAGCCTATTTCCATCAAGGGGTCATCCATAAATTACGTCACACGAATTTCATGATTTTTTGCCCCTCCCCCCGTCCTTGTCACAGCTTGTCACATTTGTGAGACTCCCCCCCTCCCTAGTGTGACGTCACATATTTTGCAAATTTACATTTATTTCCATTCAATTTTCAATAAAATTAACATCAAATCAAACAATTAACAAAACAAAAATCGAAAAACTATATTAATAAAAAAAAAATTGATTGAATTAATCGATTTAAACTTCATTTTTGGCGCATTGTTTTTGAGGACAATTAGATTATAATAGATTTTGAAATGTGACGTCACGAAATTTAGGACCCCTCCCCCCCCTTGTCACACATTGTCACACTTCGTTGACCCCCTCCCTCCCCCTTAACGTGTGACGTAATTTATGGATGGCCCCCAACCGGGCACAATAGGTAATAGGGATATTACATAGGACTTAAACATAACTAGCGAAATGTGGGTGTACTAGTGGGTACGCCTCTGCCCAACTCTTTGGGGATTACAAGCGTGCTGTTATGTTAATAAAATAAAGTAAATAGCGAAGAACTGGTGCCCTGAAACAGGGAGTCGGGGCCGCGGCAGGTCACGAAGGAGATGGCGGGACGTACTGGATGGATTTGTCCAAAACTGGAGGGATGAGACACTGAATCGGGAAGGAGTGGAGGGAGGCCTTTACCCAGGAGTGGGACAGAATAGGCTAACATTTTGTTTTTATCGTGTTACATATTGTACGACTTTGGTCGGTTTTTATTCCTCAATTTCCTCTGTGTCCGCGTAATCGACATTTACAGACAAAGTCGCGGTTAAAAGGCTATTGTGCTGTAAAATATAAAGCATGTGTAATGTGTTCCAGCCTTTCCCAAAGTGGGCGATATCGCCTCCTTGTGGGCGCTGCAGGCCTAAAGGGGGGCGGTAAGAGACTCGAAAAAAATCGGGGCGTTGTGTAGAGGCTTGATTTGTAATTTCATCTACTATACCGTATTCAGGGACCCGTGAGATAAAAGGTAAACAAATCATAAAAGGGTACTTTAAAGGTCACGATTGATGAAGTGAATATATTTTATAAAAATAACTACGGAAGTAATACGCTGACAACATTGTAAATGATATTTTGAGAACGATGTCTGTAGAACATATGTAATCCTTTCAGACTTATTTCTTTTGTTATTTTGTATGCGTCGCTTTCGCGTGAATAAATTGTTTTTCTTTCTTTCTTTCTTTCTTACTTATTTAATCTCGAATATCATAAATGCCTTAAATTATTTTCTTAAGTTCAATATTTTTTTAATTAAATCGTTTACATTAAAAAGCACCCAAAAATGACGATTCCAAAACTTCGAACGCATTATAATACTACTAAATTAAAGACCACAAATACTGCGAACATTTTACATTAAAATGTGACGTTTTGTAATCGGTCGGGTGATATCCGCCATCTTTACTATAGATTATCTTTATTTACATTTGTCTCAAGCCCAGATGAATACAGTATAGCTGGTTTTTAAGTAGGTGAAAAAATGGGGGTCGTTAGAAAATAATTTATTCTCAAAGTGGGCAGTAGACAAAATAAGTTTAAGAACCTCTGGTGTATTCTGTGACGCAGTGCAGGGTACACATTTGTATTGTTTTTATCTCAGTGAGATTATACCACTGGACGTGGTCGTTGCCCTATTAGCATATGACCCATTGAATGTGGAAAAGAAGTGCCATACGGCTGCCAGATGTCCCGATATTTCCGGGATGTCCCGATTTTTTTTTAACTTAGAAAAAATGTTTATTGACAAAAACCATGTGTACACAAAACAATTATAAAGGCTATTTAATATGCAAAACATTTAAAAAAAACGTGACTTATAAATGAACATGTGATGAACTTAGTCCCGCTTTTTGTGTAATCCCCGAAGGGTCAGGCAGAGGTGTACCCATCAGTACAGCCACATTTTGCCAGTTATGTTTAAGTCCCATGGAAAAGGGGGCGAGTCTATTGCCATCAACCGTGCACGAATCCAGACGCCGAGGCATACAAAACCAAAGAAAAAACTAATCTTTAAAAGTAGTTAAACGTACCAAAAAAAAAATCATAGCTTAGTGCTTTTATTATTTCCCGCTTTTCATAGAATCAGTCCCGATTTTTTTACTTGAAGGAACTTAACATCTCGATTTGACCAAAAAAAATCTTCCATCTCTGATAGGTATAATCGTCACCAAACTTCTAGTTCGCTCTGAAGTTGCAATGGCCGCGTGTTTGCGCCGGTACAGCGCCGCCCCCGCTTCCCCGCGTGTTCTGGTGACGCCTGTTTTGTTGTTACTGCGATTCTATTCGAGACAACTTCAGAGTGAACTAGAAGATTGGCGATACCTATACCAAATCTCATAATCTGAATCATTATCTCCAGTTTTTTAAACCTGTGCTACTAACTACTTTCGCTATTTTTTGTAATTTTTTATGACTACTTTCTATTCGTATTTTTTATTCCTTTTTTTTTGTCGAAAGAGTCCATTAATCTACGCTTAAAATAATAAAGCTAAAGAATCGTTTGTTTGTTTAAACGCGCTCATCTCTAGAACTACTAGTCGTATTGGAAAAATATTTTTGTATATGACAGCCAGATTCATGAGGATTACTTTAAGCTATATAACATCACGCTACGACAAACGGGAACGGAGCAGTAACCAAAAACGTAACTTAACGCGGATGAAAAAAAAACAAGCGGTTGAAGTCGCGGGCAGAAGCTATTTAAATCATACGAGGGATAAAAACTGCGCACGCTTCGAAGATCGTTTTTTGCATTGCAGACGCAAGTGCTGGTGCAAAAAGTTTAGTAATCAGCGTTGAGCAGGACGTAGGCAAAGCCCCTCTGTATAATTATTAAAAACTATAGCTTTTTCTCAAGACTTCGTCCGCGTAGATATCGTATTTACCCATAGTATTCGCGGCTTTCTAAGTTTATCTTAAATATCACTGACATCGTTCCGTGCTTCGGAAAGCACGTTAAGCCGTTGGTCCCGGCTGTCATACGTGGATCTTTGACAGTCGTTACAGGTCGTTAGAAGCCGGAAAGTCTGACAGCCAGTCTTACCAAGGGGTATCGTATTACCCGGTTACTGTGTTGTGGAGGTCAGATAGGCAGTCACTCTATGTAAAATAATTGTAATCAGCTGCGGTTAGACTGGAAGCCGACCCCAGCATAGTTGGGCTAGGCAGATGATTCGCGGCATACGCCAAAAAATGACATTACAGGCAAATTTTTGATACCTTGGGTTACATTATTACAATTTTATATAGGATCTCAATTTTCTTTTTTAAATAAAATATGGCCTAAGTAGATGTTACTCGCTGACAATGTGGCTTTCCATAGGTAAAAGAATTTTTGATTTTTGAAGGTTCAGTAGTTTTTGAGTTTATCCAGCACAAACAAAATACAAATGTTTTCCCTTTATAATATTACCTAGTTCAGACTTATGCTCGCGATTTTGCGAGACGCGAACCGTGTATTAAAATCGGTGTAAGTACAAAAATACAAACCCAGTAACCCCCCCCCGCCCGTACACATTACCAACTCCTTTTTTGAAATCGGTTAAAAAGCAGTGTTCGTCTAATGTTCTGCTTTATCTGACCGCTCTTCACAGTTTATTCTTTCTGAAAGCGGGACCTATATTATGTAAGTATTATAAATAGGGGGCAAGGACAGCCCCCGCCCCGTTCCCCGCACCCCTCTCCCTATCTAGGCCCTGCCTATCTTGAGGTCTCGGAACCGTTCCGACGCGTTTGTCACCGCATTCAGAATAGGACTTCTGTTTTCCATTCTTTTGTGACAGCGCGGAGGAAGGAAAAGTCTGACATAAAGCATAGTATGTACAGTTATAACAAACACTGGCTGTTTCCCGTGCCTTCGTTTGTGTACAGACGTTCCGTTTTCATAGGATGGAATGGCAAAATAGGTACCCCGCAGTTTCATTCGCGTTCAGTTACGTTTTTACACGACTGCCCCAAAAAAAGGAGTGTTATGTGTTCAGGGTTAATGTATGTATGTATGTATGTATGTGAGTTTCTTTATTCCACCATAACTTTTGAACGCCTGAACCGATTTAGATGTATGGGGTATCGTTACAATCCTTGCATTGTTCCGAGTAACATAGGCTAGTTAAAAATAAAAAGAAAGCGGTGTGGTCACTTTAAAAAGTAAATTAATACCAGCCTCATTTTATTTTTTTAATGAATCTGGTCGTGTCTATGTTTGTCGTCTAGAATTTGACAAGTAGATTTAAAAAATATATAACACTGTAAATAAAAAACGTCGTAAAAAAAACTGACGAGTAAACAAAGTACAAATATGTGCAATTTTTGCAGTCGTGTTTTTTAATTTTTTAATTATAGTAGCTTGTTGGTTACTGCTTTGCTCCTGTTGGTAGTAGCGTGATGTTATATAGCCTGTACTGTTCCACATGTATCTGGCTATAATATACAAAAAGATTTTTTGTAATCCGACAGGAAGTTCCAGAATTAGAGTGTTTAACACAAAAAGAAACTCTTCCAGCTTTATTATAGGTATAAGTATGGTCTGTTTTAGATTCTATGTATTTCCCACCGAACGGAAATCGTGATCGTCTAGTGGTTAAGCTGTCTGCCTCTTGTTTGAGGTTTTGTGGCTTCGATACCCGGCTAATATGACTCATCCAATTCATATGTAGCTTCAAAATTTATCTTAAACAGTTAGACATCACTGACAGCGGTGGAGGATACTTCTACATAACATCACGCCTGTAATCCCCGAAGGGTTAGGCAGAGGTGTACCTATTAGTACGCCCACATTTCGCCAGTTATGTTTAAGTCCCATGTAATAGGGGGCGAGCCTATTGCCATCAACCGGGCACAAATACAGACTCCGAGGCTGCTACTGAGAAATTCCTGATGGAAAAACGCAATAACACTTTGCTCGACCTGGGAATCGAACCCAAGACCTCATGCTCAGCAGTCGCACTTTGCGGCCACTAGACTAACGAGGCAGTCTACTACTTCTACTTTACATTTAATAGGTATATACAGCATGTAACAAAAACCCTGTCCGATCCTTAAGGGTATTATTCGGCATCGTACTGCGTACACATACATACGTAACCATTTAATGGATTTGAGATTATTATTTTTTCCCCAGTGAAAAAAAAAAGAAGAAAGAAGAAGTAATTAAATTAAAATAAAACATAAAAACTGATCAACGGCAACACTGATCTGACAGGGTTTTTGTTACATAGTGTATGTTTGAAATCGCCAATCCGCCTTGAGCAAGCGCAGTGATCAATGCTCGTGCCTTCTCTAAGGCCTTTGTCCTGCACTAAGACAATAATATTTCCCATCCTACACTTCCTACCATTTTTTCTCACAGTCACTTCAAGGGTAAGGCCAAACAAAAGTAATTTTGTGAGTTGCTAGTAACTCACGCCTTTATCCCATGGGGGTAGGCAGAAACCACAGAACGCCACCTGCTACGATCCTTACTCCTTTCGCCTCATCTACGTTCATACATCTCGTCATACAAGCACGCCGGTTACGAGTACTGCGCACCTGACCTTTCTGAAGAACCTCACCAATAAGGTCAGTGTAGGTCTTCCTAGGGCGACCCCTCCCCGCGTTGCCACTCACCTCTGCCATATAAATACCTTTTGTTAATCGTCTTTCACTCATCCTCTCAACATGACCGAACCATCTAAGCATAAGAAGGCGTGAGTTTATGTGAAGTTTATGTTGCTAGTCAGATATTGGCAAGTCATTTTACATTGCCGTGTTTTACAAACAGGACTTTTGTATAAAAGGGAATACGTAGAAACACCACCTAACATTATTTCCCTTCGCGTCGCGCTATCAAAGGCTAAGAAATAACAGCTGCACGGTTCAATCCATCAGGTTAAGCTACGCTTGCCGGAGTAGGTCCGTGAATGAGTGACCATCTTTACACAACGAGACTCCTCCGTGCCTTGAAAAGCACGTTAAGCCATTGGTCCCGGCTGTCATACGTGGATCTTTGACAGTCGTTACGGATCGTCAGAAGCCCGAAAGTATGACAATCAGTCTTACCAAGGGCTATCGTATTTGCCGTGGCCCCGGAACGTAAAGGGCAAAGGAAGGAACAGGGTGTATTTTTTAGTCAGTAAAAGTCTGACAGTCCCTTCCGCTCAACCCTGGGAAGCGGAAGGACTAATTTGATGATTTTTACCACCCCAAAAAAAAGGGGTATCATTTTACCCAGTTAATGGGTTGTGGAGGTCAGATAGGCAGTCGCTCCATGTAAAATACTGGCACCCAGCTGCATCCGGTTAATTCCGGTTAGACTGGAAGCCGACCCTAACATAGTCGGGAAAAGGCTAGGCAGATTTAGGGCTGCCATCCGTCCAGGTTTCCCCGGATTTGTCTTAGTTCAGAGGGCGTTTGGGGGACGTCCGGAAGGGGTTGTCAAAAAGAGTCCGGACCCTTTTAATGTCAGGGGAATCCCGATTAATTAATTTTTTTATTGTAAAAATATTTTTTTCTGAGATGTCCGGTAAAAAACACTAAATTTCACCCAAATGTCCGGGGTTTTTGTCCGGCGTCGGCGGCAGCCCCGCAGATTGATTGTGTCGAGTAATCGGGTAAAAACGGCCTTACCTTTAAGTTAAATGTAATGCGTAAAATACGTGGTAATCTTACCAGTGACGTAGCACCGCGGAAGCGTACACAAGGCCGCAGCGCGCTTACTTGTGAGAACAATGCAGCGGTAGTGCTTGAGAAACTTACGACCTTACGTGTTAAAGCAGAAGGTTCACTTAAACACTCGTTGCTACATGTATCGTGTTAATAATACCAGCCTTTTGAGGTGATTTTATATCGGCCAGGGTCTGGGTTTTACCCCTCTGTTTTGACGACTTTTTGACAACCCCTTCCGGACGTCCCCCGGACGCCCGGAAACCCGGACGGATGGCAGCCCTAAATCTGCCTAGCCTTTTCCCGACTGAGTCGGCTTCCAGTCTAACCGGATGCAGCTGAATACCAGTATTTATGCTTATCTGCCTATCTGACCTCCACAACCCTGTAACTGGGTAATACGATACCCCTTTTTTTGGGGTGGTAAAAATCATCAAATGAGTCCTTCCACCCTGGGTGGGGCGGAAGGGACTGTCAGACTTTTACTGACTAAAAACCACCCTGTTCCTTCTGTTGCCCTTTACGTCCCGGGGCCACGGTATCCTGTTATGACGCCACGTGACCCCGGCATTGCTTAACATTAAGACATGATTAAACCCATGTCTAATAAAAATAAACCAATTTATTGTAGTGTATTTCAATTTTTAAACTGGCTACTTTTGTGCCTCCCTTCGATAGTCGTCCGTGGCCCGTGCACTACTTGCGCCACCCTAGATACTCTGCCTGCATCCAGCGGTTTTTCACTTTAATTACAACTCGTTATTAAGGTAACACGTTTCGTTACTTGGCGGCCACGTGTTTTTCAAAGAAAAATTTTTCATATTTTCGCATTGAATTTCCCAATTTTCTATGCCTATAACAAAATACCCCTGTTGCGAAAGAAGCCATGTCGCAAATGTATTGTGACTTCCCTGTTGGTCGCGTGGTCGTAAGCGCGACCGAAGACGACGAGAGGGGGAGTTGGTGGGCAATTTTAGGCACGTTTACATTCTAATCCTAAGAGCGTTTATGTCTTGCAGCATTACACACAAACTTTCAACTGACAACTTACATACGGACAGTGCAAGCTAAATAAAAGCTTGTAAAAATAGTTCAGGCGAAGTCAGGGGCAGAAGTTAGCAACTATACACTATGTAACAAAAACCCTGTCCGATCAGTGTTGCCGTTGATCAGTTTTTTTTTTTATTTTAATTTAATTAGGTATACTTCTTCTTTCTTCTTTTTTTTTTTTCACTGGGGAAAAATAATAATCTCAAATCCATTAAATGGTTACGTATATGTGTACGCAGTACGATGCCGAATAATACCCTTAAGGATCGGACAGGGTTTTTGTTACATGCTGTATACCTACGCAACACGTGACGCGAAAACTAACATAAGAGCTTGCATTAAGGTTACCTAACACTCATTTACTTCAAGAACGACGCCTCATTAAGAACTAAGTAGCTGTATTAATTAGTATTCATTGCGTGCAATAATGGCGCCGAGACTTCTCTACATAATATAAGACAAAGTCGCTTCCCGCCGTCTGCGCTTAGATCTTTTAAACTACCTACCCAACGGATTTTATTGCGGTTTTCATCAATAGATTGATTGATTCAAAAGGAAGGTTTATGTATCTACATTGCATCAATGCGAAACCGGGGTGAGTCAAATTTGACATAACGTCACGCCTCTAATCCTCGAAGGGATAGGCCTCTGCCTATCCCTAGTTATGTTTCTCTATACTATAGCCTCTGCTAAAGTATAGAGAAACATAACTGGCGAAATGAGGGTGTATTAATGAATGGGTACACCATTAGTACACCTACCATTTCGCCAGTTATGTTCAAGTCCCATGTAATAGGGGACAAGCCTATTGCCTTCAACGAGGCACAAATCTAGACTCAGAGGCTGCTACTGAGAAATTACTGATGAAAAAACTCAATAACACTATGCCTGACCTGGAAACGAACCCAAGTTGTCATCAACCGGGCACAAATGACTCCGAGGCTGCTACTGAGAAATTCCTGATGGAAAAATCCAATAACACTTTTGCCTAACCGAGTCATTTTTTTTGTTTAAAGAGATTTGTTTACTTCGTCCCCTGGTTTCCCTCGGTTTTAGGATAACCAGTCTCCTTTATCGTAACCATCATGATTGTATAGTGTTTATTGCCTCATTTGTAAGGTCTCACTATCGACTTCCGGGACACCCCCTTCGTGTCGCAGCATTTCGTAATAACTTGATAATGTGTCTTGATGAAGTTATTTCCTCTTTTGCTGTTTGTCATGGCGACATCTGTCGCTGGATAACATCCAATACTCAATACTCAATTTTTTATTGCATTCCATATAAACCTATTACATACTCTACTAACTACTTCTACTATCTACTATACTATATATAAAAATCAATAGCTGTTTGTTAGTCTCGCTAAAACTCGAGAACGGCTGGGCCGATTTAGCTGATTTTGGTTTAAAATGTTCGTGGAGGTCTAGGGACGGTTTAAACGGTGAGAAAATATGGGGTAGGGGTAGGGTAGTGGCAGGATACCACGCGAACGAAGCCCTTTTATTATGAAGTCGGGAAGTCGGTCTCAAGGGTACGGGTAGAGGTAGGGTAGGGGTACGGTAGGGTTAGGGTAACGGTAGGGTAGGGTAGGGTAGGGGTAAGGTATGGTAGAGTAGGGTAGGGTAAGGCATGTGTAGGGTAGGGGTAATGGGGGGAAGTCGCGGCGGGTCAGCTAGTTATAATATATAATATAATAAAGTTAAAGATATCAATATGGACCCTGTCGGGCACAGCAAAAATTTAGGAGAGAGGAAGAGGCCTTAGTAGTTATTTATATTCTTGTATATAATAGGTTTAGTACCTATAGTTCCTATAGGTTCCTATAGTTCCTATAGGTTCCTATAGTTCCTATAGGTTCCTATAGTTATTTTATCCATTACTGTTTCGATGAAATCAATCAAAGTAGGTACGATTGAGTGTTAATAGGGGTCCCATGTAATAGGGGGCGAACCTATTGCCATCAACCGGGCACAAATCCAGACTCCGAGGTTGCTACTGAGAAATTCCTGATGAAAAAACCGAATAACACTTGGCCTGACCTTGGGAATCGATCCCAAGACCTCATGTTCAGAAGTGATCTCCTAACCGAAATTCGGTCGAGAGGATATTTTAACACAAAAAGCCCTTTAAAATAATATTAAAATTCATCATTCAGGCAACCACAAACCAAAACGTCTTCAATGTATACTATTTTTATTGTTTTTGTTAATTTTTTCAACAAGTGCTGAATCAATGTCAATAAAATTCATATGGGACCATCTCTAAAGTATGACCTACCAGACAAGAAAAGAATCATCCAAATCAATTCATAATTGGCGGAGTAATCGTGTAACAAACATAAAAAAAAACATAATGCCGAATTGATAACCTCCTTTTTGAAGTCGGTTGAAATCCACGACCGTGAGTCAGGTCGTACAATTTGCATTGATATAATACAATTCGCTTTCTTTTTCCGTGTTTGCATGAAGCGTGTCGGCAGAATTCGGCTTTACAAATGGAGGCTGTGTTAACAATGGGTTCGCTCTCAAATGCTCATTGTTGAGCATTTCCTAATTATTGGTTCAAGTGGAGCAGTTGTATTAGTAGGTCAGCAGTAGGTACTTGGATTAATGCTGCTGCCACTACAAATATTATAAATGCGAAAGTAACTCTTTTTATCTGTCTGTTGTACGCTTTCACGACTAAAACACTGAACCGATTTTGATGAAATTTGGTACGGGGTAAGTTTGAATCCCTAGAAAGGACATAGGTTACTTTTTATTTCGCGATTTCATCTGCGTTTGCGATAACCGACATTTACGCGGACGAAGTCGAGGGCAAAAGCTAATAGGCTCTATATTATCATAACATCACGCTTGTAATCCCCGAAGGGTTATGTAGAGGTGTACTGATTAGTACCCCCACATTTCGCCAGTTATGTTGAAGTCCCATATAATAGGGGCGAGCTTATTGCCATCAACCGGGCACAAATCCAGACTCCGATTGATGGAAAACTCAATAACACTGCCCGACCTGGGAATCGTACCTAAGACCTCATGCTCAGCATTTGCGCTTTGCGATCACTAAACCAACGAGACAGTTACTATAAAACTAAGAAATTTTAATTTCTAAAACTAGCTATCTTTAAGTAATTATTGTCTGGTTCTGAACCCGCTATAAAACATTATCTCCTAAGCACATTAATTAACTGGCAATATTAATGGCGTCATTCATAAACATTTTGGCGCATGCGCATAAAATGTATAGGTGCGCGAATGTGTGTCAACGCGGGCGCAAGTGTTACAAGGTTGTCGTCAGCTCGACGCCTACGAGAACGCCTTTGTGTGGTGTTTCTGTACTATTGTTTGTTGCTATGGTTGCCAGGCGTCCGAAAATGGCGGATAAACTCAGGCTTTTTGGTTGCTCACATAAACTCACGCCTTTTTCCCATGGGGGTAGGCAGAAAACACAGTAGCAGGTGGCGTCACCTGCAACGATCCTTATACTCCTTTCGCCTCGTCCTCGTACTATACATCTCATCATACAAGCACGCCGGTTACGAGTACTGCGCACCTGACCTTTCTGAAGAACCTCACCAATAAAGTCAGTGTAGGTCTTCCTAGGGCGTCCCCTCCCTGTGCTTTTTGGATGCGTGACCGGCAAAATGATTCGGTTTTTCCGGCTTTTGTTGAAAAGAAAGTAATTAGTAATTCAAAAGGAAGGTTTATACGTATAGTTAGTATCTATATTGCACCTGTGCGATGCCGGGGCGGGTCGCTGTAGTATTATCTATCTATCTTCTATCTATACATATAAAATGCTTTGTCCTGAATGACTGACTGACACAGCCTAAACCGCTGATCGTAGAGACCTGAAACTTGGAGGGTGTGTTCTTTGCACGAAGTAGGCATCCAACAAGAAAGGATTTTCCAAAAATCACCCCCTAAGGGGATGAAACGGGTTTAGTCAGTAAAAGTCTGACAGTCCCTTCCGCCCCGCCCAGGACGGAAGGACTCATTTGATGATTTTTAACACCTCAAAAAAAAAAAGGGGATGAAACGGGTTCAAAATTTGTGTGGAGAAACCAACTTTGGCGCGGACGAAGTCGCGGGCAGAAGCTAGTCTCTTTATAATAATTAGTGTTAATTTGGCGTGGAATGCTATTTAACTCTTGTCGACGCACTATTTGAGTAGGATGAGCAGAACCATCCTCATTACGCGTTAAATGCTAACTTCCTTTGTTTGTAAAATGGCGGTTATGGCAACATCTCTCAAGGCTACTTATTTTTATTATCTTTGGCCTCTCAAAGCCCTTTCCTTGCTTAACAGGGAGCATGAGGTCATGGGTTCGATTTACAGGTCAGGCAAAGTGTTATTGAGTTTTTCCATCGGCAATTTCTCAGTAGCTGCCTCGGAGTCTGGATTTGAGCACGGTTAATGGCAATAAGGTCGCCGCCAATTACATGGGACTTAAACATAGAGCATGAGGTCTTGGGTTCGATTCCTAGGTCGGGCAAAGTGTTATTAAGTTTTTCCATCAGGAATTTCACAGTAGCAACCTCGGAGTCTGGATTAGTGCCCGGTTGATCACAATAGGCTTGCCCTTATTACATGGGACTTTAACATAACTGGCGAAATGTGGGTGCACTAATGAGTACACCTCTACCTATCCCTTCGGGGATTACAGGCGTGATGTTATGATAAGATGCAAGAAGGTCAAAGCCACTGTTGAACATTTTAGCACAAAACACAGTTCCAATCAGTATTCATCCGTGACCAAAGCAGGCTGTTAGTAGGTCGCCATATTTCTCAATTCGTCAAGTAGACCGCCATCGCCAGTGACCTGACCCTGACCAGGTTTGCCTGGCACGATCACTTGTGTACTGACGCGTAGCGGCTACGATGCTACGACGGAACCAGCGTAGCTCGCGCTACGGAGCTCCTAGGTCAGCTGTTGTGCAGGGCAAAGGCCTCTTCGAGAAGTCAGAAGTATTGAGTCGTGAACGAGTGCTGTCAGTTGGGATTGGTCATCTCTTAACTGCCACGGCTTACATCTTTATTTTTATTATTTTTTAATGCTGTTTTATATTCATCTTCATTGTTTTCACATGTAGAATCAACAAGAATAATGTAACCAGGATTATGTAAAAACCTAATTTAAAAGAGTGCCGTGGAGTTTCTTGCTGGTTCTTCTCCATAGAGGCCTACCTCCGTTTTGGAACGAGCAACTAGCTTCAACTTTCTGACTAACTGACCGACTGCTTGACAATTCAAAAGTGTCTGTAAATGGTCTAATTGAAATAAATGTTTTGACTTTGTCTTTGACCACCTCTTGCTCAAGGCGGATTGACGATTTCAGACTTATAATAATTACTAGCTTTTCCACGAATTCGTCTGCGTAAATGTCGGTTATCGCAGACGCAGACAATATCGCGGAATATAAAGTAGCCTGTGTCCTTTCTTTAGGTTCAGACTTACCTCATACCAATTTTCATCAAAATCGGTTCAGTAGTTTAGTCGTGAAAGCATAAAAGACAGACAGTTACTTTCGCATTTATAATATTAGTAAGGATTTGTCTTTTACACTGAGTCTATACAAATAAATTAATTGAAATGTCTGTTTTTAATACCAAAATAACAGCTGTTTACTAAATGCATGACACACACACACACCCCCACCCCTTTCTCCCATGGTAGGCAGAAACCATAGAACGCCACCTGCTACGATCCTTACATACTCCTTTTGCCTCGTCCACATTACATCTCGTCATACAAGCCACCTGACCTTTCTGAAGAAGCTCACCAATAAGGTCAGTGTAGGTCTTCCTAGGGCGACCCCTCCCTGCGTTGCCACTCACCTCTGCCATATCCTTTTGTTAATCGTCTTTCACTCATCCTCTCAACATGACCGAACCATCTAAAAAAACGCATGAATGAAACCTAAACACATGGAACTTTTACCATTTTTTTTTATTTTCTCTATCTGTCTTTTTGGCTGGGCAAATTTTTAATTTATTAAAAAAAAAAAATAACGTTTTGCGCAAAAAAACCCGCAGCTAACCGAAATTAACGCGAAGTCACGAGCAAAAGCTAGTCTGTGATACGAGTAAGATTGACATTTGGCAAAGTACCATCGTCGTTTCGCGTAGGTGGACGCCAGTACTATACTATTACTGCCATCAGCCATGTGTGCTCTGATTCATATCGACGTGTTTAACTCATTGGTATTCATAGACACAGTGTTCTTTGGTTCCTCTTCCTACTTCTCATGTTTTTTGTCTTTTAGGTTTTAGGGTTCAAATCCGGGCAAGTACCAATGTGACATTTTTAATTCATATATATGTACTTTCTAAAGTTTCTCTTGGACATCACTGACATCGGTGAAGGAAAACATCGTGAGGAAACCTGGACTTATACCAGCTTATAACTGTCCCACTCAAACCATGTCAGAGGCCCATAACATACTTTTTAACCCGCTGTGGTTGAAGAACAACCAATTTGGACTCGAAATTCCAGTGCAAAAGTGATGTCACCATGCCATAACGAATTACATCCTGCATCCCTTTCTCGAAACTGAACATTAATGGCTGAAATTCGGCCATCGGCACAATTTTTCCCTGTTTTCTTAAGGCTCTATACAGACGGACTGCATTTCAACTGCACTCCCACTGCCAAATCGGAGTTTGAATGCAGTTAGCACTACGGCAATAAAACTGTCAACCAACTGCACGCCGACTGCAATCGGGCGGTACGTAGTCGTTGGAACTGCACTCCAACTGCACACCGTTTGCACGGTTGGCTAGCAGTTTCATTGCAGTCGTGGTAACTGCATTAAAACTGCAATTTAGCAGTCGTAGTGCAGTTTAAATGAAGTCCGTCTGTCAAGAGCCCAGTTCATTGTCCCCTTAGAAAACTCGACATTGCAACGTACCAGAATGCAAAATGGCGGCAACAAAGACACAACAAACATCAAGATTAAAATGCCATCGCTCTTTAATACAACGCAACAATGAAAGTATAATTTATCACAATACTAACTGAGCTCCGCGACTTCGTAGGTACCTACGGGTGGTTTTTTTCACCCGTGTTTAGTTACGCCTTTGGTTACTGCTCCGCTCCCGTAAGTCGTAGCGTGATGTTATATAGCCTATATTATTCCTCGTGAATCTGGCTATCATATACCAAAAGATTTTTTCCAATCCGACTGCTAGTTCCAGAGATAAGCACGTTTAAACAAACACAAACAAAGAACGAAACAAAAAATCTCGAGTTTTAGCTTATGCCCGCGACTTCGTCTGCGTCCGCGATAACCAACATTGAGGCGGAAGATGTTCTTCCTTGGGGTTCAAACTTACCCCGTACCAAATTTCATCAAAATCGGTTCAGTGGTTTAGACGTTAAAGCGTAAAAGACAGACAGACAGAGTTACTTTCGCACTCATAATATTATAGTACGTATAAATCACAATATCACCAAACATGCATCCGCACCAAACATGAACATGACGTCACGAATACAGACTCTCAAGAACGCACCAAGTAACATTACCGTACAGTTCAAAACTAAATATAAACGCAAAACTCGACTAGACTACAGACGATTCACATGTGTGCTGTCTACACGTACTTGTTTATGTGTGTGTAAGTTTACAAACAACACAAACACATGTGCAGAGTTCACACGTGCGGGCGTCGCGTGGCGCTGTACTGATGTGCACACTACCACTACTTTAAAGCAGGGGTCGGCAACCTTTTCGCAGGCAAGGGACACAAGGTGGCAAAATAAACTAAAGGCGGGCCGCAATTGTTGTATTAACCCTAGAAGCCCAATATACCTACGTATAATTGGTCATATCCCATCGAAAAAATAAAAATTTTGTTATTAAAAAATTTTAAACATACGGATTGAATTGTTTGTACACGTACGTAATACTTTATTATGTTTAAATATGTTTGGGCTTTATAGCTAGAAAAATACCCACTGTAAATCATTCAGAAATGAAAACTACAAAGTACCTAAATAAGTAACTGATTTTATACAAGTTTACAAAACATTCACGGGCTGCAAGTAAAGACGTCCACGGGCCGCGGGTTGCCGATCGCTGCTTTGAAGCGTTACGTCAGAGGCTGCGCGCGCTGCTGCTTTGCGTATTAAAAAGTTGTGTACTTGTATTCTATGCAAGTGTGAGAGAAATCAAGATGGCGTTTTCATTTTTAAATAGTGCGTTGTTTGCTGTTGTTGTTTGTATTGTTTGGGACTGCCTCGTTGGTCTACTAGTCGCATAGTGCGACTGCTGAGCTTGAGGTCTTGGGTAAGATTCCCAGGTCGGGAAAAGTGTTATTGGGTTTTTTCATCAGGAATTTCTCAGTAGCAGCTTCGGAGTCTGGATTTGTGTAAGGTTGATGGCAATAGGTTCGCTCCCTATTACATGGGATTTAAACATAACTGGCGAAATGTGGGTGTGTACTGATGAGTGGTGCACCTCTGCTTTACCCTTCGGGGATTACAGGCGTGATGTTATGTGTTGAATTCAGGGTCAGCAGTCGACCATTACACCAACGAGGCAGTTATTGAATAAGTGAAGCAATATTTGTGTAATGGGTACTCGACAACCACGCCTACACCACTTCGACCAATAATAAGTAACTTAGAATGAACTTGAAACAAATGGTTCCAAGTTAGTAGGTAACAGAGTGAAACAGAGTACAACAAGTAGATCAAGAGCTCTACGAAGGTCGTAGCTTGAAGGTCGCATAGTTTTGCAAGGCATCGGCTGATTGATGTCGACTTTATGCAACTAAAAGTACAAAGGCGAACTTAATGCCTTAGGCATTCTATAACAGTCGACCAAAGGTGGTGAAGAGATAACATGGTAGGTGCAAGTTATTGTATGAGTGTAAAACGGCAAAAATTAGAGATAAAAAAATAAACTAAAAATATTTATTTACTTAAAACATGAATTGAAATACAAAATAATTAAAATTTTGCGCTTGTTACTAAGTATTCTTTGGTTAACATAACATAATAGGCAAGCCCCTTAATAAATGAGACTTAAAAACTTAAGGCCGCTGCATACGTGACGGGTAAATACTACGGACGGGACGTGAGCGGGACGGGCACGTGATTGCCTCGTTCAAAACGGGAACGTGGTGCAAACGCATACGCAACGTGACATTGATTCGTATCTAACGTGCTAGTGTTGTGAACAACGAAAGATGGATTTTTCAATTCAAGAATTGGCTTTAATTGCTATTGCTAAACGGGGACGTGCTAAACATAGTCGCCGACGATATTTTTCCCGTCCACGTTCCCGGCCCGTCCATGTTCCCGTGACATATACGTATTTGGATACATTTTGTATGCAACGATGTTTCCAAAACTTCCCGTCACGTCCCGTCCGGATAAAAACCCGTCACGTATGCAGCGGCCTTTAACTGGCGATATGTGGGTGTACTAATGGGTACACCTCTGCCTAACCTTTCGGGGATTACAGGCGCCGCAGACGCGCTTTGCGACCACAAGAACAACAAGGCAGTCGTAACTTAGCGCGTGTGAAACCGCGTTGTATTGCTAGTGTTACATAATTGCGCAGTACACGATGATCGTGGCGTGTAAATTAACTAGAAACTATTCGTTTCACTTCCATTGGACACTTGCGATATTAAGTAGGTACAGACATGTTTTTAAGTAGCTATGTACTTGTGAGCGGTGAATGCTTATACATATATGCGATACTAGCTGTCCGCCGCGGTTACACCCGCGTCTTTGGTTACTGCTCCGCTCCCGTAGGTCGTAGCGTGATGGTATATAGTCTATAGCCTTCCTCGATAACTAATCTATCTAACACTGAAAGAATTTTTCAAATCGGACCAGTAGTTCCAGAGATTAGCGCGTTCAAACAAACAAACAAACAAACTCTGCAGCTTTATAATATTATAGTATAGATTAACCTTATGAGCCCAATAATACCTACGTATAATTGGTCATATCACTTATATCCCATCGAAGAAATAAAAATGTATCTAGGTACTTAAAAAAAATAAAACATGCGGATTGAATTCGTACACATAATACCTATAGGTTACTAGCTTTTGCCCGGGACTACATCCGCATTTAAATATTGTACTTGCATACAAACTTCCACCCCCTTTTCACTGCCTTAAGGGGTGATTTCCGGGATAAAAACTATCCTATGTCCTTCCACGGGTCTTAAACTATCTCCATGCCAAATCAAAATCAAAATCGATTCAGCCGTTTAAGCGTGAAGAGGTAACAGACAGACACACTTTCGCATTTATAATATTATTATGGATTCCGTGTTGTAGTCTTGTAGTCCAATGCGTTATACGTGATGTAGCCCAACATTTATGTACATTATGTTTGGGCTTTATAGCTAGAAAAATAACCACTGTAAATCATACAGAAATGAAAACTACAAAATACCTAAATAAGTAACTGATTTTATACAAATTTACAAAACATTCACGGGCCGCAAGTAAGATGTCCACGGGCCGCATGCGGCCCGCGTGCCGCGTGTTGCTGATCGCTGGTTTATAATATTAGTATGGTACGGCCGACGTATCTTGGCGGGCCTGAAGTTAGTCGATTAGCTGCGCAGTAGACAATTTCGTTTCTAAAATATCCATTGCGCAGCCAACTTCAAGACCGCCAAGATACGTCGGCCGTACTATCGCCCGAAATTAATAATGTATCTCCAATCCATGACTCAAAGCAATCTTGGATTGCTGTATATCGTCCGATCGATCTCCTATCTGCTTGCCAATAACATAAATCTGCAATCTCGATTCTTTTTTGACGGCAGATTGCAAGCGGTCTGTGCCGTGATCTTTTCCCTCCTGACCGTTCCGTTAATGTAAAATGTTTGATTGTATACATATTAACTTTGTTTGTTTTTAAAACAAACTATTTACAAAACGACTTAACAAATTGTTCAGAATAATGTTTGTAGTAAAAACAAATAACAATACGCATAAAAACACGCAGAAATTATAATCTAACGGTTGTGGCATAAACCTCATTATTTTAGGTGAAATGGAATGTCGCTTGTTGGTTTTTGAAGTTTGACATTCGCTGATGATATATCACCAACTATTCTGCCTGCTGTTGATGTAGAGACCCCAACAAAGTCAGCTACAGAAATCAGCATTGTGCCCAAGGCATAGAACCGTAAGGTTAACAAAAGTTGATGGAGTGGTGAAACCCCATTGTTTCTGAAAAATTAAAAACCAACCTACTAGTTAAATAAGGTTATGTATGTCATCGTTTGGAAGTATACTAGGCACTTTAGTTTGTATTATTAGTTTTGCATTATGTACAATGACGATGTAATCCCAAATATTATTTACCTTGTGGAAGTGACACGGACAAACGGCATCAATTTATCTAATAGCGACTGGAATGCAGGTTTAGATAACCTAAATCTAAAGGTGAATTCGGCATCTTCTAGACTCTGCATGTAGTTCACCCTTCTGATTCTTCGTGTAGCAGCGCGGTGTCTATCCTCGGCCCTCGCTATCAGTATCCCAATCAGATAACTGAGCTAGCGCCTCCAAATCACTTTCATCACTATCACTAGAAAATATCGGTAGAGACATTTTCTTTTTAAAAATTACTTTAACGCTGTTAAAGTATCTACGAAGTTTATGTAATCCTTGAAATCCCAGGAATTCCTCGGATTGCAATCGGAGATTGTTTATACCGATCGAACCAAATGTAAAATTGTCAGATTGGTTATTAACATGTGCAAACTGTCATTTTCGAACAGAGTGCAATCTATATTCTATGATCCGCCCTCTCAGAGATCGATTGATTCTAAAGATTATAAACTCAATCCATCGATTGGTTATTGGCAGGCTTCCACCAAAAAATGGATTGAAATACCAATCCTAGATGGCAAATTTTGGATCAGGATTGATTATTAATTTCGGGCGTATATGTATATGTCTATTTGTCGATGTAGACATTATACAGTGTGACTGCGTGCTATAGCTACAAAGTAATATGACCGTCTGGCATTGCCTATAGTATCACTGTATCACACGCGTGTTTCTGATAAGGTTCAGCATAAAATACAACCCGTATCGGAGCGGGCGATAACAAAATATGGCTGCCGACGCTGTGGGACACGACTGTATTGTATGTTACGTCCTTTTCATCCGACCTACAGAGGGGTATAATCTAGCAGTCTTAGTTCATGTATTTTATCTGTGTATTCAAAAGAGATAGTAAGCAGGGTCGTCAGATATAGTTGAAGTTTTCTTAGAAATCGATGAATGTTTTCAAATGATATTTAATTTATAAAAGTAGATCAGATAATAAACAGTTCAGGCTTTTTGCTTCGTCTCGGTGGTTCCACGAGCTACGTCGTTTACAAAGATGATTAGAAACAAACACTTCGATTTTATTAATTTGTAGTATAGATATTTTTGTCATCAACAGACTTCCGTGTTTACAATCTTAAAATGTTAATGACCTAATCGAACACCGTTTATCAATTACCGGTGATAAGAAACGCGTGTCTGCAATTAATATTTGTGTCAGCACAAGGTCTTTGAAAAACAACCGGACATCGAACTATGAGCGGAATTTGCTACCTGAATGACCTTCGGGCTTAAAAAGGTTAAGATTGGCCGACATGACCGAAATCGGAATGATATTACCTATTATTAGTTAAATTCTTTTTAGTTAATTACAGGGTGGCCCAGATAAGGACGTCCAAACGAAATTTTTGGACTCCTCTCTTCTTCGGCTATCCAAACGACCCCCATGTATGTTCTACGATTTTTTTGCGGTTTAGGAGCTAGACGACATTTTAATATTTTTTTGGGATATTCTTCTTTACATCAGATTTTGTAGATTTTCTCTTTTTGTGTCGCATTTTTTGGAAATATTTTTACTGATAATTAATCCTAAAAGTATGGTCTTCGATCGATAAAAACAACTGTCTCTCTTATAGTCACCAAAGTTTTCGTTTGACGTCCTTATCTGGGCCTGTATAAAGCCTAAGTGCTAGGTGCTGGATGGTGCAAAATGTCAACAAAAAAGGTTGATTCATCCATCGGAAACCATCAAATTCCGACCACTTACAGACTCGCGTTTCATAAACCGGTTTGGCACGTACCGATGTGTTTTTTTTATAACGTCATTATTTATTTATTTATCATAAACTAGCGACCCGCCCCGGCTTCGCACGGGTGCATGTATTTATACATATAAACCTTCCTCTTGAATCACTCTATCTATTAAAAAAAACCGCATCAAAATCCGTTGCGTAGTTTTAAAGATCTAAGCATATATAGGGACAGACAGACAGGGAAAGCGACTTTATTTTATAATATGTAGTGAAATTATAATATGTAGTGATGTTTTAAGCACTTCCTTTGTTGGTGTGAACGAAGATATATTGTGAGGATGAGGAAACCTGGGTTTGTAAGCCGATAATCGCCAATCCGCCTTGAGCAAGCATGGTGATCAATGCTCGTGCCTTCTCTGTATGAGAAGAAGCCTTTGTCTTGCAGTAGGAAACAAGCTACTATAATTAAAATAATTAAAAAACACGACTGCAAAAATTGCACATATTTGTACTTTGTTTACTCGTCAGTTTTTTTTTACGACGTTTGTTATTTACAGTGTTATATATTTTTTAAATCTACTTGTCAAATTCTAGACGATAAACATAGACACGACCAGATTCATTAAAAAAATACCTAAATTGAGGCTGGTATTAATTTACGTTTTAAAGTGACCACAACAGTTTATTTTTATTTTTTACTAGCCTATGTTACTCGGAACGATGCAAGGATTGTAACGATACCCCATACATCTAAATCGGTTCAGGCGTTTTGAAGTTATGGTGGAATAAAGAAACTCACATACATACATTAACCCTGAACATATAACACTCCTTTTTTGGGCAGTCGTGTAAAAATAAACTGGTATTGTTATAATAATTGATTGCTTCGTTGATCTATTAATCGCAAAGCGCGACTGCTGAGCGTAAGGTCTTGGGTTCGATTCCGAGGTCAGGCAAAGTGTTATTAGGTCTTTCCATCAGGAATTTCTCAGTAGCAGCCTCGGAGTCTGGATTCGTGCCCGGTTGATGGCAATAGGCTTGCCCCCATTACATAGGACTTAATAAAAAAATGAAAACTTAATTTTTTATTTTTATTTTTATCTTTATTACCTATCTAAAACTAATAATTTATTGAGGTAAAGTTTGTCAGGTTGTGGGGGTAATCTCTGGTTCTGCTGAACCGATTTTGAAAATTCTTTTACCAATAGAAAGCCTCGTTATTTGTGAGTGTCAAAGACTATTATTTTATTGCCAAAAAAATCGGGATGTGTAAGAAGAATCACTCACGTAGTCGCGGGTTAAATTGCGTAATAATATTTTTTTCTGTTTCGTCCGGGAAAAAATGTCCGGGATTTTTACAAGCTTTTATTTAGCACTGTTCGTATGTATGTAAATAAGTTGTCCTTTCAAAATTTGCAAACCTATTTTCGACCATTTGTTGATATCCCATTAAGCTGAAATTTTGCAAACACCTTTAGTTCTGATGACAATACAATGTCCAATACCTACTCAATATTGTAATAATTTTAAATTAAAGCTTGTTTTTAAAAATATTTATTTAATTAGTTTTTGAAGTTTTGTCCGGTGTTAGCAAATTAGGTGACGGAAAACCTTCTTCACAGGTACTTACATTACGGCCGACTGGTATACGAAGTCCCCCACGTTTCTTCATTCCATACAAAAACAGAACAAAAGCAAAACCTGCCGTTTTGTTTGCAACGCCACGTCTATCCCTATCTCGCTCGCACGCATCCATTCCCACTACGAGCGAAAGAGACGGCGTCCTTAACGAATTTCGTATTTATGTCAAACTTTGTCACCGACCGCGTTAACGTCCAGTCATTCGATTTTGAACTTTATTTCTTGAAGTTTAACATTATTTTTTGCTAAACCTACATCGGATAATAAAGTACGATTTTTCATTATTCACACGCGATTATCATAAGAATAGGATCTTATTGCTTATGAAATATGGTTCAAAGTACACTGGCCACTTTTTATGCGAAACGCCACCGCTCTTAACTTGCAAATTGGCGCTTTAGTGCGTTGGAAATAGAGGTGATAATAGGTTAATGGTGGGTTTCAAGTGAACCTGGGTTCCCGAAAACATGAGGGGCGGTCGATGACCCCTCAGCCTCTTGTGAACTATTTGAGGGTTGCGTTCTCAGAGCTGTTGGGTTTGCGTTTTTGGTGAACTATGTAAGATAAGTAATGCTTCCTTTGACCTGAGAAGGGAACGCTTGCTTGGGTGTAGCCAGCCATGGGCTCAGGGTGGGGCAGCAGTCTAAAATAATATGTAGAGATAAACTCCCCTCCATATATTACTATTTCAATAATAATGAGTAATTAATGATGCCGCTAGTCAAGCAACAATGACACGCTGATTTGTTTTTGTTTCGAGAGCCGTCTCAGTACGTTAGTGCGTTGTGAGTCTTGTTATACTTTCAAACGTTTTGAATTGTGGAGGGGCGCGTCAAGTTATCGTAGTTTAACTCTAACTAGCAAACTACCCGCGGTCTTACTCCGGTTAATTTGTTCACCCTTTTTTAGGTTTGGTTAGGCACCTTACAGGTGGGGCGCTTGCCCCACCCTGCCCCATCGTGGCTACGCCCATGGACGCTTGTGTTTACATCATCGTCTCAGTACGCAATGCGTTATGAATCTTTTCAATACTTTTACAAACACTTTCAAACGTTTTGAATTGTGGGTGGGCGCGTCATGTTATTGTAGTTAATCTCTACCGATTGAAAAATGAAAATCCCGCAGATAACCTACAGTCAAGCGAATGTGATCTTATATAAACTGTGGTTTGGAAAGTATCGATAATCAAGCTTCGACCCTTGAGGAAGGAACAGGAAACGAGTTTTTAGTACTCAAAAGAACAACTTTCGTGAATGTATTTCGGGCAAAGGCGAACGGTTTACTGTTATTTTAAAACCAGTACTTATATTTATGTAAGATTACTAAATACAGAGTTGTTACAATACCGTTCTTACCCTGTAGTTCAATTCAAGGAGTATCTTTGAAAGAACTTTGCTTTTAACAACACAGCATCGTTAAGAATTTTTTAAAGTTCATCATTCTAGAGCACCATCATCTGCTTAGCCTTTTCCCAACTATGTTGGGGTCGGCTTCCAGTCTAACCGGATGCAGCTGAGTACCATCAGTATTTTACATGAAGCGACTGCCTATCTGACCTCCACAACCCAGTCACTGGGTAATACGGTACCCCTAGGTAGGACTGGTTGTCAGACTTTCAAACTTCTGACGACTCGTAACGACTGTCAAAGATCCACGTATGACAGCCGGGACCAACAGCTTAACGCGCTTTCCGAGGCACGGAATGATGTGCATTCGTTCATAATTCTGGAGCATTAAAAATAAACAAACAATTAAATCTTTCTTCTTTATAATACTTATTAGTATAGATAGTATAATTATCCCCTTGTTCGTTAGGCCAGCTGATTCGCTGTCAAATTATGCCTATCCGTTAACCAAGCTGAATCAGTCTGTTTATCGAGGTCGAATTGTCAGTGTGACAGATGTCAAAAACGTCATATTTTCTAACGTCAGTTGACAGAGTACCTACCATGGAGCGTCTTATTTATTGAGTTACTATATGTTTTGACTTAATGAGCATGGCAGAGTTGAGAGCTTGTCATGCTCACTCAAATGTTTCGCTGATGGTGGCGCGTGTGTTGGATCATTTGGCTCCCTCCATGATGGTTGAGCTAGGTGATGCTGATCCATGCGTCATGCTCGTGAACGAGTGCTGTCAGTTGGGATTGGTCATCTCTTAACTGCTATGGCATACATCTTTATTTTTATTATTTTTTACTACTGTTTTAAATTAATCTTCATTGTGATCACATGTAGAATCAACAAGAATAATGTAACCAGGATTTTGTAAAAACCTAATTTAAAAGAGTGCCGTGGAGTATCTTGCTCGTTCTTCTCCATAGAGGCCTACCTCCGTTTTGGATCGAGCAACTAGCTTCAACTTTCGGACTAACTGACCGACTCCTTGACAATTCAAAAGTGCCTGTAAATGGTCTAATTGAAATAAATGTTTTGACTTTGACTTTGACCACGGCAAACCGCTGGATGAGGGCAGCGCAAGACCTTTCATTGTGGCTGTCTTTAAGAGAGGCCTATATCCAGTAGTGGACGTTGTACGACTGATGTAATCATGATGAACCCATGGGCGGATCTTGAATTTGTGGGGCCCTGGGCTAATACTGCTTAGGGGCCCTACCTAATTACTCAATCAATTGCCATTTTGTCAAAAAACTGTTTTCTGTAGTGATGTAGGTATATATAATTTGATCGCAGTGTTGCCAACCTTATAATCGGATTTTTTTAATTTAAAATAATTTTTATTATTGACAATATCGTCTATTGTTTTCAGTCCGGTTGGGGGCCCTCTGTATTCACGGGGCCCTGGGCTGCAGCCCAAAAAGCCTTTAAGTAGATCCGCCCCTGGATGAACCTCCAGAATATCAGCTCCAATCTTCACCATTTTCACGTACCAGAGTAGTCAGTAACTGGAAAGAAATAAACATACAAGATGTGTTCATACAATGTGCTCTGTTACTGTTAAAATAACATCAATACTTACTCGCGTTACATCGCTGCGTGCCGATTGACTGCCGCCCGTCGGATTGTCAACACGCAAGTATGGTCCTCTGTAACAGCGGCCATTTTGTTTCTAGATCTTATGACATCACGTCTGTAATCCCCGAAGGGTTAGGCAGAGGTGGACTAATTAGTACACCTACATTTCGCCAGTTATGTTTAAGTCCCATGTAATAGGAGGCGAATCGATTGCCATTAACCGGGCACAAATCCAGACTCCGAGGCTGCTACTGAGAAATTCCTGATGGAAAGCCAATAACACCTTGCCCGACCTGGGAATCGAACCCAAGACCTCATGCTCAGCAGTCACGCTTTGCGGCTACGTAACCAACGGGGCAATAAACCAAGTTATAACACGACAGTAAAAAATTACAGCGGACTTTTTCTTGCCAGCTCATAAAAAAAAACCTACGTTCCGCCCTTTTTCTTTTATTACAATTTTACGTAATATAGCGTAGGCAGCTGGGCCTGGTTTCTTCGCTTAATGGAAAGCGAGGTGAAAGCCGCCCCGCTTGAACTGAGAACCTCGACCTAACTCGACAAGCTTTTTGATAGCATGTTACACTACTTAGTGTAGATATTCCATACTAATCTACATATAAACACATAACATAACACGCCTGTAATCTCCGAAGGGTTTTTTTTTTTTTTTTAGGTGGTAAAAAGCATGAAATGACTCCTGCCGCCCTGGGTGGGGCGGAAGGGACTGTCAGACTTTTACTGACTAAAAAACCACCCTGTTCCTTCTGTTGCCCTTTACGTTCCGGGGCCACGGTATCCTGTTAAGACGTCCCGCAACCCCGGCTGGCGTTTGGCCCCTATTGGGGCCCCGTCCCTGTGCTGACAGCTCTTTGAGGCGCGCGCGAACAGAACGCGCCGTCGACCCGGGCATGGTCCTTGATCGGACGGCGAGCTACCCATTACTCGCCGTCCGCAAGCCCGCGCCTACGGAGGCCGGATGTCGCCTCGCGACGTCCGACGCCCTCGGCGTCTCCCGCGGCGGCTGGGGCGTGAGGTGGAGGGTGTTGTTCTCTCCCTCACGCGGCCCGCCTCCTCCTTCATCTCCGAAGGGTTAGGCAGAGGTGTACCCATTAGTACACTCACATTTCGTCAGTCATGTTTAAGTCCCATGTAATAGGGGACGAGCCTATTGCCATCAACGACTAGACCAATTTAGCTAATTCTTTTTTTGTTGTGTTTGTTAAGGAGATAAGGTTCTTAGGAAAGAAAAAAAAAAAAAAAATATGGCGATATATTGCTGGGTCAGCTAGTCTATCTTCTATACATCGTATACTCGTAAAATGCTTTGTCCTGATTTCCTGAATGACTGACTGACGGATCAACGCACAGCCTAAACCGCTGATCGTAGAGACATGAAACTTGGAGGGTGTGTCCTTTGTATGACATAGGCATCCGATAAGAAAGGATTTTCCAAAATTCACCCCCTAAGGGGTTGAAACAAGGGTCCAAAGTTTGTATGGAGAAATCAACTTTGACGCGGACGAAGTCGCGGGTGGAAGCTAGTATTAAAATAAAATATAATTTTGATTGGTTGTTTTTTTTTTATTTTTGCTTTTTTTTTGAGCGCGACTGCTGAGCATATGAGGTCTTGGGTTCGATTCTTAAGTCGGGCAAAGTGTTATTGGGTTTTCCATCAGGAATTTCTCAGTAGCAACCTCTGAGTCTGCATTTGTGCCCGTTTTATGGCAATAGGCTCGCTCCCTATTACATGGGACCTAATCATAACTGGCGAAATGTGGGTGTTCTGATGGGTACACCTCTGCCTAACCCTTCGGGGATTACAGGCGTGATGTTACGTGTCTGAATGCTGTATAGGCCTAGATACACACTTCAATAGCAAGTGACATAGCTAAGTCGATATAATCCGTTGTTATAGCCAGCATAAAGCGCAGGCCACACCGCCAGCTAGCGGGCGGGCGGGCTAAGCGGGCGGGCGAAGCGAACGAAGGAAACTATACAAACTACGCGAAATATTGGCGAGCTAAACTATGGGGTTCACACCGAAAACTACGGACAGACGAGCGACGGATATTTCGTTAGCTTAGCTCGTTGAATAGTCGGTAGCTCGCGGTGTGAACCGAAGTATGTAAAGAGGTGAAACGATGTTCGCCCGCCTAGCCCGCCCGCCCGCTAGCTAGGAATCGTCGGATATTTCGTTAGCTTAGCTCGTCAGGTTAGTCGGTAGCTCGCGGTGTGAACCGAAGTATGTAAAGAGGTGAAACGATGTTCGCCCGCTTAGCCCGCCCGCCCGCTAGCTGGCGGTGTGGCCTGCGCATTACTTGAAGTATCAACTAAGCACGTGTAGCCTTCAACACATACGTCGCATGCTTCGGTGGGTCGAGTGACGTAACCGCCGCGTCACAGCTCTTTGTCTTACATTCTGCGGACGGTCATATAATTTTCTTATGACATAAGTGTTTGAGGTTCGAGTTTCAGACCGTGTAAGGAATATAACACTGTATGTTAGAACCAAAATGGCGAATGTTACCAGGAGTTAGTACGAGTTTTTATTGTGTTTTGAAATATAAAACATAACGACACGCCTATGATACCCAAAGGGTTAGGCAGAGGTGTACCCATTAGTACATCCACATTTTGTCAGTTATGTTTAAGTCCCATGTAATAGGGGGCGAGCCTATTGCCATCAACCGGGTACAAATCCAAAATCCGAGCTGCTACAGATAAATTTTTGATTGATAACTTTACCTGACCTGGGAATCGCACCCAAGGCCTCATGGTCAGCATTCGCGCTTTACAACCAGATCAGCTTTAGAACTAGATCAGCGAGGCGCATTTTGTCTTAATTTTTTTTTCGTGTGAAAATCCACATTTTTTCTCCTTTTTTTCGGAAAAATACCACTATCCAATGACATATAAATAAAACTCCTCCTGCTACCATATATTTGATGCATGATCTTAAAGTTTTTCAAAAAAACACAACACTAACTCAAAAAACTCTTTGTTACAGTGATGGCAGCAGCGCCGGCAGTCCAAAAGAAGCCTGCGTGGCGGCCTCCCCTCCACCTGCGCCCGCGCCGGTGAAGCGCGACGTGCGCCACCATCACCCGCATCAGCAGCACGTGCCGCATCAGCCGCACCCGCAGCATGGCCCGCACGGCCCGCATCAGCAGCATCTGCACCATGAGCAGCATTCGAGGCCGCTTAGTATAGGTAAGGAAGGGATACCACCGTTTTTAAGGTTCCGGTTGATGTCAATAGGCTCGCCCCCTATTACATGGGACTTAAACATAACTGGCGAAATGTGGGTGTATTAATGGGTGCACCTCTGCCTAACCCTTCGGGTGTTACAGGCGTGATGTTATGTTTAGGGTTCCGTGCCTCAGTCGGCAAAAATGGAACCCGTAAAGGATCACTTTGTTGTCCGTCTGTCAAGACCCTTGTTCTCATAAACGCGTGGAGTAATCAAGCTGAAATTAATACCAAATACTCAGGTCTGCTACCCCTTGGAGCAGAGTGAAGAATTAAACTTCTAACTTCTAAGTCAACGCAATCTAAAGATAAGGTCGTTTTTGGCGCATATTTTGACGCTCGCTAGGGAATCAAAATCTATAGGGGACTTCCCGTTGACCTAGAAATTAATAGAATATATAGCAAGAAGCAATGCCATTTAGCACAAGTAAAGGAATAAATCCGAAAACCGTAAAGTTCTTTGTAAAAAAATGCAGTTGTTTATCTATAATGTCAATCCTAATGCTTATTTGTTTCTTTCCTGGGCATCACTTGTCCAAAGTTTCCTTAACGAATGGGCGTTTCCCTTTGTAGGTAAGTTACATCACAAAATAATTAGGTACAGTACCCGGCGATAAATATTGCACATCGACCTTTATCGTACTTATTTCGTATTTTATACAAAGAATAAAAAGAATTATCAAAAGAAGCAAATCATAATTGTTTTAACAGCTCCTAATAGATACCGGACTGTTTGTATTTCGTGCGACAGAGATAACGCTCTACGAAGCCGAAATTAGCCAATGTCTCTTTCCAAAGGTCGATGTGCAATATTTATCGCCGGGTACTGTACTATTTTTGCGATTAAAAACTTATTGTTTTGTCAGTTAATTATTGTATAATGTAAAGTGGTACAGAACCCGTCGTGTGCGAGTCCGACTTGCACTTAATCGTTTGTATTTTCTTGGAACTCTTTCTGATGTGGACCTCTTGTTCCAAAGGCGGTGGAGCAGGCGGATCGCGGCGTGCTGAGCGCCGAGCCGCTGGACCCTCAGAGAGACGCCGTACAGGTACGCACACGGAGACCATGGTCTACACCAGAAATATGGTTTTGGGCAGAGCTTCTCAACCTTTTTTTTATAGGGGACACAAACAGGCGCGGATCCAGCCCTCAAAAAAGGTCACGGTCACTTGAAATCCGCCAATTGCGGCCAATTATCATAAAGCTTGATTCACAAATATCAGTAAAGCCACAGTTCCGGCACTGTATCAATCATCATCTTCCTGCCCTTGTCCCATGGTCCTCATGGTCGGCGCAACACGTTTTCTTTCATTCTGTCCTGTCAGCCGCCATGCTATCACTGACTCCCTTTTCTTTCATATCATTCTTCACACAATCCATTCATATTTTCTTTGGCCTTCCTCTTGCTCTTCATCTATCCACATTCATATTCATAACTCTCCTGGTCGCATGCGCTTCATCCCTCCTCTTCACATGCCAAACAAGACAAACGATTGCCTTTCAACTTTTCTGTCACTGGCGCCACTTTCAGACTTCCTGTATCAGTGTCAGACGCCACTGTATCAGTGATAAATTATTCTCTCATACATTCTCTATGAACGCGCCGGAAATGACACAGCACTGTGTCGTCACTGGCACTGACAAGTGTGAACGCGTTTGTAGCGAATGTGTGAAAGAATAATTTAATCACTGATACGGGACGGTGCCGGAACTGTGACTTCACTGATATGTGTGAATCAAGCTTTATCGTATCTAGACTGTACTGCTAATATGGTATGACAGGGAGCAGTGAATGCTTATGCGAATCCCGCACTCCCGGCCATAGGCAGAGGTGGAACGCTGTGGTGGTTTTAGCCGGCGAGAGTCCGGCATGCCCCTCTGTCACCCCCCACGACGGAGGATGGCCATGAGGAACTCCACAGGGCATCAAAAAAAGAACTCAAATTTCGGAAATATGCCGATGGCTTCTTCAGACATTCTTATAGATTGATACTGCCTCATTGGTCAGTCGCAAGCGCGACTGATGTTCCTAGATTCGATTACTAGGTCAAGCAAAGTGTTTTTGGGTTTTTCCATTAAGAATTTCTGAGTAAGAACCCGGAGTTTGGGAGTTGGTGGTACGACATCCGAGTGTACAAAAAGCCGTTGTTCTCTTGATCACCGTCCCATCGAGAGTATGAGAGTGAGGGAGGAGGGAGTGCACCTTTATTTGTGCTCACACTTGGGCACTATAAAAACTCCTGCGTACTTGCTAGTCTCCATCGAGAGTTGCTGCAGTTACCGAATTCCGATCAGGACAATGCCATAGCATAGTTACTGGCTTTCAAAGAGATCAGGTAAGTATATGGCGATTGGCGCACCGCCCCGCATCACGCAGCGTAGCGCGGGTGTGCGTGTTCTTACGTTGTTTGCAAGTATCTGTGTTTGTATAGGAACACGCGTAGTCCACAGAAAACGCGTTCACGCGCGTGCAGGAAACATGGACCCCCGCGCGTGGCTACCGCATGACTGTACCGCAGCCCCGCGCGTTTGTGCGGAAAATCTGCATGATGATGCAGATCCCGCACCCCGGAGTGTAGCGCTTTTTTTTTATTAATGATGGGATATCATCAAATAACTCTTTTCGCTCTGGGCGGAGCGGAAGGGAGTGTCAGACTCTTACTGACTAAAACCCATCCGTGTTATCAGTGTTCCTTCTAGTGCCCTTTGTGTTCCGGGTAACTCTTTCGAACAAATTCCGCAACCCTGGCAGACACTGGTCCTGGCGGGTCTTTTGTGCTGACAGCTCTTTGAGGCGCGGGTGGAACACTAACACGCCGTCGACTCGGGCCTTATCGGGCGGAGGTCTACCCATGGCCCGCCACCCGGGTCGTCTCCTTCTGCGGGCGTGTGGCGCTGGGCAGTGTGCGAATCGCCTATGTTAGTTGTAGTGATTTTAAGATTCATATGTTAACTTGTATGTTTGTGTAACGTTACAGAGGTGCGTGTGAGTCCAGGAGGTGCCGGACCCTCGGCAGACCCGCCGCATATAATGCACCATCATCACTTGGTAAGCTTTTATGTCCAAGTCTATGGCCAGTCAATAAGATTGCTGTTTATTTTGTGCAGTGTTATTATTATAGTTTCCCTGAAACAATATCAGATAATTTTTCCTTTAAAATGACAAGTAAAATGAAATACCATGTAAAAATAAACCCTAATACAATGATACAAAACTTTGTTTGAAACGTGATAAGATATCTACTCTCTTCTCCGATCCGATCTGTATGAACGGACACTAAGTGGCTCTGCAAGACGACGTTCAAGCAGGATGCTAGGGCGTTCACTATTACACTGTAAATGTTTTGACTTTGACCTTGTCTGACTCAGGACACTAACCCCCTCGAGGGTTCAGTCGAGTCCATGGTCAGCGGTGCCGGGTCATCGGACGGCGAGCTGTCGTCTAAGGCTGGGGACAGTCCCAGCAGGAAACGGAGGCGTATCTCCAGGCATTTGTCTTCAGGTAATTATGACATACATCACTACATAGTATAAAACAAAGTCGCTTCTTCCGTCTGTCCCTATATATGCTTAGATCTTTAAAACTACGCAAGTTACGCAACGGATTTTGATGCGGTTTTTTTTAATAGATAGATTGATTCAAGAGGAAGCCGGGGCGGGTCGCTAGTATAGTAGGTATATAGACTGCCTCGTTGGTCTAGTAGTTGTAAAGCGCGACCGATGAGCTTGAGGTTATGGGTTCGAATCCCAGGTCGGGCATTGTTATTGGGTTTTTCGATCAAAAATTTCTCAGTAGCAGCCTCGGAGTCTGGATTTGTGCCCAATTGGGACATGGGACTTAAACATAACTGGCGAAATGTGGGTGTACTAACCTAACCTAACCTCTGCCTAACCCTTTCGAGATTACAGGCATGATGTTTTTGTAAATTATTGTATTTTATGGGATGTATTTTGAATAGCTTCTTCTCACTTTTTCATCCATCTTCGCAGGCCTACATTCCGATCCATACTGTACGGAAGTTCTTGTTGGACTTGTAAATTTTCCCCTTAAGGTTGATTTGCAGTGACTACGCATCCAAGTAGGCCGCTGCAAACATAACTTATAGCAAAATGGCGGATTATAGATCCACCGATACCCAGTGCGAGTGCGGTGCCTCTGATGAGACGATGGCCCACTTACTACAGTTATCAAAGTGTCTCTACACCGTCCTGCACTTTTGAGGACGTTAACAACGCCACAGATGCTGCAAAAAACGTAGCCACCTATTGGGCCCAAGTTATATAAAAAGTGGTTTTCGTGCCTTCGTGCACGGACCTCGGCATTATGCTGAGTGTCAGCCGTTTCGCGCAGTAGTGACGCATATTTCTTATTTTCATCTATGTGTTTTGAATTTTTTAGACTTAGTTTCACTTGTTTTGCTTTATTTTACTTTTGTATACAATTTTTCTTATGTTATGTGTTAGTGTTATTGGGTTTTTCCATCAGGAATTTCTCAGTAGCAGCCTCGGAGTCTGGATTTGTGCCCGGTTGATGGCAATAGGCTCGCCCCCTATTATATGGGACTTAAACATAACTGGCGAAATGTGGGTGTACTAATGGGTACACCTCTGCCTAACCCTACGGGAATTACAGGCGTGATGTTATGTTATGTGCGTCATTTTCGCGTGAGTTTTTCTTTCTTTCTTTCTTTCAAAAAGAAAAAGGTATTTGCTTAAACTGTCGATTCGAAAAGAAGAAGACCAATCAATCTGCCTAGCCTTTTCCCATCTATGTTGGGGTCGGCTTCCAGTCTAACCGGATGCAGCTGAGTACCAGTATTTTACATGAAGCGACTGCCTATCTGACCTCCACAACCCAGTAACTGGTAACGAAAATAAAATGTGTGTTATCTGTGGTTACAGGTGAGAGCAACGTGTCGGTGTCGGCGCCGGCCGTCGAGCGGCGCACGCCCCGACACCACTACCAGCCACCGTAAGTATTGACAGTGCACTGTACCATACCATGACCGTGCTTACAGCTAGGGATGCTACGGAGCTCCGTAATCGTAACGCAGTGGCGGATTTAGGATGTTTCGTTTGGGGGGGGGGGGGGATTAACCCCGATTTTTTTGTCACATTTAGGTACTTATGTCATTAATGACAATGCATACAAGTTTAATTGGAAAGTTCACTTTAAGATTTCTCATGGAAGAACTCAGATGCTTTGGAGGGGGGTTGAAGGGGTCGAGACCCTTAGGAGCCCTCCGAATCTCCGCCTCTGTTGTAACGGAAACATAAGCATAATACTTATTTTGTTGCTTAAAGTTTTATTAAATAAATAAATAAATCCTATTCATATTTTTAAATGTGAAAGGTGAAAATGTTTGGATGTTTGAACAGATTTGGATGAAAATTGACCATTTCCTGGATTAACACATTCTTACGAATGTTACAATACAAACTAAACCTCAAGTAAAGAAGAATAAAGTAAGATTTCTTTACTTATTCTAAAATCACAATATTGTATTCTCCACAGACGACGGATGCGCTACGTGAACAACGGCGCCGGCGCATGGACGGAGCGGCTGCTGGACCCGCACACGCACCCCACGCACCCGACGCACCCCGCGCACCCCGCGCACCCTGCGCACCCCGCGCACCCGGCGCATCACACGCACCACACGCACCACGCACACCCGCATCATACGCCGCTGTTGCTTGATATTAACCAGGTAAGGACGTCAAGTCAGGAAAAGATAGAAAAGAAAGAAACACTATTTATTTACGCGAAAATGACGCTCATAGAATAAGAAAAAATTAAAAAAATTGTATACAAAAGCAAAATAAAAACAAGTTGGTATTAAGTTTAAAAAACTAAAAAAAGTAATATGCGCCACTACCATTTGCATTGTACTCATCATTGTGAACAACTTTTTCTATGGGACCACCCCTGAAATCATTTAAAAACAAATGCTGTTCCGTACAAAAATGCTATACAGGGTAATTGAAAATATACCCAAAACCTTAAAAGGGGTCATTGTACTCATTATTATGAACAACTTTTACTGTGGGACCAAACTTGAAATCATAAAAAAAATCAGCTGTTTCATACATTACCATCGTGTTGTGTAGCATTTTAGTAGGGAACAGCCTTTTTTTTTGTCATGATTTCTGGGTTGGTCCCATAGTAAAGTTGTTCATAATGATGAGTACAATGACCCCTTTTAAGGTTTCGGGTATATTTTGAATTACCCTGTATATACAACACAATCTTAATGCATGAAACAGCAGATTGTTTTTCATGACTGCAGGGTTGGCTCCATAGTTAAAGTTGTTCATAATGATGAGTACAATAACCCCTTTTCAGGCTTCTGGTGTTTAAAAAAAAAACATACGCGCCGAATTGAGAACCTCCTTCTTTTTGAAGTCGGTTGATAACACTGTATAACATCACGCTACGAGTTACGACCGATGAAAGGGGAGCATAGTAACCTAGGTATACTTCACTTCCACGCGGACGAATTCGCGCGAAAAGGCTAGTCTTAATAACAGTCCAAATCAAATAACTTATCAAAAACCACATTTATTCCAGATGTCAGTCCGCGGCACTCGGCTGGGCGCGCTAGGCGGAGTGGGCTGGCACCCGCACGCGCATCGGGACCACGCGCAACGCACACAGGTACATTACACACGCGCGTTTCCTATTGAGGGACACGTCTACGATGAGATAGCGGATGTACAGTCAGCAAAACAGATAGGTGTCCAGGGTCGTCAGATACAGATGAAGTTTTCTTAGAGACCGATGGATGTCTTCGATTGAAACAACTTAATTTATTTATTTATTTATTTATTACATTTGGGAAAACAAACAGTAGTACATTAAGCATAAACAATTCTGACTTAAAATAAAAACTTAACGAATATACTACCCACAACATTTTCCACAGATTACTATATTATATAATAAAAACAAAAACAAGCTGTAAGCAAACGTAAACTGATACTGATCAGGGCTAATTTTAATGAAAATAAAGAAAAAAAAAATATCAAAACAAGTTAAACAATATTCTATGAAGGATGTAATAAAATGATAATGATAATACATGCGTAATCACTACATAATAATTATTATAAAATAAAGTCGCTTTCCCTGTCTGTCTGTCCCTATATATGCTTAGATCTTTAAAATCTTTAATGAACTGTTTATTATCTATTTTTTAAATAAAATTACATTTGAAAACATTCATCGGTTTCTCAGAAAACTTCAACTATGTCTGACGACCCTGCATATCTATATTTTTTGCTGACTGTACTTCGTAGAAAAAGATTTTTGAAAAAAAAAATAGGTTTTTTAGTTTTTCATGGAACTTAAAGCCATGGTGTATATAAATAATTATGGGATTAATGTTGTTTTCTTTTCTTGAAAAAGCTTGCTATAAAGTTATAATTACAAAATTGATTATTTTTATTATTGTGATATAACTGTGATGAAATCGTCAAAATAAAAATCCGTAGTCTTCGTGGCGTGTCCCGAAAGTAATAATAATAAATCTTTTATTTCAGTTATCAATTATTTTCATAAGAAATATACCTATCAAAAGAGCATACAAATAGATAAGAAATATTTGAAGAGCTAGCGTTTACATGAAATTTTTTTATTTCCATACACACCAAACATTTTGATCATAAAATTACACTTAGTGACACATTGGGCCAAACATTTGTGCCAAACAAATATTTGGTCCAACTTTCTTACCAAACACACATAAAAACGACACACAATTCAAAATACGACCTTGTTAAAATACAAAACAATATCAAAATTCAAGACATTCCAATATTTACAGCATAACATATCGGGTTTTAGAAAGAGACAGACAAGTACGAAAGAGACGATACTCTTTCTAAAATCCGACCCGGTACTGTAACAAGCGTTACCTTAACGAAGGCCGCAAGTTTTACATGACAGTATGACGTCACAATGTATGTAAAATTCACGTGTTTATCAAAAATCGATTGATAAGTTTTATTTTTATTGTCAATCTGGGCATAGCATATAATGGATATATAGGTATATAGTTAGGCACACGTGGTTAGTTAGGTTTTATTGTGTAATCTATTATTATTATAATAAAAAAAAGTTTTATGTATGTTAGTATTTAATTAAGTTAAGATACGAAACGGCGATCGAACCGAACTTGACGTTAATTACGAATCGATTCAAGATGGCGTCGTCATTTGAAAATTACAGTTTTTATTGATTTCAAGACAAAAACTTTCAAATTAACGGTTTATTGAAGACGCCATTTTGTCGGCAAGTCTGTAATAATCACATGATGACGTCATTGCGTGCGTTCGTTCGGTTCGCTCGCGCACCCATGCTGAGGGGAGGTCGCGCTTAGGTGCCGGCGGGTGGCGTACCAGCGCCCGAGCTGTGGGGCGCCGCAGTGCTGCCCCCTCTGCCTCACCTGCGCTACCAGGTATACAACTGCGCAAATACTGCGCAAGTTTGCGCAAACACTGCGTCAGAGTTCTGGGTTTGGTGGCTCCGATACGTTTGAACGCTTTTTTTTTGGTAAATCAGCTTGTTTATTGTCTGTCCGCTAATGAATGATTTGAATTTGTCAGTTATGGTGTCTGGTTAACCCCTTTGACTAGTGGCTAAGTAAAAATAAGTAAAAACGGCGTCGCTTTGGACTATTAATACTTATACTCGTCTTGCTTGAAAAGTACTTGTAAGTTCATCAAATCATCAAAATACATTTTGCTTAGATTGTTTCCTTCATGTTTCATATGTTTTATCGTATAAGTTACACAGCTAACCTTGCTTTAAGTAAACTAATACTTTAATAATCAAGCTCGCGACCGATGGATCGCAAGTTTAAACAAAAATGTACAGTAAAAATGCGTTAAACTTAACCTAATTCTAGCTAAATTAAAGGGGTTAACTTTAATAAAATCCTACCCGCATTCCCAGTCAATATTTTTCTAAAACTACCCTCTAATTGTGTTGTTAATAATTCAAATCGTATCGGAGTCGGTTTCAACGTTACTTATCGTTATAACGTATGTTGGACGCGTGCATGTTCCTAACACATTAGCATATCGTCCAGGTATATCAACGTTGTATCACATCACTGAGGCTTGTAACTGTTTTTGTCATGATTTTTTCACTATTATGAACAGATTTGAATCCATTTCTGTGTCTCCTGATGTAGTTTATTCTATATTTGTAACAAGCGATAGATTTGCCGGTCGTAAATTCAATAACCGGAATCTGATGAGCCAAGTCCAAGTATGATTATTTTCATAAATCATCTTTATTTCTTTTCTTATGTTTATTGTCGTCTTCATTCATGGTTTATTTTAATGTTTGGGGTTATACTCGCTTGTAATCACGCGCGTGTGTGTGTGTCTTGCGTTTATTATTTTTATTATTTTTTCATTATTTTCGCCTGATGTGTATGTGATGTATCGTTGGTATGTGGTCCCGTGGGCACGAGTCGTGCCCGCTCCGCTGCGTGCTGGTCCCTGTGATGGCGCCGTGGCTGCCAGCCCCGCTTTACCACTGTATCTCTAGTGACGTCACGTGGACTAACATATGCACACACAGTTTATAAAAAACTGAGCTTTTGGGCAATATAAATACGCTAGATAAAAATCATGGCCATTTATGCAGAAACACTTGGCCAAGTCGTGGTTTGCTCTTACGGCGTTTTTCTGTTTCATTACTCTCTAAATATGGGTGTCTATTATCAGATTTAAATCTATTTAACAAGATTTCTTCAGCTTTCTTATCTAAAAGATGGCACTACTGTATCAAATCTTAAACATTATTTTGATCCTTCGACACTACCGTGCTTATCTCTAAGAAATGTTTGTCTTTAGTCTTCATCCTCCTAAACTACTAGCCTTTCAAGCTTCCAAACGCTTTCATATCTGCACCTTTCTCTTCAATATCTTCAAAAGTATGTGTTTGTGTGTGTTAGTCCCGTGTCAATGGTTTGGTACTACTTCTGAGCTTCAGGTTGTTGGTCCGTCAGCTTGACGACGCGCTCGTCTTGTTAACTTTTACCATAGTGTTCATTATATAAATACTTTCTATACACTGCTGTGACGCTGTTTAGATTAACACTGGAATTTATATTAGTTGTAGATTTACTGTGTTTATGAGATTTGTGTGTTTGATACTTCTTTGAAGAAATTCTTACGCATGCGACTTCATTCGCGTCATTATCGGTTATCATGAAGTTTTATTGTTATTGCGCGGAACCCCATTTGTATCTAAAATTAAAGTAGCCTTAGTTAGTCCTTATATCATAAGATAATGCCGGTGAAAGTTTCGTCGCAATTGGTTTAGCGGGTTCGGAGATTATCTGGAGACAGACAAAAAAAAAAGATTTTTTGTATATGTGCTAATATACATGAACTGCCTCTGCCTTGGGGTAGGCAGAGGTCTCTCGGCCTCCTACCGACTAAAACCCCACGGTGTTCTTCGCAACTATCTTTTGGCCGGGGCAAGAGAGTCGCTTCTTGAGTGCTTCAAGAACATTTTTTCGCACCCCGACAAGAAGCTTGTTAATCCCTAACAGATACAATGACAGCTCTCTTCAAGCTCACTTAATCCTTGAGAGATTTTTTACTGAATTGGCTGTCTCTAATCCAATCTTCATTATTAATTACTAGCTGCTTCTATCCGCGGCTTTGCCCATGTAAAAAGTAACTCCGTAAAGTAAGTTGAATTCCTATCCCGAGGGAACACATTACCGGGATAAAAAGTATCCTATGTGTTAATCCAGAAAATGTTCTACGTGCCAATTTTCATTCAAATCTGTTTCAACGGTTTACGCGTACAAACATCCAAACATCTTCATACATTTTCACATTTATAGTATTATTAGGATTGTCTTCACCCCACGGAAGGATGACACCTAACCTCAATCTCACTTTACCAGGAGATAAATTTTAGAAAATAGAGCAGCTCTATTTCATTCTTTATTCCAAAGAGTCTATCTATACAGCGTCGCAGTAGTAAAAAACTATAAGTGTAAGCATTCGACTCCACAGCGCTTGGTTTGACAATAGTATGTTACAATTCTCTCGATGTTATGTCTGTCCGTCGTAGTAGGAGACACCCTGTTTGCGACACACTTTTTTGTTGACTACCCTCTTATATTGAAGTTATAATACCAGCCTTTTACTGTCCCACTGCGTGACAAAAGCCGTACAGAGAAGGTACGAGCATTGATTACTATGCTTGCTCAAGGCGGATTAGTATTTTTTTTCTTGAAAATGGTCTTGGGGAATGCAAATGTATTTTTTATTTAAATTACATGATGTAGATCTTTCTCAGCTGTCTCTAAAAATAAACAGAAACAAACTTGAGAGTACATTTTATGAGCTCTCATAACGCGATTCCCCCACAGATTTTGTATGGCATTAGCAAACAGTGATATCACTTATTAGATTTCCAAAAATCTTATTTAAACAATCAACTGAAAATAAATCGGATTTGAATAATGAGTAGTATTAGAGCATGTTTTTGTTTGTACATGTAAAGGGTATTTTAAATCAATCAATTGAGTATCGTATACAGGTTGTTTCCAGTCGGACTCCACGACAACTGTACATGTGTACGCACAATATGCATGCCCAGATGGTCCATTGTTCTCGGGTGCTAGGCAGCGTTAGTAGCTTGTATCGTGTCGCTTAGACCTAACTTTAGCATTCGAAACTCTTTGTAAAAACCTTTCTATGTACCGGACGATTTTTTGACAAAAAATTACCTGAGCAAAAAATACACCGTGTATACACTTTTGTGTTTTAAAATACAGTTTTGAGGTTAAGTCAGAACATCGTCTGAGCGAAATAGCGCGGGGGCGGTACTAATATCGGTTATTCAAGGCTTACTATGAATAAATACTTTTTTTTATAAGGCGAGGCCGTTTAAAGTGACAGCTGTCAAATAGCCCGCGAAAATGTGACATTATTTTTTGTATGAAATTATTTTATTTTACTATACATAGTATATTAGAATATACACGGTGTAAAGAACATCGTGATAAAATCTTTTGCCATGTGTTCAGTACATGATTCTAAAGTCCCAGCGATAATTTCGTCCAATATTAAAAAAATTCAGCTGTTCTAAACATTTGGACTGTGTGTTGGACTTATTATTTAAATGGAACAGCTGTTTTTTTTTTGTATATCCAAGGAACAATTTCATCTCTGGTAGGTTTAGAATCATGATTAGAATCTATGATAAAAGTTTTTGTCATTATGTGGATTACACCTTGTATGATTAAAAATACATGCGCAAGCGCATTCTCCGTTTTTGGTTAATATAGACTTGCAGTTAAAGTTTCATGGGCTGTTTGAAAGCGTTAACCTTAGGCGCAGACTTATGTTGATAGTAAGCCTGTACGTCGCGCTCACACGACACACACTTGACGCTTTGACACTTTTAAAAAACATTTTTTTTTTTTACTCTGGCTTACTGACACTGCGTTTTAGACACTGAGAGTTATTGGTTGTTTAAAAAATAAACTTTTTTTGTATTAAACATGTCAAAACATAATTAAACATTGTTGCAAAATGTTTAACGATTTATTCCTTTGTATTTTTTTTAAATCTATGTGAAAACAACCGAATGCTCAAACAATATGTGATCTATAGTGATAATTGTGTAAGTCGTAAGTCTTAATTAAGGCCAAGTTCAGATGCTCGCGACATAGCGCGTTTTTCTGACATTTGAATGTCAGAGAGAAAAACGCACCGTCTCGCGCGCACGTCTGTTGCTAGCCTAAGTTGTAAGTTCATTTGGCGACACAAAAAAAATCGTCATTGTTAGACAATCTTGGTGTTGCCAGTCTACCTGAACTAAAATACTGGCAACATTTACAGTAAAAAATTACACAATTTTGAAACTATCATGTCGTCAAATGAAGACAACTTCTCTAAAAAAAATTACCTAAAATTAATGTTATACAGTATTTAACTAAATAAAATGTGTAAAACCAAGTGTATGTTTGTGGGCGCCTGCAGTGCTATCCTCTAAGGACACAGCGCCTTTAGTGGACTTTCAACTTTATACTGTAGAGAATAAAGTTGAAAATCCATTAAAGACGAACTGTTTCGGTACTCGTAGTCGAGACAGTTTGCCTTTAATGGATTTTCGACTTTACATTGTGGATTATAAAATTGAAAATCAAACTGGTCTTTTAGAGTATGGCATAGCTGGTATCCTAGTGCGATGTCATGTGAATGGCGTATGGCCACGGCACTCGTTTAGAACCGCTTGGACTTACGACCGACGCGTGCGATTCACTTGTGATTATTGACTACTAGCTTTTCCCCGCGACTTCGTTAATCGCATCGAGGGAAACCAGTATTCACCTCGCCACTCGCAAGGGCAGTAACTTGTCAAAACGAACGAGTGCTTCGTCCAATTCTTACAATTGAAAAACTCTCTCGCTCTTTTTTTTTGAACATTACATTTAAACCTAACCTAAAATAAACTTTACCTTTAAATAATATTAGTATAGGCTGCTCGCGACTTTGTCCACGTGGAAGTTAAGTTTACTATAAAACATAGCTTATACCCATAGAGCAACACGGGTACCTGACGGAAGGGGAGACGCCATAGGCAGGCGTTCCCCTCTGTCGAAATATATGACCAAATGGTCCACTGTTAAGTCACTGTCACCAAGTGCGATAGTGTTGTTATTTTGTAAATTGTTTGTTTGTTATCGTTAAAAATATTTACTTACCATCAGTCGATGTGTGACATTTGCATTTGCAAGTTGTAGTTATGTAGTATGTTAATGGAAAATTATGCTGATACAAGAATTACTTACTTAATGACAAAAGCGAACCCACATAAGTGATAAATCTAAAAACCAGTAATAGATAAATCCATCACTGATTTTTTAAATTAAACCACAAACATATATTTTATTTTAAATTGATAAATTTTATTACTGAAATTTATAGCCGGGGAACGGGTGTAAGAAAACTAATTAAATTATTTTTTACTACTGTTTTATATTCATCTTCATTGTTTTCACATGTAGAATCAACAAGAATAATGTAACCAGGATTTTGTAAAAACCTAATTTAAAAGAGTGCCGTGGAGATTCTTGCTTGTTCTTCTCCATAGAGGCCTACCTCCGTTTTGGAACGAGCAACTAGTTTCAGCTTTCGTACTAACTGACCGACTCCTTGACATTTCAAAAGTGCCTGTAAATGGTCTAATTGAAATAAATGTTTTGACTTTGACTTTAAATTATACCTACATGCTTTTAATAATTTTTAAATTATACCTACATGCTTTTAATTATTTTTTAATTGACAACTGTTGAAAAAGTAATAAATAACATAAATAAAGTAAAAAACCTGATTTCCCTAACAGAGTTCTTTAATTTATCGATAATGCGTATCGACAGCTGTTGCAGCAATGTTTGTCAATGTAGTTGCATCATGTCGTTACACTGTTATGACACAAAATGTATCTATGTGTGTACGAAATTGTTAGTGTATTGTTATTATTTCTATGTGTGAGTTTCGTAGCGACAGGCAATTGTTTTTGTGTGGGGCATTGAAAAGTGTGTTTGTGTGTGTATTTCCCCCCGCAAAAAATGACAGACTTTTCTGTATTGAAAAAATACGCTATGGCGTCTCCCCTTCCGTCAGGTACCCGTGTTGCTCTATGCTTATACCACTCGGAGATAGTGTAGCTCTCTATCAGTGAAAGAGATTACCCCTTACAACCAGCAAATTTAAGAGGGGGGGGGGGTATTTAGAAAATGAATTTAAGTTTTCGATTGCGATAGCTTTTGGGTTATAAAGGATTCTCTTCTCCTTTTTAATGTCTGTGGAATATACTTTTACTCAAATCTTTCATTTTTTTACACAACCTGTATTTTGTCAAAACCTATGTGAGCGGATACGCGGGTAAAAACTAGTATGAAACAAAAATCACTGGTGATTTTCGTCGCGTGTCGTGAGGTCACTGTTAAAAGTAAAATATTTAATAGTAGTCCAACAATTGGTTTTTGGAAGCATAAAGAAATAGGTTTCTTGTATACACACTGTGGAAATTCCAGTTTAACATTTAAATTTTCTGGTACCAACACTGATAAGCAAATGTTGTGCATGTCTGTAATAGATATAAACACTAGCCTGAGTCCTCTACAATGTTAATGTCCTGTCAGTGTTTATATTGTTGACGTGCCTTTTTTAAATAAATAAATAAACTCTGCCTGTTACGTTTAGATACAGCTCGCTGAATGACAGACAGACAACGGGGGCTTAGCAAAAGGCTTTCGTGTACGAAATCCTAAAAAGATTAACAATGGCGTCAGTCGTCTATGCCATTTCACTTCCAAGCTATTTAGCTTGGAAGCCAATAGGGGCCAAACGTCTGCCGGGGTTGCGGGACGTCTTAACAGGATACCGTGGCCCCGGAACGTAAAGGGCAACAGAAGGAACAGGGTGGTTTTTTAGTCAGTAAAAGTCTGACAGTCCCTTCCGCCCCACCCAGGGCGGAAGGAGTCATTTGATGATTTTACCACCTAAAAAAAAAAGCTATTTAGCTTCCAGAAACCTTGTTGAATCTGCTATTGTATATTCTCCTTTACATGTCCTGGTGGCGGTGCCTGTTAGATAGTGTGCATCACTCTTAATACATAGATGTGCACCAGTGCTTGACTATTAGGTGTGCTGATGGGCCTTGTGGTGCGAACGCTTCTGTGATACGTAAATCTTAAAATATATTTAAGTTAATCTGTGTCAGTTTTTTTTCTCCAATTTTTGCCGGTATTCTGTGTTTTACGTTACCTAGATCTTCCTTTATGACATGAATAAAAAGTTATCTTAAAAAGGGGAAAAAAAATCCGGGATTTTTTCTTTTGAGGTATGAAACCCAAAAAAAGGTCATCTGCTTATTGGGGGTGCATCGTCAGACCTCAGTCTTCCTTGGTAATAGACCAGTGGGGCAAATCTTTTAGCAACGTTCGCAATCTAATATCAGTCTGTCTAAAAATATCTCTAATTTACCAACATTTATGACGTTAATGGTCGCTGAGATGAGATTGGAACTAGATTTTACATAACACCTGTAATCCCCGAAGGGTTAGGCAGAGGTGTACCCAGTTCACCCACATTTCGCTAGTTATGTTTAAGTCCCATATAATAGGGGGCGGGTCTATTGCCATCTACCGGGCACAAATCCAGACTCCGAGCCTATTTTTGACGTTTTTAATGAGTAAAATTTGGCTTACTGCGGTTTTTCAGAGTTTTAAAAGTCCAGTCTTTACAGAAGCGTTCGCACAGCATCTCATCAGCTAAAACGCTCTAATTACATTAAAATCTCGATGTTTTATCAATGTCACTATGTTTGTTATCAAATTCTCTTAAACACACGATAACGGCGCCGATGTAAAACACGTTATTCCTAATCGTTGGCGCAGACGAAGTAGCAATACCCTTGATCAGTTTTCATTTATTAATTACTAGCTGTCCGCCGCGGTTACACCCGCGTCTTTGGTTACTGCTCCGCTCCCGTAGGTGATGGTATATAGCCTATAGCCTTCCTCGATAACTAATCTATCTAACACTGAAAGAATTTTTCAAATCGGACCAGTAGTTCCAGAGATTAGCGCGTTCAAACAAACAAACAAACAAACAAACACTGCAGCTTTATAATATTAGAATAGATTAAAGTAATAGAGTTCAACGTTGCGTAATTTTTTGTAAGAATAATAAATATATTAGCGACCCGCTCCGGTGCAATGTAGAAACATAAACCTTCCTCTTGAATCACTCTATCTATTGATGAAAACCGCATTAAAATCCGCGGGAAGCGACTTTGTTTTATACTATGTAGAGATATAGTTAAACGTTGCATCATTTCGTGTAAGATTTATTTATATACAGGGTGTAATTTTTTTTTTTCTAAACCATTTACGAAATATATTTTTAGAAGTTAGAATAACGTAGAGGGGTCCCGGTACGTGCATTGCGTAGGGAATGGACCTCGACATGCTTAATCCGGCCCTTGAATCAGTTTTGGCGGAAGTTTTGTATGAAAGATTTGTCGGGCACAAATAGTCAAATAAATCTATCTGTAAATCTATAAATATAAAAATGAATCCCTAATTCCCTTGGTCACGGCATCACGCGTGAACGGCTGGACTAATTTCACTAATTCTTTTTTTGTTGTGTTTGTTATTGTAAGGAGAAGGTTCTTATGAAAGCAAATAAAAAAAAAAGATGGCGGTACAAAGTTCGCAGGATCAACTAGTAAATAAATGCCGTTCGGAATTATATCTTACACACAATTTTCAACTCTAATTTGTTTTGTTATTTAGTTCAATATCAATTAATAAATGAAAACTGTTACAACATATTGCTGTTCTGTTTGCACTGGCCCTAACACGGGTGTAGCGAAAACAGGCTTTATCACAATAGGGGAAAGTTTAAATTCGCACACTGATCAATACTTTCCTGTATCGCTATCTTTTTCTGTCACTTGCTAATACGGTGTTAAAAAAGAAAGCTAAAGAGGTATTTTTGTTTAATTTTTTAAACGCGCTAATCTCAGTCGGATTGCAATAAATATTTTTGTATAGTATATGAATTTGAATCAATTTTATAACGAGAAGTATAGGCTATTTAGCATTACGCTACGACATACGGAACCGGAGCAGTAGCAGTGCCATTATAAGTAGCAGACAAAGAAAGAGATATAGGAAAATAATAATCGGTGCGAGTTTTGCTATCACTCTAATACCACGTATTTTTGTTAAACAAATGTTGTACAACAATGTTGCAGCAGCATGTTGTGTAACAAACAATCTTGTTGCTGCAACATTGTTGTGTTTCTAGTTTCTCATGGATGCGAGGTTAAAATTATCACTAATTAATATAAGAATGATTAATTTATTATGTGTTTTTAATATGGGTATGTGACGGTTGCGGTATACACTGTTTTTGAGTTGTTTTTTGAATGTTAAGACAGATTTTGAAAAGACAAAAGGTGTTAAAAATTATTTTTTTGAAATATCGCTTGCTCAGTCAATCTGAATGTGTCTTAACATTCAATGTACGCTCTGCATTGTCGTAAGTGGACACGTTCGTGTGTGCTACACCCTTAGCGCGCATGTCTTCACTCGGCGCGCGCATGCACTCAGATAGGGTTGCCAGATCCAAAATCTAGAACGCCGAAACACCAGTTTAGCCGGAATTTTGGGCAAAAAAAAACTTTTTGTTTTCATTATAAGCCGGACACGCATCCGTCCGACTTTATACGGATGTCTGGCAACCCTAAACTCAGCTCATACCGTTGTACATACGTACTGCAAGGTCTAGTCGCTGCATAACACATGTCTAGTCTACGACCCCCCACCTCGGCCGAAGTGGGGGGGCTACCCATCACCCCCGGTCCGAACGACCCTCCCAAATATTTTTTTTTCTCGTCAACTAACCCCCGACACTTGAATTTTATTATTCGTGTAAAGCATGCAAATGATTTTCCTCACTTTTGGATACCTTGTGTATGTGTTACGTGTTCTACGTGTTTAATTATATCGTGAGGTTTCGCCCCGTGTGTCGCGCGCCGGCCGCGCGTCGCCCACCAATGGCGACGCGGTTCGCGGCCGCCCCAGCTCGCGCCGCGGCACACACGGGGTGAAACTGTCGACGGTTTTGCCACACTGTTTTATTTAAGAATTTTGCCGCTAGCAACTCAAGCTTTGGTATTTTGTAGAGAATAAATAAAAAAAATATTTGGCTGGTCGCTTTGATAGAACTTGGCTGTTTCCTAAGATATGCTCTTTTTAATGTGAACAATTGATTAACACTTGTATATGGCGTTAGTGAGGTATTATGTGTCGCGGTACACTAGCAGCAATAAGTTTTTCTCTCGTTCTTACATATTTATCTTTATATACTTATTATTATGTTTATTTTCTTTTGCCAATTTATCTATGTATGACATCATTATCTAATAGTTCCGTTATAGTCCACAGTAGCGTAGAAATACCCTTAAATAAATCACAACGTATTTTTTTTGATCAACATAATTATATATTTTTTTTGAATATTTTTTTTTTGAATATATAAAATGTGAATAGTTCTTTGGCACAATTTAATATATTCTCATAGATACGACACGTGTGTGATATTATGTATGTATTTGTTAGGACGAGTAGAGGATCTTTATGCTTTATTTAAAAACGGCCGCTGTTTCTTTTACCCTGGTACTTTGGGATCCTTTGTCATTTAAAAATGGACGCTTGCATCCGGAATTTGTATACGGAACGGAAAATCGCAGTGATAAAAGTAGTTTTTATTTTGGAATTCTGATTTGTAACATAATATAACATCACGCCTGTAATCCCCGAAGGGTTAGGCAGAGATGTACCCATTAGTACACCCACATTTCGCCAGTTATATTTTTAGGTCCCATGGAATGCCCCCCCATTCCATGGGACGAATTGAATGAATTCCGTATCCGGAATTCCGTACCAGTTCCGGATGAAAGCGTTATCTTAATTACCCTTAGATTGAATGTAACACGAATATTAATACTTTAGGTTCTATTTTATTGGTCAGTACTCATAAAAATCGTTAATTAAAGTAACCATGGTTGTTAGATATAGTTGAAGTTTTCTATCAGAGAAAGCGCTTCTGTAATCGGAACAGTAATTCCAGAGATTACCTCTTTCAAACATACTTGTGACGGGGTCGTGTGAGTTAAAAAAAAAAAAATAACTAGCTCATAAATGATTGATTCTCTAATTTGTTAATTGAGAGACAAAAACTTTTACTAATTTTGTTTTTTCATACAACCTGTATAAGGCTTTTCTATTTTTTTTTTTCATACAACCTGTATAAGGCTTTTCTAACTTTTTTTTTTCAAACAACCTGTATAAGGCTTTCTGATATACAGGAGGTTTTTTAAATCGGCTTATAAAAAAAACTTCAACTATGTTTAACGATTTTGGTTACTTATCTGATTTGTCGACTACCATCATATACCTAGGTACTCCATGGCAACGAATTACGTGATGATATCCCTTCCTTCCTTCATGAATAATCGAGGAGAAAAAATATAACATGAACATGTATATAAGATGGGAGTAAAACGGAACGTATGAGTGGTGTGTGAAATGGAACGTTAAAGTATGAGTAAAGGTCTGTTCCCACACATCAGTGCCGTGTCAGGGACGGAGCAGGGATTTGTTTCGTCAGGAGTCTAAAAAAATATCAGTGCATACATTGTCTATGAACTCGATCACACATATCCGTGCCGGCAACGAAGCTTCAGTGTCAGCCGCGTTCTTGCCCCGTCCATGACACGGCACTGATGTGTGGGGACAGACCTTAAGAGAGAGAGAGAGAGAGAGTAAGAAAGGGACGGAGTGCAAAAAGATGGCGGCGTAGACGATGAATTTAAGAAGGGGATGTAAAGAGATAGAAGTCTTTAATAAGATACTTTTATAAAGAAATAAATACAACTCGTTAGAGCCATTTGGCACCAGACCTGCCTCGCCTCGAGGGGTCAGTATTCTTTGTATGGAGTAATATGGGTGTACTCTCACTGCATCAACTGCGGAGCGCTTCGCCCGCGGGCTGACCACTCGCCTTGCGTTATCCACGTGCAGGTCCACAGATGCATAGTAATGATCCCTGACAAACTAATCCCCTATTCGCGGGCAAAGTAATGTCTACTCTCTGACCGCGCGACGTTCACTCGCAGCATCCAACCGTAGACCATCTGTTGATAAAGAATGGACACTGACGCTGCGTTTATACTTAACCTGCCCCGCGTGTCGCCACGCGTGGGAAAGCTATCGGTTTCATACATTTAGTCGGTTGTTCCACGCCACGCGGGGCGGGACTAATGTGACCAGTCCTATATTGAGCTGTCAGCACAGGGACGGGGCCATAACAGGGCCAAACGTCTGCCGGGGTTGCGGGACGTCTTAACAGGATACCGTGGCCCCGGAACGTAAAGGGCAACAGAAGGAACAGAGTGGTTTTTTATTTAGTCAGTAAAAGTCTGACAGTCCCTTCCGCTCCACCCAGGGCGGAAGGACTCATTTGATGACTTTTTCCACCTAAAAAAGAAAATCAGTCCTATACTAAATGTATGAAACCGATAGCTTTCCCACGCGTGGCGACACGCGGGGTAGGTTATGTATAAACGCAGATTGAGCGACGAGGTGGTACTGGGTCTAATAAGGCCAGCTTACTAGGTCTACCTATAGTTTTCTATACAACGTTTATATCTTATTTCCACAATCATAGAACTACAAGTTTAATATTCGTGTTACAATCGATCTACTAACAAACAAAGGCGGATTACTGATTACGAGAGGCACTCAATGACATATGAAAAGAAACCATAACTCGTTTCATTACGGTTTAACTAGTAAAGCTCAAAGATTTATTGATCTTTATTTTTATTATGTAGACATTTTGAAAATGTTTTCAACTAACTTTTAGACCTATGTATCCTGCTTATGTGTAGCAAGTTTCATTAAAATCGGTTCATTCATTTCGGAAAATTTGGACTTGAAAGTTTTTATAAAATGCCGTACGGCGTAAACGGTCTTAAGAGGGCTGCTTGCCATTCCAATGACATGAAAAGATACAAACTTTGAAAGGCGTTTTTACTTTTCTCTGTTCTGTCTGGCATCGTTTGAGGCATGCTCGCTGCCGGGGTTGCGGGACATCTTAACAGGATACCGTGGCCCCGGAACGTAAAGGGCAACAGAAGGAACAGGGTGGTTTTTTAGTCAGTAAAAGTCTGACAGTCCCTTCCGCCCCAACGAGGGCGGAAGGACTCATTTGATGATTAGTACGAACTTAAAAAAAAACCATGCTCGCTAGCAAGTTTGAGCTTTCTGCTAATGAGATAATACAATTTAACTTCAGCACATTCAAAAATAACTACTTCAACATAAAAAACAATCTATCCAGACTCCGAGACTGCTACCGAGAAATTCCTGATGGAAAATCCCAATATCACTGCCCGAACTGGTAATCGAACACAAGACCTCATGCACAGCAGTCGCGCTCTACGACCACTAAACCAACGAGGCAGTCGTTACAAAGATATTTTAATTAAATCCAGCTATGGTTTCTTATGTCATTGCGTGCCCCTCCAACTCGGTATTTCCCCCCTCTCCGAGGGTATGTGCTGACGTGTGTTCGCCTCAGATGGGCGGCGTGTACGCGGGCCTGCAGTACCACGGGAGCTTCGCGCCCCCGCCGCCGCCCCGCGGACCCTTCGCCTCGCCGCCGCATCCTCATACACACTATATCGCTAACTCGCAGGTTAGTATCAACAGGAGAGCAATTCCTGCATACCATTTATTTTCTTTTCATTACATAATAAGTACATTTTAAATTTTAATACAAAAATAAAAATCAATTTTACAAAAAAAAACACCTTCAAATAATACAAAATAAGATATAACTTTAGTTTTGGAAGTCGTTGTCTTTGGTGTTGTTCTTTAGATACTGCCACCGACTTCCAAAACTAAGGTTATTTTGTAATTTTCAAAGCCGGTTGTCTTAATTGTAAAAAATATTTTTATTATTCATTTTTTGGTGCAATATTAGGTACTTGTAGTTAATATTTGAAGTTCTTACAAAAAGCCCTTACAAAAAATACCTCACACGAAATATTTAATATGGAAAGTGGTAGGGGGAGGGGGGGTTGACGTACCCCGTCAAAGCAATTTTACTTGTTACGACAGTTCTGCTGTAATCCTATGAGGAGTTCCGTTCCATATCTCCGAAGTTCATCATCAGATCATGACAATATTTCTATGGGACCTATTCGAACAAAAAAAGAATTATCCAAATCATAATTGGCGGAGCAATCGCGTAACGTACATGACATACAAAAAAAAAACATACCGCCGAATTGAGAACCTCCTCCTTTTTGAAGTCGGTTGAAAATTGTAGTCCACCGGTAACGGAAATGCCTAATAGATACTTATTGTTATTCGTCTTCACCTCAGCGCGCAGAAGGCGGTCGTCTGGAGATGGTGAACGGTGGAGAAGGAACCCTGTCTCCGCTGCAGCCAGCCACAGATCTACATCACGCGCCGCTACTGCTCGCCACTGAGGTTAGTACTTGCCAGTATGTGGGATTAATTGCACTAGACACAAAACTAATAGCTAAGTAACAAAACAAACATAAGAAAAAATCAACAGAACATATTTTACGAGCTTACGTTAAACGTCACGCACGAGGCGCGGTGATGCGCAGAATGAAACCGAAAACAGAATGATAAACAAACTCGTTGCGACACGTTTGTGTACCGCCCCCGTCAACCCCCCCGCACGCGCCGATTCCGTCATGTCCAGTCGTTCACGCGCCCCCACCCCCGCGCTCCTCGCTGTATTCTCCGTTTAGAGTTCTGTTATAAAGTTGCGGAACCAGAAACGGAAACAGAAGTGAAAAAGCTTGCGGAACTTCTGCAGAAGCGGAAGCGGAAGCAGAGTTCTGCTGCAACACTAATGTGGGTAGACTGAGGTGTATGTACAGTCAGCAAAACAGATAGGTATGCAGGGTCGTCAGATATAAATAAGGTTTTCTTAGAAACTGATGGATGTCTTCCATCGAAACTTACCTTAATTAATGAACCGTTTATTATCTACTACTAGCGACCCGCCCCGGCTTCGCACGGGTGCATGTATTATACGTATAAACCTTCCTCTTGAATCACTCTATCTATTAAAAAAAACCGCATCAAAATCCGTTGCGTAGTTTTAAAGATCTAAGCATATATAGGGACAGACAGAAGAAGCGACTTTGTTTTATACTATGTAGTGATTTAAATTAAATTACATTTGAAAACATTCATCGGTTTCTCAGAAAACTTTAACTATATCTGACGACCCTGCATACCTATCTCTTTTGCTGACTGTACATATGTGTGCGTGCCTGCACTGTGACATTGTGTCCTTACGTCAGTAATAAACTAGCATCCAAGTGTAACGGTGGTTTTATTAATAGCTGACAGCTCATAGACAAAGGTTAGGCAGAGGTGTACCCATTAGAAACATGACATTTAGAAACTATTGTACTTTTTCTTTTTTTTTTCTTCTCATCCGGATATACTTTGGAAAGTATTTTTTTAATATATTATATTGTAAATATGTGGACTATGTGGGTTGTTGCATTTTTTCTGATTAGATTTCGTGGTTGTCTGACAGTTTGAGTACTCGATGCGGCCTACCCAAATGTCCCTTCTGTGGTATTGTTCGTCGTGTCGTTGAGCTCCTTAAGTTCTGAGTCGAGCTTGACGATTTCTGACAAATGCGTGCACTGACTGGACAGGCCGACTCTGTGTGCCTCTCTCCTCAAGAGACCACCTCGGACATTAACCTACTTGGTTCGCATATGATTTGACCATCACAAGTAATTGTATGGACTTTAAAAGAGACTTTGACCTCTGAGTTTGTTTCGGTGTTTCTTCTCAGAGCAGTCGGCTAGGAAACACTGGACTCATCTAGTTAAAAAAAAACAAATGTGACGTGTAAAAGTGTTATTTATAACTAATTTACTGAATAAACATCATTTTATTTCATTTCATTAGTACACCCCCCCACCCTCTGGCTATTATCATTTGTTTTTTAAAATAAAATGGTTGTCTGCAGGCTCGTGGAGCTCCCTTGGAGCTGATGGCTCCCCACCACGCGCGGCATGCACTCTCGCATCACCACCATGTAAGTGTATATTATAGTAACACCCGGGGCGCCCGCCATTTCTTAAAAAACACTACCATTTTAATATTACTTTGTAATTTTTGTTGTTGGATTTTCAACTCTCGACGCTAAACCGACTGTTGAAATTCCAACAGTGCGCAAGGCAAAGTATTATTTAAATAATACTGTTTTAAGAGTTGGAAGTAGGCTCCCAGTTTTGAAGATTCAAGAATAGGCCATCATTGACCTTGTCTTTGGAAAGTAGACATCATTTACCAACAATTCCAAGATACATCTGTAAAGAAACACTTTAGCTTTAAATGAACACTTATTTTAAATTGTATTTGCTTCAAAATTAATGAAATGAAGAGAAAACCGATAACCAGTCAAGACTGGTTGTCGGTTGTCTCTTGTATCTGACCTCCACAACCCAGTTACTGGGTTGTGGAGGTCAGATAGGCAGTCGTTCCATGTAAAATACTGGTATTCAGCTGCATACGGTTAGACTGGAAGCCGACCCCAACATAGTTGGGAAAAAAGAATAGGCAGATGATGATGAGAAGTAATGACGTTTTGTGCAACGTAACGTTTATGTTAAAGTTCACATTTCGTTTGGTAAATTTAAAAGAGCATTACAAATTGCATAATATGCTCTTTTAAATAGCACTTAAAAAACTAAAAAAAAAATTACACTTAATTTCAAGACTGTTTTTGCAATCGGGTTGTAACTGTAGTTGTTTCCCCAGCGTCGCAGCGGCGGCGGTGTGGGCGTGGGAGTGGGCGTGGGCGGCGGCGTGGGCGTGGTGGGCGGCGGGTCGCGTGCTCGCCCTTACGTGCGTCACGCGGCGCGCTGGCCGCACCATCCCATACACCATATACATACGCAGGTAACTTGTACGACGCCATTTTGGATTTAAATGTCATCTTGTATCATGTGACTGCACCACCAGGACTTACTGTCCCACTCAAATGACTCAAACCATGTCAGAGGCCCTTGAGGCGGTTTAGAAACTCTGACACTAGGGTGTGTTGGGTCGTAAGACCTTACTGCCCACACGATGAAGAGAGAAGATGTGACTGCCTCGTTGGTCTAGTGGTCGCAAAGCGCGATTGCTGAGCATGAGGTCTTGGGTTCGATTTCCAGGTCAAGAAAAGTTTTATTGGGGTTACCCATCAGGAATTTCTCAGTAGCAGCCTCGGAGTCTGGATTTGTGCCCGGTTGATGGCAATAGGCTCGCCTCCTGTTACATGGGACTTAAATATATTGAAAAAAAAAAAAACTATATATAATCCAAAATAATTATTAAAAAGAAGTATAAGAACTAACAATTAACAAGGAAGTAAAGACAATGTAATAAAATCTTTTCGTCCATCACAAAATCTCAAAATATGAAGAAAGGATACAAAAGGTGACGGCTTGCGGGCGGCACGCTGGCTGTTTACGGGTTTTAAGGCCGTGTAAGGGTGGTTCTGTCATATTGAACTACGACCATTTATTTGTATTACAGCTTGATCAATGAAATATGGACCGGTGTATTTAAAGTTGATTCTATGTTTGCAACAGGGCGGCGGCGGGCTGGTAGGCGCGGCGCTGCCAGCGCACGTGCAGGCGCAGCTACACGTCGCGCAGCCGCTGTCGCTGCCCCCTCCCCCTCCCACCTACCAGGTAACTACATCTACATACACATACTGGCACACGGAAACTGTATACATGGACATGGTGTAAAAATTACCAGTGCAAGAAAGAGACGGAGCTACATGACCGCTAGCACCATCTCTTTTTATCAACAGAAATGTTACGTAACATAATAATAGGTATAAAAAGAGGTTTAACATAACTGAAAGTTACATGTACTTCCCATAATTGGAAAATTGACACCATCAAGCTTTAATTTCAAGACATTTGCAAAAAAAAAACTTTATTTCAAAATACTAAAATTAAATACTTTTGGGACTAATAGGTTTGCTCCCTATTACATGGGACTTAACTAGCGAAATGTGGGTGTACTTATTGGTACACTTCTGCCTAACCCTTCGGGGATTACAGGCGTGATGTTATATATGTTCATTTCAGCAGAAACCCGATTAATTTTCAATTTACTGTAAAATTATTTGTGGCTTTGAAATCAATAAATAGTTCGTCAATTGAGTTGGCAAATAAGTGACGTCACAATTCGATATTGCCATAGAAAATCTATGGGAGAATAACGTTTTGACAGGTCATAAAAAGTACGTCAGTTGACTGGTGGTATCAACTAGCCTATTGTTCCATGGCGGAGTAAGGGTCTTCCCACATTTATCGACGCGGAATCGGCTAACACCGGTCAAAAAAGCCTTTATGTCTACGTAATAAGGGTGTTACTAATACCATTCGCATCGGCTCGGCTCGAGCGACGCGTCGCGACGCCGGCCGACGGCGAAACGAGCCGTTTGTCGATTATCTGATCGCATCGTCGGGTAGTGTGGTGATACGCACTCGGCTTAAGCCTCAGAACAATAACTAAAGCATAGAAGGAAGCTAAATTTAACTAATATAGTCGTCTCTGTTTTCTTATACACTCATAACAGCATTAGAGAGAGACAGATGTAGGTTGCTCAAAATGCAAATCGTCACAAAGTATTTGGATACCTTGGCTACCTTTATAGTACTAAGTTTGTAAGTTACTAAGTTTATATGACTTTGTTCATCGCATTTTTTCGTATAAATGCTTATGGGCGCATGCCAGTTGAAGTGCTTCGTTGGTTTTACGTGTTTTTGTAAAAATAGTACAAAAATAACAGTGATTTAGCTAATACTCTTTTGTCTATGACAGCGTACACTTCAAATGTCGTAAAGCGCCTTCTATGCTTTAGTTATTGTTCTGAGGCTTAAGCCGATTCCGCGTCGATAAATGTGGGTTCACCCTAAAGATACTTCTGCGAGTGAAATCCACCACGTTTGCTCACTAAGAATTAAAGATTTAAATAAATTAATGGTAAAAAATCTTTTTAAAACAAGCTTTTTTAGTGTGATGTTACTAACTTTATCGTTTTCTACTCTTTAAGCCCTTTCATTTGATACCCATATCAAGGGGATTGAGAAAAAATATGTAATCCGCCATCTTGGAGCGGCGGCCATATTGAAATTATTACAATATTGAGTATTGGAAATTGTATTGTCATCAAATCTAAAGGTGTATGCAAAATTTCAGCTCAATCGGATAACCACAAATGGTCGAAAAATGGTTTGCAAAGGGGTTTGCGTAAAAGTGGCGTCATTTTGAAGTTGGATGGCCACTAATGAAACTTAGATATTTTGAAAGATCAGAATAATGCGATCAAAAGCTAATATGGACACATTTCTCTAAACCTTATCGGAACGGAGATATTTGGTTTTGATAGCTCATTAAACACGAAGAAGTTATTATACCTATATATTCTTATAAACCCTTTTAAGGTTCTGAGGTTTTTTTTAGTAACTACCTACTTACCGCAACCTAAAGATAAACTACTATAACATGGCGCGCCCCTCCACAAATTCAAAACGTTTGAAAGTATTTGTGAAAGTATCAACGTGTGCGTACAAACAAACTCACATTGTGTGCGTACTGAGACGGCTCTCGAAACAAAAACAAATCAGCGATTTGTTGCTTGACTAGCGGCGTCATTAATTACTCATTATTATTAGTATGGCGCTGCACTGACATACTCTATGAAAATGACACGTGCGTTGTCTTGTGCGGTCTTGCTAGTTATGATTAGTTGACCAACAAATCTGCCGGCCTGCTAATGAATACTACAACTACATAGAAACTCTTTCATATGGATATGGCTCCACACATTGAAATAGTAATATGGAGGGGCGCGTCATGCTATAGTAGTTTTTTTTGTAACTATAAGTGTTAATGTGTTATTTCGAATTAAAAAACAAAAAGTCTTTAAAACACTGTTATCTCGAAACTACCTTTTTGCACTTAATGACTTCTTGCTCTACAACGAGGTAATGTGTCTTTATTATTTCCCAAGACCCAAAAGTAACGTAACATTGACACATGGTCGTGAAACAGTAAAGTCAATCTCTAAAAACAACCTTCAAAAACATTTATCTAAGATTTCTGTACGCAGGACAGTAACTGAAGTTTTTATATTGACGACATTTTTAAAATCTTCAAATGCAAATATCTCAACTTCGATATAACTTAGGATAAAAATAATTGAACATATATTATGTGTACTTAACAACACAACAAAGTAACATAATAATTATTTGTGGCCACTGAAAAAAAACATGACGCCGCTAGTCCATACTAAGTTAATCAATGCCTTTTTGAAAGGACAACTTATTTACATACATACTTACATACGAACAGTGCAAGCTAAATAAAAGCTTGTAAAAATGTATAAATATAGTACCACTGGATACCTCGTTGGTCTAGTGGTCGCAAAGCGCGGAGGTTTTGCGTTCGATTCCCAGGTCGTGCAAAGTGTTATTGGGTTTTTCATCAGGAATTTCTCAGTAGCAGCCTCGGAGTCTGCATTTGTGCTCGGTTGATGGCAATAGGCTCGCCCCCTATTACATGGGACTGGTGAAAATGGTGTATTACTGGGTACACCTCTGCCTAACCCATGGGTACACCTCTGGCTAAATTAGAGGCGTGATGTTATGTATTTTTTTTTTATAAATCGCCAATTTTATTGAATAGTTATTTTCTTTTGATTTTATTTGTGGTTGTCTTTTTAAGTCGTTTTTTGTTGTTTGTTGTCAATATTTTGATTCTCATGACTACAGAAGATTCTTTGTAAAGTTATCGTCTCGTCCTGTTCTTTTCAGTTGTTTATTTACAGTCGATTTTTTTTTATTTCTTTTTGCTGCTATTACATGGGACTTAAACATAACTGGCGTAATCTGGGTGCACTAATGGGTACACCTCTGCCTAACCCTTCGGGGAATACAGGCGTGATGTTATGTTTGCTGCAGTCAGTCCTTTTTTTATGTTAGTTGTGTTTGCTCTTGACTGTATTCTATGTCAGAGGTGACAGCGACAAAGTCTACGATGGAGTGATATTACCCAGAAGAAGTTCACTAATGCTCCATACTCACATACAGTTTTGCTCGATCGAGCCATCATGTCGAGTAAAACCCACGGCTCGGGCTTTCGTCCACACATTCAGCATTAATCTATCGAGTAACACCCACCGTTCAGTATTCACCGAACCGTTCGAGCCAAAACATGTATGTTCAACAAAGGAGACGGTGGCTGCTACATTTAGCAAGTCACATTTAACAACGGCGGATTGAAGCTCGACTCGTGCCACTTGCGGCGACGTACACACGCTCGAGTCAAGCTCGACGGCTCGCTTCGAGTAGGTGCGAAGGCATTTACTTTTATTTAATTCCATCGAGCCGGCTCGATGCGAGCCTTCAGCGCAGGCCACACCGCCAGCTAGCGGGCGGGCGGGCTAAGCGGGCGAACATCGTTTCACCTCTTTACATACTTCGGTTCACACCGCGAGCTACCGACTAACCTGACGAGCTAAGCTAACGAAATATCCGACGATTCCTAGCTAGCGGGCGGGCGGGCTAGGCGGGCGAACATCGTTTCACCTCTTTACATACTTCGGTTCACACCGCGAGCTACCGACTATTCAACGAGCTAAGCTAACGAAATATCCGTCGCTCGTCTGTCCGTAGTTTTCGGTGTGAACCCCATAGTTTAGCTCGCCAATATTTCGCGTAGTTTGTATAGTTTCCTTCGTTCGCTTCGCCCGCCCGCTTAGCCCGCCCGCCCGCTAGCTGGCGGTGTGGCCTGCGCTTTAGAGCTGTGAGTTTTGCGGTCCACACGTTGATTTTTGCTCGCTTTCGAGTAAAACTATCGAGTAAAACCGTATGTGAGTACGGAGCTTTAAACTTTTTCTTGCTTAACCACTCAAGGTTCGGCTGTCATACCGGTATGGCAGATAGATAAATCAATTGTATCTCATTACGTGGCACTTCACCATCATCATCTGCCTAGTCTTTTCCCAACTATGTTGGGGTCGGCTTCCAGTCTAACCGGATGCAGCTGAATACCAGTATTTTACATGAAGCGACTGCCTATCTGACCTCCACTATCCAGTAACTGGGTATTACGATACCCTTTGATCAGACTGGTTGTCAGACTTTCGGGCTTCTGATGACCCGTAAAGACTGTCAAAGATCCACGATTGCCTCGATTACGTGCCTTTTTTTTTTTGAGGTGGTAAAAATCATCAAATGAGTCCTTCCACCCTGGGTGGAGCGGAAGGGACTGTCAGACTTTTACTGACTAAAAAACCACCCTGTTCCTTCTGTTGCCCTTTACGTTCCGGGGCCACGGTATCCTGTTAAGACGTCCCGCGAGCCCGTTGCTTGTTGAAATGTTGTTTTTTTTTTATCAAATTGGATGATTAGATAAAGTTGTGAGTTTTGTATTTCCAGTCGGCAACAGCAGAGCCACTGCTGCAGGGCATGCTATCACTGGCCACTCGAGTCATATCCCATCAGGTAGGCACTCTATATACTCCATAGTGGCCGATTGCAATAAGGATTACTTTAAAGCCCAACACACACAAAAAACGCGAGCGTGACGTGAGCGTGACGTTAGCGTGACGTGGGTGTGACGTTAGCGTGACGTGGGCGTGACGTGAGCGTGACGTGGGTGTGACGTTAGCGTGACGTGGGCGTGACTTGAGCGTGACGTGGGCGTGACGTGGGTGTGACGTGGGCGTGACGGGAGCGTGACGTGGGCGTGACGTGGGTGTGACGTTAGCGTGACGTGGGCGTGACGTGAGCGTGACGTGGGTGTGGCGTTAGCGTGACGTGAGCGTGACTCGCGTCCCGCTCCCGTCCCGCTCCCGCTCTCTGTGTGTGTTGGGCTTTAGAGCGTTTACGCACGTACGGCATTTCATACAAACTTTCAAGTCCAAATTTTTCGAAATGAATGAACCGATTTTAATAAAACTTCCTACACGTAAGCAGGATACATAGGTCTTAAAAGTTAGTTGATAACATTTTCAAAATTAAAAAAAGGGAATTGGAAATATCTGTTTCTATGGAAAACTTAAATTCTGTCTAATTTAGCTGTAACACAATTTTTTGAAAATGTTCTCAACTAACTTTCTAGACCTATACAGGGTAACCTTAAAAGGGGTCATTGTACTCATCATTATGAACAACTTTTACTATGGGACCAAACTTGAAATCATGAAAAAAAAATCAGCTGTTTCATACATTACGATCGTGTTGTGTAGCATTTTAGTAGGGAACAGCTGATTTTTTTTTTTTTCATGATTTCAGGGTTGGTTCCGTAGTAAAAGTTGTTCATAATGATGAGTACAATGACCCCTTTTAAGGTTTCGGGTATATTTTCAATTACCCTGTATATCCTGCTTATGTGTAGGAAATTTCATTACAATCGGTTCATTCATTTCCAAAATAAAAGACTTAAAAGTTTGTATGAAATATCGTACGACGTAAATGATCTTAAGTATTGGTTATTACTTACCAATTACCCGATACAGCTTCAATAAGCAATACAATGAAAGCTACGCACATAGTTGCCTGTAGTTTTTATAATTGGTTTTTAATTTCATTGGCTTTTCGTTTTGTGCTCAATTTCTTTTTGTTGCTAGCTTGTGTTGTTCCACTATCCTAGATAGAGGCCACAGATGATAAATACAGTGTTGTATTACTTTTTTTTTTCTAATTCACTACGCATCTTTGAGGGGTTTTTTAATTTTTATTATGGTAGAGATAAACTACAATAACACGGCGCGCACCTCCACAAATTCAAAACGTTTGAAAGTATTTGTGAAAGTATTTACAAGACTCACAACGCACGTGTGCGTACTGAGACGGCTCTCGAAACAAAAACAAATCAGCGATTTATTGCTCGACTAGCGGCGTCATTGATTACTCATTATTATTAGTATGGCGTTGCACTGACATACTCTATGATAATGACACGTGCGTTGTCTTACGCGGTCGGCTAGTTATGATTAGTTGACCAACAAATCTGCCTTCTGCCGGCCTTTACTGAAGAAGAATACTTCCAACAACATAGAAACTTTTTCATATGGATATGACTGCACACATTGAAATATTAATATGGAGGGGCGCGCCATGTTATAGTAGTTTATTTCTACGAATTCTGAAATGTGAAATAAAACGGGATTCGCTCGCGCATTCTACCGCGAATACTTTAACTCCTAAAAGATGTTTTGTGAATTTAAAATCAGTCTGTATTTATGTTCGTCTCTTCAAAAATGATGCTTCTTATTTGTCTATGGTCATGTAGGTGTTTTTTTTTATTGTTTGTCGTTATATATTGGTTATTAAGTTCGCCTTTTTAGTAGTTTTTTATGTTGCATTAAGTTTAAGTCCTTAGATGCATGAAATGGTCTTTTGTTACGTAAAATTTGATTTAGTGATGATTATTTTCGAACGAAAAATTAATGTGATTCATTTTCAAGCGTGTGTAGATTAATGTGTTTGGTTGTTGATAATTCAGTCAGCCAATCACATAAGCTAATGCGTTTGACAATTTGTCAGATTAATTTTTCGTTCGAAAAACCCGGTGTCTTTATATTGTGACATTTTAAGTCCCGTTAGAAAATTGAAATTTATTTTAAAGACGGATTAGAAAATTGTTTTTTTTTTCGTTTGTGTAGAGGTCGTATGCTCTAATGCTGAACGTAATGTCCTGGGTTCGATTCTCAGGTCAGTAAATTGTCATCGGGTTTTTTTGTCAGAAATCTTCATATTTGACGTTTTTTTAAGTTCAATCTCATAACAGAACAGCTATTTATACTCAATTAAACCATTCACAAGAGAAAATAATTGAATTTAGTTGTCCCTTAGTTTTAGTAGTTTCGTATGGAGAAGAATGGGCAAGAAACTCCATACTTACTCTTTTAGAATATTATTTTTTTACAATATGTTGTAAATATCACTATGTTGTATTGTCATCAGAATTACGCGGGAGTGCAACATTTCAACTCAATCGGATTTCGAGAAGTAAGTCATGTCGGTTCTTTCAAGGTAGCCCTCGAAAGACGAAATGGTCATTTTTTCATGAAATAGTCTTTGTTTCGATCCAATACTGGGTATAACGGAGAGCGATGCGCCATAATAGAGTCAGTTCATCATATTAGACTCTTCAAGCATTTAAATCATTCGACGCTTGTTTGAAAAACAGATCATCTGTGCCATACAAAAGTGCTACATTTACAAGGTTAAAATGTATAGAATAGCTGACTTATTGTTAAAAAAGCGACGAAAAATTTCAACGCTGGGTTGTCAAAAATGATGTACTGAATCTATGCTCGCCGCTATCTTTTTACTGTGTACCGCATCTTTTGATTAATATACAATGTACAACAGTGATACAATTTGCAAAAAACGTAAGGAATGTTTAAATTTCTCGGGCTGCCTTGATGGATCCTCCTTCAAAATTGTTTCATCGATAAACTGGTCAAGTTATTTGAAAATCTCTTTTGCTTTGTTCATTAGGATATAAAATTGCTGAGTATTGTTTTAGCAACGTGTTGATGGCAACATGCGAATGTTCCTTAAAATAAAAATACATCTCGCAAAATTCTTTGATTGTTTGTAAGGTTCTCTGGAAGTCCTGATTCAATTACAACAAATCTTTCGTTGAAAAAAAGCTTCACTATTGCTGAGTGTCATAGGATATGTTTTATAGCATACTTCAATAAATTGTGGGTGATGTCGCGTGTAGAAACTAGTCATTAATATGAGACGTGGCAGTCTTACGACATAATAATCATGTTTGAATAACTTAACTTCTAGTGACCAATAAGAGTGCGCAAACGTGGTGATCATCAATGCAAGATTTTCTGGTTTCAAAAACCAAAATATAACGGGTGACATGCGAAACGGATTCGTAAATATTTAAGTACGCGTAAGCTGCTGTGGTTTGTTAACTTACGAGCGCTTTTTAATTGGTCACATTAATTTTCCGTTCAGTCCGTAAACCAGTATTAGATAATAAATGGGCGAATCTACCACCGCTATCAAAGATACGAGCCCCGAACCTGCAGATAGGTAGAAGGGAACAGTTTCTGTTAGAGGGCCCGCCTAGGCCAAGCTTCACTACAGTAAATGTATATAATTTTTTCACAACAGGTGTTCCTCAACCTCCTCGCAATGTTCCCCCTGTCCCCCTACGCGGAAGCACGCACCAACGCCGGTGAAGAGGGGGCAGACACAACAGAGCCAGAGAACTACGAGGCATTGCTCTCGCTTGCCGAGCGGCTGGGCGAGGCCAAACCGCGTGGGCTCGCACGCCATGAGATTGACGCGTTACCGAGTTACAAGTACGCAGCGGCGACGCACCGAGGCGAGCAGACGAGCTGTGTCGTCTGTATGTGCGAGTTTGAGACGCGACAGACGCTGCGGGTGCTGCCGTGTGCGCACGAGTTCCACGCTAAGTGCGTGGATAAGTGGTTGAGGGTGAGTTTTCTTTTTTACTAATTTTAGTTGGTTGGTCTACTAGTCGCAAAGCGCGACTGCTGAGCATGAGGTTTTGGGTTCGATTCCCAGGTCGGGCATTGTTATTAGGTTTTTCCATCAGGAATTTCTCAATAGCAGCCTCGGTGTCTGGATTTGTGTCCCGTTGATGGCAATTGGCTCGTCCCCATTTCATGAGACTTAAACATAACTGGAGATATGTGGGTGAACTAATGTGCCTCTGCCTAACCCCTCGGGAATTACAGGCGTGATTTTATGTTATTGTAGCTTGTTATTTGTAACATTATATTGCGCGAAGAAAAAGTTACTTAGCTACCTACATTGCTTTCATGAACAATTTCATGTTCATTTGTAATTAATAGTTCGTAAGTTAATAAGATTTGTTTCACACACTTAGACGTTGAAGCCGCTTTTAAAGTCTACACAACTGTGTGACTTTAAAAGCGGCTTCACCATCTTGGTTCAAATCTACCAGATTACACGTGATCTGTCAAATTTAACGTGTTAGTTCATTTTGACAGAACTAAACTACTTCTATCTACAGACTATTGTATTGTAAAGTTTTCAAATTAGTATAGCCATACACATTTTTACGTTCATCATTTCCTTGTTCCAGTCAAATCGAACGTGCCCAATCTGCCGCGGCAACGCGTCCGAGTACTTCAGTAACGCCGAGTGACTCGACACTAGAACACACACACGCAACAGACACACACACCAACAATGTGGAGTTCTCCGTTTAACTGTCACACCTAGAACTTATGTTGTCTATAACTTGTCTTAATTTGGAATTTAATACGAACGTTTAGGCTGTTGTTAGCTCTTTCTCGCAGACGAAATAAGAAAGAGAGGGAAGTTTTGAGAGCTGTCAATTTGGGTTGAAAGTTTTGGAGTAAACTTCAGTTAATACCTTGTCTTGTATCTAGGAAAAAACGCTGTTGCATTGAAATGTCTAATGACGCTGGATAGGACGCGTTTTATTCGAATATGAACCTTATTTCAATGAGATAACTATGACTTAAAGTCATGCCAGATTGTCACAAGTATTTAAAATTATCTTTTCAGGTTTAAATAAACTAATTTGACAGGCAGCTCTTAACTATATCTACCTCTATCATGCATAATCTGCTAAAAAGAGATAGCAATATTCTAAACCGATTTTGGTAGGCGAACAAGAAAATCAGTATTGTTCTGTTTTCAAATGTGAAATATCTAACCATTGTAATACTTTTTAATCTTGAATAAGAGACAGGGAGTCGACTCGAAATAGAAGTTACATAGGTAAGTCTGTTATATGTCACAGATGATATCCCTAAAACATCTTATTAATACTATAAAAAATTATCTCAACGAATAAAGGTGAAGTAATCTTGACATGAGCAGCTTCCCGAGTTTCACTGGAGAATTTTTAGGACGGTGTAATGATCGTTTTCACCAATACATTACCTAAAAGTAAGGCCTGAATAAAAGCGCACTATTGGATTTTCAACGCTCGGTTCACCGCTGAAAGTTGACAATTCAACAAGACAATGATATTTAAACATACAGTACTTCTATTTAGCGTCTTGCTTCCTCCTGTCTGAAATTAGTTGTCGGTGTGTTACGACGTTGTGTCGTGTGTGTCAGACACTAACTCACAGTTTTTCGAACGAAAAATTAATGTGACATTTTATCACGCGGCACTGATTGGTTGACTAAATTATCAACAACACATCATCGCGTTAAATAATTTATCACATTAATTTTTCGTTCGAAAAACCAAGAGAAGGTGTCTTAAGAGCCAAGCGCTCTAAATTAATCATTACTTATTGCGTGGACTATAGTAAAACCGTTATAGATTGTAAAATGGTTTTTAAATATCTGTAGTTTATACTAAAAACAAAATGTCTTACCCGAACGCGTTTTTGTGAATGATATTGAGGTATTTATTTATTCTGCTGTGGTTTCTCATAGTACAGACAGCGTCATCAACTGTTTATCCCCCTTTTCGAACGAATTTAATAATCAGTTGATGACGCTGTCTGTACCTACCTATGTAATGGTTTCTCTTTCACAGAAGACATTAATCAAGAGTTGAAGTCTCAGTTCGGTTTATCGAACGAAAAATTAATGTCACATTAATTTGTCGTTCGAAAAACCGAATTTGAATATGTTAGAGTTATCGCCCATTACATCCAGATGGAGTAATTTCTCTCTGCATAATAGTAATATACAGGGTGTAGATTTTCATTCCGTATAATACTTTACAGGGTGATCAAAAACCTTAGTACCATTCACATACCGCGTTAATACCTAGTTACCGTGTGGTAGAGCACCCTCTAACCACAACGTATACATAATAAAAAAAAAACATATATAGTATGTTCGTTTAGTCGTTACTTTCGCGGCATTAGGTACGTTCGCGTCGGTGCCTGTATATAATAATTTTAGGTAATTTTAGCGCGTGTCTGCGTGGGCGCATGAGTGTGTGACGTCAGTAAGGTATATTGTTAAGGTACTGTTTTATTATTATTATTTTTTTCTCGTGTATTTCTGAGACGCTGGTGTGTGGGTTGAGGTTTTGTGCTCTGTGGTGGTCGCCATTTTGAATTTTATGTGCTTCTTTAATTCTCTTCTTATTCAATAGTCTATGAATTTTGTGATTAAACTACTATTTACATTAAATTTGAATATTTCAAATAATGATGATGTCCTCAGTGCGCCATTTTGAATTTCTTGGGACGTCATTATGAGCTTAGACATATTCATGTGCCAAGTTGAATATGAAACATAATTTGTCATGACATGCATTACAGTAATCTCCTAAACAATTTTATTATATCTTTATGGTAACGTTTAAAGCGTTGTGTACTTTCTTTTACTACCATAAACTACAAATTCAAATAATTTATTTCAATTAGACCATTAAAAGGCACTTTTGAACGTCATGTCCAAAAAAAGGAATTGAATCTAGTTGCTCCTTCCAAAAGGTAGTTTTGTATGGAGAAGAATGGAAACTCCATACTTACTCTTATAAAATAAATGTTTTACAATATTTGCTACATCTCGAACATGATACAATAAACCTTGATGAACTACAAATATAACAACAAAAACTGTCGTGTCTATGGTTCAAATTAAACTTATTTCGACCTTATATCTTCTGCATAAAGTTCATTTTAACGCTTTTATCTAAATGAGCGTACATTCTCAAAATTATGCGCTCACTTTTTGTTTTTCTAGGTTATTCAAATCAATGAGCTTGGGGCGTATTATACGCCCTTTTTTCGTAAGGCCAAAAGCAGAGCACACTGTCTCTTAAGTATAATATAACGCAAGGCATGCATTTGGTTCGTTACTAACATCCCTTTACATCCCTTTACACCCCTCCTGGTCCTATCAGCTTAGTATAATCAGCCAGTAATGTTCCCTTATCTGGGAAAAGGCCCTCCTCCCTTTGTATGGGGTGTAATCCACCCCAGCTACATTAATTCATAAAAGCACTTATCAATGCATTACAGTTTTTTTTTAATATTTTCGACCCTTGAATGAGGTTGGAACAGGCAAAGAGGTTACATAAGAAATACCACATGGTATATTAAAAGCAAAAGGTCACTAACCCACTTACTAAACAACTTGTAAAAGTCATTTTACAGGCACTTTTGAATTGTCAAGGAGTCGGTCAGTTAGAAAGTTGAAGCTAGTTGCTCGTTCCAAAACTTAGGTAGGTCTCTATGGAGAAGAACGAGCAAGAAGCTTCACGGACACTCTTTTCAATTAGATTTTTTATAAGATCCTGGTTACATGATTCTCTGATTTATTCTTCAGAACATTTTATACACTAAAATAAATGTAATAAATTCTATTCTATGTAACCTCTTTGCACTGTAGGGCGTCGTAGGCGCAGTAATTTCGTCTGCTTGTGCAATATACTACCCTATAGCTATTGTAATAAAATACATGTTAGCTCGAATACGTCCCTCTGTGATTCACACACAAATTTTCCACTACAATGAAAATAGTAATTTTTCGTAAATATTTTTCTTATTATGTATTAAGTATGCGTAAAAAGTAAGTTGAACTATTATTCCAAGGGAACACATTACCGGGATAAAAAAGTATCCTATGTGTTAATCCAGGAAATGGTCTATCTATGTGTCAATTTCATCCAAATCTGTTCAACGGTTTACACGTGATTGAATAACAAAGATCTAAAAATAAATAATAGTTTAAAAAACTAATAAACACGCTTTTAGCACGCACTAAAAAATATTTTTTTCGTATTCCTGACAGCAAACCCTTTTATTTAGTACCCATATCATGGGGAATTTCAAACAGCCAGTCCGCCATCTTGGGGAGGCCGCCATATTGAATTTGTAATGACGTTTCTTAGCTAGTCATGTATTGTCATCAGAACTCAGAGCGTGTGCAAAATTTCATCCTAATCGAAGACCGGGAAGTGGGTCAAATTAAGATTCCAAGATTTTCTTACTTACATAGTTTAAAAGCGTGTTAAAATCTTCATAATTTTTTACATTTATTTAGTAGAAGGAGGATTACAGAGGGACAAAACTTAGACACAATTAATTGTTGACATTATCTTCACATTTATTATTATATGCTTTTCGTTGTAACACTGCGATCAAGACACCACATAGGTAAAGTCTATTTCTTTTCTTACTTGTCTTTTTGTAAACGAACACCGCATTTGAGAGTTTTGTATGAACGCAGAGGGGTAGGCAGAAACCACAGAACGCCACCTGCTACGATCCTTACATACTCCTTTCGCCTCATCTACGTTCATACATCTCGTCATACAAGCACGCCGGTTACGAGTACTCCGCACCTGATCTTTCTGAAGAACCTCACCAGTTTTTGCAGCAATTTCATACAATAATACCAGCCTATTACTGTCCCATTGCAGGACAAAGGCATACAGAGAAGGCACGAGCATTGATCAACACGCTTGCTCAAGATTGACGATTTCAGATGTATATTCACTAATATAAGTCCAGGTTTTCTCACGAAGTTTTCCTTCAACGATGTCCAAGATAAACTTAGAACGGAATAAACGACTAGGACCTATTACTGTCAGCCTGCATCATCCCACTGCTAGGCAAAGCCGACTTACAGCTGTTTCGGTCCAGGACTAGTGTGTACTATGGGCTATTAATCATGGTCAGATGATGATACGCCATGTTTGTTTACAAAAATAGACAAGTAAAGGAAAATAGACTGTAAGAGCGACGATGATTGTTAAGTCTTCCATTTAATTATGAGTATAGAGATTGTATAGATCTTGTGTGAGTTTTAAAGACGTGTCCTTGAACCGGTTTCCATTACGTCATAAAGTCTCAACCGCCATTTTGTATTTTACGACCGCCATGTTGGATTTGTGAAAAAAAATCTAGCTTTTTAGATAGAATCGATAGAAATCTCATTGATTAAAATGCATCCAGCCTTTGGAAAGCTTTACATACAAACATTCAAATCACGAGTTAAAACTGACGACGATTATTTATGGTAAAAGTTAAAACCTTAAGTGAAAATCATGTTCTTATGAGAAATAAAGATTTTTTTAAACGTAACCCAATCTTTACTCTCACACAGTCGGGTTAACAAACTCAATGGCTTATAGTTAATTATAATAATACCAGCCTTTTACTGTCCCACTGTAGGGCAAAGGCCTCTTCTCATACAGAGAAGGCACGAGCATTGATCACCACGCTTGCTCAAGGCGGATTGGCGATTTCAGACTTATATTAATTACAAGTCCAGGTTTCCTCACGATGTTTTCCTTCACCGATGTCAGTGATGTCCAAGATAAACTTATGAATGTACATATGAATTGAAAAAGTCACATTGGTACTTGCCCGGATTCGAACCCACAACCTCATGCATGAGAGGTGGGCGCGTTAATCACTGGGCCATCACGACACTATAGTTAATTACCCACCAATTTTTTTTCGAACGAATTTATAACTTAAATTGTCTCACGCGCTTAAGCTACTGTGATTAGATGTCTTAACAATTTATCTCAATAATTTTTTGTTCAAAAGACTCAGATTTATGGACCAACAATACTTGCAAATACACTATTATGATTACTATGCAAGTGGCAAATGGAAACCGGCTCTTGTCTCTGTATTCTAGAATAACGTTCTATTTGGTCAAGTATGAGCATTGAACACTCCTCGGCATCCATAACAAGCGAAGTCCTTTACTGCTACTACGAAAACTGGGCAAGAAACTCCTTAAGTAATCTTTTAAAATCAATGTGTACAATATTTGCATACAGAGTCATACGTAATAGGGTAGATGACACCACCAATCAACTGACGTACTTTTTCTAACCTGTCAAAACGCTATTCTCCCATAGATTTTGTATGGTGTAAATAACTATGACGTCACTTTTGAGTAGACTCAATTGACTAACTATTTATAAATTAGAAAGCAATAAAAAATCAAAACAGACAGTTAATTGAAAATGAATTGGGTTATCAGGGCTAAAATAAAGTGTTTCTTTAGAGAAGCTATGTCTTGGTATTATTGGTTAGTGATGTCATCTACCCTATTACATTTGAATGCAATGTGTCATAATATAAAAACTACAAAATCATAACACTTAAAAAGTATTACAAATTAAGAATTTAAAGGTTAAAAATGTTCAAATAGACATAGTGTTCACTTGTTAAAAAATATTAAAACTTTAGACGACCACTCTTAAGGGCGCGCCAAAAGCTAGCAAACTTTTATAATTCACTCGCGCGCCCCGTGTTAAGTGTTTTATCGTAATAACTCCAAAAATAAAAGGAATTACCTAAAATGCCTAGACAAAACCCTCACTCATGTGTAAATATAACTAATTATCAAATTTTTGTCTTATTAGTAATTATAATATCGTGAATAAACCGAAAAAAAAACAAAAAATTTGAGGCTACTTCGTGATGTTTTTCTATCGAGAAAATGTTATTATTTTATATTTTTGATCAATGAGAACCCTCGAAAATATCATGTAGTTTTTATACATTTGTATTTTAAGCCTAAAAATCTAGAATAGTTCATGTAAAATAAAAAAAAAAGATTGGTAATTTTGCTTACTACCCACTTTTAACATACTCAACCAACATATTATAGGTCGTTATTCTAGGATATAGGTTTCTATCTATGTGGTGTCGTATCGCTCTGGTGTCGGGACGTTGCTTTTGTTCGCTTGTGTGAGTGTGCCGTGCATGTGCGCGTGCGTTGATTCCGATACGAACTACTAGCCTATTACTGTCCTACTGCAGGACAAAGAGCTCTTCTCATACAGAGAAGGCACGAGCATTGATCACTACGCTTGCTCAAGGCGGATTGGCGATTTCAGACTTAAATGAATCATTAAATAAAGAAATAAATATTCTAATTAAAATAATGTTGGAATTGTCGATTCAAAAATGCAGAATTTTAATGAATTTATTGTTTAAAATAAACTGATTTCGAAATGTTTAGTGATTTAACTAAAAGATTTGTTATTGTACGAAATGTATTTTTGGATTTAACAATAAGTATTGGTTTGTAGATAACCGAATTTACTTGCTTAAAGTATAGCCCATTGTTGATCAAAGTCAAAGCAAATATTTCAATTAAAAAATTTACAGGCACTTTTGAATTGTCAAGGAGTCTGTCAGTTAGTCAGAAAGTTGAAGCCAGTTGCTTGTTCCAAAACGTAGGTATGCCTCTATGGAGAAGCACGAGCAGAAATTCCACGGACACTCTTTTTAATCAATTTCTTACTAAAAACGTACGTTCGTATCGGAGCATCGCCGCGTTGTTTTATTAGTGTTGCTAGCCGAAGTTTGTTATTAACAGATAGTATGTAACGTTTATTTGAGGGACGATAATTTTGCAAAATGTAAAAACAATACGGAAGGTATACGGCAACGGCCCACGGAATCGCCTCGAAACATCCAACCGATAGCTGCCAGCACGCCGCCCGCGATCCGTCACCTTTCACCTGGTCATTCTAAAAATCATTTTGACACGATTTAAATCCTTGATTTGAATTGCAAAATATTTTCTGAGTCGGATACCGTCCCATCAGATTATGAAAGTGAGGGAAGAGGGAGTGGGGGGGGGTGCTCCTGTGTACTTGGCCGGAAATTCGGTCGGAAAACTATTATTGTTAAATTATTTGCAAAATTATCGCTTTTCAATACAAAGCAGTAGGTACGTACAATGTTTTTGTTGGTTGTTCATTCCATAAGTATTCGAGATTTTTTCAAGACATTCACTAACTAAAATATGATTCCATACTAACAAACGTACAATAAACTGCACACGAGCAACTTTCAGCAGCGCGATTGTTGCGCAACAGTTGCGTTGTTACGTTGAAATTATCTTTTGTTGTTAATTATAGATAGAACTATAGAGATAAACTACTATAACATGGCGCGCCTCTCCACAATACAAAACGTTTGAAAGTAAATGTGAAAGTATGTATTTACAAGACTCACAACGCATATGTGCGTACTGAGACGGCTCTCGAAACAAAAACAAATCAGCGATTTGTTGCTCGACTAGCGGCGTCATTGATTACTCATTGTTATTGGTATGGCGCTGCACAGACATATTCTATGAAAATGACACGTGCGTTGTCTTGCGCGGTCGTCTAGTTATGATTAGTTGACCAACAAATCTGCCGCCCTGCTACTGAAGACGAATACTTACAACTACATACAAACACACATTGAAATAGTAATATGGAGGGGCGCGCCATGTTTTATTAGTTTATCTATACATACTTACCATTTTTGTTGTGTCCGTGAACGCTTGTGTGATTTTGTACGATTTTCTATTTGTGTGCAATTTTGTTAAGTTTCATTTTTTTTTGGTTCTCTTTTTTTTTGACTATGAAATTCTAAATCTCAATTTCGTACGGTCGACGTCAAGCAGCAAAGTAATCAGCGCTGATAAAACGACAATATGCTCGGTCATTTGATAATGAACCAAAAATCTTTGCTTAAAGAGTTGAAAATTCCGTGTAATATTTATTATCACACACAGTTTTTATTTTTTCAAGTAAATCGTCGCTCTATTAGCGCTGACCCTGAGTCGTATTGTCGCAACGTTTGTCCACACCTTTACATATCGCTTGTAATATACTTGTTTATAGTTGAAATGCAATAATTAATTTGTAATATTATGTTATGAGAGCGACAGACGGGCAACTGAGGGCAACTAAACTTTGTAATGGTCCTAGTTATAGCAATGAATTTTGAGAAGTGCTGAACGTGGGTTTGATTCTCAAGTCGGGCATAGTGTTATTGGGTTTTCCATCAGAAATTTCTCAGTAGCAGCCTCGGAGTGTGATTTTGTGCCCGGTTGATGGCAATAGACTCGCCCCCTATTACATGGGACTTAAACATAACTGGCGAAATGTGGGTGTACTAATGGGTACACCTCTGCCTAACTTTTCCGAGATTGCAGGCGTGATGTTATGCGTCAAATTTCCAGCCGTGATAAAACGTCGCTAGTCTAGCGCGTTTGCGATTTAATTCACCAGAATCTTTCTAAAAATTTGTTACCATTTTTGTGGCCATATAATCTCTTATAACTAAAGTTTTTGTAGTTTTTTAACTAACTTGTTATTGTCATATGTCAGTTTGTCTGTCCGTCGCTGTGTGCCATGTATGCTCGCTTCCGATGCGCTCTGCGCTGTTTGTAGTTATTTTACATCTGTTATATGCTTACATGAGTACATTATGTATTTTATATAAGTAGCTCGTAAATCGCCACGTGTCGTAACGTCTTTGTTTACTGCTCCACTCTCTTGGGCCGTAGCGTGATGTCATAGAGCCTATACTATCCCTCGAGAATCTGGCTATCATATTCAATAAGATTTTTTCCAATCCGACTGGTAGTTCTAAAAATTAACCGCTTAAACAAACCAACAAACAACCTTTTTAAACTATGCAACGGATTTTAATGCGGTTTTCATCAATAGAGATTCAAGAGGAAGGTTTATATATCTATATTGCACCCGTGCGAAGTCGGGGCGGGTCGCTAGTATATAATACAATATGTACTTGTGTAAGTATATACGAGGCTAGAGGCAGATTCTGAAACCCAATAAAAAATACAAAGTTTTGAAATGAATACCAAAAATTTTAACATGAATACCATTTATTACTAATGAATTTAGTTGTTATTGAAATATACCATTTTGTCTGACAATTTTGTTCAAATTAATTGGTTCCGTACGTGAGGTATTTGCGAATCAGTTCAGCGGCTTGTACACATCAAACTAAACCATTTTTGTTGTAAAATCGCTCATATTACAACCGGATAAGAAGCCACAGTGTTTACCTTAAAGCGCTGTTGTCCGTGCATAAAGTCAGTAAGTACTGAGTATTTGTAGACGGGCCACAGTTGTCAACTTAATTGGCTTAAGCTGCGTTTATACTTAACCTGCCCCGCGTGTCGCAACGCGTGGTAAAGCTATCGGTTTCATACATTTAGTATAGGACTGATCACATTAGTCCCGCCCCGCGTGGCGTGGAGCAACCGACTAAATGTATGAAACCGATAGCTTTCCCACGCGTGGCGACACGTGGGGCAGGTTAAGTATAAACGCAGCTTTAGAAACTGACCTTGTGTTCAGAGCTCATACAATTCTGAAACCTCCATACTTAATATCTTCTATATTATAATTATTATAAACAACCTAAACTTCCGTCGCTGCCCATGCCTCGACTATCCTCTATATTTAGTTAGTTATCTATTTAGTTTAGACTCGTTAGTGTTAATTTTTAACGTGCATTTTTTTCTATACGTTAAGGCATAGCGCACTATGAGACAGTGGCGCAACTAAAAGTTGAGCAACTGTTGCGAGACAGTCGGGCAACTGTTGCGCCACTGTTGCGTGTGCGGCTGTTAAGCTTCTTCCATAATCGTGTCGCGTTTTGTTCACTAGCCTGGTTATGTTTGATGTTTGTTATTAGAGGGTCCGACAGCTGAACTAATAATTTAAAATAATTACCGTTTTTTAATAGTGAATTCAGATTTGCAAGTTTTACACTAATAAATAAGGACATATAGGTGTTTGTTAACGTGGAATTAGCTTGTGTAAGACAGAGATGCCACTATACTAGCCTGTATGCTATCTCACTTTAATATTTTGTTTTAATAGCCACAAAAAACCGCTGTCGATCCAACTTTTCGTTGCTCAATATGTATTTCTTTATTTTATATTTGTAACACGTATATTACTTTTTATTATTGTCTGTAATCTTTCGACATGTAACAGTTTTCACCACTCGACCTTCCAAGCTTGCATGTGTTGACAGCTGTCATATCTGACAGTGACAAGATACACCTTTTTTTTTACTTCAAATTCAGTTTTTCAACTTTTTAATATAAAGTGACAGCTGTCAGTGATGTCGAAGTGACACTGACATTTGTGACATTGACAGGTGTTGCTATCTGCAAAATTGTCACGTTCCGTGGTGAGGGGCGTGTTCCGTGTCCGCGGGCGTCCGCCAGCCATTTTACCAAAGCATTGTAATACATAGAAGTGTAATTACTGATGACCGACCGAGACGCCGCGATACATAGACAAAGTAGCAAATAGGAAAGTAGCAACTGAAATAATATTGTTTGAGTGTATACTTGTTTGATTATGTAATAATTTTCTACCGTTTTAGTTTAATTTTTGTCTTGTAGCAACCCTGTTTGATCTGTCATGTGTCGTTCGCGTCTCGGCGGCGTCTCAGTCCGCCTCGATGTGCTCAGTCGTTTTATTTTATTAAATGCACTGCTAATGTATTTTCTGTTCTTTTATTTTTTTACTTTCCTTGGGTTTTTTTTACGCTTTTTCCTATTTTCATATTAAGCTGTCCTGGCCTGCCAATTTTGGCATTAAGACGTTATAACGTATCCAATGCATCAGCCAATCAGAGCTTAGTAGCAGGTAAAAACTTCGTTCGAATTTTAAATAAGAGATTTTAGTGTCTTAGCAACACTAAAATGTGAATAAAGTACTTACAATATGCGCCATGAAAGATGACACTTGACAAACCACACAAACTTTATTAAGTATTTCGTAATAAATATTTTAATATTGTTAAGAATTTTAATCTAAATGTCATCGAAATTTCCCTGAATAGATACACAAATTATGGATTACTATTTCGTACATCCATAACTGCGCAAGCTCCCCATTACTGACGCTTGTCAAGTCTCATCCATAGAGTAAATAATATGGTCTCATCTTTCGTGGTACGTATTGTAATCGATTTCGGAGAAATAGTGTAGCAGGAAGAGATTATAGCACTCTGCAAATGAACAATGCAAAGAAAAAATTTTAATTCTCTCCAAAATCGAGCTTATGATTAGGTACAATAAAAATTTTTTGCTCATATCTAGGCCTTGCAATTCCTATCTTCAAAACTGCACTGTAGGAATCTAAGCTAATTAGGTAAGTACTTAAGTTTTTTGGAGGCAAAAGGAAGGTTTGTGCGAGGTTAAACGCTTTTTGTACGAATCGGTTGTCATTCTAAAGTATTATAAATCGTCTATTGTGGAATATTTAGGAGCACGTGTGAAATAGCTAACACATATCACTGTCCTTACCTTCTTTAATAGGAATATATTGTACTGCAAATTATGTCTGAGTCCCATTTCACAATAACGCTTTAAAATTATCGCAATAACGAATTTAGTAAGGCTCTAATAAAAGTAGATCGTTCAAATTATCTACGGAGACTAACCCTTATTGGCGCCAATTTTTTTTTCGAAATGGGAATCGGACAATCTGTCCTTAATATTAACAATCGGAAATATAGTTGGTACCTAGACTTCTTTGTGATGTACCTACACCTTCGGTTTTACAAAAAATGTATTTATAAAGTCCGAAAATAATGACGTTTAAGGTAAGATTCAGACCAACCGGCTCGCATCGGGCCGGGCCGGGCGGCATTTTACAATGCGGTAAAGAACATTGAAATGTATCAACAGTACCTAATTATAGTTCATATTTGCATGCAACTTTACCTCCGTCGATCGCGTCCGTCGGAGCCGTACGGATGCGTACGGCTGCCGCGGCATGCGTACGGATCCGTTCCGATGCGGTCCGATCCGAGCCGGTTGGTCTGAATCTTACCTAAGAAGGCGCCATTTGCAATTTAGGCTGCTGTTCCACTAACAAAAGCTGTGGACCAACTATTTAATTAATATGTTTTAGATATAGTTAGTATTACTAATGGATTAATTATAGAATTACGAAAGCAGTGTTACGCCATTTAATTTGCTTAGGCAAACGTCATTATTTTAATCGGACAAGATATCCAAAAAATACGTTCCATACGTAAAGTCAATTTCGACGTCTTATCGGAAAATAATGTAGATTATAAAAGAGTGTACCTATAAAATTCTAATTGTTGTTTTCCTACGCTTTTGTAAAATTGTAAAAAGTTGATTGTAAAAAAGATATTTTTTCCATTTCATAAAAAAAAAAACTTGCCAAATGTTAGTGTTACCAGCTCTTTACGTGAAAAAACTACTATTTAGCGTACGAGCGTCACTTTGCCATTGCTTCTGTATACACCAGTCCAATATATAGCGTAGCAGCGTGTATATAGCCCGTGTATGTACAATATATTATATACATACTTAGTGAATATTATAAAGTATTTTTGCATGATTAATTATTGTAAAAGTGTCCGGTTGTATGTAGTGAAACGTGTGGTTTACTTATCACGTTCCCCTGTGTTCAGGTGTTTTCTTACTTTATCCAAGTGTCTTAGGATTAGCCGGCTAATCTTCGAAATAACCCTTGTTACTCGCTAAATCCTTAAAACAACGTGATTTTCAATAAACTCCTTCTAACTCTTTTTTCCAGGGCAGAAAAGACCAATTCTGAAATTGAAAAAAAAAAACGTTTCTTTTTCTTAAAAAATCACTATATCGTGATCGAGATGTACTGAATAGCTGGTGTTTCATCTTATTTCAGAGTTGGTCCTATAGTAAAAATTGTTCACACCCCTTTAAGATTCTTAGTAATTAAAAGCCACCTGTACAATACGCTCCACGATAGATGACACTCGACACACCACACCAACTTTATGATTTCGTAATAAATGTTATAATATTGTTAAGAATTTTAATCTAAAATGTCATCGAAATATCCCTGAATAGATACACAATTTATGGATAACTATTTCGTACATCCATACCTGCGCAAGCTCCCCGTTAATGACGCTTGTCAAGTCTCATCTTTCGTGGTATTATTCAACTGTCCGCTATTTATTGAATCAGTCGGCTAGCGGAAGCAAACTACAGTAGACGTTCCTCTTAGGTTTAGCTATCAATTTCATTGTTAAATCTGTTGTTTATAAAATTAATACTTTTAAAAGAGTGATTAATATTGCCAAACGTTGTTAGTAAACCACGCTGTATTAAAAATCATAAATATTATATAAATGTTATAGTAGGGATACTTTTTAAGCGAGGCACAGGAGTGGGGAGTTACAGAGCGCGTGCACGAGCTTCGGGCGATTATGACTAACTGCCCTGCCACTGGCGTTGCAAAGTACGGCCGTGTTTAGCGTTAGTTCCCGCGCACTCCTGCGCCTTTCTTAAACTACCCGACTATAAAATTAACGTTTGTGGGTAGGCACGCGTTCGGCGCCGCAAGATGGCGCCTCTTTGCAATAACTTTTCTATACGACAAACTAATTATAATAAATTGTAAAAGGAGATTATGAATAGTGTCAGTAGTGTGCGCAGAATAGACATACGTGCCCCGCGCGAGACAGCTCCAAAGACTTAGAACTTAGAATCCCTTGGCTAGTTCACTTCGGAAATACGAGTATATGAAGGAATTTCATATGTGGCGATACGGCTGAGAGAATGACCGCCGCTCTGCAAAACCAAATCATTTATTTAAATTGGATAGTTGACACTATTAACCATTAATTTCAAGATACATCTTTAACGGAAATCCTTTCATTTCTTTTCCTTAAACTTTTTGTCGTGCTCTGGTCTGTCAAAAACGTTTAAAGCCTGCTGGTTTAAAACCACTGTTTCGCTGTAGTGGGCACCGTATTGTATGCTCAGTGTGTATGTGGTCGCTGGATGTTGTAAAAACCTTTAGTGTTGTAAAATTGTGAGCCTCCTATTGCTACTTCAATTAAAGTGTTTGATAAAGGAACTTAGACAAAAAAGAATTTGAACATAGTTATTGCCACCAACGGAATTTAAAAAGCCTTTACTATGATTCCGTTTCTTGCACTTAGTAGTTTGACAGTTGTGTGACAGTGACAGAACCAACGTGTTTTAAAACGTTCATTTATCTTGATTTTGCAACGGTTTCTCAATTTTATGACATTCATTTTCTTTTCAAGAAATCGTGAGTTAGTCTTTTATAAGTAATAGTTGTCTTACAAACTATTAAAAAAAACTTGCCTCTGTAACTCCCTGACAACGTAGCTTTCCATAGGTGAAAGAATTTCTGAAATCCTTAAACTACTTTTTGAGTTTACCCATCACAAACAAAAACACCAACTTTTCTCTTTATAATATTACTAGCTGACTCGACCACGCGTTGCTGTGGCTGGAACTCCAGCTAAGTAAAGATATTGAGGTCAATAATCGAGATAAAAACTATCCTATCTTTTAAGTTTGACCAAATTACACACAGTAAGCCATATTTCATAAAAAATGGTTGAGTAGTTTAGGAGTCCATCCCGGACAAACAACGTGACGCGTAATTTATATAAAAGACTAGCTGTCCGCCGCGGTTACACCCGCGTCTTTGGTTACTGCTCCGCTCCCGTAGGTCGTAGCGTGATTGTATATATCCTATAGCCTTCCTCGATAACTAATCTATCTAACACTGAAAGAATTTTTCAAATCGGACCAGTAGTTCCAGAGATTAGCGCGTTCAAACAAACAAACAAACAAACACTGCAGCTTTATAATATTAGTATAGATTTACAAAAATCTACCTTTATCAAACACTTTATTTCAAGTATCAGTGACTAGCCAACTATCCCTTTAAACCGCATTTAACTCCTAAAAAATTGGCGAAGAATTTTGGATTAATGATTAGAGATAGATAGACAATAGCGTAAAGCTGCGTGCAATACAAACCTACCTCTACGCTGAGGCGTTGAACACCAATTTAAATATGAATTTATTAATATTGTGTACTTTATTATAGTTTTTAATCTGAATTATTGTTTTTATTTTAAAATATTGTTAGTGTTATATTAAAAAGGTAAAGCAAAAGTGTAAAGATAACATTGTAGACCTTCTTTTGTGCATATAGCAATGTAATCTCTATCTTATGGTATGTCCACACCAGTGCGCTGTCATGTTCATCTTGCCTATTCGTCTGACGCATGCATAAAGCGCAATAACGCATGCAGTAAGAAACGCGCTAAAACTAGTCTTAAACTGCGCACGCTATCAAAGCGCATAGGTGTAGACGATAAACTGCATGCGTCTTGAGTATGATGAGCAATTGATGGGCAATCCATCGCCTCCACTGGGCTTAGACCCGGTGCTTTGGAAAATATCCAATTTTCTGGGTGTTTATGGGTGCTTACGGGTATTTACCGGGTGTTTATCAACTCACCAGGTTTAAATCCGGTGGATTACCCATATATAGTCTTGAGGCAATCAATATTGCATGCGCTTGATGCGAGATGAATTGAAAGTTGAAGACGCAAGACGAACATGACAGCGCACTGGTGTGGACATAGCTATAGCCATCGCTGAACACGTTTAGTCGATGGAAGATGGCACAACTCAGAATTTACATACCGATTAGAAATACCTATATACCTAGAAATGATCGTGTATAGCTGTGTTTTCATTCAGATTGATTTCAGCTAATCTGATTGGTGTAGAACTTCTTGTGCCCTCTCCGATTGTTTGAAAACACAGACTATACATATGTATAAACAAGATTTTTAAGTGTAGGACTATTAGTTGCCAAATATCTTGAGCAAGCGCAAAAAACGATGGTGTCATTTGAGGACAGTATTTGCGAGGGCACGTTTTCATACAAAACAGAAGAATCGGCGCCATAATTGGGTAGTTGACCAATAATTCCAAGACACAACTCCTTTAAAAAAAAAACGTAATTTTAGCCCTGTAAAGCTGATGAATTTTCAATTAACAGAAAAAAATTATTTCTAGTTACTTTGCAATCAATAAATTGTAAGTCAATTGAGTTGGCAGTTTTGACATACCAAAAACTATGGGAGAATCGTGTTTTGACAGCTCATAAAAAGTAGACTGGTGGTGTCTACTACCCAGTTTTCGAGATATTTGCCGACTTTTATAAGCCACATAAAACAAATGTTTTGTGAATCAAAGTCATGCATTGGTTTTTGGTTTTTAAAATAACGAATGATATATTAAAAAAATGTAAGGTACAAAAACATATTACGATTCGTTTTCTAAGTGTTTAATAAATTACTTATGTGTTTTCACAATAATTTACAAAGAAATCATTAGTGGTTACAAATGAAAAAAAAAAAACAAAACGCAATAATAAATTTTAAAAAATCTCCGAATTTAATCTGTGCATTATATTTTTAATACAGTGCTACCAACTTAGATGTTTTAATGGCGGCAAAGTGCCTGTGTTGCCAATTTAAAAATAATCTACCAATTTGGTAATATTTTGTGTGTTGTACTTAGCTTGCTTGGATCTTGGGACGGCTAAGGTTGTGGGTTCCATCGAGTGTAATAGATAAGGGCGCTTACACACTGTTACACAGTTCGTGTGAGCCGAATAACGGCGTGGTACCACACTACTGCAAATAAAGTCATTTTGAATAGCGACAATTTGTTTTATTTCTTATTTACATCGATATTCCCATACTACCTACTTTCTCGTTGGTCTAGTGGTCGCAAAGCGCGACTGCTGAGCATGACATCTTGGGTTTGATCCTCAGGTCGGGCAAAGTGTTAATGGATTTTTTCGTCAGGAATTTCTCAGTAGCAGCCTCGGAGTCTGGATTTGTGCCCGGTTGATGGCAATAGACTCGCTCGCCCTCTATTACATGGGACGTAAACATAACTGGCAAAATATGGATGTACTAATGGCTACACCTCTGCCTAACCCTTCGAGGATTACAGGCGTGATGTTATGTGGTGTTATTGCCAGTATAAAAATAAACTTCACATACTTAAAAAAACAATACATACAAAAATAAACTTGACATAGGTATACCTAATTGGTAGTCGCAGCATTTTTGCAACTTCGATTAAATACAGACGTGATGTTATTATGTTTATTTCTGTCAAAACGAAACAAATAATGCAAAAATTCTTCCATTTTTCGAAACTATTCAAACATAACTTTTGTGTGTTAAATAGTAAGTAATTAGAACACGCAAGGTAAATTGAATTTAAGGTGTGAATTTTGGAAAATCCTTTCGTATCGGATGCCTTTTTTTTTAGGTGGTAAAAATCATCAAATGACTCCTTCCGCCCTGGGTGGGGCGGAAGGGACTGTCAGACTTTTACTGACTAAAAAACCACCCTGTTTCTTCTGTTGCCCTTTACGTTCCGGGGCCACGGTATCCTGTTAAGACGTCCCGCCACGTCATACAAAGAACACACCCTCCAAGTTTCATGTCTCTACGATCAGCGGTTTAGGCTGTGCGTTGATCCGTCAGTCAGTCATTCAGGACAAAGCATTTTTATAGAAACTTAATTTTTTCCTTCACCGATATCATTGATGTCCATGATAAACTTAAAAAGAACATACCTAATGAATTGAAAAAGTCACATTATAATACTCAGTAATTACTAATAAATAATTTGATATAAGTACCTATTCAAAAACGACTTCCCATATAATTATGTTTACCTCTACTAATAGTCACCGATTTCAGCAAGCAACAAAACTGTAATTCAGCTTTTCAGTAACTCTCCGCCCGCCGAGGAGACGGCACGCGTCGCGTGTCGAGCGCTGTACGAACAATATTTACGTAAAATAAGTTTTCGTATGTTCACGAAACTTATAAAATTAAATAGTACAACTGGTTATGTTAATAAGGTATGTATTTTAAAAAAAACTGTTTGTTTATTAGTAATAATAATAAGCAGTACCTACTTCTGGACACGGCCCGCATAGTTAGGAGGTTCCTCTCTTTGGAGCCCTGACCGCCGGTGGCTTGGACCCTGTTTCCGCCTCCGGTGGGCTACTATTTTTTATATTTTTAAATGTTTGTATTTTTATATTAATATTTAAAAATGTAATTTATATGTATGTACAATAAATAAATGGAATAATAATAATAATTTATATGTATTGTAAAATGAATAAATGAGAATAATAATAATCATTTATTCTCAGACAAAGTCCATAGTACATTTTTAAATACCATTTAAAATATATTACAAACTACAATCACAAAATAAATTATAAATTACAATAAAATTAATAAATTACAAATACAAATATTAACAATTAAAATAAAATTAAAATCATAAACTAAATATGTGTCTGCCTCTGAGTCATAAGTAAACGTAAATAATAAAGTAATTTTTATTTAAACTTTTTCGGCTTACCTATGCCTTAGATTTTTTAAAGTTTTGGCGTTTTCGTTCCCACAAGTTGCCAAACAGGACCCTAATATTCCCTTCGCTGTCTGTCTGTCTAGTGTCTATAATTTAACGACTTTATTTATGGTCGGTTTACATCTGACGGAAGATACGTCGAACGTTTCGTCTTTAGTATGGTCGACGCACTAACGCATCATCGGTTATGTGTGTATGGTTAGATATTTTATTTTTATTATCTATTTGACTGTTTCTGTGTTACGCGACGGACGATACGCGGCGTATCTTCCGTCAGATGTGAACCGACCCTTACGAGACGGCTTACAATCGGTCGGTTTTATATTTTGGGCTGCATTCATATTTTTCGCTATGTAGGTATAGTGTGTTTAGAATGAAATATTTCAGAAATAGCACAGACGATAAATAGTAGATTATTAACCAAGGGGATAAAGCAGTGTCTTCTGTCGCGGGTGACGATTTAAATCGCGAGCGTAACGAAGGACTCGAGGTTTACTCCCGAGCGTAGCGAGGGTGTTAAAAACTTAAATCACGAGCGAAGCGAGGGATTTAAGACGAGTCCTGAGTGTAGCGAGGGATTTAAGTTCACCCAAGACTAAGACAGCTTTATCACCGAGGAAAATACTCTACTTTTCGTACCATTTGCGAAAAAATTAACACAATAATAATATGAGATTTATGCATTTTAGAACATTGAGTTATTTATAAAAATAAATTAAAATAAACTTAACGTTTACGTATTTGAAGAAAACAAAAACGCGGCAAATTCCTAGACTAATATTTTTTTGTCGGAAAAGCAAACGCATCAAGCTCATACGGCCTCGTCGGTTTTCGTAATTTTATTTAATAATCATAACTGCATAATAAATGCGTATTCCTTTTTCAAAAAGATGTATAAGTAATGCTTTATAAACAAACTCAATGGTGTATTACACAGATGTAGTGCAGTATAAATATCGGTAAGTATTCCAAATTTAAATCACATTCTCTCCCTAGAGGATAAATGAAATTCAGTACAATTTTCTTTCCCTGTTTTTGACAGATTAATAATGACTATTGTTATGTTCGCTTTTTGTGGCATAGAATGTCACTTTTTTGAGCAAGTGGTACGAAAACTAAATTTATCTAGATTTAAATATCGCTTCAATGAACGTGAAAACAATATTTTTGAAATGTAATCTTTAGACTGCCTCGTTGGTCGTGACTGTTGAGCATGAGGTTTTGGATTCGATTCCCAGGTCGGGCAAAGTGTTATTAGGTTTTTCCATCGGAGTTTCTCAGTAGCAGCCTCGCCTCGGAGTCTGGATTTGTGCCCGGTTGATGGCAATAGGCTCGCTCCCTATTACATGGGACTTAAACATAACTGGCTAAATGTGGGAGTACCTACTAATAGGTACACGTCTGCCTAACCCTTCGGGAATTACATGCGTGATGTTATTATGTACATTTTTTTCGTAAAATCTATAGTTTTGGCGTACGAGCGAATATTGTCAAGAATTGTGACGTAAAAACAGGGTTGAATGACCCATAGTAGTAGGAATCCTCAATTGAATTAAATATTAGCCATGGCTGTGTTCCCAAGGGGCGCACGTAAATTATACTCAATTACCTTCTTGTAGTATACAGCTATATCTGTTTTACCGGGAATTTTGTAGCACTTATAGTAATACTAGTCTATTTAGGTACTGTCTCATCATAACATCACGCCTGTAATCCCCGAAGGGTTAGGCAGAGGTGTACCCATTAGTACACCCACATTTCGCCAGTTATGTTAAAGTCCCATGAAATAGGGGGCGGATTTACTGTCTCACTGCAGGTTAAAGGCCTCTTCTCATACAGAGAAGGCACAAGCATTGATCACCACGCTTGCTCAAGGCGGATTGGCGATTTCAGACTTCGTTCGAGTGAATTTCGGTTATTTGTGGGATTTTATTATTTCGCGCAGATCCCTACTTAATTCTTTTACATGCTTGCGTCTGGGCGCTCCTTGTGGGGCTCCGCATCGCTGTCAGTGCGGTGAAGCAGTCGACTGCCTCGGACACCATGGCCTATCATGTTGTAAAAGCGCAGGCCGGATGGCACGGCACGCCAGCATTAACGACATAATCCGTCGTGCTCTTGCTTCCGCCGAGTGCCAGCTGTTCTAGAACCAATTGGCTTGGCACGCGACGATGGGAAGAGACCAGATGGGATGAACATAATGCCTTGGAAGTTGGGTAGGCCTTTGGTGTGGGATGCAACATGTGTCGACACCCTTGCGCCATCCCACCTTCCTAGCACGACGTGCTGTGCTGGGGCGGCCGCTGCTGGTGCCGAAAACCTCAAGCGGCGCAAATATAACAACCTTCTTGGAAGTTATGTATTTGAGCCGTTTGGGGTTGAAACACTGGGGCCATGGGGTCCGAGCGCTCACCTTGTTTTTCGGGACATCGCGAAGCGACTGGTCGACTCTTCACATGACCAGAGGGCTGGCCTTTTCTTAGGCCAAAGAATCAGCATTGCTATACAACGTGGCAATGCTGACAGCATTATTTACACTTAAACATAAAACCTTAAAGTAAATGTAAAATATGTACAATTTATAAAAAAAAAGGCAGAAAGGAGACCTCATAGGGCATCAAAAAATTCGTCCGCGTCGCTGTCAATGGGGCAAGTGCCCAAAAGGCTGTCAGCCTACATTTACTTTAAGGTTTTATGTTTAAGTGTAAATTTTATAATTAAGTATTCTTTTTCTAATATAAGAGTAGCATAAGTTACTCCTTATAATATCAGCTATATATATGCCAGTGAAAGTCTCGACAAAATTTCTCCGTGCGTTTCGATGATTAGCCGGATCAAACAAGTAGGAAGACAGACAGACAAAAATTGTAAATAAGTATTTTTTTTGTGTAAGTTTAAAAAGTTGTTATTTAACATGACAAACAAACAATCACTTCAATTTTACTTGTTTGTCAAAGTCAAAGTCAAAGCATTTATTTCAATTAGACCTGACAGGCACTTTTGAACTGTCAAGGAGTCGGTCAGTTAGAAAGTTGAAGCTAGTTACTCGTTCCAAAACGTAGGTAGGCCTCTGTGGAGAAGAACAAGCAAGAAACTCCATCTGTCACTTGTATAGATGAGATCAAGGTTTCCTCTCTATATTTTTCTTCAATAATACCCAAGATACGTATACATATGAATTGATCGAACCCGTAACCTCATGACAGGTGCCATACATGTATAACCACTGGGCAATCACAACACACAAATTATTTATTAAAAAAAAAACATAACATGAAACAAATAAACGTCTCAATTTCAATGGTTTCAACATAATTATTATAATAAACATCGTGTGTCCTACTTCCTTAATGATATTTAGATAGTACTATAGTGGCTTTACAAAAGCTGTCAAATTAGGTTAAATTCCTTTGATATTGTTGTTTATAGTGAACTAGCTCTCCCCGCGGCTCCGTCCGCGTCATAGTTGATTTATACTCTACTAGCTTTTGCCGCGTGGAACTTGTTTATATCGTACTTGCATACAAACTTCCACCCCCCTTTTCACCGCCTTAGGGGGTGATTTCCGGGATAAAAACTATCCTATGTCCTTCCGCGGATTTTAAACTATCTCCATGCCAAATTTCATCAAAATCAATTCAGCGGTTTAAGCGTGAAGAGGTAACAGACAGACACACTTTCGCATTTATAATGTTAGTATGGATACTCCATACAAACTTTGGGCCCCCGTTATATCCCCTTTAGGAGGTGAATTTTAGAAAATCCTTTCTTAGCGGATTCTACTAACTACATATCTATACTTATCTATACTAATATTATAAAGCTGCAGAGTTTGTTTGTTTGTTTGTTTGAACGCGCTAATCTCTGGAACTACTGGTCCGATTTGAATTCTTTCAGTGTTAGATAGATTACTTATCGAGGCAGGCTATAGGCTATATACCATCACGCTACGACCTACGTGAGCGGAGCAGTAACCAAAGACGCGGGTGTAACCGCGGCGGACAGCTAGTAAACTATATACCTCCCTGCCAAATTTCATCTATTTCGCTATTTCGTGATGTGAATGAACGAATGTCCTTTCGCTTTTCGTTATCTATACTAATATTATAAAGAGGACAGATTTGATTGTTTGTTTGTTTGCATTGAATAGGCTCCGAAACTACTGAACCGATTTGAAAAATTCTTTCACTGCTAGGAAGCTACACTATCCCCGGCTGACATAGACTATACAGCATGTAACAAAAACCCTGTCCGATCCTTAAGGGTATTATTCGGCATCGTATTGCGTGCACATATACGTAACCATTTAATGGATTTGAGATTATTATTTTTCCCCATTGAAAAAAAAAAGAAGAAAGAAGAAGTAATTAAATTAAAATAAAACATAAAAACTGATCAACGGCAACACTGATCTGACAGGGTTTTTGTTACATAGTGTATAATATTTATAAAAAAGTCGGCGGCTTTGGTTTTGTTTTTTGTTATGTAGGTAAGTAGGTATTGCCACCGACTTCCAAAACTAAAGTTAAGTAGGTATTTTTTATTTTGCAGTTTTTGAAGGCGGTTATTTTTTTTTTGTAAAAAAGCTTTTTATTTTTCACTTTTTAGTGCTTGTGTATTAATGTTTGAAATCCTTACAAAAATCCCTTTCAAACAATACCTCATACGATATATTTAATTTTGGAAAGTGGTAGGTTGACGTACCCCCTCCCCCTTTTCCTTCAGTCAGTCATCGACTACACGTATAAAAAAAGCAATTTCACTTGTTACGATATTACTGCTGTGATCCTATGAGGAGTTCCATTCCATATCTCCGAAGTTCATCATCAGATCATGACAATATTTCTATGGGACCTATTCGGAAGTATAGTCTTTCAAACAAAAAATAATCATCCAAATCTATTCATAATTAGCTGAGTAATCAGGTAACATACATACAAAAAAAAAAAACACGCGCCGAATTGAGAACCTCCTCCTTGAAAATTTTACAATGTTTTCAGATATCAAAAGCGTATTAAAATGGACAAGACAACTACTAAAACATCGAAAGCCGCTGCTTGGATACTGTGGATCGTCAACTTTATTGTTATGGTAAGTTCATTAATGCACTCACACTGACGAACCCTCAGTTAAGCTACGCTTGCCGGGGCTGTTCCGTGGATGGGTGACCATCTTTACACACCGAGACCCCTCCGTGCCTCAAAAAGCAGGTTAAGCCGTTGGTCCCGGCTGTCATACGTAAATCTTTGACAGTCGTTACGGATCGTCAGAAGCTCGAAAGTCTGACAACCAGTCTTACCAAGGGGTATCGTGTTACCCAGTTACTGTGTTGTGGAGGTCAGATAGGCAGTCGCTCCATGTTAACAACTGGCATTCAGCTGCATCCGGTTAGACTAGAAACCGATCAAAACATAGTCGGGAAAAGGTAAGGCAGATTGAAATACCTAAGTACTTAATTTTGATTGTAAGTTATAAAATAAACATCTATTTAATTATTGACCAATATACCTATAATTACTTAGATCACGTTTGTATGAAGAGCGCTGTCAGAAAAGCTCCATTGTCGACCCTGACTGTCTCAAGTAGACCTAAATATTTTTAATAATTAAACCTTTAAGACCCTGAATGTCATTACCAATGCCTGACCTTGATTTCAACCTCGGTTTGCTTGACCTAAACACTTGACCTTCTTATGGAAATTGGACAAAGAAAATGAATTTGTCCTTCATAGAATATTTTACTGATAGCATTTCTGTTTACAAAGATTTTGTAAATAATGATGCCAGCATTATTGCCCCACTGCAGGGCAAAGCGCTCTTCTCATACAGAGAAGGCACGAGCATTGCATTACATGGGACTTAAACATAACTGGCGAAATGTGGGTGCACCAGGGTACACCTCTGCCTAACCCTTCGGAGATTACAGGCGTGATGTTATGTTATGATTAAGTTATACATCTCTTGGTTACTGCTCCGCTCCCGTAAGTCGTAGCGTAATGTTATATAGCCTATACTATTCCTCAATAATCTGGCTATCATATACAAAAAGATTTTTTCCAATCCGACTGTATGTTCCAGAGATTACCTGCCTTTAAACAAACTAATAACCAAAAACTCTTCGTCTGAATTACCCAATCCGCCTTGAGCAAGCGTGGTGATCAATGCTCATGCCTTCTCTGTATGAGAAGAGGGCTTCGACCTGCAGTAGAACAGTAAGGCTGGTATTGTTATTTTTAATGGAACCTACCTAATATAGATTCTTTATTTCAGTTGATCTGCACATTGACTGTGGCGTTTGGACTGTGGATCATCTCATCTCCTGCGACTATTTTAAGATTTATAGATGCCACTGGAAGCCCGACTTTGAAGGTGAGCTAAATTGACATTAAATGACAACCGGGCACAAATCCAGACTCCGAGGCTGCTACTGAGAAATTCCTGATGGAAAAACCCTATAACACTACCCGACTTGGGCATCGAACCCAAGACCTCATGCTGAGCAGTCGCGCTTTGCGACCACTAGACCAACGAGGCAGACCGATACACCTATCTATATGTATATTTTTTTAATTTTCTTTCTTAAGAATCTTCTCCTTACAATAACAAACATAACAAAAAAACGAATTAGTGAAATTTGTCCAGCCGTTCACGTGCAGGCCTGTAGCTAGAGTCGAATTTGAGGTAGGGCAGCATTGGTTACAGGTAGGTTGGAAGTAAAAAATAATGTCATAATTGATCTGCCCTCGAAACACGGGCTCCTAATCAATCACTATGTATATCTCACATCTTAGCACGAACAAAAATGCACGCGTGCAGCTCACGGGCAGCTCGCAAACGGCTCGTGAACTGCACATTCGCGGCGCATTCGCCAGATGTGGACGCACCCTTATGATGACTCTGAAACTATGAACAAACAATTTAATTATAATAATTTTATCTTATTTTTGGTATTTTTAAGGTAGGGCATTGCCCCACAATGCCCCCCTCTAGCTACGGCCCTGTTCACGTGTGATGATTTCAGCTTCATACCTTCACGCGTTCCTGAGAAAAAAGTCTTTACAGACAGACAAACAGACGGACAACAAAATAATCTTATAAGGATCCGTTTTTACCGACTATATTCTATACGTCCTATGATGGTGCGGGATCAGGGATGACACATGTCAGCAATTCATCTATGGATGTCAGAATCGCATAACTAAGTCAGTGACATTATTTAATTTACTCACTTATTACTGATTCCGTATTTTACGACTATGATATTAGTGTGCAGTTAAAATATTTAATCATGATTGTAAATCGCCGTAACGTTCAAGAGTGAAAAGCAACAGTTTTACAAATGTCACCCGCACCATCCTAGAGCGTGAAGAAAAGCTAACGGTACCTATCCGAAAAACAGAACACGACTTTGTATAAAAATCTTACACGGAAATGAAAACTTTATTTGAAGTTACAAAATAAACTTTTCAAAGTATCATTTCAGGTTGCGATGTTTACTTATTACTTTTTATATCTGTTTGTTCATTTAAATAGCTTGTCAAATAACAGTACTTAGGTTCGTGATAGGACAGACATGGCGCTGTCTCTATGAATTATAAATCATTTGGCACAACGCCGCCATAACTAGGTCACCATAGATACTCTTTCAATAATAAAAATGACTTTTTTTATAGAAACTATTTGTGTATGGTGTGACTGTTGGTTTAGTGGCCGCAAAACGCGAATGCTGCGCATGATGACTTAAGGTAAGGGCGCGCCAAAAGCCAGCAAACTTTTGGAACGAATTCACCCGCGCGCCCCGTGTTTTAAAGTGTTTTATCGTAATAACTCCAAAACTAAAAGGAATTTACCGAAAATGCCTAAACAAAACCCTCACTCATGTATAATTATAACTAATTATCAAATTTTCGTCATATTAGTCATTATAATATCGTGTATAAATCGAAAAAACAAAAAAATTAGAGGCTACTTCGTGATGTTTTTCTATCGAGGTAATGTTATTAATATTATTTTATGTTTTTGATCAATGAGAACCCTCGAAAATATCATGTAGTTTTCATACATTTGTATTTTAAGCCTAGAAATCTAGAATTGTTCATGTAAAATTAAAAAAAAGATTGGTAATTTTGCTCACTACCCACTCTTAAGCAAGTCTTGTAAACAAGAACAAGCAAGCGATCAAGCAAGAACAAGCAAGCAAGTAATGCTGCATTGGATCTTGAATTCGATTCCCAGGTCATTGGGTTTTTTCATCAGCAATTCCTCAGTAGCTTTGGCTTCGTTTAGTGTCTATTAACATCAGGCCTGTAATCCTAGAAGGGTTAGCCAGAGGTGTACCCATTAGTACACCCACATTTCGCTAGCTATAGGTATCAAGGGGGAGGGGCGAGCCTTTGCCTATAATTTGCCATCAACCGGGCACAAATCCAGACTCCGAGGCTGCTACTGAGAAATCTCTGATAGGAAAACCTAATAACACTTTGCCCAACCTAGGAATCGAATCCAAGACCTCACGCTCAGCAGTCGCGCTTTGATGGTCAGCAATATAGAACTTAAGTAGTTTCTTTATACCCCTGTTATAATAGTCGTGAATATGGGTAATTGATACAAATGATAGTTGATAGCGCACGCGACGCGATTCGTATCAGGGTCATACTCAGAAAAAGTGTACATTTGGTATCTTTTCTTGTCCCACTACTTCATATTAAAGTAAATATCCAAATTATGACAATGTTTCCTTTTTTACCCTCAAATTTTTATGTTAGTGTAATAAAGAATAGATTTATATGCTATTTTAACGTTAATTTTCATTAAAAGAGAATTTTTTTTGAATGTCAAAACATTGTTAAAAATTTCTCCATACATTTTTTTCGTGTCCCAATGACGATTACACATTTTCAGATATGAATTGTTACGAATATTCATAGCTTTACTTTACATAAACTGTGGCTATATTATTCTTGATGAATCAAGTAACTAAATAGGACCAAGTATATTCATCAATCATCTAGAGAAGAATTTATTTTTATTTAAATAACTTTGTCCCAAAATTATGAAGTTTCGTTACTCAGGGTTAGTACACGCAATGAAATATTGGAAAAAATACTTTACTTTAATAAATACTTTTTCCTATTCTGGCGACACTATAACTTACGTGAAAGTCACTGTCGCGGCAGCCTTTACGTTTTCTCGGTAGTCGTGAAGTCGAGATCTATCAAGTGAATAGGTATTTACAAAAAAATACCTCAGGGTGATAAACGACTATTATTGTGCTAAGTTTATTATATTTTTTGTTTACTTACTATGTTATTTTCTATTTTTATGTATTATCTTAACGAATACGCTCAGTGATGACATAGTATACACGTGGTTTACTTTAAAATATTTGTAGAGGTTAAAATTTCTCAGATTTTATTCTCATTTTCGTTATTTTGCGTTACGTTACGAAACTGAGAAATTGTTAAGCTTAGTTCACAAAGACGAAAAGTACTTAAATTGTAATTATTATTACCGTCACGTAATTTGGATAAAGATTTTAAAGTGAGGGTAGTTCGCGCACATACAAATTCATACACTTTTAACCTACTTAAAAAAAAGAAGTTTTTTTGTGTTTGTTATCTCATAACTCCTCAAGTTTTTATAATAATATAAGTAAACCAAAATTCGAAAGACATGTGGCGCCACCTATTCTCATAAGAACGTTATTGTTGTTTTCCTCAGGAACAGTACTTTCTTTTGGGATGAAAAGTACCCTATGTCTGTTTTTGTACACCTGACAAAGTATATGCGAAATTTCAGGATGACCGGTTCAGTAGTTTAGGCGTGAAAAGGTAACAAACAAACAAACTTATATGACTGATTAGCCAAATATAATCACGTGTTTTATTCGCCCAAACCATGTGTACTATACCTTATGACATCAGTTTCGTGACGGAGATTCTCAGTATCGTTACCTATCAGTTTAGTTACAAATTTAAAATGTACACTTTTTCTGAGTATGACCCATCAGTCACACCGGGTCACCAGGTAATTATGTACAATACCCAGCAGTAGGGCACTTCGGATAGTGACTGGGCAATTTGAAGTTAAGTATGTGGAGCAGGAAGAATGATAAGAATCTAGTCAATTTGTGATTGGAGTCAGCATAATCCACACAAAAATCAAACTACTTACTAAGTATAATTAAAAAAATTAAAAAAACACGACTGCAAAAATTGCACATATAGGGGAAGGGGGGGCATAATGGGGACTTTAAGGATAACAAACAATAAAAGAATAAACAAAATATGTTTTTTAATGAAAACGAATCATAGCACTTTGGTGACTTATTAATCTAACATTTGGCATAGAATTTTGTGAAATAACTAATCAAATAATGTCTTTAATTAAAATTTTCAAAACCCTTATGAAAACCTCATTGTGCCCCAGGGTAGGGGCAGTACGGGGTACCCAATTCGGGGCAGTACGGGATATATGTTTATTATGCGTCACAGTATAAACAGATGTGAATTTATTCTGCGTTGTCGTCGTCAACACCAGCGCACGCTGTGAAACCAACGACCAACGATCTATACCTAAAAAAAACACTTACCTTTTTACACGCGTTTGCGTAATCACGAAAAATTACAAGAAATGAGGTCGAAAAATGTTTTCTGTCGTAAAAAAAAAGGTGCACAGTCCGGTCGGCGATCGCTGTCAGACTGAAGAGTGACACAAAATGGCCGCCTGTTAGCGACAACAACACACGCCTAATGCGCGTAGTTACTTGTATGTGTTGGTGGCCCCGTCTTGCCCCGCGACCCCGTTATGCCCCCCTCTCCCTTATTTGTTTGTACTTTGTTTACTCGTCAGTTTTTTTTACGACGTTTTTTATTAACAGTGTTATTTATATATTTTTTAAATCTACTTGTCAAATTCTAGACGATAAACATATACACGAAAATAAATTGAGGCTGGTATTAATTTGCGTTTTAAAGTGACCACACCGGTTTCTTTTTTTATAGGCCTATGTTACTCGGAACGATGCAAGGATTGTAACGATACCCCATACATCTAAATCGGTTCAGGCGTTTAAAAGTTATGGTGGAATAAAGAAACTCACATACATACATACATTATAACCCTGAACACATAACACTCCTTTTTTTTGGGGCAGTCGTGTAATTAGGGTACACCTCTGCCTTACCCTTCAGGGATTATATAGGCGTGTTGTTATCAATGCGAAATTAACTCTGTTTCAGTGTCTCTGTTTCTGACTGCTTGAATGAGGTCTTGGGTTCGATTCCCAGGTCGGGCAAAGTGTTATTAGGTTTTTCCATAAGTAATTTCTCAGTAGCAGCCTCGGAGTCTGGATTTGTGCTCGGTTGATGGCAAAAAGCTCGCCCCCTATTACATGGGACTTAAACATAACTGGCGAAATGTGGGTGTACTAATAGGTACACCTCTGCCTAACCCTTCGGGAATTACAGGCATGATGTTTTGTCTATACAAATAAGTATTATGCACCCTTGTGTATGTAGAACATAACATAACTCGACACATATTACGTCAGCCGTTACGACATAATTACCCTCCATCATGGCAGACGGAGACCCGCTGTCTGTGACCCGGTCATGTCGGTAACGCGGTGCCACGCCGTGACTTGCACTTCTGTGGAACTTCGCTAAATATCGCTTCGGTGTAATCTATTAAATAGACTTCACTGACTACTTAGTAAGGTTTTATGTTGATTTGCTAACTCTAGTAGCTAAACATCACATTACACCTGTAATCAACGAAGGATTAGGCAGAGATGTACCCATTAGAGCAATACTGCCGTGTTACCGAAAAAGGGCACAACTAACACTTTTTGTCAAAATGAGTTATATATATATTCGGAATCAGGAAAAAAAGGCCTATCTGCCTGATTTTTTGTGGATTTTTTTTTGTAAAATGTTAGTTGTGCCTTTTTTAATTACGACGGCAGAATAGCGCACTAGCGGCCATGCCGCGCACCTGGCCGCACGCGGCCAGCGGCCACACCGTGCGGCCAGGTGCGCGCGCTCTGTGGCGATTTCATACTAAGGTATGTATCACGATGGACAGGCCGCTAGTGCGCTATTGCTCTTAGTACACCCACATTACAGTACTTACCCGGTGATAAATATAGCACATCGACCTTTATAGTATTTCGTATTTTATACAAAGAATAAAAAGAATTATCAAAAGAAGCAAATCATAATTAAATAATAGATACCGGACTGTTTGTATTTCGTGCGACAGAGATAACGCTCTACGAAGCCGAAATTAGCCGATTGTCTCTTTCCAAAGGTCGATGTGCAATATAATTTACCGCCGGGTACTGTACGCCAGACTTTATGTTTAAGTCCCATGTGAAAGGGGGCGAGCCTATTGCCATCAACCGGGCACAAATCGAGACTCCGAGGCTGCTACTGAGAAATTCCTGATAAAAAAATACCCAATGACACTTTGCCCGACCTGGGAATCGAACCCAAGACCTCACACTCAGCAGTCGTGCCCTGCGACCACTAGGCCAACGCAACAGTCAGTCAGGTTTAACACGTTGTATTATCCACAGGCACTGTTGCGAGACATGCTGACTCTTCAAGTGGGGATTGCTCTGACAGCCATCGCAGTCTTCCTGTTTTTCGTCTGCTTCATGGGATTCTATGGGGCCATCACCAAGTCACCGTTCCTATTGTTTATGGTGAGTATACATGTAGCGACATCTTTCGCACAGAATCAGAACTACAACTGACAAATCCTACATCGCGCAAGTTCGCCGCGACATTAGCATTAAAAGAGGATGTAGTGATAAAGATAGAAAAGGGTATGCTTAGATGGTTCGGTCATGTTGAGAGGATCAGTGAAAGACGATTAACAAAAGGTATTTATATCAGAGGTGAGTGGCAACGCAGGGAGGGGTTGCCCTAGGAAGACCTACACTGACCTGATTGGTGAGGTTCTTCAGAAAGGTCAGGTGCGCAGTACTCGTAACCGGCGTGCTTGTATGACGAGATAGTATGAACGTAGATGAGGCGAAAGGAGTATGTAAGGATCGTACTTAGCAGGTGGCGTTCTGTGGTTTAAAACGTGAGTTTATGTATGTATGGTATTAGCATATTATATATGCAAAATCCCGACAACAACCGTCGGGCAGTAGCCCACCAGACACAACACCCGTCTGGTCCGAGGATCCTCCCTTTTCAACGGTGTCTGAGAAACTTTACACCCTGTTTATACTAACCATCATGGTTTGCCTAGCCGTCCCAACTATGTTGGGGTCGGCTTCCAGTCTTATAGAATGCAGCTGAATACCAGTATTTTACTTGGAGCGCCTATCTGACCTCCACAATACAGTAACTGGCTAATACGATAACCCTTAGTAAGACTGGTAGTCAGACTGTTATGTTAGACATCACTGACATCGGTGAAGGAAAACATTGTGAGGAAAGCTGGACTTATCAAAATCCTGGTTTGAAATCGCCAATCCGCCTTGAGCAAGCGTGGTGATCAATGCTCGTGCCTTCTCTGTATGAGAAGAGGGATTTGCCTTGCAGTGGGACAAAAATAGAACTTATTTGATTTCTCTTTATTCAACGTCCATTTTGGATATTATAATTTATTATTATGTTTACCTGAAAAAGAACATTGAAAGCTCTATATGATTAAAATCTAGGTCAATGTTATACAAATATGTTTGATCGATTCCTAACTACGATGCGCGTGTGACATAGATAGTCTTTTACGTGTCAAGGTGATTTTTTAAATATTATGGGTTCAATTCCCAGGTCGGGCAAAGTGTTAATTGGGTTTTTCCATCAGAAATTTCTCAGTACGCCTCGGTGTCTGGATTTGTGCCCGATTGATGGCAATAGGCTAAACCATAACTGGCGAAATGGGCGTACTATTTTTTTAACATTTTTGAAGTGAAAACTTCTTTAGCGGCGTTGAGCACTTTTTCTGTAATGGGTATAAAATCTTAAACTCGCGTCAGGACACGTGCGCGTCAGGACACGTGACCTGATCGAAAAAGCGTAGGACAGCGCAGGGCGCTTGCGCGAATGATAATAAAATTGTAATAGTTTTAAAGTTAAATTTTTAATGTAATATAAATTGTCATGTTTGTGTACGATAGCGCAATAAATGAATATTGTATTCTACCACATAAATGATAGTACTTTTATACTGATAAAGCAATTGGTGCAAAATTATTCCCTAACCATTCCAAAATATCAAACATGCTCAACGTTAATAATCAAGTTTTTACTTCTGCCGGCACTCCCGGAGTGCAACCCGTTTTTTTTTATGCTTAGTAAGTTTCTCGTCAAATACCTAACTCAATTTCATTTATTTACACTTAAACATAAAACCTTAAAGTAAATGTAAAATATGCATGTACAATTTATAAAAAAAAAGGCAGAAAGAAGACCTCATAGGGCATCAAAAAATTCGTCCGCGTCGCTGTCAATGGGGCAAGTGCCCAAAAGGCTGACAGCATTGCCACATTTCATTTTATTTGGGACAATTATAAGAGTGAATTTATGTAGGTTGACATAATATTAACATTTTATAACATAACATCACGCCTGTAATCCCCGAAGGGTTAGGCAGAGGTGTACCCATTAGTACCTACACCCACATTTCGCCAGTTACGTTTGTGTCCCATATGTATGTATGTGTTGTCGGTACAGTATTCCTATTTCGAGATTTTCTGTTCCAGTACTCTGCGCTAGTGCTACTACTCTTGTTACTGGAATGCGCACTGCTCTACTACTTCTCAAGCAATTTAGTTGAGGTAATACCTATTAAGTATTTCAAATTCCATCTTCAATCCCTTCTTAAACTACATTATACAATTATTAACCAATAATTCCAGGACACAACTTATTTAAAAACCATTAAATTTTTGCCCTTTAAAAACTCGAGTATACTTAATTAGTTTATTTTTGTTGCTTTGAAATTCAATAAATCTAATCAATTTAGTTGGCAAATAAAATGACATCACAGTTCGATATATTGCCATACGAAATCTATGGTAGAATCGCGTTTTGACAGGTCATTTAAGAAGTACGTCAATGGATTGGTCAATAGGCTAGTTGACACCACCATCAATTGACACACTTTTTATGACCTGTCAAAACACGATTTTTCCATAGATTTTATATGGTAATATCGGCCTGTGACGTCACTTATTTGCCAACTCAATTGTCTAACTATTTATTGATTTCAAAGCCACAAAAAATCTAATTTTACAGTAAATTATAAATTAATCGAGTTTTCAGGACTAAAATAAAGTGCTTCTTTAAAGAAGTTATGTCTTGGAATTATTGTATAATGGTGTCAATTATTACCCAAATTTTTACGTCGAAAAATGACGTATGTTTATTTATATGATTTGACAGGACTGGGCTCAAGTAATGACGCAAGTTATAAATTTCAGAAAGGTCTTCAAGATGATGGCCAGTGGACTCACGCTATGAGACTGGCTTTCAAATGCTGTGAACATAAGTAAGTCACTTTTACTGGGGTGAATGACGTTTTACCTATAGTCCTAGACAGGGACACGGCGCCGGCTAACGCTGAAATCCAGCGCCGCCGCGCCGTGGTTTTAGTGCCTCCACGCACTGGCCACGGCATTATGCTGAGCGTAAGCCCTTTCGTGCGGTAGTGGCGCATATTTGTTTTTGTATTTACCATTTGATTTTTATTTTTTAGATTTAATACTTCAAACTGGTTTCTACTTTGCTGTTATGTCCAATTTTTTATTTTTTCTTTGACTTACACTACACAATGAAAATGTATGGAACAGATGAGATTTTTTTCACATTTATGAGTAATTTTAGCTCCTGAAAGATGTATAACGAATTAGTCATGTTGTAGCACATCAATACCAGAGACAAGAAAGCCTCCTTGGTCCTGCTGCGGCCCTGACGCGTACCCTGACAACTGTACCTCCTCTCAAATATTTAAGAAGGTAAGAACGATTTAAGGACAATGGGGTAGGCAGAAAAAACAGCACGCCACCTGCTACAATCCTTACATACTCCTTTCGCCTCGTCCACGTTCATACATCTCGTTATAAAAGCACGCCGGTTACGATACGAGTACTGCGCACCTGTCCTTTCTGAAGAACCTCACCAATAGTACCTATAGGTCTTCCTAGGGCGACCCCTCCCTACGTTGCCACTCACAGCTGCCATAATATAAATTCCTTTTGTTAATCTTTCACTCATCCTCTCAACATGAATTAACATGATATTAAAATATAGATTAATGGGTAATAATGTATATTTTCTATTTTTCAGGATTGCCATGCTTCCATAGTTAGCTGGTTGGATCGCTACCAGCTTCCAATATACACATCTTTAGCAGTACTACACGTTATATTGTCGACTTGCTCTTTCGTACGACGGTCGTGTCATGCGTCTCACTCTTACAGCTAGCGTTCACTGCGGCGCGTAAGCGGTAAGTTTATCTTCTCTTATGTCAGTTTTGACGTTTAGTTCTGTCAATGTCAGATATTCCGGTTTTGGCGGGAGCTTTTTTCACAGTGCAACGGATAAGTTTATGTAATAGACTTCCTATTTTAGTTTTTTGGTCCAGCTTTCATATTATTATAATGAATCCCGATATTTTTACTTTAACGATTCAAAATCCCACCTGAAAAAAAAGTGGACATACTTATCAAAGTCTACTGTTAATTTTTGTTTTAGCGTCACCACATCCGCAACACACGGACCCGCCTGAGGGTCCAAGAGTGAGACCTGGATGGAGCAGCCGCATCACGCCGACGGTGGAGCCATCTAGCGAAGATGTTATAATGCTAGTCGTAGGCAGGGCTAGGCTAGGTTGGATCGACAAATGAAATTTATGGCTAGGTTTGGCAATATGTACAGTAGCGGTCATAAGTGGAGTAGCAATCTCACGAAGCAATAGATTGTCTTTTTTAACAGCAACTAGCTTCAACTTTCTGACTAACTGACCGACTCCTTTTTTTTTAAGGTGGAAAAAATCATCAAATGAGTCCTTCCGCCCTGGGTGGGGCGGAAGGGACTGTCAGACTTTTACTGATTAAAAAACCACCCTGTTCCTTCTGTTGCCCTTTACGTTCCGGGGCCACGGTATCCTGTTAAGAAGTCCCGCAACCCCGGGACTGACCGACTCCTTGACAATTCAAAAGTGCCTGTAATTGGTCTAATTGAAATAAATGTTTTGACTTTGATTTTAACTTACGACCTTTCGACGCCGCCTGCGAATTCTGAGGTGTGCGTAGGTACTGTGTTAATACATAATCACTTTACACACAGATATAGGTACGGCCTGTACCGCGTGTTCACAGCAATTCAAACCTTAGCATGCTACTGCACTTATGACCGCTTACTGTACCTACAGTCAACAAAAAAGATAGATATGCAGGGTCGTCAGATATACCTAGTTGAAGTTTTCTTAGAAACCGATGGATGTTTTCAAATGGAATTAAAAGTAAATGACAAACTGTTCAAAAAATAATAAATAAGTAGTAGTGTAGTTCAGTTTAGTTTGCGATAGATGTCACTACAAGTAAAATAGATTATTTTATCCAGGAAAAATGTGCCTACTGTTCCCGTGGCAATATTAACTATGACACGGACGAGGCCGCGGGCGGAAGCTAGTCGGTGTGGTCACTTTAAAACGTAAGCCTAAATTTTATTTTTTAATAATTCTGGTCGTGTCTATGTTTGTTGTCTAGAATTTGACAAGTAAATTTAAAAAATTATAACACTAAATAAAAAACGTCGTAAAAAAAAGTGACGAGTAAACAAAGTAAGTAGGTACAAATATGTACAATTTTTGTAGTCGTGTTTTTTAATTTTTTAAATTATAGTAGCTTGTTTCTGTCCAATAAAACAAGAAAGGGGCGGAAATAAATTAGACCTGTCAATTTTAGTTTATCTGTAACTTCCATGCAATTTTAGTTGACATGTCAGAAACTAATTTGACATCTCTAACTTAGTTCTTAAATGTCACCGTTCTTTTCTTTCGCTGTATGTTAGTAAAAGATGCCAATTCTCTAATTTTAGTGTATTTTGTGAACAAGGGACGATTCCCTTGTTGCCGATGCACCAATATTTCTTATTCAGGATACCTAAGAATTTTATTATTATTTCATGCAGTAAGTAGTTATCAATCTATTCTTGTAAATAGTTAAGAAAATACAATTAACAATTAAAAAGCTGTGTAGAAAAGTTTTTGTGCTCAATAAAATGTTTTTACTTTTAATCAGAAGTTTATTTTTAAAACCTGAAGAATTGATTTGACTGTAACATGACACAGACCATATGCACACAAAAATAATATATTATTACTTAAGTCTATTTATTTATAAGTAGGTAAGGTAACACCCCCAATAATCGACACTTTAACGTGCGCAAACAAGCATTTTTTTAAATATTTTCTTACTTTATGATATTATAAGGTATTTTGGAGTATTGGGTAACGCTTCAGACTTCGTTGCGTAATATTTGAAAGCAAACATAAGTTTCATATAAATAAATAAAGTAATAATATATCGAAATAAATTAACGTTTTTTGGTCTAGTGATCGACAGCAGAATTCTATTTTTCGACACCCGGTAATCGACATGTTCCAGTAATCGACATCCAATAATCGACATATTCCTAACACTTCTAAACAATAAATCCCAATAGAAAAGCCGAGATAATCTAGTATTATATGTGACGAAATAAAAACTTAGACTTAATCAGTATTTTGATCATTTTAATCAACAAACAATCTTATAATAAACAAATAGTGGCTAGTAATTCGTAGGTTTCTAAAAAAATACACTTTTGCAATATAATACATCTCTTAAATGTTAAACAATAAATGTAGAAGATATGTCATTTGGTTTCGGTTTAGTATCCGCCTTTTCTTGTTTTTTTATTGTTTTTATCTGTTAGTTTTTTATGTTTTTTGTTTTTCTATCTTCCTCAATTGAAATCGTTTTCTTTTTTCTCTTTCCTTGGATTTAATTTCTAATTTTTTCACCTTTCTGACAACTTGTATTGCCTGTATTATTTGAAAAAGTGTGGAATTTTTTTTTGGTTCCATAAAAAACATTTATGTCGATTATAGGAACATGCGAAAAAAAAAACTCCAGTTATCGACAAGCGTGTTTTCATATTATATTATAAACTTACAATTGCAAAGACATTACTAAAAACTAAAGAATTTGGGTTCTAACTTAATAAATAATTTACATGCTCGGTCAAGCAAAACAATTAAAAGTTATGGGCATTATATCTTGCTCACCTCCTTAGCGATTTCGCTAATGAAACGGGAATTCATTTAGAGATCTCTGCCGGTTGGTATGTTCAGCTACGCCATTTTCTTTAAAACAGCCGAATCTATGAAATATCTTTAGCAATGATAGCTAGATAATCCTCAACTATGTTTATGGTTCAAATACGTTCCGAAGCGAGACTCAACTCTTGTTTTTTTTCGTTAACTTTTTAAGTGTCGAACACTGGGGCTCTGTCGAACACTGGGTGTTTTACCTTAGTAACAATACAGAGTGGTCAAGACAAGGACATCCAAAAGATTCTGGAAGCCTCTTTTCTTGGACTATCACCCCCATGTAAGTTCTACGATTTTTGGTTGTTTAGGAGCTAGACGATTTTTAATAATTTTTTTTTTCTTCCTTGCATCGGATTATGTTGGTTTTCTCTTTTTATGTCGCATTTTTCTTGAAATATTTTTATTGATTATTAATCCTGAAAGTTTGGCCTTCGATAAAAACAACTGTCTGTCTTATCGTCACCCGAAATTACCAACATTTAGTTCAAACGGAAAAATGTTGTTTTGCAAAATTCGTTGCAGTTTTTCGGCCTATAAAGAAAAATCAGAATAAGGGCCCAAATGACCTTAAAGTAATTTCAAAAACTTCCACAGACCCTCAGCTCTTTAAAATATTACAAATAACTAGTATTTTACCGGACATTATTCGGTGCAATTGAAGCTCGAACACGGAGGCGAAAAATGGAATATTTATTCTTTACATGGAGCGACTGCCCATCTGACTTCTACAACCCAATAACTTCGTTCCAAAAGATCAAAATCATTTGGAATGTACAGCCTGTAATAAAAACCCTGTCCGATCCTTAAGGGTATTATTCGGCATCGTACTGCGTACACATATACATTTTAACCATTTATTGGATTTGAGATAGGGCATGCAAAACCGGTTTTCCGGTTTTGCGCAAAACCGGAAATCGGCCAAAATTTAACAATTTTTGAAAACCGGTTTTGAGAGCCAAAACCGGAGCTCAGCTCCGGTTTTCCCATTATTGAGTAACAATTAATATTTTGATTTTTATCAACATTTTTTTCGAACACTCTCAAAAAATAATTAATTTTGAGGCATCAAATGTATCCGAACCGAACACAGCCTGCATCCACCCACTTACACGCCTCCCTCCACTACCTCCGCACCCCGCACCCGTAACCCGCCAGCCTGCGCCTGCGTTGTTGCAGTAATACCCTTACCGGGAGTGCAAGTGTATGAAAGCGGAGGGCATCGGGGTGTGTATCTCACCGAAGCATATAATTATTTATTATGTGTTCTACCAACAAGTGTTGAGAGTGAAAGGGTGTTTTCGAGTGCTGGGTATTTCTGTAAGAAAATAAGAAGTTCGCTGTCTGATCGAATGTTGGATGCACTTATATTCTTGAGATCACATTATCAAGAACAGCGATCTCTTGAAAACAAGTGATTTATGCTTTATTTAAATTAGTATACATAGTTGATTATTGATCTCTTTTTTAGTGCAATATGAATCATATTATAATAATGTTATTTTGTAGTTCGTCTTCAAAGTTACAAAAATGTTGATTTTTTTGGTAATTGTGGCTGTGTTTAATATTTGAAGATGCTGATTGTGTTTTCTATGTTTAAAATATATTATTTTTGATAGCAGACTTAATAGGTACCAAAGATACCAAAAACGTACTTGTTGTTGTTTTGATAGCAGACTTAATAGGTACCAAAGATACCAAAAACGTACTTGTTGTTGATTTGATCTCAGTTAATTAATCTTTATACTATTATAAGTTCATTGTTAACTGTACAATTATTATGGTTTGGATTAAAAAGAAATGTATCATACAATTTTTTTTATTTGTAGACTTAGTGGGTATTTAAAAAAAATGGTGTTTCTTTTTAAATTGTACTACATTCGATTTTTTTTGCTAAAACCGGACCTAGCTCCGGTTTTCGGTTTTGGTCCCAAAAAAACGATGTTCAAAATCGGTTTTGATGACTTTCTGGTTTTGCATGCCCTAATTTGAGATTATTATTTTTCCCCAGTGAAAAAAAAAAGAAGAAAGAAGAAGTAATTAAATTAAAATAAAACATAAAAACTGATCAACAGCAACACTGATCTGACAGGGTTTTTGTTACATAGTGTATAATGTACCCCAAAGTAACTTTCACCAACTGCATTTAAAAAGTAATCACAATTCTACCCTTCTGAAACAGGGTCACCAAAACTTTTATTTTCCTTGCTTATGATTGGCGCCATGTCCTGATTCCCACGATTTTCCGACTGCATCGTTGCCCCACAGAACACGCGAGCGTGCCAACAATAATTGGGTCAAATTGAAATCGATACGATTCTTTGTTAACCATAGCAAGTTGCAACAAAAGAAGTTGGTCATTTAAAGTCATATTTTATTGCTTTAAATATTCATCTTCATTGTTTTCACATACATACATAAACTCACGCCTTTTTCCCATTGGAGTAGGCAGAACCCACAGAACGCCACCTGCTACGATCCTTCCATACTCCTTTCGCCTCATCTACATCTCATATTGTCTGCACAAGTAGAAGCAACAAGAATATTGAATATTGATATTACCAGGATTTTGTAAAAATCTAATTGAAAAGAGTGTCCGTGGAGTTTCTTGCTCATTCTTCTCCATAGAGGCCCTACCTACGTTTTGAGAACGAGCAACTAGCTTCAACTTTCTGACTGACTCCTTCACAATTCAAAAGTGGTGGCAATTGGTTTATTTGGAATAAAAGATTTGATTTTTGATGAAAATCCTTTTTGTAGCTTTAGAACCAAATGAAAACACATATAAATAAAAAACCTCTTTATTTTATACAATTTAAGATATATTTTTAAATAATTAAATTGGTGCAATGAGTAGGTAGTAAGTAGCAATAATTCACACTGTTTAAAAGAAATTAATTTTAGTATCTGTGATGGAAAACATTGTGAGGAAACCTAGACTTAAATATAAGTCTGAAATCGCCAATCCGCCTTGAGCAAGCGTGGTGATCAATGCTCGTGCCTTCTCTGTATGAGAGGCCTTTGGCCTGCAGTGGGACAAAAATAGGCTGGTATTAATAATAATATCCATTTGTGTTTTCATATTGCTTCTGTGCATCAAGTATGGCCGTTAAATAATTCATTCGCAGCGTCTCGTGAGAAACGGGGACTTTTTTAACCTGCAAAAAGATTGTCAATATAAAAATAAACCTGTTAACATTTTTTATTCGTTATGGCATTTCATGGGGGTTATATCATGTATGTCAACCTGTGAGGTTGTCGACTGCATATTTGCATAACCCGACTTCCTGTGGTGCTTTAAAAATCAAGGCATTATATTCTAGTCGTAATTTACCTTGTTTTTCTGCCTTATCTTCACCGCTGTGGTCGCTGTAGAGTGTGTCTTCTCTTCTTTTCTGGCAAAAGTCCTAAGGAGTCGAGCCAGCAAGAAGTACAGAATCTCCACAAAACTGATGAAACTTGCGCCGAGGAAGAGGCCGGCTGCTCCACCGAATGATACTGTCAAATAACATAATAATAGTGTAATCTGTAATTGATGTAAATTTTGATGTCATCTAATAAGAATTATTGTAGGTTATCATTATCTTAAGGTATTTCTTTTACCCTATTTTTTTTGTGCAAAATAAGGAAATTGTGTAATGGCGCCCAACCAAATTCTTCGAAGTCCCATTTGGGCGCCACTAAGTTTAATGGCGCCCAAATGGGACTGCCTTATAAACAAACTGACTTCTTGGTATAGGTGTATTCCTTGTTTTATCATGCTTCTCAAGTCTGTGCGAGTCTTATAAAGCCTTATTCAGCTGTCCTTTACTGGATTACCATCTATTTAATTGTTGTTTAGCCAAATTTTGCCTGCACTTCTACTGCTGTTTTCTCGAACTCTTACAAGACTATCTCTCTCTATTCTACTCACCAACAAGATCCTGAAAATGGAAGACGATCTCCCTTGTGTACCTGGTCCTCGGCGCTTGGACTGTGAATTTGACGGAGCCATGCAGATTGAAGGGATGGCGGTCCCTGGATGCAATTTACTTAAATTAATTTAAATGTAACTATCTTCTGCACACGACTATGGCATTATTATTTATTTTTATATTATTACTAGCTGACCGGCACACGCGTTGCTGTGGCTCAGGTTTGCAATCGAAAAATATTAAGACTAATATAATTGAGATAAAAACTATCCTATTTTTCAAGTTGGATTAAACTGCACACATTCAAAGTCAAAGTCAAATCATTTATTTCAATTAGGGCATTACAAGGCACTTTTGAACGTCAAATACAAAAGAAAAAGGAATTGAATCTAGTTGCCCCTTCCAAAAGGTAGCTTCATATGGAGAAGAATGGGCAAGAAACTCAATACGTACTCATTTAAAATCAATGTTTACAATATTTGTATACAGAGTCATTCATGGCACGTGAATGCAATGTACCTTTTAAACTTAGAAACTACTAAATCATAAGTTCACTTAAAAAGTATTACAAATCAAGAAATTAAGGTTAAAAATGTTCAAATATACCTACATACTTAGTGTTCACGTGTTTACAAATATTGGAACTATAGACGACCACTCTTAACATCTCAACCAACATGAAATAGTGTGTGAGCCCGCGCAATATATAACATACTTTAAAATAAAAATAAAAATGGTGTGCTTTGATTAAATTCGGTTAAGTAGTTTAGGAGTCTATCCCTTTATCCGTCTTTTGTCCATCCCCATTAAGATGTATGTTATATATGTACACAATGTTATTGCAACTCTAACAAAACCAAAGTCTTACCAGATTTGATCGACAGTGGATATCTCCTTATAGATGCAGTCGATACACTGCGGTGCGCAGGGACACTTCTCTCCGTTATTGTTAGATAGCTTCTGCGTGTAGTTGGCCAGACACCACATGCCTGCAGGAGTGCACTTTGGACCCTCTGAAAAGAGGATCGAATGCATAATGAATTTCTACAGCAACTGTCTGCATGTGTGATGGCGCGTACACATAGAACGTCCGATTTACAGGTCCGTTTAAACGTATATGTTATTAGCGTACGTAGTTGTATGAGCGAGTTCACACAGAATACAGTATTCCGAATCCAGTAAAAAATATCGATCCGACATCCAGTAGCTACGAATCAGTTAAAATCGGTCCTGTAAATGCTGTGTGAATATTACCTCCAGTAGCAACGGATCAGTTCAAAAGGATCCTGTAAAATCGGACGTTCTATGTGTACGCGCCCTTAGGTGTCAAAACACGCATCTTGGAGCGAGTTGGCAAACAATGAAATAAGATGAGGCAGGTGCTAAACAATAATTTGGAATTATTGCCCAAAAAAGTGATTTTAAAGAAGAAACTTAAAAATTTTGTAGTACTTATGTCGCTTTCTTCGTAACTAAAGCTTTTACCATGAATTCAGTACGTAATTTTAGAGATCTTAGCGATAAAATTAGTTTATAAAACAGAATGTGCGGAACAATAGATTTTATTTAAGTAATAACTAAGCGTCAGCTCACACCGAGACGCGACGCGACGCGACGCTGCGTGCACACTTTAAAAGAGCGACTCAAAATATAACTTTATTTTCTACACGAAAAGATACACATTTCATTGTGAGAATTTAGAATACGTTACACCACGCAGCACTACGTCGCGATGCGTCGCTCTACGCCGCGAGGCATCACGAGGCGTAGAGCGACGCATCGCGACGCAGCGGTGAATCGTGTACGAAAAGGTGTACGCGCGACGTGCAAGAGCGGCGACGTTGCGATGCGTCTCGCGGCGGCGCGCGGCGCAGCGCGAAGTCACTGGCCTCTTCAAGTATCGTCACGTTGCGTCGCGTCGCGTCGCGTCTCGGTGTGAACTGACCCTAAGTATATCTACCGACCCGTTCCGACTTCGAACTGGTGCAATCGTTGATGAAAGCTGCGGGCGTCTTGTTTTTTCCGACACTTCCAATAATTATCGTTATCACAAAACCTTTGGTAAATTATATTATACCTACACCTTCCTCATAAATCACTCTATCTATGGTTGAAAGCCGCATGAAAAAAAATCCGTTTAGTACTTATTGAGTTTATCGCAAACAAATAGACAGACGCGGCGGAGGACTTTGATATAAAATAATGTAGTGATTTGCGTAAATCGTTAAGTCTGTGAGGGCCTGGAATCATGCACTGAATCTAGGATAAAAGTTCATTACAATGTTTCCCTTCCACGTTTCACATTTTGTTGGAAACACCTTAATTAGTAAGATACAAGAGAATTTTATACATACCTTCATAGAAGTAGTAAAAAGGCACGCAGTCACAAAATTCCTTCGCCAGCTTACTTCTACACGACAGTCGACATGTATTTGTGCTGTGCACCTGAAAATAAGCAAATAATAGTAATTTGTTACAACGAAGTAGAAAACACCATGAACAAAAAAATCCAAAACACAACTTCTCTAAAAAAAACTTCATTTTAGCCCTGGGTGCCTACGCCTGTACGCCATCTCTTATAACAGTAACATTTTAATTTACCTAATCTATACTAATATTATAAAGCTGCAGAGTTTGTTTGTTTGTTTGTTTGTTTGTTTGTTTGAACGCGCTAATCTCTGGAGCTACTGGTCCGATTTGAAAAATTCTTTCAGTGTTAGATAGATTAGTTACCGAGGAAGGCTATAGGCTATACCATCACGCTACGACCTACGGGAGCGGAGCAGTAACCAAAGAAGCGGGTGTAACCGCGGCGGACAGCTAGTATACATATAAAATGCTTTGTCCTGAATGACTGACTGACAGATCAACGCACAGCCTAAACCGCTGATCGTAGAGACCTGAAACTTGGAGGGTGTGTTTTTTGTATAATGCTCTGCGCAGATAATAAGGCATTCGATAAGAAACGATTTTCCAATATTGTACACTTTAGGGGGTGAAAAAGGGGGGCAGACCGCCGAAGCTGGAGAAGCCGACCCCAACATAGTTGTGAAAAGGCTAGGCAGATGATGATAATATTATGAAGATCTAACCTTCCTTCCACTAGAAGCTGGCTCATCGGTATACGAGCATCCCCGTCGCGTCGGCTGCAACTCCTTGACCCCTCGACCACAGCGCGACTCCATGACACTCAGTTCCGTGTTCCTGACGAGGGTCAGACGGACTTCTGATGGAGAATGAGTGAGATCCATCACGTCGTATGGAGAATGGAAGTAGAACTGGTAAAGACATAAGTTCTATATAAAAATAGTTGTTTTAAACATAAATCACGCTTTTAATACCCGAAGGGTTAGGCAGAGGTGTACCCATTAGTACACCCACATTTCGCCGGTTATGTTAAAGTCATATGAAAAGGCGGCGAGCCTATTGCCATGAACAGGGCACAAATCCAGACTCCGAGGCTGCTACCGAGAAATTCCTGATGGAAAAACTCAATATCACTTTGCCCGACCTGGGAATCGAACCCAAGACCTCATGCACAGCAGTCGCGCTTTGCGACCACTAGACCAACGAGGCAGTTGTTTTAAAATAAGTTTTTATTGCAATAAAAAGTAGCCTTTGTCCTTTTTTGGGATTAAAACTTGCTCCATACTAAATTTTATCAAAATTGGTTCTGTGGTTTAGTTGTAGAAGCGTTTCAGACAGGCAGACAGACATGACTGCCTGGTCTAGTGGTAGCACAGCGCGACTGCTGAGCAATTCCCAGGTCAGGCAAAGTGTTATTGGGTTTTTCCATCAGGAATTTCTCAGTAGCAGCCTCGGAGTCTGGATTAGTGTCCGGTTGATGGCAATAGGCTCGCCCCCTATTACATGGGACTTAAACAAAGATAACTGGTGAAATATGGGTGTACTAATGGGTACACCTCTGCTTAACCCTACTGAGATTACAGGCGTGAAGTTATGTGTGTCTTATTCAAGTCGTATCCTACCCAGCACTGGCTGCAGCAGTCTGGCACCACACGCATGTACTCTTCTTATTCTTCCTCATCGTGTGGGCAGTAAGGTCTTACGACCCGACACACCCTAGTGTCAGAGTTTTTAAACCGCCTCAAGGGCCTCTGACATGGTTTGAGTGGGACAGTAAGTCCAGGTTTCCTCACACATGTTCTGAAAGAACCCTTACTTACATAAGCAGTTGCTGGAACGTCCATGATGATGTAGCAGCTTAGAGAAGAGTATTTACAAGTCTCAGGCCAACGGAGAGTGTCATTAGGGTTCATATTCCTGCAACAAGACCTTTCTTTTAGACTTTCATAGGTTATAATTCGCTTGAGGTACGAGAACTAACCAAAATCTTAATATATATAAATTACGCGTCACGTTGTTTGTCCGGGATGGACTCCTAAACTACTCAACCATTTTTTATGCAATATGGCTTACTGTGTGTAATTTGGTCAAACTAAAAAGATAGGATAGTTTTTATCTCGATTATTGACCTCAATATCTTTACTTGCTTCAAGCCACAGCAACGCGTGGCTGAGTCAGCTAATAAAATATATAAAATAAGTAAGTACTTAGTACTTAATAAGTAGTTTTTAGTTGACCGTTATATGACCAATATAAAATAGTTATTTGCGCAAAATCTTGACAATTCAAACATAACATCACTCCAGTAAATCCCCGAAGGGTTAGAAAGAGGTGTATCCATCAGTACACCCACATTTCGCCCGTTAGGTTTAAGTCCCATGTAACAGGGTACAAATCCAGACTGAGAAATTCCTGAAGGAAAAACCCAATAACACTTTGCCTGAGTCAAACTTACGCTATAGCAACGTCAGCTAACGCAAGTGAGTTGGTAACGTAACAAGCGCCAGCCTCGGTCATCACTGGGATCCATTTGTAGACTGCTTCCTCTGAAGATCTGGTCTTCAGGTCAAATTCTGGCATTACCTGTTGAAGATTATCAGCTTTTTATCCGAATTGGTAGTAAGTAAGTAGACCCAATAATTCCAAGATATCTAAAGAAACACTTCATTTTAGCATGGAAAATCCGATACATCTTTACTGTAAAATTAAATTTTTAGTTGCTTTGATATTAATAAAAAGATAAATAAAAGAGGATAGTAGTGAACCGAACCATCTAAGCATACTCTTTTCAATCTATGTGATTGAAAAGAGTATGCTTAGATGGTTCGGTCATGTCGAGAGGATGAGTAAAAGACGATTAACAAAAGGTATTTATATGGCAGAGGTGAGTGGCAACGCAGGGAGGGGTCGCCCTAAGAAGACCTACACTGACCTTATTGGTGAGGTTCTTCAGAAAGGTCAGGTGCGCAGTACTCATAACCGGCGTGCTTGTATGACGAGATGTATGAACGTGGACGAGGCAAAAGCAGTATGTAAGGATCGTAGCAGGTGGCGTTCTGTGGTTTCTGCCTACCCCCAAGGGAAAAAGGCGTGAGCTTATGTATGTATGTATCATTATAGGAAAAATACAAATTGAGCTAGGTTATTCAAGTCAAGGAGTTTGTGCTGGGGGCGGCACATCTTTCCATCCTCTTCAATCAACAACTCACATCCACAGCGATCCCAAACATGTCGACGCTGGTCTCCAAATCCCTGAACTCGTGGAACTTGTCTAGGTGGAACAGGTCGGAGTCCACGATAGCTTCGACGAGACGCGCGTAGTAGTCGTACTGATCATCAGAAGGGTCGATGTTGAAGTGTTTCTTGATGGCAGCTGGTAGTTTGGCCTTGTTGAGGCGGTTCTGGGTGATCAGAAGATGTTAGGGATTACTTTTTTTTACATTTAACTGCCTCGTAGATCTAGTGGTCGCAAAGCGCGACTGATAAGCATGAGATCCTTGGTTTGATTCTCAAGTCGGGCAAAGTATTATTGGGTTTTTCCATCAGGAATTTCTCCCCTTTTTTCTGGCCTTTGCCCTTCTGTGGGACAATAATAGTCTGGTTATTATTATCCCTCTACATACCTAAAAACCGAGGTTTATGTCGGACTTATACCGAGTAAAACCCCAAGGTTCCTCCTGCTACCATGAGTCAGGAGCTCAGACCTTCATCTGACGCATGATTTGCGCCCCTGAATAATGCAGCAGGCCCCTTAAAAATGCGCGGCCTGTCGTGCGACCGCACATTCCCGGGCATACATCTGGTCGAGCAACGAACAGCCCCAAGCGCCCTCCGGCACCCGACTGCCCTTCTAATGCCTCTCTCCTGTTCACTAGTACGCATCACCTCCTCGCAAAAAGAGCCAACAGTATTCATGCTAGGGCATCAAACACGGCGGCGACCTCTCGCGCCCGGGCCTGGTTCAGGCCATGCTCCGGGGCGAGAGGGAATGGGATGCAGTCACCTCCTTCTGCGAAGCAGTAATGCTAGCGAAGGAGGAGGCGGGCTGCGTGAGGGAGAGAACAACACCCTCCACCTCACGCCCCAGCCGCCGCGGGAGACGCCCAGGGCGTCGGACGTCGCGAGGCGACATCCGGCCACCGTAGGCGCGGGCTTGCGGACGGCGAGTAATGGGTAGCTCGCCGTCCGATCAAGGACCATGCCCGGGTCGACGGCGCGTTCTGTTCGCGCGCACCTCGAAGAGCTGTCAGCACAGGGACGGGGCCCCCCAACGGGGCCAAACGCCTGCCGGGGTTGCGGGACGTCTTAACAGGATACCGTGGCCCCGGAACGTAAAGGGCAACAGAAGGAACAGGGTGGTTTTTTAGTCAGTAAAAGTCTGACAGTCCCTTCCGCCCCGCCCAGGACGGAAGGACTCATTTGATGATTTTTACCACCTCAAAAAAAAAAAAAAAAAGGGCATCAAACAACAAACCTTATAACACATGGTGACAGCTGGCACACTGAACCGCCAGGATCTGAAGTCTTTCTCCAGCGTCACGACTGTTGGAGACTCGTTGTAGCGCTGCAGCTGACCCAAGGATACGTCCACGGCACCCCATATGGCTAGCGCTGTTGCTGCTATCCATAGTAACCTGGTGACATCATCCATACTAATATTATAAATGTGGAAGTAAGTCTGTCTGTCTTTTACGCTTTCTAACTAAACGACTAAACCACTGAACCGATTTGATAAAATTTGGTAGAACTACCCTAAACTTACCCTAAGTTTGAAACCCCTTATAATGGTATCATTTGATTCCCTTCAAGATGGTCGAGTCAAGTTGTGCTAATCCACGCGTCATGTTCGTGAAAGGTCGCTTTTATTTTGTTGGTCATCTCTTAATTGCCATGGCTAACATCTTTATTCTCATTATTTACTTTATATTATTGCTTTATAGGTATTCATCTTCATTGTTTTCACATGTAGAAGCAACAAGAATATTGTAACCAGGGTTTTGTAAAAACCCTTACAGAAAAGAGTGTCCATGGAGTTTCTTGCTCGTTCTTCTCCATAGAGGCCTACCTACTTTTTGGAACGAGCAACTAGCTTCAACTTTCTGACTAGCTGACCGACTCCTTGACAATTCAAAAGTGTCTGTAAATCATCATCATCATTATATTAACCGTAGGACGTCCACTGCTGAACATAGGCCTCTCTTACAGATTTCCAATAGGACCAGTTGGAAGCGGCTTGCATCCAGCGCGATCCTGTGGTCTTTATCAGATCGTCCGTCCACCTTGTGGGTGGACGTCCTACGCTGCGCTTGCCGGTGCGTGGTCACCATTCGAGAACTTTACGGCCCCATCGGCCATCAGTTTTGTGTGCTATGTGGCCTGCCCACCGCCACTTCAACTTACTAATTCGCCGGGCTATATCGGTAACTTTGGTTCGTCTACGAATCTCCTCGATCACGCAGAGAGACTCCGAGTATACCCCTCTCTCGTAAATGGTCTAATTGAAATAAATGCTTTGCCTTAAATCTTACCGTTCAATCCAATGTCTTCGTGGAGCAGAAATATGGTTAAACCCATGAATACTGGTCTCATTGCAGAAGTCTTTTCCACAATTCACAACCGACTTTAGTATACCAGTCACACATCTGGCGATCAGCCCAGGATTCTCCTCTTGATATGGATAGTTTGTAGTGTACATTGGGAACCTTCCAACCAAATTTTGGTCCCGGCAGCCAATCTTAGTTGAGACTAGAGCCAAGTCAATCTGCCTAGCCTTTTCCCAACTATGTTGTGGTTGACTTCCAGTTGGATACAGCTGAATACCAGTATTTTACATGGAGCGACTGCCTATCTGACCTCCGCGACCCAGTAACTGGGTAATACGATACCCCTTGGTAAGATTGGTTGTCAGACTTTCGGGCTTCTGACGAATGGAGACTAGTCAAGTAAGAGATATTGTCAGGCGTAGATCCAGCCCTTAAAAAAGGATGTTCCCTGAAATCGGCCAAGTGCGAGTGGACCATGGACCCCCTTGGATGGATTCCCTTGTTCACAAACTAGACTAAAATGAGAGAATTGGCATCTCTTACTAACATACATGTAGCTAAAGAAAAGAACAGTGACATTTTAGAACTAAGTTAGAGATATCAAATTAGTTGCGCCTTGTTTTTCGTGTTTGTAATCTACGTTCATAAAAGTCAACTATAATTATTGTATGGAAGTTTCAGATTAACTAAAATTAACTGGTCTTAAATGTCTGTCCCTGTCTTGTTTTGTGGGAGAGAAAAAATAGAAATAGTCTAAATTAAGTTAATAGCTCGTGTATAAAAGAATCGACACTATTATCGCACTGAGACCCTACTGAACTGTTTTTGAACAAACTTTTACAGCTAAAAGTATATTAAAGATTTAATTTAAAGTTGGTATACATTTTACACTGAATAATCTTATTTAAGTAGGTGTTCACATAAATAAAGAATTCAAACTTATGTTTTTTTTTTCACGAATTTTGGGAAATTTGGGCAGTAGACATGACAGTGCAGACAACGGTGGATCCGCGCTTGGGTACTGTAGTGTACAAGTGTGTGCTTGCGCACAGGTGCACTGCAGGGCCGTAGCTAGGGGGGGGCATTGTGGGGCAATGCCCTACCTTGAAATCACAATGCCCTACCTTAAAAATACCAAAAATAAGATAAATTATTATAATTAAATAGTTTGTTCAGATATACATGGTGATTGATTCGGAGCCCGTGTTTCGAGTGCAAATCAATTAAGGTGCATTGGGGTAATTACGACAACCGGGTAAATTCCGATTTTATTAATTTGCACCATTTACGTACCACATCTTATTTTGACAATGTTTTAAAGATGAAACACGTATAATTATTTATTAGCAATACACAACAATGTTTAAATCTGTGGCAGCGTTTGATTGAAATTAATAGAAATCGGAATTTACCCGGTTGTCGTAATTACCCCAATGCACTATATGACTTTTTTTACTTTCGCCCTACCTGTAACCAATGCTGCCCTACCTCAAATTCGAGTCTAGCTACAGCCCTGGGTGCACTCCCTCTTCCGTCACTCTCATAGTCCATGGAACGGCAATCCGACACGACCGGGGAGAGATCAGACGGAGGACCAATCGCTTTACGTGTATTGGAAAGCCCGTATTACACATATAATAACTGAATCGTGTTATAAATAATTACTCACAATATCAGACATGAAAAATCCATTAGTTAATAAACTATGATAACATTTTAATTAAACTGTGCATGTTTTATTTTTTAAATGTTGCAACATTTATAATCATCATCCTATCAGAATCTAGATCTATACCTACATAAGTATATAAAATTAATGCTTTGTCCTGAATGACTGACTGACGGATCAACGCAAACCGCTGATCGTAGAGACCTGAAACTTGGAGGGTGTGTTCTTTGTATGACGTAGGCATCCGATAAGAAAGGATTTCCTAAAATTCTACCCCTTAGGGGGCGAAAAAGAGGGGCAAAGTGATTCCTTGGTCTAATCAACTTTGCATAAAGATTCTTTAGCAGTATTGATGGAAGACGTGCTTTGTATTTTATTGAAATTCATCGAATTCATCCCATAAAGGAGTTAAAAAGTGGTAGAAAGTTATTTTGGAGAACTTTCGACTTCTTCGGGGGGGGGTTGCCTACCCCTCAAAAATTGTCTAAACGATCGGCCATTTTGTACCAAAGATAAAAAAAAATTGTCATGTTCAAAAATATTTAATTTTATTCATTGGTTATTAAATACATTTAAGTAAACTTATGTTTTAGTTTTACCTAAACGTAAAATTGGTAAAACATTTGAATGCATATTGTAATAATTAAACTAGCATTCAAACCAGCTTATATTAAAAAGAATCAGAATAATTTTATTATTTTTCATCCCACAGAAAACCGCTTATTTTAAATTTCCCCAAAAATATGGAATCGAAAATATTTTTCCCCGAGCGCGTTCCACCCGCCCCTGCATTTACAATTAATGGCATGAGGTGATCTGCCTCCCCTAAGGGATGGCTGTCAAAACCCCCCTTTTCTTGTTCCCAAAATATTATTTTCTTACGATTCTCTTCGTCACCAGTACAAACGTTATTCAAAAAATTATCAAAATCTTGATTTACAATTTCTCTTTCAATTATTGGTCTAGCTTTATCAAATTCTCCCATATTGTGATATGACAACCCTGAACCAAAGATGGCGACGCCTTCTTTACGAAATTCGTACAAAACTTTCCCTATATCGTAGTGTTGTGCTGCATTTTGATTCTTTAATATGGATATTTGTATTATTGGAATATCCGCTTTCGGATTTATTAACATCATTGGTATGAAGACGCCGTGGTCCCAGCCTCTTTTGTCGTCTAGAGCCGACTTGATTCCCGCCTTTTTGAATGCCTCGTGAATTCTTCCCGCCAAAATTGGATCACCTGAAACCATAGAGGAATATTTTTGGTATTGGATGCATTGAGGTATACCTATAAATGTGTTACATTCATTACACAGTGAAACCCCGCCTAGTTATTTGCTCTGTTGGGCTCAAAGTCAAATCATTTATTTCAATTTCAATAATAGGGGATCGGCCAAATTTTCAAAAAGTGTTTTAAATTAATCTTTATGAATACTTATCCTTATACTTAGCCTTTTAAGTACTCAAAATCATGTTTTAATATGGTTTGTTTAAAAATCCCGCCAAAACGCCACATGACGTCATTTGTGGTCATAACAAAATTTCCATTATGAAAAACTAGAGAAACACCACGTGACAGTTTTTAAATTGATCACCGTATCCTAATTAATCAGTAATCTTTTAGCAACTTTTAGAATTTCAACAAAATTATGGAAATAACTGAGTGAATTCAGTTAGTACCCGTGCAGTCAATGATTGCCCACAAATGACGTCACGCACTGTTTCAGTACAGATTAAAAATATTGTAGGTAAATAACAACATTTTATTTTTTCATTTAAAAACATTTACTTAAATGAATTATATTAAATTATTATTCGATAAATAATCGTAAAACAGTATTTTTATTTTATCTAAGTACATTTTAGATTTTAATCTGATTACTGTCCGATCCCCTATTAGACCATTAGAAGGCACTTTTGAACGTCATTTACAAGAGAAAACAAAAATTATAGTTGGGGAGGCCAGGAAGGGATTTTTGGATTTACTCGAGCGCGGCAGATTAATATAAGGGGGGATACCTTGCACCCTGTTAAGTACCTCCACCATTATATATGAGCCCTGTATATAGGGCCGCGCGTCTAGGGCAGCGGATTTTATTTTTCAAACCATCAGATTGAAGAAGTCCCTGCACATAATTGTCAGATTAAGGGTCAGCACGACAAGGACATCAAGCTGAACTGTCTGTATATTAATTTGACGCGCTCGAGTATTTCAATGTCATAATTTTTTCTTCCATTTTTAACCATTTTCAGGCCCTTCGTACGGCCACCCCCACCATGCAAAACGGCAGATTAATATTCCTCGGTTATTAAAAACACGTGGGGCGCATACACTATTAATATCTGACACGCTCGAGTAGTAGTTCGTGACTTTTTTTTTAAATATGTACTTATGCGCTTCCTCCACCAGTGAAAGGGTCCTATCTGAAACTATTTTTACTTATTAGCATCTAATCTTCACAATCCAAAAGGTTCCCACGACGCTGGAGTAAATCCACATTTAGCATCTTGGCCTCCCCTACTATTATAATAATGAATCTAGTTGGCCATTCCAAAAGGTAGTTTGTAACAGACGATGGTTACTTATCTCTTTTGTGGACTGTACATAATGTTATGAGTTATTAAAATTGCATGTAATTATTATTAACTTCAGTTATGCTTCGGTTAATAACTAGTACAAAAATGATCGACATCCGTGGACCTACAAAGTATCAGACAGATCTATAATTGCTTTATCTATACTAATATTATAAAGCTGCAGTGTTTGTTTGTTTGTTTGTTTGAACGCGCTAATCTCTGGAACTACTGGTCCGATTTGAAAAATTCTTTCAGTGTTAGATAGATTAGTTATCGAGGAAGGCTATAGGCTATATACCATCACGCTACGACCTACGGGAGCGGAGCAGTAACCAAAGACGCGGGTGTAACCGCGGCGGACAGCTAGTTGAAAATATAATCATTTGATTAGGATCATTTGACTGCCTCGTTAGTCTAGTGGTCGCAAAGCGCGACTGCTGAGCATGAGGTCTTGGGTTCGATTGCCAGGTCGAGGAAAGTGTTATTGGGTTTTTCCATCAGGAATTTCTCAGTAGCAGCCTCGGAGTCTGGATTTGTGCCCGGTTGATGGCAATAGACTCGCCAATATTACATGGGACTTAAACATAACTGGCGAAATGTGGGTGTTCTAATGCTTACACCTCTGCCTAACCCTTCGGGTATTACAGGCGTGATCGTTATGACAAAAAAAAAACGTTAAATACATACCTGGAGCATCGTATTTGAACTCATAACTTTCTGGAGGAAAATTATAATAATCGTACAACAACGCATGACGTTCACCAGACGAAATAGTAACAATATCCTCTTCCCGATGCGCCGTAACAATAATTATCGCCTTCAAACGATTCAAATCCACATAATTCGACACATTTTTCAATGAATCACCAATTTCTACGTTATATTTTTCACGTAAAACAGGATACGGACCGCCGCCATGATTTAAAAATATAGATGGCGCGAAATACACGTCTTCCATTTTTGAATGCGTGATTTGTGCTACTAAGGTTGTAATAAAAATTAATTTTAACATGTTATCTTTTGAGTTTGCGGTTTTGTTATGACAGCGCGCGTTTAATATCAATATTTGAATGAATAAATACTGTTTTGTAATGTCATTTTAGGTAATGTGATTGCGATGAAATACAAACTGTTTGTAATTGAATATACCTACTACTAGCTATGCCCGCGATTTCGCTCGTGTGGATTTTTTCGTCCGCGTTTCGTGTTTGGTTACTGCTCCGCTTCCGTGGGTCGCAGCGTGATGTTATACATATAGCCTTACTATTGCCCATGCAGAATTTTGCCAATCTGATTGGTAATTGCAGAGATTTACGCGTTTAAAGCAACGAAAAAAGAAAAAAAAATCGGCTTTATTACGTTTATGCGACTTCGTTCCTATATCACCTTAATTATTTTTCTAAAATAAAAGTAGGTAAGCCTAACTACTTCTTATAACATCAGTCGTTTACCAGTGAAAGACCCGTCAAAATAAGTCCAGTAATTTCGGAGATTACGCGGAAGAAAAGAAACAGGCAGACACACAAAAAATGGTTTTTTCGTGTATCTGTATGCCGGCCGTAACTTGATTTTGACGTAAGTACCTAGTGGGGGTAAGTTTGCGCATGTACTTACAATAACTTAGCCACGTTTTGGCGTTTGGCGTAGCAAATTATACTAAATGTAATATAAGTACATGCGCAATCTTACCCTCGCTACGCTAAAACCTTGCTAAGTTATTGAACATGTTATTAACTCCCCCCGCTACCCCATAGAATAGATTGTAAAGTAAATGGAAAAGTTTTGATTTAATACAAACAAACATACAAGGTATTAAATTGTACATTATGTATATACTTGGTACTCATGAGTGTTGTGTGTGGTCGAGATAACATTATGATGAACCGAGTACCTAGTACCTACCCGACCTCGGTAAATTCTTACTAATATTATAAATGCGAAAGTGACTCTGTCTGTCTTTCTGTCTGTCTGTCTTTTCTTCACGCCTAAACTACTGAACCGATTTGTGTGAAATTTGGTACAGGGTAAGTGTGAACCCCAACAAAGGACATAGGCTACTTTTTATTCGACTTCGACTTAGTCTGCGTCTGCGATAACCGACATATACGCGGACGAAGTCGCGGGCAAAAGCTAGTACTTATAAAATAAAATTGAAGAGTCTGTTTGTTATGTCAAAATAGCTTTCTACCAGATGTACAGTACCCGGCGATAAATATTGCACATCGACCTTTATCGTATTTTATACAAAGAATAAATAACAAAAGAAACAAATCATAATTGTTTTAACAGCTCCCAATAGATACCGGACTGTTTGTATTTCGTGACAGAGATAACGCTCTACGAAGCCGAAATTAGCCGATTGTCTCTTTCCAAAGGTCGATGTGCTATATTTATAACTGGGTATTGGTATTATGGGGTACTTACTGTATTTTTGTGTCTCTATGTTCCAACTTCCAGGTAAACTCCGAAACGGCTGGACCGATTTTGACGGGACTTACACTGGCATATAAGTAGCTGATGTTTTAGAGACTAGAGTAACTTAAGCTTTAACTTTAATTTTTGAAAAAGGCAGGTAAAATCGCGGTACCAACATAGTTAATATTAATTTATCATTTGTTTACCTAAACATTTTACATTACACGCGCACTTTGTGTTGTGGTGCATTAGATAACAATATTATCTATATTTGAGTCAGTGTGACACAGCTGTTATTTGTAATTAATTAATTATAGCTGTCAATAAGCTGCTGTCCCATGTAATAGGGGGCGAGCCTATTGCTATCAACTGGGCACAAATCCAGACTCCGAGGCCGCTAATGAAAAATTCCTGATGGAAAAACCCAATAACACTGCCCGACCTGGGAATCAAACCCAAGACCTCATGCATTTTCTAATGATATTGAAACACTTCTGGTATCGACTTCGCTATTCAATGCATTATTTGTCATAAAGAAATACAGATAATATCGATTTTAAAAATTGCCGCTCTTTTATACGGTATAGTATGTATTATGTCTATGAGTATATCTCAATGACAAAGTCCGAAGGATAAAAAAAGAAAAAAAAAGTTTAGAGTTTCTTTATATTATTTCTAACAATTAACTTACAAATAAGCAACTCTTAAAGCTAAAATTAATAAAAATAATTTAATTACAATGGTCCCTTAGCATTAAAATACTTGTATAAAAATAACGAATTATTGCATTTCATTAAGAACAAAGCAAAAGCGTAAAATATTACTCTTTCCTTAATGGAGGCTGCTTAGGTAAAGTCTGTCTCACGAAAGAAGTCCCGCGGCAATAATAGGAACTAATTTAATAAATTTTTAATCTTCTTAATTTTTTAGGTTTCCTCACAATGTTTTCCTTCACCGATGTCAGTGATATCCAAGATAAGCTTAGGCTCTAGACAGACGGACTGCATTTCAACTGCAATCCAACTGCAAATTTGCAGTTCGGATGCAGTTTGAATGCAGTTGACACGACTGCAATAGAACTGCAAACCAACCGTGCGGTCCAATTGCAGTCGGCTTGCAGTCGTGTGAACTGCACACCGACTGCAATCGAACTGCATCCGAACTGAGCGGGGGCGGAGCGTTAAAGTAGTGCGGACGGGTGGGTATGGTGCAGTTCGGATGCAGTTCGATTGCAGTCGGTGTGCAGTTCACACGACTGCACGCCGACTGCAATTGGACCGCACGGTTGGTTTGCAGTTCTATTGCAGTCGTGTCAACTGCATTCAAACTGCATCCGAACTGCAAATTTGCAGTTGGATTGCAGTTGAAATGCAGTCCGTCTGTCTAGAGCCTTAGAAAGTACAAAGAATTGAAAAAGGCACATTTGTTCTTGCCCATAGAGTTTGGCAACATTCCGCGACATGACTGCAGCGCCGCATCTGCAAGACTTCTTTCGCGAGACGGACTTTATATTTTGACATTTACCTACTTGAAGTGGCAAATTAACTGTCAAAATCAGTACATTTCATACATTTTTTTGCCGATTACTAAGACTGCTGTCTGTCTGTTTATACGTCTATCATAGGGCTGTATCTTTTAAACAGTTTTTTTTTTTATAGAAACTTTGACCCACATTATTTATTGTTAAATATTGTACAGGGATACGGAACCTTTCTGTTTTTAGCTACATGTCAAAATATTCTAGCTAGACCTCTGCTCTTATTCTGCTTATACTGCAAGACTGTACCAATAGCATGTACTTGTAGTCAATATTACAACTTCCATTTGTGATTAGGACAATAATTAAAAATTAGTACTTACAAAAAAAAATATTCGAAAAAATGTTTAGTTATTGTGTTGCACAACCAATGTTAAACAGACTGGAAATTATAAATATCCATTTAAAATACTTCATGATTTTAAATAACTACTTTACAGTAAAATATTAAAAAATAAATATAAGCACATCAGCGGGCCAAAATTGACTCTAAAGCAAAAAACAGTAAACCGCCACCGGGTGCATTTACTTTCACTGTCATTTTAACTGTCACTTATGTCATACTTCAAACTGTCACTTTTGGCGCGCGAATGGATAAGTTAGTATTACAAAATAATAATTAATAAAAGTTTGCATAAGGTCAATCGCCATTATTAATCCAGTCAAACATAAAAGAAATGCTTGCCCAAAGCAAATTGGCAGATGTCCTCATGATGTTTTCTTACACCCATATCAGTGATATTCAAGATAAACATAGAAAGCAACGTCTGAGGAGCGCCTCATACTCTCATTAACCTATTTTAAATTTCATGTTATTTAACATAAACTCACGCCTTTATCCCATGGGGGTAGGCAGAAACCACAGAACGCCACCTGCTACGATCCTTACATACTCCTTTCGCCTCATCTACATTCATACATCTCGTCATACAAGCACGCCGGTTACGAGTACTCCGCACCGCACCTGACCTTTCTGTCTGGTTGGTCTGAAGAACCATTATCAATATATTGTCAATCTAGACTATCCTTTTGTAGAATTTCTTGTGCTACAAAGTAATTACAACATTTATTTTGACTTGGCACTTCTACATACAACAAGCCGTATATTTTGTAAAGGGAAATGCACATTAAGCAGCTTTATTAGCATATCCTAGACTAGGGGTCGGCAACCTGCAGCTCTTTCAATGTTAAGTAATTGTGGCTCTCCTGTTCCATACGTTAACATAAATTATTTTACGTACTATGAAAACTCTTCATATCAAGCAACCTATCCATAATGAAATACTGTAATATAGTATGACTGAGATATACAGATATATACTTCCATGCCATCACAGCGACAGTTGTTTTTTTTTGTGACTCTTTAAAACTATGAAATTATGTAAAAATTTTAACTTTTTGCTCTTCTCAAAAGGTTGCCAACCCCTCTCCTAGACCAAATAACATAACCCGCTACAAACCGTAAATGCTGATAAAAATAATGTATAAATCCCATCCATGATCATTCATCTTTCCATACAAAAGCGCTCAGTCTAAACGTACCACTCATATCCCAATTAAATATACGTTCACCCGGCTTAGAGCCTCCAGCACCGGCAATAACGATCAACGGCATGAAGTGTTCCGCAGCCCTCATCGGATGGGCCTCCGTAGCACCTTTTTGCTGTCTCCAAGACACTAGACCCTCTTTCCTAGCCTCTTCACTCTCCGCAGTGCAAACTTTATTGAGATATTCATCAAATTCTTTGTTTACTACCGCAGACTGGTACCGGTTAGTCATGAACTCTCTCATATTGTGGTAGGACATTCCGGAGCCTAGTATCGCTATACCTTCTTTCCTGAATTTGTACAACGCTTGTCCAATTTTGTAATGTTCTTCTGCATTTTGGTTTGACAGTACGGAAATCTGTACTATAGGGACACTGGCTGAAGGATTAATGAGCATCATAGGAACAAAAACTCCATGGTCCCAACCTCTTTTGGAATCCAATTTTGAATTTATTCCCGCGTTTTTCAACGTCTCGTGTATTCTTTCGGCTAAAGCTGGATCTCCGGGCGCGTCGTAACGATATTTGTATGATTCTGGCGGGAAACCGTAGTAATCGAAGTACAGCTCGTTGTTTTCAGCCGAAGATATCGTTACCACCTTCTCTTCCCAATGGGCTGTGACTAATATTATAGCTTTGACCTCCTTCAAGTTCAAATGTTGTTGTACGCCATCGCGGAGGAAAGTCGTGAGTTCTGCGTGCTCTTTGTCTCCTAGGAGAGGTAGGGGGCCTCCGCCGTGGTTAACAAACATTGCAGGAGCGATTAAAGCCATCTTTTTAATACCACCACTAAAATACCGAATTATATTCATGGACAGTAATGACATAGACACTATGAAAGCCACTTGTAGTAGGATTGTGAGTGTATTGAGAACAAGCATGTAAACTGGTTTTGTATGACCTTATCACACATAAATAATGATTGTAATTAACCGCGAAGGTTAAATGTTTTTGTAAAAAAAATACGTAACTACTCGTAATCTTGTACTTTGACGTTTGTGTCAAAGTCAAGTCACGATGGCTGTTTTCATTTTTCGTGGTTGCGTTCCAGGGCAATTTTTTGCATTATAAAAACAAAAGCGAGGTGGATAAAAAATAGCCTTAGATTTTATACAAAATAAGAATTTGTTTTTCCGGTTTTTTCAAGCTTTTCGTTTCGTTTCTTTACTTCTTTCTTTATTTTATTGGTAAAATTACTGAAGTAAAGGTTGCCTTTTGTCGGTTTCCGAACGAAACTGGTCTAGAGGGACAGGGATGCCACGACTGCAAGAAAGAGAAAAGATTTTAAAAAAACTTCCCTCCATTTAAAAATGGCGTCGCTCTGAGTTGTCCTTTTCGCACTGGCATAATTTGAATATTATCTCAGTTATCTGCCAACAAAACAATAAAATACCTTGTTTATTTACTGTAGATTATGTTATTACGTGTCTCTGTATATAATTCGAGTGAAAAATAATTCTGCTTTGTTAAAAAATAGGTTAAAAATGGTGAATGGGCGAGGCGGTATTACCAAAAATTCATCACAATATTTAGCGTTGATACGCTCGTTTTAGTGTAAAAATTAACAAAACAAGTGTCAAAATGGACAAGAAAAGCAAAAAGAAAACTGTGATCAAAAGAAAAACTGACGATTCGGGTGAGAGTGAGAAAAAACAAAAAATTATGGTGAATCGTAAAAATGAAGAAAAAGATAAAGTTGAAGTCGTAAATCAAGTGGTAGAAGTCCCTGTGGAGCAGGGACAGCAGATTGTCCACACGGGGCAGCTGGTCGAGGGTAATTTCGAGCAACCTGTCTTCGTAAACATGAAAGGGGAGCCCGTACAACTGGGTCCGAACACAGTGATTCTCTACGAGCAAAGTGGAAACCCCTCAAACTTCGCTTTCGGTGGCATGTGGACCATGGACTCTTCAGGAAGGATTGTGATGGCAGAGACAATATATGACGTGAAAGGAGAGCCGGAGGAAGAAGGTGCTACCTTTGTTCAGAGCAACACTGAAGTTAGTACGGTAAGTTTGGTTTTATTTAGTCTTAAATCACACATAACATCACGACTGTAATCCCCGAAGGGTTAGGCAGAGGTGTAACCAGTCCACCCACATTTCGCCAGTTACGTTTAAGTCCCATGTAATAGGGGGCGAGCCTATTGCCATTCACAAGGCACAAATCCAGACTCCGAGGCTGATACTGAGAAATTCCCAATGGAAAAACCCAATAGCACTTGCCCGACCTGGGAATCAAACCCAAGACCATGCTCAGCATACACCTTATAGTCTGTTTGTTTCTGTTAATCTCCTAAACGTCTGGATGGATTTTGACAGACAGAATTTTCACAGGCTGAAAGCTGATTTCATTAGGAGTAATTAATGCTACTTTATATTAGAAAAGTAAATAGTGCTAAAAGGTCAGGTGCACAGTATTCGTAGCCGGCGTGCTTGTATGACGAGATGTATGAACGTGGACAAGGCGAAAAGAGTATGTAAGGATCGTAGCAGGTGGCGTTCTGTGGTTTCTGCCCACCTCCATGGTAGAAAGGCGTGAGTTTGTGTGTGCTACGTGCAAAAAAAAACCAGAAAGTTGCTGACATATTTTAGGTGAAAGAAATTGCAGGCTAGTTTTTATTAATATTAGTGTGGATTTAAATTGTTTTATTTGCGTTTAACATTTCCAGCAACAAGTAGAAGAACAGCAGAACACATATCAACAGTTTGAACTGAGCAGCGGGACTCAGGTGGACGGCCAGCAGGAGTACGAAGTGGCTATCATTGAGAATTCACCTGCGGAGACCACTGAGAGGTACACAAGCTGCCACCTTTTTTATCACTATGAAAATGATTTTTAACTCATACGGTTGACCCATAGACTGCGGGTGAACATTCTATACACCAAGCCAGCAGTCCGGCTAGCTACAAACTTTGTGTGTTAGCCGTAGAAAAACACTGAAACACATACGGTGTGTGTGTGCTGCACTTGCGTTTTATAGTAAAAACATGGCAAATTATTTGCTGTCATTTTTGTTTTTTGAGCTGTCCCAATGCACTTGGTACCACCGTATTTTTAATATTTCTTATTTTCTTTTTTTTTTCGTTATTGTAAGAAGGTTCTCATACCTTACAATAACAAAAAAAGAAAAAAAAAATTCGTGAAGTTGGTGCCAGCCTTCACATGTGATGCCGTGACCAAGGGAAATAGGGATTCATTTTTATAAATATAGATTATTATTATTTCCAGCCCTGAACCTCAAGTAGTGACAAATGAAGATCAGCTGGTGGCATCAGGCACTGGGGCCGTGCGCTGGCTCAACCAGAAATACGACTTTGTTGTCAGGAAGCTACAGTTGAATTATGGTAAGCATACAATTGGCTTTTAGGACTTTCGAGACAGACAAACGGTGACAGGTTTAGTTGGTCTAAGAGCGGGTTCACATTTGGTCAGATCGGCAGTTTTAAGGCCATGCCACACGATGCGGTGCGGCGCCGCACCGCAGGTCATCTCGCCGGACTAGTGACCACACGGTGAGTGCGGCGCCGCATCGTTTTGCGGCACCGTTGCGGCGTCTGGCGTGACGGAAGAGAGAGTTGGCCCCATTACATTATTATTATCATTACATTAGTGTGTGTAGCGCCGCTGCGGCGCCGCGATACTTACACCCCTCCCTCTCGCGCCTCAAAGAGCTGTCAGCACAGGGACGGGGCCCCAACAGGGCCAAACGCCTGCCGGGGCCCCAACAGGGCCAAACGCCTGCCTGGGCTGCGGGACGTCTTAACAGGATACCGTGGCCCCGGAACGCAAAGGGCAACAGAAGGAACAGGGTGGTTTTTTAGTCAGTAAAAGTCTGACAGTCCCTTCCGCCCCACCCAGGGCGGAAGGACTCATTTGATGATTTTTACCACATAAAAAAAAATTCTTATAAAAACATTTTAATATATTAATATTAATGATTGATAATGATAATTATCTCTATTACAGATGCTGGTGTAAAACTCCTACACTCACAGTCGGGTTGCATCCAATGCGTGTATCTGACGACGCCGAGCATGCAGCTGGCTTTTAATGCAGTGCCGCAGTTCCTATGTATTGAAACTGGTAAGTTATAGTGGGGACTCCATACAACTTGATTTCTATCAGATTTCCCTTCGGAATAACTGCTACTTAGGGTGGGGTGTACCCAAGGGCGTAGCTACAATTTAGTTCAGAGGGGGGCAGGCGTAGACAAACCTGGAATATATGTACGGTAAATGCTGCATGTAGCGCGGGCATGTAAAGAATGGAGCGATGCGGCGCGGTGTCGACAAACCAGTCAATGGTAGGTCAACGAAAAGAGAGGAGAGCTATATTAGAAACTACACACATCAAAAGTGTCTAGGGATCAATATATTATTATTCCCTATATATTATTGATCCCTAGACACTTTTGATGTGTATAGTTGGCGAGCAGCGATAAACGAGTGTGTAGTTCCGATAGTTTTGTCGCTGGACTATAAGCGAGTGTGCGATTGCGACAGGTGATTACCCGCACTGCACATTTATCAGTGCTGACCTAAACAGACACTTTAGCACTGAACTGGCAACTAGACTGACAATTTGTCACATAAATCCAGGAGTTAAAATACTTTACTAAACTCGATCTTATTGTTATAGGCATAGAGTTCAACAGCACGATACCGACGGTGGGAGGGACAGGGTCGCCCGTCCTCAAACACAATGTCACGTTATTCCTCGCTGAAGACGGTAATGGGAAGTCTGTTATCGTCAGTGCTGGTAAGTGGAATTTGATTTAATTTTTTACTCCCAACCAATGCAGTTCCTGTGAGCCAGATCCAAAAGCGGTGACCACCGAGGAAACGAAGCTCGATGACTCCCGGACAAACGATTGAACTGTCTTGAAATTAACAGTAGAGGAGTTGGAAAAAACATTATTTCAACTTCAAGCAGGAGACAGAACAGAACTAGGCCATTATCTGCCTAGCCTTTACCCAACTATGTTGGAGTCGGCTTCCAGTCTAACTGCATGCAGCTGAATACCAGTATTTTACATGGAGCGACTGCCTATCTGACCTCCACAAGCCAGTAACTGGGTAACATTATATCCTTTAGTAAGACTGGTTCTAAACCTTCAAGATTCAGAATACTATGTTACTAAAACATTAATTAGGTTGGGCAGAGGTGTACCTATTAGTACACCCACATTTCGCTAGTTGTGTTTAATAGGGGGCGAGCCTATTGCCATCAACCGGGCACAAATCCAGACTATGAGGCTGCTACTCAGAAATTCCTGATGGAAAAACCCCCATAACACTTTGCCCGACCTGGGAATCGAACCCAAGATCTCATGCTCAGCAGTCGCGCTGTGCGGCTACTAAACCAACGAAGCAGTCAAATATACATATATATACATACATATATACATTTCTGACTATATATCAATGTGATTATCTTCAGGTATTTCAACCCTCATCGGTGAAGATCTAACGTGGCTGATAGACACGTTCAAGTCTTGTAATCCTGCGTGGAGACAGGTCCGGTGTGTGGTCTGTGATCCTACGAAATGTCAACAGGTAAAATTGTACTTCTGATTTATTTATTTATTAGGAGAACTGATTTTAAAGCGCAGGCCACACCGCCAGCTAGCGGGCGGGCGGGCTAAGCGGGCGAACATCGTTTCACCTATTTACATACTTCAGTTCACACCGCGAGCTACCGACTAACCTAACGAGCTAAGCTAACGAAATATCCGACGATTCCCAGCTAGCGGGCGGGCGGGCTAGGCGGGCGAACATCGTTTCACCTCTTTGCATACTTCGGTTCACACCGCGAGCTACCGACTAACCTAACGAGCTAAGCTAACGAAATATCCGTCGCTCGTCTGTCCGTAGTTTTCGGTGTGAACCACATAGTTTAGCTCGCCAATATTTCGCGTAATTTGTATAGTTTCCTTCGTTCACTTCGCCCGCCCGCTTAGCCCGCCCGCCCGCTAGCTGGCGGTGTGGCCTGCGCTTAATAAAACTACCTACACATAAGTAGTATACATAGGTCTAACAAGTTAGTTGACAACATTTTCGATGTCTTATTTAATAAAAAGCTTTTTTACAAAAAAGATAACCACCTTAAAAAACTACAAAATAAAAATAACTTTAGTTTTGAAAGTCGGCGGCTTTGGTTTTGTTTTTTGTTATGTAGGTAAGTATTGCCACCGACTTTCAAAACTAAAGTTATTTTTATTTTGTAGTTTTTGAAGGCGGTTATCTTTTTTTGTAAAAAAGCTTTTTATTTTTTACTTTTTAGTGCTTGTGTATTATAATGTTTGAAATCCTTACAAAAAGCCCTTTCAAACAATACCTCACACGATATATTTAATTTTGGAAACTGGTACGAGGGGGGTTGACGTACCCCCCCCCCCCCTTTCCTTTAGTCAGTCATCGACTACACGTATAAACAAAGCAATTTCACTTGTTACGATATTGCTGCTGTGATTCTGTGAGGAGTTCCATTCCATATCTCCGAAGTTCATCATCAGATATTGAAATGGTGACAATGGGACCACACGGGAAGCACCAGCTTTCAAATAAAAAAAGAATCATGAAAATTGGTTCACCCAGTCGCAAGTTAGGAGCTAACAAACATAAAAAAAAAATACAGTCGAATTGATAACCTCCTCCTTTTAAAAGAGAATTTTTTTTTAAAAGAGTATGTGTGGAGTTTCTTGCCTGTTCTTCTCCATACGAAACTACCTTTTCGAATGGGCAACTAGATTCAATATTATAATTTTTCTTTCCCTTCTAAATGACGTTCGAAAGTGCCTTTTAATGGTCTAATTGAAATAAATGATTTGACTTTGACTTTGACTTACTACAACATAATTATGTAACTCAGAATAAGCTATCACAAGTGATATTATAAGTGATTAATTTTTGTTATGTTGTTGTTATAATGTATTAGTTGTGTTTTTTTATTATATATAATTTGATCGTAATGTTTGTCATTATTGTATGGATCAGCTGTTTTTTTTTTCACTTTTCGTACTATGTCCCTTAATAAAAGTTGTTCATATTCATGAGTACATTCACCCCCTGAAAGATTTGCAACGGATTAAAATTCACGGTGTATAGTTCATTTTTAACCGACTTCAAAAAAAGGAGGAGGTTATCAATTCGTCTGTATTTTTTTTTTATGTTTGTTAGCTCGTATCTTGCAACTGGGAGAACCGATTTTCATGATTCTTTTTTTATTATTATTTCGTTTTCTAAAATTGCTGTGTTTTTAATTTTTTTAAAGACATTGAAAAGTAATGTGTATTGGCCAAAAGTGTACATGCGCGAAATCCTACAATCTGTGCTCACGACTCGTGCCGGCAATAATATCATTATTCTCTTTTCTCTCCACAGGCAGTCCGGTCAGCCTTCCCCTCTGCCCACGTGACGTGTTCAGTGTGGCAAGCGTCGCTCGCTAGCGCACGCCTTTGTTTGGAGTCGACTCGGAGAGTGGATACGTCACTGTCGCTGGTGGAGCTAGCCGCCCGGTGCAAGACATATGCGCTGGCGCTGCTGAGAGGAGAGCACACTCATGCGCAGTTACAGGTTAGTGTGTAATTAAGCAATAGGGCAGGGGTCACCAAATGGCGGACCGCGGTCCGCATCCGGACCGTCGACCCATTTTGTGCGGACCGCGAGAACACAGCAACATGCACTACAAAGTACGCAAACACAGAGTACGTAATTTAATAAAATGTATCCCCCGTATTGTCGCGGTGTGTCATTTTTCTCATTGATATGAAACTAATTTAAAAAATATTTTAAAAAACAAGCTTTAATTTAAAATTATTACAATATTGAGCATTGGACATTGTATTGTCATCAGAACTAAAGGTGTATGCAAAATTTCAGCTCAATCGGATATCTACAAATGGTTGAAAAATGGTTAGCAAATTTTGAAAGGACAACTTACTTACATACATACTTACATACGAACAGTGCAAGCTTAATAAAAGCTAGTAAAAAAAATAGCTTTGTTATTTCCAAAAAATTTTTTTCTGTGCGGACCGCGATGGTCATTTCATTTCTTAAAACGGACCCCGAGCGAAACTAACTGGTGACCCCTGCAATAGGGGATCGGACAGTAATCAGATTAAAATCTAAAATGTACTTAGATAAAATAAATATACTGTTTTACGATTATTTATCGAATAATAATTTAATATAATTCATTTAAATGTTTTTAAATGAAAAAATAAAATGTTGTTATTTACAATATTTTTAATCTGTACTGAAACACTAATGACGTCATTTGTGGGCAATCATTGACTGCACGGGTACTAGTAACTAACTTAAATCACTCAGTTATTTCCATAATTTTGTTGAAATTGTAAAAGTTGCTAAAAGATTACTGATAAATTAGGATAGGTGATCAATTTAAAAACTGTCACGTGGTGTTTCTCTAGTTTTTCATAATGGAAATTTTGTTATGACCACAAATGACGTCACGTGGCGTTTTGGCGGGATTTTTAAACAAACAATATTAAAACATGATTTTGAGTACCTAAAAGGCTATAAATAGATAAAATTTTATTTTTCATGAGAATAAGTATCCATAAAGATTAATTTAAAACACTTTTTGAAAATTTGTCCGATCCCCTATTGGATTAGTATTCCTGGTTAGGGGTCCTCGTTTGGCTCGCACGTACAGTCAACAACAAAAGTCGATTAACAATGTTACTTTTTTATATCATTTAAACAGACACTAAACACATAATGTACTGGCTTTCAGAATTTCAGGTAATAGCTAAGGGTTTATTATATCTTAATTTTATATTCATTGCGTTTTACTTTTAATAATGTACTTAATAATTAGGATTTGAAAATCATAAATGTTAATCGACTTTTGTTGCTGACTGTATAAAAAAAAAATGATAAGTACGAGCGCAAAACTGAGACTGCTGAGCATGAGGTCTTGGGTTGATTCCCAGGTCGGGCAAATTGTTGTTGGGTTTTTCCATCAGGAATTTCTCAGTAGCAGTCTCGGATATGTGCCCGGTTGATGGCAATAGGCTCGCCCCCTTTTACATGGGACTTAAACGTAACTGGCGAAATGTGGGTGTACTAATGGATTTACCTCTGCCTAACCCTTCGGGGATTACAGGCGTGATGTTATCATCGGCGCAGTCAAGTTTAGATTTTGGGTAGGGCAATACTGATAAATACGTATAAAGTTTTACTTATAAATACTTATAATGTATTCAAATGTACAAAACTATGGTATAATTAGCTGTCCGCCGCGGTTACACCCGCGTCTTTGGTTACTGCTCCGCTCCCGTAGGTCGTAGCGTGATGGTATATAGCCTATAGCCTTCCTCGATAACTAATCTATCTAACACTGAAAGAATTTTTCAAATCGGACCAGTAGTTCCAGAGATTAGCGCGTTCAAACAAACAAACAAACACTGCAGCTTTATAATATTAGTATAGCTTTCTGGATTGTAAAACATTCTTTTTTAAAGTGTAATGTATACATTTTCTTGCCTTTCTTTATACATGAAACTACCTTTTGAAAGCAGCAACTAATCATCCATGAGCCGGTCATGGTGGGGCACGCGCCCCACTCTGCCTCACCGTGGCTACGCCCATGGATGTTATTATTTGTTATGTTATTTATCAACAGGTCTTAAAACGCGGTATCATCGGCACCGGCGCGGGCACGCTCGGTCTCTGGGAGATCCTCACGCGGCCCAACGGAGCCATCCCAAAGCTGGACTCGTGGCTCGAGGCTGATAACTACACCAACATATTACATAAGGTATGTAGCGACATCTGTCGCACGACACGCGAACTACAACTAACGTGCCCTACATCGCGATATCAAAGTTTTCTGTGCCATTAGCGTAAACGAACGAAGTTCCGTAACGCGGCTTGAGGTAGTAGTTAACTTGTATTAATCGTCACGTAAAGAAATCGCGTTATGGGGACCTCCCCTTTCTCTTTATTTCTTTCTATTATATATGAGTGTATGTGTGAGCGTGCGCGCACCATGATTTGAGCAGCAAGCATTGTGCGCGGCCAGCTGTATAACCTCAATTCTAAACACTAATATATTGTATTTAAACATATTTTTTTGTTTTAATTCAAACTGAATTTATATGGTGTCATTATTGCAATTTTATACCACAATTTTAACTTATTTTCTTGTATATGACGTTCAAAAATGCCTTTTTAAGGCCTTATTGAAATAAATTATTAGCTCGAGGAGCTCGTGGCTAAGTAATAACAGCCGCACGGGTCGATCCGTCAGGTTAAGCTACGCTTGCCGGGGTTGGTCCGTGGATGATGACTATCTTTAGACACCGAGACTCCTCTGTGCCTCGGAAAGCACGTTAAGCTGTTGGTCCCGGCTGTCATACGTAGATCTTTGACAGTCGTTACGCGTCGTCAGAAGCCCGGAAGTCTGACAACTAGTCTTACCAAGGGGTATCGCATTACCCAGTTACTGGGTTGTGGAGGTCAGAAAGGCAGTCGCTCCATGTAAAATATTGGTATTCAGCTGCATCCGGTTAGACTGGAAGCCGACCCCAACATAGTTGGAAAAAGGCTAGGCAGATGATGATGATGTACTTTCTAAAGTTTATCTTGGACATTGGTGAAGGAAAACATCGTGAGGAAACCTGGACTTATACCAGCCTATTTCTGTTCCACTCAAACCATGTCAGAGGCCCTTGAGGCGGTTTAGAAACTCTGACACTAGGGTGTGTGGGGTCGTAAGACCTTACTGCCCTCACGATAAAGAAAGTAAGACATTTGAGAATACTAACCACTATTTCTTTCAATTCCAGGGTCTAGAGCGACTAGTGACAAAGTTCCAGAACCTGGTTCGGAATCAACTGCAGCTGGACGAGTTCGTCTCCATATTCTTCAACGTCGCCAACCAGCTGGAGAACGATAGGAGGACATTCGCGCTCAGTAGGTTAAGAGTAAGTAAAGCCTTCTTTTTTTGAAGTGAAAACTTCTTTAGCGGCGTTGAGCACTTTTCTGTAATGGGTATAAAATCTTAAACTCGCGTCAGGACACGTGCGCGTCAGGACACGTGACCTGATCGAAAAAGCGTAAGACGGATGGAGAGTAGACAGCTATCCCCTCTCTACGGCGCGGCGAAAATGTATGCCTTTGCCTACTGTTTCGTTTAGACAGCGCAGGGCGCTTGCGCGAATGTTCGTGTATGGTAAACGTAAACGTAAACGTAAACGTTAATAATCAAGTTTTCACTTCTGCCGGCACTCCCGGAGTGCAACCCGTTTTTTTGGGTTGGTAAAAATCATCAAATGCGTCCTTCCGCCCTGGGTGGGGCGGAAGGGACTGTCAGACTTTTACTGACTAAAAAACCACCCTGTTCCTTCTGTTGCCCTTTACGTTCCGGGGCCACGGTATCCTGTTAAGACGTCCCGCGACCACGGCAAGTATAGCCTTTCTTTTAAGTCCAACACACAGACACGGGCGCGGGTCGGGACGGCAGTACCGGCTGTTTGAAGCTACATCCCGACCGACCCGCTTTTCCCGCACACTGTTAAGGTACTGATACACATGCTTTAAACTAGCATGCTAAAGCACGAGAGCATGCTACTTTTAAGCAAATGCTACTTAGTAGCATGTGTATCGAAACCATTTGCTAATAATGAGCATGCTAATTTTGAGCATGCTCAAAAATCAAGGTCGTTCGATTTTCGAGCATGCTACCTTTCTTTTTCTATTCTTTTTTTGCCGAGCTGATATTATCTTCTGGACGCATTGCATCGCCAGCAAAAGGATGATCTTATTTAGCTCCGTACGGATAGCTGTTTGATTGTCCATGACTTTGTTAGAACTGAGAGCGAGAGAGCATGCTTATTCAGTAGCATGCTTATTGCTAGCAAACGCTAGCAAATGTAAACTATTCATAAGCATGCTCGAATGAAGCATGCTCATAAGCATGCTAGTTTAAAGCATGTGTAAACGAACCTTTAGTAGTGGCGGTACCGACACGCGCTCGAGTTCAGTGTGTTGACATCCATATAAATACAAGGAAGTCAACCTGCTGAACTGCCTCCCCGTCCCGCGTCCGTCCCGCTCCGGCTGTTTGTGTTAGGCTCTATGTAAATAATAGCTTTCGTCCGCGACGAAATAATAGCAGCGTCAAAGTTAATATAATCTATATTTCGAATTTTAATTCTATTCAGTAACTTGACAGATAAAGGGTTACCAAGTATTGACCAAAAAAAAGATAGGTGATGTAAGAATGAACGAAATTGAATGAACTTAAATAATGTACTTAACTTGGTATTAAACCATTCTTATCATTCGTTCCTTACGCAAAATCGTTCACTACCCCAACACTATTAGTTGTAGTATGGTAACATTATTTTTGTTTGAACTGTCAAGTTACTGAATACATTTAAAAGACGATCCGTTTTGCCGTTCCGGCGTGACTAACAGACATCCATCCATGTAAACTTTAACATTTTAATTGTAACTAGCGACCCGCCCCGGCTTCGCACGGGTGCATGTATTATACATATAAACCTTCCCCTTGAATCACTCTATCTATTAAAAAAAAACCGCATCAAAATCCGTTGCGTAGTTTTAAAGATCTAAGCATATATAGGGACAGACAGACAGACAGGGAAAGCGACTTTGTTTTATGCTATGTAGTGATTGCCATTGTTTACTTTTTCAGGACACGGAAACTCTGAAGCAATCTCCAACGGACACGATCACGCAATACGCTTACAATTTGATGTCGCATCAAACGAAACTGGCGCAGAAGTGCCTCGACGACAGAGCTGGCAGGTAAGCATGGGCTTGTTAACGTCAAGTGTGGACGGATTGATTTCTAAGTACTGTCGTCACTGAGACGTGACGAGGTACCGTAATCTACCTTTGGGACCTTAGGGGTGATTTGCAGGGCGCAAATATTATACTTGGTGAAACAACTGGAGAGCTTTATACTTATATTGGTATAGCTTGTGACTCTAGTGCTCCAGCCGAGCGAATGTGACTTAACAATTGTCATCTTATAAAAGATAGCTGTCCGCCGCGGTTACACCCGCGTCTTTGGTTACTGCTCCGCTCCCGTAGGTTGTAGCGTGATGGTATATAGCCTATAGCCTTCCTCGATAAATAGACTACCCAACACTGAAAGAATCATTCAAATCGGACCAGTAGTTCCAGAGATTAGCGCGTTCAAACAAACAAACAAACAAACACTGCAGCTTTATAATACAGGGTTACAGGGAAAGTCGTACTGAATATTAAAGGAGGTTATTATTCAGGTCATTTCTGATGATTTTGATTCTGAAATAAAATGTCCGAAACTTAACCGTTATGGAGATATTAAATTTTAAAGATTATTTTTAAAAATCCTTTATTTTTTGGCTTTTAGTCGTTTTCTTTGGGATTAGAGCTCCTAGAGTCGGTTTTTTTGATGTATCTAGTTAGAGGACATGTCCATTAATAAAAATGATCAACAGAAACTGAACCTACTACTAACAGCTTAAAAAACTGCTCGACAACGGTTAGCATTATGAATTTTCTAATAGAGTGTTCTTAACTTTAACAGACTTTTAATAAAAAAAATTGTATGGAACTTATTCTGCAAATAATTTTATAAAGTTCTACGTCTCTTTAGCTATTCAAAAAGGTATATCATCTACTAGGTTTCTTCATAAAATCTTAAAATAATGTTATTAGAATAGGCCCATCTGGTAGTACAACATAACAGAATTTCGATACAAAAGAATCCGGCTTACTAACTGGCACTTTTAAACAATGAAAAAAGGTTTGGGTAGACATTGTTTGTGCCCGGGAGACGTGCGGTGACAGGTATTTATGTCATTTTAAATGTCTGAATTGTCAAATCGTGGATCGTGGTGTTTGTTTAGTCTGCTCATGCGAATCTTCCATGGTAGATGTGTTATCCGTGCCCTCCGATTTTTTTTTTGTAAAAACCCGACTTGGCTTGGATTTTTGGACTGTTTCATCTTCTAACTGTGTGACGTTGCCATTGAGACGACTAGACTTCTGCAGATTTATGCTCAATGCCGATAATGAAGATCCGGATCCTTCGCAAAATCCATAACACATTAGGATGTCAGCATATTCCTCGTTGGTAAATGTTGCCATGTTCACAACACAAATCAAAGTCCAGTTACAAGCCACGTCACACAGTTAGAAGATGAAACAGTCCAAAAATCCAAGCCAAGTCGCGTTTTTACAAAAAAAAAATCGGAGGGCACGGATAACACATCTACCATGGAAGATTCGCATGAGCAGACTAAACAAACACCACGATCCACGATTTGACAATTCAGACATTTAAAATGACATAAATACCTGTCACCGCACGTCTCCCGGGCACAAACAATGTCTACCCAAACCTTTTTCATTGTTTAAAAGTGCCAGTTAGTAAGCCGGATTCTTTTGTATCGAAATTCTGTTATGTTGTACTACCAGATGGGCCTATTCTAATAACATTATTTTAAGATTTTATGAAGAAACCTAGTAGATGATATACCTTTTTGAATAGCTAAAGAGACGTAGAACTTTATAAAATTATTTGCAGAATAAGTTCCATACAATTTTTTTTATTAAAAGTCTGTTAAAGTTAAGAACACTCTATTAGAAAATTCATAATGCTAACCGTTGTCGAGCAGTTTTTTAAGCTGTTAGTAGTAGGTTCAGTTTCTGTTGATCATTTTTATTAATGGACATGTCCTCTAACTAGATACATAAAAAAAACCGACTCTAGGAGCTCTAATCCCAAAGAAAACGACTAAAAGCCAAAAAATAAAGGATTTTTAAAAATAATCTTTAAAATTTAATATCTCCATAACGGTTAAGTTTCGGACATTTTATTTCAGAATCAAAATCATCAGAAATGACCTGAATAATAACCTCCTTTAATATTCAGTACGACTTTCCCTGTAACCCTGTATATCGTATAAAAGATTTTATTCTAATTCTAAATACGAATAACAGTTTGTCAGAGAGTTTAGCATAAGAGTCTTCCAGCCTGTTTGCTTTAGCAAGCAACCTTCACAGTACCTATGTCAAGTTTTTTTTTTGTTAGCCGTTACTGTCCCACTCCTGGGCAAAGGACTCCCCCCCATTCCTTCCACTTTCTTTTGTGTTGTGCCTCCTTTTGTCGGTTCCTGAGGAAGCCATCTAAGGCGTCCCGCCATGACGTCGTGAGACGATATCCGGCCACTGTAGGCGCGGGCTTGCCGATCAAGGACCGGGTCGACGGCGCGTTCTGTTTCACGCGCGCCTCAAAGAGCTGTCAGCACAGGGACGGGGCCCCAGCAGGGCCAAACGCCTGCTGGGGTCGCGGGACGTCTTAACAGGATACCGTGGCCCCGGAAAGTAAAGGGCTACAGAAGGAACAGGGTGGTTTTTTAGTCGGTAAAAGTCTGACAGTCCCTTCCGCTCCACCCAGGGCGGGAGAAGTCATTTTATGATTTTTACCACCTTAAAAACAAAAAGAAGGTGTCCCGCCATCCCCTCCTCGGTCTGCCGCGACCCCGTCTTATCGTGTCAGGGCTCCACTCTTGTGATATCAAGTTAATCAATAATAAAAAATGTTTCAGAAAGCACAGTAGCGCCGCTATATGCAAGTACGGCACGTCGACGCAGGAGTGTTCCTGTTTGTTCAGCAAGGTGTTCCGGCTGCCGTGCAGGCATATACTTATGCTGACCACGGAGCTCAAGGTACGTCGTTCAATTAAATAATTAATAAACCCTTATTTCAGGCAACTAAGGCCCATTAATCACAGTATATAAATATACACAATAATTTTAAACTAACACATTTTTAATATAAACAAACTTAAAGTACAATACGTATCTTGGCAGCCCAGAAGTTAGCCGATTGCTGCGCAGTAAACAATTTCGTTTCTTTATGATCCATTGCGCAGCCAAACAGCTATCTTCAGACCACCAAGATACGTCTGCCGTACTATACTATACACGTATCGTCGGCGTCGTGTTAAGCTGCGAGTTGTCGCGTAATCGACCTCGGAAACGTCGTTCGTGAAGTAGTGCAGACGTGAAAAGTACAGCTGCGTCGTAGGCACAGCAGGACGCAGCAGCATGTTGGTCTCACTCGGCGCGGTACCCCACTGATCCCAGGAACAGGGCTTCCTCTTCTTTTTCCACACACACCAGCATATTATTGTTTGGGGGGAGCACCATCTCGTCCTCGTAAAGGTGATCCGCGGCGGCGGCCTCTCGCGTCCGTCCATGCAATCCGTGGTCCGGAGCGAGGGAGCATGGGACGCACCCACCTCCTTCTGCGAAGCAGTAATGCTAGCGAAGGAGGAGGCGGGCCGAGTAAGAGAGAGGCAAACCTCACGCCCCAGCCGCCGCTACAGAACGAGACGGGAGTCGCGATTCCGGCCCACCGTAGGCGCGGGCCTGCGAACGGCGAGCATTAGGCGGCTCGCCATCGATAAACCTGAACATATTTAATGTAAGTCTGAAATCGCCACTCCGCCTTAAGCAAGCGTGGTGATCAATGCTCGTGTCTTCTCTGTATGAGACGAGGGCTTTGCCCTGCAGTGGAACTACAATAGGTTGATATTATCATAAATAATAAACACCTATTTCTCTAATAACAACTGTAATTTCCAGGTGAAGACCCACATTCCGTTCGAGCCCCGCTGGACGGTGCAACACTGTTTGTTCGGCTGCGAGAGTCTCAACTCCACTACCACTAACAACACAGGTTGGCATAAACGTCTTTTGAAACCTTTGACTTGAAACCTCATAAAAACTTTGAATTGAAAGAAAGGACGCAGATCATGTGCACACAAAAATAATACAAACAAAAAGGCAATAAAAAAAAAAACAAAATAAAAAAAAAAAAACATTGTGAAGATCACTGTATTGAACTATGTAATATTAGACTGCCCCGTTGATCTAGTGCAGCCTTTCCCAAAGTGGGCGATAACGCCCCCTTGTGGGCGCTGCAGGCCTAAAGGGGGTAAGAGACCTAGAAAAAAAATCGGGGTGTTGTGTAGAGGCTTGGGGGGCTATTTGTAATTTCATCTACTAGGTGGTTTTTAAGTAGGTGAAAAAATGGGGGGCGCTAGAAATTAATTTATTATCAAAGTGGGCAGTAGACAAAATAAGTATGGGAACCCCAGTCTAGTGGTTGCTAAGCGCGACTGCTGAGCATGAGGTCTTGGGTTCGATTCCCAGGTCGGGCAAAGTGTTATTAGGTTTTTTCCATCAATAATTTCTCAGTAACAGCCTCGGAGCCTGGATTTGTGCGTAGTTGTTGGCAATAGACTCGCCCCCTATTACATGGGACTTAAACATAACTGGCGAAATGTGGGTGTGTGACTATTTATTAATTTTAAATCAATTAAAAATCTTAATCTCCGCTAGGTGGCGCCTCGTTCATGGAGCAGGTGGTCGTGGAAACTGACGAGCAGCATCGGCAGACGATACAGCAACAGCCGCAGCAGGTGCATCAGGTGCGTCACACAATTCACATACATTCATGAATCTTTATAATAAACTAGCTGACCCGCCACGACTTCGTTCGCGTGGTATCCTACCTCTATCCTACCGATACCTCTACCCCTATCCTACCGATACCCCCACCTCTACAATACCGATACCCTTTCCATACCTTACTCTACCCCTACCCTACCTAAACTCTACACTACCCCTACCCTACCAATGCCCTACCCCTACCCTACCGTACCCTACCCTACCCTACAGTACCCTACCCTACCGGACCCTACCCTACCCCTACCTCTACCCTACCGGACCCTACCCTACCCCTACCTCTACCCTACCCCTACCCTACCGGACCCTACCCTACCCCTACCTCTACCCTACCGGACCCTACCCTACCCCTACCTCTACCCTACCGGACCCTACCCTACCCCTACCTCTACCCTACCCTACCCTTCAATGTGTGTAGTCATATACTTATGAAAGAGTTTGTATATAGTTGTAAGTATTCGTCTGCAGTAGCAGACTAAGGTAAGCATTCAATCGTCCTCAATATATGATTTTTTTGTGACATATTTACGTGTTCCAGGTAGGCGGCGTCAGACAACAGCAGTATGTATTAGCGACGCCCGGACAACCCGCCACGCCCGTCTCGCAGGTGACGTAACTTTTTCTATACTAATATCATAAAGAGATGAAGTTTGTTTGTTTGTAAGTGGAAATCTCTGGAACTATAATAAATAGGTACTCTAAAACAATTATAATTAAAACCTAAGTGTTGATTGTATTCAAGTGATCATTAATTCTATTACTCATTACATATCATCACGCCTGAAATCCCCGAAGGGTTAGGCAGAGGTGTACCCATGGTCTACATTTCGCCTGTTATGTATAAGTCCCTTGAAATAGGCGGCGCGCTTATTGCCATCAACTGGGCATGGATGAGGCTGCGACTGAGAAATTCCTGATGGAAAAACCCAATAACACTTTGCCCGACTTGGGAATCGAACCCAAAACCTCATGCTTAGCAGTCGCGCTTTGCCACCACTACCAACGCAGTCTAATTCTATAACTTTTATCCTTATTTCTCTTAAAAACATTACTGGCGAAATGTGGGCGTACTAATAGGTACACCTCTGCCTAATCCTTCGGAGATTACAGGCATGATGTTATGACTTACCGGTAAAGCTTTGGTTTCCTAGCAAAGCGGTGCCGTCATATAGCGGCCGTAATATTACGGATGCAAAAAGGCGACCGTCTTTACGGTGACGACGTGTGGAAAGTTCCACGGCCGTTTTAACACACCGTCAGTCATTTTTTTTAAATAAACGTCAAACGAAAAGTATCCATGGACGACCTTGATTTACCTTTGGAGGATGAACTATCATCAGGTGAGGAAAATAGTCGTATGGCGGAAGACGATTTATTCAAATCTCGTGGTACTGAAGGTGCATTTGAGATTTTAGTACGTTGCCGTTTACTGAGCAATAAAGAGAAATTAACACAAAAAAAAACACAAATACGTATTAAAAATAGCTTCACCGCTATCAATGAAACGTTCACGAAACTATCTGACACCGTCAAGACGGCCGTCATGCAAATGACGGCATCGCTTTTTGACGTTACGGTGTTAGTTACCGCTCTCTAGGAAACCGCGCCATTTTGTTTACATAGACAACGTTCTATCTAATGACGTTATTCACCGCTGTATTACGGCCGCTAAATGACGGCTCCGCTATCCTAGGAAATCAAAGCTTAAGTCAGAACAATAGAAAATCAATTGTGTCTCATTACGTGGGACTTGAGTAATTAAGATTAACCAAGTAACTATTAATGGCATGTTGCAGGTGATATTCTGCGGCGGTGGCGTGGGCGGCGTGTCCAGCGTGCAGGGGGTCGCCGGCGTCAGCGCGAGCACCCCCGTGCTGGCCTCCGTGCTGCCCCCCGGGGGGGCTGTGCTCACGCCGCACCACGCGCCCCACCACGCGCTGCACCACTGACGCGGCGCCGGGGGACTGGACAACGCTGCACTACATGAATAGGAGCTCAGAAAGACCAGGGGGCTTACCGCCATCTCTTAACAGACTCATGGACAATGACGCCGCAGGCGCGTCATCAGCAAATATCACGGGAGGCGTATGACGCACCTGGCGTGTCACATGGAACTTACTTATAATAATCTATACTAATATTATAAAGCTGCAGAGTTTGTTTGTTTGTTTGTTTGTTTGTTTGTTTGTTTGAACGCGCTAATCTCTGGAACTACTGGTCCGATTTGAAAAATTCTTTCAGTGTTAGATAGATTAGTTATCGAGGAAGGCTATAGGCTATATACCATCACGCTACGACCTACGGGAGCGGAGCAGTAACCAAAGACGCGGGTGTAACCGCGGCGGACAGCTAGTAAATAATAACAGCAGTCTATTACTGTCTCACTGCAGGGCAAACGCCTCTTCTCACACAGAGAAGGCATGAGCATTGATCACCACGCTTGCTCAAGGCGGATTGGCGATTTCAGACTTATATTAATTACAAGTCCAGGTTTCCTCACGATGTTTTCCTTCACCGATGTCAGTGATGTCCAAGACAAACTTTAGAAAGTACATATAATTTGAAAAAGTCACATACTTATAAACAGATTTAAAAAGATTGAGATAGAGAGAACAACCCTGCGCCTGGCGCGTCATGGTCCATTGTTCGCGGCCTGGCTAAAGTATTCATAAAAAATTACAGAGGCAACGAGTCGGGTCAAAACAATATTGTTATAATACTACTCTGTTATTGGATTTTCAACTCTAGGCGCTGAGCCGAACGTTGAAAATCTAGCAATGCGCAAGGCGAAGTACTTGTGCACGACGTTATAGTAGTTTGTCTATGTGCGTGTGGTGTGAGGGAAACTTTGTTAAAACTCTTTGAAAATGTGCTTAGGATTTAATGTACATTCTCAAAGAAATGTGAAAGTTGGAATCAGATTTTGTGAAGCCTAATAACCGAGTTATGGACTGTTAAGTCGGGCCCTCAGTTCGCATATAGCGGATTGAGGGCCCACCTGTACCGGCTAAACTATAGACACTACAGAAAATGTCTTTATGCCAAAATCTAAGCTAAAGCCAAACAAAATTTGTGTAAACAAGATATTATCGCAAAACACTGTCCTACTTCGTATATCTTCGTTCAAAATGGGCCCTCAATTCTCATATACGTCAAAGTTTATACATTTTAACCCAAATAAAATGAAACCATTGTAAGTTCAAAGAGTTTTAACACGTTGGCCACCACACGCAAATGTTTATCTCTTTTACTAACAAGCAATTTCACTTGATCGGGTTATATTGTAGCGATATAAAGCGCTGTCGTCTAATGTTTTGTGGTACTGGAACGCGTCTGACACATGGAACGTAAACATTTGGGCCGTCATTTTGTAGTAAATTCACGCTGACGCGACTCACTATTTGATCCAAGGGTTGCGATCCACTGAATATGTGTTTACAAAGTTTATAGCGTCCCGTGACGGAGACGATAATAGGGTAGATGACATCACTAACCAATAATACCAAGACATAACTTCTCTAAAGAAACACTTTATTTTAGCCCTGATAACCCAATTCATTTTCAATTAACTGTCTGTTTTGATTTTTTATTGCTTTCTAATTTATAAATAGTAAGTCAATTGAGTCTACTCAAAAGTGACGTCATAGTTATTTACACCATACAAAATCTATGGGAGAATAGCGTTTTGACAGGTTAGAAAAAGTACGTCAGTTGATTGGTGGTGTCATCTAAGTACCCTATTGCTTTTGACAGTAGAAGATAAACTACTATAACATGGCGCGCCCCTCCATATTACTATTTCAATGTGTGTAGTCATATCCATATGAAAGAGTTTGTATGTAGTTGTAAGTATTCGTCTTCAGTAGCAGGCCGGCAGATTTGTTGGTCAACTAATCATAACTAGCCGACCGCGCAAGACTACGCACGTGTCATTGTCATAGAGTATGTCAGTGCAGCGCCATACTAGTAATAATGAGTAATCAATGACGCCGCTAGTCGAGCAACAAATCGCTGATTTGTTTTTGTTTCGGGAGCCGTCTCAGTACGCACACATGCGTTGTGAGTCTTGTATTAACGTTTTGAATTGTGGAGAGGCGCGCCATGTTATAGTAGTTTATCTATAACAAAATATCGGAACTGACATTTAGTATGAAAAATATTTTTTTTTACTAAAATCTAGCAAAAAATAGGCTATTAATTATTAAGAATGTAAATAATTTAGCAATAAATAAATAAAAAAGTAAAAAGGACACGTTATTAGGTGTTTTTCAGTTTATTTAATTTTTTAGTTAAATGTAGTCATGTATTACATGCTGGTTCGTCAATAGCTAATAGATTTGTGCAAGGAACGCAGTGAAAGGTGTTGCTATCTCTTTCTGGCACGATGGTTAGAGAGAGATGGAAGATATTTTCGTTCGATTTGTGTAAGGGTGGCGGCAAAATTCTCGTTATTAAGATGGATTATGAACTAAATGGGCATGAGGTCTTGGGTTCGATTCCCAGGTTGGGCAGTGTTATTGGGGTTTTTTCAGGAATTTCTCAGTAGCAGCCTCGGAGTCTGAATTTCTGCTCGGTTGATGGCAATAGGCTCGCCTCCTATTACATGGGACTTAAACATGACTGGCGAAATGTGGGTGTACATCTCTGCCTAACCCTTCGGGGATGACAGGCGTGATGTGCATTGCCAATCATGTATAGATAATACATGACTGGCAGTCAAAAGATTAAAAAAAAACCGGCTTTAATATTCATCCATCTCTTTCTAACTTAATCTGCAAGAGGGAGACGGCAATACCTTTTATTGTATTTGTATGCCAATATGGCGGTTGCAAGCGCTCTTTATCAATTTTAGCACATTACATATTGTAACTTATTACTAGAAGTGTATTTTATAAATATTGTATGAAATAAACCAATGGAGGTACATGTATTTTGTTGTTTTATTTAATACTAGCTGACCCGCCGCGACTTCGTTCGCGTGGTATCCTACACTACCGATACCCCTACCCTAACCCTGCCTTACCCTACCCCCTACCCTACCCTACCCCTACCCTAACCCTGCCTTACCCTACCCCCTACCCTACCCTACCCCTACCCTAACCCTGCCTTACCCTACCCCCTACCCTACCCTACCCCTACCCTAACCCTGCCTTACCCTACCCCCTACCCTACCCTACCCCTACCCTAATCCTTCCTTACCCTACCCTAACCCTGCCTTACCCTACCCCCTACCCTACCCTACCCCTACCCTAATCCTGCCTTACCCTACCCCCTACTCTACCCTACCCGTACCCTTGAGACCGACTTCCCGACTTCATATTAAAAGGGCTGTTTTTAGGGACTTCGTTCGCGTGGTATCCCCCACCTCTACACTACCGATACCCTACCCAAACCCTACACTACCCCTACCCTACCCTACCCCTACCGTACCCCTACCCCTACCCCTACAAATACCCATACCCCTACCCCACCTCTACCCTACCCTACCTATACCCTTGAGACCGACTTCCCGACTTCATATTAAAAGGGCCGTTTTTAGGGACTTCGTTCACGTGGTATCCTGCCCCAACCCTACCCCCATCCCAGACCTGAGACTAACAAACAGCAATTGATTTTTATATAAGTATATAGAGAAGAGATTGATTTCGCCAAAACTTTCGAACCAAACGTCCAATTTTAATGAATAAAAGACTAAATATTATCTACATAAACAGTACTTTGTGACAAAATAGTTTATTTTGATAAGGAGTAATGACATGTGTGAAATAAATGCGCTTAAATGAAGTCCTAAAAAAATTAAAGATTTTTAAATAAAAATTTGGTTGTTATGCTTAACTCGAAATAGAAAGGTATAGTGTGTCGCGGACTTTTTTGTAGATATTTTTAAGGTCTTTTATTAATTATAACATTTTATGGTTCTATCTTTTATAGTTTAGGCGGCGTACGCCAAATAAGGAACTTTTTTGAATGATTTTTTACACCTTGGGTCCGAAAAACCCAAATATCTTACGGACCCCTATTTTTTCTGAAATAAAATATAGCCTATAGCACTCAGTGATAACGTAGCTTCCAATTCCCGAAAGAATTTTCAAAATCGGTTCAGTAGATCCGGAGATTACCCCCTACATACAAACTTACAAACAAATTTTACCTCTTTATAATATTAGTATAGACTAGCTTCTGCCTGCGGCTTCGTCCGCGTAAAAGTCAAGTACATATATCGTACTTGACTTACGCACGCGTAAAATACATAATTCTTACGCCCTCGAATCATACTTTGATCAACATTTATAACCTAATTTTGACTTTCAAATTGCAAAAAATGTAAGAAAATTTGAATTTCGCGGGCTACTGTGGAGGTTCCACCTTAGCGTCAGCTCACACCGAGACGCGACGCTGCGCGACTCAAAAATATAACTTTATTTTCTACACAAAAAGCTACACATTTCATTGTGAGAATTTAGAATACGTTACACCACGCAGCACTACGCCTCGTGAATACTCGTGATGCCTCGCGGCGCCGGCGTAGAGCAACGCAGCGCGAAATCACTGGCCTCTTCCAGTATCGTCACGTCGCGTCGCGTCTTGGTGTGAACTGACCCTTAAACGTATATTATAATATTGTGGTAGTTTAAGTTACTAAATATAGGGTGGCTAAACCACCGCCTTGTATGTTCTTTTTTTTACTGTCGGGTGTCACCTCCGTTTTGGTGGCACCCGGGGCGGACCGCCCCCTACGCCCCCCCTAGCTACGCCACAGACTATAGTTCCGGAGAACTTCCTCATATTACGATGTAGAAAACTTCAGTAATTGTAGTTCGCATGGGTGTGGCCGGGTGTGGCAGATGTCGGTATACGTCGGTCGTAGTTCACTTTTGGTATGACAGATGTCGCTAAAGTTATAGTTAGATTGTGGTGCAATAGATGGCGCTACACGTCTACAATATTGGTCTGATTATGCATTAAAATTTGCTCGTGCCGCATTGCGTCTGTCATGGCCGCCAGGGTTACTTTCAGGGAGGGGTTTTGCCGGCACGAGTGGTGAGCACAGATTGTAGGATTTCGCGCATGTACACTTTTGGCCAAATAAAGTCATTTATTTTCAATGTCTTTTAGAAAATGAAAAAAGTTTAAAACACAGCAATTTTATAAAACGAATAGCTGTCCGCCGCGGTTACACCCGCGTCTTTGGTTACTGCTCCGTTCCCGTAGGTCGTAGCGTGATGGTATATAGCCTATAGCCTTCCTCGATAACTAATCTATCTAACCCTGAAAGAATTTTTCAAATCGGACCAGTAGTTCCAGAGATTAGCGCGTTCAAACAAACAAACAAACAAACTCTGCAGCTTTATAATATTAGTATAGATTAATAAAAATGAACTTTATTAAACAAAAAACACAACAAATACGAAATAACGAAATTAAACTATATTAAAAAAAACATCTAATACTTAATAACCAAAAAAAAAACTATTTAATAATTCAAAACGTAAGTCACTAAAATTGTACAAAAGTGTACAGCAGCCGCATGACAAGCGATAGTCCAATAGACGATGAGCATCGATTGACGAACCAATCGCGTGCAGCGGACTGCAGGATAGGCGCCCCCTGTCTTCTTCATTCCGCCAAAGAGACCGAAAAATTAACAAATGCGCAGGTGAAAGTGCTCACCACTTGTGCCGTTACCCATCTTTAACTGCATCTACACACTATAGGTACTACCTTTTCATAGTACTAGCACTCTCCCTAAGCCTTCATTATATCATAATCATCTTCGTTTTAATCGTAGGTATCGTTGTTCATAATCATATAAAATTATTGGTCAATTCTGTTTCGCAGCTTAAAAAAAATGTATGGACTGCCCCGTTGGTCTAGTGGTCGCAAAGCGCGACTGCTGAGCATGAGGTCTTGGGTTCGATTCCCAGGTCGGGAAAATGTTATTGAGTTTTTCTAACAGGAAATTCTCAGTAGCAGCCTCGGAGTCTGGATTTGTGCCCGGTTGATGGCAATAGGCTCGCCTCCTATTACATGGGACTTAAACATAACTGGCGGAATGTGGGTGTACTAATGGGTACACCTCTGCCTAACCCTTCGGGGAGTACAGGCGTGATGTTATGTTGTTTCGCAGCTTAAAAAAAATGTATCGAAATAGGTAATTTTTTTAGCTACTTGTGAAAAAGATTTTTTTTTAAAGAATTTTACACAAGAACATAATTCAAGTTGGTTATTTTTAGTGTCCGACCGAAGGTGCAATTCTGGCCGAAGCCGAAGCCGAAGCCGATTAATCGGTATTCACCAAAACCTTCGGCCGAAGCCGAAGCCGAAGCCGAAGGTGTCATTGACCTTGAGAAATACGATAGTTACTTTGATCTCAGAATATACTAGATACATATTGTGAGAGCTTTAGAGATTTAGCCCAATAACGAGCCGAGTGACCAAAATATACAAGTAGGTAATAAAATATTGGCGATTCGTTTGGTCCGGTGCGGCGGCGCGGCGAAACTCTGCTGCTCTGCACACTCCGTCTCGCTCTAGCATCGTTCAGTAAATTTCAAATTTTGACAACTAGCAAACCTTCGGCTTCGGCCAAACCTTCGGCAAATTTTTGGCCGAAGCCGAAGATTTGGCCGAAGGTGCTTTTTTGGCCGAAGGGGGCCGAAGCCGAAGCCGAAGCCAAAGCTTCGGTCGGACACTAGTTATTTTTTAAACCGTGTAATAGCTGTCCTACTTTGGATTACTTATCTATCAGCTTAGTAAACAATGTAAAATAAGATAATGTTTATGGCAAGTATTATGGGAAAAAATTCTAAGCAAGGAAACATAAATAAAAGAAAAGCATCATTATATAAAAATGTTTTATTTTATTCACAAAAATACAAACAAAATTACATTGGTAACACAATAGAATTAATTCTAAAATAAGCATAGCAACTAGCAACACCGATTGTTCATACATACATGCCTAACAATGTAGATAATATTTTGAAAATTCGGTAAAAACTACGGATTAAAACTATAAAAATATTTTATTTATATAAAAGTACATAAGAAAATAATAAAATAATAATTTTAAGTGATAATAATAAAAAGTTTACACGCTAACGCAATCTTACTTAAATAGTTTAAAAACTTAATTTAATTACTGTGATTGGATTTCAATACTTACTGGTAATAAAAATGTGATATAAAAATAATTCATTATCTAAAAACTGCAATTACATTACTGGGAAAGGTACAAAAAAAAAGTAATTTATTACAAAAATTCGCGCGCGAATAATCCACAGAAAAAAAAACAACTCAACCAATAAAAACACTTCCCGCCAAAACAACTGTCAAAACCTTAAAAAATAAAAAAATGCGTTCGGAAACACACACGAATGGACTAATAAATGACAAATCGTGTCAATAAAGCCATGGTAACTAGAGTTACTATTGAATGGAAGCTACGACTAGCGAGGCCTGGTAATGGCGGAGCTGTACCCGTGCATGCTTGTAAGTGTCTAAACAATTCAATATAATTCCTAGCTGGCTCATGAGTAGACACATCTGTAGGCTCAGTAAGACCAATGGTGGAATCTTTGAAGAGTAAGTCCGTGGCCCCGTTGAAGGGAGAGAAGATCTCTAGGTTGATCAACTGGTTGCCAGAAGCTGCGTTGTAACCGAAATAGTCGTCGAGGGCATCGAAGAGTGTGTTCAGACTGTTGTAGAGGGGGTCGTTTCTGAAAGAATTAGAAAAATATTAGAGAAAATCGGATATTTTTTATGGGAATCGTGTTCCAATATCATTTCTGAATATCGTCGTTTATCCCCCCCCTTTTTCTGGTCTCTGCGTCCCCACTTTGAGAAGCCTTGTCTAGAAAAACATTTTTTCTATCTTACCTCCTGGTGACGACTTCAGCGTCAATCACGTAAGCCAGCAGGCATCCGTCATCGATGTTAATACCAGTGGTGGCAGCTAGAGAGTTGTTGCGGCACAGAGCGCGGAACTGGTTCGCTTGAAGCTCCTGGGCGGCCAGGTGTGCTGGAAAAGTTATTGTATGAAAATTAGTATTTTAACACTAAGCTTAATGTCAAAAGAAGGTGCTTCTAACAAGGGTGATAGGTCAATTTAAGTTGTTAAACATTTTTACAGGCTTTTATTTAGCTTGCACTGTTCGTATGTAAGTAAGTTGTCCTCATTGAGTTATAATAACTGATCAGAATTTTTTTTTTTGATGAACAATTCGAATATTTTGAATGTGAAAGTTTGTGAAGATGTTTGTTCCTCAAAAACCGTTGAACAGATTTGAATGAAAATTGGCACATAGATAGACCATTTCCTGTATTAACACATAGGATTTTTATCCCGGTAATGTGTTCCCTTGGGATAATAGTTCAACTTACTTTACGGAAAGTTACTTTTTACTTTCTATATTATAAGTAATATTTAGTACTTACCGCTAATGTTTCTTGTGTTCAAGAAGGCAACATGCGTGTTAGGATCGCTCAAGCACGCCAGTGATCCGTTGTTGCCATAATATCTGTTACTGTAGTCATACGTGCACGTCGCTAGAAAAAAGAGAAAAAAACAAAATTAATTTTGCATTGATGACTTAGAGACGATTATGGGAAAATAAATTGGCCAGAGAAAGCAACGCATAGGGCTGAGTGGAAGGTTGTAGGGGAGACCTTTCTCCCAGCAGTGGGACAATTCAGGTTGAGAGTGGGTAGAAAGCAAAATTACAATTTTTTTTTGTTTTTACAAATGTATGAAACTACATGATATTTTCGAGGGTTCGCATTGATCAAAAACATAAAATAATAACATTTTCTCGATAGAAAAACATCACGAAGTAGCCTCAATTTTTTTAGTTTTTTCGATTTAAGTATTACACGATATTATAAATACTTACTTGCAGGTACGTTTCCAAAAATGGTGGTAGCAGGTCTGCACGCAGAGCACAGAGTAGTCGCATTAAAACTCTGTGAATAAAAGAAATCATTATATTTTTATCTTTTTTATTTTTATACTAGCTGTCCGCCGCGGTTACACCTGCGTCTTTGGTTACTGCTCCGCTCCCGTAGGTCGTAGCGTGATGGTATATAGCCTATAGCCTTCCTCGATAACTAATCTATCTAACACTGAAAGAATTTTTCAAATCGGACCTGTAGTTCCAGAGATTAGCGCGTTCAAACAAACAAACACTGCAGCTTTATATTAGTATAGATTAGTATAGATTATACTTTTCTATTTTTGTTTCATCTACTGTAATTCTATTTAATTGTTTAATTTTTCAATTCATTTGTTATATTTTTATCTTTTTTATATTTATATTTTTATATTATACTTTTCTATTTTTGTTTCATCTACTGTAATTCTATTCAATTGTATGTTTTATGTTTCTCTTTTTTATGTTTTTTATATTTAGTAATTAAGATATAATATGTATGTTATTAGCCAAAAACTTGTACATCTGGTGCACACCGTTATTCTGTGACGATAAGTTGGTTTTTTTAAATAAAAAAAAATATTACAAACTTTTATTATTGTTCTATACTAATCTTCATTGTGATCACATGTAGAAACCACAAGAATTATGTAACCAGGATTTTGTAAAAACCTAATTGAATTGAAAAGACTGCCGTGGAGTTTCTTGCTCGTTCTTCTCCATAGATGCCTACCTACGTTTTGGAACGAGCAACTAGCTCAACTTTCGGACTAACTGACCGACTCCTTGACAATTCAAAAGTGCCTGTAATTTGTCTAATTGAAATAAATGTTTTGATTTCTACTTTGACTTTCACCTGTCCCGGTGTGTGTGGTTCAAATCTTACAAGTTAAATTTGACCCACTTCCCGATGTTCGATTGAGCTGAAATTTTGCGCAAATGTTCAGTTTGCATGACAATGCTATATAATGATGTCACAGAGCTGGTCTGATGATGGAGCCGGAAGGAACTTAATCAAATCTTACAAGTTAAATTTGACCCACTTCCCGATCTTCGATTGAGCTGAAATTCTGCGCAAATGTGCAGTTTGCATGACAATGCAATACAAGCTGTTGATTTGCATCCTAGTCAAATTCAAGGACGTAATTATGCTAATGATTCTCGACTCAAATCAACAATAAAATGAGTAGGTATTTTTTTATATTTTTTCCTGTTTACTGAAATCCATAATTGTAAACCAGCCGTATTTAAAAGCGCCCCGTCTGTTACTAGCTATAACCGCGCTTTCACACACAAACAAACGCAAACAATACATACACAACGCATACGCAACGATCATTCAATAATTTCGTAGGTACTACTCGCGCACGTGCCTAGCCACGCTCGCGCTTATTAGTTATTGCCCGGTACTGTATTTTCAATTGATTACTTTAAAATGTCTTTTAGGACAACCACCTGAAATTTGACGAGGATGCAAAACAACATCTTGTATAATGATGTCACAGAGCTGGTCTGATGATGGAGCCGGGAGGAACTTAATCAAATCTTACAAGTTAAATTTGACCCACTTCCCGGTGTTCGATTAAGCTGGAATTTTGAATACTTATGCACATCGTATGACAATGCAATATAATGATGTCACAGAGCTGGTACACCTCTGCCTAACCCTTCGGGGATTACAGGCGTGATGTTATGCGTCTGTCCGTCTGTCACAGAGCTGTATATTAAACCATAATAGGCAACTAACGGTCGCATGAACGTCATTAGAGGAAATAAAGATTATAAAAAAATACTTACAGACTCAGAAAGTGCATGGGAAGCGTCAATGGCGCCGGGTGCGCATGCGCCGCTGAAGAATTCTCCGACAGTGCGCGCGTAGTCGCACTCCGAGGACGACAGGATTCCACGCTCCTGACCGGCACGGACGAACGAAACGTAGGCTGTAGAAAAGATAGGTATATTGTTAGAACGAGAGAGAGACATGTAGGAGACAATGAATATAAAGGCAAACACACATTATGCCAGCGGCACGGGCCGCCGGGTATGCCGCCGGCATCACTGGGCCCGGCCGGCGGGCGTCTTTACAAAGCCTATACCATTTGAGTCACGAGTCGGACTCTAATCGACTAGCTTTTGTTTATGCATACTACGCTACTAAACCTAATCTATTTCAGTAAAAAAATGACTCAAATGGATTAGCTTTTGGCCTTGATATTTTTAAAGAAAATACACGGACAAACTCTATACCATTAGAGTGAAAGTGCAAACTGAACTGGCTTAGCTTTTGTTTCAGCAACAAATGCTATTCTATTTGATACCGATCGTTAGGACGCAAATATTATAGAATAATGTTATGCCAATTTGATCTTTAATACGTTACGTTAGGGTAGATAATCTTTTGAATACTGTTTTCTCACAATGAAGTTGTTAATTTCAACTTTTTTGCTAAGACGATTTCACCAAATGGTAGCAACATGGTAGTGCGATCAAACCTAAGTTTGCATTTTTGTCACTTTTTGTTTACAATATTCATTTATATTTTTTGCATTCTAAATTTTATTTATATTACATTAAAATAGTTAATTAAAATTAACTACATATTTAAATTAAAAAAAACAACAGAAATGAAAAACAGTAATAATTTTGATTACGATTTTATTAAATATGGTTAAATGTAAAATAATTACTGACAACGACTTGTTCAAGGACGCAAATATTATAGAATAATGTTATGCCAATTTGATCTTTAAATACGTTATGTTAGGGTAGATAATCTTTTGAATATTGTTTTCTCACATAATGGAGTTGTTAATTTCAACTTTATTTGCTAAGACGATTTGACCAAATGGTAGCAACATGGTAGTGCGATCAAACCTAAGTTTGCATTTTTGTCACTTTTTGTTTACAATATTCGTTAAATATTTTTTGCATTCTAAACTGTATTTATATTTAATTAAAATAGTTAATTAAAATTAACTACATATTTAAATACAAAAAAAAACAGAAATGAAAAACAGTAACAATTTTGATTACGATTTTATTAAATATGGTTAAATGTAAAATTTACTGACAACGACTTGTTCAAGGACGCAAATATTATGCCAATTTGATCTTTAATACGTTATGTTAGGGTAGATAATCTTTTGAATACTGTTTTGTCACACTCGATGAACGAATACAATATATTGGGGCAAAAGTGGCAAATACGCAAATTGTCTTTCAACTACCCACTTTTGCCCCAGTATTGTATTCGTTCATCGAGTCGCGCTAGTCTAACTCATACAAATTTAATAACTCTTAATGTTATTAGCAAAGGGTTCAAATTCGTTTGTTTTTAGTGTGCTATCAGCTATCACCGACTGTACCTGTTTCTTAGCTAATAAAAGTTCGTTTGTTAATTCGTTTTTTTTTTCAATCAAATACAGAATAGAAACGAGTAATTTAATTATTTTAATATTAAAATAAAAACAATTGCCATGTAACTATCAACCTATTATTGAAGCTAACGATCGGTACCTATCAAATAGAATAGCATTTGTTGCTGAAACAAAAGCTAAGCCAGTTCAGTTTGCACTTTCACTCTAATGGTATAGAGTTTGTTCGTGTATTTTCTTTGAAAATATCAAGGCCAAAAGCTAATCCATTTGAGTCATTTTTTTTACTGAAATAGATTAGGTTTTGTAGCGTAATATGTATAAACAAAAGCTAGTCGATTAGAGTTCGACTCGTGACTCAAATAGTATAGGCTTTGTAAATACGCGGCCGGCGGCCAGACTTGTTCTTCAGAAAGAACCACGAAATATCACAAGAGAAATCACATATTATGTATTTTTTTCGTTGAATTTTTTTTCGTTTTGTTGCATTGCGTGTCGCAGTTTTGATTCCCGCACGGAACAATATTTTGTACATGTAAGTTTATATGTATACTAGCTGTCCGCCGCGGTTACACCCGCGTCTTTGGTTACTGCTCCGCTCCCGTAGGTCGTAGCGTGATGGTATATAGCCTATAGCCTTCCTCGATAACTAATCTATCTAACACTGAAAGAATTTTTCAAATCGGACCAGTAGTTCCAGAGATTAGCGCGTTCAAACAAACAAACAAACAAACACTGCAGCTTTATAATATTATACAGGGTGTCCCAGCTAAGGACGTCCAAACGAAAATTTTGGACTCCTCCCTTCCTGGGCTATCCAAACCACCCCCATGTATGTTCTACGATTTTTTGCTGTTTAGGAGCTAAACGACATTTTAATATTTTTTGGGATATTCTTCTTTACATCAGATTTTGTAGATTTTCTCGTTTTGTGTCGCATTTTTTGGAAATATTTTAATTGATAATTAGTCCTGAAAGTATGGTCTTCGATCGATAAAAACAACTGTCTGTCTTATTGTCACCTGAAATTACATAAACTTAGTTCAAAACCAAAAATGTTGTTTTGTAAACGTTGCAGATTTTCGGCTCTTAAAGAAAAATCACAATAAGGGCCCAAATCACCTTAAAGTAATTTCAAAAACTTCCACGGACCCTCAGCTCTTTAAAACAGTACAAATAACTAGTATTTTACGGGTCATTATTCGGAGCAATTGAAGCTCGAACATGGTAAGGCGAAAAATACAATATTTTAGAACATAAGTGAAACGTAATGAAAATGAATTAAAATGAACTTTTATCAAGTTTTCAATGCAATATGAGCTCTATGTCATGTTTATTATTTGCACAATGGGGATTTGGAGTGGTTAGTAAAGTTAGGTTAGGGTTAGGTTAGGTTAGGTTAGGTTAAACGAAGTTTTATTAAGTTTTCAATATAATTTGAGCTCTATGCCATTGACTTTATTAAATACCTAACATCACTAATTTAAAAAAGATACTAAACTTAGGTTAGGTTTACCTAACCTAACCTAACCTAACTACCTAACCTAACCCTAACCTAACTTTACGAACCACTCCAAATCACCATTTTGCAAATAATAAACATGACATAGAGCTCATATTGCATTGAAAACTTGATAAAAGTTCATTTTAATTAGGTTTCACATTTTCGTTTTTAAATGAAAGGCGATGATAATGAATTAAAACGAACTTTTATTAAGTTTTCAATATAATTTGAGCTCTATGTCATTGACTTTATTAAATAACATCACTAATTTTTAAAAAATTACTAATCTTAGGTTAGGTTTACCTAACCTAACCTAACTACCTAACCTAACCTAACCCTAACCTAACTTTACTAACTACTCCAAATCCCCATTGTGCAAATAATAAACATGACATAGAGCTCATATTGCATTGAAAACTTGATAAAAGTTCATTTTAATTCATTTTCATTACGTTTCACTTATGTTCTAAAATATTGTATAATTTTCGCCTTACCATGTTCGAGCTTCAATTGCTCCGAATAATGACCCGTAAAATACTAGTTATTTGTACTGTTTTAAAGAGCTGAGGGTCCGTGGAAGTTTTTGAAATTACTTTAAGGTGATTTGGGCCCTTATTGTGATTTTTCTTTAAGAGCCGAAAATCTGCAACGTTTACAAAACAACATTTTTGGTTTTGAACTAAGTTTAAGTAATTTCGGGTGACAATAAGACAGACAGTTGTTTTTATCGATCGAAGACCATACTTTCAGGATTAATTATCAATTAAAATATTTCCAAAAAATGCGACACAAAACGAGAAAATCTACAAAATCTGATGTAAAGAAGAATATCCCAAAAAAGTATTAAAATGTCGTTTAGCTCCTAAACCGCAAAAAATCGTAGAACATACATGGGGGTGGTTTGGATAGCCCAGGAAGGGAGGAGTCCAAAATTTTCGTTTGGACGTCCTTAGCTGGGACACCCTGTATATAGTATAGATAATAACGCACCCACTAGGTACACAGGAGAAATACCCAGTGTGGGGGCAACGTTTTTTAAAACCAAAAAGTGTACTTAATTTAAAAAAGGAAAACTAAAACTAAATGGCATCAAAAAATTCATCCGCATCGCCGTCCACTGGAAATGTGCCCAAAAGTACATTAACTCCTTGAAGAGGCCATGGGCACACGGACCCCACGACCCGAGGGTTTCCACCCTAAACAGCTCGAAAATATAGTTATAAGATAAACTACGATAACTTGACGCGCCCTTCCACAATTCAAAACGTTTTCTGAAAGTATTTGTAAAAGTATTTTCACAACGCATGTGTGCGTACTGAGACGGCTCTCGAAACAAAAACAAATCAGCGTGTCATTGCTGCTTGACTAGCGGCATCATTAAATTATTACTCATTATTATTGAAATAGTAATATGGAGGGGAGCGCCTTGTTATAGTAGTCTACCTCTACCAGTAAGAATACTATACTTACGCCGTTTGAGGTTTTTTAATGTACATAATTACAAGAACTTACCAAGACCGCCATATTCTGGGAAGCAAGCGACCTTCCCTCTGAGGTTTTCAAAGCGGCTAATATTGCCAGTAGCAATGGACGTCTCCTTTACAAACGCCGCTATCCTGGACGCGTCATCTCGCGAGTTCTGTACCAGTTTCACTGGACTCAACTTGTAATGCCTGTGGAAAATTTGAATTTAAATAAAAAACTTTTAAAAAACAAGCTTTTTTTGTGATAATGTTATTAACTTTATTGTTTTTTACTCTTCAAGCCCTTTCATTTGATACCCATATCAAGAGGATTGAGAAAAAATATGTAATCCTCCATCTTGGAACGGCGGCCATATTGAGTATTGGACATTGTATTGTCACCAGAACTAAAGGTGTGTATTCAAAATTTCAGCTCAATCGGATAACAACAAATGGTCGAAAAATGGTTTGCAAATTTTGAAAGGACAACTTACATACGGACACATTGCAAGCTAAATAAAAGCTTGTAAAAATAAACTATTGGATCAAAAAGAAATTAAATTACATTACATAAAATCACGCCTGTAAGCCAGTGTTCAGTAAAAGTCTGACAGTCCCTTCTGCCCCACCCAGGGCGGAAGGAGACATTTGATGATTTTTACCAGCTAAAAAAAAAATGAAATGTGGAAAAATACTCACTGTCGAGCCAAGTATCCATAATTCGACGGAATAGAAATGAAATCCACTTGATCATCTTTGACATCAGAAAGACAATCTAACACTGTGTTCCTCTGCTGGCAGACGAGTGTGGGCTGGATGCCCAAGGTGTACGCTGCAGCTCTGACCCAGGAGCACTTGGCCTGTTCCAGTATGGACACTGTACACCAGCGTCGAGCAGGGAGACAGGAGGACGTTGAATCAGCGGCGCCGATCGTGCGAACTGTGGAGGGAAAAATGGCGTTTTAAAATCATACGTAACATCACGCCTGTAATCCCCGAAGGGAGGTGTACCCATTAGTAGGTACACCCATATTTCTTAAATCCCATGTAATAGGGGGCGAGCCTATTGTCATCAATCAGTCACAAATCCAGTCTCCGGGGCTGTTACTGAGAAATTCCTGATGGAAAAACCTAATAACACTTTGACTGTCCTTGAAATCGTACCCAATTAAGAACGTATGCTTAGCAGCCGCGTTTTACGACCACTAGATCAACGAGGCAGTCGAGGCAGAACGAAATATTTATGTGATCTTCAGTGCCTATACGGCACCTCTCCGCAGACCATGGCCCACACATCCTGCCAATGACTGCGTCAGCGGATGGTGTTGACATAGCTGAATCATGCGCCAAACAACATTTCCTACTAATCTACACTAATATTATAAAGATTTGTATTTTTGTGTGTGTTTGTAATGAATAAACTCAAAAACTACTGTGCCGATTTCAATAAAATTTTCACCATTAGAAAGCTACATTCACCCTGAGTAACATAGGCTGTATTTTTTTTCAAAAAAGTTAGGGAACCGTAAGGAAAATCACGCGAACGAAGTCGCGGGGAGGGTGCTAGTAATATTATAAATGTGAAAGGTTGTGAGGATGTCTGAATGTTTGTTACGCTTTCACGCAAAAACTGCGGAACGGATCTGGATGAAATTTGGCACACATATAGATTATAGTGTGGAATAGCACAAAGGCTACTTTTTTATCCCGGGAGAATGTACGGTTCCCCGTGGAATTAGGTAACCGCATACCCTGTTACCTGCGTAAAGGACCAAATAACGCCGGGATTGCGGGACCTCATAACAGGATACCGTGGCCCCGGAACGCAAAGGGCAACAGAAGGAACAGGGTGGTTTTTTAGTCAGAAGTCTGGCAGTCCCTTCCGCCCCACCCAGGGCGGAAGGACTCATTTGACGATTGTTGCAGTTGAAATGCAGTCCGTCTGTCTAGAGCCTTTGTTGAACTGAATCAAATGCGAAACAATGGAACATCAACACGAACGAAGTCGAAGACATAATCTATACTTACTTGGAGAAGTGTAGTTCTGAAGAGAGATCGGTGTATCTTGGAAGACAACCCTGGCGTTAGCTCCTCCTCCATTAGCCAGGACAGCGAACAGAGTAGACTGCCAGGTGTTGCCACCAGGGTCGGAGCCGGCCGGCCACCAGGTGCGGAGCTGCGTGAGGACTGATGCTGCGTTGCCACTGAGAAGAGAGGCACACTTGAATTACTGATAGATCAAAATTTGGTTCTCAGTCTGTTCTTTATCGTGTGGGCAGTAAGGTCTTACGACTCCACACACTCTAGTGTCAGAATTTCTAAACCGCCTCAAGGGCCTTTGACATGGTTTGAGTGGGACAGTAAAAAGGTTTCCTCGCCATGTTTTCCTTCCCCGATGTCAGTGATGTCCAAGATAAATTGGTCACAGTGCTAGTATCGAAACCACAACCGTGCGAATGGGGGACAGGCGTTTCAGCCCATGTCCTCACAAATTGACGATATTTCGCAGTGGAAATTCTCATGGACTTCCTCCGTCTTGGGGGTGACGGAGGGGCATGCCGGACTCTCAATGCTCGTACCTCCTCTGTATGAGAAGAGGCCTTTGCCTATCAATGGGATCTACACTGACCTTATTGGTGAGGTTCTTCAGAAAGGTCAGGTGCGCAGTACTCGTAACCGCCGTGCTTGTATGACGAGATCTATTCATGAACGTTGACGAGGTAAAAGGAGTATGTAATGATCGTAGCAGGTGGCGTTCGTTTCTGCCTACCCCCATGGGGAAAAGGAGTGAGTTTATGTATATGTGGGACAACAATAGGTTGGTGATATAATGATGAACTTACGTGGAGGCGACAATAGCTCCCCAAGGCTGCCTGACGAAGGCGCACGGTGAGATAGGGCTGTTCAGGACTGCAGTGTTCAGTGCGGCCAAGGTACCGTTGGGACACATCACGGCAAAGTTCAGTGCTTCTTGAGGGTTGCGGAGCTGGGTATAAAATAATAATATTAATATAATATACTGCAGTTCCTAACACTCATAATTACAGAAGGCAAAAAGGAAAAAAAGTATACCTAAATACGCAAAACTTAGGCCTCATTTACATACATTTTAATTGGACTGCGCACACATAGCAACTCGAGTTTCGAGTTAAGTTAGTTCCTTTGCCACAACTAGCAACTGTTAAATATTATACCGGTTGTACTGAACGTTGATCGCTGCGTAGATTGAGCAACTCGGCTATGAAAGTTGCTCACAGATTGTCATAAAGTTGCGGCAACCGTAAACGTTACAGCAACTAGCAACTTTTTACAGGAAACTTTTAATGTTGATAGTTGCCTCAACTTAAGTTGCTCTATGGAGCAACTTAAGCGCCTTATTAAAGTCAAAGTCAAAACATTTATTTCAATTAGACCATTTACAGGCACTCTTGAATATAGTCAAGGAGTCGGTCAGTTAGTCCGAAATTTGAAGCAAGTTGCTCGTTCCAAAACGGAGGTAGGCCTCTATGGAGAAGAACGAGCAAGAAACTCCACGGCACTCTTTTAAATTAGGTTTTACAAAATCCTGGTTACATTATTCTTGTTGATTCTACATGTGATCACAATGAAGATGAATATAAAACTGAATATTAGACTGAATAGGTACTTACAGTAAAGAATTCCCTGACATGCTGCCAAGCGACGTACGCCACAGCAGCACTGGCATTCACATTGGACCTCAAACACTCTAGAGCTTGGATATGACGGTTGTCATTGCTGACGCCAGCAACAGCAGGCCCCATATTGAGGTTATACCTCTCACAGCCCGCGCCAGCTCCACAGCGTTCGCAAAGGGAGGGGAAACGAGATTCTGTAACACAAAATGTCATTTGTAATTGAGCACTTTCACAAATCACCACAATCAAATTGACGTACTTTTTTTGACCTGTCAAAACGCGATTCTTCCATAGATTTTACATAATACTTATCACGCCTGTAATCCTCGAAGGGTTAGGCAGAGGAGTACCCATTAGTAGGTGCACCCACATTTCGCCAGTTATGTTTAAGTCCCATGTAATAGGGGGCGAGCCTATTGCCATCAACCGGACACAAATCCAGACTCCGAGGCTGCTACTGAGAAATTCCTGATGGAAAAACCCAATAACACTTTGCCCGCCCTGGGAATCGAACCCAAGACCTCATGCTCAGCAGTCGCGCTTTGTGACCACTAGACAAACGAGGCATCCATAGATTTTGTATGGCAATATCGAACTGTGACGTCACTTATTTGCCAACTCAATTGACTAACTATTTATTGATTTCAAAGCCATAAAAAATCTAATTTTACAGTAAATTGACAATTACTCTGGTTTTCAGTACTAAAATAAAGTGTTTCTTTTTAAAAGAAGTTAAGTATGTCTTGGAATTATTGGTTAAAGGTGTCAAAAACTATCAAATTGATAATTTCTCTAAGACTGTCTTGTTACTTATTAAGTAGTATTGCGAAAGTTTGATGTTGTTACTTCATAACGACAGAACGTCTGAATAGATTTAGATGAAAAGCACAGAGATAGTTTATCATCGTTCGTGCCTTCTCTGTAGGAGAAGAGGCTTAGCCCTGCAGTGGGACCCCCCCCCCCCCAAGGTAGACCGACGACCTGGTGAAGGTCGCGGGAAACCGCTGGATGCAAGCAGGCAGGACCGGTCATTGTTGTGCCTTTAGGGGAGACCTAATGCAGTGGACGTCGGACGGACGGACGGACGCCGGTTGATATTATGATGTTAAAGTCAAAGTCAAATCATTTATTTCAATTACCTAGACCATTAGACCAGAGACGAGAGACGAGTCATCAGAAGCTTGAAAGTCTGACAACCAGTCTTACCAAGGGGTATCGTATTACCCAGTTACTGGGTTGTGGAGGTCAGATAGGCAGTCGCTCCATGTAAAATACTGGTACTCAGCTGCATCCGGTTAGACTGGAAGCCGGTCCAACATAGTTGGGAAAAGGCTAGGCTGATGATGAGACCATTAAAAGGCAGTTTTGAACGTCATTTACGAGAGAAAAGAAAACTTGTAATATTGAATCTGATGATGATGATTAATCCTGACTCACTCAGTGCTACGTCCACTGTATTGTTGTTGCTCCATCGTCCAGGTCTGCAGGCTGTGGAGAAGAAGTTGTTCAGGGTCTCAACCTCCAATTCTTCAGCGGTTTTGTCTCTGGTGTTCGCATCTGGGCAACGGTCGGTGCGGGCGGCCTGTGAGAAAAAGACCATTTTTATTATTTCAAAATCCCAAAAGTCAAAGTCAGAGTCAAAGTCAGAGTCAAAGCCAAAGTCAAAGTGAAACAATTTATTTTTATTAAACCTGTGCTCTTTGTATAACGTAGGCATCCGTTATGAAAAGATTTAAATATCCAAAATTCACCCTCTATATTCCTCACGCTCTAGGATGGTGCGGGTGACATTTGTCAAACTGTTGCTTTTCACTCTTGAACGTTACGGCGATTTACAATCATGATTGAATATTTTAACTGCACACTAATATCATAAGGTCGTAAAATACGGAATCAGTAAATAAATAAAAGTACTTAAGTAGTAAATTAAATAATGTCACTATTAGACTGACCTAGGTATGAGATTCTGATATCCATAGATGAATTGCTGACATGTGCTACCCGCACCATCATAGAACGTATGGAAAATAAGGGGATGAAAGAGGGGTCCAAATTTTGTATAGAGAAACAAACTTTGACGCAGACAAGAGAAGCAAGTTATTTCTTACCAATTCCTCCAAACTCTTCAGCACTCTTGGAGACCACCTCGGACCAGCCTCATCGAAGCCAGGGTGGCAGTACACACCTCCACGAAGACCATCAAGTCCGTTGGTGTGATTAATTGGCACCACGGCGACAGTCTCAAAAGCGTATGGTTCTGCAGACAAAAATCATGTTATACAAAGGCTAATTTTGCATTCACGTAAAATTTTAGGAGGTTGAATGTCGTGATGGCCGAATGGTCCCCACCATTCGGCCCCGCCTCTCATGCATGAGGTTGTTGGTTCCGGGCAAGTACCAATGAGACTTTTTCAATTCTTAAGTTTCTAAAGTTTATCTTGGACATCACTGACATTGGTGAAGGAAAAACATCGTGAGGAAACCTGGACTTATACCAGCGTATTACTGTCCCACTCAAACCATGTCAGAGGCCCTTGAGGCGGTTTAGAAACTCTGACACTAGGGTGTGTGGTGTCGTAAGACCTTACTGCCCAGCTCACACGATAAAGAAAGAAAAAAGTAACTAGAATCATATTATGTTTAAGGGTGATTCTTTGAAACATAGTTTTTACGTGTTTTTTACCGAAGAACACATCAAGATAATCTCCAATTTAAATATCGATTTCAGGTTTTATGGTAAAGCTAAATGTCCATCGAGGCCTCATGTAGATAATTAGGATTTTTTAAAATGAACTTTAATTATGTCTGCAGAAAACAGTAAAACCTAATTAATCTGGCGTGTCCCAATGACGCTTTTTGTTAAATTATTTCATTTTCTGCGATGTTTTGTCTCAATAATAATAAAAATAGTAAATTACAGTGATATTTAAATATACGTTTCTTGATATTTTGATATTTAATTCCAAAATAATTGTATATTTTCGTAATTACATTAATTTGAAAAATGTCCCCGACTAAAGTAGTCATTCAGCTGGCGCAATTTGTTCAAAGCATGATTTCACGTAAACACGAATATTTGATAGAATAAGATCGACTCGTGATTGGTCGCGCTAGTCAGTGCCGATCTGTAAATACGGAGTGCTCGTGCGCGGTGTATTTTGGCGAAACAGTACGATCGTAACTTGTGATCTGGCGTTTGTAAGGTAAACTGTAGCCTAGTTAATCTGTCTTCATTGACGGATTGTATGTATTTACTTACGTTTTGTAACCATATCAAAGTCTCTTATGAGGTTGTCTAATTATATTAATTACACCTTTGATTATTTACGTTTATAAATAAAGGAGCAGGATTTGATAATCTTCCAATTCCTCATTGGTCTGGACTCCATTAGTCTGCTTTCATCTGGCTCTTAAGAGCAGATGAATTTGAACGAGGCGTATGAATTAAGTAGGTTTCATTTAAATTAGGGCAGATAGCACAAGACCTGACGATTTTTTATGTATCAGATGAATCTTAGGTCTAACGAAAAAGTAATTGTATATCATGTCAATTTGTTTTTGTTTGTTAGTATGAGTTTGTTTGTAATATGTACCAATTTTTTTTGTCAAAATATTGTGGAATCGGAAACATTACCTTTGAAATAGAAGTCATTCATTTCACTAATATTTTATTTATAATTGAATAAAAATTGAGATAAAATTGCTTAATAATATAATAAAAGAAGATTAGAAAACCAAACCGTGAGAAAAATACCTGTATAAATGGATATGTTACCGGCAATCTGTATAATTTAGGTATTCTATATAATACCTAGGCAATGTATAAAATACCTGGGGCGTACAGGCAATGTATTAAACATTATATATAATAATAATTTGTTTATTGAGACTACAAATGAGGTCCACTCTGTTAGTAACAATTTCTTAGACTATGTTAGTACTTAATAACTAAAACAGACCTTGTCCGAACGGCTAATGCCCTCACAAGCGGGCTATCTGCCCGGGCTAGCTGCCCGGGCAGATAGAGTTCAGCAAGATGTTAGGACTGTCACGCAACCTGCGAAGTAACGAGGCAGATTTCGTGCGCCATACTGCGTCAAAGCAGTCAGTGCGCGCATCGACAAACATCGCCGATGCACTGCAGAAGCGTGGCAGTCGCAACAGCACCCTGAACGCATTGTTGTACTGGATGAATACGCAGAGAATTGTAAGCCCTTTGGGTATATCTGAACCACAGGGACCCTGAGTACAGTGTTGTGCAATATGCCTTAAAAAGAGCAATTCTAACTGCGACTGTACATCGAGAGAACCTGCGGGCCAGCATGTTCGCCCGGACTGACAACGCTCTGCGCTGCCTCTCCAAATCTGAATCGTCTTTCAGGGAATCTGTTACCAGATGGCCCAAGTATTTAAATTATTTTATACACTCTGTTTATTGTGTGACCTTTAAGTATCAGAGGAGGGACCGTAGGTGGACACCTGGCATCAGACCTGAAGACGATGTACTCCGTCTTTTTGGTGTTGTATATCAACCCATGAGACTCCGCGTACGACTCACACACGGACAGTAACTTTCGGAGAGCATTAATCGAGGGAGCCAGCAGCACCATGTCGTCCGCGTAGCTCAGATTATTAAAACAAACGCCATCTACGTAGCAGCCGACACGCATGCTACTGAGTCGCTCGACCAAAGCATTCACATACAGACCGAAGAGCAAGGGAGAGGACAGTCCCCCCTGTCTCACCCCACACTCCGGCCTGCATGGCTCCGAAAGCTCCCCTATACCTATCTCACCCGAGTCTCTTGGTGTAGATACCAGTACTTGACAAGAGATGCGAGCTCTGGTGGCAGTGTACTGTCTCCTAGCTTCTTCCAGAGTAAATCTTATGAGACTAGGTCAAAAGCCTTGGATAGGTCCAGAAAAACCGCGGAGACTGGTGTTTATCTATCCGTGTAATACCTAACAGCGTGTTTCAGACTAAGAATGGCCGTCTCCGTTGACAGCACTGCTCGGAAACCGAACTGGGCATTATGAATATTATTCTCTATTACATACTTTACCTAGGTAATGTATACAATTCCTAGGGATTGTATAGAGTACACTTATAGAGCATACTTTTGGACAATAAGTAATGAAACAGATGCACGAAAGAATAATAAAAATAAGAATAATAATCAAAGTCAAAAAAAGTCAAAAGTGCAAAGTCTCATTCTTCTGCGTGTATCATCATTAATCTGGCTCATCAATTAATCAGCACACTCTAAATCCTAAACTACTTTGTGCAAATCAGTACGTTTGATATATGTTATTACATTTAATGACTCGGACAAACTATTATGTTAATTTAGATCCAAAGGTAAAAATAAATTTAAGCCATATGAATGAGTCAAAAACCCTCGGTTTCAAAGAATCACCCTTAAATATCATCGGTGACCACCAGTCATATTTGTTTTTTTAGTCTGTAAGTGTAAGGTCTCTATAAAATACTTAAAACAAATAAATAACAAAGCAGGTTTGCCCTCCCCCCTCCTGCCTACATATTTCCCTCCCAAAATAAGTGGAGTACTCACCGAGTCTGCTAACATCTCTGACAGTAGCTATGACTCTGTTGTCATTAGGCTGCTGCTGTGTCAGCAGAAGGGTTTCTTCCTCGGAAAAGTAACCGATATCTGCCTGTCCACTAGCCAGTCTGATGGCGCAGTCCACTCTGCATTTGGAAGAGAAGAAGAATGATTAGTATGTAGCGTCATCTATAGCATAACATGAGAACTACAACCGACGCTTCCCAAAAGGCTGACAGCATTGCCACGTTGTATGGCAATGCTGATTCTTTGACCTAAGAAAAGGCCAGCCCTCTGGTCATGTGAAGAGTCGACCAGTCGCTTGGCGATGTCCCTAAATACAAGGTGAGCGCTCGGACCCCATGGCCCTAGTGTTTCAACCCCAAACGGCTCAAACACATAGCATCCAAAAAGGTTGTTATATTTGCGCCGTGAGAGGTTTTCCGCGCTATTTAAGTATCCTTACCTGGTCTCCACAGGAGAACATGTGACTTGACTATCATCCCTGCCTAAACTTTGGCACCGAGCAGCCGGCTCCGCCGAAGAGATACATACTCGAACTGTAAAAGATAAAAAAAAAATATGTTAAAAAAAGTCTTTGGATAATAAAATTAACAGAAAAAAATCGGTTCAGTGGTTTAGTTGTAAAATTGTAACATAGACAGACAGACAGAGTTACTTTCGCATTTAAATTACACACATAACATCACGCCTATAATCTCCGAAGGGTTAGGCAGAGGTGTACTCTGTATACCCACATTTCGCCAGTTATGTTTAAGTCATGTAATAGAGGGCGAGCCTATTGCCATCGACTGGGCACAAATTTAGACTTCGAGGCTGCTACTGAGAAATTCCTGATGGAAAACTCCTGCCTGACGTGGGAATCTAACCCAAGATCTCATGCTCAGCAGTCGCCTGTGTGACCACTAGACCAACGAGGCATTTACGAGGAACTTATAATAATAATAATACCAGCCTTTTACTGTCCCACTGCAGGGCAACGGCCTCTTCTCGTACAGAGAAGGCATGAGCATGATCACCCACGCTTGCTCAAGGCGGATTGGCGATTTCAGACTTATATTAATTACAAGTCCAGGTTTCCTCACGATGTTTTCCTTCACCGATGTCAGTGATGTCCAAGATAAACTTAAGAAAGTACATATGAATTGAAAAAGTCATATTGGTACTTGCCCGGATTCGAACCCACAACCTCATGCATGAGAGGTGGGCGCGTTAACCACTGGGCCATCACGACACTAGCTAGGAAACTTGGAACTTGGACTTATATAAAGCAGAAATCGCCAATCCGCCTTTAGCAAGCGTGGTGATCAATGCTCATGCCTTCTCTGTATGAGAAACGGCCTTTGCCCTACAGTGGGACAGTAATAGGTTGGTATTATTACTACTTGAGTAGCTCATCATCATATCAGCCTATGGCCGTCCACTGCTGAACATAGGCCTCCCCCAAAGAGCACCAACCATCCCGGTCTTGGGCAGCCCGCATCCATCCGCTGCTCGCCACCTTCTTTAAATCGTCGGTCCACCGTGCTGCAGAGCGTTCCACACTACGTTTGCCTAAACGTGGTCTCCACTCTAACACGTGTCTGCTCCACCGACCGTCTGTCCGTCTGCAGACATGGCCGGCCCACTTCCACTTCAGCGCACTAATTTTGCGAGCAATGTCGGTGACTTTAGTTCTCTGACGGATGACTTCATTACGAATTCTGTCCCTCAGAGAAACTCCTAAGTAGCTCAACGACTCAGTAAGCCCGAGGGCACAGCAAAAGCAACGAAAATATATTGTGTCTTAGTCATCGGCGCGCCCATGGCTTATCTAATATCGACAATAATTTATACAAGGCTCAAAGTCACTCGACAACAGTGTGATAACACGGTCTACGAAGAAAATAAGCTATAACTCAATACAATTGCTCGTTCACCTGTACTAAATACCTACGTGCCACGAAAGATGAGACTTGACATACCACAGAAACTCTATTATTTCGTTATAAATCTTAATATATAAATTACGCGTCACGTTTTTTGTCCGGGATGGACTCCTAAACTACTCAACCATTTTTGTGTGTTATTTGGTCAAACTTAAAAGATAGGATAGTTATACTCGATTATTGACCTCAATATCTTTTACTTACTTCAAGCCACAGCAACGCGTGGCCGAGTCAGCTAGTATTATAATATTGTTAAGAATTTTAATCTAAATGTCATCGAAATATCCCTGAATAGCTACACTCGAATTATGGATAAAGTTCGTACATCCATAACTGCGCAAGCTCCCCATTACTGACTCATCTTTCGTGGCACGTACTGGTATAACCATTGACGACCTCAATGCCTAGCGACCTACTGGTCCCAACCAAATAGTTTGAATTATATACTTACTTTTGGTCAAAGTCATCATCATCTACCTAGGCTTTACCAACTATGTTGGGGTCGGCTTCCAGTCTAACCGAATGCAGCTTAATACCAGTATTTTACATGGAGCGACTGCCTATCTGACCAGTCTGACCTCCACAATTCAGTAACTGGGTAATACGATACCCCTTGGCAAGACTGGTCTTACCAAGATTGGACTGGACTTTTTGCTGAGAGAAATCGGTTCAGTGGAAGTCGTTCAGCTGATATAATGAGTGAAAAAGTTAGTTCATTTAAAAAAATATATTATTTGTTTGTCACGGCTAAATTACTGAACCGATTTTGATGAAATTTAGCACAGACTAAGCTTGAATCCCAAGAAAGAACTTAAGTAGACTGTTAGGCCCTTTAATGAATTGTGTCTTTTCAGTGGTAAAACAGACAGTGTTTAGTATGACACTCGACTTGTGGCCTTGATGTGTGTTTACTACATTTAGATAAAAGATTAGCCTCGTGGACTTGTAAATAGGTTGATCAGTGATTGTATGCGATAGCTGAAGGCAGGGACGGATCTGGGTCCTTAGACAAAGTAACATCGCTTTGTAGCGAAACGATATCTAAATTCGTCATCGTCTCTGACTTGCTTGTCAAGTTGTCATGTCTTGCTTCATGTCCACGTGACTTTATATGTCAATCCCATACATTTTAGTCTTTTCTAACTTCGTTATCGTTTTGAAATTGTTACTTTGTCTAAGCCCCCTGGGTAAGCTGTAGCTAGAGTCGAATTTGAGGTAAGGCAGCAATGGTTACAGGTAGGTCGGAAGAAAAAAAAAGTTATAATTGATCTGCCCTCAAAACACGGGCTCCTAATCAATCACCATGTATATATCTGACGTCTTATGATGACTCTTAAACTATGAACAAACCATTTACTTAATTATAATAATTTATCTTATTTGAGGTAGGGCATTGCCCCACAATGCCCCCCCCTAGCTACGGCCCTGTCTGGGTATAGGCTTTTTGGACTGCCGCATAGGGCCCCGTGAATATAAGGGGTCCCCACTTCCATTAAAGAAAACACTATTTTATCACTACAATCTCAGCCCTATTACGCTTCTACATCACGCTACAGTACTTAAGTACTTTCTAAAGTTTATCTTGGACATCACTGACATCGGTGAAGGAAAACATCGTGAGGAAACCTGGACTTATACCAGCCTATTACTGTTCCACTCAAACCATGTCAGAGGCCCTTGAGGCGGTCTCGAAACTCCGACACTAGGGTGTGTGGGGGTGATAAGACCTTACTGCCCACACGATAAAGAAAGAAAAGAAGTTGATCAATTGAGTTGACAAATATGTGACGTCATAGTTCGCTACTGTCATACAAAGGGGGAATCGCGTTTTGACAGGTCATAAAAAGTACATGTCAATTTTGGTGTCTATCTACTACCTAATTACCTACCTTGCAATATTTTCCTCTTTTGAATCTCAACCGTCATATCTATACTAATATTATAAAGCTGCAGTGTTTGTTTGTTTGAACGCGCTCTAATCTCTGGAACTACTGGTCCGATTTGAAAAATTCTTTCAGTGTTAGATAGATTAGTTATCGAGGAAGGCTATATATATACCATCACGCTACGACCTACGGGAGCGGAGCAGTAACCAAAGACGCGGGTGTAACCGCGGCGGACAGCTAGTTCTGTTATAAGCTGAAAAGATTTTTCATTCGTTTGTTTGTTAAGACGCTAAGCTAACTATCAGTCGGATTGGAAAAAATATTTTTGTATATGATAGCCAAATTCACAATGAATTGTATGGGGTATATGTATAACACCGCGCTCCGATCGACAGGAGCGGAGCAGTTATCAAATATGTAACTTGCCGCGGGTCGCAGACGAACGAAGTGTACCTTTTCAAGTATGACTAAAGTTGGCAAATGTTTGTCTGTCAAAAATAGTACTTACTTAGTTCTAAAATGGTTACCTATAAAAATATAGTAGACATTAGCGATAAGATGAAAAAAAAAATAGTAGGTAAGTAAGTACTTACTTAGGTAATAAGTAAACAAAATTCATGAACGTTCTGTCAACTTGATATATCAGAATAATGTCCATATTATTGCTTTTAGTTTGATGATGAAAATATAGTAATATATTTTAGCCTTCAGTCAGAAATAATATAGTAGTCGGGCCCCCTAATATAGTAGGATACTACAACACGGTCACATTAACAATGCAAGGCCCGCTTCCCCCCGCATTCCCTTAGCTCGCCTTAGGTGCGTTTAGTTGTTGATGCTTTTTTGTCACACCGTGCCCGAGTGCCAAAATGACGTCATCAACGCCAAGCGTCAAGTTAATGTGACCGCGTTGTATATTATATAGAGGGTTGGCAGCCCTAAGTGTGACTCTTGAGTGAAATTTATCTATCAGGAAATGATATCACTTAACTATGACTATAAATACTTAACTTTTTTTTATGTCAGATTTTTATCTGTGGTTTAGTAAGTGTATTAATGGATATTCGTTTATCTTTTAATTTCGACTCGAAAGTTAAGCTCGTGGCTAAGTAATAACAGTCGCACGAGTCGATCCATCAGGTTAAGCTACGCTTGCCGGGGTTTGGCCGTGGATGGGTGACCTACTTTACACATCAAGACTCCTTCGTGCTTCGGAAAGCACACAAAACCGTTCGTCTGGCTGTCATACATGGATCTTTGACAGTCGTCACGGGTTGTCATCACAAGCCCGAAAGTCTGACAACCAGTCTTACCAAGGGGTATCGTATTACCTAGTTACTGGGTTGTGGAGTTCAGATATGCAGTCGCTCCATGTAAAATACTGGTATTCAGCTGCATCCGGTTAGATTTGAAGCCGACCCCAACATAGTTGGGAAAAGGCTATTTTCGATTCTATTTAGTTTTATAGTTTCTTTTTTTATTATTATTGCTTTTTTATAGGTTATCTTCAATCTACATAGCTTACAGGAAAATTACATGAAAATCAATTTAAAATAATAATAATTTCCTTATCAAGTGAAGGGTGCTCAAAAAATACTAGTAACTATCCAAGATTTGCATCCGTTAAACGATAAAAAAACACCTCTTATCATGTAGGACTCGATATTATCAACCGGCGAGCTATATCCTAGTGATAACACTACTCAACCTAACCCTTTTTCCATAGCTAGCGTAAAGATTTTCAAATCATAATCACAAAATTAAAATCACAAAGATTTTCTTTCCAATTTAAACGCTATGCTTTAAAATCAATTTGAACAAATAAATGGAGAATCGATTACCGATTCGCCGCCATTTTTCTCAAACTTATCTACAGATATCTTTAAAAAGTTACATAATACTTACAACTCTGTGCTGTGACTGCGCCTACGACACACGCGAACAGAAAAACTTCCTTGAAACCCATTTTCACACCACACAAACACTGTAGGACTCAATCCTACACGAATTTTCCAAGTTCCAGTCGCAGTCGACTTTACTGTAGCGTTCGACACTGTAGCCCTAAATGGTTATAATCTTATTTAAAAAGTATGACTAGCCTATAGCCGAGTTTATCTTATCTACATTTCGAAATTCAGTGTAAAGGTAGGTGATATAATACCTGATAGTAGATAACGATGCGGCGAGCCATTTTCGTGGCGCGGCGAGGCGGACGGCGCGCGGTGTCCCGCTAGGAAGCGTGTACGGCCCTCTGGCCTTGATGATTTTTTTTTTGCTATCAATTTTTATGGATATTTGTATTTCAAGCTGAATTTTATGAATGTGCCCGATAAAGTATGTCGTGTATATTTTTAGCGTGAAGTAATGGATATCTCTGAGTGTTATTTTGACTAAAACGATGAAGTAGTCATCATTGAATCGACTAGCACTCTCCCCGCGACTTCGTTCGCGTGATTTCTTTTACGGATCCCTAATTTTTTGATAATAAAATATAGCCTATAGCACTCAGTCTTAACGTAGCTTCCAATTTGTGAAAGAATTTTCAAAATCGGTTCAGCAGATCCAGAGATTACCCCCTACATACAAACTTACAATCAAATGTTACCTCTTTATACTTAATATTATAATATTAGTATAAAAGTATAAATGTCGTAATGTTACGCCATTTTGAAAACAGTCTAGGTTTGTCATCGCAATACTTGAAAAAAAAACGAAAGATATATTTTTTTCTTTATTTATTTAGGAATTTTAATTTAGGCTCTCGAATGACGACCGCGTATTGGAAGAGTGCAGTGTGGGAAGCCCCCCCCCCCCCCCGTCGCGGGAAGCCTATATTGTTAATAAGTCGGTCATTAAGTCAGAAAGTTAAAGCTAGTTGCTCATTCCAAAACGTAGGTAAGCCTCTATAGAGAAGAACGAGCAAGAAACTTAGCCTCATGCTAAGTTTCTTGCTCATTCTTCGTCTTGGGTTCAATTATCAGGTCGGGCGAAGTGTTATTGAGTTTTTCCATCAGGAATTTCTCAATAGCAGCCTCGGAGTCTGCATTTGTGCCCGGTTGATGGCAATAAGCTCGCCCCCTATTACATGGGACTTAAACATAACTGGCGAAATGTGTGTGTACTAATGGGTACACCTCTGCCTAACTCTTCGAGGATTACTGGCGTGATGTTTTATAAGTTTGTATTAAGATACCATGAGGCTTAATCATTCATATAAGTTTCCATTATTACCTACTTATCAATCAATTTCTTACAAAACTTTGTGAGTCAAGATAAGAATAAATATAATGAAAGACAAGACATAGTTTGTAGAAAACAAAAGTAATGTGTCATTAGTAGAGTACAGTCATACATCCTGTTGTTTGTCGGAATTCCGTCCGGTGAAAACAAAATATGACGCGAATTTATGAATGCCCGCTACTCAAAGTTGATTTCTCCATAGGAAACCATAGGAAACTCCATAGGGAATGAAACGGGGTCCCCCGTTTCATCCCCTTATGCAGGCCATCCACGATCCTTCCTATCGTCCAATCGGCATGACGCTGCAGGCATGATCCAATCTGCAGTTCGTCTATATACACCACCTACGATCAGTTTAATTGTCCAATCGGCAGCGACGTTTAGTTGAAAAGTTCCAGCAGAGTGGTGCAAACAGTGGCTAATGAAAAAAGAACAGTTTTCTCATACTAATTTATTAAAAGAATTGAGGGCTGCGCCTCAAGATTATCTACGATCGCGCAGACCGCCATCCACGGTCCAATCGGCATGATCCAATCGGAAGGATCATGCCAAAAGAATCGGAATTCGATTATGCCGTCAATTATAACGGTCATGCCAATCCACTCCCATCCACGGTCCAATCGTGGATCGTGTAAATTTATTTTGTATGCGCTCCAGCATTAGCCCATACTTGGTTTCGAGTGCGTTATAACGAGCAGCTATAGCTTTTATGTTCTTAAACCCTACTGCCCTACGAAGTATGAAACCTAAGCTTCTATAGGATTTTGCAATCCTTTCTTATCGGATGCCTACGTCATACAAAGAACACACCCTCTAAGTTTCAGGTCTCTACGATCAGCGGTTTAGGCTGTGCTTTGATCCGTCAGTCAGTCATTCTTCAGTTCGGGACAAAGCATTTTATACGTCAGATTAATCTCTACATAAGTACTTAGTATAAAACAAAGTCGCTTTTAGATCTTTGACTACTCAACGGATTTTTGCGGTTTTCATCAATAAATAATTTTAATAATAATTCAAGAGGAAGGTTTAGGCTACATAAGCGTACAGACGGCGGAAAGCGACTTTGTGTATCTAAATCTTATTAAGTATACTCATTTAGAAAAGCGAAAGGTCACGATATATTGAAAACCGCTTGACATATAAAGATGAAACTTGGCAGGGAGGTGTTGACAGTTAGTAGACGTCCGCTAAAAAGGGTTTTTTTTTTAATTCACTTCATAAGGGGATGAAACGGGGATCCCAAGTTTGTATGGAAAAACTTAGGAGAAACGTAGGACTTAGGAGTAAACCAAGCCGCGGGCAAAAGCTAGAATACTACATATCTCCTTGAAGACAACGCAAACGCAACATAAGTCAGTGAAGAATATCTTCTGAACCGGAACTACTTAAAAACTAAAAATAATGAATAAAACAAAGAATTTACATTTCCTCTTACAAGGAAAAGTCAAAGAAAACTGAATAATATTCCGAGAATAAATATTGGAAGTAGCACACAGTTTTGATAGCAATAAAGAACTTTATGACAAGGTTTTAAGGTTCAAAATCGCGTGGTTTTACAGATATCTGCAGTAGGATATATAGTGAGCTCTGAAGTAAATAAAGTATCCGTTGATATTATGCAAGAAATTTACAGAAGTACAAGTCATCACTGCCTAGCCTTTTCCCAACTATGTTGGGGTTAGCTTCCAGTCTAACCGGATGCAGCTAAATTCCAGTATTTTACATGAAGCGACTGCCTATCTGACCTCCACAATTTATACAGTAACTGGGTTATACGATATCCCTTGGTAAGACTGGTTGTCAGACTTTCGGGCTTCTGACGACCTGTAACGACAAACCTAAAACACAAGTTATCAATCAAAGTCAAAACATTTATTTCAATTATACCATTTACAGGCACTTTTGAATTGTCAAGGAGTCGGTCTTACTTAGTCAGAAAGTTGAACCTAGGTGCTCGTTCCAAAACGGAGGTAGGCCTCTATGGAGAAGAACGAGCAAGAAACTCCACGGACACTCTTTTCAATCAAGTTTTTACAATATCCTGATTAAATTATACTTGTTGCTTCCATAATAAATAGGTAGAAAACTCCTCACACCCCAATGGTAGTAAATAAATTATTATAATCGGGACGTCTGACAACACTGCTAAAGACCCTTCACCGCTAAATGGGACTACTGCTATACTCCTGCGCACTGTCAGATATCTACGTAGCATGATATCATCACATAGATAAAATGCCTAAAGTAAACACGATGCTGATCAATACTCTACCTCGAATCTTATCACACTGATAACGCTTAGAGGTTTAGTGCAATTCAAACGTAGGTACAAAAAATATGTACAGTTGAAATCGACCTCTAGACTTGTTCTTTTTATTTATTTTAGCGCAAAGCGTACAGAGGTCGTGACGGAAGTATGGCGTGTCTTCTTATCAGACGAATCAAGCTTGACCCGTTTTGTGTGTCCATAGAAAACGACTGCGAAAGTTCACTTCGTTTCGAGCCCAATAAGAGGGAATACTAAAACGGTTGTCTTTTATTTTAGCCAAATGAAGCATTGCCTATTAACGAAGTAATGCTGCAAAAATCATTTGGCAGAAGCTTGGCCCAATGGCGGGTGAAATACAAAATTTTGAAAAATAATTGACTATGAGTACTTGCAATTTAATTTTACTGTTTGAAAAAAAGTATTATGCTTATTTAAGCGGGTTTGTAAGTTATAATCCGAGTCAGCCACGAATTTTTATAATTTTTCAAAATTTATATAAGTAACATTTATGGTATTATATGCGTTGAAAGAATCGTTCAAACGCCATCTTGTTATATGTGTTACCATACAGTAATTGTGTGTTTACAAAAGATTATTTTGACTCTTATACTGTGAATCAAATAATTAAATGAATGCATAACAGTTGTAATGTATAAATATTTGACTCTATAAATAAGTTCATCTAAAATGTCTTTGTAGATTTTATCTTTGTTGTTGAAATAAAATTTCGTTACTGGCAATTTCATTTTCTAAAACTGTCAGATGTCAATGTCAAAGTCATTCGAATCGAAGATGTCACTGTCACTTTTTGTTGCCCAACAAGCTAATGCCCACGATTTTATTCAAAAAATAATTGATTGAAAGCCGCTAAACTAATTCTGTGTCAAAAATCAACTGAAGAAGTATTTTTATTGTGTAATTAAACCACTAAACAATTAAAACAAGCTAAAAAAAACCATCAACCATGGCATACGTGCTCGACCATCCAGACAAACCGAACAACAACGATGATGCCATAAAAAATTGGTCCCAAGAAGAGAAATTCCATCTACTGCATGCTATAAAAACATGTGGACGGCATGACATAGGAAAAATCCAAGAATACATGATGACAAAGACTTTTGAAGAGACGAAAGCTGCAGTTGATTATTTCACACGAGTTGCTTTACAACACCCGCTATTCTTAAAACAGCAAGAGACAAAGCCAAAACCTGCTCATAAACTCCGAGCTCCATTGACTAACTGGTCAAAATTGTTGACGGACTCATTAAATTTCAACGAACTGAGAACCGAGACTCCGACTGCAGTTCGAATGATAGCGGACTTAGAAAAAATACCTCCACCAGCTTGCACAGATAATATAGACTTTAAGCAGGTCTACCACCAAATAGCGAACGCAATGGAAGGTAAACCGCTGTCCCCAGACTTGGGTACGACTGCAGTACTCCATAAATGTCTTCTAGAAACTGCGTTATCAAGCAAAGCGTTCATCAAGACCGCCACTTACAAATATATTATTAATAACATAGATTTGTCGGATAAAGAGATAAATATGTTTCCGAGACCAACAGAGAATCACGAGCTAGCTATTTTAAGACATTTGGCTTCGCAACGGAGTTATAATCCGTTGAAAATTCCTGAGGATCATTTGAAGCCATCAACGACTAATGAAGAAAATATGGTCAATATTAAGCCAAGTATGGAGATACGGAGGCAATGAATAGACCGCTTTGCAACGATGATTAAAAGAAAGGGTCTACCGTCTTATCAGTACAAACTATGCGTGTGTTAATAGTTTATGGTTACCTTTGTAAGATGGTAAAAGAATGATTGGCAGTGGCGTAGCATGGGTCTTCGCCTTCCGGGGCCGGTCAGAATCCCCTCCCCTTACTGTAATTATTAATTTAAAGTATAAATATTGTATTCAACGGCCCTATTGTTCATCATACAACTTATTGAAAGTCAAAATAAACTACCACTGCTTTGGTCCTTCCAAAGCAGTGGTAGTTTATTTTGACTACATCTATGGGAAGAAATGGGGGCCCTCCGCCATCTCTTAAGACAGTGGCATTTTTATATTACTTTGTAATTTCTGTTATTGGATTTGCTTGATACGTATTGTAGGTTGCGATATATAATTTTTTTTTCTCTTATTACAAACTTGTGATATTTGCTGCCGCCCCCTTTCATGCCGCCCAGAGCCATGCCCCCCCCTGCCCCCCTCTCTGCGCCCCCCCCTTCCAAGCTTCGCTACTGATTTTTAAATCATCATCAAAAAGGTTAAAATGATTAAGAGACGAAACGTGGCGCGATACATATCGCCACATGTTTAAATTGAAGACGAACTTTTATACCAAATGCATAATCTTATTATAGGTAATTATATAAATTACGCGTCAAGTTGTTTGTCCGGGATGGACTCCTAAACTACTCAACCATCTTTTTATGAAATATGGCTTACTGTGTGTAATGTGGTCAAACTTAAAAGATAGGATAGTTTTTATCTCAATTATTGACCTCAATATCTTTACTTACTTCAGGCCACAGCAACGCGTGGCCGAGTCAGCTAGTGTTTTAATAGTTTTGTAATTACAACATACCTACTTATAAGTAACAATGTGTATTATTTTCATAAGTAAAATAAATTTTTGCTGTAATAAAATGTTGAGTCTAATTTATTACTAGATTCTGCCCAAGACTTGTTCTGTATAGTCTTCAAAATGTCAAAGTCCTAAATTATGCAACGTCGTGATGGCTCAGCGATTAGAACGCCGTCTCTCATACATTAAGCTGTAAATTCAAATTCCGAGCAAGTATTAATGTGACTTTTTCAATTGATATGTACTTTCTATGTCTTGGATATCACTAACATCGGTGAAGGAAAACATTGTGAGGAAACCTGAACGTGTAGTCTGAAATCGCCAATCCGGTTTGAGCAAGCGTAGTTGGACTTAAAAACAAGACATAACTGGCGAAATGTGGGTGTACTAACGGGTACACCTCTGCCTAACCCTAAGGGATTACAAGCGTGATGTTATTGACCTCGGGGCATTTCTTTTTGGGCTCATACATTTAGCTTCCCATTTGCTCCAATCCGTACGTCATGATCGTGAACGGGCGCCGTCAGTTGAGACTGGTCAATGGTCATCTAGGCGCTTTGCACACGGAGCAACTTAAGTTGAGGCAATATCAACTCTTAAAAAGTTTTCTGTAAAAGTTGATAGTTGCTATAACGTTTACGGTTGCCGCAATTTTATGGCAATATGTGAGCAACTTTCACAGCCGAGTTGCCGTATGCCGTTGGCCGTTGCCGTAGTGACACTGGCATTGAGAGGGAGGGTGTGAAATCGCCCGTCGCGTTGCGATTGACGGTTGAGGAAACCGGCAACATTAAAAACCGGGGGGTTATAATATTTAACAGTTGTTAGTTGCGGCAATTAGCGATTAAGTTAGTCATCGATTGCAGCAACTAAAAACTGTTGACGATCGCCGCAACTCGAAACTCGAGTTGCTTTGTGTGCGCAGTCCAATTGAAATATATGTAACCAGATAGTTGCCAGTTGCTGCAATAGTTGCTCTGTGTGCAAAGCGCCTTACTTAACTGCCTTGGCTGTTGTTAACTTATTTTGAACAAGCTTCTACCTGCGAGCATGAGGTCTTGGGTTAAATTCCCAAGTCTAACAAAGTGTTATTGGGTTTTACATTAGAAATTTCTGAGTAACAGCCCGTTTGGAAGTTATGGCGCATTTTCATTAGTCGATAGGGCCCGCATGCGGGGTGCGAGAGATTTCTGGAACGCATGCCACAGGGCCCGCATTCGGGGAACCGTGTTCATTATGGCGTATTTTCATTAGTCGATAGGGCCCGCATGTCGATATCACGGTCAGTATAAAGCATGCGGGGGATCCCCGCATGCGGTGTAACGACTTGTAACTTTCATTGGTTGTTATCTCGCATGCGGGGACTCCCCGCATGCGGGCCCTATCGACTAATGAAAATGCGCCATTAGTGATATGACACCCCGTGCCTCAGAAAGCACGTGTCGCCGTTTGTTCTACGCCTAATCTCTACCCGGTTTTGTCGGATTACCGTCCCATCCGACTATAAAAGTCAGGGAAGAGTCAGTGCACCTGTATTTGCATATAATATCTCTTGCGTATTGATAGTCTGTCTGTATTGAGTCTAATAACCAAATAGGAGACAGAAAACCGTTCTATTGTCACAGACTTGCCTCCTTTATTTTTCCAAAGACAAACAACCATTTTGACTTTTTTTTGACAGCTGAAGAAGAATATTAACCGTCATTAACGTTCAAAATTAGAATAGACGTCTGAATCGTATTGTTTTAGAAATGGTTTAGACATTTTTTACGTTGGTTTAAATAAAAAAGTAATATTTTTTCCGATATTTCTTTATATTGTACCTAATTAAATTAAATTGGTTTAGTGAAAAAAATATCAGATGACAGACTTGGCGGAAAAAAATACAAATGAGAAATAAGACTTTGGGTTAGCTTCGGTAAGTTTTATGCTTCAAAATTAATTATCACCATCATCACCATACCAAGCGAAGAGCGTCCAGTGATGGACATAGGCCTCTCCTAAATATATCATGTCATGCTCGTGAACGAGTGCTGTCAGTTGGGATTGGTCATCTCTTAACTGCTATGGCTTACATCTTTATTTTTATTATTTTTTACTACTGTTTTATATTCATCTTCATTGTGATCACATGTAGAATCAACAAGAATAATGTAACCAGGATTTTGTGCATGGATCTTTGACAGTCGTTACGGGTCGTCAGAAGCCCGAATATCTGACAACCAGTCTTACCAAGGGGTATCGTATTACCCAGTTACTGGGTTTTGGAGGTCAGATAGGCAGTCGCTCCATGTAAAATACTGGTATTCAGCTGCATCCGGTTAGACCGGAAGCCGACTCCAACATAATTAGTAAAAGGCTAGGCAGGCGGATGTCAGAATTAAATTAACAATTTCATCATAGAGGCTTTCCTAATTTTACAGACAAAAAATGGCACGATGTCGTCGAAGACGGAAGTAAGTGACATTTCAATAGTTTATCTGCAACGATTATAGAGGGCGTTGAGGTCACAAGATGGCCCAATAGTATAGCGGCCCAGACCAAAGTTATTACGTCACACACAAAGGTCCAGTTGAAAACCAGCGTCAGGCACAACTGGTCTGGCATTTTATGCTGAACTGGGCCTGTTTGGCGCAGCTGTGGGGCACACAATAATGTTTTTCTAAGTATTATTGTTTATTTTCTTTATTACTTTTTTGTTTTTATTATGTTGTGTGCACATGGCCCGTGTCAAATAAACCTTTTTTCTTTCTTCCAATCGTTTTAACTTAAAAAAAACTGAAAAGCAATCTTTTTTTCTTTTTAAGGGACCAACTTTGGGGTATACCCTTTCCAATAAAAAAAGAATGATTAAAATCGGACTACTGCGTAAAAAGTTATGCGTGATCATACATAAAAAATATAAATTATACATACTTATATTTAATTTGTATTCATAAAGACTAATTCTGTTTTTTATTTCTTTTCTTTCAGAATGTGCAAAACGTAAGTAATTTTTATTATTTTATTACTTACTAGACTAGCGTATCGCCCCGGCTTCGCACGGCGTAAGCCGCAGATTACCTACTACCGCATTCCCCGTGGATTAACAAAGATAATATTTTAACATACAATTTTTATTAGTATTTATTTACATTAATTTCACAATACATTTTTTTTTAATTTTGCGTTGATTTATGATTTAAATTGAGTAAAAGTAAATAACTTTTTAATTCAATAAATCACGGGATTTTTCTGCTCTTTAAAATTAATCTCGGGATTTGTGGCAAATCCATTTTATTCTTTCGCCGTATGAAATCAGTGTAGGTAAGTACATAAATAACTCTACCTATATTCCATACGTTCTATGAAGGTGCGGGTGACACATGTCTGCAATGAATTTAAGGCTGTCAGAATCGCATAACTATGTCAGTGACACTATTTAATTTACTAGTTATTTATTTACTACTGATTCCGTATTTTACGACTATGATATTAGTGTGCAGTTAAAATATTTAATCATGATTGTAAATCGCCATAACGTTCAAGAGTGAAAAGCAACAGTTTGACAAATGTCACCCGCACCATCCTAGAGCGTGAGGAATATAATTCCGACTACTGGTAATAAGTCAAGGGGTTACTAACCGCTTCTAACAATTGTGTTTTTTTTTTACTAGCCGGTGTCGCACCAAATCTGGTAGATTCAAGAGATGTCGGCGATGTGATCGTCGCTACAGTGTTCGTCAGAGAAACTGCAAGCCGCGCCGGTGCCCGCGCAGACGCAGGTCCCGCAAGCGCTCCTGCGGACGCGGACGATCTAAGTATTAAAATCACCGTTTACTTTAAATAACTGAAGCTACAAAAATAATTCAACCAGTATTTTGTATAAACCTAATTGAAAAGAGTGCCGCGGAGTTTCTTGCTTGTTCGTCTCCATAGAGGCCTACCTCGTTTTGGAACGAGCAACTAGCTTAAGCTTTCTGACTAACTGATCGACTCCTTTATAATTCAAAAGTGCCTGTAAATGGTCTAATTGAAATAATTTTTTTGACTTTTAACAACATAATAAACGATCTAACTAGTGCCCTGCCAGCGGCGCCTCACGTTGAATACAAAATGGCGGATTACATATTTTTTCACAACTCCCTCGATATGGGTATCAAATGAAAGGGCTTGTGTAGATGATAAATTTCAAATCCAAGATGGCCGCCACCACGAAATGGCGAATGACATATTCATATCTCAATTGTGTATTTTTGGATTTTTTCTCTCATAAGTATATGTACAGTATAAAATACCATATATTATTTCTTTTTCGTATGTTTACTAGGTACATGTGGCGCTGTCGGTCTCGCCGTGGATCTTTCAAGAGGTGCAGGCGCTGTGACCGTCGTTACCGCCTCAGGAAGCGATCCCGCTCGTGATCGCTACCTGCGGGGTCTACAATAGCCGGTAAATATACAAGCACTTATACCCATGATTGTACTCATGATAACAAACAACTTTCCCATACAAAATGATTTTTGGGGTACCGTACCTCTGCCGGCAAAAACTGAACCCTTAGGCCTCATTTACGGAAACCGCGGCCGCCGGCTTTTGCCGAACGGCACGTGCCGTCGGCTTTTAGCGTTTGTGCATGTGCGCAGAAACTTTCACAAAGCCGCGGAGCATCATTCGAGTTGTTAGTTGGCCATAGCGAACTGGCCTTGCAACCCGCGCGGTACGCCGGCATACCCTATTGCCATCAACCGGGCACAAATCGAGTTTCCGTAGCTGCTACTAAGAAATGCCTGACGGAAAAACCCAATAACACTTTGCCCAACCTGGGAATCGAACCCAATACCTCATGCTCAGCAATAGCGCTTTGCGACCACTAGACCAACGAGGAAATAAAAAGAATAATATAATATAAAAACATTTTTTAAAAACAAGCTTTAATTTAAAATTATTACAATATTGAGTATTGGACATTGTATTGTCATCAGAACTAAAGGTGTTTGCAAAATTTCAGCTCAATCGAATAACAACAAATGGTCGAAAAATGATTTGCAAATTTTCAAAGGACAACTTATTTACATACATACATACTTACATACGAACAGTGCAAGCTAAATAAAAGCTTGTAAAAATTGATAGAACTTCATTTAAAATTACTCTACCCTCGCTGCTTGGTACCTATACAATTCAATTTGGTGGAGCGGACTGCAATTTCAAATTGAAACATTTCAACTACATAGTAGGGTTGCTAACGCTACTTCGGCTATTTTTACAAGCTTTTATTTAGCTTGCACTGTCCGTATGTAAGTTGTCCTTTCAAAATTTGCAAACCATTTTTCGATCATTTGTTGGTTTCCGATTGAGCTGAAATTTTGCTTACACCTTTAGTTCTGGTGACAATACAATGTCCAATACTCAATATTGTAATAATTTAAATATGGCTGCCGTTCCAAGATGGCGGATTACATATTTTTTCTCAATCCCCTTGATATGGGTATCAAATGAAAGGGCTTGAAGAATAGAAAACGATAAAGTTAGTAACATCACACTAAAAAAGCTTGGTTTTGAATTTTTTTTTTTATTTATTCAGTATAAACAAAAACAAACTTAAATACATATTTTGCAAACTAAAGATTGATACATTGCAACTAATTTTTTTATAGTATGCAAGTTTCTAGTGGATTTTCCAATTATTTTTTTGACGTGACAACGTCTTATAATTCGATGGGGCCGGCTGCACGCACGAAAAAACATGACTCATGCGGCGTTACCTCGCTATGCGGCGTTACCTCGCTATGCGGCGTTACCTCGCTATGCGGCGTTACCTCGCTCTTAAGGCTTGAAGTGCAAGCGAGAGAGCGGAACGAGCGACAAAGAGGCACACTCGGCCTCCGCGTTCGGCAGCGTTCGACATCTGTCTCTCTCCTACTTGAGTGAGCCATGCGTCCGCGTGGACAGCTGCTATACAATAATACATTTAGTAGGTACACGTTTTCGTCAAGTATGAAGTGCAGTGAAAAGTGAATGTGGTGTCAATAAATTGTTTATAGCAACGATAATTCCATCAGTATTTTCTTATGACGTTGTCACGTTCAACTATCGTCAGTAAACCGACTTTACAGACAACCGATTTTTTTACTTTCATATTAACCTTGTGTTTGTAACTTCCACTAATCTCGGGTACTACCAGTCGGATTAAAAAAATCTTTTTGTGTACTACTTATATACCTATATAACACTAGCACTTTTCCCGCGGAATCGATCGCGTGATTTTTCTTACGGATCCCTATTTTTTCTAAAATAAAATATGGCTTTGTTACTCGCAGATAATGTAGCTTTCTAATGGTGAAAGAATTTTTAAAATCGGTCCAGTAGTTTTTGAGTTTATCTATTACAAACAAATAAAAATACAAAGTTTTCCTCTTTATAATATTAGTGTAGATCACGCCAGGACCCACGTCACACCAAACCAAAGACCAAAGTCGTAACTTAACTATTACGTCTTACAAATAACCAGTATTTTGTAAAAACCTAATTGAAAAGAGTGCCGTGGAGTTTCTTGCTCGTTCTTCTCCATAGAGGCCTAGACCTCCGTTTTGGAACGAGCAACTATCTTCAACTTTCGGACTAACTGACCGACTCCTTGACGATTCAAAAGTGCCTGTAAATGGTCTAATTGAAATAATGTTTTGAATTTTGAATTGTAAAACAAACCAAGCGTGCAGAAACTAGTGCCATTTATATACGGTTTGCAAGCCCTAGTACCTACTTACCTGTCTATTTGAAATCACTAAGTTTGGGGTGAATGCACCAGACTTATCGACCCGCGTTTGTCTCGCTCACACTCGTTATTTTACCCTTTGCTGGAGCAAGACAGAAACGGCTTTGATATTAGCCCCAGCCCCAGCGAGGGATGCTGAAGAGCAGAGTTTCTTAAACTGTAGTTCGTGAACCCCTAGAGGGCGCGTGTAATGAACGCCGGGGGTACATGGCAAGCCTACCTAAGTACCTAACACATGCAATTCAGTCTGCCTAGCCTTTTCCCGACTATGTTGGGGTCAGCTTCCAGTCTAACTGGATGCAACTGAATACCAGGATTTTACAGAGCGACTGCCTATCTGACCTCCACAACCTAGTAACTGGGTAATACGGTACCCCTTGGTAAGACTGTTTGTCAGACTTTCAGGCTTCTGACGACCCGTAGCGACTGTCAAAGATCTACGTACAACAGCCGAGACTAAAGGCTGATTTAGACGGTGAGAGAAATATTGTGCAAGTTGTGGTACATTTCCGTCAATGATCAGTCACGTTTGACATGATAGCCGCGCGGTCCCGCAATGTACGTCAAATCGCACGATATTTCTTGCATCGTCTAAATGAGGCTTAACGGTTCTCTGAAATGTTGATATAGATTTGATTTGGGTTCATGACTAGACAAAAGGTTGAGAAACTCTGTTGGAGAGTGAGGGCGTCTGCAAGCTGTCTGTCTCGCTCTAACTCGTGTTGATTCTGTGAGACGGAAAGAGGGATGTAATTAAGAGATTTGTAATGTTATTCTATAAATATACTTCGAGTTAGTTTGAAGCAGCGGCATAGCCTAGATGGGCCCAAAAATAGGTATGATTTAAATATTAAGTTGAAAATATTAGGGAGGTTCTCGTGGCCAAGTAATAATAGCCGCTCGGGTTTATCTATCAGGTTATGCTACACTTGCCAAGATTGGTCCGTGACCATCTGTACACACCGAGACTCCTCCGCGCCTCGGAAAATACGTTTTGACTCTGACTTTGACTTATTTATGACGCGCCCCCCTGCCTATATATTTAATTTTAGGTAGCTATCAAAAATTACACAAATAAAAAAAAAACATTTAAGTTTTATTGCAGAAAAACTTTAAACCTAAGTATGTTACTAAGTTTGTAAGAAACTTCGTAGGTACGGCGTAAACGTACGTAATCTGTAAGTAAGGTCCTTAACTAAACTGGTTGTCTAAACCCCCCTCTGCTGGTCGCTGCGCCCCCCTTGGGTGGTGCGCCCCCACTTTGAAAACCCCTGGTCTAGCCAATTGCGGCCACAGAATTTGTTATTCGGACTTTTCGTCATGTTTGATCGCGTATACCTACATTATATTATAGTTTAGTGGTCGTGAAGCGCGACTGTTGAACATGAGGTCTTGGGTTCGATTGGCAGGTCGGGCAAAGTTTTATTAAGTTTTTCCATCAGGAATTCCTCAGTAGCAGCCTCGGAGTCTGGATTTGTGCCCGGTTGATGGCAATAGGCTCGCCCCCTAATTTATCCAGTCTTACCTAGGGGTATCGTATTACCCAGTTACTGGGTTGTGGAGGTCAGATAGGCAGTCGCTCCATGTAAAATACTGGTACTCGGCTGCATCCGGTTGACTTGAAGCCGACCCCAACGTAGTTGTAGTTGGGAAAGGCTAGGCAGATGATGATTTAGTATGTAAATATAATATAGTATATTAAATTAGGGGTAGGGGTAGGGTAGGGTACGGTAGGGTAGGGGTAGGTATTGGTAGTGTAGGGTTTGGGTAGGGTATCGGTAGGATAGGGGTAGGGGTATCGGTTGGGTAGGGGTAGGATACCACGCGAACGAAGTCGTGGCGGGTCAGCTAGTATCACATAAATATCATCCCATCTTCGGAATAACAAGCTCATGACAGGTATTTGGTGTTGGTTTAAAGGGCGGCGAATATTATTTTTGCCCGGAGCGGCTATATAAATAGCTAGATCGGGCCCTGCTTGGACCTGTCTTGTATGTATGTATAGTCGAACTGATTACTAATTGCCCATTGTTTTTTCCCCAGGTATTGTTCTGTTGGTGATTTGCCCCCATATGCTCAGTGTTTGTGAAATTGTGCAAGTGACTCCATCCAATAATAAAAATTATAACGCGTATTTATAAAAGTGAGTTGTTTCATTTCATTACCTAAACCAGAGTTTCCCAATCTTTTTTATACTGCGACAAACGAGAAAAGAGATGTATCCAGGGTTCGTCAGATATAGTTGAAGTTTTCTTAGAAACCTTCTCTTTGAACGCGTCACGTCTTGTTAAATGTCAGTGACGAGCCTGACGACACAGTGCTCTGTGTCAGTTTCGGCGCGTTCATAGAACGTCCGGAACTGTGACATCACTGATATGTGTGAATCAAGCTTAATAAGTACCCGTACAGCATATTGTCCAGAATAAACTTTATTGCGTCAGATGTTGGTTCTGCATACTCCTTTTTTTTTGGGGGGTGGTAAAAATCATCAAATGAATCCTTTCGCCCTTGTTGTGGCGTAAGGGACTGTCAGACTTTTACTGACTAAAAAACCACCCTGTTCCTTCTGTTGCCCTTTGCGTTCCGGGGCCACGGTATCCTGTAGCGTCCCGCGACCCCGGCAGGCGTTTGGCCCTGTTGGGGCCCCGTCCCTGTGCTGACAGCTCTGTGAGGCGCGCCTGGAACAAAACGCGCCGTGTCGACCCGGGCATGGTCCTTGATCGGACGGCGAGCTACTTATCACTCGCCGTCCGCAAACCCGCGCCTACGGTGGCCTTCTGCATACTCCTTGGTTGTACTTTTTGTAAAGAATTCTTGAAGTCGGGTAAAAAAAAAACAAATTTTTTTACACCAAGATTTTTATTAGAGATTGTCATATTTGAAAAAATTAAAACACAAAATACAAAACAGTTACGTAATTACATTACGACGTATTACATACAATTTTGAGATCACATCATTCTCTCCCCTAGATTATGACAACACACTGATGCGTAAAGGTCGCTACACACGTAAGCGGTTCGGCAAATGCGGTTTAACCTTTGCCGAACCGACAATGCCGTAGCTTCTGGACCGAACCGAAAATGCCGAACCGGCTGTGCCGAACCGATTATATGTGTAGCTACCCCGGGCTACGCTGCGGAATGTAGTACAACCATAAATTAACCAGTTACCTACGTTTAAGATAGTGTGAGTTGAAATTCTTGTCTTGTTAAAACATGTTTACATTACAGTACCAGTGTGGTTAGTGTGAGTTTCTTCGACTCACGTTCGATTGCGAGCGCGATAGAAGTTTGTATGGGATGTTAGGTTTCTCCTAGTGATTACCAGATGGCGCTATAACTTTTTTCCATTGAAAATTCAAACGCGCTCGAAATCGAGCGTGAGTGAAAAACTCACACTTAGCACCCAGAAGAACAAACACGAGCGCCTGAGTCGATTTTCGTACTGGAAATATGACTGTCCAACAGCATTTTTGTTTAATTTTATACGACAAGCAATATAAGCATCTCCCATTGATACGAATAAGGCCTGCGTACTAATTACCAATTATGTGCAAAACAGATATTTCTAATTAAAAAATCTATCGAATTTAAAGCACTTCCAATTTAAGCGGTAGGTGTGTGTGTGCTGCAGAACTAAAGCAGTGCGAGTTTCGTACTGCACGCTGACGTTTGCCTTTTTTCCATACAGTTGACACGTGAGGTTTGTCGTCCTGCCAACGTGCGTGCGCGGTACGGTTGTCACTCGGCGCTTTCGACGCGTCAACTGTATGATAGAAGACAGCCGTCCATCTGTAGTACGACTCCTGCAGCGCGTCAGTCGCTACAACAGTACTAAACGCATAAATTGTAAAAGCTCTGTTAAATTCATTTCGCGCGCTCGTGCTTAGCTGTCAAAATAATTTGTCTTGTCTATGCTCCAAGCTGTCAAATCTAGGGGAGCTTTATTTTTCTGAGCAAAAAGCTTCTTCAGTCCAATTACCGAGTCCTTTTAGACTCTTTACATTTAAATAATACCTAGATACTTTTAAACACCTGTCTTTTCCGTTTTTTCAGTCATTTTTTTTATCACACCATTTTGGAATATTTCCAATAATAAATGGGGCCATTCACATTGAGTAAGAAGGTAGGTACGTCATACAGATAAGTTAAGTTTTTCATAATCATGTGCTGTTGCCTCCGGAAGCCGGAACATAGACTGACGTAGCACTTTTAACCCAACTCTTACTCTATGGTAATGTTCCATTTTCAAATGTCTCCTCAAACAAGTCTTTTCACAAAAGATCTTTCCAAAAAAATAATAAAAAATATTGGCACTTAAATTCCATTGAAGAAGCATTAGAAAATTAGAAAAATAACTGCAGTCATTTTTTGTATCATTGAAGTTACTGCATTTAGGTGTTTATTTTGTAAATGGTTAATGATTTACATTTCTAAGTATTTACCGTTGAAATAACGGAGCTTATTAAACGCCGTTGAAATAACGATAGCGTTGTACTTAACGTTTATTTTTCTAATTTTATGAATGGAATATAGGTTCTTAACAATAGGTTTTTTTTTTAAGTGGGACCTATCTAGGTGGATAAATATTTAGATATTTTAGTTGTAATTTAGTTACGAGCAAAGATGATTGTTTTTGTAATTCGCTTGTAGAAACACGAAACAAACTATTTGACATACAGGTAGACAGACTTACAACTAGTTTGACTATGTTGCAAGAATGCTGAATTTTAAACATTTTTTTTAAATTTTCACTTAATTAACTTTTGAAATTTTTTTTCAATCTCCCCCCCATTTACGCCATCAATTTCAACCCAGAACAACTGTCTGTACGTCGTCCAGATATTTATTCCGTGCAGGAATTGAACCCGCAACAAGCAGCACAACAGCCAATCGCTCAGCTACTGCGCAGGAGTGGCGGTGTCATTTTCAAAAGCATGCGCCAGCTCTATGCCGCAAACAAGAGGAAATGAAAATTGACAATGTACCTAGTGGTAAGAGTTTTTTTCCTCAGCACACCAAATAGTTTGATAATTTTCTTTCGTTTTATTGAATAATCTTATTTTTTCAACCTTTTTGTGCACATGGTCTGTGTCAATAGACACTATTTCTTACTTTTCTTTTGCTCGGCTGTATAGCTGTTTCTTGCTTATTTGAGTGCGAGTACGCAAAGCAATGGTTATTGTAACCATCCCACCTAGATAAATCATTAAATAGAGCTCTTTCAATTATTGAAATTGGGGCTGAACAGCTGCAGCACTGAACCAGTACGAGTCTCGTACTGCACGCGGACGGCTGTCTCTATTCATACAGTTGACGCGTCGAGAGCGCCGTGCGACACCCGCAACTGCTCCGTACCGCGCACGCGCTAAAGGCAGTACGACAAACGTCATGTGTCAACTGTTTGACATAAAACAACCGTCCGAATGCCGTCCGAGAACCGGACCAAGACTGCAACAGTCCAGCACCAACGCATCCATTAAAAAAGCTACAAGATCTTTCTTACCGCTTAGCGCCAAAAATGATTTATTATTACATAATTATTACAATGACGAATGACAGTGTAGTATATGACAACTCTTTTAAAAAGAAGTCTTACCAACTAACACTTAGATTGATCAAAAATAGCTTCGTTGTAATTTTTGACATTTCAACTGTCACCGTGGCTGTCAAAAATGCGCGGTAAAAACAGTTTCAACCTAAATATAGGTGTATAATCTGTTGGTGTTTTTAAACAGGCAATTGTGTGGCTGATACAAACGTTTAAGTATCTACGCGGTAATGTTAACAACGTCGCCCGTCTCCGGTAAGTGTGATTTTAACGCTTTTTCTGAGGCATTGTGTGGCTGGAATATACATTGCCATTTTGTCGGGCCAATTTGGCCATCCAGATAAATGAGTTCTTAAATACATTGGCGATGTCACAAAGTCTTAAAACTTTACTCAATAGGTACACACGGAAAACAACTGAAATGTCATAAATCGACGAAGCTTGAATACGTATGAGTGAAACATGATTTTAAAATTACACAAGCGAAAACATCTAACGTGTTTTAAATGCAAATTATACAAAAATCGTCACCGTCTACAAATGTTTACTAAAACTGATTGAAAATCATTTTATAATGCTGACGTTAAAAAAATCGGTGACGGGCCTCGGTTTTTATCCATACAATAATAGTTATAGAACTAGATTTAAAGCATAATGTCCACTGTCAGATGTTTTGACATTGACAGTTCTCCGTTAATCTGTCATTTTTGACAGTTATAGGTACTTGCAACAAGTTTTTACTTGTGCAACAAAGTTTGTTAGTGAACATTAAGCTTTAAATGTTATTTTTAATACCCTCATTAGCAGTTGAAAACGCCGTTGTCAAGTTAAAAGAAGTTACACCCCTGCAAACATTCTTCCAATGTCTACTTGCCTTGTACTTATGTAGTTCTGCCAGCTTCTGGAACTCTTGGAGATTTTCTATAGATCTTCACATACATCTGGCAGCAATCTCCATGAAGTTTTTCTCGACTCGCTGTTGCACTTTTGAACTGTACTTCCACCTTTTTGATGAATTTCAATCTTTTAACGAAGTTGACTTGTTAAATAATGAGGGTTGTTGATCCTACAGCTATTCTTGTACGGATTTTTCCATGGAGGCTTACAGCTTCGACCAGCGATTAGGTGACTTAGGAGCGACGATCGCAGCATACGTCATGTTGGGTAGTGGTATATTGCGTGGGCGGTTAACACAGTACGGCGACTGGATCACCAGATGATTGAGCAGCTCAATCGCCTCCTCGATCTCCTCAAAAGACTTCGTAGCAACAAACTCCTCAATGCTCGCAATATCCTTCCGCACAAAAGCCTTCAAGAACTGCACGTACTGAGGCTTATCATTCAGATTCCCCTCGCGGAGAATGAAACTTTGATGAGTTATCTCATCGTAAATCGGTTCCATGATGGGCGCGTTCTCAGTCTGCATGATTCTTCTTCACAAAGGAGTAATCACCAGGTTTTTTTGTAAGTAAGTGCGCTTCGACCAGCGGTGGAACGGAGACTGGGTTTGGCGTGGTCCAGCGGGGATGAGATCAATAAATCAGGGGAGGCGGGAGAGGGTTAGTTCGCGTCTGCGTGTCGCGGCTGTGCCACAGAAGCTCCGCCCGATAAAGCTGCCTATTCAACCCTCAAAACTTTACTCTCTTACTATCATTGTTAACTAGATAACGTCCTGACTTCGTCTGTGTAAATATCAGGTATTTTTCTCTGGAATAAAACTAGCAAAGTTACTTCTTACTGCATCAGCTGGCTGCTAATGAAGTTCATCATCATCTGCCTAGCCTTTTCCCAACTGTGTTGGGGTCGGCTTCCAGCATAACCGGATGCAACTGAATACCAGTATTTTACATGGAGCGACTGCCTATCTGACCTTCACAACCCAGTAACTGGGTAATACGATACCCCTTAGTAAGACTGGTTGTCAGACTTTCGGGCCTCTGACGACCCGTAACGACTGTTAAATAAATATCCACGTATGACAGCCGGGACCAACGGCTTAACGGGCTTTCCGAGGCACGGAACGATGTTAGCGATGTCTAGGATAAACTTCTCAGCTGCTATCTCGACTGCTAATGAAGTTACGAGTCAAAAAGTTTATAAAGGAATTGCGGAATTTATGAAGACGAAATCGCGGGGAATGTGCTAGTTTATGATATGACTAGCTTTTGCCCGCGACTTCGTCCGCGTGTCGGACCCCCGTTCATCCCCTTAAAAGGTTAATTTTAAAAAATCCTTAGCGGATTCCTACGTCATAACATCTATCTGCATGCCAAATTTCAGCCCGATCCGTCCAGTGGTTTGGGCTGTGCGTTGATAGATCACTATGTCAGTCAGTCAGTCAGTCACCTTTGAGTTATATATATTTAAAAAGATGTGATAGTAGTGATAGAGGACCAACGTGAATGGCGCACTTTATGGCGTTGCATCCTCCCCGACCCTCAGTCTACCCCCCTTTTGATTGATTAATGCATTTCTGATGTACCTGGCGACTATTATTATTACTTCCTAGCTACCGCTCGCGACTTCGTCCCTGTGATTTTATTCAACAGCGTTAAGTTACTTCTTTGGGTTACTGCTCCGCTACCGTAGGTCGTAGCGAGATGTTATATAGCTTAAAGTATTCCTCATGAATCTAACTGTCATATGCAAAAAGATTTTTTCCAATCCGACTGGTAGTTATATAGTTCTGGAGATTTACGCGTTTGTTTATTAAACAAACAACATACATACATACATACATAAACTCACGCCTTTTTCCCATGGGGGTAGGCAGAAACCACAGAACGCCACCTGCTACGATCCTTACATACTCCTTTCGCCTCATCTACGTTCATACATCTCGTCATACAAGCACGCCGGTTACGAGTACTGCGCACCTGACCTTTCTTAAGAACCCTCCCTGCGTTGCCACTCACCTCTACCATATGTATAAATACCTTTTGTTAATCGTCTTTCACTCATCCTCTCAACATGACCGAACCATCTAAGCATAGTCTTTTCTATCTTTGTCACTACACTACATCCTCTTTTAATCCGCAACGGTCCCGTATATCCTCATTCCTCATGAACAAACAAACAGACGAGAAATTCTTCTGCTTTATTTTATTAGTACGGATGGAGTTTTCAATTTTAGGAGTGAATAGTAGTTATATGTACCTACCTATCGTCTCAAATATCAATCTGTATTTTTTTTTAAAGTTGTTGGTTTGACATCACAGACATTTCAATTTCACGCCTGTAATCCCCGAAGGGTTAGGCAGAGGTGTACTCATTAGCACACCCACATTCCGCCAGTTATGTTTAAGTCCCATGTAATAGGGGGCGAGCCTATTGCCATCAAGCAGGCACAAATCCAAACTCCGAGGCTGCTACTGAGAAATTCCTGATGGAAAAACCTAATAACACTTTGCCCGACCTAGGAATCGAACCCAAGACCTCATGTTTGGCAGTCGTAGCAGCTGTGTGGCACACAATAATGTATTTTCTTATTTTTTTTATTCCCTTTTGTTGTTATTTTTGTGTGCACATAGTCTGTGTCAATAAACATTTTTTTCTTGCTTTCTTCGTCTCGCCTTACTCCAAACATATCTACTTCTTCTATACTTGCTTTACATTCCTGACTGACTCGTTGGTCTAGTGGTTAGTGACCCTTACTGCAAAACCGGAGGTAGTGGGTTCGATTCCCACCCAGGACAAACTTTGTGTGATGAGCATAATTGTTGGTTCTGTGTCTGGGCGTAATTTATCTATAACTAGCTGTCCGCCGCGGTTACACCCGCGTCTTTGGTTACTGCTCCGCTCCCATAGGTCGTAGCGTGATGGTATATAGCCTATAGCCTTCCTCGATAAATGGACTACCCAACACTGAAAGAATCATTCAAATTGGACCAGTAGTTCCAGAGATTAGCGCGTTCAAACAAACAAACAAACAAACAAACAAACAAACTCTGCAGCTTTATAATATTAGTATAGAATATGTATATAATTAAAAATTATTTAAGTACTAGCTTTTGCCCGCGACTTCGTCCGCGTATATGTCGGTTATCGCGGACGCAGACGAAGTCGAAGTCGAAGTCGAATAAAAAGTAGCCTATGTCCTTTGTTGGGGTTCACACTTACCCTGTACCAAATTTCACACAAATCGGTTCAGTAGTTTAGGCGTGAAGAAAAGACAGGCAGACAGAAAGACAGACAGACAGAGTTACTTTCGCATTTATAATATTAGTTAGGATGTATATCAGTTGTCTGGTTACCATAACACAAGCTCTGCTTAGCTTGGGGTCAGATGGCCGTGTGTGAGTTGTCCCAAGAAATTTATTTATTCCTTCCCTTTTGCTGTGTGGGTCCATAATGATCTCAATTATTTAAGTTACCACCTAAGCATAAGCAATAAAGATATTGAGTATTGAGATCGTCTTCCACTCATCTGCCATACATCACAATTTCCAAGAGAGCATTAATGGACGGGCGACGGTGAACGCCCTTAGCAACGGCAAACAATGTTTGCATAATATTATTACGGTAGTATTTAGTTATATCTTGATTCTTATTATATTTTATTTTTTTATTATTGTTATACATTCATCTTCATTGTTTTCACATGTAGAAGCAACAAGTGTATTGTAATCAGGATTTTGTAAAAACCTAATTAAAAAGAGTGCCGTGGAGTTTCTTGCTCGTTCTTCTCCATAGAGGCCTACCTCCGTTTTGGAACGAGCAACTATCTTCAACTTTCGGACTAACTGACCGACTCCTTGACAATTCAAAAGTGCCTGTAAATGGTCTAATCGAAATAAATGTTTTGACTTTGACTTTGAATTCTAGGTTCCCAGGTATGGTCAAGAATAAAAAATGATCGCAATGGAAATGGGAACAACATGTAACTTTCGACTTCGCTATGAATCTTTTTACATTAATTTTTTTCATGTAGATAGGTACAGTAGCGGTCATAAGTACAATAGCATGCTAAGGTTTGAATTGTTGTGAACACGCGGTACAGCCGTACAGGCCGTAGGTACCTATATCTGTGTGTAGTATAAGTGATGTATTCAAAGTTAAAGTCAAAGTCAAATCATTTATTTAATTAGGCCATTATAAGGCAGTTTTGAACGTAATAACACAGTACCTACGTACACCTCAAAATTCGCACACGACGTCGAAAGGTCGTAAGTTTAACCAAAGTGTCAATCGATTTGCTTTGTAGATTGCTACTCCACTTAGGACCGCTACTGTACATAGTTACCTATTTACACCCTACTAGTTTTTGCTGACATAATAGGCGTGAATTTTCTTTTGGATCCTTAATACTTTTGATTATAAAATATAGCCTATAGTAGGTAGGTACTCTGGGATAACAGACCTTCCTATTAACAAAAGAACTCTTAAATCGGTTCACATTCGACGAAAATATCGATAAACATAAATAAAAAAAAACACACAGACGAACAAAGAACGCCCTCCTTTTTACCCGACTACGGCAAAGCCAAAAGGAGGCTGTATGTATGTATGTATGTATGTTTGTATGTATGTATGTTTGTTTGTTCCCTCGTAACTTCTAAACTACTTATCATTACATGACAAATGAGGTGTCGTTAGAAGCGTCTCAGTTGTCCGCTGGTTATAGGGTAGGTGACGTGTCACCAAATCCAATATGGCGCCCTCCAGGGGATGTGAAGTCGTTATCGAAAAAAAAAATATTTTCGCACAGTATCGACATGGGTATCAAATTAAAGGGCTTGATGAGCACATTTGAAATATATATACATTATATAGCTTTTACGAGCTACTTTGCCTGTTTTTAACAGTGTCAACATGGATATCAAATGAAAAAGGCTTAATAAGTACATTTGAAATTCACTCGCTACTTTGCTTTTATTATTATATGGAATAATTAAATAGAGTTACATATTCCTTCAAATAATATAACCCCCAAAATAATGTAAATAAAAAATAAGTTAAAAATAACTAAAACCCGACTACGACAAAATCGCGCACTGAAAAGTATAAAACAAGAACAATATTCATTTGACCGATATTTTCGAAAATTTTAAGTAATAGCCGTGGTCGTATGCCACCTAGCCAATAAAGATTGTGTGAAACAACCGTAGGTGGCATACGACCACGGCTATTACTTAAAAATTTCGAAAATATCGGTCAAATGAATATTGTTCTTGTTTTATACTTTTCAGTGCGCGATTTTGTCGTAGTCGGGTTTTAGTTATTTTTAACTTATTTTTTGAGACGTGTAGTGACATCTATTGTACCCATGGAGCAACACGGGTACCTGACGTCAGGTACCCGTGTTGCTCTATGATTGTACCTTATGGAAACTACAACGGACGTGTAGCGACATCTCTCGGACCATATGCGAACTACAACTGACGTTTCAACGCGATATCAAAGCGGGAAGAAAGCTAAGCGCTATTCAGGTTTTTAGTTAAGCAATTTTACACCTTGTATAAAGTTATTTAGGTATATTTTTAAACTTTTCCCTTACTTAAGAATTTGTCCATGTCAGAGAGGTACTACTAACTTTTAGGAACGATCGCTATCTGATTCTAGATCTGTTAACATGGAGCGACTGCCTATCTGGCCTCCACAACCCAGTAACTGGTTAATACGATAACCCTTGGTAAGACTGGTTGTCAGTCTTTCGGGCTTCTGACGACCCGTAACGACTGTCAAAGATCCATGTATGACAGCCGAGACCAACGGTTTTCCGAGGTGTATATTATGGCAAAAAAAAAGAAACAAAAAAATATCCATTAAATAATATAATATCACAATTTTACTTAATCATTTATTTATTGTTTGAAGTTTATTTTATAACCCTTCGTCTCTGGATCTTGCTGCATCTGAAAATTTTCAGTCGACAATCCAAAATGTTTCAAAACCATATTGCCTAAATCTTTCAATTTTCCAATCATTTCTGTTTTCAATTTCTCATTTTTCTCTTCTATTAATGGGGGTAGGCGGATGGTGGCCATTTTCGCATCCTTATGTGTAGGATCGAACTCAAGTATCTTCTTATAATCCGCTAAAGATTCGTCCAATTTATCGGTTGCCTCGTAAGACTGAGCTCTCCTGAAAATTAAGGACTAAGTAAAGTCAAAGCATCATCACGCCTGTAATCCCCGAAGGGTTAGGTATAGATAAACTACGATAACGTGGCGCGCCCCTCCACAAATCAAAACCTTTGAAAGTGTTTGTAAAAGTATTTACGCATATGTGCGTGCTGAGACGCCTCTCAAAAACAAAAACAAATGAGCGACTTGCGGTGTCATTTTATTACTCATTATTAATAGTATGGCGCTGCACTGACATACTCTATGAAAATGACACGTGCGTTGTCTTGCGCGGTCGGCTAGTTATGATTAGTTGATCAACAAATTCGTCTTCAGTAGCAGGCCGGTAGATTTGTATGTCAACTAATCATAACTAGCCGAACGCGCAAGACAATGCACGTGTAATTTTCATAGAGTATGTCAGTGCAGCGCCATACTAGTAATAATGAGTAATCAATGACGCTGCTAGTCAAGCAAAAAATCGCTGATTTGTTTTTGTTTCGAAAGCCGTCTCAGTACGCACACATGCGTTGTGAGTCTTGTAAATACTTTCGAATATTTTGAATTGTATCTTTTGACACCCGTTACAATGCTTACCTAATATAAGCTTTAACATATTTGTCGTCCAGCTCAATAGCTTTAGTGCAGTCCTTAGCAGCTTGCGCATACTTCTTCAGCTTCATTTTAGCTGCACTTCTATTGCAGTACAATATTGAACGCTGCTGTGGGAATTGTAGCGGACACGTTCGTAGACCTGGAACGTTTTAGTGAGAATTAATTTATGTAGGAAAATCACCAGCAACTCATTGAAATAACCACACAAAATTTCATTAAAATTGGTCCAGCCGTTTAGGAGGAGTTGACAAACATATGCACAGAGGAATTATATTACTTAAGACTGTTTTTCAACCTGTGGGTCGAATCCCCCAAGGGGGTTGCGCCGGCAAAAGGAAAAAGTAAGGTGAAAGCAATGGATGGATGGATGGTGGGGGATGGATGGGATTTTTCAACAATTTGTCAAATCGTGGAGCTATTTTTGAAATATTAATAATCAAATCATTTTCTTATTGAAGTCGATTTCTATTTTTAGTTTTAATGCGCACCGTTAAACTAACTTTTTGTTTGTCTATGGCTAATTTTTCAACCTGTAAAGGGGTCACATATTCAAAGAGATTGAAAAACACACTGCATTAATTAACCTTTTGAACGCCAGAGTATAAACGTATCGCCGTACCCCTGATGCCAGGCCACTTTTTCTATCAAATGACCTTCATAAAAAATTGGGATTCCAAAACTTGATTAAATTGTTTATTCCATAATATGGCGCGACGTATATTTTGTCGTGTATTTGTGACATTGGCGTTCAGGGTAAGATTTCGTTTGTCTCATATATGTGACAATGGCGTTCAAAAGCTTAACATAACCCAGCCTTTCCCAAAGTTGGCGATAACACCCCTTGTGGGCGTTGCAGGCCTAAAGGAGGGAGGTTAGAGACCCAGAAATAAAAAATCTGTGCATTGTGTAGAGGCTTGGGTAGCGATTTGTAATTTCATCTACTATGTGATTTTAAGAAGTTTGGGAGCCTCTGAGACCGAACAAACATAAACATAACATCACGCCTGTAATCCCCAAAGGGTTAGGCAGAGGTGTACCCATTAGTACACCCACATTTCGCCAGTTAAGTTTAAGTCCCATGTAATAGGGGACGAGCCTATTGCCATCAACCGGGCACAAATCCAGACTCAGAGGCTGCTACTGAAAAATTCCTGATGGAAAAACCCAATAACACTTTGCCCGACCTGGGAATCGAACCCAAGACCTCATGCTCAGCAGTCGCGCTTTACGACCACTAGACCAACGAGACCGAACAACAACATGCAATACTTTAAACTTTTATCAAAAATACCTTCAGTATATTTCTCAATACTCCGTTCGAAGTCGCCAACTTTGAACGCCTCATTACCAGCTTTCTTCAACTCCTCGGCAATAATTCTCCGTTCCTCTTTCTGGTCGTCTGTAAGATCTACTTCTGCATCTTTCATTGACTCTTCATCGATATCCGTGTCACTATCTTCTTTGGCACCGCTGTCCTTTTCTTCTTCATTGTCAAAATCGTGATCTTCGATTGACTCGGAATGTGTTGGTGTATCTGAAACTGCGGAAGAAAAGATTATGGCCTACCTTCTACCTGCTACTTTGGCTGCGTCAAAGTTGATGTTATTATCTTACGGGAACTTTAAACTTTTGTGGGATGAAAAGTAACCTATGTGCTATTCAAGACTATAATCTACGTACCTATGTAAAAAAATCACAAATCACCTAAACTTTCAAAATTATTTAAACACCATGGAAATCAGTGAAAGAAAATATTGTGAGGAAATCTGAACTTATAATCAACTAGCTGACTGGCCCACGCGTTGCTGTGGCTCAGGTTTGCAATAAAAAAATATTATGACCAAAAATTGAGATAAAAACTATCCTATCTTTCAAGTTGGATCAAACAGCACATACATCATCTGCTTAGCCTTCTCCCAACTATGTTGGGGTCGGCTTCCAGTCTAACCGGATGCAGCTGAGTACCAGTATTTTACATGGAGCGACTGCCTGTCTGACCTCCACAACCCAGTAACTAGGTAATATGATACCCCTAGGTAAGACTGGTTGTCAGACTTTCAAGCTTCTGATGACTCGTAACGACTGTCAAAGATCCACGTATGACAGCCGGGACCAACAGCCGCTAGGCCATCACACTAGGCGATTAAACAGCACAGGGTGTGCAAATTTGATTAAAATAGGTTAAGTAGTTTAGGAGTCCATCCCAGACAATGTGATGCGTAATTTATATATACCTATTAAGATATAGGTCTGAAATCCCCAATCCACCTTGAGCAAGCGTGTTGATTAATGCCTTCTCTGTATGAGAAGAGGCCTTTGCCCTGCAGTAGGACACTAATAGGCGAGTATTATGACGGTAATATTTTTTTCAACATAAAAAAATGTATGATGAAATAAATATACAAGTTATAAATTACTAGCGACCCGCCCCGGCTTCGCACGGGTGCATGTATTATACATACAAAACTTCCTCTTGAATCACTCTATCTATTAAAAAAAAACGCATCAAAATCCGTTGCGTAGTTTTAAAGATCCAAGCATATATAGGGACAGACAGAAGAAGCGACTATGTTTTATACTAATGTAGTGATCATGCAATAAAAAAATTTAGAGATTATGTTAATGGAGTAACTTGTGATGGGTATTGACTGTTTTAAATAGACAAACCTATGATATTTTGCAATAGTCATTGTGGTAAACCTATGGTATTTTGCAATAGTCATTGTCTACGGCATTGAAAAAACTTACGTTTTTCTATGACTACGCCCTTATTAATAGGTACCAAAAAGACTTATTATAACGTACCGCTGGTGTGTGGGGCGTCCCCAGCAGCCTTAGGGAAGTCTTCAGCGCTCGTACCAGGGCTTATAACAAATTCTTCAACGGATTCATTCGTTTTCAACGAAGTTTTGACATCTTTTGTTAATTCCTCTATAACTTCTTCATTGACTGGAGCTGTACTTTTTAATCTTTCCGACATTATTAATCGTCTTCTCAATATCTTGGAAAGTATGAATTTATGGAAAAAAACACGGGAAAAAGCGAAATTCTCGAATATTTTGACTTCACATGTACAATAGAAATTTTGACAACTGTGAACTGTGTAGCGAATGGAACAAGCGTTCCAGTTACAGTGGTTTCACTTTCAGTAATAAAAGCATTATGTTTCTGGAACAGTCCACATGTCAAATATTTATTTTCTCTTGCAAAGAATGAAAGGCAGCATTTCACATTTTATAGTAAATTTACTTTTGGCTACTGTTTTATTTTATAGATGTTCCATTAATATTGCTGCTTCAGTTTTTCCGTTTATTTTTGTCTGTGGGATGACATTATTTTATCAAAATGCTAAAAATTCTAAAATTTCACAATGGGTAAGTGGAATCTTGCTACGTTTAGTTATATCTATTAGGAAAGAACCTGAAAATATCATAAGATTAAAAAGTATCAGCGAAATGCGCTAATGATATTGTAAAATTGTATTTTTGTACAATTTATGACAAAGTCAAGTCACAATTTTGGCTTGGATTTATTAAATTGCAAAATTCTTGAATGAAAACAGCCAAAACAAAACGTAAGTACTACGTCAAAACGTCAACGTCAGGTGTTTTGATTTTCCACTTCACTCAGCAAAATGTTTCAAAATATTTCCCTCTCGATAGTTTTAATTGAGTTTTCATAAATATCAATCAATAGATAAAGTAATATCAAGTAGAAACATAATATTCAACATGTAATACTTTACATGAACCTAATTTAAGTTCAAAAACAACTTAACTATATGACATAAAATTCTCCAATTTGACTATTCGATTCAATGTCAAAAACGGAACGTATCTTGTGTAACCTAAAAATTTATGAATCGTAAGGTCAGGAATAAATTGTGAAATTATCATATTTTCGTTATCATATATCTATGAGACTCTATCTCGCTGAATTACTTAATATAAGGTGGTGTAACTTGCAGTGATTCAGCGTTTTTGAACGATCCTGTGGCTTAGAAATAAGACAAAATGTTACGGAACTTAGTGAAAAATTTGTCGACTCGAAATATACGTTGTTCGCTCAAGAACAACGGTATAACTTCGAGTTTTGTTAATCGGAGGAGCATAGCGCCATTGTCAACGACTGAATTAGCATTAAAGGACGAGAAGTAAGTGGATATTTGCTTTAATAAAACCACAAACAAACATTTAAATGTTTGGCAATTATACTTAAGATAAGTTTCTAGTAGGTCTCCACAGAGGTCGATTATTGGTCAGTGGGTCGTCTTAGGGGATTGAAATTCTAAATTACATTACTTACTGCTAAAGTTCAAAGCGCACGCCACGAAAAAGCGATTTTTTTTTATCGAACTGTATGTTTCATCTTAGAAAATACTATACAATATGTAAAAAATTTAATAGTTAGATGTATGTGGCTCAATATGCGAGAACGGCTGAACGAATCTGGATGAAATTTGGCACAGATATTGATTGTAGTCTGAAATAGCACACAGGCTAGTTTTTGTTTTTTGCTAGTTTTTGGAAAATGGACAGTTCAGAATAAGATACGGTCAAAGCAGCAGGTAAAAGCTAGTTTATAAATTTAAAAAAAAATTCAAGGATTTCCTTAACTCATCATCTGCCTACCCTTTTCCCAACATGTTAGAGTCAGCTTCCAGTCTAACCGGATGCAGCTGAATACCAGTATTTTACATGGAGTGACTGCCTATGGCCCGGAATCCACCAAAGCGGAGAGGAGAGGAGATGTCTCGTAAACAGCCAATAGGATACTGTGTTGTGTTTGTGTTGTGTTCAAGCAAAGTGGTGAGATGTGAAAATTACGCAAGCCGATTGGCTGTGCGAGACATCTCCTCTCCTCTCCGCTTTGGTGGATTCTGGGCCTATCTGACCTCCACAACTCAGTAACCAGGTAATACAAGGATAAGACCTTGATAAGACTGGTTGTCAGACTTTTAAGCTTCTGACTATATATGTAACAACTGACAAAGATCTACAAATTATAAGTACCTACATCCTTGGCAATGGATTCAGTTGTATGTATTCAGTAATGTTGAATGTCAAGATAGTCCTAAGCGTACTATCATAAATAGATAAACTCCTATTAAAACATTATCAGAACCTAGGTATGTAGGATAAGAATATTTGAGTATGAACGCAGCTATAATTATTGTTAAAACGGAACGCAACGGATGAAAGAAAGGGAAGTATGTGTGCGAGAGAGAGAGAAGGGATTATGGCAACGAGAGATAGACGTTCGCTTCGTTGGTTTAGCGGTCGCAAAGCGTGACTGCTGAGCATGATGTCTGGGGTTCGATTTGCCCAATTCGGGCAAAGTGTTATTGGGTTTTTCAATCAGGAATTTCTCAGTAGCAGCCTTGGAGTCTGGATTTGTGCACGGTTAGTGGCAATGGGCTCGCCCCCTGTTACATGGGACTTAAACATAACTGGCGAAATGTGGCTGTATTAATGGGTACACCTCTGCCTAACCCTTCAGGGATTACAGGCGTGATGTTATGTGTTATACAGGGTAATTGAAAATCAACAACAACGACAACTTCGACAACTTTTACTATGGGACCAAACTTGAAATCATGAAAAAAAATTAGCTGTTTCATACATTACGATCGTGTTGTGTAGCATTTTAGTAGGGAACAGCTGATTTTTTTTTATGATTTCAGGGTTGGTCCCATAGTAAAAGTTGTTCATAATGATGAGTACAATGACCCCTTTTAAGGTTTCGGGTATATTTTCAATTACCCTGTATAAGTAATCGAATGCCAGTCCGATTATTAAAAAAAAAATTGTATTTGATAGCCAGGTACATGAGGAATAGTATAGGCCAGGGATCACCAATTAGTTTCGCTCGAGGTCCGTTTTAATAAATGAAATGACCATCGCGGTCCGCACAACATTTTAAAGAAAAAAATATTTATTTAACAAATGTTATTAGGTACGGAAATAACAAAGGTTTTTTTTTTCATATCAATGAGAAAAATTACACCGCTACAATCCGGGGGATATATTTTATTAAATTACGTACTCTGTAGTGACAGCGATCCGCTATTTCACGTCCAACATCACGTTATGACCCACGGGAGAGGTGCAACAACCAAAGACGAAAAAATTAACAAAAAAAAATGCGAAAAATATTTTTTTAAACAAAATATGAAAAAAAACTGCGAAAAAAAAAATTAATAAAATTAAAAAATTCACACAAACGAAGTCGCGAGTTGAAGCTAGATTAAAATATAATGGCACTTCTTAATATATTCTTTGGCACCACTATCAAGACATTCCAATTGTATTGATGTCATATTAAATAACAAGTAGATAAAACAAGGTTATTAAGTACCTACGTTATCAAGTTGGACGATAACAGATTATACTATTTTACACACAGATAATGGTGCCGATTCCCTTGTTCACAAACTACACTAAAATTAGATAATTGGCATCTGTTACTAACATACAGCGAAAGAAAAGGACGGTGACATTTTAGAACTAAGTTAGAGATGTCAAATTAGTTAGTATTTATATGGCAGAGGTGAGTGGCAAAGCAGGCAGGGGTCGCCCTAGGAAGACCTACACTGACCTTATTGGTGAGGTTCTTCAGAAAGGTCAGGTGTGGAGTACTCGTAACCGGCGTGCTTGTATGACGAGATGTATGAATGAATGAATGATAACTTTATTTGCCAGAATATAGGATATTACATCAGTGTTATACCATGTTTGTTACACTATATTCAACCTTTCGGTCGTGCAAATGTTTAATAAAATAATAGTAATTATAAGGACCATTGACATTTTAAATTCAGAATACTTATACATGCAAATTTAAATTCGATTAACAATATAGCTTAGTCGTTAAAATCATTAAAATAATTTGGGTCACGTAGTTATACCTTGAGTCTAATATACAAGACCAAGTCAATTCCTAATAATTGATTCAATAGTATACAATACATATTTAAATGGATTTATAATAATTGTATAATAGTTTAAAATAAATTAATAGCATTTAAAATTGTAAATAGGTATTTAAAATAAATTCAGAGTACATAATTAAAATTGTAGAAATAGGATTAATTCATAAATAAATAGATTTGTAGTGAGTTTAAAATTGATAAAATAACAGCTATATAATTACATAATTTTCCTAGTTATTTATTATCCAAATTCAATGTTTTTAATTTCATAAATTCGTCGATTGAGTAGAAACATCTATCACAAAGCCAAATATAAAGAGTCTTGTTAAATTCTAAATTTGATAGATTTCTTATGCCTACAGGTAGTTGATTGTATATTTTAACTGCCATAGTGTAACAATTTCTATCGCACAATTTGAGCCGATTTTTTGGGATCAGAAATGGTTTTTGAACGACTTTTCTTTTAAATGGAGCTTTATCGTCCTTAATAAAAAGTGATTGGTTATTCCTTACAAAACCGATTTCAAAGATATACATTGACGGAAGTGTGAGCAATTTTTGTTGCATAAATATTGGACGACAAGAATCTGTCCACTTAAGATTAAAAATCGCCCTAATGCATTTTTTTTGAGCAATGAATGCTCTTTGGGTGTCTGTTGAGTTACCCCATATGATTAGTCCATATCTTAAAGTTGAGCAAACATGACTGTGGTAAACCATCAGAGCAGTTTCTATATTTGTTAGAATTTTTATTTTTCTAAGTGCAAAGACAAATTTGTTTAGTTTTTTAACAACAGTATCTATCTGCGATTTCCAGTTGCAGAGTCTGTCAATAACTATGCCTAAAAATTTGATATTATTTGATTCTTCAATGTCCTGATTTTGGTATTTTATCTTTATGTCAGAGTTTACCGTATGTTTATTAATTGTAGTGTATGTCATATATTTAGTTTTAGTCAGATTTATTTTCAGGTTGTTCGAGTCTAACCAGTCAACAACATCCACCAGAGCTTTATTTGTTACCCTTATAGCGTCATCTATCGTGTTTTCTTTAGTTAATATAGTGGTGTCATCAGCAAAAAGGACAGTGAATTGATCAGTTGATTTTGGCAATTCGTTTATGTATATTATAAATAGTAACGGACCAAGTACGCTGCCTTGTGGTACACCATAATGGTTTACCAAGTATGTTGACGTATAGGTTATTTGGGTATTTGTGTTTGTACAATTTTGCTTTATTTCTGTGCATTGTTGTCGACCCCTCAAGTAACTTTCGAACCATTTATGAGCTGGCCCTCGTATTCCGTATTGCTCCAATATTTTTAACAAGCTATCGTGGTCTACCATGTCAAACGCCTTGCTCATATCTAGATATACTGCTACTGGGATTTTTTTGTTGTCCAGTGCGCATAGTATTTCTTTTATTAATTTAAAACACGCTAGTGTTGTAGATTTATTTTTAAGAAATCCATTCTGTTCGATGTTAATCACTTCATTTTTTTAAGGAAATTCATTAGTCTAGCGCTCATTATTTTTTCGAATATTTTTGAAATTACTGGAATTAAAGTAATTGGTCTGTAATTACCAGCTTCAAGTCTAGATTTGCTTTTTTTTGTATGAACGTAGGTGAGGCGAAAGGAGTATGTAAGGATCGTAGCAGGTGGCGTTCTGTGGTTTCTGCTTACCCCCATGGGAAAAAGGCGTGAGTTTATGTATGTATGTGTAAAAAAAGTAAAAAAAAAAATATTAAGAAAAAATTACAAAAAAAAATGCGAAAAAAAAGAAAAAAAATGCGAAAACACATTTTTTTAAACAGAATATGAAAAAAAAATGCGAAAAAAAATAAAATTAAAAAATTCACGCAAACGAGCTAGATTAAAATATAATGGCACATCTGAATATATTCTTTGGCACCACTATCAAGACATTCCAATTGTATTGATGTCATATTAAATAACAAGTAGATATAACAACGTTATTAAGTACCTACGTTATCAAATTGGATGATAACAGATTATGCTATTTTAAGCACAAAGATAATGGTGCCGATTCCCTTGTTCACGAACTACACTAAAATTAGATAATTGGCATCTCTTATTAACGTACAGCGAAAGAAAAAGACGGTGACATTTTAGAACTAAGTTAGAGATGTCAAATTAGTTTTGCCTTGAACTTTTCTGTGTTTTTAATCTATACGTTTTATGATGTCAACTATAATTGTATGGATGTAAGCCTATTATACTTTTTTTAGAAATATAGTAGTTGGGCCTCTAATACAATAGGAACACTGGATTCGACTGCCTCGTTGGTCTAGTGCAGGGGTCACCAATTAGTTTTATTGGAGGTCCGTATTTGAAAATTATGAGACTGTCGCGGTCCACTTGGTGAAAACAAACAAAATACATATTTTTACTAAGGAAGACTAGGCTAAAATGTCACAAGTTTTTATTTTATTATTCACATATACTATATTCTGACATATTTAAATAACTATTTTAGGTATGAAATTTACTGTTTTCTTAAGGTCCGCACAATATACGTCGGCGGTCCGGATGCGGACCGCGGTCCGCCATTTGGTGACCCCTGGTCTAGTGGTTAGTGACCCTGACTGCAAAGCCGGAGGTAGTGGGTTCGATTCCCACACAGGACAAACTTTGTGTGATGAGCAAAATTGTCTGTTCTGTGTCTGGGTGTAATTTATCTATAATATGTATGTATTTATAAATTATATATAAGTATGTATATCAGTTGTCTGGTTACCATAACACAAGCTCTGGCTTAGCTTGGGATCAGATGGCCGTGTGTGAGTTGTCCCAAGATATTTATTTATTTTATTCATAAAATAAATCAGCTGTTCCCTACTAAAATACAGAACACAATCATAATGTATGAAACAGCAGATTTTTTTTTCATGATTACAGGGTTGGTCCCATAGTAAAAGTTGTTCATAATGATAAGTACAATAACCCCTTTTCAGGTTTCTGGTATTTTAAAAATAACCCTGTATAGGCAACCCTAGGTACACATTATGGGAACCGTCATTTGACCTCTAAAGCCCAATTACTGGACAATACCGCCAAGGTCAAATCAATAGGGTAGATGACACCGCCAATCAATTGACGTACTTTTTCTAACCTGTCAAAACGCGATTCTCCCATAGATTTTGTATAACAAAACTCAACTGTGACGTCACTTTTGTGCAGACTCAATTGACTAACTATTTATTAATTTGAAAGCAGTTAAAAATCCAATTTTACAGTGATTTGAAAATTAATCAGGTTTTCAGGGCCAAAATAAAGTGTTTCTTTATAGAAGTTATGTCATGGAATTATTGGTTAATAGTGTCATCTACCCAATTGTGTGATTATTTAACGTCAGTGAGCTAAGCTCTTGTCGTTGTTAGCTACGCTTATACTTAACCTGCCCCGCGTGTCGCTACGCGTGGAAAAGCTACCGCTTCATGTAAAATACTAGTATTCAGCTGCATTTGGTTAGAGTTCAAGCCGACCCCAACATAGTTGGGAAAAGGCTAGGCAGAGAGGCTATTGTAATTTATGGACCTTATTTAATTTGCCTGAAATAAAGGATATCACACATAATATAACGCCTGTAATCCCCGGAGGGTTATGCAGAGAACACCCACATTTTGCTAATTATGTTTAAGTCCCATGTAATAGAGGGCGAAACAAAGGATATATGTACACTGAAAAAAATGCAGACCAACTAAGATCCATTTTCTCTTAGTTGGCAATAAAATGTTTGGAATAGTTATTTATTTAATTACTATACACAAGATAGCATAGTTGCCAGAACAAATTGATTTTATTTATATCGATCATTATGTACATGTACAGTATAATCAACGGTCTTTGTTACATCATCTAAGATTTGTTTGATTTTACTTCTTCACTTTTCTGTATCAAATAATAATGTAAGTTCATGCTAACAAGCAACTTGTTAGCATTATTTATTTATATCATAGTTTCTAACAACGAGTATGGTTGATTACATCACCTGCGTAGTTATATCAAACAAGAGAAATGATCGCATCTAATAACGCTTTGCTAAGTCAACAAAACGCAATGCCCCCACCACTACTCTCCCGTTCGTTCGTTTGCGTTTCCCTCCGCATTTCGCGCTCCGTCGCTCGCTCATTCCTTTGCCGCCGCGCCGCCGACCGTTGACAACTTGTCAGAAGTTCAGAACTTGTGATAGCAGTTTATGTGACAATTTTTGGATTATTATTTTTACTGGTGAGTGATTTAAACAACACTGAAGACATGGACGAAGTGGCTGAATTATTAAAGACATGGGAGCTCCCCGAACTCATCCCAAAATTTTCAGGTAAGTAGGTCCTGTACTTACCTATCTAATATAAATCATGATGCAGTGACTTTAGATTTGTAGTATAGGTACCTAATTTGCAGACCGCACCATTGGTCAGTGGGTCGTCTTAGGGGCGGATTTGTTGGAGTTGGAGTATACGCTTAGGGGCACTATGAACAGCAAAGAAACAAAAAAAAAATTTTTTTTTGGTTGAAAAAAAAAATTTTGGGACTTAAAAATTTTTTGATTTTTTTACGAAAAGTTTTTTCGGAAAAGTTCCAATTTTATTGCAGCATCTTATTAAGCTAGTCCATAGAAACAAATTAAGCTCTGAGAAGTATGGCCCTACGACGCACCGTTTCCGAGTTATGGGTCTTCGAAATTTTTAGTTTTTTATAAAACACTCTATATTTCCAAAATGGTAGGTCGGATGAAAATCTTTTCTGGAAAGAAATTGTTGCTCTAGTCGAGAACCATAAGATGGTGTAAAGAAACCCGCGGAAATTAGTAAAAAAAAAAATATGAAAAATTTTCTAAGTGTCGGATCGTCAGCTTGCGTATCTTTAGGGGCACGGGACTTAGTCAAATATTCTAAGATTTTTTTTTTTACTAATTTTCGCGGGTTTCTTTACACCATCTCATGGTTCTCGACTAGAGCAACAATTTCTTTCCAGAAAAGATTTTCATCCGACCTACCATTTTGGAAATATAGAGTGTTTTATAAAAAACTAAAAATTTCGAAGACCCATAACTCGGAAACGGTGCGTCGTAGGGCCATACTTCTCAGAGCTTAATTTGTTTCTATGGACTAGCTTAATAAGATGCTGCAATAAAATTGGAACTTTTCCGAAAAAACTTTTCGTAAAAAAATCAAAAATTTTCTAAGTCCTAGCGCCCCTAAGGCTACACTCCAACCGCACCATTGATTTTGAACGCTGATTAAAGGTATAATACGCAGTACAAAATGCATTCGCCGGTGGCGATTATATTGTAATAGGTAGTTTCATCTTGGATTACTTACTTTAATGCGTAGGTACCTACATAACTATCTATAAGGCGATTGTTCTTGTAGGTACTTAATTGTTTTGAAATTTATTAATTTCACAAGTTCACGTTATATTGTAATAGGTAGTTTCATCTTGGATCACTTTAATTACTCAAGTCCCTCATAATGAGACACAATTAATTTTCTATTGTTCTGACTTACTGGTAAGTCAGCCGGGGCTTGACAGGATGCGTAGGTACCTACATAACTATCTATAAGGCGATTGTTCTTGTAGGTACTTAATTGTTTTGAAATTTATTAATTTCACAAGTTCACGTTATATTGTAATAGGTAGTTTCATCTTGGATCACTTTAATTACTCAAGTCCCTCATAATGAGACACAATTAATTTTCTATTGTTCTGACTTACTGGTAAGTCAGCCGGGGCTTGACAGGATGCGTAGGTACCTACATAACTATCTATAAGGCGACTTTGCGGTTTTGTTCTTTTAAGTAATTGTTTTGAAATTTATTAATTTCACAAGTTCACGAAATATTTACACTGTTATACCTTTATAGAGCAGGCGATCAACATCCAAGCCTTATCAGCGTTGACCCCAGATGACGTCAAAGACATCATCCCTCAAACAGGGCCAAGGGTGCTGTTTATGAGGTGCTGGAGAGCTTGGAAGACAGAATTTTTAAGCATCACCAATATATCTTTACCGGTAAGTTTTTGTGGTTGATAAGTTTTGGTACCTATATAATAATATGCAGTTCCAAATAAATTATAATTATAGCTAAGTACATAATATTATTATAAAGTGGTAATATGTATGTGTTAAACTCCAAACTAGTATTTTGTATAGTTCAAAGTATTCGTTTACCTTTGTTTTATTGTAAATTTTACTTATGTTGTTCACTTAAATGCATAAATATTTCTAAACTATGACGACCTACTGACCAACATAACAACTCAGATAAGATGTTATAATTTTATTGTAATATACCTAATAATAGTAAGTGAGTAAATTATCTACTCCAGAGTCCAGTATAAAAATGTAAAATATTTATTTTACCCTATGGCACTCGCTGACCTTATTTTTTCTTGTAGAATCTAGATTTATTGGATTTTGAATTTGGACGAGACCCTAAAAACGTATGTGTGGAGGAGAAAGAAAATGTGCCCACAAGTAATGTTGAAAATGTGCCCACAAGTAATGTTGAAAATTTTATAATTCTGGAAAGTACAGAAGTCCATCAAACAACTCAGAGTGAGGTATGTTTTTCAAACTGGTCACCAAATTGGTTAGGAGATGAACAACTTTCAGTAGTATACTACTGAAAGTTGCTCATCTCCAACCAAATAATATACCTACATTATAATATATTATAATGTAGGTATATTTATGTTTTTTAAAACAAAACAACTAAAATTACACAAATATTAAATGTGTAAAAAATCTTATGAATCTATGCTAAATTATAATTATAGCTAAGTACATAATATTATTATAAAGTGGTAATATGTATGTGTTAAACTCCAAACTAGTATTTTGTATAGTTCAAAGTATTCGTTTACCTTTGTTTTATTGTAAATTTTACTTATGTTGTTCACTTAAATGCATAAATATTTCTAAACTATGACGACCTACTGACCAACATAACAACTCAGATAAGATGTTATAATTGTAATATACCTAATAATAGTAAGTGAGTAAATTATCTACTCCAGAGTCCAGTATAAAAATGTAAAATATTTATTTTACCCTATGGCACTCGCTGACCTTATTTTTTCTTGTAGAATCTAGATTTATTGGATTTTGAATTTGGACGAGACCCTAAAAACGTATGTGTGGAGGAGAAAGAAAATGTGCCCACAAGTAATGTTGAAAATGTGCCCACAAGTAATGTTGAAAATTTTATAATTCTGGAAAGTACAGAAGTCCATCAAACAACTCAGAGTGAGGTATGTTTTTCAAACTGGTCACCAAATTGGTTAGGAGATGAACAACTTTCAGTAGTATACTACTGAAAGTTGCTCATCTCCAACCAAATAATATACCTACATTATAATATATTATAATGTAGGTATATTTATGTTTTTTAAAACAAAACAACTAAAATTACACAAATATTAAATGTGTAAAAAAACTTATGAATCTATGCTAACAAAATATATTTGTACATATAGAAAAGCAAAGTATGCATCAAATAGGAATACTCATTTAAAAATCTATACCTACTACATACTATTATACCTACTATCCTACTTTATCTATACTCTATACTAATATTATAAAGCTGCAGTGTTTGTTTGTTTGTTTGAACGCGCTAATCTCTGGAACTACTGGTCTGATTTGAAAAATTATTTCAGTGTTAGATAGATTAGTTATCGAGGAAGGCTATAGGTTATATACCATCACGCTACGACCTACGGGAGCGGAGCAGTAACCAAAGACGCGGGTGTAACCGCGGCGGACAGCTAGTTTATTATATTTATAATTATAAATTTAATATTACCTCTTATCAGCTGTTTTTCTGTTACACTGTCATAGCTAAATTGCTGAACCAAATATGAAAATTTGGCATGAAGGTAGATAAGTTCACTAAATTATTGATTTTTACTTCACTAATTCCACATAAATGAACTTACGGGTCAACATAGTAGTACATCATGGAAAAATTTAACTAGCATTTATTATCTTATGTGTGTAGGTAGTAGGTACTAATCCTACCATTAAAAAACTGTAATTATTGTAAAATAGCAAAACTCATTGAAGGTAATTTACTAAAATCTTCTTTCTTTTTTTTCAGTTACTTGAAAATATATTGCTGAAGTCACTTGAGACATCTTCACTGTTAATATATAAAGGTGGAACTCTAGATGGAGATGGTACCAGAAATTTATTGGCTTCCACAATTGCCAAAGAAATATTACATGAACACACAAACTCACCAATTGTTGGACCAATATATTTTAAGTGGGCAAATTTGATAAAAGCACTCTTCCCTGGTGAAAGGACCACCACCTATTACATTCCTGCATGTACAACTGCCTCTGGCACGGTTCTTCAAGCGCGAGATAAGCTTGTACACCAGGTCTTAAATAAAAGAAGACGTTTACAGCAGTTGGGGGCTTTGACTACTAAAGGAAAGAGAAGAAGCTGGGAGGAAAGCCCTGCACCTACATCTTCATCATCTCCTAGACAATTGCCTGTTTTGCTTTGCGAAAGCAACACATTAGATGAAACTGTTGAAGATGATTTACAGTGGCTTCGAAATTCATCAGAACCCTGGAGCCTGGTGGAGATAAAATGGAAAAACACATACAGATATTGAATTAAGCATCTTCATAAAAATAATCAGACTTTGGAATCATATATGATGGAATACCCTGCACTAATAAAACCGCAGGGAACACTGGTATGGTTTGCCATAATTGCCATGTAATATGAGCTATATTTTGTAAATTTTATTGTAATAATTATACTGTGGTTTATTGATTTTTAGTTGAACATTGACTTTGAGGCGGGCTATGGAGACCAAACAAATAATTTGTTTGTTTACTTTCCGATGGGAATAATTAAAATTTTGGAATTATTAAGAAAAAAAAATCAAAAGACAACATTGGCCAGGAGCTAATCTCTCTAGCTGACTGTAAGTATACATACTTAGTTCATTTAACCTATGTGTTAATTACCTCATGCCTCATGGTACTAAAGGTAGTTATTTACATATTTTAACGTGCTTTCTTATAAAAATTGACTCTCTGGGAAATGGATTGTCTACATTCTTTTTTTTTTATTGCAGCCTCTAAAGAAGAAGATAAAAATCTTGCATCATTTTTGGCAATTCCCCATCTACTGAATACGACAACTTAACAGAAAAAAAAAGTGGAGCCTAGCTGCAGCTGGAAACTATCTAAGGCAGAAGCGCGGGATGCTTTCATCAAACATTTAAGATCTGACTCTGAAATCGGTTGGTCTATCGAAGTTAGACTAAACACATTACAAAATAAAGGGGCAACATCACAGCCTTACATAATTATTGTTGGTGAGTCATTAAAGATTTTGATTTTGAGATGTATTATTTTATGTCATATAATATAATATATTGTAGTTTATTTTGTGAACGGCGTTACCATGACCAAAGCTGCCGACCCGCGAGGTGTTACTTAGTTATTGCAGAGCGGAGGTCATGGTAACTACCCTTAATTGTTATATTGTTACAGCCTATATGTATAATTTCAAGTCGGCTCGGAGCCCAGAGCCTTACATAATTATTGTTGGTGACTCATTAAAAATTTTGATTTTGAGATGTATTATTTTATATCATATTGTAGTTTATTTTGTGAACGGCGTTACCATGACCAAAGCTGCCGACCCGCGAGGTGTTACTTAGTTATTGCAGAGCGGAGGTCATGGTAACTACCCTTAATTGTTATATTGTTACAGCCTATATGTATAATTTCAAGTCGGCTCGGAGCCCAGGCAATGACGAGACCGCAAATTTTTTAGAAAATAAGGTGTATATGATCTATATTTAGCGATAGAAATAAAACAATAGGCAGCATTCAACTGTTGGAATACTGACAGGATAGAATGTTATCGTAATGTTAAAAAGTTGTGAGATCCATGTAATACCAAGTCAGTCGATTTATTCAGTCCCTACTTAAGGGACCTTCTGTCTTAAGTTATTACGTAATTAGCATTTATGTTTATTTATAATAGATTGACTTGGCCAACGCATGAAAACAATGCTATCAAAAACAAAACTTGTAAAAAACCAAGTCTCGCGACTCAGTCAGCGCGATTTTGCTATCGCACTAAACAATCTTATTACTACAATATGTATTGATTGTGAGTTACATTGTGTTTTCATGCGATTGCCAAGTCAATCTATTATAATTAAACATAAATGCTAATTACGTAATAACTTAAGATAGAAGGTCCCTTATGTAGGGACTGAATAAATCGACTGACTTGGTATTACATGGATCTCACAACTTTTTACGGTAGAAGAACTGAGTTGCGAGACTTGGAATTTTTACAAGTTTTGTTTTTGGTGGCATTTAGTAGTTGTCAACAAATTGGTAATATATCACAGGGCCAATATTATGCAAGCTGTCGACACTTGTTATGAGGCCATTTGGGCTTTAAATGCGGAGTATGATATTGACTCAAACGCAGTATGGTACTTCATACAGAGAGGCTTATACAAAATGACATCTCAGTTTGATCGAGGCTCAACTTCAGCTGAATCTCTCTTAACTGATTGTAATATGTAAAGTTTGTCTGTGATACAAGAGTGTCCATTTATTTGTGAAACTAAGTATATAAAAAATTACCTACGTACATTATCTAGGCAGCATACCTAGTAATTAATAAATAAGTTGAAAATGAATGCTTTAATATAAAAGTGTTTCTACTTCAATTTATATATTTTTGACTACATTAAGACTGACTATACAACGTGAATTTTAATTCGTTGTAAATCTTTCACAGGGTGAATGTACTCATGAATATGAACAACTTTTATTAAGGGACATAGTACGAAATGTGAAAAAAAAAACAGCTGATCCATACAATTGACTGCCTCGTTGGTCTAGTGGTTAGTGACCCTGACTGCAAATCCGGAGGTAGTGGGTTCGATTCCCACCCAGAACAAACTTTGTGTGATGAGCATAATTGTTGGTTCTGTGTCTGGGTGTAATTTATCTATAATATGTATGTATTTATAAATTATAAAAGTATGTATATCAGTTGTCTGGTTACCATAACACAAGCTCTGCTTAGCTTGGGATCAGATGGCCGTGTGTTGTCCCAATTTAAGATATTTATTATTTATTTATTATTAATTTCATCATAATGTAGTACATTATTGTATGGATCAGCTGTTTTTTTTTCACATTTCGTACTATGTCCCTTAATAAAAGTTGTTCATATTCATGAGTACATTTACCCCCTGAAAGATTTACAACGAATTAAAATTCAGGTTGTATAATAATTAGGTACCTGATTAAAGAGTAGGTAGAAGTTGTTATGCTTATTCTAAGCCTTAGATTAAGTTACATTGTTAATGTTTTTGATAACTTCATTTGAATTTTATTGTATTTGTTATTTACCATGGTCGTAAATAAAGCTAAAATTCAAAATCAAATATTGTTGTTTGATTGCTATACTTACCCTTTAGTACTATTTGCATGTTAGATATTTTTTATAGGTATTTTTAATATTAATATTATATAACTAAGTAACTTTACTGCAATAATTATGGTTGAGTACCTACTGTTATTTGTTTCAACTAAAATCTTGCATCAAATAACCGTCCTAAACTAATTAATGCAAATGTAAACATGAACCGTTGTCATCTTATCTAGGTACCTGTTTTCGTTAATCCAAGTTAGTGTCTTTTGCACATAATAAATTCTAAAGCATAAAACATAGCTACTTTAACAGTCGGGACCCATTTTAACATCTAAACCGGCTTAAATCTAAGAATGGGTCTCGACTGTTAAAGTAGCTGTTTTATGCTTTAAAATTTATTATGAGCAAAAGACACTAACTTGGATTAACGAAAACAGGTACCTAGATAAGATGACAACGGTTCATGTTTAGATTGAATACGAGGTTAGTTGCATTAATTAGTTTAGGACGGTTATTTGATGCAAGATTTTAGTTGAAACAAATAACAGTAGGTACTCAACCATAATTATTGCAGTAAAGTTACTTAGTTGATCAGCACAAGACACTAAATTGAATTAAGGAATACAGGTGGTTTAGATGACAACGGCTCATGTCTACGATAAATATGAAGTTAGTTGAATTAATTAGTTTATCATAGTTACTTGATGCAAGATCTTAGTTGAATCTACAAGTTAAGTTTGTTGATCTGATAACGTTTCATAGTCGTTCCGTGCAAGATCTTAGTTGAATCTACAAGTTAAGTGTGTTGATCTGATAACGTTTCACAGTCGTATCGTGCAAGATCTTAGTTGAATCTACAAGTTAAGTTTGTTGATCTGATAACGTTTCACAGTAGTTCCGTGCAAGATCTTAGTTGAATCTACAAGTTAAGTGTGTTGATCTGATAACGTTTCACAGTCGTTCCGTGCAAGATCTTAGTTGAATCTACAAGTTAAGTGTGTTGATCTGATAACGTTTCATAGTCGTTCCGTGCAAGATCTTAGTTGAATCTACAAGTTAAGTGTGTTGATCTGATAACGTTTCACAGTCGTTCCGTGCAAGATCTTAGTTGAATCTACAAGTTAAGTGTGTTGATCTGATAACGTTTCACAGTTGTTCCGTGCAAGATCTTAGTTGAATAATTTAACAAAGTTCTCGTAGCTTCAGCAGTCAAGATCTTGTTAGGCTCGTATGGAGTCATGATGTGTGTTCACAATAAACAAGATGTTTGTTAAAGCAGACACTTTTTTTTTTCAGTGTATAAATATAAATCCCGTTCGTCCTCGTTGGTCTAGTGGTCGTAAAGTGCGACTGCTGGGCTTGAGGTCTTGGATTCGATTCCCAGGTCGGGTAGTGTTCTTGAGTTTTTCCTTCAGGAATTTCTCAGTAGCAACCTCGGAGTCTGGATTTATGCCCTGTTGATGGCAATAGGCTCGCCCTCTATCGGACTTAAACATACTTGGCGAAATGTGGGTGCACTAATGGGTACACCTCTGCCTAACCATCCGGGGATTCGGGGATTTTTATAATTAAGATAACTAATTAATCTATTTTCAATTTCTTACAGAGTAAAAGTAACTTTCGTCTTACACGATGGCAAGCGGTTGGAGACAGAGGCTAAAGTCGGCGATACACTGCTCGACGTGGTCGTGAATAATGACCTTAACATCGAGGGGTATGGCGCGTGTGAGGGCACCCTGACCTGCTCCACGTGCCACGTGGTTCTCACACAGAAGGATTATGATAGGTAAGTGGTCCCTTCCAACCCTATAAACCTGCCGAAAATATATTGTTAACTGTCAATGTCAACTGACGTTAGAAAATAAGCCGTTTTTGGCAGCAGGATACATAGGTCTAAAAGCTAGATAAGAACATTTTCAAAAAATTGTGTTACATCTAAATTCGAATTTAAGTTTTCCATAACAACAGATATCCAATTTCTTTTTTTTGGAACGAAGTTCCTTATCGTTGCGAAAGGGGGCTAGACGGAAAAAATTAAGACCAAAAGTTGTAACGACACTTTTTGCTATAGTTGTAAGCCGTGCGGCGTGCGCGTGTTTCTCTGTCTGTCTCTCTCTCTCTCTCTCTCTCTCTCATAGAAAGCTAGCCAGTTATTTTCGTTTCGTCTTTCTATTTCGCATTGAACAGTGTGGTGTCGCGACGATTATTTTAGGAACTTCGTTCCATCCGAGTGTCCCTTGACACCTCTCAAGTTTTTTTTAAATAAGACATTTAAAAAATGTTCTCAACTAACTTTTTAGACCTATGTATCCTGCTTATGAGTAGGAAGTTTCATTAAAATCGGTTCATTCATTTCGAAAAGTAAGGACTTGAGAGTTTGTATGAAATGCTGTGCGGTGTAAACGCTCTTAAATATTTATTTTAAAAGAGTACGTATGGTTTTTTTTTGCCCATTCTTCTCCATACGAAACCACCTTTTGGAAGGGGCAACTACATTTATTTTTCCTTGTATATGACGTTCAAAAGTACCTTTTAATGGTCTTATTAAAATAAAAAATGTGACTTTATAAAGCCCGTTAGACCCAAATTCTCCATGATTTGGGTCTTTTTGCCCTAAGACATGGTGTCAACTTGTTTTTTTTTTTGTTCAAAGAAGTCGGGTCCAAATCCGTCATGATTTATGCCATATTTATTTCAGCTCCTAAAGCGATGCAGACTTTGCAATTCATGACGTCCTGCGTTTGTCGTCAATATTTATTTATTTAAATTTAACGGTACACATACCGTCGTATCGCTCGGTAGTAGCGCATATTTCCGTCAGGACGATTTTTTTTCTTAGAGCAATAGCGCACTAGCGGCCTGGCCGCAGCGGCCACGCCGCGGCGGCCATCGAGATACATACCTTAGTATGAAATCGCCACAGAGCGCGCGCACCTGGCCGCACGGTTTGGCCGCTGGCCGCATGCGGCCAGGTGCGCGCGCTCTGTGGCGATTTCATACTAAGGTATGTATCTCGATGGCCGCCGCGGCCTGGCCGCTGCGGCCATGGTCGCTAGTGCGCTATTGCTCTTTGTTTCAATTTCAACTTGTATTTGTTTTGGGCTTTTGTAACATAACACATAATAACTCACGCCTGTAATCCCCGAAGGGCTAGGCAGAGGTGTACTAACCAGTACACCCACATTTCGCCAGTTATGTTTAAGTCCCATGTAATAGAGGGCGAGCCTATTGCCATCAACCGGGCACAAATCCAGACTCCGAGGCTGCTACTGAGAAATTCCTGATGGAAAAAACCAATAACACTGCTCGACTTGGGAGTCGAACCACTAGACTTTGCGACCACTAGACAGTCAATTTATTGTTATTTGATTTCCTGTTAATTTATTTGTTTTCATTTCCAGGTTACCGGAAGAAGCATGTGATGAAGAACGCGATATGCTAGACCTAGCGTACGGTCTGACAGACACGTCACGACTGGGCTGTCAGATAACCCTGACCAAAGAGTTGGATGGTCTAGAAATCAAAGTTCCAGAGACAATAAATGATGCTAGAAGTTGATGGAGTGCCGCGTAGTCTATGGGAGCTTGAGATTTAAGAGATTCTTGCAGCAAGACTGTTTTATCGATTTCTGTGGCGCAACTGTTGGGCAACTGTGGCGCCACAATTGCCCGATAATAAGGCTGAGAAATAAATTGGCATTGCGTCGACTTTATGTGATATGAGCAGTTTAAATTGCTCAAAGCTGGGCAATATTGGACGTCACGATAACATCGAGCAATTTACTGCGATGTCAACATATAGCAACTGTTGCTATAGATATCACCATACTATATTGAACAATCTGAAGCAACTAATACCTTCATTTGTTTGTAAAATTAATTGAAAAAATAGCAATACAAAACTTTTACAGCAATATAATCATATTGCTCCAAAAATTGCTCCGGAACCAAAGACAACTGTTGCCGGGCAATCTCGGAAAAATTGCCCAGGTGTACGGGCAGCTCATGACATAAAATACCAGAGTAATATTATTAACAAAATCTTTGTAAGAATTAAATTTTGCTTGCAATAATAACTTAAATTAAAAGTTCCTAATAAATTATAACAAAATGGCGAATTTTGGCAATAACGACCTCTTTAACAAGTATTTAATGTTAAAATTAGAGATTTGGAGGTCGGTATGTAGCTAGTTTTAGCCCAGGGGTACCTTTAAGCTATTTGTACTGTCTATATTTTTGAAAAATAAATATCTACGAAAAATGAAAAATTCCCTGTATACGGATTTGGTCGATGTCATGATGGCACAGCGGTTAAGGCGCCTCTCATGCACGAGGTTGTAGGTTCGCAACCTGACATGGACAAGTACCAATGTGACTTTTTCTATATCATATGTACTTTCTAAGTCTATAATATCTTGGACATCACTGACATCGGTGAAGAAAAACATCGTGAAGAAACCTGGACTTGTACTTAGAAGTCTGAAATCACCAATCCGCCTTGAGCAAGCGTGGTGATCATGCTCATGCCTTCTCTGTATGAGAAAAAGCCTTTGCCGTGCAGTGGGACAGTAATTAGGCTGGTATTATTATAGAGAAAAGAGTGTCCGTGGAGTTTCTTGCTCGTTCTTCTCCATAGAGGCCTACCTACGTTTTAGAACGAGCAACTAGCTTCAACTTTCGGACTAATGACCGACTCCTTGACAATTCAAAAGTGCCTGTAAATGGTCTAATTGAAATAAATGTTTTGACTTTGACTTAGAATTTGAAATTCTGATATAAAGCTCTGTATACAGTGTGTTTTTTTAATATTTGACTGTAGGAGACGAACGTCAAGTTAATCATATGGTGAATTTAAAACTATATGACATCAGTGTCAACTATCTTAGCCGAAAACTCAATAAAAAAATATTTTCCAAAAATATTGACAATACTATAAAAAAAAATGTTGTTTTTATTAAGTACCTCATAGTTAATCTATGAAAGATTCATATTTTCACAAAAAAATACATATTTATGGTGTAAAAAAATTAACTTTCAAGAATTTCGAGGGGACATTGTACTCCTCATTATGAGCAACTTTTACTATGGGACCAAACCTGAAACAGCGAAAAAAAAATCAGCTGTTCCCTACGTTTATGTTCGCATAACTCGTCAAAATGTATGGAGAAGCTGATTTTTTTTTCGCTGTTTCAGGTTTGGTCCCATAGTAAAAGTTGTTCATAATGAGGAGTACAATGTCCCCTCGAAATTCTTGAAAGTTAATTTTTTTACACCTTATATACGTATAGAAAAAAGAAACTATTTTTAAATAAATAATATTTATAATACGTATTAGTTATTTGTACCTATTTGCAGTTTTTTAAACCAGTGTCAAGACAATATTAACTTTTACAAATGGCGACTGTCAAAAGTACACTTACACATACATACATAAACTCACGCCTTTTCCCCATGGGGGTAGGCAGAAACCACAACGCCACCTGCTACGATCCTTACATACTCCTTTCGCCTCATCTACGTTCATACATCTCGTCATACAAGCACGCCGGTTATGAGTACTCCGCACCTGACCTACACACAAAAGTACACATGACCAAGCTATTTGCGATATAGGCAGCTAACTTGCAACTGACAAGGTTGGGCAAGGTCGGACAAGGTCGTGTTATTGGGTTTTTCCATCAGGAATTTCTCAATAGCAGCCTCGGAGTCTGGATTTGTGCCCGGTTGATGGCAATGGAATAGCTATAATCTCGCCCCCTATTACATGGGACTTAAACATAACTGGCGAAATGTGGGTGTACTAATGGGTACACCTCTGCCTAACCCTTCGGGGATTACAGGCGTGATGTTATGTTGAAATCAGTAAATATTTAGCCAATTGAGTTGGGGAATAGTGACGTCACAGTTTGCTATGGTCACATAGCATCTATATATATATATCTAATTTAAATATCTAATATACATATATATGTAATATCTAATAAATATCTTGGGACAACTCACACACGGCCATCTGATCCCAAGCTAAGCAGAGCTTGTGTTATGGTAACCAGACAACTGATATACATACTTATATAATTTATAAATACATACATTATTATAGATAAATTACACCCAGACACAGAACCAACAATTATGCTCATCACACAAAGTTTTCTATGGAAGAATCGCGTTTTGACAGGTCATAAAAAGTACGTCAATTGTTTGTCTTGACACGACTTTGATTACTGCTTATCCCAGTTTATTATAATTTTACGTGAAGATATAGTGTTTATTCCTGTTGTAATAGTTTTTTTTTAAATCGTTGAACGATTGTTTTTTAATGACGTTTTGTTTTAGGTTCCTATATTTTACTAACCGTTACTTGTAATTGTTACGACTCGTTTTTTAACCGCTCTCGTTAATTTCGGGGTACCGTAGTTCACTCCTACATTTCTTCTAAGTTTCGCCTACAAACTTTAGATACCCGTTTCATCCCCTTAGGGGTTTTTTTTGTAAAATCCTTTCTTATGCTGGGGCTACATTAGCGGGCGAAGAATCGTGTCGCGTTGGCGCGCTAAAACATAGTGTATGGGCATGTTCTTGTCTACATTAGCCCCAGCATTAGTCACATTTCAGCGCAATCCGTTTAGTACTAGAAATATTGGAACCTATAACACAACTTTATGTACACCTAATTTTGTAGATAATTAACAAAATTATATGTATTTTTAATAACTAGAATAAATCGCCAAAGGTAATGGCCCGCCAATATATGAAAACCATACCCACGGCGTACAGACATGAAAAAGTGCTGGATATACAGAGAAATATGTATAGTTTGCAATGGTATGTGTCGCATTACTGTGGGGATTGTACAAGACGGTAAAAAAAATAAAAAAGTTTATTTTTTATGTGAGTGCATAATATGTGTTGTATCATATTTTATGGGTGATTAGCTAAGAGTTAAGTATAAAAACCATATCCAACCCTTACAGAAAACATATAAGGCTAGATTTTCTAAGAAATAAACCATACTCACGGCGTACAGTAACGACATAGAGCTCTATTTACAGAATTTATAGTTCACCTAGAGAACGTTTTTGCGCATTTATTACTAAGGAATTAGGTGATAAGGAAATAAAATTCATTATTATTCCATTCAATTACTTTCTATACATATTAAATACATTTTTGAAATATTTATAAAAAAGCAAAAACATTAAAAAATTTATAAAAATAGTAGCCCACCGGCATCGGGGACAGGGCAATTATTATTATTGTATTAGCTTTATTCGACCTGATCTAAATCTAAGGGTATGGTCACATAATCCAAAAAGGCCGCAGGTGCGTGTATGTTTTCTTGATGTCTAGCCCAAGATAAAAAGTAGACTATACCTGCTACGTGCACGCAGCTCCCAATGGCGCGGCGGCCGTGAATGCACGAGCAGTGGTACCCTGCGATACCCTCTCTACCATGTCTCGTTAGGTTTACTATTAAGTAACAATAATATTGTTTGCTATGTCGTGATTGTATTCTCCCACATATCAAAACTTTGTTGCCAACCAACTCCCGGTGTCGAAATATTTCGAAAAAGTACAAACTCAACTAGATTAAATTCAATTAATTCAACTAGAATTCAATTAATCAATTAATTCAACTCAACTAGATGAAATTCAACTACATATATTAAAGTAAAAATTGCAGTTTTAGTACATTTAAAAAAGTTTTTTACCAAATCTTTTTTATTTTTTTTTCGTCTTCTCCCATTGAATTTCCATAAAATGTTTACATAAAATGAAAAGTGGGTTATATGGCCGTAATTTAAAAATTATTTGGTCTTTGTACGGTAACTTTTGTCAACCGGGTCATAAAAGAGCCGTAACCTTTATATTTTAATATTGACTGTATTATTATTCAAAGTATGACTTTGACTTTTAAATTATTTGTTAATTACAAATAATAATTAGGCAGCTAACAACAGTGGTGGAATTGGGTAGTTGACACATCAGGGTCGGTTCACATCTGACGGAAGATACGCCGCGTATCGTCAGTCGCGTGGGTCAGTTCACACCGAGACGCGACGCAACGTGACGATACTTGAAGAGGCCAGTGACTTCGCGCTGCGCCGCGCGCCGCCGCGAGACGCATCGCAACGTCGCCGCTCTTGCACGTCGCGCGTACACCTTTTCGTACACGATTCACCGCTGCGTCGCGATGCGTCGCTCTACGCCTCGTGATGCCTCGCGGCGTAGAGCGACGCATCGCGACGTATTGCTGCGTGGTGTAACGTATTCTAAATTGTCACCTGCCACCTGCTGCAATCCTTACATACTCCTTTCGCCTCATCTACGTTCATACAAGCACGCCGGTTACGAGTACTCCGCACCTGATCTACACACTAACGTACACTTGGCCAAGCTATTTGCAATATAGGCAGCTAATTTGCAACTGACAAGGTCAGGCAAAGTGTTATTGGGATTTTCCTTCAAGAATTTCTCAGTAGCAGCCTCGCAGTCTGGATTTGTGCCCGGTTGATGGCAATAGGCTCCCTATTACATGGGACTTGAACATAACTGGCGAAATGTAGGTGTACTAATGGGTACACCTCTGCCTAACCTTTTGGGGATTACAGGCGTGATGTTAAAAGTATGTTATATATTTGGTTGTGTCACGTACCCAATGCGCTCATAAAAGACTGAAAAGTCAAAAAATGGTGATGGTTTTAAATAATAAACATAGAAAATAATAGTTTAAAAAACTAAAAAACACGCTTTTAGCACGCACTAAAAATTACTAATGGACTATTTTTTTTCGTATTCCTGACAGCAAACCCTTTCATTTGATACCCATATCATGGGGGTGGATTTCAAATAGCCAGTCCGCCATCTTGGGGAGGCCGCCATATTGGATTTGTAATGACGTTTCTTAGCTAGTCATGTATTGTCATCAGAACTCAGAGCGTGTGCAAAATGTCATCCTAATCGAAGACCGGAAAGTGGGTCAAATTAAGATTCCAAGATTTTCTTAAATACATAGTTAGTTACAGGTGAAGCTAATAAAAGCGTGTTAATAATAAAAAACTGACTAACATGTTGACATTTTCATCCAATTGTTTTCAAACAGACTAGACAAATATATTTCTTTGTTATTTTTTATTTAGTTACATATTATAAAATGAATTTTATGAATAAATACATCAAATTAATGTTTTATTTTATTACTCTTTTCTGCCTGCCTAATTTATTCACAGAACATAACATGATGACATGATGTTATGTATAACATAACATTACGGCAGTAAACCCCGAAGGGTTGGGCAGAGGTGTATATCCACATAAGTCCCTAGTAATAGGGGGCGAGCCTATTGCCATAAACCGGGCACAAATCCAGACTCCGAGGCTGCTACTGAAAAATTCCTGATGAAAAAACCCAATAATACTTTGCCCGACCTGGAAATCGAACCCAAGACCTCATGCTCAGCAGTCGCGCATACTACTGTCCAAATAGAAGGCAAAGTCAAATCATTTATTTCAATTAGGCCAATTATAAGGCACTGAACGTCAAATACAAAAGAAAAAGGAATTGAATCTAGTTGCCCCTTCCAAAAGGTAGCTTTGTATGGAGAAGAATGGGCAAGAAACTCCATACTACGTACCTAGTCTTTTAAAATCAATGTTTACAATATTTGCATACAGAATCATACATGGCACGTGAATGCAATGTACCTTGTACCAATGTATATAGAAAACTAGCTGTCCGCCGCGGTTACACCCGCGTCTTTGGTTACTGCTCCGCCCCCGTTGGTCGTAGCGTGATGGTATATAGCCTATAGCCTTCCTTAATAACTAATCTATCTAACACTGAAAGAATTTTTCAAATCGGACCAGTAGTTCCAGAGATTAGCGCGTTCAAACAAACAAACAAACACTGCAGCTTTATAATATTAGTATAGATACTAAATCATAACACTTAAAAAGTATTACAAATCAAGAATTGCAAAGCAAAGGCTTCTTCTCATACAGAGAACGTACGAGCATTGATCACCACGCTTGCTCGAGGCGGATTAAGTTTAATTTTCTAAGACTTTTTTCTAAGAATTTTCTAAGACTTTTCTAAGAATTTTCTAAGATTTTAATTAAATTCATTTCGCGGTTAAAACGATTATCTGTCGAATTAAAAGATTAATATGAGGTAGGTACCTACGTACTTACTAGAACTAATCATTCTCCCAGACTTTGGCTTTTAAAATAATATCAACCAATCTAGATAGATTGGCTAGGCTAGGCTAGGCAGATGCCTAGCCTTTTCCCGACTATGTTGGGGTCGGCTTCCAGTCTAACCGGATGCAGCTGAATACCAGTATTTTACGTGGAGCGACTGACTATCTGACCTGCACAACACAGTAACTGGGTAATACGATACCCCTTGGTAAGACTGGTTGTCAGACTTTCAGGCTTTTGAAGACCCGTAACGACTGTCAAAGATCTACGTATGACAGCCGGGAGCCCGGGACCAACAGCTTATCGTGCTTTCCGAGGCACGGAGGAGTCTTGGTGTGTATATGGTCACCCGTCCACGGACCAACCCCGGCAAGCGTAGCTTAACCTGATAGATCGACCCGTGCGGCTGTTATTACTTAGCCAAGAGGTCCTCAAAAAATTTGAAACCTACTGCAAACAAACAAAAATGTACTTTTTTAAATAGGAATATATTATGTAATCATTTATCGTCTACATAATTTGTTTATTATAAAAAACATTGCGTTTATGTGTTACTAGTAAAACGCGCGCGGCATATAATAGGGGAGTCCAAATGGAGATTTTGGGATTTACAGCGCGGCAGATTAATATAGGTGGAGATACCTTGCATCCTATTAAGTACCTCCACCATATATAAGCCCTGTATATAGGGCCGCACGAGCAGCGGATTTTTTTTTTCAATCTTTCATATTGAAGAAGTCCCTGCACATAACTGTCAGATTATGGGACAGCACGACAAGGACATCAAGCTGAACTGTCTTATTAATCTGACGCGCTCGAGTATTTCAATGTCATAATTTTAGTTCCCATTTTCAACCCCTTCGTATGGCCACCCCCAACATGCAAACCCGCAGATTAATATTCCTCCGTTATCAGAAACACGTGGAGCACCAAACACTGTTATTAGATATCTGACACGTTTGAGTATTTCTTTGTGACTATTTTTTTTTTCAATTTTTGAAAATCTGTAGGTACCTATACACGCTCCCCCCACCAGTAAAAGGGTCTCATCTATAACCATTTTTTTTGGCATCTAATCTTCACAATGCAAAAGGTCTCCACGACGTTCGAGTAAATCCACATTTAGCATCTTGGGCTCCCCTACAACTAATATTAATTAAGTCTGCGTTTGTCCAGTGTATTTTTTTACATGTGCCTAAACTTTTATACTTTATTATATTAATCATTTTTTTAACGACTTTATACAGAACAAGTCTTCTGACATCTCCTATGTTTGCGTTCTGCTAGAGGTAAATATTCATCTCTATAATATATTATAATCATATCCTCTTTAAATTATTTAATATTTTGTATGCCCGAGTGGCTGATCATGGAATGAACATTATTAGTGTAAAAAAAAAAAAAAAAACCGTAGCTTGGGGGGGAGCAGGGGGGGGCATGGCCCTGGCGGCATATGACAGGGGGCGGCGGCAACTGCCACGATTTTTAAATTGGGAATAAAAAAAAAACATAACTCTAATTCGCGCCCGCAATGGTACTGTTTTAAGAGATGGCGGTGGGCCCCCATTTCTTCTCATAGATGTATGTTCCTTCCGAAGCAGTGGTAGTTTATCTTGACTTTCAATAAGTTGTACGATGAACAATAGGGCCTTTATATACCTAGTATCCCATCCCCATGTATCACAAACGATTTGATTTAATTTGATCTGATCGCGCCTTAATTTGGCTTGGTAAAAATCATCAAATGAGTCCTTCCGCCCTGGTTGGAGCGGAAGGGACTGTCAGACTTTTACTGACTAAAAAACCACCCTGTTCCTTCTGTTGCCCTTTGCGTTCCGGGGCCACGGTATCCTGTTAAGACGTCCCGCGACCCCGGATCTGATCGCGCTTTCGTCCGCGTAAATGACGGATAATGGCGATCTAATCCTGTTTCTCTTACAAATGGACCCACGTTTCATCCCCTTACGGTGTTCAGAATTTCTTAGCGCATACCTTACCATGCATTTACCATTTCTTTTATAATGCGCACAGCAAACGAGAGGAGAACTCTCTGTCTGCGTCTGTATTTCCGAACGCATTCGACCTCTATATATACACATCAAAAGTGTCTAGGGATCAAGATGTATTTGGTAATAATAATATATTGATCCCTAGACACTTTTGATGTGTGTAGTTAGAGTAAAGGTAAGCGTCCACTTGTCGGTATCGTACGCATCGGACGGATCGCATCAAACGGATAATTTTTTCACAGTGCGTCCACTATTTCGGCAGCGTACGGATTACTGACGGTGTGTACCAGCATACGGATTGACGATGCCAGTTCATTCGAATTTTCGTAGTGAGCGCACGTGTGGACACTGTGAGAATGGAGGAAAGCGATGAAGAACAAACAACAGCGAGCGCGCGGGGTGCATCCACTAGTCGGCATTCCGTTTGACGTCATCGGCACGCATCGCAAAAGTTGCCTCTCGGAGCAACGGTGTCGGCATTGCCGATGTGCGATGCGTACGGTGCGGACAGGTGGACGCACTTATATGAGTTTCTATACAAAGAATACTACGATCCGTTGCGTGCGATCCGTCCGATGCGTACGATACCGACAAGTGGACGCTTACCTTAAACAGCTAGACTTCTTCTGGGTAATCTCACTCCATCGTAGACTTTGTGTCTCTGTCACCTCTGACCTAGACTAGAGTCAAGAGCAAAAGTCAAAGTCAAAGTCAAAGTCAATCTTCAGAAAACAATACTTATTAAACTGAACGTGTATTTCTATTACAGCAAGTTCCACCCTGGTCATCAATAAGACAATCACAAATGATGCAAAAAATAATTCCGATTTTGTCTTTGATTGTGTTTATCGCAGGTATTTTTTTTATTTATCTTCACAAACTAAGTATATCGGCTGTAAAATTAAATATCAATCACATTATATCACCGAAAACCAAATATTCTTTCTTTCACCATAATCGGTCCAGCCGTTTTTGAGTTATAAATGGCAAAGACACTGCCTCTTTGGTCAGTGATCGCAAAGCGCGACTGCTGAGCAAAGTTATTAGGGTTTTCCATCAGGAATTTCTCAGTAGCAGCCTCAGAGTCTGGATTTGTGCCCGGTTGACGGCAATAGGCTCGCCCCTATTACATGGGACTTAAACATAACTGACGAAATGTGGGTGTACTAATATACACCTCTGCCTAACCCTTCGGGGATTATAGGCGTGTGTAAATAATCCGACTTTTTATACAGACATCGATTTTTCTTACAGTTATACCAACGGATACGCGGAAATCGAATAGTCCGAAGCATAGGCCGTATTTCCCGAAACCGCATAGGAATTTGAAACCTGAACCAAAATTTTACGAGTATATAAAGGATTTTCATCCCCTTGCATCTGAAGTACTGCCCGAAAATAAACGAGATGACCCTATATACACTGTCAAAGTTAACAAAAGACCAAAAGATGGTCACAGTGATAAAGACACTTATATGGAAGGTTACAGTGCCGAAGAGAATCCCGGAAAATTTCCAAATGTTAACAAAAGACCAAGAAAAAGTCCGAATTCTGTCGGAAGACCAAGAAAAGACCGGAACGCTGCCGAAAGACCTATAAAAGATTACGAAGAACAATCAACAAAGCGTCCGTTCAAAATAACAAGACTCGACCCAGTAAAGTACAGAAAATATATCCAATATCTAATTAAAAATGGTGTCCAAATCTATACTTCTACAAATAAAAAAGACAGATACATTCCGCCTTTCATGAATGAACAAAGACCACAGGAGAAGCAGCATGACGAAGGAGAGTTCCAGGAGAAATATGGCAAGGGACAACCCAAACCAGTGGAAATAAAAAAGAGAAAAAAATCCAAATCTGCTAATTGGATTAAGAACTACGGTGACAGACAAGCAGACAGATTTGATTTTTATAAAAATAAAGTACCTAAATTATATACGAGACAAGACACGAGATACGAGATATACGCAGCGGGCCCAGGGGCGCCGAGTTTTTAAAATTCCTGTGGGTGCTCCAGCTTTTTTAATGACATACCTAGCTACTTATATAATTATATTATTTAATAGACACAAGAAAAAAGACATACGCGCCTAATTGAGAACCTCCTCCTTTTGAAGTCGGTTGAAAATACAAGATCAGTGGCGTAGCTAGGTAACCAAGGGCCCTGGGGCAAATAAAAAAATGGGGCCCCACTGCTATTTTTTAACTGTGTGTGTCGAATTTCTCTTAACTGAGTTGAAGTCGGGTTGCAACCTGTCATATTTAAATTTAAAAAATGGGAAAAAATTTAAAAATTTCCGTTCGATCGAGATTTTCTGGTAACGATTCGTGGGCCCCCTGTGCTTGAGGGCCCCGGGGCACTGCCCCGCCTAGCCCCTTGGTAGCTACGCCACTGTACAAGATATTTAGAAAAGATAATTTATTGTATTACACAGCAGTTTGACATGTGCACCTGTTAATAAATATCTTATTTATCTTAAAAGATGAGAAAAAGAATTATTTTAGATATTCATAATCGTGGGTGCTCAGCACCCACTAATTTACCTCTCGTGGGTGCTGGAGCACCCGAGCACCCACGGAGTCGGCGCCCCTGAGCGGGCCTACTGAGCCCTGCGCACTCAGTACAATAATGCGTTCAGAATGTTGTTGGGTCTGCCGTGGCGGTGCAGCGCGTCTGGGATGTTTGCTGAAGCGCGCACTGATGGTCTCCAGCATCATGCGCAAAAAAGCAGCTTCCCTGTTGGCCCGTATGCGGGGTAGCAACAATGGCATTCTGAACGCAATAGCTGTACGTTTTGACTGCCCCTTTCAAAATCAGTGGGTCAGTCTTGTGTGAGTGTGGCGAGTCATAGGAAATAAAAGAAAATAATTAATGTACTGGGTTAAAGCATTATATGGGTCTATGCCACCCGAAATAAAGTTATTATTATATTATTCAGTTTAAAATGTATACCGGCTTTTAATTAAATCTGATATCTTTTCAACCTGTAAACCTTTTTGGCCCTTGAGGCGATTTAGAAACTGTTAGGTACGCGGGAGCGTGGACAGGGACGCACACAAGTGAAACGCTCGCTAGCTAGAGATAAACTACTATAACATAGCTCTCCCCTCCATATTACTATTTCAATGTGTGTAGTCACATTCGTTTGAAAAAATTTAATATCCATTCCCTACCTTGTTGCTATTCCACTTATTCGCACTAAGCGTTTCCAAACGTCTTTTATAATGCGCACAGCAAAAGAGTGGAACTCTCTACCTGCGCACAGTGTTCCAAAAACCCCTCGGACCGGACATTTTTAACTGACCCCGCAGATTGACGTAGTTAGTTATACTGAGCAATTGTCTAGAAGTAACCCCTATTCGAATGTGGATAGTTTTCGAGAAAAAAATACTTAAAGTTCGCCGTTCCGGAGGGACCGAAAAATGAAAAATATTTTGTATTTACTTTGTTATTGTTTTTTTTACAACTATTTATTTTTAGTATGATGTGCCATTCAATTATAAGCTCTTAAGGCTTTTAATAAAATAAAAATTGGTAATAGTTTAGAAGATTAAAAAATGAAAAGATTTTTGATTTTGATTTTTTTTGTCGAAAAGCACGCAGTTTCCGCACGAACTATTTTATGCTGATAATACTTCAGCTTTATAACTACTTATGGAAAAAAAAGCAGCTCCGGATCTAGTGGATACTTTGAGATATTTGCGATTTTAACTTTTTATTAAAGTGCCTGCAATACTGGTCATAGCAAAGTTGCTTTGATAATTTTGCTTTACAGTTACTGAATACAAATCGCTTAGATATGTAAAAAAATCCTGCTTCGTTATTTTGGTCAATATTTTGCTTTATTTATTAGACCAAGTTATAGACGTACTTACTATTACCAGGCAGGTATAGACGTCATATTTTTTAGTGGACTGCAATAGACTGATATGGACAGATAGATTTTGACAGTTTAAACAAAATCCAATTCAGAAACTGTAAAGCAAAATTGTCAATGCAACTTGGCTATGACCAATACTGCAGGCACTTTTATAAAAAGTTAAAATCGCAAATATCTCAATGTATCCACTAGATCCTGAGCTGCTTTTTTTTTCATAGGTGTAGTTATAAAGCTGAAGTATTATCAGTATAAAATAGTTCGTGCGAAAACTGCGTGCTTTTCGACAAAAAAAATCAAAATCAAAAATCGTTTTTTTTTTTTAAATCTTCTAAACTGTTACCAATTTTTATTTTATTAAAAGCCTTAAGAGCTCATAATTGAATGGCACATCATACTAAAAATAAATAGTTGTAAAAAAAAACAATAACAAAGTAAATACAAAATACCTATTTTTCATTTTTCGGTCCCTCCGGAACGGCGAACTTTAAGTATTTTTTTCTCGAAAACTATCCACATTCGAATAGGGGTTACTTCTAGACAATTGCTCAGTATAACTAACTACGTCAATCTGCGGGGTCAGTTAAAATGTCCGGTCCGAGGGGTTTTTGGAACACTGTGCTGCGTCTGTATTTCCGAACGCATTCGACCCTAATCTTGTCAAAGTTAGAGTGAAGGCTTATACAATATCTCATTAAAAAAAGCTTTTACACTTATTATATTATAACAAGTAGATAAAACATATAACCTAATGGTAACGAAGATCTTTGCGTGTCTGTATTATTATTGTATTTTTTTGTTCATCGAGTTCTCGAGCACTCGTCTGTTAAGCTCATGGGTCCAAATTAGTTTGTTTTTAGGACGGGTTTTTTTTTATTTATTTTTTTTTTATTTATTTATTTTTTTATTTTTTTTAGGTGGTAAAAATCATCAAATGACGGAAGGGACTGTCAGACTTTTACTGACTAAAAAACCACCCTGTTCCTTCTGTTGCCCTTTACGTTCCGGGGCCACGGTATCCTGTTAAGACGTCCCGCAACCCCGGCAGGCGTTTGGCCCCTATTTTGGGCAGATATAATTGTTGACAACAGACTGTACGTCGTCTAATTTGCACTTCCCGCCATACTTTTTTCTCTCTTTCTATCTCTTTCGCTCTTATTCTTCTTTCACTCACTCCTCTTTCACATTCCCTTTTACTTATAATCCATTTTGGTATGCGTAAAACAAGATTTAATCAATTTCTTGCATCGGCTTGATTGCTAAATAGGGCTTGGATAGACATGAGCGTGCGGCGATTGTGGCGGGAGCGGGCGCGACTGTGTGGGCCAGAGCGGAATTATCCATTTAGACCAGTGATACCCAAAGTGGTCTGGGTGCCCCTTAGACCACTGCATCCGCCACTGTTTAAATACATAATTACATTCCATTTGTTTATTTTACAATAAATACCTATATACAGGGTGTAAAGGAAAGGGTATATACATACCAAGAGCAAGGCTTCTTTGGATGATAACAAACGATATGGCAAGGGTTCTTTAATTCTATCTCTACATGTTCGGAAATTATGATCAACAAAGAACACCGCCTGCAGTAGGCTACTATACGGTACTAGGCGTGCAGAATTACGGAAGAGATAATATCGTGATATTAGGCAAGTAACGTGGAAAGTTTTTGACCCACGCAGTGCGGTGACACGTTTGTTATGATTTGAATTTAAAAGAAACATATGAAACGAAAAATTTGGTATCTATTCTTAGAGAATTTTATATTGAGCTGAAACCCTTGCCATATCGTTAGTTATCATCCAAAGAAGTACTCTTTGTATGTATATACCCTTTCCGTTACATCCTGTATACCTAAGTAATTACAGTGTTATTGGGTTTTTCTATCAGCAATTTGTCAGTAGCAGCCTTGGAGTCTGGATTTGTGCCCGGTTTATTGCAATAGGCTCGCCCCCTATTACATGGGAGTTGAATATAACTGGCGAAATGTGGGTTTACTAATGGGTACACCTCTGCCTAACTCTTCAGAGATAACAGGCGTGATGTTATGTGTATATATTCCGCGACCGCTGTCGCCACAGCGCTTCTGCTTAACTGTGAACGACGCTTTAATTATTCAGAATGCTTCAGGCAGTGATTGGCGCATTTTTAAATAAGACTTCGGTTGCAGCAGAATGGGGGGAAACGTGAATCTTATAGTACTCATAGTTTTTGGTGCAGGTAAATATTATTTAAATTATATTCCCTTGTTCACAAAATAAACTAAAATTTGACTGTTTTTATCTTTTTCTGTCCAATAAAACAAGAAAGGGATGGAAATTAATTACTTAGACCTGTCAATTTTATTTAAGTAATCTGAAACTTCCATGCAATTTATAGTTGACATGTCAGAACGCAAGTTTTCTCTCGTAAATGACGTTCAAAAGTACCTTTTAATGGTCTAATTGAAATAAATGACTTTGCATTGATTTAAAACACGGAAAAGTTCAAGGCAAAACTAATTTGTCATCTCTAATTTAGTTTTAGAATGTCATTGTCCTTTTCTTTCGCTGTATGTTAGAAAGAGATGCCAATTCTCTAATTATTGTAGTTTGTGAACCAGGGAATCAGCTCCATAAACTATTCTTCGTCCGCGTAAATGTCAGTTATCGTGGCCGCAGACGAAGTCGCGAGAAAAATAAGTAGCCTATGAAACTTACGTCGTACCACATTTCATCAAAATTGGTTCAGTAGTTTTTTCTGTGTTTTTAGTCAATGTATTCTGACATGTCAACTATAATTGCATGGAAGTTTCAGAATAACTAAAATTGACAGTTCTAAAGTCAAATCATTTATTTCAATTAGGCCATTATAGGGCACTTTTGAACGTCATTACAAGAAAAAAAAATAGAATAGGGTAGATGACACCACCAATCAATTGACGTACTTTTTATGACCTGTCAAAACGCGATTCTCCCATAGATTTTGTATAACAAAACTCAACTGTGACGTCACTTTTGTGCAGACTCAATTGACTAACTATTTATTAATTTGAAAGCAGTTAAAAATTCAATTTTACAGTGATTTGAAAATTAATCAGGTTTTCAGGGCCAAAAAAAGTGTTTCTTTATAGAAGTTATGTCTTGGAATTATTGGTTAATAGTGTCATCTACCCAATTGAATCTAGTTGCCCCTTCCAAAAGTTATTTGTATGGAGAAGAATGGGCAAGAAACTCCATACGTCTAGATCTAGGTCTTATTAATTATCCGCCTCTTTCTTGTTTTATTGGACAGAAAAAAATTAGAAATAGTCTAATTTTACGGTGGTTCTCTGATTTCGCATCAATCACATGTCCGGTTGCATAAAAAAAAAGTTACTAACATTTAAGGAGATTCGATTAAAGCTGATTGATTTGAAGACATTTAGCGAGGTGTATTCAACAAAAGAATAACGTAAATAAAGACACAAAAATAATAAAAAATGAAAAACACTCACAATGTCCTTACCATCGATGTCCTTTACGCGAGTTCTTAACTTTAGAGTTCAACATTTCTAAGAAGGTATAAGTAGTTATATGTATCTGTAATTTATTCCATTTATTGAACTAATACTAAAGATTACTTGCCTTCAATATCACACATACGAATTCATTCATTATTTTTTTAAAAATGTATTTGTCTTTGTCACCGAAAAATAGTCACTACCGTAAGCAGGAAAAGAAATGTACACAACTTTTTACATGGAAATCCTACTCTTTTACCCTTCCCCCGCACAATTCCGCAGCGACCGGTCGCTTCAGAGCAATTGAGCAAGAAACCCGCGCTCTCGAGAAATAAAAGATACTTAGGTAATTGTTATCAAAAATTACCTTTGGTCCGTTTAGTGGTCTTTACCGTATTTGAGAAATTTTAGGTAAGTCACACGATTAATATTTTTAATGTACCTCTGAAATGTTTGTCTTGATGGGTATTATTACGAGAGTAATATTTATACAAATAGCCTTTAACACAATTGATTTAAAAATCAAAATAACATAAAATGTCATTACTGTGATAGTCTTTACCATAATTTACCATCAGTTTTCAGCCTCTGAGTAATCATTTGTTTCGTTCAGTCTGATTTTCCTCTTTATTAGTACTTAGTATAATAAAGAAGAAAATGAGACTGAACGAAACAAATGATTACTCAGAGGCTAGTTGCTTAGATTACACCTTGGTTGTTATTTTGTTTTACAATTTGTGTAGTTTTAATAGTAATACACTTAGGTAAACGATTATTACAGTAAACAAATGAGAAATACTTGTGCTTTACTTATTTTAAGAAAATAAATAAAAATATTTTAGTTTGTATCTAATTTCATGTAATCATTGTACATAGTAATCATTTCCATAACACGAAAAATCATTACCATCACGAATTTAAACTTTAGCTACCTATATCTCGGACATTAATCGATGCAATTCGAAAATATTTACACATAATATTATTAAGCCATTATATTTTCGTTTCACACTAAGATTTTCAAAATCTAAAATTTCTCTCATTTTTTTCAAATTGAACCGAAATCAGAGAACCACCCTTTAATTTAGTTTGTGAGCAAGGGAATTTGAAAGGGAATTGAAAATTAAGATTTTAAAAAGCACTATTTTTTACAAGCTTTTATTTAGCTTGCACTGTTCGTATGTTAGTAAGTATGTAGGTATGTATGTAAATAAGTTGTCCTTTCAAAATTTGCAAACCATTTTTCGACCATTTGTTGTTATCCGATTGAGCTGAAATTTTGCATACACCTTTCTGATGACAATACAATGTCCAATACTCAAAATTGTAATAATTTTTAATAAAAGCTTGTTCTTTTAAAAAAACTTTTTTAACAGTAAGTTATTATTACAGTATATCCTGCACATTCAACGCTATACAGACAAGAAGCGAACTTAACACCTTACGAACGCGATACGGTTCATAGAATTTTAAATAATATAGGCAAGCATAATTCTCCTATATTCGCGTTCGTCAAAAGACCGATAAGTCGATCCGAAAAATCGACTTCAAATCTCGAAGACCTAAATTCAGATAAATATAATAACAATTTAAAGCGATGGAAGAAATACGAAATGGATTTTCGAAGATTTATGAAGAAATATAATTTTTTCGAGTTTAAAGATTTTACGAAGAAAAAGTTGCTGGCGATGCGTTATGACATTCTAAATTTGAATAACGAAGCAAGCAACCCTCTCTCCTTTCAACTTTAGTTTCCAGACTAGCAAAACTTAGCATAATTTACGTGGAACTTAGCATAATTTACGTTGGAGAAAATAAATGTTCGTAAAATAAATATTGTAATAGGTATTCTTGTCAAAGTCAAAGTCAAATCATTTATTTCAATTAGGCCATTTTAAGCAATTTTAACGTCATTACAAGAAAAAAAAAATAGAATTGAATCTAGTTGCCCCTTCCAAAAGGTAGTTTTGTATGGAGAAGAATGGGCAAGAAACTCCATACGTACTCTTTTAAAATCAATGTTTTACAATATTATTATTTGTATACAGAGTCATACGTAATTACATGTGAATGCAATGTACCTTATATAAAAAACTACTATATAATAACACGCAAAAGGAATTTATATTAAAAATTAAGAATTTAGGTAAAAATATATTTAAAGTTACATAGTGTTCACATGTTAACCAATATTGGAACTGTAGACGACCACTTTCAACATCTCAACCAACAATGCAACAGTGTGTGAGCCTGCGCAATCCCATAGTAAAAAAAAACCAAATAGAAAATAAAATATACCTAATAAATGTCAAAAAAAATAATAATATTAACAAGCTTGATTTTGTCTACAATTAATAGTAATTGTCCTATGGAGCAGGACCAGCATGTTTCCTTGGAGTGGGTACTTATGTAATTGAGCTTCTAATTCTGCTAAATTGAACTATTCCATGTCGCAATAGAATTATTTTATTTTGTTTAGTTCATGTCGCTTTTTCTTTTTTAGGTTAAGTACGTTTTTATTTAAATAAAAGCTTGTTTTATAAATAATTTTTTAATTTCCTTTTTAGGTTGCGTTTTTTTTCTTTTTTTAGGTTATACGTTTTTATTTAAATAAAAGCTTGTTTTCTAAATATTTTTTTATTTTTATTTCTTTTTCTTGTCAACAACGTTCTAAGAAAAAGTAGGTACTTAGCAACTGAATGAGAGTTGCCGAGAATCGAGCTAAGTAAGTGGCGTGCGATTGGAGAGGTCTATGTCCAGCAGCGGACTGTTGTAGGCTGATAATGACACAAACAGCCCGACCCGGACACCACCGTCGTGACCGTCGTTTTACCATTGCCCGGGTCGGTCGTCACGCAAGCACAACAGTTGTGAGTTGTTTGTCGGTCTGATAAAACGGTCAGTCCGAATGTGAACCAGGACTAACAGACAGACAGAGTTAGGGTAAGGCCAAACGAGCATAATTTTGTGAGTCGTGAGTCGCAGAAATTCTGCCAGGCAGAAATTCTGTTGGGATGCAAGACGAGCGCATTTTATTCAGTTACTATCCAACGCTTATCCAACGTGGGTCGGCCCCTTCGCCCCGCGCAAACTCAAATTGGTCCGCATAATGCATGTATGTGAGTCGGCAGACAACTCATTTTGCATCGCCGTGTGAATCAATTAGGAGTTTTGTATAAAATCGAATGCAGCAGAATTTCTGCAACCGAAATTCTGCGACTAAAATTACGCTCGTTTGGCCACACCCTTACTTTCGCATTAATAAATTAATATAAAGTAGGTATTTGTAGTAAAAAAAAACTAATTTTATTTTACAAAACCAATTCATTAAAATCGAATTCTTGAACGTTGTTTTCATTATTTCGTCTTTCCGTTTTAATTTTCGCCATCAGCTGTTTGTTCAGCTCCTCATTCATGTAAGACCTCAGATCTCTGTGATTTTTTCTGTATAATCGTGAACTTCTGCGTTCAGAATCCAAGATTGAAATTTTGGGCTGTTCTGACTTCTCTGTCTTCGCTTCTGTAACCTGAATCATACCTTGGTCATTAAATTTTAAAAGTTCTTTCAAGTTTGGTGTGTTAGATCTCTTGCTGTTTTGACTCATGATCAAATATACCGGTATTTCAAGATATTGATTCGATTTTCTGACGTTGAGATTTTCGTATTTTTCTTTTTTGAAAACGTGCTCTCGCATTTGTAATGGTGAATGAATGAAGTTTTTTATTGATTTTGAGTTTACCGATGGCCGAGGTAATTTGAGGGCGTTCGTTTTTGATGGTAATACTAAAAAATAAATATTTATAAAAAAATAGTTAAGTAATATAATTCCGAGATTATTAATCTGCCTTGACTGCCTCGTTGGTCTAGTGGTCGCAAAACGCGACAGCTGAGCGTGAGGTCTTGGGTTCAATTCCCAGGTCGGGCAAAATGAAAATGGGTTTTTCCATCAGGAATTTCTCAGTAGCAGCCTCGGAGTTTGGATTTGTGCCCGGCTAATGGCAATAGGCTCGCCCCCATATTACATGGGACTTAAACATAACTGGCGAAATGTGGGTGTACTAATGAGTATACACCTACCTAACCTTTCGGGGATTACAGACGCGTGATGTTATGTTATTAATCAGCCTTGAGTAAGCGTGCTGATCAATGTTCGTGCCTTCTCTGTATGAAAAGAGTCCGTCGCCCGGCAATGGGACAATAAAAGGCTGATATTATATTATGTTTTTATTTATTAATAATAAATAAACACGAACTAGCGAAGTTCGCAGAAGATATAAAAGTGCACGAGTGTGTGTGCAAACACAGGTGCACTGATAGGACGGCAGTCTGACACGTGCTTTCCGAGGCAAACTTCGGGAAGCTACTGAGAAATTCTGGAAATACCCAATAATAAATTCTTTGCCCGATCTGGGAATCAAACTCAGCAGTCGCGCTTTTAACCATGAGACTAACGGCGTAGTCAACGGTAATAAACAACTATGTATTGTAGGGTTGCCAACCGGACTATAACATATTGTTCTATATTGCGGGTCTGCGTAATAAATACTGTTCGTGCAAAAATACTATGTATAATTATTTCAGTTATATGGTTCAATATTAATTTTTACATCGAAAGTAGTAACAAATATATCTGTGTATTTTTTTTTTACTTATTTCATAAAATACTACATTTTTTATAGGTAATCTGAAAAATACTATACCTAATTACCCGAACAAATGTTGGCAACCCTAATTTACTGTCAGAATTACAAATTAAAACATTCTTACCCGCTAAAATCATTAAACTAAAAATAATAAAATTAAGTTTCTGCATAATCCCAACGGTTTCGCTTGGTTTGTATTAAAGAATTTTAAAGTTTAATTTGTTAGTCGAATGAAAAGGAAAACTTAATAAAAAAGAAAAAATATCAAGACGTGAAATTGAATCAATTAACGTGACATGTAATACAATCAGGACGCGATGTTTAATTTCAATTATTCGAGTCATGCGTGCAGAAAACACTTGATTGTTTTTATGATTCTGTAAAACCTCTGTCGTCTCTATGTCTTGGCTTGTAAGACACATAAAAACACGACAGATACATGTAAAATGCTTTGCATGTAATATAAAATGCTTTGTCCTGAATGACTGACTGACGGATCAACGCCCAGCCTAAACCGCTGATCGTAGAGACCTGAAACTTGGAGGGTGTGTTCTTTGTATGACGTAGGCATCTGATAAGACAGGATTTTCCAAAAATTTACCCCTTAGGGGGCGAAAAAAGGGGGGCAAAGTTTCAATGGGACAACGTGATTCCTAGATCCAATCTTTTTATTATAAACTAGCTTCTGCCCGCAACTTCGTCCGCGTCAAAGTTTGTTTCTGCATAGTCATAATGAAACATTGCTCACCCCCCAAAGCAAATAGCGTGATAATTTATAGCCTATAGACTAATTTGGCCAATGTGGAATATTCATACAAAATTTGAACAGAATCCATCCGGTAGTATTCGCGTGATGCTCTAACAAACATACAGACAAAAAGACAAACCGACAAAAATGCTAAAAAAATTTTTTTTCGCCATTAGAATCACTCCTCGACCTCATAGCAATTACCTACTCTTTTTCAAAAATATTAAATGTACAGTTTTGACTTCGCTACGATTTTATTATACCTACTCGTATGTATAGACATTCTTTAACAGAACTGATGGAAGACGTGCTTCGTATTTAAAATCCTATTAGAACCATTTTCGACTGCTATGCGGACAAAGTCGCGGGCAAAAGCTAGTCTTTCTATATAAAAGGCAACCGTTACTGGCTGACTGATCTATCAACACACAACTCGAAGCACTAAACGGATTGTGCTGAAATTTCGCACGCAGATAGTTATTATGACGTAGGCATGCGCTAAGCCGGGGCGCCGACTCCGTGGGTGCTCGGGTGCTCCAGCACTCACGAGAGGTAAATAGTGGGTGCCGAGCACCCACGATTATGAATATCTAAAATAATTCTCTTTCTCATCCTTATAACGTTAAGCTGTTGGTCCCGGCTGTCATACGTGGATCGTTGACAGTCGTTACGAGTCGTCAGAAGCTTGAAAGTCTGACAACCAGTCTTACCTAGGGGTATCGTATTACCCAGTCACTGGGTTGTGGAGGTCAGATAGGCAGTCGCTCCATGTAAAATACTGGTACTCAGCTGCATCCGGTAAGACTGGAAGCCGACCCCAACATAGTTGGGAAAAGGCTAGGCTGATGATGATCCTTATAAGATAAATAAGATAATTTTATTAACAGGTGCACATGTCAAACTGCTGTGTAATACAATAAATTATCTTTTCTTATTATCTTGTATTTTCTTGTGTCTATTAAATAACAAAAATATGTATTTAAAGTAGCTAGGTAGGTATGTCATTAAAAAAGCTGGAGCACCCACGGGAATTTTAAAAACTCGGCGCCCCTGGCGCTAAGAAAGGATTTTCCAAAAGTAAGGTGATGAAACGACTGCTGGACACGAGGTCTTGGGTTCAATTTCCAGGTCGGGCAAAGTGTTATTAGGTTTTTCCATCAGGAATTTCTCAGTAGCAGTCTCGGAATCTGGATTTGTGCCCGGTTGATGGCAATAGGTTTTCTTCCTAGGTATTAATGGAACAACATACTTAATTGGCGAAATGTGGGTGTACTAATGGGAACCTACACCTCTGCCTTATATTAAATAAAAAATATGACACTGACTCTTCACATTGCATAGTGTACTTAAACAAGTCACGGTATTGCAGTAAATTATTTGGTCATGCCGAGATATACGTCAAAACAAAAACCATAATCCGTAAAGCCTTATTTAGACGATGCGAGAAATATGCGATTTGCCGTACATTGCGGAACCGCGCGACTGTCGTGTCACTAAGTGACCGATCATCGACGGGAATGTATCACAACTTGCACGATATTTCTCGCACCGTCTAAATCAGCTTTAATTCCAAGAATTACGCAATTAATTTGCTTGTTGTCTGCCTGAGCGTAAGTTAGCGTAATTTACGTTGCTCACTATTAGTCATCCCATTCACTTATAAATGAATTCAGTTTAATATAAAATCAACAGGTGTAAAAACTTGTGCTCATTTTTAGCAACGTAAATTTTGCTAGATTACGCTCATCTGGATTCAACCTTTTTTTTTCAGCCTGCGATTTCGTTTTCGTTTTTTTTACTCGCGTTAAGTCTATGGTTACTGCTCCGCTACCGTGAGTCTTAGCGTGATGTTATATAGCTTCTTTAAGAAATGGGCTACATAACTAAAAAAAGATTTTCTTAAATCAGACCAGTCGTTTCTGAGATTAGCGTGTTAAAAACGAACTTTTCAGCATTATTATATTACTAGCGACCCGTCCAGGCTTCGCATGGGTGTAATATAGATACTAAATGTACTTATAAAGGCAGACAGCTGACTTTAAATAATAGGTACAAAGCCACGTCAGTGAAGCATGATTATTAGCCACATTTCGTCTTGTGAAACTACTCTTTGTCTTATTTTATCGTATGAAACTATTCTCTGTCTTTTGACCAATAAGCACGCGTGGGATGGCGTAGCGTGTTATATAAGTGCCTTCCTCTTGAATTACTCTATCTATTGATGAAAACCGCATTAGAATCTGTTGCTCATTAAAAGATTTAAACGTACAGACGGCCGGGAAGCGACTTTGTTTTTATATAACGTAGAAATTAGTATAGAATACTAAAAATTAAAAAACAATAAAAATACTGTTTGATAAAAAATAATAATTTTAATTATTCCTGCCTTCATTCATTTTAAGTCTAGATATTTCAAAATTTAAATCTGTGTTTACACGTTTCATTAATATTCTCGCTTTTTCTTTCCGATATTTTCGTTCAATTTCATCGATGTACGCAGATTTTCTTCCTTGTTCCAAATTAGTACGTAAATTTTTTTTATTACCAAAAATATTGCTTTTATTATTTTTTGCTACTTTCTTTTCGTTCTTTGACGTGACAAAGTAGATGGGAACCTTGTAATCTCTATTTAATATTCTTAGATCGTCGATTATGCTGTGTTGATCCTGTTCTGTCATTTTCAGCGGCCATTTTAAATATTTTTCTATGACATTTCTGAGGTCAGTCACCTTTGCGTTGATTGCTGTAACTAAAAATGTTTTTAAAAGATTATTTTGTGTTTTTATTACTTTGTGTGGTAGGTTATTCCCTCTGATTTTAGGTAAACCTCACATTAAGGGCGTGGTTAGAGAGCCTACCAAGAATGTCATCTGCCTAATCTTTTCCCAACTATGTTAGGGTCGGTTTCCAGTCTAACCGGATGCAGCTGAATACCAGTATTTTACATGAAGCGACTGCCTATCTGACCTCCATAACCCAGTAACTGGGTAATACGATACCCCTTGATGAGACTGGTTGTCAGACTTTCGGGCTTCTGACGACCCATACCGACTGTCAAAGATTCACGTATGACAGCAGGGACCTACGGCTTGTGCTTTCCGAGGCACGGAGGAGTCTCGGTGTGTAAAGATGGTCACCCATCCACGGACCAAGTACCAACCCTGGCAAGATCGACCCGTGCGCCTGATAAATACCGAGCCAGGCAGTTAATCAGTAAGTAAACAAAAAATGTTACCTGTCACAAGAATTATGAACGCCAACACAAAGTTATTTTTTGTCATGGTATGGCATTATAATAATGCGAGATTAGATTCTCATAAAAAACAGGTATTCGGAAAACAATGAAACTGAGTTAAACAATTTAGATTACCATAGACATAAAATTGGTAGAAATCATGGCGCGAAATTAAAAAAAACAATTGCCAAATGACATAAATTCTATAAAACTTCAATTCAACTTAGTCGATTTAAGTTTGCCCTTCGCGTATGAACAAAACCGATGAAATGCGAGTCGGACTGGTGCACGAAAGTTTCGTTCCATCGTAGAAGATATAAAACAGTATTGGCATTATAGTATCGAGTCAAAAACGCAAAAAAAATACAGGTCTCTTACTGTATGGGGACTCCCTTTCATTTTTAAGTATTATTTATTTTTATTATATTATTTGTTGGACAAAAAATCTCTTAGACATCACGGCATCATCATTAGCTACGCTTATCGAGGTTGGTCCGTAGATGGGTGATCATCTTTACACACTGAGACTCCTCCGTGCCTCGGAAAGCACGTTAAGCCGTTGGTCCCGGCTGTCATAAGTGGATCTTTGACAGTCGTTACAGATCGTCAGAAGCCTGGAAGTCTGACAACCAGTCTTACCTAGGGGTATCGTATTACCCAGTTACTGTGTTGTGGAGGTCAGATAGGCAGTCGCTCCATGTAAAATACAGGTATTCGGCTGCATCCGGCTAGACTGGAAGCCGACCCCAACATAGTTGGGAAAAGGCTAGGCAGATGATGATTGATTAGCCACAGACATCGGACCAGGTGAAAGTAAAAAAAAAGAAAATAAAACACAAAACATAATATCAATTATATTTATTTCTAGTCATATAAAATATGTATCAGCCCTTAAAATATTCTCTACTCCTTGCACGCATTTAAAACATAATTCAAAATTAATAATAAAATACTGCGGATCAGTGAAAATTGTGTAAATTGAAAAAAAAAAAAACATTTTTTTTGTGAAATTTCCCATTAGGACCTCTAAGTTGAAAGAATAACCCTGAAATTTGCCTGTAATTTACAACAAATAAATCATTAAAAGGACAGCATTTTAAATAGTTTATTAAAAACATAATTTATTCAATTTTAATGACCTCAAGTGAATTTTCAATTATCAATTGGGTATAATACGCGCCACGGTAGATAGATTTGACAAGCGTCAGTAATGGGGAGCTTGCGCAGGTATGGATGTACGAAATAGTTATCCATAATTTGTGTATCTATTCAGGGATATTTCGATGACATTTAGATTAAAATTCTTAACAATTTTATAATATGTATGACGAAATAATAATGTTTGTGTGGTGTTTCAAGTCTCATCTTTCGTCGCGCGTTTTGTATATGACACCATTAAACAATAATTCCAAGACATAACTTCTATAAAGAAACACTTTATTTTAGCCCTGAAAACCCGATTAATTTTCAATTTACTTTATTAATCAAAAAATAGTTGATCAATTGAGTTGTCAAATAAGTGACGTCACAGTTCGATATTGTCGTAAAAAATCTATGGGAGAATCGCTTTTTGACAGGTCATAAAAAGTACGTCAATTATTGATAGGTGGTGTTTTCTAACTAATTGTAACAAAATCGAGCATGTTTTATGACAAAGTTAATACAATCATGTTAAAAATGATTCTGTCATACTAATATTTTGAAAATACCGTCATCATAAAAATTAAGATTTGTCTCAGGGCAAATTTTGAATCGTCATTTATCTCATAACGGAGGAATAAATATGGCGGTTTGACAGCTTTTGTATAGAAAATATGTCAAACTGTCATATTTATCCTTTGGATAAAAGTTATCTGACTATTGAAAAATCAGCCCTAAAGACAATGATAAAGTCAAATTATAATTATTATAACGGGTTTAAAAACACACTTAACAAAGCCGAAAATCACATAATCTTATATTGCGATATTTTATTCAGTAATTTTTCACAACAAAAATAAAATCACAAGCAATAATGTTCGTTCAATGTTACTTTAGTTTGATGGACAGTTTGCGCAGTTCGTTCTTTATTCAACCATGTCAGCGGCCCTTGAGGCGGTTTAGAAACTCTGACACTAGGGTGTGTGGGGTCGTAAGACCTTACTGCCCACACGATAAAGAAAGAAAGCGCAGTTAATGCGGGTTTTAGCGGGTATGTGATGTCTTTTTAAACCACGTATTTCGTTATTGGTCAAAAAATTTAATATATTTTACACAAATAAGTATGCACGTATTTAATTATACAATAAAAAATAAGTAGGAAACCACCCTTATTTTATTCAGGGTTTTATTCGTTAACGAATAAACATTAATGGCGTCGATTCTATAATGCACAAGCTAAACTTAATTTAGAGCTGATTTTTCAATATTCAGATAACTTTTATTCAAAGAATAAATATTATGACAGTTTGACATTATTTTCTATACAAAAGCTGTCAAACTACCATATTTATCCCTCTGTTAAGTTATCTTACGCTTGAAAAATCAGCCCTTAGACTGTTTCCTTTCTCTCCAATAGAACAAGAAAAGGACACAATCATAAATAAGCTGTATAATTTAGTTGATTTGAAACATCCATACAAATATAGTTGACATGTCAGAACGTATTGATTAAAAACACGAAAAAGTTCAAAGCAAAACTAATTTGACATCTCTAACTTAGTTTTTAAGTGTCACCGTCCTTTTCTTTAGCTGTATGTTAGTAAGAGATGCCAGTTGTCTAATTTTAGTCTAGATTGTGAACAAGGGAATCGACACCTATGTATCACAAGATAAGTATATGGGAGCAGACACATTTGCTTTGAACTGAATTATTTAACAAATGATTTATATAAATCGATAACTTTTAGACCACGGGTTTCCAAACTTTGCATGGCAATGTTGTCCTGAGGACATCGCGCCACGGTAATCACAAGTCGCATTGATTGTAGTACTGTTATATTTTCTAATAAATAGTATAGTTATAATTAATTACACAAGTCCCACGTAATGAGACACAATTGATTTTCTATTGTTCTGTCATACCGGTAAGTCAGCCGGGGCTTGACCGGTTAAGATCTTTGAAGTATTCTATTTATTATTTATATTTAATTAAGGGCAAATTTTTCAACTCTTAATGGGGGATAAATATGGCGGTTTGACAGATTTTGTATAGAAAATATGTCAAACTGTCATATTTATTCTTAGGATAAAAGTTTTCTGACTATTGAAAAATCAGCTCTAAAACTATAAATAATAAATAGATTCTTCATGTCTGTTAGCGCTCCACACAAGATTTTTTTATATGAGGTCACAACTGACGTTAGAAAATAATATGACGTTTTTGACATCTGTCACACTGACAATTCGACACCGAGAAGCAGACTGATTCAACTTGGGTATCGGAAAGGCATATTTTGACAGCGAACCTAATCATCTCGCCTAAGGAACAAGGGGATAAGAATAATTACAATACGTAAAAGGGTCTTAGTATAAAATAGTTTGGAAAACCCCGGTTTAATACTCGTACAATATGTCTGCATTACAATAGATAAATAATACCCACCCCTACTTAACTAAACACGAAATAATAATCATTATTAACATCGAAAACAAAAAATAAATACCTGACCACCATTTATTGAATATTTACATGAATAATAAATATTATATATTTTTTTAATAACTTTCAGCTGTTGGTCAAAACTCTAACTCAAATTGCTTTTTCTGACATTTTTTACATTTACAAAAGTCCTGTTTATAAATCATTTATTTAATTTTTTACAAAACTTTCTTTAATAAAAAAAAAACTTTTTTATGTCAGCTGTCACTCCATAGTGTACAAAATTCCACTACATACAGTAGAACAACGCATTGACAGCACTAAAAATACTTAGCCTTTGACAACTGGTCAATTTTTAGACTGTGGCAAGGTACTAAAACATAATTTTAAACTAGCAACCCAAGCGTTTAACGCAAAATGTCAACAAAAAATAATCGCATATAAAAAAAAAATTAATAACTAATAAAAAAAAAAAAGATTTGTGCTTGAGGAATCATTTTTATAGTTTTATGTTTAACATAAATAGCTCTCAAAATTGCGAAACTCAAGAGGCAATGGGCAGGGCACATAGCTCGTATACCTTGACTTTTAATTCTATTCAGTAACTTGACAGTTAAAGGGTTACCAGATTTTGACAAAAAAAAGATAGTGAGGTGGTGTAAGAATGAACGAAATTGAATGAACTTAAATAATGTACTTATATGCAAACTTTTTATTTTAAATTTAATAACTGAGATACCCAAGTACTCCATGACGAAGGGGTCACATTAAGTACTAAGTCCTTTATCAAATAATGTTTTAACTTCTTTCATCTTAAAATATTTATTATTTTTTGCTTTTATCTGTGCCTGTGTGTGCCTATTAGAAGAAAATAAAATAAGGATATTACTTTTATTAACAATTATTATATTCCACATCTTATCTACGAATATTTAAAGTTTTATTTAAATTAAAACCATTTTTATCATTCATTCTTTACGCAAAATCGTTCACTACCCCAACACTGTTAGCTTGGTTATAGTAACATTAATTTTCTTTGAACTGTCAAGTGACTGAATAGAATTAAAAGTCGAGGTATAGAGCAGACAGTCGTTGGGGTCGTAAGGCTCTCGAGTGGCGACCACGTACTGGAAGGCGCAGTGTGGGAAGGCTCCCCACGAGGTGGACTGGGCCTGGGCTGGACTGGGACTGACCTGGGCATCGCAGGACCATTGTGGCATAGGAGGTCTATGTCCAGCAGTGGACGTACACACAGCAAAACAGATAGGTATGCAGGGTCGTCAGATATAGTTGAAGTTTTCTTAGAAACCGATGGATGTCCTTGACTGAAACTTAACCTAAATAAAGAACTATTAATTATCTACGTTTTAAATTAAATTACATTCGAAAACATCCACCGGTTTCTAAGAAAACTTCAACTATATCTGACGACCCTGCATACCTATCTGTTTTGCTGTGTGTACATAGTTCATGCCTGCGTTCCCCGTTGGTGTGTAAGCAGAGCTGTATTTCGATAATTTATTTATCGAATTTTCATTTTGGGATATTTGGGCAAATGTCCCAGTTGTTATAGAAAAAAGAAAAATACTATTTTTATAGGAATGATAACTAATACACAGTGGAAGAGACGTCGTTGCTCAAAGTATTACCATGGATTAATTATATGATTCCAGACCACTATCATAACATCACGTCTGTATTCCCCGAAGGGTTAGGCAGAGGTGTACCCATTAGTACACCCACATTTCACCAGTTATGTTTAAGTCCCATGTAGTAGGGAGCGAGCCTATTGCCATCAACCGGGCTCAAATCCAGACTCCGAGGCTGCTACTGAGAAATTCCTAATGGAAAAACCCCAATAACACTTTGCTCGACCTTGGAATCGAGCCCAAGATCTAAAGCTCACTATAAAACTTTCAATGTCCTTCTAGAATCACATATCGGGTCCATGATAAGAGATTAAGTGTCTATGTATCTTCCATATTTGATTTTTACAACAAAAAAAATCTATTATGCGTCTATAGAAACAAAAATACGCCGCAAACATGAATCAAATTTAACGATAATGCCATATTAAATATACTCCAGTGAATATAGCATTAAAAAAAATAACCTCAGTTATCTATGAATACCTATAAAATGAGGTGAGTGGCAACGCATGGAGGGGTCGCCCTAGGAAGACCTACACTGACCTTATTGGTGAGGTTCTTCAGAAAGGTCAGGTGCGGAGTACTCGTAACCGGCGTGCTTGTATGACGAGATGTATGAACGTAGATGAGGCGAAAGGAGTATGTAAGGATCGTAGCAGGTGGCGTTCTGTGGTTTCTGCCTGCCCTCATGGTAAAACGGCGTGAGTTTATGTGTGTAATAATGAAAATGGTTTCCGAGCAATAATGTTTGATCAATATTACTCAGTTTTATGGTCAGTATGAGCAGTAAACGGCTGACATGTGTATTATTACACCTGAAACTACTGAAAAAAAATCATCTAAAATTAATAACGACAGAGCAACAATATTACAAATATGATTTTATCATCATTTTAAATATAAAATATTGCTTCGATTTTTCGCTTTTATTTTTGTATGTTTGTGTTTTAATTATCTTTACAAGTCGTAAACATCACGACGTGCCCCAGAAGGGTCGGTAGAGTTATACAAGGTGACTGGTAATAAGTGACCAATACTCATAGAGATAAACTACGATAAAGTGGCGCGCCTCTCCGCCTTCAAAATACAAGACTAACAACGCATGTGTGCGTACTGAGACGGCTCTCGAAACAAAAACAAATCCAGCGATTTGTTTCTCGACTAGCGGCGTCATTAATTACTCATAATTATTACTATGGCGCTGCACTGACATACACTATGAAAATGACATGTGCGTTGTCTTGCGGGGTCGGCTAGTTATGATTAGTTGACCAACAAATCTGCCGGCCTGCTACTGAAGACGAATACTTACAACTACATACAAACTCTTTCGTAAAGATATGACTACACACATTGAAATAGTAATATGGAGGGGCGCGCCATGTTATAGTAGTTTATCTCTATACATGATAACAAATCTTCCTTGTAGTACACTCACATTTTGAAAGCTTAAAGTCCAATTTAGTAGAATTTTTAAGTTATTGCTTCATGCAAGGCACTATATCTAGACTTTTAAGCTAGTATTGAGAATTACATATATTATAAGGGCGCGTACACATAGAACGTCAGATTTTACAGGATCCTTTTTAACTGATCCGTCGCTACTGGAGGCAATATTCACACAGCATTTACAGGACCGATTTAACTGATTCGTCGCTACTGGATGTCAGATCGGTATTTTTTACTGGATTCGCAATACTGTATTCTGTGTGAACTCGCTCATACAACTACATACGCTGATAACATATACGTTTAAACGGACCTGTATATCGGACGTTCTATGTGTACGCGCCGTAAGAAAATCCTTCGTACTCTCCCCGACTAGGGCATATAGACACCATCCATACAAATGTTATACTAGCTTCTGCCCATAGCTGGGAATTAACTGTCGTGATGGCTCAATGGTTAAGGCGCCCGCATCTCATGCATGAGGTTGTGTGTTCAAATCCGGGCAAGTACCAATATGACTTTTTCAATTCACATGTACTTTCTAAAGTTTATCTTGGACATCACTGACATCGGTGAAGGAAAACATCGTGAGGAAACCTGGACTTACTGTTCCACTCAAACCATGTCAGAGGCCCTTGAGGCGGTTTAGAAACTCTGACACTAGGGTGTGTGGCGTCGCAAGACCTTACTGCCCACACGATGAAGAAAAAAGAAGCCAGTGGCTTCGACCGCGCAAAAAGTATGTCAGTAAAATAAGTTGAACTATTATCCCAAGGGAACACATTACTGAGATAAAAAGTATCCTATGTGTTAATCCAGGAAATGGTCTCTTTTTTGGGACAAGCCCGCCACACTGTTCCCACCCACTCCTGAAAGCCAGAATCAACAGTGGAGGCCACCAGAAAAGCGCCGAGGCAATGAAGCTCGACGAGTCTCAGAGAAACGATTAACTGTCTTGGGTCCCGCAACGAAATTAATCAGAAAAGAATAGCGGAGGAGTAAGAAAAAATATAATTTCCACTTCCCTCCAAACAAGCAGGAGACAGAACAGAACTAGGCCAAAAGGCACAAAAGGGACGTTCGCAACTGGGAGAAGCCCAGATTGCCAAGCACCACGGATTGCAATTATTATTAAATTAATGGGTCCTAATGTGAGCTGTTACTTTTGATTCCAGTAATAGGTATGGCAAAAACGCTTGAACGCACGGAAATTAGTTCTAGTTCAGGCAATCTATGTGCCAATTTTCATTCAAAGCTGTTGATTGTCGATGCGAAAAGCGAATACCTATACAAATAAAATGCTTTGTCCTGTATGACTGACTGACGGATCAACGCACAGCCTAAACCGCTGATCGTAGAGACCTGAAACTTGGAGGGTGTGTTCTTTGTATGACGTAGGCATCCGATAAGAAAGGATTTTCCAAAATTCACCCCCTAAGGGGATAAAACGAGGGTCCAAAGTTTGTATGGAGAAACCAACTTTGACGCGGAAGAAATCACAGGCAGAAGGTAGTATTTACATAAAAATCTGAATATTTTTAAAAAAAAAACTGACCGTAAATCTAATTAAAACATACACATACAATAACATAGGGCTGTGCGAGGCGGCAACGCAATTTGAGCCGTATAACAAGGCGGGTAGAGCGTATTGTCGCTCATCTGTCGGCTGCGCTTGCGTCTGTTGTCTGTTTGCGGCGATGGTTCTTACTGTCCAAGTGTAGGAGACAGCCAACGGCGCCGAAGTATCTGGAAGTAGACAAAAAAAAAATTGTTTTTTTTTACCGACATAAAAAAAACTGCCTCGTTGGTCTAGTGGTCGCAAAGCGCGACTACTGAGCATGAGGTCTTGGGTTCAATTCCCAGGTCGGGCAAAGTGTTATTGGGTTTTCCATCAGGAATTTCTCAGTAGCAGCCTCGGAGTCTGGATTTGTGCCCGGTTGATGGCAATAGGCTCGCCCCCTATTACATTAAGACTTAAACATAACTGGCGAAATTTGGGTGCATTGATGGATACAATTCTGCCTAACCCTTCGGGGATAACAGGCGTGATTATTTTTTTTTTGTCTTTCCATCGGTCTTTCTGTCACGGCTGATCTCCAAAACGGCCGTGCCGTTTTTGACAGGACTCACTGGCAGATAGCTGCTATAAGGAGTAACATAGACTACTTATATTTTCCCGCTTAAAAAAATCAACTAATAACAAGAAGTCGTGGACATAAACTAGTTATATATTACTAGCACTCTCCCCGCGACTTCGATCGCGTGATTTTTTTGACAGATCCCTATTTTTTTTTATATTAAAATATACCCACCCTATAGCACTCAGTGATAACGTAGCTTCCAATTTGCGAAAGAATTTTCAAAATTGGTTTAGTAGATCCAGAGATTACCCCCTACAACCTCACAAACTGTACCTCTTTATAATATAGTATAGATAAACGTATATGTCTGCTCACCCCTCATGCTCCAAGAAGAGCGCTTTGAGAGCTCCCCGCGACCAATAGGACATCGCGTAAGATAACAGCTTCATTGATAACGGATTCACCCGCAAGAAATTACCGCAGAACACAACCTGCAAACAAAAATCATAAAATAGTTTAAAAAACTAAAAAACACGCTTTTAGCACGCACTAAAAATTACAAATGGAGCGTTATTTTTTTCGTATTCCTGACAGCAAACCCTTTGATACCCATATCATGGGGGTGGATTTCAAACAGCCAGTCCGCCATCTTGGGGAGGCCTCCATATTGGATTTGTAATGACGTTTCTTAGCTAGTCATGTATTATCATAAGAACTCAGAGCGTGTGCAAAATTTCATCCTAATAGAGGACCGGGAAGTAGGTCAAATTAAGATTCCAAGATTTTCTTACATACATAGATAGTTACAAGTGAAGCTAATAAAAGCGTGTTAATTAAAAAAAGCTACTTTACAAAAAAAGATAACCGCCTTCAAAAACTACAAAATAAAAATAACTTTAGTTTTGGAAGTCGGCGGCTTTGGTTTGTTTATTTTTGTTATGTAGGTAAGTATTGCCACCGACTTCCAAAACTAAAGTTATTTTGATTTTGTAGTTTTTGAAGGCGGTTATCTTTTTTTGTAAAATAGCTTTTTATTTTTCACTTTTTAGTGCTTGTGTATTAATGTTTGAAATCCTTACAAAAAGCCCTTTCAAACTATACCTCACACGATATATTTAATTTTGGAAACTGGTAGGAGGGGGGTTGACGTACCCTCCCTCCCCCTCTTCAGTCAGTCATCGACTACACGTATAAACAAAGCAATTTCACTTGTTACGATATTGCTGCTGTGATTCTATGAGGAGTTCCATTCCATATCTCCGAAGTTCATCATCAGATATTGAAATGGTGACAATGGGACCACACGAGAAGCACCAGCTTTCAAATGAAAAAAGAATCATGAAAATCGGTTCACCCAGTCGCAAGTTAGGAGCTAACAAACATAAAAAAAAAAATACAGACGAATTGATAACCTCCTCCTTTTTTTGAAGTCGGTTAAAAATGAATATACAAGGTGTAACAAAACATCAGATCAAGGAGTAGAGATAAACTACTATAACATGGCGCGCCTCTCCATATTACTATTTCAATGTGTGTAGTTATATCCTTACGAAAGAGTTTGTATGTAGTTGTAAGTATTCGCTTTTAGTAGCACGCCGGCAGATTTGTTGATCAACTAATCATAACTAGCCGACCGCGCAAGACAACGCACGTGTCATTTTCATAGAGTACGTCAGTACAGCGCCATACTAGTAATAATGAGTGATTAATGACGCCGCTAGTCGAGCAAGCGATTTGTTTTTGTTTCGAGAGCCGTCTCAGTACGCACACATGCGTTGTGAGTCTTGTAAATACTTTCACAAATATTTGTTAAACGTTTTGAATTTTGGAGGGGCGCATCATGTTTTAAGCCCAACGCACACAGAGAGCGGGTGCGGGCGGGACGTGAGCGTTGAGTGTGTGGACATCAATATAAATATAATTGCCGGCACGAGTCGTGAGTACAGATTGTAGGATTTCGCGCATGTACACTTTTGGCCCAATAAAGACTAACACATATAGCTTTTCATTGTCTTTTCAAAAAAATAAAAAAAGTTTAAAACACAGCAATTTTATAAAACTAAATAATAAAAATGAACTTTATTAAACAAAAAAACACTTCAAATACGAAATAACGAAATTAAACTATATTAAAAAAAAAAAAAACAATTTATAATTTAAAACGTAATTCATTAAATTTGCACAAAAGTGTAAAGTAGCCGAATGACAGGCGATAGACCAATAGACGACGGGTATCAATTGACGAACCAATCGCGTGCAAGATCGGCGCCCCCCGCCTTCTTCATTCCGCCAAAGAGACCGAAAAAATAACAATGTAGATAAACATAATAGGTAGTGCTTACCCTCTCAATATTCTCGTTAGAAGCGCACAGCCTCGCTATGGAGCCGATGTTGTTGGTGATGGTGACGACGGTGGCGCGCGCCAGGTCTGCGCGGGACACCTTCGCGCGCCGCTCCGCTGAACACATCTGGCCAAAACTGTGCGAACAAATACATTTAAGACTAGCACTATCCCCGCGACTTCGTTCGCGTGATTTTTCTTACGGATCCCTAATTTTTTGATAGTACAATATAGCCTATAGCACTCAGTGATAACGTAGCTTCCAATTAGTGAAACAATTTTCAAAATCGGTTCCTTACTTCCGGAGATTACCCCCTACATACAAACTTACAAACAAATGTTACCTCTTTATAATATTAGTATAGATAATTCTTTATTTATATACACGGTTACTTTTAGGTCGTTCTTGAACCGAAAGCCATAAACTCGATCATCAAACTCGAAACGATTGGGACCATTTTTTCTCAAAAATAACAATAAAAAAAACAGCTGTTCAGCACATTTATGTTCGTCTAACTCGTCAAAGTGTACTGAACAGCTGTTTTTTTATTGTTATTTTTGAAAAAAGATGGTCCCAATCGTTTCGAGTTTGATGATCGAGTTTATTGGCTTTCGGTTTAAGAACGACCTAAAAGTAACCGTGTATATTAATTAGTTGAGTGTAGGAAGTTTTATTAAAATCGGTTCATTCATTTCGAAAAATATGGACTTGACAGTTTGTATGAAATACCGTAGTACGGCGTAAACGCTTTTAAGCGCTTAGTAACACATTTAGCCTTTTATATTAATTACTAGCTGTCCGCCGCGATTACACCCGCGTCTTTGGTTACTGCTCCGCTCCTGTAGGTCGTAGCGTGATGGTATATAGCCTATAGCCTTCCTCGATAACTAATCTATCTAACACTGAAAGAATTTTTCAAATCGGACCAGTAGTTCCAGAGATTAGCGCGTTCTAACAAACAAACAAACAAACACTGCAGCTTTATAATATTAAGTATAGATAGATAACATCACGCCTGTTATCCCTGAAGGGTTAGGTAGAAATGTACCCATTGGTATTTCTTTCTTTCTCACCTGCTAGCGACCAGGTCACCTGGCAGTCCGAACCTCGCGTAGTCCCCTCCATAGATATCCCTGACCAGTTTGTCGACAGTGGTGTTGTCCCCTGACGCTGCTAACGCTATGGCTTCTTCGAAGCTGCTGCAGCCGGTGAGGAGGCAGCACAGACCTAGGAATGTGCCACCACCGAGACTGGGGACAAGAGGAATTTTTGTGTGAACGGCTTATGGTACCTCAGTTTCCAAGACTTGGTACAGGCTCGATAAGTTTAGGGTCAATAGGTTGAGGATATGATGGTGATAATGTGAAGTGAGGGTGGTGGTCTCCATTAGGTGGCAGTGACCACCAGATGGCAGTCACCACCAGGTAGCAGTGACCACCAGGTGGCAGTGACCACGAGGAGTCGAAGTCGATAGGTAACCACTAGCTGGTGGTGCCCACAATATAGTGCTGGAGGTGGTTACCATTAGTGACCATAAGGTGATGGTGGTCATCACTAACTGGCGGTGACCACCAAGTGGCAGTGACCTCAAGGTGGTGCTGATGATAGTGTCCATTAGTGACTACTAGATGGCGTTGACCACTTGTGACCGCTAGGTGGCAGTTACCATTAGTGGTTACTAACAATGATCAACCATTGGACCTTTAACCGACTACCTCAAGATTCAAGAGTACCTGTAATGCTTTCAGCCTGATCTTACCTGGTACCACTAACTCTATAGTAGTCATCCGGCGCGTTGACGACCAGCACGGAGACACCGCTGCCGATGTTCACCAGAAGGAACGGATACGGAGATGAGAAGTCAAAAGGTTTTCGTACGTACACGCTAAGGGCTGCTTCGGAGTACGGAGGCTGGAGGGAGAAATTGACCCGTGAATATTGAAATGTATGGTTCTACCGTTCACGAGAAGCTATTAATCAATCTGCCTAACCTTTTCCCAACTATGTTGGGGTCGGCTTCCAGTCTAACTGAATGCAGCTGAATACCAGTATTTTACACGGAGCGACTGCCTATCTGACCTCCACAGCCCAATAACTGGGTGATACGATACCTCATGGAAAGACTGGTCCAGACAATCGGGCTTCTGACGACCCGTAACGACTGTCACAGATCCACGTATGACAGCCGGGACCAACGGCTTAACGAGGCACAGAGGAGTCTCGGTGTGTAAAGATGGTCACCCATCCACAAACCAACCCCGGCAAGCGTAGCTTAACCTGATGGATCGACCCGTGCGACTGTTATTACTTGGCCACAAGCTCATTTTAACTTAGCTAAGTAGAAGTTCTTTATTTACATAATTTATAGCTTCTCGTGAAGGAGACTTTACATACTACATACAATAACATTAACAGAGAGAGGCAATTCTCGTAATTTTAATAACGTTAGTATTTTAATCTAAATCTTAATCTGTCCAAATACCTTGAATTTTTAACATTGATTATCATCGAGATGAAATTCATTCAAAATATAGTCGCAATTTCATTTCAGCTTCTTCCATACATAAACTCACGCCTTTTTCCCATGGGGGTAGATAGAAACCACAGAACGCCACCTGCTACGATCCTTACATACTCCTTTCGCCTCATCTACGTTCATACTCGTCATACAAGCACGCCGGTTACGAGTACTGCGCACCTGAGCTTTCTGAAGAACCTCACCAATAAGGTCTGTGTAGGTCTTCCTAGGGCGACCCCTCCCTGCGTTGCCACTCACCTCTGCCATATAAATACCTTTTGGTTAAATCGTCTTTCACTCATCCTCTCAACATGACCGAACCATCTAAGCATACCCTATTCAATCTTTGTCACTACATCCTCTTTTAATCCGCAACGGTCCCGTATAACCTCATTCCTCACTCTATCGTTCAAAGTTACACCATGCTTCGCAAGGAACGCATTTCCACAGCATCAAGGCGAGACTCCACCAAAGCGGAGACGAGAGGAGATGTCTTGTAATTAACCAATAGCATATTGTATTGTGCTGAAGCTAAGCGCTGAGCTGCCAAAATGACGCAAGCTGAGTGGTTGTGAGACGCATCTCTTTTCGTCTTCGTTTTGGTGGAGTCTCGCCCTTAAGAGGAAACGCGGGTGAACTTTTCTCCATACAAACGCTCTCGCCTGTTTTCTTTCTGGTTTATGACTTTAAAGCAATGATTTTTTAGAATAAAGTAAATATCAACAATTTTTATGCCCCTATGTTTTCCTTTTTAATGAGACATTATTTTTATAAGCACTAGAACCCACAGAAAATGCTCAAAATTGCCGCTGTGAACAGCGGCCTAGTATGCATATTTAAAAACTATTAATGATAAAATAAAAATATAGGGGCATAGTATTTATCCTTCTTATTTAGTTTATGAAATATCTTTTATATTGGTTCAATATTAGAGAAGAAAATAGGCGAGAGCTAAACCCCGAATTATGACTTTTTTATTAGGCTATTCAGTCGGATCTGCAGTTGTCCTTTTCGCACGCCGAAGCTCGCAGAGCGACAGCGATAGTTTCTTCTGATACCTAATTTTCAAGTCTCTCCTCTCGCGTTCCCTCTTAATCCTACTCTCATGCCTTTGCCTACATCTCAGTGACAATCAATGTCAAAAACAGTTACGAGAATTAGCCTTTTGGTATAATCTTTGCAGGGGTTGCCAACATTTTTTCGGCTGTTATACCTAGTAATAGTAAAAGAGTAAAAAAAATACCAAGATTTATTTTGTTAATTATTTTCTGTGTGAAATATTGAAATATTTTGCCAACTTTATACTTCTTAAACAGTATAAAGTACGCAAACCCGAAAAAAAATACTTTACGGGTGTAAAAAAACACTTAATATGACATAGCCAGCTAATTAACATACATAAAATCACGCCTGTAACGCCCGAAGAGTTAGGCAGGGGTGTACTCATTAGTACACCTACATTTCGCCATTTATGTTCAAGTCCCATGTAATAGAGGGCGAGCCTATTGCCATCAACCAGGCACAAATCTAGACTCCGAGGCTGCTACTGAGAAATTCCTGATAGAAAAACCCAATAACATTTTGCCCGACTTGGGGATCGAACCCAAGACCTCATGCTCAGCAGTCGAACAATCTCTGTTTATGGCGACGCACGCAAAACATCTTACTTACAGATGTATCTAATTTTGCGGAAGCCATGGGGTCATTTAACGTTATGCTAAAACTAGATTTCTCAAAAAAAATAGTTATAATTTTGACAGTCAATATCTAAGTAGCCAGAAGTTTCCCAGCTATGGACCAAAAGAAAAAAAATATAGCACATATCTTTACATGTAGAAGCAACAAGAATAATGTAACCAGTATTTTAAAAAACCTAATTGAAAAGAGTGTCCGTGGAGTTTCTTGCTCGTTCTTCTCCATACAGACCTACCTACGTTTTGGAACGAGCAACTAGCTCCAACTTTCTGACTAACTGACCGACTCCTTGTCAATTCAAAAGTGCCTGTAAATGGTCTAATTGAAATAAATGTTTTGACTTTGACTTTCGGCTTAGTTAAGTGTTTTTTACACCCTGTATATTACAATAACGTTGGCAACCCCATAAAAAAGACTAACCTCGTCACTAACATGTGAGTGTACGGCTTGCTCGTCGGGCGGCGCCCAGTAGTAGCACTCCTGCGCATTCATACAGTCTACGTACAGCACACCGGCTATTAAGGCGTCTAGCTCGTCCATTTTTGATAGCCTCATGTTTACTTCCTGCAAAAAAAGTTAAGAATTAGTGGAATTAAAATTGGCCAAGTGCGAGCTGGATTCGCACACGAACGGTCCCGTACTATCGTACAATCTACACTTAATATTATAAAGAGGAAAACTTTGTATTTTTGTTTGTTTGTTAGTAATGGATAAACTCAAAAACTACTGAACCGATTTTAAAAATTCTTTCACTGTTGCAAAGCTACACTATCCCCGGGTGACACAGGCTATATTATATTTTCAAAAAAGTTAGGGATCCGTAAGAAAAATCACGCGAACGATATCGCGGGGGAGTGCTAGTATTTTTAATATAAAAACGAAAGGCCACTCATTAAATGACACACGTACTCACTCACTCATTACGAAATTTGGCAGAGAGGTACTTAGCAGTTAGTAGACGTGCACTACGAATGGATTTTCCAAAATTAACCCCCTAAGGGGAGTGAAAAGGATGTCCAAATTTTGCATATGGAGAAATCAACTTTGACTCGAATCGCGGGCAGAAACTAATGTTAATATATATAAATAACGCGTTACGTTGTTTGTCCGGGATGGACTCCTAAACTACTCAACCATTTTTTATGAAATATGACTGTGTGTTATTTGGTCAAACTTAAAAGATAGGATAGTTTTAATCTCGATTATTGACCTCAATATCTTTACTTACTTCAAGCCACAGCAACGCGTGGCCGAGTCAGCTAGTATTATACTTATATATACAAATACTGCAGATTCTGGTAACTCATATATTTCATTGATCACATGCATACCTTAATAAAATCCTCCTCAAACTTATAAGCGCCGCCGCCAGTCGCGTATATAGTGTTGACAAGGTCAGCCATGCCCTTGGAGCGCGCTAGCTGCAGGAACGCACCGACTTCCGAAGTCGGGAAGCGAATAAAGTGTAAGGTGCCGCGACGGCCGCGGATCGTGACGTTGTCCATCTGTAATAGTAGATATTCACTTTTAAATCGAAAATTTAAACATACATACATAAACACACACCTTTATCCCATGGGGGTAGGCAGCAACCACAGAACGCCACCTGCTACGATCCTTACATACTCTTTTCGCCTCGTCCACGTTCATACACCTCGTCATACAAGCACGCCGGTTACGAGTACTCCGCACCTGACCTTTCTGAAGAACCTCACCAATGAGGTCAGTGTAGGTCTTCCTAGGGCGTCCCCTCCCTGCGTCGCCACTCACCTCTGCCATATAAATACCTTTTGTTGATCGACTTTCACTCATCCTCTCAACATGACCGAACCATCTAAGCATACCCTTTTCTATCTTTGTCACTAAAACCTCTTTTAATCCGCAACGGTCCCGTATAACCTCATTCCTCACTCTATCGTTCAAAGTTACACCACACATACTTCGCAAGGAACGCATTTCCACAGCACTAATCCTACTCTCATGCCTCGTTTGCCATACCCAACATTCCGAGCAGTTTAAAAAAAATTACCTGTAAATGTACATCCCTTCTTCCAGTTTTCCCGTAGGCAGAGTTCCTGGTGAGATACCTCCTGATGTTCTTCAGGACTTCGGTCTCCTTGTCCAGCTCGCGCCGGTTCGTCTCCCGGGGCTCGAAGTAGACCAGCTTCGTTAGGGTACCGCCGATGTCCATGCCGAACCATGGCATAGCTGGAAATAGGGAAGGGAGTTTGAAGACTTTCGACTAGCCTTTGCCCAGATAAAGGCCGCTGCAATACGTGACGGGTTTTTATCCGGACGGGACGTGACGGGAAGTTTTGGAAACATCGTTGCATACAAAATGTATCCGAATACGTATATGTCACGGGAACATGGACGGGCCGGGAACGTGGACGGGAAAAATATCGTCGGCGACGATGTTTAGCACGTCCCCGTTTAGCAATAGCAATTAAAGCCAATTCTTGGATTGAAAAATCCATCTTTCGTTGTTCACAACACTAGCACGTTAGATACGAATCAATGTCACGTTGCGTATGCGTTTGCACTACGTTCAAGTTTTGAACGAGGCAATCACGTGCCCGTCCCGCTCACGTCCCGTCCGGAGTATTTACCCATCACGTATGCAGCGGCCTTTACTATAAAGTAAAAGTATACAGGGTGTCTCAGAAATCGACGTCAAATCGGAATCAGGTAATAGGTCAAGTCATAATATATTAGTTAAATTTAATTATTTTTTTTATTTAAAACTCCATTTTTTCTTCTGCTCCATACTTGGGAATCTTCCGTGGATGTTCTAACTAGACTTTAGAAAACCCCACGACCCTAGTTGCTTGCATACATAAGCACAATGTTTCGCGTGCGTAACATTGCGCGATATCATGAAAACTAATTTTTCACACTATAAATAAAAGTTATTTTAAATTTTCATCATGGTCAAAACGGTTGTGACATATCTTTTTACACGACTGCCCCAAAAAAAGGAGTGTTATGTGTTCAGGGTTAATGTATGTATGTATGTATGTATGTGAGTTTCTTTATTCCACCATAACTTTTAAACGCCTGAACCGATTTAGATGTATGGGAGTATCGTTACAATCCTTGCATCGTTCCGAGTAACATAGGCTAGTTAAAATAATCCGGTGTGGTCACTTTAAAACGTAAATTAATACCAGCCTCAATTTATTTTTTAATGAATTTGGTCGTGTCTATGTTTATCGTCTAGAATTTGACAAGTAGATTTAAAAAACATATAACACTGTAAATAAAAAACGTCGTAAAAAAAACTGACGAGTAAACAAAGTACAAATATGTGCAATTTTTGCAGTCGTGTTTTTTAATTTTTTAATTATAGTAGCTTGTTACACCCTGTATTAAGAAAGAAGGTAGCTACAGTCGCAAGATTCAGATCCAGCCCTCTTCTGGTCCTTCCACAGCGCCAGCCTGGAGGATGAGAAGGGTCTCATCCTCCATTTAAAGCAGAGACAGGAGGAACAGCGGTTGCTTAAAATATGAATAGTTAGTACCATTGATTGTATATCAATACACCATTGATATACAAAAAACCCAAGATGCACAGTCTCGAATAAAAGTAACGCTCGAAAGTGTCCCGAAACACTATTTCCGTCTCTTTCTATAAGCTACAATTGCAAGTTCAACCTTATGCGAATTGTTTAAAGTTGTTATTACAACGCAGTGTACTTGAAGTAATAAAATTTTACGACCGATCGTGGTCGGAATTGAGCGCATAATGCGTTCATTTTGTGAGGACGTTTTTTAGACGTTGAGTGTGCATCTTGGGTTTTTTGTATATCAATGGTTAGTACTTGGAACCAATCTGAGTGTAGTGGGTCTTTTTTTTTTTTTTTGAGGTGGTAAAAATGATCAAATGAGTCCTTCCGTCCTGGGCGGGGCGGAAGGGACTGTCAGACTTTTACTGACTAAAAAACCACCCAGTTCCTTCTGTTGCCCTTTACGTTCCGGGGCCACGGTATCCTGTTAAGACGTCCCGCAACCCCGGCAGTGTAGTGGGTCTCCACTAGTTGTTCTGTCATACCGGTAAGATAGCCGAGCCTTGAGCAGTTAAAGACGCCATTGATGACGTGATAAATATGGCTACCAACAGGAGCTAAGAAAAGAAGAAGGATTGACTGGAACCATCAACTCGAAAAGGAGTTGGTACTTACGGGGGGCGTTATTGTCTGGCGGTGTGGGGGGAGCGTCCTCCATCTTGACGCAGTTCTCTTTGCTCATCGCTTGCGCGTAGGGGCCTCGTCTTGTTATGTTTAGTAGTTTACTTCTGTAATACAAATACATAAATTTACGGACAACCGAATATAGCGTCAATTACGGGTCGTCAGAAGCCCGAAAGTCTGACAACCAGTCTTATCAAGAGGTAACGTGTTACGCAGTTACTGGGGTTGTGGAGGTCAGATAGGCAGTCGCTCCATGTGAAATACTGTTAGAATAGCTGCATCCGGTTCTGCCAGGGTTGCGGATTTTGTTCGAAAGAGTTTGAAATGGTCGTGTCTTCTCTGTATGAAAAGAGGCCTGTGTACTTTTACCGCGCGTTAGAAATCCTCATGGACTTCCTCCGTCGTGGGGGTGACAGAGGGGCATGCCGGACTCTTACCGGCTAGAACCACCGCAGTGTTCCACCTCTGCCTATGACCGGGAGTGCGGGATTCGCATAAGTATTCACCGCTCCCCCGGCAGGGCTAATGCTTTTTTTTTTTGGTTGGTATAAATCATCAATAATATAAATCATCAATCCCTTCCGCCCTCGTTGGGGCGGAAGGGACTGTCAGACTTTTACTGACTAAAAAACCACTGTTCCTTCTGTTGCCCTTTACGTTCCGGGGCCACGGTATCCTGTTAAGACGTCCCGCGACCCCGGGAGCCTTTGCCCAGCAGTGGGACAGTAATAGGCTTGTCGTTACCTTGAGGATCGTTGTAAGGTATTTAGCGGCGTGGCGCGGCGCTGCCGGCCGCACGCCGCAAGACACCCCTCACACCGGTGCAAGCGCATCTGTAAGAACAACACATGGATTGAATTAATATTTGGAACTAGCTGACCCGCCACAACTTCGTTCGCGTGGTATCCTACCCCTACCCCTACCTCTACCCTACCCCTACCCCTACTCTACCCCTACCCTTGAGACCGACATTTCCGAACAACTTTTTTTTTTTTTTTCATAAGAACCTTCTACTACCTACTTTTAACCTACTTTTTCTTTAAAGAAAAAGTGAAATCGGTCCAGCCGTTTACGCGTGATGCCGTGACCAAGGGAAACAAGGATTAATTTTTATATATACACATCAAGTGTCTAGGGATCAACATCCCTAACAAATGTTAGGGATGTTGATCCCTAGACACTTTTGATGTGTGTATATTTGGAATAAACTATTAAAGTCAAAGTCAAAACATTTATTTCAATTAGACCAGTGGTTCCCAAAGTGGTCCAGATGAACCCACAGACCCCCCCAGTCTCCAATGGACCCTCCATTGGAGACTGGGGGGGGTCTACGATGGCGTGAAAAACATGTGGAGAACCACAAAAAAAATCTGTTTTCCATAGTTGTTGTTCCATAGTTTGGATTTTCCTATCAATGTACGCAGATAGTAGCAGTAGCAGCCTCGGAGTCTGGATTTGTGCCCGGTTGATGGCAATAGCATCGCCCCCTATTACATGGGACTTAAACATAACATAAACATAATGGGTACACCTCTGCTTAACCCTTCGGGGATTACAGAATTTACAGGCGTACTTACGACTTACGATTGCGATTTACGACTTTGAGAGAAAGATAAAAATACATTGTAGATGGAGAAATACAATAAATTAAGATAACTTTCGTGCGCGATAGCCTTTTCATGTTATAATATTAAAGTTAAAAATGTCACCTTGTCACCCATCGTTCAGAGATTACAGTTAGCCACGAGACACGAGAAACGAGCCACGAGCCACTCAACTAACACTCATCATCTGCCTAGCCTTTTCCCAACTATGTTGGGGTCGGCTTCCAGTCTAACCGGATGCAGCTGAATACCAGTATTTTACATGGAGCGACTGCCTATCTGACCTCCACAACCCAGTAACTGGGTAATACGATACCCCTTGGTAAGACTGGCCACTAAACCACTCAACGAACACTATCCAAAACAATACAATTTACAACACAATTAAAAATCAACTCAGAATTTGTTTTCCGTATTTTTCTATGCACACTGTTACGCAAATGAATTTTAATTATCGCAAGTAAATTCAACAATAGATATAACTTTATCATAATAATGTATACTTATCTATACTAATAAAATAAAACTGAAGAGTATTTTTGCTTGTTTGTGTGTTTGTTTGACGAGCTAATCTCTGAAACTGAGAGTCGAATGGTTCGGTCATGTTGAGAGGACGAGTGAAAGACGATTAACAAAAGATAATTTATATGGTAGAGGTGAGAGGCCTGGGGGTTGCGGGACGTCTTAACAGGATACCGTGGCCCCGGAACGTAAAGGGCAACAGAAGGAACAGGGTGGTTTTTTAGTCAGTAAAAGTCTGACAGTCCCTTCCGCCCCACCCAGGGTGGAAGGAGTAGTGGCGACGCAGGGAGGGGTCGCCCTAGGAAGACTTACACTGACCTTATTGGTGAGGTTCTTCAGAAAGGTGAGGTGCGCATTACTCGTAACCGGCGTGCTTGTATGACGAGATGTATGAACGTGGACGAGGCGAAAGGAGTATATAAGGATCGTAGCAAGTGGCGTTCTGTGGTTTCTGCCTACCCCCATTGTATGATGCATGACAGTCGGATTGGGATTTTTTACATGTATATGATAGCCAGATTTACGAGGAACATTAAAGGCTATATAACATCAAGCTACGACCAATTGAGGCGGAGCAGTAAACAGAGACGTAACTTAAGGCAGATGAAAAAAAAACCACACGGGTGAAGACGTGGGAAAAAGCTATAATCTATAATATCTACTTGTATTTATGGTATCAATCGAGCCGCTTAGATAGAGGATCACATGCTGTCAGGGCTGTCCACCTGGAAATCGAACCAAGCACCTCACGTTAGTCGCTTTAACGTAACGTTTGACAAAGTCAAAACATTTATTTCAATTAGACCATTTACAGGTACTTTTGAATTGTCAAGGAGTCGGTCAGTTAGTCAGAAAGTTGAAGCTAGTTGCTCGTTCCAAAACGGAGGTAGGCAACGACCATACAGCCTATAGACGCCTAATACACGATCTAACGCACGAAAACTATTCTGCCAACTTGCTGAGGTACTAGGTACACGAGGGGGACGGGGTACTTCGTTCTGATTGGCTAACTCAAGGTCAGTGCATGTTTACGGCTCACAAGAGTGGTCGAAACTAATACGAACTTGGTGAGTGACGACGGTTATAAGACTTTTATGCCTAATGTGTTGACAGACATCGGTCGTGTGTTATTAGGAGGCTAGGTATATATGGTCGTTGGAGGTAGGCCTCTATGGTGAAGAACGAGCAAAAATTACTCACAATGTCAGAACACAAACATGGTATTTATTCTAGATTTCTAGGTCATATTAATTCTGTACTATTATAACGTCATAAAAATATACTGTAGCAGTAAATTGCAGTAAATTATTTTATAGTGTTTACTCGTGGCCAAGTAATAACAGTCGCACGGGTCGATCTATCAGGTTAAGCTACGCTTGCCGGGGTTGTTCCGTGGATGGGTGACCATCTTTACACATAGAAACTCCTCCGTGAATCGGAAAGCACGATAAGCCGTTGGTCCCGGCTGTCATACGTGGATCTTTGACAGTCGTTACGGGTCATTTGAAGCCTGATAGTCTGACAACCAGTTTTACCAAGGGGTACCGTATTACCCAGTTACTGGGTTGTGGAGGTCAGATAGGCAGTCGCTCCATGTAAAATACTGGTATTCAGCTGCATCCAGTTAGACTGGAAGCCGACCCCAAGTCTGCGACGCATTTTCCGGGCCAAAATAAACTTTCAATTCGTATATACTAATATTACCGACAGTTGGTAGTCCATATGGTTAACCAAAATGTCATTTTGTCCCCCAACACTAGAAGGTTAAGAACAAGGATTACAGGCGTGATGTTGTATTGTGTTTTTATTACAAGCTTTTATATTTAGTTTTTTCACTTGTGTTTGTGTGTTTGTCATCACAACTTGAAAGCTAAAGGGGTTTGCGTAAAAGTGGCGTCATTTTGAAGTTGGATGGCCACTAATGAAACTTAGATATTTTGAAAGATCAGAATAATGCGATCAAAAGCTAATATGGACACATTTCTCTAAACCTTATCCGAACGGAGATATTTGGTTTTGATAACTCATTAAACACGAAGAAGTTATTATACCTATATATTCTTATAAACCCTTTTTAGGTTTTTTTAGTAACTACCTACTTACCGCAACCTAAAGATAAACTACTATAACATGGCGCGCCCCTCCACAAATTCAAAACGTTTTAAAGTATTTATGAAAGTATCAACGTGTGCGTACAAACAAACTCAAAATGTGTGCGTACTGAGACGGCTCTCGAAACAAAAACAAATCAGCGATTTGTTGCTCGACTAGCGGCGTCATTAATTACTCATTATTATTAGTATGGCGCTGCACTGACATACTCTATGAAAATGACACGTGCGTTGTCTTGTGCGGTCTTGCTAGTTATGATTAGTTGACCAACAAATCTGCCGGCCTGCTAATGAATACTACAAATACATAGAAACTCTTTCATATGGATATGGCTACACACATTGAAATAGTAATATGGAGGGGCGCGTCATGCTATAGTAGTTTTTTTTGTAACTATAAGTGTTAATGTGTTATTTCGAATTAAAAAACAAAAAGTCTCTAAAACACTATTATCTCGAAACTACCTTTTTGCACTTAATGACTTCTTGCTCTACAACGAGGTAATGTGTCTTTATTATTTCCCAAGACCCAAAAGTAACGTAACATTGACACATGGTCGTGAAACAGTATAGTCAATCTCTAAAAACAACCTTCAAAAACATATCTAAGATTTCTGTACGCAGGACAGTAATTGAAGTTTTTATATTGACGACATTTTTAAAATCTTCAAATGCAAATATCTCAACTTCGATATAACTTAGGATAAAAATAATTGAACATATACTATGTGTACTTAACAACACAACAAAGTAACATAATAATTATTTGTGGCCACTGAAAAAAAACATGACGCCGCTAGTCCATACTAAGTTAATCAATGCCTTTTGATCCACTTCCCGAGTTCCGATTGAGCTGAAATTTTGCATGCATGTCGACATCGGGAACATTTTAATATTATTATGACATGGAGCTGTTTTGATGATGGAGCTCGAAGGTGGCCATAGGAACCCGGTAATAAAACGACACTACCCCATCGAGTTTGGGCTCATTTGATTCGTCTTGACGAGTACTTTGATATTAGATGGTAACCAGGGTCTGATGATGGAGCTGGAAGGTGGCCATAGGCACTCCGTAATAAAACGACACAACCCCGTCGAGTCTGGGCTCGTTTAATTTGTCTTGACGAGTATTCTGGTCTTAGATAATATCCATATGTAACTCCATTAAAAAGAAAATAAGTTCGTTGAAAACTAATTTGAACATTATTTTACCATATGTTAAAATTCCTTATAATAAAATAGATGTAAGTTATTAAAATTTAAAATACGAACTAAGCCGTAGTTAATTCTGCATCATAAATACTAAAAAGTTAAAAATAAAATTAAAATAAAAAAATAGTTTTTAAAAACAAGCTTTTATTACCTGTTATTAAAAAGCACAAAAAAATCGAAATAATTTAATTTAGAAAAGAAATAGTCTGGTAAGAAACAGTCCCAATTTTTTTAATAAAAGCGTGTTACACCTTTTTGATTTCTCGTAACGTCTTAGTGTAACACGCTTTTATTAAAAAAATAGGGACTGTTTCTTACCAGACTATTTCTTATCTAAATTAAATTATTTCGATTTTTTTTGTGCTTTTTTATATTTATTTCCTTTGGAAACATAGGTAAATAATCCAAAGGTTTTCTTTACAAAAAAATGCGGGTTTATCTAACTTTCTCATAATCTAACGATAGTCAAGACACACCTAGCGATAACCTGTGTTACTCTAGTTTATAACGATAAAGATATATGGCACGTATGTGATTTTGTTAACTTTTTTCGGCAATGCATTTTGACCAGTTAAAGTCAGAGTCAAAGTCAAGGTCAAAGTCAAAACATTTATTTCAATTAGACCATTTACAGGCACTTTTGAATTGTCAAGGAGTCGGTCAGTTAGTCAGAAAGTTGAAGCTAGTTGCTCGTTCCAAAACAGGTACAGTATCCGGCGATAAATATTGCACATCGACCTTTGGAAAGAGACAATCGGTTAATTTCGGCTTCGTAGAGCGTTATCTCTGTCGCACGAAATACAAACTGTCCGGTATCTATTAGGAGCTGTTAAAACAATTATGAATCGCTTCTTTTGATAATTCTTTTTATTCTTTGTATAAAATATGAAATACGATAAAGGTCGATGTGCAATATTTATCGCCGGGAACTGTAGGTGTCTATGGAGAAGAATGACCAAGAAACTCCACGGACACTCTTTTCAATTTGATTTTTACATAAAGTATATTATTCTTGTGGCGATAATAATTTAATAACATTTGATAATAATGTAGATAACGAGTAATGTAAAACAATTAAAATAATACAGATATAAGCCACAAAAGATCGTTTACGCCTTACGGCATTTACAAACTTTTAAGTTCTTATTTTTCGAAATTAATGAACCGATTTTGATGCAACTTCCTACACATAGGCAGGATACATAGGTCTAAAAAGTTAGTAGAGAACATTAAAAAAAAATTGTGTAAGTATGCGAGCACACGGTGCGTTGCGGCGGCGCGCGGCGGTCCGGCGCCGGAGCGGTGTCGCTGCGTCGTCTTACATAGAAATATCTGTGGCATGTCACACGATGCGCTCCGGCGCCGCACCGGACTTGCAACCACCAAGACGAGGCGGGGAGGGGTGAATGCGTTGCGACGTCGGAGCGGCACCGCTCAGTTGTTCTGCGTCACAAGGAAGGACACAAGCTCGCTCGCTGCTGCGGCGCCGCTGCGTTATAACAACGCTGCGCCGCACCGCTCGCGTGCCCACTGACACGGTGAAATCTTTGCGGTGCGGCGCCGCAACGCACCGTGTGCCCGCGCCCTTACAGCTAAATTCGACCGAATTTAAGTTTTCGATAGAAACAGATTTCCAATTATCATTTTTTAAATAAGACATTTTGAAAATGTTTTCAACTAACTTTTTAGACCCATGTATCCTGCTTATGTCTAGAAAGATTCATTAAAATCGGTTCATTCATTTCAAAAAATAAGGGTCGGTTCGCATCTGACGGGAGATACGTCGAACGTATCGTCTTTAGTATGGTCGACGCACTAACGCATCATCGGTGATATGTGTATGGTTGGATGTTTTATTATCTACTAGCTGACCCACCGCGACTTCGTTCGCGTGATATCCTGCCCCTACCCTACCCCATATTTTCTCACCGTTTAAACCTTCCCTGGACTACGACAAACATTTCAAAACCAAAATCAGCTAAATCGGCCCAGCCGTTCTCGAGTTTTAGCGAGACTAACGAACAGCAATTGATTTTTATATTTATTAATTATCTATTTGACTGTTTCTGCGTAACGCGACTGACGATACGCGGCGTATTTTCCGTCAGATGTGAACCGACCCTAAGGACTTGAAAGTTTGTATGAAATGTTGTACGGCGTAAACGGTCACAACACAGATTTTTTTTCGCATAGTACTCGTATAATTGAAGACTTGTACAATGTCTTTTTTAATTCATATGTACTTTCTTGGTGTATCTTAGACATCACTGACATCGTTCCGTGCCTCGGAAAGCACGTTAAGCCGTTGGTCCCGGCTGTCATACGTGGATCTTTGACAGTCGTTACGGGTCGTCAGAAGCTCGAAAATCCGACAACCAGTCTTATCAAGGGGTATCGTATTACCCAATTTCTGGGTGGTGGAGGTCAGATAGACAGTCACTCCATGTAAAATACTGGTATTCAGCTGCATCCGGTTAGACTGGAAGCCGACCCCAACACAGTTGGGAAAAGGCTAGGCAGATGATGAGTATAATTGAAGACTTGCGTAATTTGGAAGTCTCCGCAGTCAAAGCCGAGGGCATAAGGTAATTTTCATTATAATAAATTGAGTTATTAAAATAAAGTGGTTTTGAGAATAAAGCTTGACATGTATAAATTAATATTAAATATCCAAATATATTAAAACTAGTTTTTTTTGTTTGTTTGTTTAAACGTGCATATCTCTGAAACTACCAGTCAGATTTGAAAAAATCTTTTTGTTTATCATAGCCAGATTCATAAGGAATAGTTTAGTCTATATAACATCACGCTGCGACCCTTAGAGGCGGAGCAGTAATCAAAAACGTAAAGACGCGGTTCAGAAAATAAGGTAGATGAAGTTGCGCGTAGCAGCTAGTTATAAAAATCGCCATTATTTATATCAGTCAAGGTGAGTGTCGTCAATTGGCCATGACTGATGGAAACCACATTTTTTACCATAATAAGGCAGTGGTCCGACCGCCGACGATGAACGAGAAACGAGTAGAACTAGAAACTATAAAAGAGTTGGCGAAGCGAATGTGTAGTTTCGATAGTTTTGTCGCCGGGCTTTATGCGAGTGTGCAAGTGCGACGAGCGATTACTCGCGCCACTCGCCCGCGGTCGCTCAGTCCTGCCGCACTGTAAAGAAATGATCAAGCGAGCGAGCATCGCTGAACGAGTAACGCTGAGCGAGTTTTTTTTGAAAGCTCGTCGCTCAGCGACAGGACTAGTAAAGCGAGTCGTCGCCGGCAGTGCGAACAGTCAGAGAGCAACTTTTAATATATGCATCTCTTTACATCGTTTACACGGAATGTACATTTATTGTGCGTTTCTTGAGAGAAAAAATCGCCGATAGTTAGTCGTTTTCTCGCCGGCGGTAGGACCACTGCTTTAACTGGCCAAGTTTAAGTCGGACTCGAACATCGAGTTCCGTGGCACTGCAAAATACTGCCTCGTTTTCTAGGTGTCCTATACAAACTTTGCCCCCCTTTTCACCCCCTAAGGAGAAGAATTTCAGAAAATCCTTTCTTATCCGATGCCTACGTCATACAAAGAACACACCCTCCAAGTTTCAGGTCTCTACGATCAGCGGTTTAGGCTGTGCGTTGATCCGTCAGTCAGTCATTCAGGACAAAGCATTTTATATGTATAGATAGAAGATTGCCTCGTTGATCTAGTGGACGCAAAGCGCGACTGCTAAGCATGAGGTATTGTGTTTCCAGGTTGGACAAAGTGTTATTGGGTATTTCCATCAGGAATTTCTCAGTAGCAGCCTCGGTGTCTGGATTTGTGGCCGATTGGCAATAGGCTCGCCTCTATTACATGGGACTTAAACATACATACATACATACATACATACATACATTGAAACGTTACTGGGGAAATGTGGGTGTAGTAATGGGTACACTTCTGCTTAACCCTTCGGGGATTACCGGCCAGCATTTATGTATGTTTACATGTATTTTTTTTTCTTTTCTGTTTGAATGAATGAATGAATGCTTTATTTGCCAGAAAATAGGTACATTATCTATGGTAAAAGTGGCAAAAAGATTGACTTTATTTCTAGTCATGAATTTTTTTTACCAACTTATTTTATTTCAGTGATTTTAGGTAAACTTTTACAATAATTCGGTTGTAGATAACATTTTAATAAGGCCAATAACATGTTTTCAAAGGTAAAAATGTAGACATACGATATAATTACATACGTACAAAACAGAATAAACAGGATTGTAAAATAATTGAAAAAAAAAAAATAACAATGTAAAGATTAATAAAAGCAGTAAACACATCACTGACATCGGTGAAAGAAAAACATCGTGAGGAAACCTGGACTTATACCAGCCTATTACTGTCCCACTCAAACAATGTCAGAGGCCCTTGAGGCGGTTTAGAAACTCTGACACTAGGGTGTGTGGGGTCGTAAGTAAGACCTTACTGCCCACACGATAAAGAAGAAGAAGAATAAAACCAGTCTTCTTCCATTATTAAAATCCAAAAATTACCTTGTTGAGGTCTCTACCCCGCAGTGGACCGCAAAACGGTTGGGTGGGTCTCATAAAATCTATTTTGGTTCATTTTGAAAAACCATTTGGTTTTTTTAATGTGTCGGCAAGGGAAAAACCTGACCAAATGACGTCTTTCACTTGAACTTATTTAAATAAAATACGTCATTAGCAATTTATGCCACATTGGTGAGGTTCTTTAGAAAGGTCAGGTGCGCAGTACTCGTAACCGGCGTGCTTATATGACGAGATGTATGAACGTGGACGAGGCGAAAGGAGTATGTAAGGATCGTAGCAGGTGGCGTTCTGTGGTTTCTGCCTACCCCCATTGGAAAAAAGGTGTGAGTTTACAGACGGGCGATTTTTAAGTGCGAAGTTTTGGTCAGTGGGTCGTCTTAGGGGCGGATTTGTTGGAGTTGGAGTATACGCTTAGGGGCACTATGAACAGCAAAGAAACAAAAAAAAAATTTTTTTTTGGTTGAAAAAAAAAAATTTGGGACTTAAAATTTTTTTGATTTTTTTACGAAAAGTTTTTTTGGAAAAGTTCCAATTTTATTGCAGCATCTTATTAAGCTAGTCCATAGAAACAAATTAAGCTCTGAAAAGTATGGCCCTACGACGCACCGTTTCCGAGATAAGGGTCTTCGAAATTTTTAGTTTTTTATAAAACACTCTATATTTCCAAAATGGTAGGTCGGATGAAAATCTTTTCTGGAAAGAAATTGTTGCTCTAGTCGAGAACCATAAGATGGTGTAAAAAAACCCGCAGAAATTAGTAAAAAAAAAAAAAATATGAAAAATTTTCTAAGTGTCGGATCGTCAGCTTGCGTATCTTTAGGGGCACGGGACTTAGTCAAATTTTCTAAGATTTTTTTTTTTACTAATTTTCGCGGGTTTCTTTACACTATCTCATGGTTCTCGACTAGAGCAACAATTTCTTTTCAGAAAAGATTTTCATCCGACCTACCATTTTGGAAATATAGAGTGTTTTATAAAAAACTAAAAATTTCGAAGACCCATAACTCGGAAACGGTGCGTCGTAGGGCCATACTTCTCAGAGCTTAATTTGTTTCTATGGACTAGCTTAATAAGATGCTGCAATAAAATTAGAACTTTTCCGAAAAAACTTTTCGTAAAAAAATCAAAAAATTTCTAAGTCCTAGCGCCCCTAAGGCTACACTCCAACCGAAGTTTTTTTTCCGCGCTCAGGATTTTCAACTGATGGCGTTGAAAATCCAGTGCGCGGAAACGAGTGGTTCCACGTTGCCCCATCTAACCGCCACCCTGCTGTGGCAAAGTAAACATGCCTATTTGCAGTGGAATATGCCCCACTAAATTGATATGATGGGGCAAAATTGATCGCTAGTATAAAATCTCCGGCTTATATCATATATCGGCTTCCAGTCTAGTCGAATGCAGCTGATTACCAGTATTTTACATGAAGCGTCTGACCTCCACAACCCAGTAACTGTGTAATACGATGTCCCTTGGTAAGAGTGGTTATCAGACTACCGGGCTTCTGACGACCCGTAACGACTGTCAAAGATCCACGTATGACAGCCGAGACCAACGGCTTAACGTGCTTTCCGAGGCACGGAGGAGTCTCGGTGTGTAAAGATGATCACCCATCCACGGACCAACGCCGACAAGCGTAGCTTAACCTGATGGATCAATCCGTGCACCTGTTATTACTTAGCTACGAGCTAAGAACGAGCGGGGCGTTTTTTTATAATAATTAAAAAAACTCGTAATTAATTTTATCTTTAGTCAATCTCATGTTAATTTATATTATGATTGAATATTGTTATTGTAGTTTACATAAGATTATTTAAAAATAAATGGGTTTTTTTTACTAAACTAAGTCTACACAATTTTGTATGTAAAAATACAAGTCATAAAATTGTTATTGTTATAGCGTCTGTGTGACGTTTATTATAAACTAGCTTACGCTCGCGACAGCGCTCGCCAATTAAATTTAAAATTCGATCATAATTCGAAAGACATGTGGCGCCATCTATCATCATAAGAACGTTATTGTGATTTCTCTCGTGAACAGTACTTTTTTTCGGGATGAAAGGTACCCTATGTCCGTTTCTGTACACCTGACAACGTATATGCAAAATTTCAGGATGATCGGTTCAGTGGTTTAAAGTCAAATCACTTATTTCAATTAGACCATAAAAAGGCACTTTGAACGTCATTTAGAAGAGAAAAGAAAAATTATAATACTGAATCTAGTTGCCGATTCCAAAAGGTAGTTTCGTATAGAGAAGAACGCGTAAGAAACTCCATATTTACTCTTTAAAAAAATATATACAACGTGTAACGTTAAATGCGCAAAACCTCAGACACCCCAACTGATTTTTAATTAAATTGACCTATTTCAGAGAAAAAAAAATCATTAAAACAAAAGTAAAGGTTTTATGTGCTGATTTAGTTTTACTGGCAATTCTGATCGTTTCTTGCGTCTGCGACGACGCTCTATCGAGGGAGAAGTCGTCACCGGGCCGCTGCGCGCCGTATGGCTTGACCTACTAATAAATAGACGCGGCAACGTTTTTAATAAAGATTTTTTGAAAAATGTGACCTATATTAAAAAGTGGTTCAATTGATTCTGCTCGTTATTCTGATCAAACTATTTTCAGGTTTTGCGCATTTAACGTTACACGTTGTATATATGGTTTACAATAAATAGTAGGTACATTTAGGCATGGATAGTTAACAAACAAACAAACTATTTTTCTACATTCGGATTTATAATATTATTATTAGTTAGGATTAATTTGAATACGAATACGCTTTGTTAAAATAAAATATTCAGATAATTTATTCACTTGAGAAAAGGGTACTTTTAAGACTATTTTCAACATAACATACCTCAGTAATCCACGAAAGGTTAAGCAGAGGTGTACCCATTAGTACACCCACATTCCTCCAGTTATGTTTAAGTCCCATATAATAGGGGGCGAGCCTATTGCCATCAACCGGGCATAAATTCAGACTCCGAGGCTGCTACTGAGAAATTCGCGACGGAAAACCCAATAAGACTGTCCAACCTGGGAAACGACTCCAAGACCTCACAATCAGCAGTCGCGGTTTGCGACCACTACACCAACGAGGCAGTCCAAAGCAGTAAAATTCCAAAAAAGTTTTGCCAAGTAATATTTTCTTGACAATTTATAAATAGCAAAATATGTGACATTGAACATATAGACATCGTATACTATGTAAATTTTATATTATGTAATCGTTGTTTCCATATGCGGTAGTATCGTAAATAATTTGGCAGACAAACAAAATTATTGAGTACTGAGTACCATGTATCCAACGTGTGTTCTTACATGTCACATAACAATACCAGCCTATTATTTTCCTAACTCCTCGGGGATTACAGGCGTGATGTTATTTTATGTATGTAAATTGCTTGAAAGTTTGTATGAAATACCGTACGGCGTAAACGCTGAAGCGTCTTTTTATTTACACCCGGTATTCACACAAAAATGCACATTTTGCGACAGAGCCATACAACTCATACAAGATTATACATATAGTCTGTGTGGTCAATCTTTACTGTTACCGTCATACATTTGTATGTATATACGCTATGCTTGGTTGGTTCGGTCATGTTGAGAGGATGAGTGAAAGACGATTAACAAAAGGTATTTATATGGCAGAGGTGAGTGGCAACGCAGGGAGGGGTCGCCCTAGGAAGACCTACACTGACCTTATTGGTGAGGTTCTTCAGAGAGGTCAGGTGCGGAGTACTCGTAACCGGCGTGCTTGTATGACGAGATGTATAAACGTAGATGAGGCGAAAGGAGTATATAAGGATCGTAGCAGGTGGCGTTCTGTGGTTTCTGCCTACCCCCATGGGCAAAAGGCGTGAGTTTATGTATGTTTATGTACGTATATAAGACATTTATTTATTTACTTTGTTTGCTTTTAACGGTCAAATACAAAGTAGGTACTAACCAATAATCGTAAATGGATTTTGTTTCCGGGTTCGCTTGGTTTGTTATGTAAATAAGTAGGTAAATATAAATATTTGTACATAGTTTTACCTATGTTTCTTCTGCATAAAGGCTTGGCCGGACAAAGGTATATTTGTCTATAACATCACGCCTGTAATCCCCGAAGGGTTAGGCAGAGGTGTACCCATTAGTACATCTACATTTCGCCAGTTATGTTTAAGTCCCATGTAATAGATGGCGAGCCTATTGCCATCAACCAGGCACAAAGACTCCGAGGCTGCTACTGAGAAATTCCTGATGGAAAAACCCAATAACACTGCCCGACCTGGAAACACAAGACCTCAATGCTCAGCAGTCGCGCTTTGCGACCACTAGACCAACGAGGCAGTCATCTATCTATACATATAAAATGCTTTGTCCTGAATGACTGACTGACAGATCAACGCACAGCCTAAACCGCTGATCGTAGAGACTTGAAACTTTGAGGGTGTGTTCTTTGCATAACGTAGGCATTCGATAAGAAAGGATTTTCCGAATTCTACCCTTTAGGGGGTGAAAAAGGGGGGCAAAGTTTGTATGGGACAACATGATTCCTTGGTCCAATCTACTCCAAATTTTGCATAAACATTCTTTAACAGAATTACTGATGGAAGACGAAAAATCCTATTAGAACCATTTTCGACTGTTACGCGGACGAAGCCGCGAGCGAGAGCTAGGAAAAACATAAAAAAACACTATTAAAACAAACTTACTTGATGAATTGTAATCACTCCCGACTGTTCCGTCATTTTAAATTTAAATTAACTTAAAAGCACTACTAATATCACAGGTTGTATAAATAAATAAATAATTAACTTTTATACGAGTTTATCACAGCATTTTCACTCAATCATCCTCAATATCTAAGTCCCATAGATTCGCTATACCACTCAAAAGTGTCCGTATAATAGAATCAACAATTGTATTTAAAAATATACAATAATAAAATAATATCCACCAACATTCGATCACGATATGTAAGTCTGCCGCGTACATTTACACAACACGTGCTCACCGCGCGGCGGTCATGCACTGAATGCGATATCGGTGCCGGGAATTCGTATTTGGAATCTGCGCGAGCGCCGATAAGCGGTTGTCAACTACGAGCAGTAATGTAATGAGTGACGGACGTTAATTGTTTTTGTTTTATGCATTGGGTCAATGCAGTGTTGTGGTTGATGCAATATTGTGTTGCAGGAAGTTTTATTTATTTATTTAGAAGTTAAAATGAACGCTAATTTGGATAGTAGACCACCATTGATAAATCTTTCCAAGGCACACTTCTAGACTGCCTCGTTGGACTAGTGGTCGCAAAGCACGACTGCTGAGCATGAAGTCTTGGGTTCAATTCCCACGTCGAGCAAAGTATTATTGGGTTTTTCGATCAGGAATTTCTCAGTAGCAGCCTGGGAGTCTGGATTTGTGCCCGGTTGATAGCAATAGGCTATTACATGGGTCTTAAACATAACTGGCGAAATGTGGATGTACCGGTGTTTTAATGGGGACACCTCTGCCTAACGCTTCGGGGATTACAGGCGTGATATTATGTACTTCTTTAATTAAGAACTTAATTTATACTAGCCTATGGTGGTCTCACTGCATGGCAAAGGCCTCTTCTCATACAGAGAAGGCACTCTGACCTCCACAACCCAGAAACTGGGTAACACGATACCCCTTAGTAAGACTGGTTGTCAGACTTGCGGGCTTTTGCCGACCGGTACTTCAATGATCCACGTATGACAGCCGGGACCGGCTTAACGTGCTTTCCGAGGCACGGAGGAGTCTCGGTGTGTAAAGATGGTCACCCATCCACGAACCAACCCCGGCAAGCGTAGCTTAACCTGATGGATCGACCCGTGCGGCTGTTATTATTTAGCCACGATCTACTTGTTTTACACTAAACTTGTTTATTTAAGTGTATCACGTTTTACTTTACAAACCGGTAGTTTTGCCACACAAAAAGACGTCACATCGAGGGTCGCAAGTTCAATTCCTGAGTTATTCAAACTGTTCACACGTCGCTTGCAAATGTTTTTCAAGTAACGAATGAATGATTGGATAAATGAACTTATCTTTTAATTACCCATTACATTAATTAGTAACTAATATTATAAAGCTGCAGTGTTTGTTTGTTTGTTTGAACGCGCTAATCTCTGGAACTACTGGTCCGATTTGAAAAATTCTTTCAGTGTTAGATAGATTAGTTATCGAGGAAGGCTATAGGCTATATACCATCACGCTACGACCTACGGGAGCGGAGCAGTAACCAAAGACGCGGGTGTAACCGCGGCGGACAGCTAGTTAGTAATACTTTCTTAAAAGATGGTTTTAAATTTTTTTATTCGTTATTAGCATCGGGTTATTTCAACTACCTAATATTATAAAGCTATAGATTTGTTTGAATACGCTCTTCTCAGAAACTCCTGGACCGATTTGGAAAAAATCCTTTTGTATAATATGACAACTATATTCATGAGGTATAGGCAATAATTTATCTATAATATGTATGTATTTATAAATTACTTATATATGACATATCAGTTGTCTGGTTACCATAACACAAGCTCTGCTTAGCTTGGGATCAGATGGCCGTGTGTGAGTTGTCCCAAAGGGTCTTTGAAAATTTTCCCGAAACCTGAAAAGGGGTCATTGTACTCATCATTATGAAAAACCTTTAAAAAATCAGCTGTTCAATACATTACGATCGTGTTGTGTAGCATTTTTTTAGGAAACAGCTGATTTTTTTTTCATGATTTCAAGGTTGGTTCCATAGTAAAAGTTGTTAATAATGATGAGTACAATGACCCCTTTTCAGGATTTGGGTAAATTTTCAATGACCCTGTATAACATCATGCTACAAACCTACGGGAGCGTAGCAGAAACCAAAGAAGTAACGCGGGTGAAATGAAAAATGGAGAGGCTAGCTAGATTTAATTAGCTAGATATAGTTTCTTATTGATAAGCAAATGTGATGGCCCGGTAAAAGAGCCCGCCTCTCATGCTCGAGTTTGCGGGTTCAAATCCAGGCACCAATGTGACTATTTCAATTCATATGTCATGTACTTTCTAAAGTTTATCTTTACTGACATAATTCCGTGCCTCGGAAAGCACGTTAAGCCGTTAGTCCCGGCTGTCATACGTGGATCTTTGACAGTCGTTACGAGTTGTCAGAAGCCCGAAAGTCTGACAGCCAGTCTTACCTAGAGATATCGTATTACCCAGTTACTGGGTTGTGGAGGTCAGACAGGCAGTCGCTCCATGTAAAGTACTGGTACTCAGCTGCATCCGGTTAGACTGGAAGCCGACCCCAACATAGTTAGGAAAAGGTTAGGCAGATGATGTACTTTCTTAAGTTTATTTTGGACATCACTGACACTGGTAAAGGAAAACATCGTGAGGAAATCTGGACTTATATCAGCCTATTACTGTTCCACTCAAACCATGTCAGAGGGAGGTGGTAAAAATCATCAAATGAGACCTTCCGTCCTGGGTGGGGCGGAAGGGACTGTCAGACTTTTACTGACTAAAAAACCACCCTGTTCCTTCTGTTGCCCTTTACGTTCCGGGGCCACGGTATCCTGTTAAGACGTCCCGCAACCCCGGCAGGCGTTTTGTGGCGGTTTAGAAACTCTGACACTAGGGTGTGTGGGGTCGTAAGACCTTACTGCCCACACGATAAAGAAGAAGATTGATAAGCACGTGAGTGTAAGAGTATTCACGCCTAGGGGAAGCAATATGAACTGTGACCTTCACCACGTGATAATGCATGCTATTTTTATCGTTTATCTATATTTATACTAGCTTCTGCCTGCAGCTTTGTCTTCAGAATAAAGCAGGTATATAAATTTTCCGGTGTTATAGCTTAACACCGGAAAATTTATATACCGGCTTTTGATCAGTAAGTATCATCATCTGCCTAGCCCTTTCCCAACTATGTTGGGATCGGCTTCCAGTCTAACCGGATGCGGCTGAGTACCAGTATTTTACATGGAGCGACTGCCTATCTGACCTCCACAACCCAGTAAATGGGTAATACGATACCCCTGGGTAAGACTGTCTGTCAGACTTTCGGGCTTCTGACGACTCGTACCGACTGTCAAAGATCCACGTATGACAGCCGGGACCAACGGCATAACGTGCTTTGCGAGGCACAGAATGATGTCAGTAATGTCTAAGATAAACTTTTAGAAAGTATATATATGAATTGACTTTTAGAAAGTACATATGAATTGAAAAAGTCACATTGGTGCCCGGATTTGAACCTGCAATTTCAAGCATGAGAGGCGGGCGCTTTTACCGGGCCATCACGACTTTTGTTTATCAATGAGGAACTATCTATCTAGTTATCCATAATTTGTGTATCTATTCAGGGATATTTCGATGACATTTAGATTAAAATTATTAACAATATTATAATATTTATTACGAAATAATAAAGTTTGTATGGTATGTCAAGTTTCATCTTTCGTGGCGTGTATTTGTACAACACAAAAAAAAATGAGTAAATAAAACAAAAATGTGAAATATGCGTAATTATTGATCGTTATCCTAACTAATATTATAAATGCGAAAGTAACTCTGTCTGTCTGTCTGTCTGTCTTTTCTTCACGCCTAAACTACTGAACCGATTTGTGTGAATTTTGGTACAGGGTAAGTGTGAACCCCAACAAAGGACATAGGCTACTTTTTATTCGACTTCGACTTCGTCTGCGTCCGCGATAACCGACATATACGCGGACGAAGTCGCGGGCAAAAGCTAGTTACCAAATAATTTCAACGACAGCGCACAGCGTCAGAACAGCGTCATAAAGAAAACCAATTTACACGTCTTTTAGAACTATTATTACTGTACAAATATTTTGACCAATTTCACGACAACTATGACATACTAGCTGTCCGCCGCGGTTACACCCGCGTCTTTGGTTACTGCTCCGCTCCCGTAGGTCGTAGCGTGATGGTATATAGCCTATAACCTTCCTCGATAACTAATCTATCTAACACTGAAAGAATTTTTCAAATCGGACCAGTAGTTCCAGAGATTAGCGCGTTCAAACAAACAAACAAACAAACACTGCAGCTTTATAATATTAGTATAGATTCACACTGCAATAATGAAAGTTACACGACATGAAGTTATACAGAGACACACCCACTTAGTAAAGATAACATATTTATGTCAAGTGACGTTTTTTGAATCAGCCACACCTGTATTTGCGCGCATACTTGTGCACTATCTACTGTGAACTTGGCTAGTCTCCTTTGAGATTGGTTAGTGACCGAAATTCGGTTGGGAAAGTATTATTTCTTCTTTATCGTGTGGGCAGTAAGGTCTTACGGCACACACACCCTAGTGTTCTGACACTAGGGTGTGTGGGGCCGACAATACTATGAGTCAGTTTGAGCCTGGCCACGGTGCACAGCGGTTTTTCGAGCGGTTGAAAAGGGCTAGCGCGGGACGGATCGAGTGAAACAATTTTGTTTAGACGAATTGACGAGCGGCGGGACTTTAGTTATAGGCATCCTCAATACGTCCACTTAGCCAGCCGCTATAGCCGCTACTGAATGTACGTGGCATGACACCCGCGCCCGCACTAGTCACCCGCGCCCGCGCTTAGCCTAGCCCGTCTACGTGGCCAAGGCGTAAGACCTTACTGCGTTTCTAAACCGCCTCAAGGGCCTCTGACATTAGTATTAACGCTTTGTGACTGTGATCAGTAGCTACATCTATCTATCTTCTCATCATCATCTTCCTGCCCTTGCCCCATGTTACTTGGGGTCGGCGCAACACGTTTTCCTCTTCCACTCTGTCCTGTCAGCCGTCATGCAATCACTGACTCCCCTTTCATTCATATTTCTTCACACAATCCATCCATCTTTTCTTTAGTCTTCCTCTTGCTCTCCATCCATCCACATTCATATTCATAACTCTCCTGGTCACAAATGCGTTTCATCCCTCCTCTTCACATGCCCATACCAAGATCCCGGTCCGCCCCGGGTGCCACCAGCCCGGGGGTGACACCCGACAATAAAAAAAAACGGGTTGCACTCCGGGAGTGCCGGCAGAAGTGAAAACTTGATTAATGATTATTAACGTTTACGTTTACGTTTAACATACACGAACATTCGCGCAAGCGCCCTGCGCTGTCTAAACGAAACAGTAGGCCCAGGCATACATTTTCGCCGCGCCGTAGAGAGGGGATAGCTGTCTACTCTCCATCCGTCTTACGCTTTTTCGATCAGGTCACGTGTCCTGACGCGCACGTGTCCTGACGCGAGTTAAGGATTTTATACCCATTACAGAAAAAGTGCTCAACGCCGCTAAAGAAGTTTTCACTTCAAAAAAAAGAATTTTTCTTTTGGACGTCCTTTTATTCTGGGCTACCTTGTATTTAGTAAATTTAAATTTTACTTTTAAAGTTGAAGTTTTTTCTAACATTATCGGAATATTATATTTTAATTATGAAAGACACATTTTTTAATAATTAAATAAATTCGTACTTTACGTATATTGGATGTTTATTAATTTTAGGGGTGACACCACAGTTATTTGCCCCGGGTGCCACCCATGCTAGCTACGCCACTGCCTGCAGCGAGGCAGTAACTGACGAAATGGTAAACGGTAGGTATGTATTTTTAAATCATTCATCAGCATCACGCATGTTTAGATAATATTTATCACATAGACCTTACTCTTACACAACGCAGAACTTTTGCAAACTAGGACAATGTCAACAAGACTACTTCATAAATTATTTATATCTTTTTTTTTTATACAAACAACGCAAACCTATCAATAATTTAGCGATACGCGAATTTGATGTAATACCGAATTCCGAAAACTTAAACGCGTCTTAATTGGGCAGTTAGGGTGCGGGCACACGATGCGTTGCGGCGCCGCACCGCAAAGATTTCACCGTGAAATCTTTGCGGTGCGGCGCCGCAACGCATCGTGTTCCTGCGCTCTGACACGGTGAAATCTTTGCGTTGCGGCGGCGGTGCGGCGCCGGAGCGGTATCGCTGCGTCGTTTTACATAGAAATATCTGTGGCATGTCACACGATGCGCTCCGGCGCCGCGCCGGACTTGCAACCACCAAGACGAGGGGTGAATGCGTTGCGACGTCGGAGCGTTAACATAACGACGTTTCATAACAATGTTACGGCGCCGCACCGCTCGTGTGCCCGCTGACACGGTGAAATCTTTGCAGTGCGGCGCCGCAACGCATCGTGTACCCGCGCTCTTATACCACCAATCAATAATTGACGTACTCTTTATGACCTGTCAAAACACGATTCTCCCATAGATTCTGTGCGGCCAAAGACAACTGTGCCGGGGTCGCGGGACGTCGTAACAGGATACCGTGGCCCCGGAACGTAAAGGGCAACAGAAGGAACAGGGTAGTTTTTTAGTCAGTAAAAGTCTGACAGTCCCTTCCGCGGCTTCCGCCCCACCCAGGACGGAAGGACTCATTTGATGATTTTTACCACCTCAAAACAAAAAGACTGCTGTGACGTCACTTTTGCGCCGACTCAATTGCCTAACTATTTATTAAATTTGAAAGCAATTAAAAATCAAATTGTACAGTTAATTGAAAATTAATTGGGTTTTCAGGGCTAAAATAAAGTGTTTCTTTAAAGAAGTTATGTCTTGGAATTATTGGTTAATGCTATCGAAAACCTAATTGTTTACATAATACATATCTTATACGTTTTTTTTTGTGGTAAAAATCATCAAATGAGTCTTTCCGTCCTGGGTGGGGCGGAAGGGACTGTCAGACTTTTACTGTCTAAAAAACCACCATGTTCCTTCTGTTGCCCTTTGCGTTCCGGGGCCACGGTATCCTGTTAAGACGTCCCGCAGGCGTTTGGCCCTATTGGGGCTCCGTCTGTGATATCTTATAGCTGATTTGTCTTTGTAATATCCTACCGGCCGTATTTCGGTCACGGTAGGCAATTTTAATGGAGACTAGATAGATAAATAGATAGATAGATAAAACATTTATTCGGTGCACACAAAAGACACATCACAACACTAAAGTACAATCAAACAGCTATGGACTAGGACAAAGTAGGGTGTGTGTCTCAAGTTGCACCAAATGGGAGTCCAGCTCAGCATGTGCCAGGCAAACATACCTGACGCTGATATTCTGCTGAATCCCTGCAGTGACATGCGGACGTCGAGCAGATGAGATATATTGGTGTTGTGGCAAAGTTTTATGCGCGGTCTAAGTTTTGTTAGTATACCCGCAACTACTAGAGCCAAAGGAGATATTATAATGTACAAGTGTGTGCTTATACATAGGTGTAATCCCTCTTCCATCACTCTTATAGTGCGAAGTGACGGCAATCCGACACGACCGGGGAGAGATCAGGACGCAGGACCAAAGGATTTACGTGCTTTCTGAGGCACAAGGGTGTCACACTACCAACTTAGAACTCCGAGGCTGCTACTGAGAAATTCCTGATGGGAAAAACTCAATAACACTTTACCCGACCTGGGAATCAAACCCAAGACCTCATGCTCAGCAGTCGCGCTTTGCGACCACTAGACCAACGAGGCAGTATTGTCATTAATTTTCACTTACAGAAGCAACAAGAATATTGTTATAGAAGAATATTGTACCAGGATTTTGTAAAAACCTAACTGAAAAGAGTGTCCGTGGAGTTACTAGCTCGTTCTTCTCCATAGAGACCTACCTACGTTTTGGAACGAGCAACTAGCTTCAATTTTCTAAAAGCCGGTATACAGGGTTAGTTTTAAAACACCAGCAACCTGAAAAGGGGTCATTATACTCATCATTATGAACCACATTTTCTATGGGACAAACCCTGAAATCATGAAAAAAAAACTGCTTTAACTGATCGACTCCTTGACAATTCAAAAGTGTCTGTAAATCATCATCGTCATCATCATATCAGTCGTAGGACGTCTACTGCTGAATATATAAGCCTCTCCTACAGATTTCCAATAGGACAGGTTGGAAGCGGCTTTTTGCGACAACTAGGCGCTAGGGGTCGCCCTAGGCAGACCTACACTGACCTTATTGGTGAGGTTCTTCATATAGGTCAGGTGCGGAGTACTCGTAACCGGCGTGCTTGTATGACGAGATGTATGAATGTGGACGAGGCGAAAGGAGTATGTAAGGATCGTAGCAGGTGGCGTTCTGTGGTTTCTGCCTACCCCCATGGGAAAAAGGCGTGAGTTTATGTTATGTATGTGTAGGCCAACAAGGCAATGAAATTTTTAAAATGTCGGAATTTTCACCCGTGCGATACCGGGACGGTTCGCTAGTCGTCCATATATATTATATTGCAATAAGAATGGTCATGTAGTAACAGATTGGCAATTATTTCCTTGCAATATTTTTTATAATTATTGTTTTCCGTGTACGTTACTTATCAAGCATTACAATCAAGAATGATTACAACTCCTTGACTGCCCCGTTGGTGGGGCTCTCATTACCATAGATCGGAATTAGGTAGAGTTATTTATTTACTTGCATCGAAATGTTGACATCCCGGGATTTCCCGGGATTTATAATACAATCCGGTGTGGCCAACAATATGACAAATAAAAACCTCAGAGATAGATAAGACAAATAAAACAAAGATAATTAACATACAATCATTTTTTTATTTACGTTGCCACACACTAGGATTATGGTTTAAATTGCGTAAGGGCTAATTTTTCAATCGTCAGATAACTCTTAACGGAGGGATAAATATGGCAGTTTGACAGCTTTTGTATAGAAAATATGTCAAACTGTCATATTTATTCTTTGGATAAAAGTTATCTGACTATTGAAAAATCAGCCCTAAAAGTAAATAACTTTTTTATTTAATAAATCACGGGATTTTTCTGCTCTTTAAAATTAATATCGGGATTTGAGGCATATCCACTTTATTCTTTCGCTGTATTAAATCAGTGTAAGTGCATAAATATCACATAAAAATTTAATCATAGTAATTATATCATTCGCCATTTTAACATACTCGTATATTAAGAAGAGGCTCATTTGAATTCAAAAAGCCTTGAATTCGAGCAAGAATTTCGCCGAAGAACCAAGGCCGAGGTCAAAATCAAAAGATATTCAAAATTATACAAGACTCACCTTTGCCCGCGGCTCCGCGTTTTACGTGTTACGGACGCTAACGAAGTCGTAGATAAAAAATATAAACCAATTTAAAAAAAAATTAAAACAAGCTTTAATTTAAAAATTAATTACGAAATTGAGTATTGGACATTGTATTGTCACGAGAACTAAAGGTATACTTATGCAAAATTTCAGCTCAATCGGATAACAACAAACGGTCGAAAAATGATTTGCAAATTTTGAAAGGACAACTTACATACATACTAACATTGCAAGCTAAATAAAAGCTTGTAAAAGTTACAGGGCCGAGACAGCCCGTGCCGCGGGGGCTGAATTTCACCAAGTGTCCGGGGTTTTTGAAGATTTTGTCCGATTTCGGCGATTTAGGTAATGACCAGAGGTCGAAATTAGGTAGAGTTATTTATGTACTTACACTGATTTCATACAGCGAAAGAATAAAGTGGATATGCCTCAAATCCCGATATTAATTTTAAAGAGCAGAAAAATCCCGTGATTTATTAAATAAAAAAGGTTAATTACATACTTTTACACAATTTTAACCATAATTACATTTTTTTTTTATTTCCGTTGCCCTACACTATGGGTGTAGGGCAACGCAAATAAAAAAAAATGTATTGTGAATTAATGTAAACACTAATAAAAATTGTATGTTAATTATATTTGTTTTATTTGTCTTATCTATCTCTGAAGTTTTTATTATTATTTATTTGTAATATTGTTGGCCACACGGGATTGTATTATAAATTCCGGAAAGATCCATATTAATATCAACATTTCGATGCAAGTACATAAATAACTCTACCTAATTCCGACCTCTGGTGATAAGTCTTCAGTTCTTCACCCAGAGAAATGGAAAAATGGGGGGAGGCTTTTGCCCAGAAGTTCCCTGGGTCGCAAAGCGCGACTGTTGAGCATGAGGTCTTGTGTTTCCAGGTCGAGCAAAGTGTTATTGGGTTTTTCCATCAGGAATTTCTCAGTAGCAGCCTCGAGTCTAGATTTGTCTGTTTGACGGCAATAGGCTCGCCCCCTGTTACATGGGGCTTAAAATAACTGGCGAAATGTGGGTGTACTAATGGATACACCTCTGCCTAACGCTTCGAGGATTACAACCGTGATATTAGTATTTTTATGATTTATGGCATACACCTCGGGGCTTAAATAAAAGGTCGACCGACCAAGGTTAAGCGTCACTCGTCAAGGTCAATCCATGGATGGGTGACCATCTATCACGACCCTTTAGTGTTTGACACGTGTTTCTCAAGAAAATATCCAGTTTATTCTCGTTTTAAAGCACGTGCATGACACATGCGTGTCTGACTTTCGACCCCACTATCTATACGTGTAACATAACTATCATCCAACCCAGCTAGCTATAGATCATCATTGATGTCCGATCAAATTAAAAAAATATATTAAACTAGCGACCCGCCCCGGCTTCGCACGGGTGCATGTATTATACATATAAACCTTCCTCTTGAATCACTCTATCTATTAAAAAAACCGCATCAAAATCCGTTGCGTAGTTTTAAAGATCTAAGCATATATAGGGACAGACAGACAGACAGACAGACAGGGAAAGCGACTTTGTTTTATAATATGTAGTGATGACTAGCTTTCGCCCGCGACTTCGTCCGCGTAAATGTCGGACCCCCGTTCATCCCCTTAGAGGGTAAATTTTAAAAAATCCTTTTTTAGCGGATGCCTACGTCATAACATCTACCTGCATGCCAAATTTCAGCCCGATCCGTCCAGTGGTTTGGGCTGTGCGTTGATAGATCACTATGTCAGTCAGTCAGTCAGTCACCTTTGAATTATACACTATGTAACAAAAACCCTGTCAAATCAGTGTTGCCGTTGATCAGTTTTTATGTTTTATTTTAATTTAGTTACTTCTTCTTTCTTCTTTTTTTTTTTCACTGGGGAAAAATAATAATCTCAAATCCATTAAATGGTTACGTATATGTGTACGCAGTACGATGCCGAATAATACCCTTAAGGATCGGACAGGGTTTTTGTTACATGCTGTATATATTTAGATAAACAATTTACAAATTAAAACACCCGCGAAGGCGACCATTTTGGGCCGATTCTCATCAAACATAGCTAAGAAACACTCCAGACTAATCCACCATTCAAACAAACTAAACCACATCAAAATCGGTCCATCCATTCGGGAGCTACGATACCACAGACACACACACGTCAAACTTACAACACTGTCCTAACTAAGATGAAATGTGGATAGGGTTTTCTACGTAAGTGAGGTAAAAAAGGCTAATCTACACAGGGCCGGATTATACATTAAGCAGTGTACGCCCCGCATCGGTTAACGCAATGCATCAGAACCGAGGCCAAAAAAAATTGCAGATATTTCTTTCTTTGAAAGTTTTTGAATATTTGTATGTAACATAACCTCGACGAAAAGCACGAAATTTTAAAAAATATACATAAATAAGTATTATATTCCTTACATTTGTTTTCATTTTTTTTATTGTAGTGTGGCATACCTTCGTAATGTAGTAAAAAAAAACCAGCCAACCAGCAAGAACACATTTTTAGAAGTTAATAAAGGTTATTGGGGCCCTTGCCTTGGGGCCATGGTAAATCCGGCCCTGGATCTACGCAACTAGGGTAAAAGAAAAGGGCAATTCTCACAAGGTGCGATAGAAGGAGACGTAACGAGGCGGCTACACACTTTAACTGTCTTGGATTGGTGCTCGGCAGAAAGTCTGAGGAATAGGAAAGAGGACTAGGATAAACTATAAGCATTATGCTCCCACTGCTGGGACTTAGGCCTCCTCTCTGTGAGATGTGGGGGCGGATTCCACCCCACACTTCAAACTGAGGTGTGGGGTGGAATCCACCCCGCAGGTGGAAATATGGGAGGTAATGGAGCGGGATCCATCTTGTGGGTCAAAATGTGTAACTGTTGTTATCTGAGAGGTTGTGGGGCGGAAACCACCCCGCGAGCTATGTGTGTAAGTTGGTATGAGATTCAGAATATAATTAAACGATACTAGTTTTTTTTTTACTTTATACCTGAAAGCAATTTGAATACATTATGACCAACATTGAAATCACGAAAATCTGAAAAAAAGTCAGCTGGGTTTGAGCAAAAAAATCTAAAATCAAAAGAAAATGCTGTTTATTTTTTCTCTTTTTCTAAGTTTTTATGATTGTTAAGCTATACTCGACAAAATAATAATAAAAGGTGACAGTGCAACTATCCCGATGCATCATTTCGATCGACAAGTAGCGCCATCTAGTAGAATATGTATGAATTACCAGCCGATAAACTTGACCTCAGTATCAATGTAACACGAATATCGTATGCATGTGTGCAATCAACTGTACATATTTATTCGTCGATGTAATTGTTAACAGCGCCATCTATGATGTAAGTGTAGTACTATAACATTTTGAAAGAATGTAGGAGTCGTCGTGTGCGACTCTTTAAGATGCATTTTTGCGTGTTCAGGATCTCTAGCCTACAACCTGGTCGAGAACTTAGGAAATAAAATCCCCTGGTACGTGACACAGGTAACCGTGGTCCGCCACGGGAACAAAAAAATATATAGCCGTAGTACTTAGTACATCCAGGTGAACATAAGTGGTCCACAGGCAGGGAGCGATTTAATTCCATGCGGTATTTATTACCTAAACTCAATTATTCAATTTTAAGCTCCATTTCTGATGCATTTTAGTTCATTATCGAACAAACAAATTGCTCGTCTGTTACACTGCCCGTCGGTCGCAGGGATTTTTATCTAGACACACGGTAGCGTGTCAAGCCAAGGTCAAGCTAACAGAATAATGGCCTACGCAGACAGGGACGGCATGGCAAGAGATTTAATTTTTAACTAACAGACATTCAAACGTATTGCCATAGAAATACGACATAAATTGCTATGCTTTAAAATTATGCCAAGGCATCCTTGTCGATGCCACTAAAATTGCCATTTTTTTTTTAGGTGGTAATAATCCGCCCTGGGTGGGGCGAAAGGGACCGTCAGACTTTTACTGACTAAAAAACACCCTGTTCCTTCTGTTGCCCTTTACGTTCCGGGGCCACGGTATCCTGTTAAGACGTCCCGCAACCCTGGCAGGCGTTTGGCCCTGGCCGTCCCGGTCTGCGTAGCCCTTTAGTATTACAAAAGCAACTCACCTAACACCATACCGGTCGTTGTCCACCAGTACAGACCGCTGCTAAGGTAAGGTTCATAGAAAAGCCCGTAGTCACGATGTCACCGAGTAGCTGCCATGCTGTGAGAACCTGGGGAAAAAGAAGAAGATTGACATCAGTAACCAATAATTCCAAAACACAACTTTAAAAAAACATTTTATTTTAGCCCTAAAAAATCGAATTCAATTAATAGTAAAATTAGATTTTTAACATAAGGGTTAGGGTACCCATTAATACACCCACATTTGGCCAGTTATGAAGTCCCATGTAAAAAGAGCGAGCCTATTGCCACCAACTGGGCACAAATCCAGACGTCGAGGCTGCTACTGAGAAATTCGTGATGGAAAAACCCAATAACACTTTATCCGACATGAGAATTTAACACAAGAACAGGTGATTAGATAGTTACTTTTAAATCAATAAATATATTTTCGATGACATTTAGAATTAAATTCTTCACAATATTATAATATTTATTACGAAGAAATAATAAAGTTTGAGTTTTGTGTCAAGTTTCATCCTTCGTGGCGCGTATTGTACTAATGTTATACTGCAGAGTTTATTTGTTTAACGTGCTAATCTCAATAACTACTGGTCCGATTTGAAAAAACCTTTTTGGGTGGTAAAAATCATCAAATGAGTCCTTCCGCCCTGGGTGGGGCGGAAGGGACTGTCAGACTTTTACTGACTAAAAAACCACCCTGTTCCTTCTGTTGCCCTTTGCGTTCCGGAGCCACGGTATCCTGTTAAGACGTCCCGCGTCCCCGGCAGGACAGCCCCTTTATCGAGGAATAGTATAGGCAATATAACATTACGCTACCACCCATGTGAGTGAGGCAGTAACTAAACCGAAAGCTAATACTTACATAAAAATTGACAGAAACTTTTTTTTTTGCTATTTTTTAAACACTTGCCACAACTATACAGCCAAACCTTTCAAACAAGAATGGAAAAAAAATAGTTCACAGAAATTAAAAAAAAAAATTATAACGAATCTTTTAGAATTCGAATTTTGAATTTTAAATAACTTCCGTCGAAGTAAAATACGTTCTACGATTGAATGACAATACCTAATGATAAAACATAGATTATATGCATGTGGTCTTGATTTTATCTATTGGGCACAAAGATAAAAAAAACAGAAAGGTCAGGTGCGCAGTACTCGTAACCGGCGTGCTTGTAAGAACGTAGATGAGGCGAAAGGAGTATGTAAGGATCGTAGCAGGTGGCGTTCTGTGGTTTCTGCCTATCCATGGGAAAAAGGCGCGTGTTTATGAATGTATAAAAAAAAAATACAGAATAATTATTGAGGTGACAGTATTCCCGGATAATGTAGCTTCCTATTAGCGAAAGAATTGTTAGCAACATCTAGCCCAGAATACGAAGTATAACTGACATCGCCGCGACATTAGCATGTATAAAAAATCTCGACAACAACCGTCGGGCAGTAGCCCACCAGACACAACACCCGTCTGATCGGAGAATCCTCCCTTTTTAACGGAGGATGAGAAACTTTACACCCTGTTTCTCATATCTCTAAAGAATTTTCCGAATCGCATGGAGGAGTTCTGGAAGTTAGCGCGTACACAGAATTAAAATACATACATACATAAACTCACGCCTTTTTCCCATGGGTGTAGGCAGAAACCTAAGAACGCCACGTGCTACGACAATTTTTTTTTTTGGGTGGTAAAAATCATCAAATGAGTCCTTCCGCCCTGGGCGGGGCGGAAGGGACTGTCAGACTTTTACTGACTATAAAAAACCACCCTGTTCCTTCTGTTGCCCTTGGCTATGTGATGTGTCTTTATACTTCTTAGGTAGAATTTGGTTGTCATTTTTCAAAATGAACAACTAAAAGACTTGACCTATCTGAATATTTTTCTTTGGTTTTTTAATCTTTGTTACTTGCTAAAGAACTGATAAATACATGTGCGTATACAAGAATAGAATAGATTTAAAGGTGATAAGATAGTATACAAGTGTTATTTATACTAGGAACTACGCCTTGCTTCACTTACACAAAGTTTTGTATGTTTGTTGAAGGTTATCTTTACAGCGACGGACTGTGACTTTGTGGGGCCCTCGGCGAACACAACCTGGGGGCCCCTACCTAGTAAAATAATTGCCGTTTTGTAAAAAAAACTGTTCACTGTTGTTATGTACTAGTAATACTAACTTTAGGTACAGACAGCAACAAAAGTCGATTAACATTTATGATTTTTAAATCCTAATTATTAAGTACAATATTAGTTAGGCAGAGGTGTAGTACATACACCCACATTTCGCATTTTGCATCATCATCTGCCTAGCCTTTTCCCAACTACGTTGGGGTCGGCTTCCAGTCTAACCGGAAGCAGCTGAATACCAGTATTTTGCATGGAGCGACTGCCTACTTGACCTTCACAACCCAGAAACTGGGTAATACGATACCCCTTGGTAACACTGGTTGTCAGATTTCATTTCGCATTTTGCATAAACTAGTAATAAATATAATAAAAGATTTATTAACGCTGTCAGTTTATTTATCAAGGAAAGAGATAAGATAGATAACCAAATCATAGTTATCTAACACGAAATAAAAATAAGGTTAGTACTATCACTGCTTTATGTGTTATACTGATTATTACAAAGAAAATCTAAACACGCGGCAGCGTGTAGAGCCAAGTTTAAGCCAACAGAACTGGAGAGCAGCACCGTTTGTTACACGACTGCCCCAAAAAAGGAGTGTTATGTGTTCAGGGTAAATGTATGTATGCATGTATGTGAGTTTCTTTATTCCACCATAACTTTTAAACGCCTGAACCGATTTAGATGTATGGAGTATCGTTACAATCCTTGCATCGTTCCGAGTAACATAGGCTAGTTAAAAATAAAAAGAAGCGGTGTGGCCACTTTAAAAAGTAAATTAATACCAGCCTCAATTTTTTTTTTAATAAATCTGGTCGTGTCTATGTTTGTCGTCTAGAATTTGACAAGTAGATTTGAAAAATATATAACACTGTAAATAAAAAACGTCGTAAAAAAAACTGACGAGTGAACAAAGTACAAAAATGTGCAATTTTTACAGTCGTGTTTTTTAATTTTTTAATTATAGTAGCTTGTTATTACTAGGCATGCATCCGATACCGATACCGATATATCGGCGATACTTCGGGTTTGCCGATATATCGGTATCGGCGATATTTTTCCAAAATATCGAGAGACGCAGATCCGTTCGTTTTCTGGCGCCATGACGTCTTATACCCAAACTTGAAAAAAATGGCGCAGAAGTACTTTAGTTTCCAAATGAGTTCTGTCGCATCTGAGACTATTTTCCACAGTAGGTCTTATTCGAACAGACTTGCGAAATCGCCTTTGCCCGCAAAACTTAAGAACACTTTGTTTTTTAAATAAAAATCTCATAAATGTTAATTTTGATTACTAAAACTATTAATTAATTGTGTTTTATTTATTCTACCTTCCTTTTTAAATTCAATAAGCGTATCGGTATCAGTATCGCCGATATTTTTATAAGAGTATCGGTATCGGTATCGTATCGGCAAAAAGGCGTATCGAGGCATCCCTAGTTATTACACAAAATATTTGGTGTATGAGAACTAGCCAAGTCAGACGTTAGGCTTTACTATATTAACCTAACTAGATAGAGGATAGAGGATGTAGTGACAAAGATAGAAAAGGGTATGCTTAGATGGTTCGGTCATGTTGAGAGTATGAGTGAAAGACGATTAACAAAAGGTATTTATATGGCAGAGGTGAGTGCAACGCAGGGAGGGGACGCCCTAGGAAGACCTACACTGACCTTATTGGTGAGGTTCTTCAGAAAGGTCTGGTGCGGAGTACTCGTAACCGGCGTGCTTGTATGACGAGATGTATGAACGGAGATGAGGCGAAAGGAGCATGTAAGGATCGTAGCAAGTGATGTTCTGTGGTTTTTGCCTACCCCCATAGGAAAAAGGCGTGAGTTTGTGTATGTAACTTCTAAAAAAATACGTAAAATGAAGTTGGAACTTTGACTATACTTCTGTAACCAGAAGTTTCTTCGCTAAGTGTCCAGTTACACTCATTATAATCACATCATACTCAATCTTTTTTAACACGTCACAGTCTGTCTGTCTATTATTGCGCTCGTTACTCGAGAACCACTTATCCACTTTACGTGATTCTTGCGTTAATGGATATGATCTTTGGCTAGGATACTCAATGAGAAAAATATACAAAAACCGCTTGACGTATAAAGATGAAATTTGACAGGGTGGTAGTTTTTAGTTAGTAGAGGTCTGGTAAGAACGGATTTTCCAATATCCACCCCCTAACAAGCTATTATAATTAAAAAATTAAAAAACACGACTGCAAAAATTGCTCATATTTGTACTTTGTTTACTCGTCAGTTTTTTTTTACGACGTTTTTTATTTACAGTGTTATATATTTTTTAAATCTACTTGTCAAATTCTAGACGATAAACATAGACACGACCAGATTCATTAACAAGGATTGTAACGATACCCCATACATCTAAATCGGTTCAGGCGTTTAAAAGTTATGGTGGAATAAAGAACCTCACATACATACATACATTAACCCTGAACACATAACACTCCTTTTTTTGGGGCAGTCGTGTAAAAAGACCGAATATACAACATAAAACATCATAAACATAACATCACGCCTGTTATCCCCGAGGGGTTAGGCAAAGGTGTACCCATTAGTACATCCACATTTCGCCAGTTATGTTTAAGTCCCATGTAATAGGGTGCGAGCCTATTGCCATCAACCGGGCACAAATCCAGACTCCGAGGCTGCTACTGAAAAATTCCTGATGGAAAAACCCAATAACACTTTGCCCGACCCGGGAATCGAACCCAAGACCTCATGCTCAGCAGTCGCGCTTTGCGACCACTAGACCAACGAGGCAGTACAACATATTATTTTTAACTAAAAAATCACAGCTACGTGTGAATTTTCGTTACCTGTTAATAAATCAATAATGATTTAAATTGAGATATGTGCATAATGTCCATGTAAATGTTAGTTTTTTGCCAAATTTTAACATTTTTGCGCGGGACCCGAATCTTTTTCTAAAAAAACCCCCGACGGCAGCCATCTTGGATTGATTGTCATCAAACATAGCTAAGAAGTTAAGAACACTTCCAACGTATTCACCTTTTAAACAAAAAAACGGGGAGGTGTCGTCAGAAGCCCGATAGTCTGACAACCAGTCTTACTAAGGGGCATCGTATTACACAGTTACTGGGTTGTGGAGGTCAGGTAGGCAGTCGCTCCATGTAAAATACTGGTATTCACCTGCATCCGGTTAGACTGGAAGCCGCGACCTCCCAAAGTTGGGAAAAGGCTAGGCAGATGATGAAAACAAAAAAAAAAACAAAATCAAAATCGATTCATCCGTTCGGAAGCTACGATGCCACAGACAGACACACACACAGAGACGTCAAACTTATAACACCCCATCGTTTTCGCTTTGGGGGATAGTAATAGAACTCCCAAACTTATTTTGTCTACTGCCCACTTTGAGAATAAATTATTTTCTAGCGCCACCATTTTTTCACCTACTTAAAAACCATCTAGTAGATGAAATTACAAATCGCTCCCCAAGCCTCTACACAATGCCCTGATTTTTCCGGGTCTTTTACCGCCCCCTTTAGGCCTGCAGCGCCCACAAGGGGGCGATAATAATATCACCAACTTTGGAAAAGGCTGCCTTAAAACAACAGCTATCTACCTGTGAAAGTTCCGTCAAAATCGATCAAGCTGTTTCGAAGATTACATTCGGACAGACAGATATGAATTAGATGATTAGATATTATATTGCATAAGATAGGAGTATAACCAAAAGTAGGTATGGATTAGGTAAAGATATTGAAAAATATTTTAGTTGGAGCACAAAAATAATACATAATATTGATACTAGTAATAATTTATAGGTTTTTTTTAGGTGGTAAAAATCATCAAATGATTCCTTCCGCCTTGGGTGGGGCGGAAGGGACTGTCAGACTTTTACTGACTAAAAAACCACCCTGTTCCTTCTGATGCCCTTTACGTTCCGGGGCCATGGTAGCCTGTTAAGATGTCCCGTGACCCCGAGTATTATATAGCTGAAGAGAATTTTGTTTAAAACATGCTAATCTCAAGAATTACTGGTCTGATTCTGAATTATTTTTGCTACTAGGAAGCTACGTTATCCGTGAGAGCTATAGGCAATATTTTAAATTCAAACAAATAAAGTATTTCAAGTGGAAAAAATCATTTTACAATTTCAGTGTTGCGCAATACATAATACTCTGAACGATCAGCAATTTCCCATGGTATGTGACCAACCAAGAAATTCACGAACATCTGAAAATGTCCACAATAAAGCAGGAAATCCAAAACGTAACTTTAAAATACCGGGAGAAGCTAAAGAAGCACCCGAATACGCTAGCAGCATAGCTCACGATGTGTAGCTACGTAAAGCGTCTTAAGCGAAAGGACATCATATAGATAGACGATGAGGAAACGTTCCCAATGGGGGACGCACTCAAACTGACATAGTACACGCACCAAATTTGCTCATAGTGTCAAACACTGATTGCAGATTTAACGAGATAAAAAAAAAAAAATTCAGTGTTATAAATTTTTTAGCGTTTGTCTTGAGCAAGCATAGTGATTAATGTCTATACCTTCTCTGTATAAGAAGAACATTACACTACTTTATAAGAGTTGTTGTTGACTGCAACTGTTTCTGGGTGAATTTTCAGTGTTGAGGTGAATGACGCCCGATACTTTTACTACTGGTGCAACCATCCATTGACAAAAAACAAAAACATAAATTATTTTAATTACCTTTAAGTTAAATGTAACCATCCATTGACAAAAAACAAAAACATAAATTATTTTAATTACCTTTAAGTTAAATGTAATTAAAATAATTTATGTTTTTGTTTTTTGTCAATGGATGGTTGCACCAGTAGTAAAAGTATCGGGCGTCATTCACCTCAACACTGAAAATTCACCCTTCTCCATAACTACATCTAAATAAGCAAAATATTTTGCTTGACATCAAACATAACATCACGCCTGTTATCCCCGAAAGGTTAGGCAGAGGTGTAGCACACCCACATTTCGCCAATTATCTTTAAGACCCATGTAATAGGGAGAAAGCTTATTGCCATCAACCGGGCACAAATCCAGACTCCGAGGCTGTTACTGAGAAATCCCTGATGAAAAAACCCAATAACACTTTGCCCCAGGAAATCGAACCAAGACCTCAAGTTCAGCATTCGCGCTTTGCGACCACTAGACCAACGAGGCAGTCGTATTCTGCTTAAAAAGAAGTAAAATAAAATTAATAATAATTCCAACTGAAACTGAATAAGTAAATCTGCTGACACCACAAACTAAAACTAGCTTGAACATGTAGGTCAAATAAAAAAGTCCCTATCGTCATTTTATTTACCTACCTCAGATAAATAAAAAAAAAGATATCTCATGAACTTAATACCTAAACAATTTAGAAGTTTATCAACAGACCAAGGTACATATCATTATTATTTGCGCACAAAACATACCACAGTAAATAACTGGACCAGAGCTCAAAGATTGAAGTGATTACTCTAAGTACTTTGGTCAAAAACGAGTTTTGCAACTACAACTGCGGTTACTGTACAAATAACATCGGTTAATCTCTATAAACATGATGTAATACGTCTATAAAAAACAGCGAGTGAAATATTCAACACCTAAAACTTCATTTTACATTGGAATTTGGTTAAAAACGATGATACTTTGAGATTGTGTCGTGTGTTGCGTGTAGCCAATCAAATCATCAGTGATTTTCGTCAAGATCTTTGTTGATTTTCGTCATAAAAACTTACCGGCATAGAATTATAGTATGTGTCCTTGGTTTACACGTAACAATTTAGTAGTAAAACAATGTGGAAATTTCGGAAAATACTGTTTCACAATAAAGAGGATTGTAACGCTGCATGAACGAAGTTGAACGAACCGAACGCAGTTGAGAGGAGACCTTATAGAATTTGTTGACGTTTCTCTTTGATGTTGCAAGCAAAAATAAAACATGCACTTAGGGCGATTGTGCACTACACGGAATTTTACTGTCCGGCAGTCCGATTTTTTACGGTCCAATATGGCATGAAAAAAACGGATGATTGGCTTGTGCACTTGTCCGTCTTTACTCGGATGAAACGCCTCAGTTTAGGTCTTTGTCTAACTACACGCCACCAGGGGGTGGCAAGTTCTATACATTTTAATTTCTTGACAGTCAGCGCCATCTGTCTAGCAGGACATAAATTAGAACTGTACAGTGTTGCCAACTTATATCCACGAAGCAATTGGTAGTATATTTTAGGTGATGGGGAAGCGTAAAAACTTTGATTTTTATCTATTTTGGGATAGTTACTATTTTTGGTTATTTTTCTTTTTGTTTATAAAAGTTCTCCGATCATAATGTTTTATTTATGATTTGTTCATATCGATCAAAAAAGAAAGTAATAGTAGAATTTAGAAATATGAAATGGTGAAATGTCACCACGGAGACATTTGACATATTTTAAATAATTGTCGTTATGGTTTAAGTCTGTTTCTTTTGTAATTTTCGTTTGTTTTCTGATTTTGTGTAGTTTACGTCGAGTTCAGTTCGTTACTCCGTATTTACCAAAGATATTGGAAGATAAACGTTCCCATCGTGTGTACTTTTAAATTACGTTAAGTGAGCCCCCTGTGTTCCTTCGTGGTTTAATCTAGCACAATTTTTTAGGCCCTCCGTAAATTGGAGTTTGGACCATATTAGTTAAGTGTTTTGTGTTTATTTATCAGAATTTTTAGGCCCTCCGTATATTGGAGTTTGGACCATATTAGTTAAGTGTTTTATTTTATGTATAAATAACAATGTCTCGAAATAAGTGTTGTGTGCCCGGCTGCAAAGTCATCAAAGATGACGGTAAGTAAATATAATTTTCTTTTTTACCTTTCAGTGCGCAAACTTTGACGAATTAAACATAAATGAGTTCTATTAGACACATATTCTGCTAAGTGTTAGTACTTACAAAAAAATAAAGTTAACGTTAGCGAAAGGTGTCTACTTAGAAATTGATTCTAGGGCTACCCACCGCCGGCGCCGCTGAGATGGGGTTTCACCACCGCTGTAACACGGCGCGTGCGCCGCACGGCACGCGCCCCCATTGATATTATTACGAAGTGTCCATATTTTGCTGATTTAAAGTCGGACTAACAAATACAAAAAAGTTTTGAACAAATAATGGAAATGTTTTCTATTACTGATACTGAACCACCAAAACTTTTTTGCGCCCTTCTTAAAAAATATACTATACTAAGTATATGTCGTGTTTGTCAGGGTTTTATTTCGTTAGGTTCGAGCATTATGTGGGCAGAACATGGGTTTAAACATGTTTTTTGCTCAACATTAATAATGTATTTATGTTTCAGGTATTCCTCTACATCGTTTTCCAGCTCCGAAAACCAATCCTGAGACATTCATGACATGGGTTTCAACTATTGGCGGTCTACATCAGCTGGATAAGAAATACATTTACAACAATCTGCGAGTATGTCGTAAACATTTCAAAGCGGTATACCTCTACCCAAACCACCATCTTTGTAAATTAGCAATTCCAGAACTACAACTATCAGGTAATTTTTTTTTTTCTATTCGCATCACAGATATTTAAAATAATTTAAATTAGTTGTGGATATGAATGATGGGACACCAGTTTATAATATTTTATGAATTTGAAGACAAGTTTCGCATTTTAAACCCTACTGAATTCCACATATTACTTATAGCTCAAGCACGGGAAAGAACACCTGAAAACGTTCCATCAACATCTGCATCATCTCAACTAATAATGGATGTAGACATACCATTGGAACAACATGGAATACCTGAAAATCGTCCTTCAACATCTTCTGTACAATCCAATCCTCTAAGCGTTGATCCAATCCCAGTTAGACCTCGGTTACATCAAACTAGCACAGGTAAGATCCGACACTTAATGGATCCTTATAATACACATGATTGATTCATGAGTATTGAAAAGTAAGGTAGGGTTTTAAAATTTAATTGCACAATTTTTTTTTAAATTATAAAAAAACACAGTGGTTCAATGTGTGCGTATGCGTGATTTTGTTGTGTGCGACTTTAAATACCTAAATTTGAGTCCATCGAAACTGTTACACTGTCCTAAATGCAATGCAATATATAAATGCTGCAATGTTATTATCATTATACTACATTTTCACAGGCTGACCAATTATTTTATACCAATTATTTTGTCCGCAACTCCACGTCAAAAGCGCGTATTTTGCGTACGGTATTTTATAAGTAATTAAACTATTTATTATAATTTCAGAGTGTACCAGACTTTCTAGAACTACAAAACGCAAGAAACATTGCAAAAATTCAAAACAAATTCAGCCTTGCGACTTGAGAAGGATGACTCCCAAAAGAATTTTAAAGACAAAAGCTTTCCAGATTGTTGCTAGAAACTTGATAGATGAGAACGCAAAAACTTATTTCTTGAATGATCCTCCACACCTCTTGAAGTGCATAAGGAATAATTTGCTTTACAAAAACTTAAATTATGTTATGAATGGCAAAGCTCAAACAGCAAAATGGAGCCATATCCTAAAATTATTTGAGAGGCCTCCTAATTACAAAGGCTCTAAATTACTGCCAAAGTTAACAGCTCAGCATGTTATGCCAAATCATATTCCAAAAATGAGGGTGAAGCACTGCGCACAAGTCTTCAGCTATTCTGTTGCCACAGCGTTGGGACTAATGGCAGGTATGTATCCAATAAATATGTTCCGTTGCTTCCGGCGATGTAGGGACTTTCCTAGCGGACTATACCGGCGGCGAATTACCCATATACATTATTTATTGTTTTATACGATGCTTAAAACTCAAATCTGTGTTAAAAAAACACTGTTGAAATTCAAACTGTTTTAAACATGTGTTTTAAAACAACTTGATTTAATCATGCCAACCCTGCTTTTTAAAGATACTTTGTCTGGTATAAAAATGGACCAATCAACCGAAAATCGATCCACTTTCTTTTTAATTTTAAATAATGATAACGCCTATAAATGGAATTGTTTCTTATTTTCAGACATGGGAGCAGTACCAGAAGAATGCACTCAAACTGCAGATATTTTAATGTTTTTCGACAAATTATTTGACAGTCTGAATTGTGGGAGTTATGGAGTTGTGCCAGGAAAACCATTTAAATCAGCTGTCAAAGCTAATTCGGCTCATCATGAGCTCTGGAGTGCCAGTTTGCCTGTTTTAAAATCAATGAAATTTGATACGTCAAGAAATGTGCCATCATTGACGGGCTGGGTAAAAACCATTGAAAATGTTAAAAAATTGGTCAAATTCCTTAATGAAAAAGGTTTGAAAGCCATATTGTTGCGTAGATTGAATCAGGATGCTCTCGAAAATTTCTTTGGAGCCATAAGAGCGCATGGATATGCGAATATCATGCCAATTTGCCCGTCCTTTGAAGCCTCGTATAAGACGTTATTATTAAACAATTTATCATCTAAGCAATCTGTAGGTGCAAATTGCGAGGCTGACAATGACTTTTGTTTAGCCTCATTAAAACATTTCTTACTGGAAGAGGATGTGCAAATTAACAAAGAGGGCATCAATGTCGTGGACTATGAGCACATGTTTATCGAGCTCATAGACACGACATCAATGATAAACAGCAAAGATAGAGGCAATATAGAAAAATGCGCAGCAATAGGATATTGCAGTGGGTGGTTAGCACGCCAAGCCAAAAGCAAAATATACAAAAAATGTCATACATGCCTGAAATCCATGGAAACGAATTATACAGAAGATTTCCATGGATTTATAAAAGTAAAAGAGTATGATAGCAAAAGATGGCTGTGTTATCCTACGAGGTGTTTGTTTGACTTCTTTGCACAAGTTGAAAACATAACTTTTAGCATACTAAAAACATCACCTTTAAAAAAACATATAATTGAATATATAAAATTGGCAGTAACAATTAACATAGATGTTAATTTTGTAACATGCCAGAGACACAAAGATAATTTAATAGATTATTTAATTCATAAAAGCATACAATTTTTCATAAATATTTGGTGCAAAGAAGTCAGCCACCTCCTCACTGGCAAGGCTTTAGAATATGATAAGGATGACCAATTCAAAAAGAAAGCCCATGAACATTATAAAACCAATAGAGGTCGAAAACGACTAAGGCAAACTGGCACTGCAGTTAATGTTTAGTTTTTAAGTTAACTAATGTATTGTTTTACCCAATAATAAAAAATGTCAAAACGTAAATACACAAAAAGCTATGCAAATAAAAGTTATGACTAATAAGTTCATATGACAAGTGTTATTAGTTTATATGAGAATAGTGCAAGTAAATATTATGGCAAACAAGGTTTCTTTTGATACTTAATTCGCCTATCTGCATTATTTAGTTTCTGTGTAATACGCGCGGAGGCAAAATGTAATGAATTTGTACAGAAATGAATAAAGACAGTATGAACATGCAAAATAGGTATTTGTTTTATTACCCATGAAACAACAAGTTTAGTGTAAGAAATATAGAATTAGCTTTACCGAGCAGAATAATGTAGAATGGTTGAAAATTCTGTTGTACCTACCCCTACGAAATATTCAATCCTAGTTTCTATAAATCTAGTATTTAGAAACTAATTTTGAAATATTTTGGTTATCTCAAGTTACAACAGAATTTTCAACCATTCTACATTATTCTACTCTGTAAAGTTAAAATAATATTAAAAATGTATGTATGTGTGTATGTTATGTATGTGTGTGTATGTATATGTTTAGTGTATGTCCTGGTAACTAGATGGCGCTGTCTAAGAAATGTCAAATGCCTGTCTATCTCCAGTTAATATAGTAGTAGTCTATGCACGCCACGCACGCAAAATTACTCTGAACGATGAGTTTCTTGGTTTCGTTCCGGAATGGAGAAAAGTAAAATGTCGGACAGTAAAATTACGTATAGTGCACATACTAGTATATAATTATATTTTAGGGCGTGCCATATCGGACCGTAAAAAATCGGACTGCCGGACAGTAAAATTCCTTGTAGTGCACAATCGCCCTTAAAAGTAAGATTTCTCCGTTTTTAACCCCCGACCGACGCAAAAACGACGGGGTGTTTTAAGTTTGGCATTTGTGTGAATCTGTCTGTGGCATCGTAGCTCCCGAATGGATAAACCGATTTTGATTTTTTGTTTTATCTCAAAATTGCTGTAAATAAAATTAAAGTTCGTATAAAAAAATATGCTTTGAATGCAGCCAGCTCATGGGATTTGATTTGTTCAAGAAAAAGCTAAATTAAAAATAAAGTAAAAAAATCCTTTAATCAAATAAAGAACAATAGGGCATCGAAAGACTACAAACTTTACCTTGATAATAAAGTTTTAGTAATTTATTTGATTACTTTTAACTAAAGTTTGGAGGCTCTCATCGTCTCTTCGTATAAAATGAAGATAGAAGAAAATAATAGCTATTAAAGAATAGCAATGAAATAAAAGAACTCATAGTATTTTATTATGGCAATAATGTTTTTCATTTTATTGCGTTAATTTCTCCGATTGATATGGTATCCCCAAACGTCAAAATTTTTCGCACGCCATTGTGTGCGGAAGTCACCCATTTTTTAAATCACAAAAATCACAGTTTTAGAACAACAAAAATCAAAAGTAAACCGTCAAAATAGATTTGTTAAACAAAAATGGGTCTACCAGATTGCGGAATACCGGAGGGTGACCTCCCCCAGTGCTGGTCTGACGACGTTCGTATGAACGCTTTATTCGCACCTTTTCGCATCAAGGCAGCGAATCCTGAATCTTGGGATATGAAGATGAAATTCTGGTCTGATATGCTGCGACAGTGGTGTAGATGCAGGAAGGATCCTATAGTGTCCGCTGCAGACGCGAAGACTGCGTTCAATCGCAGAGGACGCACTCCTGCTTGCATGGATATCGTGGTTGAGGAAATGTTTCGGTAAGTGTACTTATATTTTTTTTTACTCTACTGCTTTTCCAGCCAGTCTTAATCCTCTATGCGTGATTTCAATAGATTTTCCCGCGTTTTTTAAGGATTTATAGAGTCTTACTTCAATGTAAACAATGAAATTTTAATTTATGGAAATGATTACAAATTAATATGCTTATTGTACAAATTCATGAAGCTTATGCTTTTATTCTATTAACAAGACGTATTGAAACGTGACTCTGACTGCATGAATAATATTACTCTTGTCTTTCGTCCATTTAAATTACAGTAAGTATTACAAAATGCTTAACAATTTAAATAGGTAGTAAGGGTAAGGTTTACAATTACGTCTTCTTGATAGGGGGGTGGGGGCGGTGGGGGGAGGTAATGTGGGACTAGCGGAGTCGCCCCCCACCATTTTTCCCCGCCGGAGATGCTCGACAGAGCCCTACTAGGGCTCTGTATCAAGTCACTTAATAGGGTCGTATGGCGGACGGGGAAGGCGGGAAGAGGGGTAGAGTCCTTCCAGCCTTTCCCCCCGCCAGAGAGGCTCGACGGAGCCCCGCTTGGCGGGGCTCCTACTTCTGGGTGGTTTAAAAAAAAAATAACCACGAAGGGGATGGCAGGGTCTGTTCGCTCGCCTAGCTCGCTTACTGGACCCTGCCATTCCCTTGTAACCTAACCTGTCCTAGTCGGGGTGCCCCAAGTCCCGAGCTCGCTTCGCTCGCTCTTACGCACAATAAAACAACAAACAAAATCGTGTTTATCTGTCACTGTCAATGGCAGCAAAATGGCGACTTAGCGTTTCGTTTTACGCATTTTAATAGACGCAACTCAAAAAACGTAAGAATTTAGTGAAATTTTTCAAGTAATAGAGATTTATCGATATTTTAGAAAATTGTTTTAAATAATTTAACGCTGCTCCGGTTAAGATAACTCCCCTTGACCCCCCCACAGTGTCAGAATCCTCAAATTCAGAAGACGTAATCGCAAACCCAACCCAATAGTAATCTTCATTAGGTCATTTTCCATATTTTCTTGTGGTTGAACTAAGGTAACTGATATAGCTCTCAAAATTGCTTACTCAAGTAGCAATGGGCATGGCACATAGCTTGAAGAACAGACGGCTGTTGGGATCGTAAGGCTCTCAAGAGTGCTGGATGTGGGCAGCACAAGAGAGATCATTTTGGCTATCTTTCCCTATGTCCAGCAGTGGATGATGTTTGCCTGATATGATGATGATGATTGTGAAACATTGATTTTAAAAGAGTAGGTATGAGTTTCTTGCCCATTGTTCTCCATACAAAACTACGTTATGAAAGTGGTAACTAGATTCAATTTTTTTTTGTTTAATACGTTTAAAATTGAAATAAATGATTTGACTTTGACTTTGAAAATGCTGTTATTTTGACATTACAAACAGACACATCGATTTTATTGAAGTGAAAACTTCTTTAGCGGCGTTGAGCACTTTTTCTGTAATGGGTATAAAATCTTAAACTCGCGTCAGGACACGTGCGCGTCAGGACACGTGACCTGATCGAAAAAGCGTAAGACGGATGGAGAGTAGACAGCTATCCCCTCTCTACGGCGCGGCGAAAATGTATGCCTGGGCCTACTGTTTCGTTTAGACAGCGCAGGGCGCTTGCGCGAATGTTCGTGTATGGTAAACGTAAACGTAAACGTTAATAATCAAGTTTTCACTTCTGCCGGCACTCCCGGAGTGCAACCCGTTTTTTTTTATGTGTATAGATGTATCAGGTGGATAGAGAGGCACTATCCGCCAGATAACTTTGACATTACAAGTTTAGTTACAGCCTGTTTTACATGAGGAAATATAAAACCAGAAGTAAACTTCAAATATATTAACATTTTACTCGCTAATATGTCAAGGTTTAAACAACTGTTATGTAGTTTTTTTTTAAGATATTGGAGGTAAAGCCACAAAGTCGACTCCAATATAGTTGGGAAAAGGCTAGACAGATGATGAGGTAAAGCCACGAACACAGATTGGGTTCAGTCAGTATGAGTGACACTCCCTCCTACTCAGCCGACGTCAAGACGTCATTTGATGATTTCAACCGCAAAAAAAATAGGGCAGAAGCGAAATTAGTATGGCGACTGTAACCACCCGACAAAGTTGACAATAAGGTTCATATTTCTTTCATAAACTTGCATTGGTAGTCAACCTTATTGCATAAATGAGTTGTTTGCCTACCCCCATGGGAAAAAGGCGTGAGTGTATGTATGTATGTATGTATGTATGAGTTGTTTAGTCTACTAGTCAATATCACATTTTATTCCAGTCCTTATGTTCCCCTAAACCAATCCCAACACAAAAAATTCAAAATCAACAAAAAATATGTCTGCCATAAATGCCTTATTTAAATTCCCTGTTTCTATAGAAAACTTAAAATTGGTCTAATTTAGCTAACCTTTTAGACCTATGGTGTCGGAAGTTTCATAAAATCAGTTCATTCATTTCGGAAAATATGGACTTGAAAGTTTGTGAAACGAAATGCCGCTCCTAAAGCCCCGGCCGTCATACCAGTATGACAGAACAATAGATAATCAATTGTGTCTCATTACATGGGACTTGAGTAATTAAATAAATAAATAAAAATCTTCCCTTTCTTACCCACAGCAACGGCGACCTATCTCCTCTCTCCAAGTACCAGCAGATACTTCACAATGGACCTGAAGGCTGGGTCAAGTGGGGTGCTCGTCTGGCGTTCAGACCAGCTGCCTTCGCCCTCACTGCGGTGGCTTCGTTCATGCCAACGAGACAAGCATTGGACAATGATGGGCTGCCGAAGGCTAGCATTGATTCTACACAACGATTTGTACTTGAATCTGCTGTCAAGGTATGTATTATTTAATTTATCTAATACTAGCTTTTGTCCGCAAGAATCGCGGCGAGTCCACGCTTTTATCGACGGGTAGTCTCCACGAACGAGCGATTATTCCGCCAGCGTATCGTCGCGACTTGCAACGGAATCGCCGCGTGACCGCGACGCCTCGTAACGGAACGCCACGTTTCCGCAATGAGGCGTTGTGTAATAGTTTTATTTGACAGCGTGCTATGACGTTTCACTCGCACTTAGCTACCCGTCGCATCGCCGTGTGTAGACACGTTCTAATTAAGATAGTGTATAGAAATACGTGGCACGACGATAATATCGCCGCGATTCTCTCGCTCGTGGAGGCTGTCCCTTAGGGTCATTTCACACTAGCGGTTTGCGAGCGACTGCGAGGCGGGACGGGCGTGCAGCGAATGCATCGCGAACATGCCGCAGCTGCACAGCAAAGACGTCGCGGACGCGTGGTAAATTCGCAACGTATTTGTCTCGTGTTTGTACACACGCTAATATTTTCGGCGATCACGTTGCGGGTCCGCAACGAATTCGCTGCGTGCCCGTAACGTATTCGTAGCGCCCGTTTCGCTTTCGCTATGATAAGGCCCTTAATGTCGGCTATCGCGGACGCAGACGAATAATTGAATTTATTTCCGCCCCTTTTTTGTTTTATTAGACAGAAAAAGATAGAAATAGTCTAATTTTAGTTTAGTTTGTGAAGAAGGAAATCGGCACCATTGTTTATCTTCCAGGAACAAGCAACAGAGCTGCTACAAAACTTCCCCCCCGGTGTGGAACGCATGGGCACCATCGAGGAACTCATGCGCAACAGCGAGTGGTCACACGGACGGGAGACGTTCGAGTTGCTCCTCGGTTACCTGGTGTCTGTCGGTCAGGCTGTGAAGAAGGGAGATGTCGTAAAATTGGGTGAGTACAAAAAATATAATAATAACTAGCTGACCCGCCACGACTTCGTTCGCGTGGTATCCTACCCCTACCCCTATCCTACCGATACCCCCACCTCTACACTACCGATACCCTATCCAAACCCTACCCCTACCCCATATTTTCTCACCGTTTAAACCTTCCCTGGACTACGACAAACATTTCAAAATCAAAATCAGCTAAATCGGCCCAGCCGGCCGAGACTAACAAACAGCAATTGATTTTTATATATATAGAGATACCTGTCTATTACTGTCCCACTGCAGGTCAAAGGCCTCTTCTCTCAGACTTATATTTTTTGTGAATCTATATAAATCATGTTAGTTACACTTACATTTAAAACTCAAGAACGGCTGAACCGATTTGGCTGAAAATTGGTAGGGAGGTAGTTAAAAACCAGGAGAAGGACATAGGATACTTTTTATTTTATTTTATTTTTTATTTTTTTGGGTAGGGTAGGGGCAGGGTATTAGTAGGGTAGGGTAGTGTAGGGTTTGGGTAGGGTAGGTGTAGGGTAGGGTAGGGGTAGTGCAGGGTTTGGGTAGGGTAATGTAGAGGTGGGGGTATCCCTAGGATAGGGGTTGGGGTATCGGTTGGGTAGGGGTAGGATACCACGCAAACAAAGTTGTGGGGTGTCAGCTAGTAAATAAATAAATGTCAACTAAAAATCCAGGTTTCCTCACGATGTTTTCCTTCACCGATGTCAGTAATGTCCAAGATAAATTTAGATAGTACATAATGAATTAAAAAAGTCACATAAGTACTTGTCCGGTACCCAGAATCTTATACATGAAGGTCCTTCTCAGGAGGAATTTCTCAGTAGCAGCCTCGGAGTCTGGATTTGTGCCCGGTCGATTTTAATAGGCCCGCCCTCTATTACATGGGACTTAAACATAACTGGCGAAATGTGGGTGTACTAATTGGTACACCTCTGCCTAACCCCTCGGGGATTATAGGCGTGACGTATATAACATTTTTATTCTCACAGCCGAACCCGACAAGAAAGCGTCTCCGGTGACAGAGACAGATGAAGCCCTAGTCAAGCTGATGTGTGCGGAGACTCGCCTTGAGGGCGAAGCCCTACGCCTGGCGAGGGACATCGCCGCAGCACAGGCCGACGCTAAGGCAGCGCTTAATGTTGGGAATAAATTGGCAGTGAGTATTGATCCTAAACAATGCGTTTAAAAATAAACTACTATAACATGGCGCGCCCCTCCATATTACTATCTCAATGTGTGTAGTCACATTCTCATGAAAGAGTTTGTATGTAGTTGTCAGTATTCGTCTTCAGTAGCCGGCCGAAGATTTGTTGGTCAACTAATCATAACTAGCCGACCGCGCAAAACAACGCACGTGTAATTTTCATAGAGTACATATGTCAGTGCAGCGCCATACTAGTAATAATGAGTGATTAATGACGCCGCTAGTCGAGCAACAAATCGCTGATTTGTTTTTGTTTCGAGAGCCGTCTCAGTACGCACACATGCGTTGTGAGTCTTGTAAATACTTTCAAACGTTTTGAATTGTGGAGGGTCGCGCCATGGTATCTGGGCCCTATAGGGTCACTAATGGTGCCAATTTATTATTCAGGCCAAGAACCATCTTCGTCGCAAACACAAAACGAGCCAGCGTCTAGATCGTTGCAGCAACGCGTTGGAAAACGTCCGACAGTTGCTGCAACAAATGAGGGATGTTCACGTCAATGCGGCGATCGTTGATACTTACAGGTAATATATTAATGTTTATGAGTTTTAGTTTGTTTGTTTAAATAGCAATATTAAGAATTAAAATCCTTGGAGTTTTAATTAAAAAATTAAAATATAAAATATAAATATTAATTTAATATATTTGACTTCCTTGTTGGTCTAGTGGTCGCAAAGCGCGACTGCTGAGCATAAGGTCTTGGGTTCGATTCCCAGATCGGGCAAAGTATTATTGAGTTTTTCCATCAGGAATTTCTCAGTAGCAGCCTCGTAGTCTGGATTTGTGCCCGGTTGATGGCAATAGGCTCGCCCCCTATTACATGGTGCTTAAACGTAACTGGCGAAATGTGGGTGTACTAATGGGTACACCTCTGCCTAACCCTTCGGGGATTACAGGCGTGATGTCTTGTTATGTTAAACATTGTTCATTTTTATAAGTACTATACTACCTTGAAGTACGTCCCTCATTCTACCTAACACTTTAAATAAATCCAAAATTCCTAACGATGTTTTCCAAAGCCAAATCGGTCGAGCCATTTCCGAGTTTTTGGAAGACTAACGACGATAATACATACACATACATACATAAACTCAAGTCTTTTTCCCATGGGGGTAGGCAGAAACCACAGAACGCCACCAGCTACGATCCTTACATACTCTTTTCGTCTCTCATTATTTTTTTCATATTTTTATTGAAATAAATACTTTTACTTTGCAGGTCGAGCTCTGACGCAATGAAACGTAATTTGAAGGAGAATGAGTTGGAAGACGATGCTGTCCACGACACAATGGATGACTTGAAGGAGGTCAGATATCTACTTTATTATACATGCTATGTAACAAAAACCCTGTCAGATCAGTGTTGCCGTTGATCAGTTTTTATGTTTTATTTTAATTTAATTACTTCTTCTTTCTTCTTTTTTTTTTTCACTGGGGAAAAATAATAATCTCAAATCCATTAAATGGTTACGTATATGTGTACGCAGTACGATGCCGAATAATACCCTTAAGGATCGGACAGGGTTTTTGTTACATGCTGTATAGAGTTAAACTACTATAACATGGCATGCCTCTCCACAATTCAAAACGTTTAATAGTATTTAGACTCACAACGCATGTGTGCGTACTGAGACGGCTCTCGAAACAAAAACAAATCAGCGATTTGTTGCTCGACTAGCGACGTCATTGATTACTCATTATTATTAGTATGGCGCTGCACTGACATACTCTATGAAAATGACACGTGCGTTGTCTTGCGCGGTCGGCTAGTTATGATTAGTTGACCAACAAATCTGCCGGCCTGCTACTGAAAGACAAATACTTACAACAGTACAACTACATACAAACTCTTTCATAAGGATGTGACTACACACATTGAAATAGTAATATGGAGGGGCGCGCCATGTTATAGTAGTTTATCTCTACCAACTGGATTAGGAAAATAAAAACAAAAAATGTAAAAATTTACTGAAAATTTTTATGCAAGATAGCCCAGATTCTTGAGGAATGGTATAGTCTTTATAACAACACGCTACGATTCATGGGAGCGGAGCAGTAATCAAAGACTAAGTACATATAAAACATCACGCCTGTAATCCCCGAAGGGTTAGGCAGAGGTGTACCCATAAGTACACCCACATTTCGCCAGTTATGTTTTTAAGTCCCACGTAGTAGGGGGCGAGCCTATTGCCATCAACCGGGCACAAATCCAGACTCCGAGGCTGCTACTGAGGAATTCCTGATGGAAAAACCCAATAACACTTTGCTCGACCTGGGAATCGAACCCAAGACCTCATGCTCAGCAGTCGCGCTTTGCCACCAGAGACCACAAGAGGCAGTCGTAAATTAATACTTGTGAAAAATATTGTCTCGTTCACACTACCCATCTTCAACAGGTAATGGACCAATACAGCGAGGTAGAGAAAGCTCTCGGTACCAACATCGATGAGTTCGACGCGGCAGAGCTGGAGGAGGAGCTGCAGGAACTGCTCGCTGGTCCTCACCCTCCAGGCGGGGGCACGCCGGGCAAGGAGGAGCGGAGGGAAGGTCGGTACCTCAGTCTTTACTAATAATACCAGCCTATTACTGCCCCACTGCAAGGCAAATGCCTCTTCTCATACAGAGAAGGCACGAGCATTGATCACCACGATAAATTGTGATGTCCAAGATAAAATTAGAAAGTACAATCAGCAAAACAAATAGGTATGCAGGGTCGTCAGATATAGTTGAAGTTTTCTAAGAAACCGATGAATGTCTTTGACTGAAACTTAACCTAAATAAAGAACTATTTATTATCTACGTTTTAAATTAAATTACATTCGAAAACATCCATCGGTTTCTAAGAAAAATTCAACTATATCTGACGACCCTGCATACCTATCTGTTTTGCTGTGTGTACATAACATCACGCCAACTTTATTTAGTGACCTGAACAGCAGCAGCTTCGCAGCAGCAATGTCATCCTCGCTGAAGTTCATTACACAGATCTGGATGGCGGACACCTCGTCCATCACGTCCAGCTTCTGCTGCAGGAACGCCAGCAGTTCATTTGTCACAAGTTTATCGCTCATGGCGACAAAAATACGAACGCCGACTTGCGCCGCGCTATACTAAATAATTTTATTTTGCACTGTTTCGCAACTTCCGCTTCAGGGCGCTGTACACATACAATCACGACGAAAACACCCATTTAATTTTTTTTTCTGTCTTTCTGCCGATTTCGACTCACTGGATTTGACAGAACTTTCATTGGCAGTTAGGTGATGTTATAAAGGAGTAACCTACTTTTATTTTAGTAAAAGAATCAGGGTTCCGCTCAACCGATAACCAACACAACGTAAAATTAATATCAAATTGTAAAATTACAGCATCAAAATTCCCCTCACCACCATCTTCGCACCCTCGCCGGAAGATCTCCGAACGCGACTTCGTGTTCGACGGAGAGGAACGGATGCTGGCCGAGTTGAACGAGCTGGGCATCGATGACGCGAGCCCCAGAGTGAGGGAGAGGAGAGAGAAGATCGCTGTGCCTGCAGAGGAGATCGGTGAGTTACTTACATATATTTTTAACCGACTTCAAAAAAGGAGGAGGTTATCAATTCGACTGTATTTTTTTTTATGTTTGTTAGCTCCTAACTTGCGACTGGGTGAACCGATTTTCATGATTCTTTATTTATTTGAAAGCTGGTGCTTCCCGTGTGGTCCCATTGTCACCATTTCAATATCTGATGATAAACTTCGGAGATATGGAATGGAACTCCTCAGAATCACAGCAGCAATATCGTAACAAGTGAAATTGCTTTGTTTATACGTGTAGTCGATGACTGACTGAAGGAAAAGAGGGGGGGGGGGGGGTACGTCAACCCCTCCTACCAGTTTCCAAAATTAAATATATCGTGTGAGGTATTGTTTGAAAGGGCTTTATGTAAGGATTTCAAACATTAATCCACAAGCACTAAAAAGTGAAAAATAAAAAGATTTTTTACAAAAAAGATAACCGCCTTCAAAAGCTACAAAATAAAAATAACTTTAGTTTTGGAAGTCGGTGGCAATACTTACCTACATAACAAAAAAACCAAAGCCGCCGACTTCCAGAACTAAAGTTATTTTTATTTTGTAGCTTTTGAAGGCGGTTATCTTTTTTTGTAAAAAATCTTTTTTTTCTTATTTATTTATTTTACTTTAACATAAAAACGGCCCTTGGCCAATTACATTAGTTAAAGATATATTTACAATATTAATATACTACTTACTATATTTCGACTTTTAATTCTATTCAATAACTTGGCAGTTCAAAGAAAAATAATGTTACCATACTAAAACTATTAGTGTTGGGGTAGTAAACGATTTTGCGTAAGGAACGAATGATAAGAATGGTTTAATACCAAGTTAAGTACATTATTTAAGTTCATTCAATTTCGTTTATTCTTACACCACCTCACTATCTTTTTATTGTCAGAAATTGGTAACCCTTTATCTGTCAAGTTACTGAATAGAATTAAAAGTCAAAATATAACATTAAATTAAATACTATTATTTTTTATCCGCCTTGAGCAAGCGTGGTGATCATGTTCATGCCTTCTCTGTATGAGAAGAGGCCTTTGCCCTACAGTGGGACAGTAATATGCTGGTATTATTATTCACATTTATTTATTTTATATACATAATATATAATTACATTTTTAAATATTAATATAAAACAATAAAAACATTTAAAAATATAAAAAATAGTATCCCACCGGCATCGGGAACAGGGTCCAAGCTACCGGTGGTCAGGGCTCCTGAGAAAGAAATCTCCTAACAATACGCGCCGTGTCCAGGAGTACCGCTTTCTGAATCAAGTCCTTGATCCAACCGCCCAACGAGAGCCTCCTAAGGTATTGGTCGAGGCTCTTGGCTATTATGCCATTGGCCGTTACGACTATCGGCACAGTGATTGCTGTACTCACATATTATTATTATCTTTGATGTATCTCGGGACCCAGAGGTCCTGGGCCTTTGTAAGGCGTACGAGGAGCCGAAGCCAACTCGCAGAGGCCCCTTAGGTAGCTTTATATGAAATAGGACACCAACCGTCGATTATCCCCATATGCACTATGCAAGTGCACCCAAGGACAACCCCCGGTTAGTGCAGGACTATTACAGGACATGGAAACTAATAGTACTGGACTATGGGTATGGGTTGCTAAAGTGACTTGGTTACCTGAAACTATGAAGTGACTATGGCCCCTGCCGGACCAATGTTTGTATACATGGATAAAATGGCAGGGGGTGACTTGCACACTCACTAAATGGGCCCCCTGAAACAGTCGCTAGCACGAAGTGACGTAGCGACAAGGGGGCAACATATCTTGAGGTGCTAAATGTGTGGAGAGGTATTCCACGGCTATCAGGACAATCCCGGAAGTACGGTCAAGATCCCTACCAGCGTCTTACTGGAATACTTCCTTACCCCGAGCACGAATGCTTTCGCGAGTTTCCACTCTAACCGGCCAATTAAGGCAAGATAGAGGTGGGAGCTCCGTTCCCCATCTCTGGCCTGCCTTTATTGAAAGGCAAGCCAGAGATGAGGAGCAAGACTTCTCCCGGGAGATCAGGTCCGCGGGGTCGCTACTGCCCAACAGCTCGCCACAAGCTGCCCTGCGGGTTTATTATTATTATTATTATATTTTCACAAAAATGCAGGCACATCATCATCTTCTTATATTTTTTTTTTAGAATCCCATCTCATGTCGCTATGTTAGATCGTGAGGAAGCCTGTACTTCTATAATATACGCCTTGAGCAAGTGGTAATCGTACCTTCTCTGTATGAGAAGAGGCCTTTGTCCTGCAGGCTCGTTGGTCTAGTGGTCGCAAACCGCGACTCCTGAGCATGAAGTCTTGGGTTCGATTCCCAGGTCAGGCAAAGTGTTATTGGGTTTTTCCATCAGGAATTTCTCAGTAGCAGCCTCGGAGTCTGGATTTTTGCCGTCCTATTGCGTGGGACTTAAACATAACTGGCGAAATGTGGGTGCACTAATGGGTACACCTCTGCCTAACCCTTCGTCGATTACTAGCGTGATGTTATGTTGTGTGTTTTATTTACTAATATTTCTCATTTACCCCCCACAGTCAAGACTCCATCCACGCCCAAGACTTCAAAACCCAAACCCTCGAAGCCCTGGTACCCCCCTTCAGGGGAGTGCCTCCGTGGTCAGGTGTGGTCTTCAAACAACAACGAGTGCACCCTCACTGACATCGCTGGAGGCTTCGGGGAGCTGAGGCAGGACGATAGGTTGCATCCAGGTAATATATGCGGGTCCAGTACAACAATGCTTTCAGGTTGCTGATGGGACTGCCTCGCTATTGCAGCGCCTCAGCGATGTTTGCGGACGCACAAGTAGATGGCTTCCAGTATGGAGGGGAGCGCCATGTTCAGTGGCGTAGCTTGGGGGGGGCCGGGGGGGCCATGGCCCCGGGCGGCATATGTCAGAGGGCGGCAGGTGCCACGATTTTTTTTATTTTAATTTAAAAAAAAATTGTAAATCGAGCCCGCAATGTTACGTGTCAAGCAATTTCAACAACAGAAATCACAAAGTAATATTAAAATGGTACTGTTTTAAGAGATGGCGGTGGGCCCCAATTTCTTCCCATAGATCTTAAACTAATCATTACGGGGGGGGGGGGGGGGGCAACATTTCGGCCGGCCCCGGGCGGCAAAGACCCACGCTACGCCACTGGCCATGTAATAGTAGTTTATCTCTACTATATCATGAGAACGTTATTGTGATTTTTCTCGGGAACAGTACTTTTTTTCGGGATGAAAGTTACCCTATATTTCGACTTTTAATTCTATTCAGTAACTTGACAGTTCAAAGAAAAATAATGTTACCATACTACAACTAATAGTGTTGGGGTAGTGAACGATTTTGCGTAAGGAACGAATGATAAGAATGGTTTAATACCGAGTTAAGTACATTATTTAAGTTCAATCAATTTCGTTCATTCTTACACCACCTCACTATCTTTTTTCTTGTCAAAACTTGGTAACCCTTTATCTGTCAAGTTACTGAATAGAATTAAAAGTCGAAATATAGGTCCGTTTCTGTACACCTGATATGCATTTCAGGATGATCGGTTTAGTGATTTAGGCGTGGGAAGGTACCTAACAAACAAACTTACGGCGCAAATTCATTAGTCGATAGGGCCCGCATGCGGGGTGCGAGAGATTTCTGGAACGCATGCCACAGGGCCCGCATTCGGGGAACCGTTTTCATTAGTCGATAGGGCCCGCATTCGGGGTGCGAGAGATTTCTGGAACGCATGCCACAGGGTCCGCATTCGGGGAATCGTTTTCATTAGTCGATAGGGCCCGCATTCGGGGTGCGAGATATTTCTGGAACGCATGCCACAGGGCCCGCATTCGGGGAACCGTTTTCATTAGTCGATAGGGCCCACATTCGGGGTGCGAGAGATTTCTGGAACGCATGCCACAGGGCCCGCATTCGGGGAACCGTTTTCATTAGTCGATAGGGCCCACATTCGGGGTGCGAGAGATTTCTGGAACGCATGCCACAGAGACCGCATTTGGGGAACCGTTTTCATTATGGCGCAATTTCATTAGTCGATAGGGCCCGCATGTCGATATCACGGTCGGTACAAAGCATGCGGGGAATCCTCGCATGCGGTGTAACGAACACGTATCGACTTGTAACTTTCATTGGTTGTTTTCTCGCATGCGGGGACTCCCCGTATGCTGTATACCGAACGAGTTAACGACTAATGAAATTGCGCCATTAGTTCCAGAGATAACGCGCTTAAACAAACACACAAAGTCTTCAACTTAATTATATTAGTATTGATATAATTATTAATCATCATTTCCTTTATTGCGCAGTACAATACAAACTAAACAAGTAGTATTACTTCCATTCTGTAAATTATTAATTAGGTTTTTTATTAATCATTTTTTTTTTTGGAGTGATAAATATTTTTTTTGTGTCCTGAGATTTTGAGAAATGAAGACAGTGCGTTTATATAAAAGTGTTTACTGTGTAACTATTTCAATAAATAGTTATAATCTATCGATTTTCTATCTATAAATAAAAATGAACGACTAAAAGTGTTGCTAAGCGCAAAAACTCGAAAAAGAAAGGTAAAAACCTGATAAGAAAGGATTTTCCGAAATTCTATCCCTTAGGGGGTGAAAAGGGAGGCAAAGTTTGTATGGGACAACGTGATTTCTTTGTCCAATCTACTTCAAATTTTACATAAACATTCTTTAACAAAATTGATGGAAGACGTGCTTCATATTTTATTGAAATTCCTTATGTAGAAAGTTAATTCAGTTGTTCATTTTCGACTTCTTCACCATCTGCCTAGTCTTTTTCCAATCATATTGGGGTCGGCTTCCAGTCTAACCGAATGCAGCTGAATACCTGTATTTTACATGGAGCGACTGCCTATCTGACCTCCACAACCCAGTAACTGGGTAATACGATACCCCTTGGTAAGACTGATTGTCAGACTTTCGGGCTTCTGACGATCCGTAATGACTATCAAAGATCTATGTATGACAGCCGGGATCAACAGCTTAGCATTTTCAACTTAGGGGGTGAAAAAGGAGGCAAAGTTTGTTTGGAGAAATAAGATTAGATCGCCGACATTTACGTGGACGCAGTCGGAAGCAGAAGCTAGCTACAGAAATGACTACATTATTTTTGTATGAAACGTACTTTCGAAATAATCCCCTTAAGATTTCAAAACCAGGCATATTTAGTATGTACGACTTTCTTGGATTAAATTGGCGTGTTTGGGACACACAGCCCAAAATTAAAATGACATTGACAACTACATCTACGACGGCCATCTTGGAAAAGACAAAAAACGACACAGATAATACAAACGATGATTTTTCAAAAAGAGAAGTGTTGAAACAAGAAATCGAGAACGCCATAAACGTTTTGACGAAACAACATTTGCAAGAAATGGATAAGATTGTTGCGTATTTCGAAAATACTTTTTCGTTTTTTCATCGAAATTTCTGTGAAATGGAGGGTAGGCACGCGGAGTCATTGGCATGCATAAAAAAGTTGCAAGATGAGAAAAATTCTTTGCAGCATTTTGTAAGACATCTGACTCAACGATTGACGTCTGTTGAACAAAAATTAGTTCATGTTGAGGTTGAACTAAATTATATATTACTAGGTAAAGTTATACATTAAACATAACATCACGCCTGTAATCCCCGAAAGGTTAGGCAGAAGTGTACCCATTTGTACACCCACATTTAGCCAGTTATGTTTAAGTCCCATGTAATAGGGGGCGAGCCTATCGCCATCAACCGGGCACAAATCCAGACTCCGAGGCTGCTACTGCTAGTACGCCTCGTTGGTGTAGTGGTCGCAAAGCGGTACAGCTGAACATGAGGTCTTGGGTTCGATTCCCAGTTCGAGCAGTGTCATTGGGTTTTTCCATCAGGAATTTCTCAATAGCAGCCTCGGAGTCTGGATTTGTGCCCGGTTGATGGCAGTAGGCTCGCCCCCTATTACATGGGACTTAAACATAACTGGCGAAAGTAAGTGTGCTAATAGGTACACCTCTGCCTAACCCTTCTAGGATTACAACCGTGATGTTATGTTTGTTTTAAAAGACATCTGTATCTTAACAAATGCATGTAGAATCAACAAGAATAATGTAACCTGGATTTTGTAAAAATCTGATTTAAAAGAGTGCCGTGGAGTTTCTTGCTCGTTCTTCTCCTTAGAGGCCTACCTCCGTTTTGGAACGAGCAACTAGCTTCAACTTTCTGACTAACTGACCGACTCCTTGACAATTCAAAAGTGCCTGTAAATGGTCTAATTGAAATAAATGTTTTGTCTTTGACTTGTTCCAGGTCAACAGCTCAACGTGGACTTCTCAACGCCACCGAGGCTGTACAACACTGACTTCCAGGTCCGTGACCATAAGATGAGCGGCGGTGTGTGGCTGTACAACAAAGATAGCAACAGTAACGTTGACAGCGGGCTGGCAGCGAGCACTGAGTATTTCAGGTAAGACAGAACTTAACAGGATACCGTGGCCCCGGAACGTAAAGGGCAACAGAAGGAACAGGGTTGTTTTTTAGTCAGTAAAAGTCTGACAGTCCCTTCCGCCGATTTTTACCACCTCAAAAAAAAAAAGGGTAAGACAGTAGCTTTTTCTTTGTTTTTAGGGGTCCGTACCTCTGTCGGCTAAAACGGAACTCTTGTAGGATCACTTTGTTGTATGTCTGTCATGACCCTGTTTATCAGGAATGCGTGGATGTATCACATACATACATAAACTGACGCCTTTTTCCCATGGGGGTAGGCAGAACGCCACCTGCTACGATCCTTACATACTCCTTTCGCCTCATCTACGTTATATCAAACTGAAATATTCTTTTTCGTGTGGGCAGTAAGGTCTTACGACCACACACAGTGTCAGAGTTTCTAAACCGCCTCAAGGGCCTCTGACATGGTTTGAGTGGGACAGTAATAGGCTGGTATAAGTCCAGGTTTCCTCACGATGTTTTTCCTTCACCGATGTAAAAAAAAATGGTGGTACCCCTTTTGCTACTCAATAACATAAACTAATTTTTCTCATACATTTGTTCTAGTACCGAAAGTCCGGGGAAGTCGACAGCTCTCACCGGCTTCCAAATGGCTCCTGGAGGTGAACGGAGAAAGTCTACCACTGAACCAGCACCTAAGGACACCGTAGACGAGCTACAGAGAAGACTGGACAACCTCCGAGGCTTCAACTTATAATATTAAATTATAGAAAGGTAATAATGCCGATTCTGTTGTGCTAAAATTAATTTAGACTATTCCTATCTCTTTCTTACTAATACGACAAGAAAAGGACGGACGTAAGGTAAAACTTTTATACAAATAATAATTGACAAGTCAGAATGTACCAACAAAAAAATACAGAGATGTAACCAGGGCCGGGCCCCGCATCAGGCAAGGGCCCCGAGCCAGATAAAAACAAAAAAAAAATGAAAATTTAACAAATCTTCAATGAAAAATAATTACATGTTAGCAAAAAATGCAATTTTTTTTATAATTCGTAATTTTAGTAAAAAAACAGCGTAATAAAAACAATAAACAATATTTTTTATTAAAGTTAGACGAAGGTAAAGAAGTAGGTACCAGTTAGTACTTATCTGTCGCCGTCCTTTTCTTTAGTTGTCTGTGAGAAAGAGTTGTTAATACTCTAAGCTTAGTTTAGTTTGTGAACAACAGAATCGGCGCCTATGTAAAAGTTCTTTGACAAAAATAAATTAGATTTATTTAAATTTTATAATTGACTATCTGACCAGACAGACATTGTCCTGTCTGAGCGCTGGCTTGCAGCGCCACCTATGGGATCCAATTGTGACTTAAAAACCATTGACCCATTCAACACACACAAAAAATTTCATTGAAATCGGTCCAGCCTTTTAGAAGTAGTTTAGTGACATACAAAAGAAAAAAAAATGAAGGTACAATACGGCCAATGTCGGACATTACAAATTATTTTGAAAGCTTTCTAATATTAATTACAGATTCTTGACCACGATTGACTGATTCTATTTTTGACAAAGAACTTTTATAATAATTTTAAGGCCATATAGAAATATCCCATTTTAGACTAATAGGTATATATAATGTAAAATAATAATTTAATAGTATGAAAAAGTAGTCTATATGATAATTGAATTCACGTAGAACAGCGTTGCATTATTTTTATATTAAAACTAGCGATCCGCCCCGGCTTTGCACGGCGCGGCTTCGTCCGGATCAAAGTTCATACATATATTATTCCACGAGAACCGTAAACTTTTCCACCTACCGTAAAACGGGGTGAATAGAAAGGCAGGGGTGAATCGAGACGGAACTTTAAAAATTTTTTTTTGCAAAAAAAAACTGACTTCAAAAAAAAGCACTAAAAAGTTAAAAATAATACTTTAACCTACCTATATTAATAAACCTAACCTAACCTACGATTAACCTTTACTAAAATTTAACAAATTTTTGGAGTCGGTGCCAAGACCGAGGATATTAAATCCAACCGTATGGCACCGACTCCAAAAAATTGTTAAATAGGGACCATTTGGGAAGTATAACCTTCCCAACAAAAAAAGAATTTTTGAAATCGGTTGGCAAGCGACGGAGTTAAGCGCGAACAAACCTAAAAAAAAAAAATACAATCATCCGAATTGAGAACCTCCTCCTTTTTTAGAAGTCAGTTAAAAAGGGATTTTTACTTTAATCTATACTAATATTATAAAGAGGTAACATTTGTTTGTAAGTTTGTATGTAGGGGGTAATCTCCGGAAGTAATGAACCGATTTTGAAAATTGTTTCACAAATTGTAAGCTACGTTATCACTGAGTGCTATAGGCTATATTTTATTATCAAAAAATTAGGGATCCGTAAGAAAAATCACGCGAACGAAGTCGCGGGGAGAGTGCTAGTATAATATAGTTTGTGGGCAAAAAAGACTACTGTTTTTACTGAATTATAATTTACAAATTGGTCTTCTTGTTGGCGACAAACTTTATTAGTTTAACGTTAAAATCTCTTTTAAAGTTCCGTCTCGATTCACCCCTGCCTCTCTATTCACCCCGTTTTACCGTTATGTGCTATTCCAGACTATAATCTATCTGTGCTAATTTTCATCAAGATCCGTACAGCCGTTCTGGCATGATTGAGTAACAAACAACGGCAAAATATACCTAGACTCCTAATAACAGACGACCGATGTCTGTCAACACATTAGGCATAAAAGTCTTATAACCGTCGTCACTCACCAAGTTCGTATTAGTTTCGACCACTCCTGTGAGCCATAATCATGCACTGACCTTGAGTTAGCCAATCAGAACGCAGTACCCCGTCCCCCTCGTACCTCAGCAAGTTGGCAGAATAGTTTTCGTGCGTTAGATCGTGTATTAGGCGTCTATAGGCTGTATGGTCGTTGGCTCAGACCAACAAAAAAAAATAGACGGCGCGCCGCAAACATCAAAAGTGAAGCCACCTTTTTATCTATGTGTGTATCGAAGGGTTGCCATTTGTTAATAGAGAAACGATATTATTTCATGTACTTACAAGTGAAAAAGTGATTCCGTGAGACTTTTTATGTGATTTGCTGTTGTTTTTGCAACTTTTCACTACACAGGAAGGCATAATTCTATGTTTTAAATCTAAATTTACTTGACGACGACTCGTGACGTACTAAGAGCGATGAGCATGGTTTTAGTGTAGGTGTGTGCGTGAGCGTGTATGTATACATGCAGGAGCACGGTTTTATGGCTTCACTTATGATGTTCGCGGCGGGCCGTCTTTCTTTTTTTGTTGGTCTGAGGGTCGTTGGTAACAAACATGCATCCATACAAACTTTCTCATTTATAGTAGTACTAATAGTTCTGTAACATTAATTTTCCCTTCGATTGAAACAACTATTACAAAGCGGAGATTTCTCTAAAACTTGATCTTATATTTAAGGCTGCTGTCGCGTTCCTATTCTTAATCTTTATTATTAATGCGCACAACACACTTTAGATGCATGCGGGTCGGGAATAAGGCGGGTCTAATGAGGGTCTTTATACGCGTAAGCGGTTCGGCAAAGTATCGGTTCGGCATTGTAAATACAACTCTTGATAACGCGTTATATTAATTTTAAATTTCTTTTTTAATTTTCAATTTTGTTTTTTTACGCTCGTATGCTAATTTGCACCTGCCATGTTATCTCTTCACCACCTTTTGTTGACTGATAGAGAATGTCTAAGGCATAAAGTCCGCCTTTGTACCTTCTGTTGCATAGTTTAAATAAATCAATAAAAAGCCGAACCGACTATGCCGAACCGAATGTGCCGAACCGCTTATGTGTAAAGCGACCCTAACTAGTATTTTAATCCCGCTCTCGCGTTTCGTAAATACACTCGTATTTCGCCAGGTCATGTAAAGCAGTGAAAACTTCACAGATTTAGGTGAAAGGTAACAATAGTAGAACAATTAAAAAACCTAGTTATTTGTCTAGATTTAAAAAACACACGCCATACTAGAATAAAGAATTCATAAATAAATAATGATAAAATTTAAAAAAAAATATTTCGTTTTAACCGCAAAATCTAATCAAAAAATTTAAATTGTGTAAGTTTTGTAAATATTTCGTGTATAAAAAAAAATATAGTGATATTAGAATAATGGCTGGTCCCATATTGATTATTATTATAAATTATTATAAATACACGGTTACTTTTAGGTCGTTCTGGAACCGAAAGCAATAAAATCAGCTGTTCAGTACACTTTGACGAGTTAGATGAACATAAATGTACTGAACAGCTGATTTTTTTTATTGTTACTTTTTGAAAAAAATGGTCCCAATCGTTTCGAGTTTGATGATCGAGTTTATGGCTTTCGGTTCCAGAACGACCTAAAAGTAACCGTGTATATTGGTATTGTATTAGGGTCTAGATCCATTGCACCAGAATAATGTATTCGAAAATGGACTATGGGCAAGTCATCAAAATCAGTCGAGTTCAAAAATTGGGCAACTGTCAAGCCATCAAAATAAGTCCAGTGTTCCCTCACCCAGATGGCCCATGACACATCGCCATTTTGCGAAAATTCTGCCTCGAAAGCTAAAGGCGGGTCCAGACATGTATCATTTGCCCGATCCGATCACCGTATCCGTATCGTCGACGCGTATCATGATCGCATATGTGGACGGGTAATGATATACGTATCATGATACGGGATCTCGATACGCCGTTATGATACGGCCCGTCCCATGTCGTGTCGGTTTTTGTCCGATCATCAAAGGTGTACAGATACGATCATGACTATTGTGAAGATACGGATACGGAGCAAATCGGAGGCGTCCACAACTTGATACGGGGCTTGATACAATACGCAGATACGGATACGGTGATAGGATCGGTCAAATGATCATGTCTGGACCCGGCTTAACAGTGTATGAACCCTGGCCCCATTTTTGTTTTTATATGAGACTAGCTGTCCGCCGCGGTTACACCCGCGTCTTTGGTTACTGCTCCGCTCCCGTAGGTCGTAGCGTGATGGTATATAGCCTATAGCCTTCCTCGATAACTAATCTATCTAACACTGAAAGAATTTTTCAAATCGGACCAGTAGTTCCAGAGATTAGCGCGTTCAAACAAACAAACAAACACTGCAGCTTTATAATATTAGTATAGATTCGTGTATGATCCTTAAGTTACAATTTACATCATACAATACACGCCACGATAGATGACACTTTAAACACCACACAAACTTTATTATTTCGTGATAAATATTATAATATTGTTAAGAATTTTAATCTAAATGTCATCGAAATATCCCTGAATAGATACACAAATTATGGCTAACTATTTCGTACATCCATACCTGCGCAAGCTCCCCATTACTGACGCTTGTCAAGTCTCATAATTCGTGGCGCGTATTTTAACTGCAAAAAGACTGCATATTATTCACTTTAGATGAAAACAGTATTCTGATGCAATGGAGATAGGCATTTTAATGGGACTTGTTCAAGTATACATCTTTCTTAGGTCGACCGTACATTTGAATAGACCCAGATGATATAATTATGGTTGAAAAAGGGTGTTACTATTGAGACACGTCACTGTAAGAGATGTATAAATGAATAAGTTATGCTTCACCGATCATTATAGGAAAATCATTTTAATGTGGCAATACCGGGGCCAAATTTATGCCTGATAATAATTTTATTATCAGGCAACTGTGGCCCATAGAAAAAATACACAAAATAATCTTATATAAATAAACTAATACATAATAAAAGTGTTACTAAATTATTAAATAACTAAACACGTAGCGTCGGCGTCGTTGATTTACGACACCCTACGGCCAAAAGTCCTCTTTCAAGGTCTGTGTCCCATTGACTCAAAGACATTTGCTAGTATTCTACATCAAAATTATACCAGCCTACTGCTGTCCCACTGCAGGGCAAAAGCCCTGTTCTCATACAGAGAAGGCACGAGCATTGATCACTACGCTTGCTCAAGGCGGATTGGCGATTGCAGACTTATATAGACTATTCTATACTATACTATAAGGAATAGAAAAGACGCGACGCGACGCGACGCAACGTGACGATACTTGAAGAGGCCAGTGACTTCGCCGCCGCCGCGATATGCATCGCAACGTCGCCGCTCTTGCACGTCGCGCTACCGGCGATTCACCGCTGCGTCGCGATGCGTCGCTCTACGCCTCGTGATGCCTCGCGGCGTAAAGCGACGCATCGCGACGTAGCGCTGCGTGGTGTAATGTATTCTAAATTCTCACAATGAAATGTGTATCTTTTCGTGTAGAAAATAAAGTAATATTTTGAGTCGCTCTTTTAAAGTGTGCGCGCAGCGTCGCGTCGCGTCGCGTCTCGGTGTGAACTGACCCTTAACCGCTGGGCCATAACATAAACAAAAATATACATTACATTACTTAAAAGATTCCAACGATGAAATACTTCTATCACTTTGTATTTACAATAATAACAAACTTAACCAATAAGATAACCTATAAAAAATCCAATAAAAAAAGAAACTAAAATTAAATGGCACCAAAAAATTTCCCCGTAAAAATAAAATTTAAAATTTTCCAAAAATTATATAACTGGTAATGTACCCAAAAGACTGACGGCATTGCCACATTGGATAGCAATGCTTATCCTTAGGCCAGCCATGCTTATCCTTAGGCCAGCCCCTTTTTTTTGAGGTGGTAAAAATCATCATATTTATGACTCCTTCCGCCCTGCTGCCCTACCATGAACTCTTATTGCGATCCAAAAAACTGAATTGTTCTTCAAATAAGTCAATATAACGCATCAATTTATGCGTTATATTGACGTATTTGAAGAACAGTTCAGTTTTTGGATCGCGATAAGAGAAAATACGTCAATAAATGACATAAATTGATGCGTTATATTGACTTATTTGAAGAACAATTCAGTTTTTTGGATCGCAATAAGAGTTCATGGTAGGGCAGCTGGGCGGAGCGGAAGGGACTGTCAGACTTTTACTGACTAAAAAAACCACCCTGTTCCTTCTGTTGCCCTTTGCGTTCCGGGGCCACGGTATCCTGTTAAGACGTCCCACAAACCCGGCTATAACAATGCTTAGCCTCTGGCCAGCACTTTGGTCACGGAAAAGCTAACAAATAAAGGAAAGGTCAATAACCGGTATTGCCATTCTAAAATGATTTTTCTATAGTACATTTGGTTAAAAGCACAAGAATGATGACTGAGACTGTTTGTAAATTATGTAAATACGACATTTAGCTAGTTAGAATATAATATTTTTTAAAACAAAACCCTAGATAGGATATCAAAAATTTTTGGAAAAAAATACCAAAAAAAAATTGTAATGTAAAAATTAAGCTTATGTAGCTGTATTTAGGGCGGAGACGCCCGCGCCTGTTACTGGCCGTGTGGTGTTTATCTTATTATATTCGTAAAAAAAAAATAGATAAATATTTTCCGAACGATAAATTAAATGCGACAAATTAAAAAAAAACTATTTATTTCGTGCAAAACGGTTCATGTGATTACATAAGATACTGCTTAATCTTTTGAAAGTAAGATTATGTGCACTATCACTTTAATTGCGAGTGTTACTCACTCACTTTCTTCCTATTCTAAGAAATGGACCTACACAAACACATATCCTGCACTTTAAAACTTCTTTTTTACTATGAATATGTAAAGAAAAGATATGAAAAGAAATAAAATAATAGTCTACATTTTCCTAAAAATACTGCTTAAGTATTTTCCTTCTGCAAACCTTGATATACTTTTTTTTTCTTATGGCAACACTAATTACAGCAGCTTACAATTTGTCACATTAATTTATCGTTCGAGAAACCGTAGGCAAACCTATTTTTTTTTTCTATCTTATTTTTTTTATTACGCCCTAAATTCTGTTACCTCTACCTTAGATATGTATTTAAATAATGTCCTTTGATAATGCGTTGTGAGTTTATTTTAATTTTAGATACATATTGATTTATTACTTGTATGTGCTTGCAGCCAGAAAAACTTATATTTAATTTCTTTAAGAACAATATGATAAATAAAATGATCTTATTGTAAACCTCTTGCGTTTTCAACCTAATATTTTTTTTTGTAAATCAAAATACATTTGATAAAAAAATTAGGCACTTTTGACATACCTTTTTGAGCTACCAAAAAGCTACCAACTCTATTAACTATTTATTATTTTAGAGTAACTAAAAATCTCATTTTAATGTTAGTTGTAAATAAATCGGGGTTTTCAGCGCTAAAATAAACTGCTTTATTTTTTTGAAAAAGTTGTGTCTTGGAAATATTGGTTAATGATTTGAAATCATTAACCAATATTTCCAAGACCCAATTGCTATAACAAAATTGTAAAAATTCTAATTCAAACAATATCTGGCTGCAAAAACCAATGTTCTTTTTTTAAATGGACTTTTGTTATGTGCCTTATATTTTTTTAATCTTTAAGTTAAGATATGATCGACACTTTCTACGTAAAAACTGCAACCATGAATTCCAACAAATAATAAAATCCAGAAAAAAACATTTTTAGGTAGGCAAGTGGTGAAAAAATATGCGAAGAGCGTGTCGACATATGAATTTATATTATATACTCAACTCATAGTGCCTTTGTCTCGCTTGTCTATGGTAAATTGGAATTGGTAGAAAAGTAAAAAACTGCCGTTAACCTCAGAACAATAACTAAAGCATAGAAGGCGCTTTACGACATTTGAAGTGTACGCTGTCATAGACAAAAGAGTATTAGTATTTACACGTAAAATCAACGAAGCACTTCAACTGGCATGCGCCCATAAGCATTATACGAAAAAATGCGATGAACAAAGTCATAGATAAAAACCTGAGACGTTAAGTAGCTTTTAAACTTAGTACTATAAAGGTAGCCAAGGTATCCAAATTGACGTTTACTTTGTGACGATTTGCATTTTGAGCAACCTACATCTGTCTCTCTCTAATGCTGTTATGAGTGTATAAGAAAACAGAGACGACTATATTAGTTAAATTTAGCTTCCTTCTATACTTTAGTTATTGTTCTGAGCCTTTAACTGAATATATTTTTTTTAATAGTTTAAAATACTAAAAAACACGCTTTTAGCACGCACTAATTTTTTTCGCATCCCATTCAGCAAACCCTTTCATTTAATACCCATATCATGGGGATGGATTTAAGTCACGTGACTATTTTTTTCGCATTCCTGACAGCAAACCCTTTCATTTGATACCGATATCTCATGAGGGTGGATTTCAAACAGCCAGTCCGCCATCTTGGGGAGGCCGCCATATTGGATTTGTAATGACGTTTCTTAGCTAGTCATGTATTGTCATCAGAACTCAGAGCGTGTGCAAAATATCATCCTAATCGAAGACCGGGAAGTGGGTCAAATTAAGATTCCAAGATTTTCTTACATACATACAAGTGAAGCTAATATAAGTGTGTTAAAAATATATCTTTCCAGTCGAATTTCAATCTCTATGACGACTATATTATAGTGCACGAGTGTGTGCGCAAACATAGGTGCACTTCCTCTTTCCTCACTCTCATAGTCCGATTTTGATACAGCTCAAGAAGTGCAGTTCGTTTCTTTTTCTCTTTGATCACCGCTCTAGCTCCCTTCTAACTAATTATTTCTATAAATAACAACATAACATCACGCCTATAATCCCCGAAGGGTTTGGCAGAGGTGTACCTATCAGTACACCCACATTTCGCCTGTTATGGTTTGTTAGTTTGTTATTTTTATAAGTCGTTTTTTTTAATCACTATTTTTTTATTTTACCACATTTTTTATAAAAAAAAAAGATATACAAATACATGTATATTACCCGCAACTTATTTTGATTATTCTTATAATTTCAATTTACCATAAACAAAAGAACAACTTTATTTTTATTTTAAAAAACTGTAGTGTGATATATTAAAATTATTTTGTTATTTAATAAAAAAAAGGGTATTCCTTTACCCTGTGTGATTGTAAACTTAAATATTTGTATCCGTAATTAATAAGTTATTAATTAAGAAACTGTAAACGACCTCAAACAATTTTTTTTTAAGCTTTTTTTATACTCTGTTATATTTTTTGTATAATTATTTTTAAGAGAATGTATCGAATTCGAATTTTTATATTAGATTTTCTTTGCTTACTGCCAATTTAAAGGATTTTTTAGTGATTATTTGAAAGGGGTAACACATAATATCACGCCTGTAATCCCCGAAGGATTAAGCAGAGGTTTCGCCAGTTATGTTTAAGTCACATGTAATGGGGGGGGGTTATATTACTAAAATATTAATTAATATAGCAATAATTTCTGCTTAATTGTCAGTTTATTTTGTAAGCTATTATAATATTTTTGTATTGTATTGTTATTTATTATTAGACTGTTACGATATACGACCTGATGTAAATAAAATTGTAAATATAATGTACGGACGTGCCAAATGATTTGTTTTATTTCTCAAAACCTATGAAACAGGAAACGCCTTTATTACACGATGAGGAAAACAAAGGCACACCAACAAAGGTACATCTGGCTAGTGAAAGTCGGCAAAATTCGGTTCGGCATTATCAATATTATGTCGAACCGAATTTTGCCGAACCGAATTTTGCCGACCCGTTTATTTTTACAACAGGTGGCCAACCTAAAAAGATCCAAGACTGTTTACTGACCAGACTCTTCAGTACTTCTTCGTAAGCTTAATATTGAATCGTATTCCACATAATTAACATTATACTATATTTACAGGAAAAAGTTTTCTTATGAGTAGTATTTTTATTTTATTTTATTAAGAAGGGAATTATAACTAAAAAAGATTATTTTAGTAACTACAGTACTTATTTTTAGTGTGAACAATGCATCTGGGATAGACTCGACTGATAGCCGCGATCGACTGTTTAGCCACCCCTGCAGCCACCGATTGTTCCGATCAATAAATATACATTAAAAAGTTTTTTAATACCAAGCTTTAATTTGAAATTATTACAATATTGAGTATCGGACATTGTATTGTCATCAGAACTAAAGGTGTATGCAAAATTTCAGCTCAATCGGATAACAACAAATGGTCGAAAAATGGTTTGCAAAGGACAACTTATTTACATAGTACATACATACTTACATACGAACAGTGCAAGCTAAATAAAAGCTTGTAAAAATTGATGTCACTGTGATCGTCTCGCGTAAACGGTGTGATTGGGTGACCTAATTAGGTATCACAGCAGCATATGGGCACTTGACAATTATCTTATTAGTTTTTATTTAATACGGAGCATAACCTGGAACGAAAATTGGCTGTTGGCAAAGACATTATAAATTATACTACACAATCTTAGATTATACACTATGTAACAAAACCCTGTCCGATCAGTATTGCCGTTGATCAGTTTTTACCCGACTACGGCAAAGCCAAAACGAGGGTTATGATTTTGACCGGTATGTATGTATGTTTGTATGTATGTTTTTATGTTTTATTTTAATTTAATTACTTCTTCTTTCTTCTTTTTTTTTTCACTGGGGAAAAATAATAATCTCAAATCCATTAAATGGTTACGTATTATATGTGTACGCAGTACGATGCCGAATAATACCCTTAAGGATCGGACAGGGTTTTTGTTACAGGCTGTATAATTACACAATTAATCTCTTTGGCTGTTGGAATTTAGACAACAAACCACAACTGCATAAACGCGCTAGAGAATTTGTTAGCTAATTTTTTTGTCGATTTTAGTTACAAAATCCTTACGATTTATTGCCATGAAATCTGGCACAGATCTAGATTTTACTATAATTTTTACATTTCCTCGAGAAATAATCAAATATACTAGTTATTGCGATGAACCCAGAAACTCGCGTTCAAAAGTCGTGCTGGTTACATTGACTAATAGTAAACAATATAATTAAAAAAAAATTAAAAATTAAAAACGCGACTGCAAAAATTGCACATACTTATTTGTACTTTGTTTACTTACTCGACAGTTTTTTTTACGACCTTTTTTATTTATGATATTTAAATCTACTTGTCAAATTCTAGATGATAAACATAGACACGGCCAGAAAAATAAATTGAGGCTGGTATTAATTTACGTTTTAAAGTGACCTATGTTACTCGGAACGATGCAAGGATTGTACCTAACGATACCCCATACATCTAAATCGGTTCAGGCGTTTAAAAGTTATGGTGGAATTAAGAAACTCACATAGGTACCTACATACATACATAGGTACATTGACACTGAACACTCCTTTTTTTGGGGCAGTCGTGATTGATGATGCAAGATGCTAAATGTGAATTTACTCCAGCGTCGTGGGGACCTTTTGGATTGTGAAGATTAGATGCTAAAAAGTAAAACTGGTTACAAATGGAACTATTTCACCGATGATCACTATTCTCAAACAGAGAAAAGAAGAGAAAGAAATAATGTTTATTGACACAGCATGTGCACACAAAAATAATAGCAATAGGTAAAAAAAAAATAAGAAAAACATTATTGTGTGCTGCACAGCTGCGGCAAATAGGCCCAGTTCAGGGACAGGGCCAGAGAAAGGCACGAGCATTGATCACCACGCTTGCTCAAGGCGGTTTGGCGATTCCAGACATACATTATAAAGTCCAGGTTTCCTCACGATGTTTTCCTTCACCGATGTCAGTGATATCTAAGATAAACTTTAGAAAGACGGTTATGAGTAGGTACAATGACCCCTTTTCAGGTTTGAGGTAACCAACATTTTGTATTTTTGTGTCAATATTACGAATCGCGGTTAATAAATTAAACGAATTACAAAAACCAATAAGTAACAAAATGTCGCACCTCCAAATCTTTACATAATGAAACGTCTTTTCCTTTCTATTTCTAATATCTATATTAATTTTACCTACGAGTTTGTTTGTTTGGTTGGTTGAACGCTCTAATCTTAGGAACTACTGGATCGTATTGAAAAATTATTTGTGTTGGATACTCTGTCTATCGAGGAAGGCTATAGGCTATATAAAATCAAGCTACAGCTAATAAGAATGGAGTATTAAAGAAAAATGTTGCAAAAACGGGAAAAAATATTCCTTTATAAAACTTCCGTTGCGTGCGCTGCGTAAACGGTTAAACTTACTAAAAAATCATGTATGACGGAATTGTTCCCCTTTTAAAACTCTAAATAAAAGTCTACGACAGCATATGTCTATCTTTTAAGGTTGACTCATCTAATGAAGTCTATACTAATACTAGCTGACTCGTCCACGCGTTGCTGTGGCTTGAAGTAAGTAAAGATATTGAGGTCAATAATCGAGATAAAAACTATCCTATCTTTTAAGTTTGACCAAATTACACACAGCAAGCCATATTTCATAAAAAATGGTTGAGTAGTTTAGGAGTCCATCTTGGACAAACAACGTGACGCGTAATTTATATAGGTATGTAAGTATATTAAGATTATAAAGAGGAAAAGTTTCTGAGGTTGTGGGTGTAATCTCTGGATCTACTGAACCGATTTTGAAACTCTTTCGCAAATTGGAAGCTATGTTATCACTGAGTGCTTTATGCTACTTATATTATTAACCCCCGACGACGCAAAATCGACGGGGTGTTATTTGACGTGTCTGTGTGTGTGTCCGTCTGTGGCTTCGTAGCTCCCGAACGGATGGACCTATTTTGAATGTGAGTTTTTTTTTAAAATTAGGGATCCGTAAGAAAAATCACGCGAACGAAGTCGCGGGGACAGTGCTAGTGGAATATAGTTTTTTTCTCAAATGAACGCGGGTGAAACCACAAGGCATAGCTAGTTTATAAAATAAGTTACACTGAACGGCAATATTCAATAGGTCGCAGGTCAAATAGTTCTTAACAGTATGTTACAACCTTTGCACTCAGTCGCCTTGTGAACGCCAAGGGAGAGCGTCCATTTTCGAACGAATTAATAACTGTCAAAAATTGGCGGGAACTTATCGAGTGCTTTTTTTTTGCTTCGGAATTGGTCAATTAACAGTGATTTCAAATAAAATTATAATATTGTTTTGTTTTGTTTTACTATCAATTTTACGGAAAAATGCAGTTCACTACGACTTTTATTATGGTAAGTTTTTTTGTATGGTTTTAAAATTAATTAAGTATTTTTATTGTTTTTTTTTTTTTTTTTTTTAAGGATTTTGACATTTGTTCCTTATTTTTTTTTAACTTTTGACAGAATCTATTAAATTTTGAAAAATCGAGATACCTAAATGCATGAATATACTACCTACGTTCCTACATTCATTAAATCCTTACTTTTAAGATTGTAGATAACAAGTTTTTTACTATTATAATATTATAAATTACCTTCCGCCCGCGATTTCGTCCGCTTGTTTTTTGTCACCCGCATTAAGTGACATCTTTGATTATTGCTCCGCTCCCGAAAGTCGTAGCGTAATGTTATAAATCTTATACTATTTCTCATGAATCTAGCTTTCTCATGCAAAAAGAATTTTTCCAATCCGACTGATAATTCTAGAGATAAGCGCTTGTAAACATACAAACAAAAAACACTTCAACTTTATTATATTAGTATAGCTATAGATAAACACGAGAACGGATTTTAAATGAGCTTTTTACAAGCACTAAGCTAGCTGCATACCTAAATAATTATATGGGTACGCGACTAAATTACTAAACATTGCTATAGGTATATCTCAATGGGTATTTGGTACGACATGCCAAATACGTCGTACTTACATAATCTTGCATGGCTAAAGTTTTGAAAATAGATAGATAAATAATTAAAACTTGAGAGGTGTCAAGGGACACCCGGATGGAACGGTTATATATGAGAGAGAGAGAGAGAGAGACAGACAGAGAAACACGCTCACGCCGCACGGCTTACAACTACTTATAGCAAAAAGTGTCGTTACAACTTTTGGTCTTAATTTTTTCCGTCTAGCCCCCTTTGACTGCCTCGTTGGTCTAGTGGTTAGTGACCCTGACTGCAAAGCCGGAGGTAGTGGGTTCGATTCCCACCCAGGACAAACTTTGTGTGATGAGCATAATTGTTGGTTCTGTGTCTGGGTGTAATTTATCTATAATATGTATGTATTTATAAATTATTTAAGTATGTATAGCAGTTTGTCTGGTTACCATAACACAAGCTCTGCTTAGCTTGGGATCAGATGGCCGTGTGTGAGTTGTCCCAAGATATTTATTTATTTTATTTTATTTATTTCGCAACGCGCGTTAAGGAACTTCGTTCCAAAAATATTTTAACATGTTTTTTTTTCTTTAATACCTATCAATTTAGATTTAGAATGACTGCCTCGTTGTTCTAGTGGTCGTAAAGCGCGACCGCTGAACATGAGGTCTTGGGTTCGATTCCCAGGTCGGGCAAAGTGTTATTGGGTTTTTTCATCGGGAATTTCTCCGCGGCACGCGCAGTCACTATTATGACCCACGCAGATTTTTGTGGACACCACCGCGCCAAGTGTTTATAGCGAACAATAAAATTGTTCAGTTGAGCGGGTTTAATTTACGATCCGCGTAACAGACTTATCCCGAAAAGGCGGCAATGTTACTTTTTATCCTTACTTATAAATGCCAAAGTAACTGTGTCTGTCTGTCTGTTACGCGCGGTTTCACGACTAAACCACTAAACCGAATTTGATGAAATTTGGTACGGGGTGTGTTTGAACCCCAAAAAAGGACATACTTAGTCTACTTATTAGACATTTACGCGGACAAAATGGTAAATACAAGCTAGTTTCTTATAAAAGCTCGTAAAATCCGCATCCGCGGATGTGACAAAATCAGCATCCGCAACATCCATAATCCGTATACCAGTCTATCACATGTTTACGACAATTTTATTATCATTGCCCAATTTGTCATTTGACATTTCACCATAAACAACAAATCTGTCATTCGAGATTACACCATAAACAATTTAAAATCTATTTCCACTACATTAATTCTACTTTTATACCTCTTTGCCACACCCGGCAGTCGCTACTATGAATATTAAACTATTCTTAGTAAATATTAAGAAATAGAAAAACAACATGATGTCCCAGCAGCTAGGACTAACTTGCTCAAGTTTGCTCCTTTGTCACGAGCCGCACGTCTTATTAATATTAATATAGATAGGTAAGATAGATAGGTATGTCGGAGGATATTTTTGGGCAAAACCTGCCGAAATTGTGTACCCTAGTATATTTTCTATCTTGTTCCAATATTACTTACTAGCTGTCCGCCGCGGTTACACCCGCGTCTTTGGTTACTGCTCCGCTCCCGTAGGTCGTAGCGTGATGGTATATAGCCTATAGCCTTCCTCGATAACTAATCTATTTAACACTGAAAGAATTTTTCAAATCGGACCAGTAGTCCCAGAGATTAGCGCGTTCAAACAAACAAACAAACAAACAAACAAACAAACACTGCAACTTTATAATATTAGTATAGATAACATCGTTTTGGTTTTTTTACTGTAAAGATGTTATTGTGTGTGTGTGTAAATAAATAAATAAATAAATAACACATTAGAAAAACAATATTATTTATTGTAATAAATTAAGTCCGATTTTCAAGTCGGGCAAAGTGTTATAGAATTTTTCTATCAGGATTTTTTCAGTAGCAGCCTCAGATTCGGTTGATGGCAATAGGCTCGCCTCCTTTTACATGGAATATATACATAACTGGCGAAATGTGAGTGTACACCTTAGAAGAATAAGGTAACCGACATACGAGTAGCTCTCAGAATTGCGAAACTCAAGTGGCAATGGGCAGGACCGCTCGTAGGCCCGGGGCCCTAAGCAACACTTCAAAAAACATTTCTAAATCCGTCCCTGGAACGTCAGTTGTAGTTCGCGCGTGGTCCGATAGAAGTCGCCATACTGTCTCAATTTTACCGTAAAAAATGAAGTCAAACATGTTAATTAAAGAAACCTTAAAAGCACCGTCTTAGGAAACATCTTTACACCTTCTAAAATCTTTATTATTTCACGCTCCATCAATGTCAAAGTCATCATCACCATATATTATATTAAAATCAATCATTAAATATTTATAAATGAGATCGAACGCGCCATTGAACTCAAATATTTGACGTTTACACAATATTCATAATTTATTGTTTACTATGCTCGTTTTTTGCCTATTAAAGTTGTGATCAATAATGAATTTATTATCTGTTAGATGAATATGTCATTCATGACATACGATTAAGATTTTTGCTAATATTTTAGAAGTACAATAGTTTGTGTAAGTATTTCAGCAAAAACCCGATTAATTTTATATTTACTGTAAAATTAGATTTTTGTGGCTTTGATTGCCTCGTTGATCTAGTGCAAAGGGCGACTGCTGAGCATGAGGTCTTGGGTTCGATTCCCAGGTCGGGCAGTCTTTCTTGGTTTTTCCATCAGGAATTCCTCAGGCCTCGGAGTCTGGATTTGTGCCCGGATGATGGCAATAGGCTCGCCCCTTATTACATAAAACCTAAACATAACTGGCGAAATGTGGGTGTACTAATAGGTGTACTAACACCTCTGCCTAACCCTTCGGGGATTACAGGCGTGATGTTAGGTTATGTCATAATTTATTAATGTATCTTAGATAAATGTTTGCAAAAGTTTATTTGAAATATCAACTTCCCATTTTGTAACCCTTTTTACCAAGTTTGAACTTATAACCCCGAGCTTGATTTAAGACACTTTTAACCTCTGTGCCGTCACGAAAGACATTAAATTATTTTATAATTGGATTTAGCAATTAAAAACGAGAAGCAAAATCGTAAAACCTGGCAACATTCAATAGGTATTGCCACGTTTATAGGTTACAGGTTAATAAGTTTAGAATATTTATAGTATTAGTTTTTAAAGATAATTTTCTATAAAAAAAAAAACACTTAATAGAGTATTCTTGTGGTTTTTTTTAATGAAAATTGATACGGTGATGAAAATGGCAGATGACTCAAAAAAAACTTGTTGGTTTTGTGTCATTTTGATCGCGTTCCAAGTCAAATTAATTTATTTTAAACTAGCTGACCCGCCGCGACTTCGTTCGCGTGGTATTCTACCCCTACCCTACCGCTACTAAATATTTAAGTTGGAGTAAAAAGTGGTAAGTACGATATATCCGACTCTCCCCTATACAACCTGAATTTTAATTCGTTGTAAATCTTTCAGGGGGTGAATGTACCTACTCATGAATATGAACAACTTTTATTAAGGGACATAGTACGAAATGTGAAAAAAAAACCAGCTGATCCATACAATTTGATCGTAATGGTATTCGTCATTATTGTATGGATCAGCTGTTTTTTTTTCACATTTCGTACTATGTCCCTTAATAAAAGTTGTTCATATTCATGAGTACATTCACCCCCTGAAAGATTTACAACGAATTAAAATTCACGGTGTATAATCGTGACTCGCCTCGCAGGCTCGTCTCACCATTCGCGCGCTGGCGTCGCCGCGTCGTCGGTAGCGGTTTTTTGGGCACGAGTCAAAGGGGCGCGCGTGGTGTTACACCCGCGACCTGTAGGCGAGACTCAAGACGAGCCGCGAGGCGAGAGTGTAAATGAAGCATGACACACAAACAGGATAACAGGTCTAATGCAGGCCATCCACCATCCTTCCTATCGTCCAATCGGCAGGACGCTGCAGGCATGATCCAATCTGCAGTTCGTCCATATACACCACCCACGATCAGTTTGATTGTCCAATCGGCAGCGACGTTTAGTTGAAAAGTTCCAGCAGAGTGGTGCAAACAGAGGCTAATGAAAAAAAAACAGTTTTCTCATACTAATTTATTAAAAGAATTGAGGGCTGCGCCTCAAGATTATCTACGATCGCGCAGACCGCCATCCACGGTCCAGTCGGCATGATCTAATCGGAAGGATCATGCCAAAAGAATCGAAATTCGATTATGCCGTCCATTATAACTGTCATGCCAATCCACTCCCATCCACGGTCCAATCGGCATGATCCAATCGGTAGCGTCCTGCCGATTGGACGATAGGAAGGATGATGGATGGCCGGCATAAGCCGATTGACACACGACACCGCGCACCGCCGCCCCCGCGCCGCCCCGGCGGTAAAGTTTGTATGGAGAAACAAGATTAGATCAATTAATAATATTAATTTGCATTCAATCATCATCTGCCTAGCTTTTTTCCAACTATGTTGGGGTCGCCTTCCAGTCTAACCGGATGCAGCTGAATACCAGTATTTTACATGGAGCGACTGTCTATCTGACCTCCACAACCCAGTAACTGGGTAAACGATCACACGTTGTCAGACTTTCGGGCTTCTGACGACCCGTAACGACTGTCAAAGATCCACGTATGACAGCCGGGACCAACGGCTTCCTTTACATGATTTGAAACACGTTTTAAAATTACATTCCAATAATCTTTTATTATCTAAATATCTACAAAACTTTTTATTACCTACTGTTCAAATAATTTTAATGTTAAATTATCTATCTATACATATAATAAAACAGTAAAAAAAGTGTGTCTGTACATTGAATATATTAAAAAATAATCATTGAGGGGGGTTTAGAAACAGTAATAGAGCACGAAACCAAAAAAAAAATTCTGTCTGTTTGTCTGTTTGTCTGTTTGTCTTTTTGTCTGTTTGTTTGTACACGCTAATCTTCGGAACTACTTGACGGATTTGAATGATTTTTTTTTTGTTGTAGAGGTATTAAGTCTGGGCAACATATAGGCTATAATTTATCTTGGAAACTTGAACACCTGATGCAGAACCGCAACAGACCAGCTAAACTATAAGAGATACAAAAATGGTACCATAGCAAAAATTGTTTCACGTGATGAGCATTTTCTGCTAAGAGAATAAATTTGAAGATCTGGAACACCTGATGTGGAACTCCAAGAGCCCAGCTACACTATAACATATATAGGAATGACGTCTTAGAAAGAGTTGTTCAGCCTGCTGAGCACTCTCTGTTGTCGTATAAAATTTGAAGATCTGGAACAGCTGATGTGGAACTCCAAGAGCCCAGCTACACTATAACATATAAAGGAATGACGTCTTAGCAAAAGTTGTTCAGCCTGATGAGCACTCTCTGTTGTCGTATAAAATTTGAAGATCTGGAACAGCTGATGTGGAACTCCAAGAGCCCAGCTACACTATAATATATACAGGAATGACGTCTTAGCAAAAGTTGTTCACCCTGATGAGCACTCTCTGTTGACGTATAAAAATTGAAGATCTGGAACACGCGTTGTGAAATTCCAAGCGCCCAGCTACACTATAACATATATAGGAATGACGTCTTAGCAACAGTTGTTCAGCCTGATGAGCACTCTCTGCTGGCGTATACAATTTGAAGATCTGGAACAGCTGATGTGGAACTCCAAGAGCCCAGCTACACTATATATACAGGAATGACGTCTTAGCAAAAGTTGTTCAGCCTGATGAGCACTCTCGGTTGACGTATAAAAATTGAAGATCTGGAACACCTGATGTGAAACTCCAAGAGCCCAGCTACACTCTAACATATACAGGAATGACGTCTTAGCAAAAGTTGTTCAGCCTGATGAGCACTTTCTGATGACGTATAAAAATTGAAGATCTGGAACACCTGTTGTGAAACTCCAAAAGCCCAGCTACACTATAACATATACAGGAATGACGTCTTAGCAAAAGATGTTTACCCTGATGAGCATTCTCTGTTGACGTATAAAAATTGAAGATCTGGCACACGCGTTGTGAAATTCCAAGAGCCTAGCTACACTATAACATATATAGGAATAACGTCTTAGCAACAGTCACAAGGGCAGACGCCGCTGGTGTTGACCCGACAACCGGCTGTTTTTCTCATGGCCAACTTTATGTTGCTTTTTCAAAGGTCAGCAACGCTTCCGGTCTTTATATATTAGCTCCTGAAGGAAAAACCCCAAATAGTTATTTGCAATATTATTGTTAATTCAGTGTACCCTTGGGATCCGCTGCGGAGTAACGGGAAGAAAAGTTTTTTATTGTATGGGTATTAAGTCTGGGCAACATATAGGCTATAATTTATTTTAGAAAATGAATACCTAATGCAGAACCGCAACAGACCATGATGGGCATTTCCTGTTGACATACAAATATTAAAGATCTGGAACGACTCCAATTGTCTCGCTCATCCCATTGTTTTCCCGTCCCCGGGCCTTAGAATTCTACATCAGACGTTTCAGATCTTCGATTTTGACGATCCCGTTGTCGCTGGCATAAGCAACAGGATCCGCGTACGAAGTCGCGGGCAGAAGCTAGTTAGGTAATAAAAACGATTGTTTTAAATTCTTAAAATATCTAGGTAGGTATACTTATATGATTAAGAAATATTTTGCATGAATACTTAAGCTAAGTATAATTTTTGCATTAATTTTGTGTTTTATCATTAATTAAAGATTTGCAGAAGTAGATAAACCTACGTCAATGAGTTATTTGTTTGTTGAATTTTGCACACAAGTGTGTGCGCAGCGCAAACACAGGTGCATTGCACTCCCTCTTCCCTCACTCTCATATCCGATGGGACTATACTTAGTTGCAAAACTTCTGAAAACTTCCGGAATACTTCTGAGAAAGTTTCATTAAATCAGAATTATTCAAATTGAATTTAATTAAGATTTTTATTTTTTTTTGCTGAAAAATCGTGGAGTATCTCCCTTCTTACCGCACCCCGCACCGCCATCGCCACGACTCGTGGGCCACGAGTCGTGCGTGTGCGGGGTGCGGTTGCTCCCGGCTGCTCCCCGGAGAAGTTTTCGCCCGCGCGGAAAGATTCATACCCCGCAATCGAATGTTTCCGCCGAATATTTCTTATATTTCGCGTGGCAGTAGGGCGCTCGCGGCGCGGCGGGGCGACAGCGGCCGGCGCACAGAGGGGCAGCGGCGGCGGCGATCGACGATCGATTCAAAATACGATATTTCAGCAAAAAAAAAATAAAAATCTTAATTAAATTCAATTTGAATAATTCTGATTTAATGAAACTTTCCCAGAAGTATTCCGGAAGTTTTCAGAAGTTTTGCAACTATAGATGGGACAAACACACGTCCGGGGAGAAATCAGCCCAACGACTTTACGTGCTTTCTGAGGCACGGGAGTGTCACACCGCCAACTTTTAGGCGCTCCACCCACTGAAGATGCGTCCCGCCGCGGTGCGCGGAGCGACAGATAAGGCGCGCGGCGACGGAGGCGCAGATCTGCCTTAGGCGCTCCACCCACTGAAGATGCGTCCCGCCGCGGTGCGCGGAGCGACAGATAACGCGCGCGGCGGAGGAGGCGCAGATCTGCCTTACTTAGCGGTATAATCTGCTCCCCCGCGCGGTGAAGCAGATTACGATGGCCTCGCGCTAAATAAATTTGTCTACGTCGAGATCCATCGTGCAAACGTCTTTACAGTATAAAATCACGCCCGGGGCTGCGGAGCCGGTGTGTCATATCCCTCGGCACGCCCCGCGCTCCCGCGCAGTTTGGTAGAGAATCTGCGCGCGGGGCGACTTCCCGCGCGTTTCCGCGTCGGCAGTGTGTTGTGCTAGGCGTGATTTCTATATAAATTGAGATACTTGCATACAACGGTAAAATCTGCAATCCCGCGCTACGCGACGGGGTGCGGTGCAGTGGGTGGAGCGCCTTAAGCTCCGGGCTGTTTCTGAGAAATTTCTAATATTACTGCCCGACCTAAGAATCAAAGCCAAGACCTTTAGTGACCATGATACTAACGGTGCAGTCCAACACAAATGGGAAACTTGGGATGGATGGTCGTAATTCACTCACACCATGAAAGGCTGAATAGATTTAGATGAAAATTGCCACAGAGATAGATTTCATTATAATCTGGTTTTTATTTTCTCGAGGAATAATTTAAGACTATAAAGCAAAGTCCTAAATTCTACATCTATAGGTACACTATAATATTATAAAGAGAAAAGATTTGTATTTTGAGTATGTGTGTGTGTATATGTTTGTTATGAATAAACTCAAAAACTACTGTGCCGATTTCAAAAATTTTTTCACCATAAGAAAGCTACATTATCTGCGAGTGACATAGGCTATACTTATTATTTTTTTTAAAGTTAGGGACCCGTAAGAAAAATCACGCGAACGCAGTTGCGGGGAGAGTGCTAGTCTGGAATATTTTTGTATGGAGCCCACGGTCTGTAAAAAATAAGCAAAAATGTACGTTTGAACTGTGTGTAAAATCGTCTCCGTCAACTATGACCTCGCTTAATTCAAGTTTTTTTGTCAAATATTTAAATTATTATTAGAAGTAATCACGTGTATTACGATAAATAATATCTACCTAAAACACCGACGATTAACAAAAGGTATTGATATGGCAGAGGTGAGTGGCAACGCAGGGAGGGGTCGCCCTAGGAAGACCTACACTGACCTTATGAGGTTCTTCAGAAAGGTCAGGTGCGCAGTACTTACTCGTAACCGGCGTGCTTGTATGACGAGGTGTATGAACGTGGACGAGGCGAAAGGAGTATGTAAGGATCGTAGCAGGTGGCGTTCTGTCGTTTCTGCCTACCCCCATGGGAGAAAGGCGTGAGTTTGTGTGTGTAATCTACCTACAATATTAGTTTCATTCGTTTTTGTTCACAGAGGACGTTTATACATATAGTAGGGGAGGCATTAGTAAGGTAGGGATAAGTATTTATAATCCAAACTAATATTATAAATGCGAAAGTAAGTTTGTTTGTTTGTTTGTTACCTCTTCTCGCCTAAACCACTGAACCGATCATCCTGAAATTTTGCATATACTTTGTCAGGTGTACAGAAAAGAACATAGGGTACCTTTCATCCCGAAAAAAAGTACTGTTCACGAGAGAAATCACAATAACGTTCTTATGATGATAGATGGCGCCACATGTCTTTCTTTCTTAATTTTGGCGAGCTGTCTGAAATCGCCAACCCGCCTTGAGCAAACGTGGTGATCAATGCTTGTGCTTTCTCTGTACCTACGAGAAGAGGCCTTTGCGCTGTAGGTAGGTAATACGACAAAAATAGGAAAATCAGGTAAATAAAAAAACAAAAAAAGTTGGAAATTAAGTAAGTTTTTTTTTTAAATAAATTAAAAGGAACACTGCCAACCCAATGGTGTTTACATTATCCTCAATAATGTTTTATTTATTTTAAAAATCTTGATTTTAAAAGTCACGGTTCATACTAGCAAGCCTCAATGTGACTTCAATGTTAATTTAATATTTTTATTTACTTCCGACACCTTGTTTTTCGGGACGTTGCCAAGCGGCTGATAGACTCTTCACGTGACCAGAGGGCTGGGGCTTTTTTTTTTAGGTGGTAAAAATCATCAAATGAGTCCTTCCGCCCTGGGTGGGGCGGAAGGGACTGTCAGACTTTTGCTGACTAAAAAACCACCCTGTTCCTTCTGTTGCTCTTTACGTTCCGGGGCCACGGTATCCTGTTAGGACGTCCGGCAACCCCGGCAGGCGTTTGGCCCCGTTGGGGCCCTGTCCCTGTGCTGACAGCTCTTTGAGGCGCGCGCGAACAGAACGCGCCGTCGACCCGGGCCTGGTCCTTGATCGGAGGGCGAGCTACCCATTACTCGCCGTCCGCAAGCCCTCGCCTACGGTGGCCGGATGTCGCCTCGCGACGTCCGAGGCCCGGGGCGTCTCCCGCGGCGGCTGGGGCGTGAGGTGGAGGATGTTCTCTCCCTCACGCGGCCTGCCTCCTCCTTCGCTAGCATTACTGCTTCGCACCGGGCGTTTCCTCCCGCTGAATCCGACACAGGAACCTCCCGAAACAACCGTGTCCAGTGAGGACCTGTGTCAGGCGGAAGGTGAGGACGCCGTAGCGCCTCTCCAGCCACTCCTCAAAGAGGGGTCTTACCGCCGCGATTGCGGCGTGCCCGAGAGGGCTGGGGCTGCCCGATACCGATAGCCTTCCCACGCGTGGCGACACGCGGGGCAGATTAATTATAAAACGCAATGTCAGCAGGCAAGGACTCATTACGTGTAACGATCCGTTACTAATATAGAAACCGTGTAGTTTTGCTATTATACTGTTATCTAGATAAGAATGACATTTTACATATTATAGCAATGCATTTAAATTATCGTTTTAATGTAATAACCAAATATTTTAATAGTTATCACCTTGGATATTGTTTTAATTTGTATTAAGTAATGTGGAAAAATTTCAAAATTGTGTCCGGTGACTCATTATAATTAGTTTCCACATAATGGCGATAGACGTAGGTACAAACAAGCTATAATAGATAAATTTTATTGCTCTAGCGTTTGCCCGTGCCTTCGTGATGGCCTAGCGGTTAAAGCGCCCGCCTCTCATGCATGAGGTTGTGGGTTCAAATCCGGGCAAATACCAAAGTGACTTTTTCAATTCATATGTACTTTCTAAAGTTTATCTTAGACATCACTGACATCGTTCGATCCGTGCCTCGGAAAGCACGTTAAGCCGTTGGTCCCGGCTGTCATACGTGGATCTTTGACAGTCGTTACGAGTCGTCAGAAGCTTGAAAGTCTGACAACCAGTCTTACCTAGGGGTACCGTATTACCCAGTTACTGGGTTGTGTAGGTCAGATAGTCAGTCAGTCGCTCCATGTAAAATACTGGTATTCAGCTGCATCTGGTTAGACTGGAAGCCGACCCCAACATAGTTGGGAGAAGGCTAGGCAGATGATGATGTTCTCAGCTATGTTTTGATGACAATCAATCCAAGATGGCCGCCATCGAGGGTTTTTTTTTGATACGCCGGTGTCTACGCCCCTTTTAACCTTGAACCGTCTGCAGAACAGCTTCTGTGGAATGTTTACAACCATTTTAATGGGTCAGAGGTCATCTTTACCATATTATTAATAAGCGTTAGGCAGAAAAAAGAAAGAAACGCATATTAATATTTTGTTGCGCAAATAAAACGCACATAAAAATTAAGTAATAGTAGCAGGTATAATGTTAGGTGTCTAAACTACTGTTGATTTTTGACAATAAAACATTTATTGTTAAAAATCCCCGAAGGGTTAGGCAGAGGTGTACCCATTAGTACACCAACATTTCGCCAGTTATGTTTAAAGTTCCATGAAATAAGGGGCGAGCCTATTAAAAACAACTGGGCACAACTCAGACTCCGAGGCTGCTACTGAGAAATTCCTCATTTATTTATTTATTTATTTATTTATTTATTTATCTTCTTGCAAATACCATTACAGGACATCCCAATGCGGTAAATGCGCCTTTACTTATTCTAACTTCACTGTAACTTATAACTAATAACAAATAAAGACTCATGGAAAAACCCTATACTTACCACTTTGCCCGACCTGGGAATCAAACCCAAGATCTCATGCTCAGCAGTTGCGCTTTGCGACCACTAGATCAACGAGGCAGTCAGTATAATGACTATGTGCTGCTTTTATATTTATACTAGCTGTCCGCCGCGGTTACACCCGCGTCTTTGGTTACTGCTCCGCTCCCGTAGGTCGTAGCGTGATGGTATATAGCCTATAGCCTTCCTCGATAACTAATCTATCTAACACTGAAAGAATTTTTCAAATCGGACCAGTAGTTCCAGAGATTAGCGCGTTCAAACAAACAAACAAACACTGCAGCTTTATAATATTATAGTATAGATAAAAATAACTGGCACCTAAGACTCTTGCTAAGCGGTAACTGCGCGTGCGGCTGATATATATCCCTTCGCCTAGCAGGGGGACAGCGTAGGTTAGAGAAAAAAATATTAACCAAGCTTATAGAGTAAAACTATACAATAACATGACGCGCCCTTCCTTAATTCAAAACGTTTGAAAGTGTTTGTTACTTTCAAACGTATCAATTGACATTATTGAAAAGATTCAAGAGACGGGTCCCGAAACAAAAACAAATCAGCGATTTATTGCTCGACTAGCGGCGTCATTAATCACTCATTATTACTAACTAGCTGACCCGCCGCGACTTCGTTCACGTGGTATCCTACACTACCAATACCCCTACCCTAAAAAAAAAAAATACCAGTTTATTGTTTTCCCACTGCAGGACAAAGTTTTAGGCCTCTAGCTTCGTGCCGAATTGAGAACCTCCTCCTTTTTTTGAAGTCGGTTAAAAATAAAAACACAACGTTAATGAACAAACATTGCTAACCCTATCTAATAGGTATGGTTCTTGAGTTTTTAACAGACAGACAGACAGAGAGAGGTCGTGGCTTACCTAAATGTTAAGATTTGTAAAATTACAAGTTTATTTTTTATACAAAACAGCAAATCATGGTAATTGGCAATATTATGATAAGAGAGAATATTCAATACTTAATTGATCTGTCAATTCAAGTGACTTGCCTTTTGTATTCCATATTTACTTAAGTTTATTGCGTAAAAATACGTTTATTGAGACTGCCTCGTTGGTGGTCGCAATCGCAAAGCGCGACTGCTGAGCTTCAATTCCCAGGTCGGGCATATGTTATTGGGTTTTTCCATCAGGAATTTCTCAGTAGCAGCCTCGGAGTCTGGATTTGTGCACGGTTGATGGCAATATAACATGGGCTAACGGGACAAAGCCTTCACTCTTTACTTACTTACTGCTGAGTATTGCTCATTGTATTGTCACCAAAACTAATGGCGCATTTTCATTAGTCGATAGGGCCCGCATGCGGGAAGTCCCCGCATGCGACATAACAACCAATAAAAGTTACAAGTCGTTACACCGCATGCGGGGATCCGCCGCGCATGCTTTTTACCGACCGTGATATCGACATGCGGGCCCTGTGGCATGCGTTCCAGAAATCTGTCGCACCCCGCATGCGGACCCTATCGAATAATGAAAACGGTTCACCGAATGCGGGCCCTGTGGCATGCGTTCCAGAAATCTGTCGCACCCCGCATGCGGGCCCTATCGAATAATGAAAACGGTTCACCGAATGCGGGCCCTGTGGCATGCGTTCCAGAAATCTGTCGCACCCCGCATGTGGGCCGACTAGTGAAAATGAGCCATAAAGGTGTATGCAAAATTTCAGATCAATCAGATACCAACAAATGGTCGAAAAATGGTTTGCAAATTTTGAAAGGACAACTTATATACGGACAGTGCAAGCTAAATAAAAGCTTGTTAAAAAAAATATTGTGCCGTGCCACGCAACCATTTGTGTGAGATTTTTTTTTTTGCATAAGTATTACCATTCTACTATCCACATAACATCAAAAATCATGTTTCAACTAACCACAAATGTGTTTATTTCGCAAATTAACAGCGTTTACGACGATGTCAAGTACCGTAAAGTTTACTGAGTGATTATGTAAAATTAAGCGTTACTTTATTAACAAGGTCAATAGGAAAAATAGATTCTCCATTTTAAATAGAAGTATTTGTCGTAGCACTTCAAGATTTGCGAATAATTACGTATGTAACTCAGTGGCGTAGCTAGAGGGGGGGCGTAGGGGACGGTCCGCCCCGGGTGCCACCCATGAAGGTATAGATAAAACTGGAGTCAAGACTTCGAACAAAAGTTTGAGTCAAATACCTACAAAACTTCTCGCTCTCTGTGGTCTCACTCTCTCTTTCTAACTTAGGAGGTTATCCTAAGTTAAAAAGAGAGAGTGAGACCACAGAGAGCGAGATAGCGATACATTTTTTGAGCTTCAAGTAGGTATTCAAAGTCTGGGCTCCAGTTTTATCTATACCTTCATGGTGCCACCAGCCCGGGGGTGACACCGATTGTAAAAAAAAAATACACAAACTGTCACGTTTTTCAACAATAAACCACTTAGGCTTAGTCACTTTAAAAGCTATCCAAAAATAACTTAATTTATCGATTGTGATAATTTAATAATAATACTTAGGAGGCGAGCGTATTGCCATTAACCGGGCACAAATTCAGACTCCAAGGCTGCGACTGAGAAATTCCTGATGGAAAAACACAAGATCATTACAAAAGTAATCAATTCAAGCTCAAAATGAAACGAGGTAATTTAAATAAAAACATTGATTTCGATTTATTTATTTGTTTAAAACGTTCCGTCCCTGAAAGTTATGGCACAGACTTTGACAGTTGACTGACAGTTACATGTCAAGATTCCCGCCAAAATGTCGTTGTGTGTCGTTATGCGTTGACAATCGTTGACAATACAATGAAACATAAGTCGTGAATGGCATGCGTTGCCCTTTTTACGAAGACAGTTTGATATATTTGTCATTTAGCATTTAAAGTTACCTAAATATTTTGGGGGATCTTGATGCCTATTGTTTTGAGTCGTGATTGGTCGAATGTTTATGCTTCTCATGTTAGAGATAAACTACGATAACTTGGCGCGCCCTTCCACAATTCAAAACGTTTGAAAGTATTTGTAAAAGTATTTACAAGACTCACAACGCATGTGTGCGTACTGAGACGGCTCTCGAAACAAAAACAAATCAGCGTGTCGTTGCTTGACTAGCGGCATCATTCATCATCTGCCTAGCCTTTTCCTAACTATGTTGGGGTCAGCTTCCAGTCTAACCGGATGCAGCTGAATACCAGTATTTTACATGGAGCGACTGCCTATCTGACCTCCACAACACAGTAACTGGGTAATACGATACCCCTTGGTAAGACTGGTGGTCAGACTATCGGGCTTCTGACGACCCGTAACGACTGTCAAAGATCTACGTATGACAGCCGGGACCAACGGCTTAACGTGCTTTCCGAGGCACGGAGGAGTCTCGGTGTGTAAAGATGGCCATTCACGAACCAACCCCGGCAAGCGTAGCTTAACCTGACGGATCGACCCGTGCGGCTGTTATTACTAAGCCGCAAGCTCCACCTAGCGGCATCATTAATTACTCATTATTATTGAAATAGTAATATGGAGGGGAGCGCCATGTTATAAGTAGTAGTTTATCTCTAGGCACGAGTTTGCAAATTCGATTGTAAGTAGCTGAAGTAGGTTACGGTTGCCAGCCAACCGTCCTTTTTTCCCAGGACATGTCCTAGTTACTAGTTTTTGTAGTGTTCTGGGAATGTCCTGGATAGTTTTTAAGCAGCGTCCTGGGTTTATAACTAACCTAAGTTTATACCCTTCAAGGATTATAGGCGTGATGTTTTGTTAAGTTAACATTTTTGTGCCGGTCTGTTTGTTTTGACTAATCTCTGAAATGGCTGGACTCCAGACTCCGAGGCTGCTACTGAGAATTTTCTGATGGAAAAACCCAATAACACTTTGCCCGACCTTGGAATCGAACCGAAAACCTCATGTTCAGCAGTCGCGCTTTGCGGCCACAAAAAAAATAAAAATACCAAAACTAAAAATATTACCTACACATATTTTAAATTAAATTAAATTTGAATAGATACCTAATAAATTAATTAAACAATTAGTTTTTTATTGTATTAATATTATTCGATAATTTTATGCTACCGTTACAAACTGGAAATATAAAAGAAGAAAAAAACTATTAATGATGACATGATATCACACCTATTCTAAGATGTCGTAAGCAGAGGTTGATCCATCAGGTTAAGCTACGCTTGCCGGGGTTGGTCCGTAGATGGGTGACGATCATTACACACCGAAACTCCTCCGTGCCTCGGAAAGCACGTTAAGCCTTTGGTCCCGGCTGTCATACGTGGATCTTTAACAGTCGTTACGGGTCGTCAGAAGCCCGAAAGTCTGACAACCAGTCTTACCAAAGGGAATCGTATTACTCGGTTACTGAGTTGTGGAGGTCAGATAGGCAGTCGCTCCATGTAAAATACTGGTATTCAGCTGCATCCGATTAGACTGGAAGCTGACTATTACATAGTTGGGAAAAGGCTAGGCAGAATATTGATTGAACTATATTTAAAGTAGGGTCCAATAATACTATCATCCTATTACTGTCCCACTGCAGGGCAAAGTCCTCTTCTCATACAGAGAAGGCACGAGCATTGGTCACCACGCTTGCTCAAGGCGGATTGGCGATTCCAGACTTATTATAATAATAATATGTCCAGGTTTCTTCACGATGTTTTCCTTCACCGATGTCAGTGATGTCCTCATACGAGTAAATCATACGAATATGAATCAATAAGTATCATAATTGAAAACATCACATTGCTACTGGGTTACAAGTAACCTCATGCAAGAGAAACAAGCGGAGGGCTATCTTTCTTTCTTCATCGTGTGGGCAGTAAGGTCTTACGACCCCACACACGATAGTGTCAGTTTCTAAACCGCCTCAAGGGCCTCTGACATGGTTTGAGTGGGACAGTACTAGGCTGGTATAAGTCCAGGTTTCCTCACGATGTTTTCCTTCACCGACGTCAATGATGTCCAAGATAATCTTTAGAACTGGACTTTATTAATAACGATTATGTTAATTACGGTAAGTTATTTTAACGGCGATTGTAAAAATATTGTACAAAAAAAAAATTGTTTTGTACGGAAGGACCTTTTAATTGTCATACAATTATGTTAATGTATCTTGTTACAAAAAACTATATTTGTTTAAAGGTTACTTGGTTACATGTTTAATTAATGTAATTTGTCAAATACTGCTGACTGTTGATTGTCAGATGGCGCCACTGGCGACCCGGCCCATTAACTGGCCCGTTAACTGTCAAGCCACTGAATAGAATTAAAAGTCTTGCCTTTGACAAGTAAAATAAACGTAAAATATCATCGTCCAATGGCGGCCGTTCGCGTTGAATCAAGTTTTGTGCTATGCGGTACAGTTGACATTTGGAGTGTTCACTTTTGTACCGCTAAGTACAGTTGACAGTTGAAGAGTTCCTGGTCTATGAATGGTCGGATAATCTATACTTCTCTACCATAGATTCTGAACCTTCTACGGACTACCGCCGCGTAAATAAAATCCAACGACCCCTTTACATAATAGTTCACAAATATAACATAATATCACGCCTGTAATCTCCGAAGGGTTAGGCAGAGGTGTGCCCCCTAGTACACCAACATTTCGCCAGTTATGTTTAAGTCTCATGTAATAGGGGGCGAGGGTATTGCCATCAACTGGGCTATGTGGGTGTACTAATGGTTACCTACACCTCTGCCTAACCCTTCGGGGATTACAGGCGTGATGTTTTGTTATGTTACATTTTTGTGCCTTGTCTGTGACCGATTTTGACGGGACACGAGTAACTTAGGCTTTTAGTTGGTAAAAATCATCAAATGAGTCCTTCCGCCCTGGGTGGGGCAGAAGGGACTGTCAGACTTGTACTGACTAAAAAACCACCCTGTTTCTTCTGTAGCCCTTTGCGTTCCGGGGCCACGGTAACCTGTTAAGACGTCCCGCAACCCCGGAATAATTAGGTATTATTAGCCACAAGTAACCAACAATTCCGCGACACAATTACTTATAGTTTCGATTTCACGACTATTTTGACTGCCTCGTTAGTCTAGTGGTTAGTGACCCTGACTGCAAAGCCGGAGGTAGTGGGTTCGATTCCCACCCAGGACAAACTTTCTGTGATGAGCATAATTGTTGGTTCTGTGTCTGGGTGTAATTTATCTATAATATGTAGGTATGTATTTATAAATTATTTATGTATGTATATCAGTTGTCTGGTTACCATAACACAAGCTCTGCTTAGCTTGGGATCAGATGGCCGTGTGTGAGTTGTCCCAAGATATTTATTTATTTATTTATTTATAAATACACGTTTTAGTTGTAAGTGAGTAACAATTCCGCGACACAACTACTTATAAATACACGTTTTAGTTGTAAGTAGAGTACTTAGGCTAAGCAGTAACTTTTATTCTAGAAAAAGAATCCAAAAAAGAGTCCTAAAAAAATTCTACTGATAATCGACATTAAGGTAAACGCAGCTATCAACGACCCATCGAAAATCTGCAGGTATTACCGACCTATAAAAGTAATTCGAAATCTTTACGTTTCCAGAACTATTTTAGCTATAGTAGGCAAAGTTACACACGCGTTTATTCCTTGAGCATCGTATACTTTTACGTTTTTGTGAGTAGCTGTGCAAAAAACAGATAAAATACGCTAATTAGTGCGGGGCAGCGTGGACGCAGGGCGTGTAGTACTGTTCCCTTGTTCCTTCAAGTAAGTACGTGACTTTTCTATTTAAGACATTTATACAAACAAATGACGTCTATACTTAATCTTATATTACTAAATGTATTCATTTAAGTGTCAACTCTTGATTTCTTACGACATTTTATTAATAAAAAGTAATTTGAAACGATAAAACTTTAAATTAAAATGGGACGGTGTTAGCTTCATCAGTTTTAGTCGTGGCAGCTATCAACGACCCATAAGTCGGCAATGGCAGCAAAGTAACTTTTTGTTTTATTTTTCTTTTATGTTATTATATCACACTAACACAAGTATTTTTATGGACCAGTTTAAATCTAAGCTATCAGTCTTTATAAAAATCTATTAGCGACTAAACTTTTTTGTCTAGTTTTTACCTTTTAGCGTTGTCAATTTAACCAAAGTTATGATATTTTTCGAGGATCGATATTGAATAGTATCAGTAATAAATCATTGTTTTTGTGTTTAAAACAGTGTGCATTTGTTCATATTTTTGTGACATTAATCAATTATAATCTATTTTATAGTCCGAAGGTCAATTAAATTAAAATAACCATTTTTTTATGAGTCGGTAATACAATTTATGTTTATACTTACATACTTTATTACCGACCCATGAGGGTCGGCAATAGCAACTATAAGAAGCTATTACTGATCGTATATAGATTATTTAGTTTCTCACCTTACTTTTATGATTTAGCTGATTTTGGTTTTGAAATGTTCGTGGAGGTCTAGGGAAGGTTTAAACGGTGAGAAAATATGAGGCAGAGGTAGGGCAGAGGTAGGGCAGAGGTAGGGCAGAGGTAGGGCAGAGATAGGGCAGAGGCAGGGCAGAGGCAGGGCAGAGGTAGGGCAGAGGTAGGGCAAGGTAGGGCAAGGCAGGGCAGAGGCAGGGCAGAGGTAGGGCAGAGGTAGGGCAGAGGTAGGGCAGTGGTAGGGCAGAGGTAGGGCAGAGGTATTGCAGTGGTAGGGCAGAGGTAGGGCAGAGGTAGGGCAGAGGTAGGGCAGAGGTAGGGCATAGGTAGGGCAGAGGTAGGGCAGAGGTAGGGCAGAGGTAGGGCAGAGGTAGGGCAGAGGTAGGGCAGAGGTAGGGCAGAGGTAGGGCAGAGGTAGGGCAGAGGTAGGGTAAAGGTAGGGCAGAGGTAGGGCAGAGGTAGGGCAGAGGTAGGGCAGAGGTAGGGCAGAGGTAGCGCAGAGTTAGGGTAGAGGTAGGGCAGAGGTAGGGCAGAGGTAGGGCAGAGGTAGGGCAGAGGTAGGGCAGAGGTAGAGGTAGGGTAGAGGTAGGGCAGAGGTAGGGCAGAGGTAGGGCAAAGGTAGGGCAGAGGTGGGACAGAAGTAGGGCAGAGGTAGGGAAGAGGTAGGGTAGAGGTAGGGCAGAGGTAGGGTAGAGGTAGGGCAGAGGTAGGGCAGAGGTAGGGTAGAGGTAGGGTAGAGGTAGGGTAGAGGTAGGGCAGAGGTAGGGTAGAGAGATCATCACTAGCTTATACATTCCATTGCTGGAAAAAGGCCTTCTCTCATACACGATCGGGAATAGCTGCATAAAAATCGTTAATAGCTTCACAGCCGTTTTTATGGGTCGGTAATAGCAACAATCGACTAAGTCACTTTGTAAATTATTTTTTACAGGATAATCCTTTATTTAAATGTATTTGATTCAGTAAATACATTATTTATACATAACACTAGCATATAAAATTAAACTATCAATCTTTAGAGGGACCAGTATACTAAAAAAAAATTGTTGATTTTAAAATTGCCTTAGGGGGGTCGTTATTACCTGCGTTTACCTTATCGCGAACAAAGTCAAATTCAAAAGCTAGTATCAAATAAGATAGGTATTTATTTAATTAATGGCTTAAAGGTCATTTTAATTAATCAATATGATCATCTATTGATAATGATTAATGATTGTTCCAATACGATATTGACGACACACGTTTGGCGCTGTGACTGAACGATTGGCCGCCGCACCGCACCGCGTGCTGTGTGACGCAGGTTCGATTTCCGCACGGGACAAATATTTGAATGGTATAAGGTTCCGGCTGTTTGTGTATGTTGACTTTATATGTTTGTAAACACATCCATGATAGATAGGCTTTTTGATGGCGTGTCCGGCCAAAATAAACAGTGTCCGGTTTGTCCGGCCTTTGTTAGGTTTTTAATAAAAATGTTGATAAATGCTTATCTAGAATTTAATTTTGGCTGATGACTTTATTTGACTGATTAATAATAAAGTACTTAGACTGATTTTGCATTCGATTTTGTTTATATTAGACTTGAATTTAACAATAGATAGGATAGATAGATAAAACATTTATTCGGTGCACACAAAAGACACATCACAACACTAAAGTACAATCAATCAGCTATGGACTAGGACAAAGTAAGGTGTGTGTCTCAAGTTGCACCAAAAGGGAGTCCAGCTCAGCATGTGCCAGGCAAATATACCTGACGCTGATATTCTGCTGAATCCCTGCAGTGACATGCGGACGTCGAGCAGATGAGATATATTGGTAATAAAAAAAAGCTTGTTTTTACATAGGTACAATTTTTTTAACTGACACACAAAATCCTCAATAATTTAGGGTGTCCGGCCTTTTTACAAAAATGTCCGGCCAAACTGACTGGTCTGTCCGGCTATTTGGTTTGGCGACCTGGCAACCCTATGTCTATTATGTGATCGCTTGCATCAACCGGTTGATTTCAAGTTTCTCACGGTACGAGTAAGTGGATTACGAAGTTTGTTTCTTCAAAGTTTTATTTGGGATCGTGTTTAGCGATAGTGTGTCAAATCGAAGTAGAACTTGAAAATATTTCTAAAGCTTAATGTTGGGTAAGATTCACGGAATGCTGTAATGACTCAGACATTCAAATTCCAATATCTCCTTTATCGTGTGTGCAGTAAGGTCTTACGACCCCACACACCCTAGTGTCAGAGTTTCTACACCGCCTCAAGGGCCTCTGACATGTTTTGAGTGGGACAGTAATAGGCTGGTATAAGTCCAGGTTTCCTCACGATGTTTTCCTTCACCGATGCCAGTGATGTCCAAGATAAACTTTAGAAAGTACTTAAGAATTGAAAAAGTCACATTGCCCGGATTTAAACCTACAACATCAAGCATGACAGGCGGACCTTACCTTACCTTAACCACAGGGCCAACACAGATATCCCACGAGAAATGGGTTCTTTTTTTGTGGAAATCCTCATGGATTTCTTCCGGTTCTTCTTCACCTTGTCGCAGGCAGGACAGTTTTTTCAAATTAGGGTGGCCCAAAACTTTGCCACTTCCACGGCATCGTTGGTGGTAGCAGGTGGACGGACAGGTTCACGGACTCCACGACCCGAGGGTTTCCACCCCAAACGGCTCGAAAATATAGTTACCAGCAAGCTGTTTGAGGTTCTTTTTCTTCTCTATTATGTAGATCTCTATGGCTTCCACGACGCCATCTTGATAAATCGTTGACATATTTGACATGTCATGCAGTGGCGTAGCCAGGGAGGGGAGAGCGTAGGCGGCGGTACGCTCCGGGTGCCACCAGTCCGGGGGTGACACCCGAAAAACAAAAAAAAAACAAAAACTATCACGTTTTCCCACAATAAATTACTTAGGCTTAGTCACTATAAACAAGTTATCTAAACTAAATAACGTATTTTCGATTGTGATAATTTTATAAATGTATCATGTATTTTATGAAATAATATTGTTAACAAGAAATAGAACACATAAACATCATAACGTCACGCCTGTAATGCAAAGGGTTGGGCAGAGGTGTACCCGTTAGTACACCCACATTTCGCCAGTTATGTTTTAAGTCCCATGTAATAGGGGGCGAGCCTATTGCCATCAATAGAACACAAGGCAACATAATATAAAATTTTCGATGATGTGATTTTTTTACTCTCTTGAGTGACACCAGAGAAATCTGCCCCGGGTGCCACCCAATTTAGCTATGCCACTGCTGTCATGTCAAGCCATTCACTTTTGAGCATCAAAACATTGAATGGAGAAGCAACCGTTTTGCAACAATTGCGTAATTCAAAACTGTACTTTCTCAGTTGCAATATAGGGTCATACATACATAATACTTGCTAATATAATTTATAAATAGGTTTAGTGTAAAGTTATTGGGTGGTTAGTGTAAATGTTTTGCGAAATATTATAGACATCTTTATAAGGTGTTAACATTAGAGGGAAAAATTTCGTAACTTTTAGGAGCGTTCAGAAACACTTTATTTAGCACTGAAAACCCGATATAATATTCAATTAACTATATAAATTCCCAAGTCGGGTAGTGTCATTGGGTTTTTCCATCATGAATTTCTCAGTAGCAGCCTCGGAGTCTGGATTTGTGCCCGGTTGATGGCAAGCTCGCCCCCTATTACACTTAACTGGCTAAATGTGGGTGTACTAATGGGTGCACCTCTACCTAACCCTTCGGGATTACATGCGTGACTGAGAAATTCCTGATAGAAAAACCGAATAACACTTTGCCCGACCTGGGAATCGAAACCAAAACCTCATGCTAAGCAGTCGCGCTTTGTGACCACTAGACCAATGAGATAAATGATATAAATGCTTAATAAAAATGTTTTTTTTTTGTTCCAGATTCTGGCGGTAACTTCAATGTCTTCAAGTCAGAAGGACGATGAGATCATTCGGCAGGATTTTGATGGCCCACACGATGATGGTTCCTATAGATGGGCTCTACAAACATGTAATGTTTTATTTATTACTAGCGACTCGCCCCGGCTTCGTCCGTGTCAAAGTTTGTTTCTCCATAAAAACTTTGGACCCCCGTTCAGGTGGGGCAATGCCCTACCTTGAAATCACAATGCCCAACCTTAGATCTCTATATCCAAATCTGGAAGTTCAACCATCTTGTTCGCTTGTACTTCATCATTGAGGATTTAATAGTTCTTAGATCCATGGTCATGCGCTGTCACAGAAATTATTTGTCTACTTTAGCTATTGAATGTACATCACTGATCTAGAGTTCAGTGATATACATGGTGATTGATTTAAGGAGCCCATACTTCAAGGGCAGATCAATTATGATATTTCTTTTTACTTTTTTACTTTCGCCCTCCCTGTAACCAATGCTGCCCTACCTCAAATTTGACTCTAGCTACAGCCCCGTTTCATCCCCTTAGAAGAATTTGAACATAATGCAACATTGCTCACCCCCCAAAGCAAATAGCGTGATAATTTATAGCCTATAGACTAATTTGGCCAATGTGGAATATTATTTCATACAAAATTTTAACAGAATCTATCCGGCAGTATTCGCGTGATGCTCTTACAAACATACAGACAAAAAGACAAACCGACAAAAATTAAAAAAAAATATTTTCGGCATTAGAATCACTTCCCGAACTCATAGCAATTACTCTTTTTCAAAAAGATGAAATGTACAGTTTGGTGCAATGCTGCTGATACTAAATATAAATATGTATAATATAGCCTAGATATATGTCACCCGGGGATAGTAAAGCTTCCAACAGTGAAAGAATTTTTCAAATCGGTTCAGTAGTTTCGGAGCTTAATCAATGCAAAGAAACAAACAAACAATCAAATCTTTCCTTTTTGTAATATTAGTAGACCGGTATATAGACAAGCTTTCTCCCTGCGACTTCGTTCGTGTGATTTTTCTTACGGATCCCTAACTTTTTTAAAAATAAAATATAGCCTATAGCACTCAGTGGTAACGTAGCTTCCAATTTGCGAAAGAATTTTCAAAATCGGTTCAGTAGATCCAGAGATTACCCCCTACATACAAACTTACAAACAAATGTTACCTATTTATAATATCAGTATAGAAGTAGCTATCTATAGACTTGGTAATTACCGTGTTACAAACAGACACTTCAATTCCCCCCCCCCCCGTTAAAATTGGTCCAGCTGTTCCGGGGATCAACCAGAACAAACATTGAGACACAAAAATATTAAAAATAGTTTTCTTTTCTTGTAAAGCCGAGGAACCGTGTGTTATACTTATGCCATGTTTATATTATTGACAGCTGGCGGTATCTTCCACGAACAGAAAGGCAGTCTCGAACCTGGGAGTACTGGTGAACCAAGTCTACTGGTCCAGGGGCAGTACCAGTACGTAGCGCCTGACGGACAAGTAAGAATACTAGCTTTCTGAAGTCAAAGTCCTATTTAGAATTCGGTATTAGACATCACTCAATTTTAAATACTTTTTACGATCTGTCAAAACGCGATTCACAATAGATTTTGTGACGTCACATTTTTGCTAACTCAATTGATTAACTATTTACTGATTTCGAAGTTATTAAAAATCTTATTTTACAGTAAATTGAAAATTAATCTGGTTTTCAGGGTTAAAATAAATTGTTTCTTTAGAGAAGTTATGTCTTGGAATTATTGGGTTTTTATTATGTAGTATCAAATACCCAATTAATTTATCATTTTCTGTTGAATCGTTCCTTCCTCGTCGAGCTTCATTGCCTCGGCGCTTTTCTGGTGGTCGCCACTGTTGATTCTGGCTTTCAGGAGTTGCAGTGTTTCATCCCCTTAAGGGTCAGTTCACACCGAGACGCGACGCGACGAGACGTAACGTGAAGATACTTGAAGAGGCCAGTGACTTCGCGCTGCGCCGCGCTGCGCCGCGCTGCGCCGCTCACCGCCGCGAGACGCATCGCAACGTCGCCGCTCTTGCACGTCGCGCGTACCGGCGATTCACCGCTGCGTCGCGATGCGTCTCGCGGCGCCGCGCGGCGCAGCGCGGCGTAGAGCGACGCATCGCGACGTAGTGCTGCGTGGTGTAACATATTCTAAATTCTTACAATGAAATGTGTATCTTTTCGTGTAGAAAATAAAGTTATATTTTGAGTCGCTCTTTTAAAGTGTGCACGCAGCGTCGCGTCGCGTCGCGTCTCGGTGTGAACTGACCCTAAGGAGGGAACTTTGGAAAATCCTTTCTTAGCGCATGCTTACGTCATAATAACTATATACGTACGTGCCCACGCAATCCGTTCAGTGGTTTGAGCTGTGTGTTGATAGATCAGTCAGTCAGTAAATGTTGCCTTTTTATGTTTCAGGTGATCAACGTACTGTATACAGCTGGTGAGAACGGCTTCGAAGCTAAAGGAGACCATATACCGACGCCCCCGCCCATCCCCATTGCAATACAAAGAGCTCTGGATTACCTCGCGACTAAGGCGCCATCTACTGACTACTAAGTGTAACTACTAATTAGAGATAAACTAATAAACGACTTTTAATTCTATTCAGTAACTTGACAGATAAAGGGTTACCAAGTTTTGACAAAAAAAGATAGTGAGGTGGTGTAAGAATGAACGAAATTGAATGAACTTAAATAATGTACTTTAACTTGGTATTAAACCATTCTTATCATCCTTCCTTACGCAAAATCGTTCACTACCCCAACACTATTAGCTGTAGTATGGTAACATTATTTTTCTTTGAACTGTCAAGTTACTGAATAGAATTAAAAGTCGAAATATATAATTTAACATGGCGCGCCCTTCCATATTACTATTTCAATGTGTGTAGTCACATCCGTATGAATGAGTTTTATAGTTGTAAGTATTCGTCTTCAGTAGCAGGCCGGCAGATTTGTTGGTCAACTAATCATAGCTAGCCGACCGCGCAAGACAACGCACGTGTCATTTTCATAGAGTACGTCAGTGCAGCGCCACACTAATAATAATGAGTGATTAATGACGTCGCTAGTCGAGCAACAAATCGCTGATTTGTTTTTGTTTCGAGCCGTCTCAGTACGCACACATGCGTTGTGAGTCTTGTAAATACTTTCACAAATACTTTTAAACGTTTGGAATTGTGGAGGCGCGCATTTTATTGTAGTTTATCTCTACATTGTCACCGATACTAAAACATAAATGATTGTACAAGACGTGCCACGAAAGATGAGACTTGAAACCACACAAACTTTATTATTTCGTAATAAATATTATAATATTGTTAAGAATTTTAATCTGAATCAGATCTGATCAATTTTACTGCCTTGTTGGCCTAGTGGTCGCAAAGCGCGACTGCTGAGCATGAGGTCTTGAGTTCGATTCCCAGATCAGGCAGTGTTATTGGGTTTTTCCATCAGGAATTTCTCAGTAGCAGCCTCGGAGTCTGGATTTGTGCCCGGTTGATAGCAATAGGCTCGCCCCCTATTACATGGGATTTAAACATAACTGGTGAAATGTGGGTGTGGTAATGGGTACACCTCTGCCTAACATTTCGGGGATTACAGGCGTGATGTTTATGAATTTTAATCTAAATGTCATCGAAATATCCCTGAATAGTTACACAAATTATGGATAACTATTTCGTACATCCATACCTGCGCAAGCTCCCCATTACTGACGCTTGTCAAGTCTCATCTTTCGTGGCGAGTATTATAGTCATGATAGCAAACAACTTTCCCAAAAAATGGATTATTTAATTTAAAAATATTATGGCCAGTAACATATAGTACAAAATAAGATAATGTTTTAGTTATTCAGTATTTTTTTTTTACATTTTATGAAATATTCACTTGAAATACTCACTGTAATCAAGATTATGTTAAAAAAAATAAAACAATTTTCATAAAATATTATATTTTATTTCAATAAAAAAAACATGGTTGGTACAATAATTTCTTATATAAGTATACACATCTGTACATTATGTACATATATAAATATCTTACACTAAGATACGCCATTCAGCAGAAGCGGATCCAGAGGGGGAGGGGGGGTTGTCTAGGGGCTCAAGCCCCCTACAGAAACATCTGAGTTCTTCCGAAACAAATCCGACAATCCTGGATCCGCCACTGCCATTTACCTAAATAGTATAATAACAATAAAACTAAATAAAATTGCTCTGTTTTGTTCATTAAGAACACTGTGCAGTCTTTTATGAAGTAGCCAATGTACCAAAAACAATGTAAAACATAAAAAATATACCAAAATTGGATATTTGACTCCATTTAGATCAAATAAATAACGAAAATAGTCTGTATGTAGAGTTAAATATTGTACAGTAGCGGTCATAAGTGCAGTAGCAATCTCAAAAAGCAATAGATTGACACTTTAGTTAAACTTTGGTTGAGCTAGGTGGTGCTGATCCATGCGTCATGCTCGTGAACGAGTGCTGTCAATTGGGATTGGTCATCCCATATCTGCTATGGCTTACATCTTTATTTTTATTATTTTTTACTACTGTTTTATATTCATCTTCATTGTGATCACATGTAGAATCAACAAGAATAATGTAACCAGGATTTTGTAAAAACCTAATTTAAAAGAGTGTCCGTGGAGTTTCTTGCTCGTTCTTCTCCATAGAGGCCTACCTCCGTTTTGGAACGAGCAACTAGCTTCAACTTTCGGACTAACTGACCGACTGCTTGACTATTCAAAAGTGCCTGTAAGACCATTTCTAATTGAAATAAATGTTTTTGACTTTTGAAACTTACGACCTTTCGACGCCGTGTGCGAATTCTGAGGTGTACGTAGGTACTGTGTTAATACATAATCACTTTACACGCAGATGTAGGTACGGCCTGTACCGCGTGTTCACAGTGATTCAAACCTTAGCATGCTACTGCACTTATGACCGCTCACTGTACAATGGCCACGGAACTATTCGCGTGCAAATCCGACATACACTTGGCTTTGGCTTTTATATAGCTTCCTAATATTGTGATATGACAAACATTGAGCCATTACATAACACTTTGGAATTATAAAAATACAATCCGTAAAAAAATAATTATTAGAAATATAAAAAAATCATTTTGGCATCATTTGATACTAGATTTACCTGCATTTTGCAATACGTATGTAATCACCATCAACCAATAATTCCAAGACATTACTTTTCTAACATAAAACCACGCCTGTAATCCCCGAAGGCTCAGGCAGAGGTGTAGTCATTAGTACACCCACATTTCGCCAGTTATGTTTAAGTCCCATGTAATAGAGGGCGAGCCTATTGCCATCAACCGGACACAAATCCAGACTCCGAGGCTGCTACTGAGGAATTCCTGATGGAAAAACCCAATAACACTTTGCCCTACTTGGGACTCGAACGAGTCAGTCACAAATAAATAAAACAATTTACTGTAAAATAATTTTTTTTGTGGCTTTGAAAACAATAAATAGTTAGTTAATTGAGTTGCCAAATAAGTGACGTCACAGTTCGATGTTGCCATACAAAATCTATGGAAGAATAGCATTTGACATCTCATAAAAAGTTTGTTGTTTGATTGATAGTATTTACACTCGTATCATATGCGATTTAGGGGCTAATTTTTCAATCTTCAGATAACTCTTAACGGAGTGATAAATATGGCGGTTTGACGGCTTTTCAGGGCCGTAGCTGGGGGGGGGGGCATTGTGGGGCAATGCCCTACCTTAAAATTACCAAAAATAAGATAAATTAAATGGTTTGTTCATAGTTTCAGAGTCATCATAAGATGTCAGATATACAGTGATAGATTAGGAGCCCGTGTTTCGAGGGCAGATCAATTATGACATTTTTTTTACTTTCGCCCTACCTGCAACCAATGCTGCCCTACCTCAAATTCGACTCTAGCTACAGCCCTGCAGCTTTTGTATAGTATATGTGTCAAACTATCATATTAATTTTTTGGATAAAAGTTATCTCTATTGAAAATCAGCCCTTAAGGCTCCTACACACAGTGCCGGCGGTAGGGCCGCCGGCTTTTGCCGCAGAAAATTGCACAAAGCCGCGAAGCATCATTTCAGTTGTTAGTTGTCCATAGCGAACTGTCCTTGCAACCTGCGGTACTCGGGCGGCCATGCCGGCGGCTCCTTTATGCGGCAAAGCGTGCGGCTTTACAAGCCGCCGGGCGCATCGTGGCTTGGCCGGCGGCCCAGCCGCCGGCACTGTGTGTAGGAGCCTTTAGACTAGTTTTGACATAAGTAGTAATATTGATAATTGTTTGCAAAAATTTTTAATAAGACCAATCACTTTTCCGAAAATTACATATTCAACCCATTATTATGATATTATGTGCTCATATTTCGTTACCTGACTCTACCCCATATACACCGTGAATTTTAACTCGTTGTAAATCTTTCAGGGGGTGAATGTACTCATGAATATAAACAACTTTTATTAAGGGACATAGTACGAAATGTGAAAAAAAAAAACCAGCTGATCCATACAATTTGATCGTAATGTAGTACATTATTGTATGGATCAGTTGTTTCTTTTTTCACATTTCGTACTATGTCCCTTAATAAAAGTTGTTCATATTTATGAGTACATTCACCCCCTGAAAGATTTACAACGAGTTAAAATTCACGGTGTATTATACAATTATGATACTGAATTAATTTTATAGAATACATTTATAAATTCGTAATAAAACTTAATATTAACATTGCAGTATAAAAAGTCTTTTTTTATTAGAAAAAAAAAATGGCACAATTATTGCAGAAGTCTTAAGAATATACATAAGAGGTTCGTCAACGAAAAACGACATTTTTAAAATCAATTTGCTGAATTATTTTTATACAAGTTATGTATGTTTGTAAAGTCCCCGTCACAAGAATCTATAAATTATGTAAACAAAGAACTTCTACTATACCTCGACTTTTAATTCTATTCAGTAACTTGACAGTTAAAGGGTTACCAGATTTTGACAAAAAAACGATAGTGAGGTGGTGCAAGAATGAACGAAATCGAATGAACGTACGTAACGTACTTATATGCAAACTTTTTATTTTAAATTTAAAAACTGAGATACGCAAGTACTCCATGACGAAGGGGTCACATTACTAAGTCGTTTATCAAATAATGTTTAAACTTCTTTCATCTTAAAATACTTATTATTTTTTGCTTTTATACCTGTGCCTGTGTGTTCCTATTAGAAGAAAATAAAATAAGGATATTACTTTTATTAACAATTATTCATTCTATATCTTTTAAACGAATATTTAAAGTTTTATTTAAATTAAACCATTTTTATCATTCGTTCTTTACACAAAATCGTTCACTACCCCAACACTATTAGCCTAATTATGGTAATATTTTTCTTTGAACTGTCAAGTTACTGAATGGAATTAAAAGTCGTGGTATAAGTTACGTAGCGACATTACAATCGACAATAAATAATTGCAAATTCAATAAACTCAAAGTAACATACGTGTAATACGAAACTAACGAGCAATTTCACTTGGCCGCGTTATATTATAGCTATACAACGTGTAACGGAAAGGGTATATACATACAAAGAGTAAGGCTTCTTTGGATGATAACTAACGATATGGCAAGGGTTTCAGCTCAATATAAAATACTCTAAGAATTGATACCAAATTTTCGGTTTCATATGTTTCATAAATTCAAATCATAACAAACGTGTCACCGCACTGCGTGGGTCAAAAACTTTCCACGTTACTTGCCTAATATCACGATAAATCTCTTCCGTAATTCTGCGCGCCTAGTACCGCATAGTAGCCTACTGCAGGCGGTGTTCTTTGTTGATCATAATTTCCGAACATGTAGAGATAGGATTAAAAAGCCCTTGCCATATTGTTTGTTATCATCCAAAGAAGCCTTGCTCTTGGTATGTATATACCCTTTCCGTTACACGTTGTATAAAGCGCTGTCGTCTAATGTTTTGTGGTACTGGAAATGACACATGGAACGTCAACATTTGGGCCGTCATTTTGAAGTAAGTTCACGCTGACGCAGTAAGGTGCTGATAGACTTGAGCATTCACTTGTAACAGAACATCGAGCATTCGCCGTTTTTATATTCGTCGAACTGAACAACGAGCCGAGCCAAGCATAGAGCCAAACATTGCTATGAACATTTTCTTGAGCATTCTAGTGAACGCTCTAGTCGATGCTCGTCAAAATATATTCATCACGAAGATGTCAGACTTGACGGTCGCGTGTGCTGTATTTATACTCATTGGTTATGTAAAAAAAACAAGAAAAATAGAAGATGGTGGCAAACTAATCTCGCAGAGCGGCGGAGCGCGGAACGATGACCGAAGCTTCGCTCGGCAAAAAGCTCGAAGCAATGCTCGCTAGAATGCTCGCCAGAACGCTCGATAGAATGCTCGCTAAAATGTTCTCGAATTTTTTGTGATGTAACATTCGCACAAATGCTCATTACAAGTGAATGCTCAAGTTTATCAGCGCCTTTCGATCCCTGAATATGTGTTCTCAAAAATTACAGCTTCCCGTGACGAGGACTTTATGTACAGTAGCGGTCATAAGTGGAGTAGCAATCTACAAAGCAAATCGATTGACACTTTGGTTAAACTTACGACCTTCCGACGTCGTGTGCGAATTTTGAGGTATACGTAGGTACTGTGTTATTACGTTCAAAAGTGCCTTGTTATGGCCTAATTAAATAAATGATTTGACTTTGACTTTGAATACATCGCTTATACACACAGATGTAGGTACGGCCTGTATAGCGTGTTCAAATCAATTCAAACCTTAGCATGCTACTGCACTTATGACCGCTTACTGTATAATAATATGAAAATGAAAAAAAAAACAGCTATTCCATACATTTTGATCGTATTAAAGCATATTTTTGTATGAAACAGACGATTTTTTATATGCATGTATTTGTATTGCATGAAATCCCCTCTTTTTGAAAATAAAATAAAATATTTATAATCTATGTACAAACTAGCGCCATCTATGAACGTTACCTATCAACTTTTTCCTCACTGTTTAATGGTACCACTGTATCTTTATAGATGGCGCTACTGTGGTCTTGTAGCATCTTCTCGCCTTCTTCTTGGGTCGCTTCTGTTGTTTGCTTGTTAGCTGTAAAAAGAGACAGAAGAGTTTTTTTTTTTGTAAAAACATATTTTTGTACACAACTTTAAAATAAACTTTAAAAAAAAAACCTTTTTAAAAACAAGCTTCTTTAGTGTGATGTTACTAACTGTATCGTTTACTACTCTTAAAGCCCTTTCATTTGATACCCATATCAAGGGGATTGAGAAAAAATATGTAATCCGCCATCTTGGAACGGCGGCCATATTGAAATTATTACAATACCAACCTTTTTTCTTGTCACTTTTGGATACTACAGCGAATAGTATTGCATGCAGTCCAGAGCCTACTACTGCGGTTACTGCTAGCACCCTGAAGGACCCTCTGCCTCCAAGCCAGCTGTATAGCTGTCCACCGACCAGGGAGCCTATGGCGAAACCTGTAAATAAAAATCTAGATTAGAAAATCATCATCTGTCTAGCCTTTTCCCAACTATGTTGGGGTCGGCTTCCAGTCTAACCGGATGCAGCTGAATACCAGTATTTTACATGGAGCGACTGCCTATCTGACCTCCACAACCCAGTAACTGGGTAATACGATACCCCTTGGTAAGACTTGTTGTCAGACTTTCGGGCTTCTGACGGTTCGATTCGATGGATTCGATTACCAGGTCGGGAAAAGTGTTTTTGGGTTTTTCCATTAAGAATTTTTAGTAGCAGTCTGGGAAACCTGGCCTTATACCAGCCTATTACAGTCCCAGTCAAACCACGTCAGAGGCCCTTGAGGCGGTTTAGAAACTCTGACACTAGGGTGTGTGGGGTCGTAAGACCTTACTGCCCACACGATAAGAAAGAAAGATTATTAAATAAAAGCATGTAAAAATGGGGTTTTGGAACTTACCAACGCCGTCATCCATCCCTGCGACGATGCCCTGCACTGTTGCGGAGTACCCCTCTGGTGCCACATGCGCTGCATACCCCACTATTGTAGAGTAGCACAGAGCATATGTTGGACCCTGCATTATGCCCTGAGAGATAACAAAGTCAGAGTCAAAATATTTATTTTAAGATCTATAGAAGACATTTCCTAACGTTAAATTACAGACAAAAAATACAAACAATAATAAGATATTTGAAACCATAAACTAGGGAATATGTATGTGATTCAATTTTTTTTTTGTAACTTTATTGTTTCAGAATAATTGTCATCAATATTTTTGATTAAAATTTATTTTTAAGCAATTTCCGAGGGAATTTTAAATATTTGAAACGCGACGTCATTGGTCAAAGCGGATATGACGTAAAAGTTTTTTTTTTAAGGTAGTAAAAATCATCAAATGAGTCCTTCCGCCCTGGGTGGGGCGGAAGGGACTGTCAGACTTTTACTGACTAAAAGACCACTCTGTTCCTTCTGTTGCCCTTTGCGTTCCGGGGCCACAGTATCCTGTTAAAACGTCCCGCGACTCCGGATGACGTAAAAGTCTAAGACAGCAAATGTCAAAATCACTGAGTGAGTAGTGATATTGACACTGAACTCTCCACTTGTTCGTTTGTTGTAATAGACGATGACGTCACACTAAGAGCGCCAAAATGGCGTGTTTAAAGTGCCCGATTCGGTTGGCTATTATTAATATTTTTATATTCTTTCGTGCTACCATCCTTACCTCAATAAACACGAGATGCCAAGGATTCTGTATGAACGAGATACACATCATTCTCACTCCATAACAGAAGAGGGACACAGTCAATGTGGTGCCGTACCCGAAACGTTTTATGATTTTACCTGAAATTTAACAAAAATAAATAAATAAAATTTAATTGAAAATTGTAGAGATGTTCGGACGAGTCGGTAAAGCCAAAAAAACAATTTTTGGCATAAAGCTAGATTATAGTCTGTAGACTACTTTTTATCCCGGAAAAATGTACGCGTTCCCGTGGGACAGTAACTTTGACGCGGACGTAATATAGGGCGTAAACTAGGAAATAAGTAAATATAGAAAGAAAAATAGTAGATTATTAACCAAGGGGATAAAGCAGTGTCTTCTGTCGCGGGTGACGATTTAAATCGCGAGCGTAACGAAGGACTCGAGGTTTACTCCCGAGCGTAGCGAGGGTGTTAAAAACTTAAATCACGAGCGAAGCGAGGGATTTAAGGCGAGTCCTGAGTGTAGCGAGGGATTTAAGTTCACCCAAGACTAAGACAGCTTTATCACCGAGGAAAATACTCTACTTTTCGTACCATTTGCGAAAAAATTAACACAATAATAATATGAGATATGCATTTTAGAACATTTTATTTATAAAAATAAAATAAACTTGACGTTTATGTATTTGAAGAAAACAAAAACGCGGCAAATTCCTAGACTAATATTTTTTTGTCGGAAAAGCAAACGCATCAAGCTCATACGGCCTCGTCGGTTTTCGTAATTTTATTTAATAATCATAACTGCATAATAAATGCGTATTCCTTTTTCAAAAAGATGTATAAGTAATGCTTTATAAACGAACTCAATGGTGTAAACACAGATGTAGTGCAGTATAAATTTCGGTAAGTATTCCAAATTTAAATCACATTCTCTCCCTAGAGGATAAATGAAATTCAGTACAATTTTCTTTCCCTGTTTTTGACAGATTAATAATGACTATTGTTTATGTTCGCTTTTTGTGGCATAGAATGTCACTTTTTTGAGCAAGTGGTACGAAAAAGTTGTTTATTCACGCGAAAATTAGGCACATAACAAAAAAAATGTATACTAAGGCCCCAAAGCAAAAACAAGTTGGTATTAATTATAAAAACATGTTTTTATTGTTTTTATAATTAATACCAACTTGTTTTTGCTTTAGTACATGTTGTCTTAGTATGTACATGTTGTCTTAGCTGGAAATAAGCGCTGGTTTACAGCGTGTCGCTGTATCGGACTATAGGTCCGGTAACTTACCGGAGAAGAAGAAAAACAACAGTTCTCCAATAAAACTCTCTGCGGCCACAACGACTCCTTCTATCAATTTTATCTTCGCTGTATGTCCGGTTGTCTCTGCTAGCTCTTCTAGAAACCTGAAAGTACAAAATTTGACAATTAATCTACACTAGGTGTTTTCAGAGTGGGGGGCGCGCCACCCAAGGTGGGGTTTCCAGATTACGAACGTTAAATCTACACAATCTGCCTAGCCTTTTCCAATCTATGTTGGGGTAGGCTTCCAGTCTAACCGGATGCAGCTGAATACCAGTATTTTACATGGAGCGACTGCCTATCTGACCTCCTCAACACAGTAACTGGGTAATACGATATCCCTTGGTAAGACTGGTTGTCAGACTTTCGGGCTTCTGACGACCCGTAACGACTGTCAAAGATCCACGTATGACAGCCGGGACCAACGGCTTGACGTGCTTTCCGAGGCACGGAGCAGTCTTGGTGTGTAAAGATGGTCACCCATCCATGGACTAACTCAAGCAAGCGTAGCTTAACCTGATGGATCGACCCGTGCGGCTGTTATTACTTAGCTACGAGCTTCCTCTTTCTACGAAAATTACGCGGGCGAAGTCACGAGCAATCAGCTAGCGTGGGTGACACCCGGTGAGCATAACTGTGGTGTCACCCAAAAATAAAAATTTAATATTAGTAAAACATTCAATAAACGTAAAGTTAAAATTACTAAGTGTAAGTGATGTATTGTTGAAAAACTTGACAGTAAGTGTTTTTTTTTTTCACAGTCGGGTGTCACCCCCAGGTTGGTGGCACCCGGTGCGGTCCCCCCCCCAGCTACGCCACTGAAGCTAGTATTAGAATATTATCTTAGAACTTACCAGAACATATAATAAATGATGAAACTGTCGAACGTGCCAGCTACAACCGCGAACGTAATGAACAGCATCACCTTAGGTATGCGCAGGACATCGCGCAAAGCCTTCCCCGAATCTTCGGGACTGGACAGAGATGGCAGCTAAAGAAATATCATACTAATTACAATAACTATAAGGTTTCATTTACGTGTGAGGCTCTTGTTCACATTCCCATATACAGATAAACTACTATAACATAGCGCGCCTCTCCATATTACTATTTCAATGTGTGTAGTCATATCCTTACGAAAGAATTTGTGGGTAGTTGTAAGTATTCGTCTTCAGTAGCAGGCCGGCAGATTTGTTGGTCAACTAATCATAACTAGCCGACCGCGCAAGACAACGCACGTGTCATTTCCATAGAGTATGTCAGTGCAGCGCCATACTAATAATAATGAGTGATTAACGACAAAAATAGTGAACTGGGAAGTTGAAACCATTAACCATTAATTTCAAGACACAACTCAAATAAAAAACACTTTATTTCAGCAGAAACCTGATTAATTTTCAATTTACTATAAAATTGGATTTTTGTGGCTTTGAAATCAATAAATAGTTAGTCAATTGAGTTGCCAAATAAGTGACGTCACAGTTCGATATTGCCATACACAATCTATGGACGAATCGCGTTTTGATAGGTCATAATTAGAAGCATTATGTTTCCAAAATTTAGTAATTAATTTTCTCTATACAAGCTGTTGATTTGCATCCTAGTCAAATTCAAGGACGTAATTATGCTAATGATTCTCGACCCAAATCAACAATAAAATGAGTAGGTATTTTTTTATATTTTTTTCCTGTTTACTGAAATCCATAATTGTAAATCAGCCGTATTTAAAAGCGGCCCGTCTGTTACTAGCTATAACCGCGCTTTCACACACAAACAAACGCAAACAATACATACACAACGCATCCGCAACGATCATTCAATAATTTCGTAGGTACTACTCGCGCACGTGCCTAGCCACGCTCGCGCTCCCGCGCGCGCTTATTAGGTATTGCCCGGTACTGTATTTTCAATTGATTTATTTATTGATTATTTTGTTTTTTTTTTTGGGTTTTTTTTGTATTGATTATGTATGTTGTGTATGTTGTTGTGTTTTGGACAACCACCTGAAATTTGACGAGGATGCAAAACAACATCTTGTATATATAGATTTTATTGCTCTTTTTTATCAATAACCGACTCACGGAGTCGCGATGTAATAGTATAACTGCATGATGTATTTATAATCTCATATTGTACAGTACCCGGCGATAAATATTGCACATCGACCTTTATCGTATTTCGTATTTTATACAAAGAACAAAAATAATTATCAAAAGAAGCAAATCATAATTGTTTTAACAGCTCCTAATAGATACCGGACTGTTTGTATTTCGTGTGACAGAGATAACGCTCTACGAAGCCGAAATTACCCGATTGTCTCTTTCCAAAGGTCGGTGTGCAATATTTATCGCCGGGTACTGTAAGTGAACTATTCGTGTTTTTACAAGCTTTTATTTAGCTTGCACTGTTCGTATGTAAGTTGTCCTTTCAAAATTGGCAAACCATTTTTAGACCATTTATTGGTATCCGATTGAGCTGTTTTGCATACACCTTTACTTTTGGTGACAATACAATGTCCAATACTCAATATTGTAAGAATATCAATATGGCCGCCGCTCCAAGATGGCGGATTACATATTTTTTCTCAATCCCCTTGATATGGGTATCAAATGAGAGGGCTTGAAGAGTAGAAAACGATAAAGTTAGTAACATCACACTAAAAAGCTTGATTTAAAAAGTTTCTTTTTACCATTAATTTATTATTTTATGGGAATAAATATCTTCTAACCGATAAAAAGTCTGGTTGGTGGTGTTAACTAGGCTATTGAACTTACCGTAAGAGCTCTACAGCTGTACAAATCGACTGCTGTCGCCGCCATTGCGACTACGAACGCTGGTGTGAAGTCTTTATACTCTCCAGAAGACACACTGTCGATGAGGAAGCCACCCAGAAGAGCTGTCAGACCATACCCAGCAGTGCCCCAAGCTCTTTGAGCACCATATTTAGAACCACGATCCGGTCCTGCAAGATAAGAAGAAGAATGCCGTGGAGTTTCTTGCTCGTTCTTCTCCATAGAGGCCTACCTCCGTTTTGGAACGAGCAACTAGCTTCAACTTTCGGACTAACTGACCGACTGCTTGATAATTCAAAAGTGCCTGTAAATGGTCTGATTGAAATAAATGTTTTGACTTTGACTTTTGACTATAAATGCGTATTATCTGTAATGTTAACATCACGCCTGTAATCCCCAAAGGGTAAGGCAGAGGCGTACCCATTATTACACCGACATTTCGACAGTTATGTTTAAGTCCCATATAATAGGGGGCGAGCCTATTGCCATCAACCGGGCACAAATCCAGACTCCGAGGCTGCTACTGAGAAATTCCAGATGGAAAAACCTGGAATGATATTTTTACTAAATCATAATTTATTTATTACTGTCTCGTTGGTCTACTGGTCACAAAGCGCGACTGCTGAGCTTGAGGTCTTGTCGGATAAAGTGTTATTGGGTTTTTACATCAGGAATTTCTTAGTAGCAGCCTCGGAGTCTGGATTTGTGCCCAGTTGATGGCAATGGCTCGCCCCCTATTACATATAGAACTTAAATACAACTGGCGAAATGTGGGTGTACTAATGGGTACACCTCTGCCTAACCCTTCGGCGATTACAGGCGTGATAAGTATGTATAAAAATATTTTTTTATATCTAGCAACACAACTGCAGAAAAATTACAATTTAGAAACTTGATCAGGGAAAAAATGGCGTTAAAAAATACAAAAAAAAATCTTACCTAGTACATCAAAGCAAACAGCGTCACCAATACAGTTTGCAACATTGAATGCGACTGTACCAATACACATCAAAACAACAAATGCCCAAAAGGGACCAGTCATGTAGAAATTATCACTTTTCTTCTCGACTATCTTCGCTACTCGACTAACATTTTTACTAGAATCGACTAAAGAATTATCACTAATCGATTTCTCTATACTTCTTCTAGTTTTATTACCCTGTATATCATTTTCATTCTCATAACAAAGCAAATTACAATCCTGTTTAGGAATACACGTCACTTCGCCATTTTGAAAATCATCGAACCCCATAGACAATGTAGAGCACGATGAATTTGACACATCATTGTCTATGTACACTGTGTTTATGAATAGAGAGTTTGACAGGTAAACGTCAAATTTTCCCGCCACACTGCAATTCCAATGACATTTATATTTTTCTAAACTAGTGTTGTTCGTGTATGATTTTAGATATATTGTGTCGTTTAATCGATAGACTGATTCAAGAAGTGCTGTGCTGTTTGTTGCTTGCGGATCTGGCATTGGTAGGAACCAGAGACAACAATACGAAGATGTCATTACAGTTATAAGCAGCATGAAGACTAATTTTCGATGAGCCTGAAAAATAATAAAAATATTGATTAGAACAAACGCCTGTAATCTCTGAAGGGTTAGGCAGAGGTGTACCCATTAGTACATTCACATTTCGCCAGTTATGTTTAAGTCACATATAAAAGGCGAGCCTATTGCCATCAACCGACAAATCCAGACTCTGAGGCTGCTAATGAGAAATTCCTGATGGAAAAACCCAATAACACTTTGCCCGACCTAGGGATCGAACCCAAGACCTCATGCTCAGCAGTCGCGCTTTGCGGCTACTAGACCAACGAGTCAATAAGCAATAAGTTGAAATTCATCCCCTGATGGGGTTAAAAGAGGGGGAGAAAGTTATTTCATTTTTTTGTTCATTTTCTAGATATAGTACATAGTCATAGTTCTTTTATATCTATACTAATATTATAAAGAGGAAAGATTTGATTTGATTGTTTGTTTGTTTATAATCCGATCCAGCCTGTCCCTTTGATGCCCTCCCCCAGCGACGCCCTAAGGCCTCTTGTCCACGACACTGTTTATCGCCGTGAAAATCTACGGTTAATTCGCCGCGTGTAGGCACGGTCGTCAGTGTTGTATGGATCACTATGAAAGCTTGTAGACGTGCACGGTGGCGCCACGGCACGGTTACGCCGCCGTATGCACCGTGCGTCCCCCTCGGCGCGCCGCGTCTACGCACGGCGTGATTTTCACCAGTGTTGTATGGCACTGGCAGTCTATCGGGGTGTGTCGACGGCGCCGGACGTAAGCACGGTTTCGTGACGGTTTACATACGCTGATTCCAGTTTTTTTTTTATAAAATGAGCATAAATCAAGAATTATTAATTACATTAATTCAAGAAAGGCATGTAATACCTATGGGATAATTTTTGGAGCAAGTTGTCGAATGTAGTTTTCTGCATTCTAAAATAATTGTAAAACTTGTCTTCATCTTCTCTCAATTGATTCTTGACAAGCGTATGAAACGCGCCATATTCCTCCATTTTTTCTAAAATCGGATGTATCCAAAACCTTCTTTCCCTTTTTTTTCTATTTTCCGTTTCCTATATATGTAATAAGCAACGATAATCTTTTTTTTTCGTAAGAAAATTCATGACGCAGTACGTCCTACACAGCCCGCGTAAAAAGCGCTACTAGCCCGTACTTAGCCAATGTCTCGCCCGGTGATTTTGCCGTGTCATGTACAAGCTAGCACGTTTTTTCAACCGTACGGCTAATAAATCATGTCGTGGACAAGAGGCCTAACGGCGCGTTCACATAGAACGTCCGTTTTACTGGTCCGTTTAAACGTATATGTTATTAGCGTATGTAGTTGTATGAGCGAGTTCACACAGAATACAGTATTGCGGATCCAGTAAAAAAATACGGATCCGACATCCAGTAGCGACGAATCAGTTAAAATCGGTCCTGTAAATGCTGTGTGAATATTACCTCCAGTAGCGACGGATCAGTTAAAACGGATCCTGTAAAATCGGACGTTCTATGTGAACGCGCCCTTAGCCGAGGCTCGTACCCCACAGGGGGTGCCCTAAGCGTGTAGTCGCTTAGTTTGTAAGTTTTTTAAGACCTGACTGTAGGCCCTAATTTTTAAGGCACCACAGGATAGCCTGGTTAAGCAGCCGACAACCTCATAGGTTGACCTGCGAGATGACATTCCGAAAACAAAAAAATGTTTGTTTGCATTGAATAGGCTCCAAAACTACTGAACCGATTTGAAAAATTCTTTCAATGTTGGGAAGCTACACTATCCCCGGGTGACATAGGCTATATTTTATAATAAAAAAATTAGAGATCCGTAAGAAACAACACGCGAACGAATTCGCGGGGAGCGTGCTAGTAATAATACAAAAACACTTACCGGCCAAAAATCGACGATATACCCAAATATGGGTTTCGCAGCCGCCCACAATAATGGTAGGACGGCGGTGACCATCCCCATGACAGATGGGGACACCCCCAACTGACGGCCGAAGACATTGATTTGGGGTAGTATAGGCCCCAAGGCTGAGGAAAAGAGAATTTACAATATTAGTAAAAAAAAACCTTACTGGTGAGGTTCTTCAGAAAGGTCAGGTGCGCAGTACTCGTAACCGGCGTGCTTGTATGACGAGATGTATGAACGTAGATGAGGCGAAAAGAGTATGTAAGGATCGTAGCAGGTGGCGTTCTGTGGTTTCTGCCTACCTACCAACCTATCTACGTTTTAAATTAAATTACATTCGAAAACATCCGTCGGTTTCTAAGAAAACTTTAACTATATCTGACGACGCTGCATAGCTATCTGTTTTACTGTGTGTACATATTTTGTATAGTATAATTTAATTCCTAAAATTTTTTTTTTGCTTAGAAATCCTGCGTTCAACGTTACACATAAACGGAGTCGCGGGAACAAGCTAACATTCTAATATATCTATGTACACATATATACAGTCATGTTACTAATTGATATAAGTATTATGCGACGTAAATACTGCGTACTCGAGCATTCAATGCAAAATGCAATCATCGTTGCACTGATATAAATAGAATTGGCTGCGAATATCTACATACTACAGAATTATAGTCATTTTGAAGCGTTCTAATATGAAGAATTTCTCAGTAGCAGTCTCGGAGTGTGGATTTGTGCCCGGTTGATGGCAATAGGCTCGCCCCCTATTACATGGGACTTAAACATAGCTGGCAAAATGTGGGTGTACCTACTAATGGGTACACCTCTGCCTAACCCTTCGGGGATTACAGGCGTAATGTTATGTGTTTTATTATTTTTTACTACTGCTTTATATTCATCTTCATTGTTTTCACATGTAGAAGCAACAAGAATGTTATAACCAGGATTTTGTAAAAACCTAATTGAAAAGAGTGTCCGTGGAGTTTCTTGCTCGTTCTTCTCCATAGATGCCTACCTCCGTTTTGGAACGAGCAACTAGCTTCAACTTTCTGACTAACTGACCGACTCTTTGACAATTCAAAAGTGCCTGTAAATGGTCTAATTGAAATAAATGTTTTGACTTTTTTGAATACCGAGAAAAAAAAACGCAAAAAATCAGGTCTCTTGTATGGGGGCGCCTTTTCATTTTTAATTTTTATTTATTTTTATTCGTTTTTTGTATAGCGGCAATAGAAATACACATTTTGTGAAACCTTCAATAAAAAGCTTTTTCACAAAAAAATATAACCGCCTTCATAAACTACAAAATAAAAATAACTTTAGTTTTGGAAGTCGGCGGCTTTGGTTTTATTTTTTGTTATGTATGTAAGTATTGCCACCGACTTCCAAAACGAAAGTTATTTTTATTTTGTAGTTTATGAAGGCGGTTATCTTTTTTTGTGAAAAAGCTTTTTATTTTTCGCTTTTTAGTGCTTGTGTATTAATGTTTGAAATCCTTACAAAAAGCCCTTTCAAACAATACCTCACACGATATATTTAATTTTGGAAACTGGTAGGAGGGGGGTTGTCGTACCCCCCCCCCCTTTTTCCTTCAGTCAGTCATCGACTACACGTATAAACAAAGCAATTTCACTTGTTACGATATTGCTGCTGTGATTCTGTGAGGAGTTCCATTCCATATCTCCGAAGTTCATCATCAGATATTGAAATGGTGACAATGGGACCACACGGGAAGCACCAGCTTTCAAATAAAAAAAGAATCATGAAAATCGGTTCACCCAGTCGCAAGTTAGGAGCTAACAAACATAAAAAAAAAATACAATCGAATTGATAACCTCCTCCTTTTTTTGAAGTCGGTTAAAAAATAAGTACAACCCTTTGACAGACAGACAGCTTTAGTAAAAAGACTAAGAAATTGATATTACTTTTGGTTTGTTTTAGCAAAAATAATCCTAGTAATACAACACACATTTGTGACTATGTCAACATAATTAAACGAGAGGTGTAATTAAATTCTTAGCACTAATGATAATTATGATTACAAGTCTAATTATGTACTTTACCGTTATATGACAGGTAAAGGCGAATAATCATTGTTTTAGAAATTCCAGCTGTTTTATTTTACTGCCTTGTTGATCTAGTCGTCGCGAAGCGCGACTGCTGAGCATGAGGTCTTGGGTTCGATTCCCAGGTCGGAAGTCAAAGTCAAAGTCAAAACATTTATTTAATTAGACCATTATTTTACAGGCACTTTTGAATTGTCAAGGAGTCGGTCAGTTAGTCAGAAAGTTGAAGCTAGTTGCTCGTTCCAAAACGGAGGTAGGCCTCTATGGAGAAGAACGAGCAAGAAACTCCACGGCACTCTTTTAAATTAGAATCGGAAAAAGTGTTATTGGGTTTTTCCATCAGGAATTTCTCAGTAGCAACCTCGGAATCTGGCTTTGTGCCTGATTGATGGCAATAGGCTCTCTATTACATGGGACTTTAACATAACTGGCGAAATGTGGGTATACTAATGGGTACACCTCTGCCGTACCCTTTGGAATTACAGGCGTGATGTTACGTTATGTGTGTTGTAATGTCAAAGTAACAGCTTTTTTAATGCATTTAAATGTTTTCATTCACTGCACGTAAACCAAACTACATTTTTTTTAAATTTTTGTCTGCATGTCTGTCTATTTATTCCGGCAAATCTCCGTAACGGCTGGACCGATTATGACTAGACTTTCACTAGCATATTATTATACCTAGCTAATGTTATAAGAAGTAACTCAAGCTAGCTACTAAAAATAATTGAAGTTATATGCGCAAAAAAAGAAAACCCGTGAAAATCGACATTAACCTTTTGAACGCCAGAGTATAAACGTATCGCCGTACCCCTGACGCCAGGCTACTTTTTTAAACATTTAAATTATATAAATAAAAACACACAAAAGTAATGATTAAATTGTATATTTCATAATATGGTGCGACGTGTATTTTGTCATATATTTGTGACGTTGGCGTTCAGGGTAAGATTTCGTTTGTCACATATACAACGTGTAACGTTAAATGCGCAAAACCTGAAAATAGTTTGATCAGAATAACGAGCAGAATCAATTGAACCACATTTTTCAAAAAATCTTCATTAAAAACGTTGCCGTGTCTATTTATTAGTAGGTCAAGCCATCCGGCGTGCAGCGGCCCGGTGACGACTTCTCCCTCGATAGAGCGTCGTCGCAGACGCAAGAAACGATCAGAATTGCCAGTAAAACTAAATCAGCACATAAAATCTTTACTTTTGTTTTAATGTTTTTTTTTCTCTGAAATAGGTCAATTTAATTAAAAAATATCGGTTGTCTGTAAAGTCGGTTTACTGACGATAGTTGAACGTGACAACGTCATAGAGCGAGGTAACGCCGCATGAGAAGGTAACGTTGTCACGTCAAAATCAGTTGGGGTGTCTGAGGTTTTGCGCATTTAACGTTAAACGTTGTATGTGACAATGGCGTTCAAAAGGTTAAAGCGAACTAAAGTCGCAGTAATAAGCTAGTCTCTAATAAAACATTCACTATTTTACTTTTACTATGTTAATTTCAGCCGTTTATAAGTCTGTTAAAAGATTTGATAACAAAACAAACAGATAACAAATTAATTATGTGTCGTCTGATAACACATTATAATCTATAGGTATTACTGTGATAATGATGAGGCGGTGCTCGTTGCTAAGTAATAACAGCCGCACGGGTCGATACATCAGGTTAAGCTACGCTTGCCGGGGTTGGTCCGTGGATGGGTGACCATCTTTACACACAGACTCCTCCCAGGGCCGTAGCTAGGGGGCACATTGTGGGGCAATGCCCTACCTTGAAATCACAATGCCCTACCTTAGATCTCTATATCCAAATCTGGAAGTTCAACCATCTTGTTCGCTTGTACTTCATCATTGAGGATTTAATAGTTCTTAGATCCATGGTCATGCGCTGTCACAGAAATTATTTGTCTACTTATAGCTATTGAATGTACATCACTGATCTAGAGTTCAGTGATATACATGGTGATTGATTTAGGAGCCCATGCTTCAAGGGCAGATCAATTATGATATTTTTTTTACTTTTGCCCTACCTGTAACCAATGCTGCCCTACCTCAAATTTGACTCTAGCTACAGCCCTGACTCCTTCGTGCCTCGGAAAGCACGTTAAGCCGTTGGTCCCGGCTGTCATACGCGGATCTTTGACGGTCGTTACGGATCTCTGACTATACCTTAGTAAGTATGTTTATTCTTTCTCTTTATGAGGTGAGGCCTTTGCCCTGCAGTGAATGGGACGATAAATAGTCTGGTATTATTATTATTACTTATCTATACAAATAAATAAAATTTCAGTGTCTTTTCAGTAGCGGTCATAAGGGTCAGTTCACAACGAGACGCGACGCGACGCGACGCAACGTGACGATACTTGAAGAGGCCAGTGACTTCGCGCTGCGCCGCGAGACGCATCGCAACGTCGCCGCTCTTGCACGTCGCGCGTACCGGCGATTCACCGCTGCGTCGCGATGCGTCTCGCGGCGCCGCGCTGCGCAGCGCGGCGTAGAGCGACGCATCGCGACGTAGTGCTGCGTGGTGTAACGTATTCTAAATTCTTACAATGAAATGTGTATCTTTTCGTGTAGAAAATAAAGTTATATTTTGAGTCGCTCTTTTAAAGTGTGCACGCAGCGTCGCGTCGCGTCGCGTCTCGGTGTAAACTGACCCTAAGACTTCATATAGTCCATAGGTCCATATAGACTTCTTTCACCTTATCGTCTTTGTATTTACTGTGTTTCTAAAACTACCAACTAGCTGTTGAAAGTGTTATTTCTGCACTATTTTACTAATGTTATATTTTTGTTTTTGCATGTTGTGTCTTTCGCATTATATTGTGCACTATACTTGTATCGTGTTGCATGTATTATTAGGATAAACAGTGTAACAAATTGTAGATAGGCCAATAAATAAATAAATAAGTGGAGTAGCAATCTTACAAAGCAATTGTCATTTTTTAACTTACGACCTTTCGACGCCGTGTGAGAATTCTGAGGTGTTCGTAGGTACTGTGTTAATATATAATCACTTTACTCTCAGATGTAGGTGCGGCCTGTACCGCGTGTTCACAGCAATTCAAACCTTAGCATGCTACTGCACTTATGACCGCTTACTGTACTAATGTTAAAATAAAACAGCTTTTTATTAAATGCAATAATTATAAATGTTTACACATTACTTAAACCAACAAAACAGTTTTTTTAATTGTTGTCAGTCTTTTCTTTCCGGCGAATCTCCAAAAGGGCTGAACCGATTTTGACGGAAAAACACATAACTGATAATTAATATAAGAAGTATAACTAAGGGTATTTTTTTAAAAGAATGCTATCTGCTGGTGTAAGTCAGGTCAAAATCAGTCCGGCCTTTACGGAGATTAGTCGCAACAAACAGGTAGACAGACAGACAATTCTATTTACATATTTATTTTGTAAAACCAAACACAAACGAACACTTCAATTTTATTTATTTGTACAGAAAAAAAAAATGGTATCTGTAAGAAATTTAACGCGGTCAATGTCGCGGGATAACACTAGTAGTTGTTTGTTATGACATGAGTCACCGGGAACGCTATCTACACCTCATATACACGGGTGCCATTATACTATTACTCCTGATAGGATATAGGTGTCAAAGTCAAGGGGCCTTGGATACCGCGTCAGGATCAACTGCGGTCGAATTTAGTCTAAATATAAGCCAGTAGATTATACAATAATATAACATGACATCACGACATAACTCAAAAATAATTTAAAGAAAAACAAAAAACCCGACTGCGTAAAAAGTCGGGGCCCCTTGGGAAGATTTGATTGGTAAAATTTGAATGGGCCCCGACTGTGAGTCGTTCGAAACTACTGGGCTTGTTTCTTTCTTTTTTTTTAGTTTTTATTTAAGTTAATTTTTTCAAGTATTTTTTTAAATTAGTTTTTACGCAGTCGGGTTTTTTGTTTTTCTTTCAATTTTTTATTTTTATTTTTATACTTTTTAGTTATTGTTTGTATATCGTTTATACTTAAAATAAAAACTTAAATCAATAAGTAAGAAAATTAGCGAGAATGATTGTTTTGTTAAACAACTTTAAATCGTTATATATCCTAAACTATTATTTAAAATGAAAAATGATAAAAGGAACCTAAAGATGATTTTAAAATACCTATTCAACGACACCCCACTTGACATAGTTCATCAACTTTTTTTTTTTCATTTTGACAATATGGCGTCTAGTTGTCGCTGTGGTGAATTTTGATTACTGTCACTCGCAAGGTTAAGACGAATCGATTGACGTAAGAATTATCAAAATCGGCCTACGCATTTAGTCTCTAGAACGCCACATAGAAACAAACATACATACATACATAGACTGATAAACACATTACCCTCCTTTGCGTCGCGCAGTCGGGTAAATAGCTGGAAAGCTATGGACCAGACAGGCACAGGATAGAGCCATCTGGAATGGTTTGGAGGTGGCTTTCACCGCAAAAGGCGGGCTTACACCTAACAATAAGTACTAACCTTATTTAAGTACGAAACTAACATAACTAATTAATATTTAAGTACACAATATAAAAATACATACATGTAAGGGATGAGAAGCTACTATAATTAAAAAAATTAAAAAACACGACTGCAAAAATTGCACATACACACATCAAAAGTGTCTAGGGATCAACATCCCTACACACTTATATAACACACGTATATTTATACTTTGTTTACTCGACAGTTTTATTTACGACGTTTTTCATTTACTTACAGTGTTGTATATTTTTTAAATCTTCTTGTCAAATTATAGGCGATAAACATACACACGACCAGATTCATTAAAAAATAAATTGAGGCTGGTATTAATTTACGTTTTAAATTGACCACACCAGATTCTTTTTATTTTTTACTAGCCTATGTTACTCGGAACGATGCAAGGATTGTAACGATACCCCATACATCTAAATCGGTTCAGGCGTTTAAAAGTTATGATGGAATTCACATACATACATTACATACATCAACCCTGAACACATAACAATCCTTTTTTGGGGCAGTCGTGTAATAAATAAATAAGTATCCAAAAAAATTAGGGATCCTTAACAAAATTCACGCAGCGAAACCGTGGGCATACATACATACATAAACTCACGCCTTTTTCCCATAGGGGTAGGCAGAAACCACAGAACGCCAACTGCTACGATCCTTACATACTCCTTTCGCCTCATCCACGTTCATACATCTCGTCATACAAGCACAATCAAAGTATCGTGGGCATAATCTATAATTCTATACTATACTATAATAATATTATAAAGAGGTAACATTAATTGTTTGTAAGTTTGTATGTAGGGGGTAATCTCCGGAAGTAATGAACCGATTTTGAAAATTGTTTCACAAATTGGAAGCTACGTTATCACTGAGTGCTATAGGCTATATTTTATTATCAAAAAAATTAGGGATCCGTAAGAAAAATCACGCGAACTAAGTCGCGGGGAGAGTGCTAGTGTAGTATAATTTAAGATCTGCAAATCAGCTACATGTCTTTCGATCACACTTAAGACTAATTTGTTTTGTTTGTAATGTAAGTTTCCTATTGACGTCATGGAATCATACGGGCCTAAACAAGAAGTATAGTAGGAAACGGCAATTTACTGAAGATTTCCTTCTTGAGATGAGGAGATTCGTATAGCCCAACATAGCCCAGCGATTTAGCAAGTTAAAGTAGCAGTGGGTAGCCCACATAGCATGCAGAACTGATGGTCGATAGGGCCGCAAAGTTCGTGGCCCCGGAACGAAAAGGGCAACAGAAGGAACAGGGTGGTCTTTTAGTCAGTAAAAGTCTGACAGTTCAAAAAAAATAAGGGTGACAAATCAACATCGAGCTATGCTGCGCTGTACTGCGCTGTGCTGTGTTGTGTTTCTTAAGCTACGTTTTTTTAACAATCAACATCAAGCTGTGCTGCGCTGTACTGCGCTGTGCTGTGCTGTGTTTCTTAAGCTACGTTTTTTTAACAATCAACAGCGCTTTGCTAAGCTCAGTATTAAAAGTAATTAGCAGGTCCATGTTTGAAAAACCTAGCACAGCTCGACACAGCGCAGCATGGCAGAGCTCCAAAAAAAACATAGCACAGTTCGGCACAGCGCGGCTCAGCACGACGGGTAGCGCGCCTCGCTCGAGACTGCTGCGTTTTTAAACAGAGCGTAGCCTCGCACAGCGCAGCACAGCATGGTTTGTTTGTATCCTCATTAAAATATTAGACGAGCGAGTTGACAAAACATAGCACAGCGCAGTACAGCGCAGCATAGCTCGATGTTGATTTGTCACCCTTAGGGGGGCGTAAAGTTCTCGAATGGAGACCATGCACCGGCAAGCGCAGCGTAGGACGTCCACCCACAAGGTGGACGGACGATCTGATAAAAACCGCGGGATCGCGCTGGATGCAAGCCGCTTCCATCCGGTCTTATTGGAAATCTGTAGGAGAGGCCCTATGTTCAGCAGTGGACGTCTTACGACTGATATGATGATGTGTAGGAGCTCGTGGCTAAGTAATCACAGCCGCACGGATCGATCCATCAGGTTAAGCTACGCTTGCCGGGGTTGGTCCGCGAATGGGTGACCATCTTTACACACCGAGACTCCTCCGTGCCTCGGAAAGCACGTTAAGCTGTTGGTCCCGGCTGTCATACGTGGATCTTTGACAGACGTTACGGGTTATCAGAAGTCTGACAACCAGTCTTACCAAGTAGTATCGTATTACCCAGTTACTGGGTTGTGGAGGTCAGATAGGCAGTCGCTCCATGTAAAATACTGGTATTCAGCTGCATCCGGTTAGACTGGAAGCAGACCTCAACATAGTTGGGAAAAGACTAGGCAGATTAATTGATTGGAGACCAAACTACTGGATCGATTTTGATGATTCTTACGCCAATCGATTTGTCTTAATCTTACGACTGTCATTAGAGATGAAAGTAATCAAAATTCAATAAAGCGACAACCAGACGCCATATATCGGAAGAATTATTAAACAATCATTGTAAAGTATCCACATAGATGTTTCAAAATATACCCGTACAATTGCCTATCATTAAATTATTGTGTCTTTGCTGAAGAATTTATAATGTAACCTGTTATCAGCCTTTACTTTACACTATGATCTAGGCACATTTAAGCGCTTTGCACACGGAGCAACTTAAGTTGAGGCAACTATCAACTCTTAAAAAGTTTTCTGTAAAAATTGATAGTTGCTATAACGTTTACGGTTGCCGCAACTTTATGGCAATCTGTGAGCAACTTTCACAGCCGAGTTGCCGTATGCCGTTGCCGAAGCGACAATGGCATTGCCGGGCACAGGGAGAGGGAGGGAGGGTGTGAAACCGCCCGTCGCGTTGCGATTGACGATTGAGGAAACCGGCAACATTAAAAACCGGTATAATATTTAACAGTTGCTAGTTGCGGCAATTAGCAACTAACTTAGTCATCGATTGCAGCAACTGAAAAGTGTTGACGATTGCCGCAACTCGAAACTCGAGTTGCTATGTGTGCGCAGTCCAATTGAAATGTATGTAAACAGCTAGTTGCCAGTTGCCAGTTGCTGCAATAGTTGCTCTGTGTGCAAAGCGCCTTATACTAATTGTATCTTCCTACTAATACATATAAAATGCTTTGTCCTGAATGACTGACAGACGGATCAACGCACAGCCTAAACCGCTGATCGTAGAGACCTGAAACTTGGAGGGTGTGTTCTTTGTATGACGTAGGCATCTGATAAGAAAGGATTTTCCGAAATTCTACCCCTTCATCATCTGCCTAGCCTTTTCCCAACTATATCGGAGTTGGCTTCCAGTCTAAACGGATGCAGCTGAGTACCAGTATTTTACATGGAGCGACTGCCTATCTGACCTCCACAACCCAGTAACTGGGTAATACGATACCCCTAGGCAGGACTGGTTGTCAGACCTCTACCCCTTAGGGAGTGAAAAAAGCAGTTTGAAAAAAATCTGTAAATTATTGAATAATTACCTTTAAGATAGGTACCAAAAAATTGACAACCATAATTTTATTTAATTATCTGTCACATTACAAGAAATACAAATTAAACAAGTCATAAACTATAGATGGCCTAGTTAACACGATAAACAATAAATGAAAAGCCTTATTGTACTGTTTCAAGATAAATATTGAATTTTCAGCTTCTAATAAGGAGGTCATATTATTTTAACATAATATAATAAAATACTAGCACAATACAATCTTTGTACCTTTCTCTTGAATAACTCTATTTATTGTTGAAAACCATAAAATACATTGGGTAGTTTAAAAGATCTAAGTGTGCGGACAGTGGAAAGTGACTTTGTTTTATACTATGTAGAGATTATATTTTATGTAAGTATATCATAATGTGCTTGTTCATTTATTCACATTAGTAATTCACTTAATATGCATATTCATTACTTGGGTTCATTCTATCAAAGCAATTCAACCAAATAAAAATTAAAAAGTAAATAATAAGTAAATAATTGTTAATGGTTTACAAAATTATGTTTTTTTATTTTTTTTAAGCATTACTTTGGGACAAAACACATCGGGCATTTTAATTATTGACAGAAAGTGGCTTAGTCTGTTTTCGCAGAATTAAGTTCACATATTGTAATGTAAAATAAAAATTAACACAAAAAAAAATTCAAACAAAAAAATTACTTACCCGCGAAAAAAAAGAAGAAATGAGCCTTTATAGGCAGAAGCCCTCTATCGATTTTGAATTTCATTTTTTTTTTTCACTTTATGATTTCACCAAAGGTCATTGAACGCGTTTGACATAGTTTTTAACTGCAACCAATTCAGGTTTTAACATCAGCAACAACTTTCTATTACAACTACAAAAACTGCACTGAATTCAAAGAGTCTAAACACTCGTATCATTATGTACACAAAGGAATACGAGACGAATAAAGATAATACATGTTACGTCTGTTATCGCAAGACGCGACTAACTCAAAGATTATTTTTATCTGAATAAACACAAACAACAGCCCTACAGTCTGATATACTTTTAGTTGTCATAATAAAACTTGACATTTGGCTTGTAACTGACGTTTTACAGTCAGCTGATGGGGTTGCTAGTGTTATGTCACTAAATTACCCATTGTACATTTTTTGAATTCTTATTTATTTATTTAGGTGACCAACAAAGACACATACAATATATTTTAGAATAGTGCATAATACATGGGTTACACGCTCAGTCTGGCGTCATTCTGGTCAATCAGTCTGGTCCGGCTAAGACTGATGCCAGAATGATGGATGAAAAACACGGTTACACGCTCATTCTAGACTGACAGCAGACTGATGAAACTTCAGTCATAACTTAGTAAAGCGTAATTTGAGCTTCAGAAATTAAGATTCCGCAGTGCGTGATTACGTGTGTTTCACACGCACAAGGCCCCCGGTTCGATCCCGGGCGGAAACAGTTGCTTTTTGTATTTTATTGCCGATCATAAAAAGTATCTTCACGCTTTTTTATTAATTGGGTGATCAGAGAAATCTGAAAAATAAACATTTTGTTAAAATAAAAGTAAACTACGTACTATTTCTCGCCTTGAAACTTACGTTTAGAAATCTATGATTGTTATCAAGGCCAAGTATGCCGCAAAACCAAATTATTTGTCGTATCAGATTACGATAGCTCACTTTGTTATTTTTTTTTGTTGCTTTGTATGAGCTACCTATGTTATGAAATACCACGTTACCGATTTGGGGTAACATGACATGTAATGATAGTTGTATTGATCTAAATAAATAAATAAATTATTAATTTAGATTGCGTCGGGGACAGTGGTCAGTGATTGACTGATGCGAGAATGATTCGAGCGGTTACACGATCATTCTGGCATCAGTCTGCTGTCATTCACAATAGAATGATGAAAAATATTTAAAATATTTAATTTTTGTCATTCTGGACCATCAGTCCGTCAATCAACCGGTTACACGATAATTCTCCCGTCATTCTGACCAGACTGATGGACCAGAATGACGCCAGACTGAGCGTGTAACCCATGAATTACAGTATTGTATGGCTAATATTAAGATTCCCTGTTTAACTAAGGTAAGTATAAACATGCGAACGGACTACATTATAAACTCGAAAGGTTATAATTATTATGATTCTGATTTTATTTTCCATTAACAGTAAAGTTTGTAAGAATAGTTGGGATTATCTGATACAAACACGACATACAAAATTGTTATGTAAGCACTTGCTACCGGCTATAGGTATCTGTATCATGCAAAAAAAAGTTAATCAGAGCAACGGCTGGAAATTGTAAATTGTGTTCTTTTAACGTCAAAATGAAGTAAGCGGGACTTTAGCGGTTAAGATTGATTCGAAGAAGATAGGCTTAGGCATTGAGTTATAATGTACTACGTACTAGAGAAGACGCCTCAACTCGATTGTTTGTAACAAGAGTTAGAGCGCACGCACCCCAACTCACTTAGTCTATGCCGAGCGTTTGCTGCAACGTGACACATTTGAGTGAAGTTTTGTTTTTTATATTATGCCTTCGTGCGTATTGAGATACTGTACAAACAACTCCAGAAACATAAATAAAAGTCAAGGAGTGACTTTTCACCAATATGTTCATTAATTATGTTTAAAACACGCTTAAAATTTAATTATAATTTTTCAATTGCAACGCGTCACCGCGGCTGCGCGGCGGCCATGTTTACGTGAATGTCAAAGAGTAAAACATATGTATGCGCAGACTTGACACTATCGACGTATAAGTTTACATAATTAAGGGCAGTAAAATATTAATTTTAAATCACGATAATAATGTTAATGCAATAACATTAATATTTTTTTATTATTATTTGGATTTAAAGGTTTCCTCGGCCGTGTCATGAAACAAGAGAATCATGGATGTTCAGAAGAATCGCAGCGAAGAAACGTGGTTACCTTCAGATTATTCACAAAACGGCAGAAACTAACTGAACTTATATTACTTAAAGGAAATTAAAATATTATTTCAGCATAAATACTTTTTTATTTACTCTTTGAGTAATTACACACATAGGCAGAATATTAAAATTATGTCGCATCTGCACGCATTGATTGTTATCTATGAGAACATAACACCCCCCCGCTTGTCCCGCGCATACCCCGCCGTCATCAAGTGCGCCCTATCTTTTCTTTGAGATAGCTCCTCTAGTACGTAGTACATTATAACTCAATGGGCTTAGGTAATTTTTCTGTTAGCCCTGTAACATCTATTCATTATTATTATTTATAATAAATTAAGATTAGTTACATTATTTAGAAAGTTATTACATAAAGGATTTTATAATGCTTTAATTCCAAAACAATTGGCCGAGCTGCAGGTCTAAGATGTCGTAAGTATTAAATATTGTTTTAGGATATAGCTCTTTGATATTGAATAAACAACAAAATTAATATGTTAAAGAAAAAGATTGTTTGCCATGATTGAAGGAAGTGAAAAACGTTGGCAACAATGCAATTGGATGTCATCATGTATTGGCTGTCATTCTATGTACTGTCAGTTGATTTCCAAGGTTTATTTATTCCTGATGTTGCTATCTCCTTTCAACACACTCAATTTTCTTCTGCTATCTCGTTTACATGCTGAAGATTCCAAAATATTAAACGCATTTAAATTTAGAATTTTAATAGTGATGTGTAACAGTGGTGACTTTTGTTAACAATCTACAGTTTTAAGTCTTAAGTCTATATTTATTTGCAAAACCCTTACTTTCACAAAAGGTTGTTTTTTAATTTTGTCTCTATTAATAAGTTTCTCTTGTCGTTCCTCAACTGTGACAAATAGACAACACAAACTGCTCTAAATATTGTCGCAATTAATAAATTTTAAACTTTTCTGTTTTATTCCGTAACTTATTATGGATTACCTAATACCTATCAATGTGTAGGAGGGAATCCATGTATTATAAAATAAAACTTGAAAAACTGCAACCGGCATATACCTATGTACTACTGAAATCTTCCCTACTTTCTTTGTTATATTTATTTATTTAAATCTCATTATTTTTATCTAATCCTATTAGACGAAATAATTTTAAATAAATAATAGATTCCTAGTCGATCGATCTAAAAAGCAGTTACGCTTAGCTACATCACTAACTCCCGCGACATTCAATTGTTTTTTCAGCTTTCATTTTCTTACAATTGAATCTAAATTGTAAAACATGGCTGGCCTCCTTTGATCGTAAATAAATAAAAATATACAACTCAAAATGGAGGACGAAGAGTTTGTAGGTTGCATCAGTTGCATGAACACAAACGATTTATGCGACCTATTTGCTTTGTACGCGGAGAACACAGAAACTTATGCAAAAATGTTTGAAACCTGTTTTGATATTAAGGTTATTTAAGCTTTTTTATTTATGTAGTAAATAGATTTGATATAAAAAGTACACTTTAATTTAAACCTTATTTTAAATATTGTTTTGTAGTTTGTAGCAATAAGTATATTTGCAGTAGATATCTGTAATTTAGGTACCTAATCAGAAAATTTTTGAAAGTATTTCTATTTGACAACAAATTATACATTTTAATATTCATTTCCTTTTAAATATTCGTTCTTATCTTTATTATTATCAATTTTTTTTTTAATACAATGAAATCTTTTAGAGGAATATCGAGGTCATAATAAATACCTACTAATACTTAAGTACATTTAAATTATATTTAATTTATTATCGTAATATTTTTTTAAAATAACATAAAGCTTTTCTTTTTTAAATTGACTTGTCACCAACTCGATATTTTTAATCGAATATTTTTTTCATTTTATTTTTATTTTTACCATAATATTTCAAATCAAATATCTGAAACTTTCAAGTCTTTTTCGCAATTTTTCGGTAATTAAATAAATCAAAAATCTATATTGTTTTCTTAGATCGACCATAACGCCTAATGTATTCGGAATGCCAATCTGAAATTCCTGAATTCAGAATTTTTATTTTCATAAAAAAAGCTGAATTTTCTGAATTGATCTTAAGCCGCGTTCTCATTAAACGTAAAATCAGTCGCCAACTGTAAGCTGTAAGTTCAAAATTTATGAGCAATCATAGTCAGCCGCCGATGATCTGCTGATTGTGAAGGCTGACTGTTAACGAGCGCTACGTTCCCCAGACCATCTATTCCAGGGGTTCCAAAACTCATTTTGTCCACGCCCACTTTGAGAATAAATTATTTTCTAGCGCCCCTATTTTTTACCTACTTAAAAACCACCTAGTAAGTAGATGAAATTACAAATCGCTCCCCAAGCCTGGGTCTCTTACCCTTTAGGCCTGCAGCGCCCACAAGGGGGCGTTATCGCCCACTTTGGAAAAGGCTGTTCCATGAGAATTTCCCCACCAGGAAAAAATGAAATACCTATTCCCAATATTTTTTAGGGTCCCTACATTAAGAGAAAAAAACCATACCTTGTAGGATCACTTTTTGTCGGTCTGTCACAAAAGAGATTTTTCAATTTGTAGATCCCAAATCATTTGAAATACATATGCTCGGAATGCGTGGATAACCTTGAAAAATCGCTATCCTTCAAAGTACAGACAACTAAGAGTCTCGCGATGCTGCAGAACGTCAAAGGTACGTGTATGTATGGCTCTGAAACCCCCAGCAGTACGCCCGCTGTCAGCACAGGGACGTGGCCCCAACAGGGGCCAAACGCCTGCCGGGGTTGCGGGACGTCTTAACAGGATACCGTGGCCCCGGAACGTAAAGGGCAACAGAAGGAACAGGGTGGTTTTTTAGTCAGTAAAAGTCTGACAGTCCCTAACCTTCCGCCCCACCCAAGGCGGAAGGACTCATTTGATGATATTTACTAACTCAAAAAAAAAGCAGTACGCCCAGCCAGTAGAGCCGTTCTGTGATTGGCTAAATGCAATTTCCTCTTCGAATATCAATATCTCTGCAATATCAGATTGAATCAGAAATTAGGAGATCCGCAGAAGAACTAAGGTAACCGACACAGCTCTCAAAATTGATGGTAATAGGCTCGCCCCCTATTACATGGGACTTAAAGATAACTGGCGAAATGTGGGTGTGTGGGGTACCTACACCTCTGCCTAACCCCTCGGGGATTACAGGCGTGATGTTACAAGTCTTTTAAATGATCTAAGCTGTACCTTTTCAGATGAAGAATATCTAGACGAATCGATACTTGAGGAAGCTGAATGCATAACTCCTGATAATTCTAAGAGCATGATCATCTTGAAGGCTCCAACATCTGATGGAGATGATGACGAGATGGATGGTAAGACTTGTTATCTTTTAAATCTCTTAGTATCTATTTACTCTCTCTTTCTCTCTCTTACTTTCTCTTTTCTCTTCTATGCGGCTGAACATGCCAGAAATTATATTTCTTTATTATATAAGGTAGCATGCAATGTATCATGTACACCATGTTTAAACAAACACAATTTTACTTACTTACTTTGGAAGGAATATTCATAGTCTAAAATGTAGATTTTTAGAATTCCGTAGGCAACGACCATTTCATGTTTTGCGGATCCGTTTGTAAAATAAGCTTAAGGCGCTTTGCACACGTTGCGTTGAGGCAACTATCAACTCTTAAAAAGTTTCCTGTAAAAGTTAATAGTTGCTTTAACGTAATACGGTTGCCGCAACTTTATGGCAATCTGTGAGCAACTTTCACAGCCGAGTTGCCGTATGCCGATGCCGAATCGACACTGGCATTGCCGGGTACAGGGAGAGGGAGGGAGGGTGTGAAATCGCCCGACGCGTTGCGATTGACGGTTGAGGAAACCGGCAACTTTAAAAACCGGTATAATATTTAAAAGTTGCTAGCTTTGCGGCAATCAACTAACTTAGTCATCGATTGCAGCAACTGAAAACTGTTGACGATTGCCGGAACTCGAAACTCGAGTTGCTATGTGTAATGTGTGCGCAGTCCAATTGAAATATTTATGTAAACAGCTAGTTGCCAGTTGCTGCAATAGTTGCTCTGTATGCAAAGCGCCAAGTGCTAAATTTTGTTAAAGTCAAGTCGGGTTGCTTGCTTTTGTATAATTATGTGAAAAAAATGTCGTGATGGCCTAGTGGTTCAAATCCGAGCAAGTACCAATGTGACTTTTTCAATTCATATGTACTTTCTAAAGTTTATCTTGGACATCACTGGCATCGGTGAAGGAAAACATCGTGAGGAAACCTGGACTTACTGTTCCACTCAAACCATGTCAGAGGCCCTTGAGGCGGTTTAGAAACTCTGACATTAGGGTGTATGGGGTCGTAAGACCTTACTGCCCACACGATAAAGAAAGAGATGAAGTCGGTGAGAGTCCGATAATAACTCTCCGTTCTCCCCAGACAGAGGGTATCCATGAAAAAATAACGTCTTCTACATAAAACCTCATCTTCAAACCCAGATTTAGATGAAGATCATGCAATTCAAGCCCTCGACGAGACCACATGCATATACTGCGATCTTCAACTACCTACGGTTGATGACGTCAATGATCACATACGAACCGTTCACGAGCTGGAACCGAGGACTGGATTGCCTTTGAGAGAATGTACTCTTTGCGGAGTGGCCTTACGAGATCCTGCAGACCATCATAATAGGTTAGTCATATCCCATAGGTTCGTTCCCTTTACGACTAGTGTGACGTCTCGTAGATGCTTAAGCCTCAACTTTTTTAAATAGCTTCCTTCGATTGTTACCTTTATTTCTATTATTTTGTTCTTATTAAATTGTTTACCAAATAGTTTTGACTAATATGTAATCAACAACAAAATGTATCTATGTTGTATGCCCACTTTTAAGTTTCCACTATAAGGGTCAGTTCACACCGAGACGCGACGCGACGCGACGCAACGTGAAGATACTTGAAGAGGCCAGTGACTTCGCGCTGCGCCGCTCGCCGCCGCGAGACGCATCACAACGTCGCCGCTCTTGCACGTCATTCTGTGCGCGCGTACCGGCGATTCACCGCTGCGTCGCGATGCGTCTCGCGGCGCCGCGCGGCGCAGCGCGGCGCAGCGCGGCGTAGAGCGACGCATCGCGACGTAGTGCTGCGTGGTGTAACGTATTCTAAATTCTTACAATGAAATGTGTATCTTTTCGTGTAGAAAATAAAGTTATATTTTGAGTCGCTCTTTAAAAGTGTGCACGCAGCGTCGCGTCGCGTCGCGTCTCGGTGTGAACTGACACTAACTCTATAATTATGTGAAAACTTGTAATTGGCTTCCTGTCAATTATAGTCTCCTTTTTTACTTAGTTTTTAAGCTGTAAGCTTCATTAAATAATATATCAATCAATCTGCCTAGCCTTTTCCCAACTATGTTGGGGTCGGCTTCCAGTCTAGCCGGATGCAGCTGAATACCAGTATTTTACATGGAGCGACTGCCTATCTGACCTTCACAACTCAGTATCTGGGTAACACGATACCCCTTGGCAAGACAGGTTGTCAGATTTTGGGGCTTCTGATGACCCGACTGTCAAAGATTCACGTATGACAGCCGGGACCAACGGTTTAACGTACTTTTCGAGGCGCGGAGGAGTCTCGGTGTGTAAAGACCACCCATCCACGGACCAACTCCGGCAAACGTAGCTTAACCTGATGGTTCTTAAGACTCATAGCCCCCCTCCCTACCCCCCTGAATCCGCTACTGTCCCAATTCATCCATCTTTTCTTTGACCTTCCTCTCCATCTCCATCTAACCACTTTTGTATTTACAACTATTTTAGTCAGAATGTGTTTCATCCCCCCTCTTTTACTCCCTTCACAAAAAGCTATACCACGACTTAGTACTTGCTTCTCAGGTGTCATGGCGTCAAGTCAGATTCGGATGGAAGGAAGTATCCTTGTCATTTCTGCGATAATGTTTATGTCAGTAAGAAAGCCTGTTTCACACATTTACGGATGAAGCATGGATGTAAGTATAATATTATTTTGTTTGACGTTTCCCTTTACGTGTATAGTAGCGGTCATAAGTGGAGTAGCAATCTTACAAAGCAATAGATTGTCATATTTTTAACTTACGACCTTTCGACGCCGCCTGCGAATTCTGAGGTGTGTGTAGGTACTGTGTTAATACATAATCACTTTACATACCAGATGTAGGTATGGCCTGTACCGCGTGTTCACAGCAATTCTAACCTTAGCATGCTACTGCCAGCACAGGGACGGGGCCCCAATAGGGGCCAAACGCCTGCCGGGGTTGCGGGACGTCTTAACAGGATACCGTGGCCCCGGAACGTAAAGGGCAACAGAAGGAACAGGCTGGTTTTTTAGTCAGTAAAAGTCTGACAGTCCCTTCCGCTCCACCCAGGGCGGAAGGAGTCATTTGATGATTTTTACTACCAAAAAAAAAAAATGCTACTGCACTTATGACCGCTTACTGTACCTGCGCCTGATCTTTCCTCGGTCGTGTCAGATAGCCGTCCCATCGCACTATGAGAGTGAGGGAAGAGGTAGTGCAGCTGTGTTTGCGCACACACTTGTGTACTATAGTATCTGTTGCGGACTTGGCTAGTCTCAATTTAGATTGGCCGTATGAGAATATATAACCTATGAGTGAGAATATAATTTAGTAAGTAGTGTGTAACAACTACAGACATTACGCCGGCAGACGAAACACCGACAAGACTATACTTCGACAGGACGCTTCGCCGATAGGACGTTTCGCCGACAGGTCGCTTCGCCGACAGGACGCTTCGCCGATAGGACGCTTTGCCGACAGGACGCTTCGCCGACAGGGCTCATAGTCATACTAGATGTGAATAAAGGTTAAAACTGTGACCCCTCTACGACCAGAAACGACAAGATTATAAAGAAAGAAGTATACACATCTGCTATGAGCCATGTCGGCGAAGTGTCTTGTCAGCGAAGTGTTCTGTCGGCGAAGTGTCCTGTCGGCGAAGTGTCCTGTCAGCGAAGCGTACTGTCGGCAAAGCGTACTGGCGGCGAAGTGTCCTGTCAGCGAAGTGTTCTGTCGGCGAAGCGTACTGTCGGCGAAGTGTCCTGTCGGCGAAGTGTCCTGTCGGCGAAGTGTCCTGTCAGCGAAGCGTACTGTCGGCGAAGTGTCCTGTCAGCGAAGTGTTCTGTCGGCGAGGCGTACTGTCGGCGAAGTGTCGTGTCGGCGAAGTGTCGTGTCGGCGAAGTGTCCTGTCGGCGAAGTGTCCTGTCGGCGAAGAGCCCCGTCTAAATAAAGTCTTGTCGGTGTTTAGTCGTAAACTCATAATTTAGTTTTGTAAAATATGGAATTTATCTTTCAATATTTCTTTTAGTGAAACTCTGTAACGAGCAAACGCCAAAATACGTGCCGAGAGAACGCAAAAAATGTCATATGTGTAATAGAGATTTTAGTCAAAAGCAGATTCTCAATAAACATCTTTGGAAAGCACATGGGTTTGAGGTAATTACTATTAAGTTTTAGTAGACATGATTAACCATTTGACCGCCACAGTCATGTATACATGACACACGAATATGTGCCCAGCACGCCGCGGTCACGACTACATGACTGGCGTCCGACGACAGTTACATCTAAATATATAAAAACGAAAGGTAAACGAAACCGCTTGAGTATAAACATGAGGCTGTATTGTGTACCTCCCTGGTACAGTACCCGGCGATAAATATTGCACATCGACCTTTATAGTATTTCGTATTTTATACAAAGAATAAAAAGAATTTATTAAAAGAAGCAAATCATAAATGTTTTAACAGCTCCTAACAGATACCGGACTGTTTGTATTTCGTGCGACAGAGATAACGCTCTACGAAGCCGAAATTAGCCGATTGTCTCTTTCCAAAGGTCGATGTGCAATATTTATCGCCGGGTTAACCAAACAAAATGGTCAAATTTAATCTTCAAACATGCGGAAGGGCATCTAAATCTGACCGAGAGATCTAGAGTGGATCCATCTGGATCTAGAGTGGGTCATGACCCCCCCCCCCTTGACTGTGACTGACAGATCTTGCTCTAGTGGTCGCAAAACGCGACTGCTGAGCATGAGGCCTTGGTTTCGATTCCCAGGTCGGGCAAAGTGTTATTGGGTTTTTCCATCTGGAATTTCTCAGTAGCATCCTCGGAGTCTGGATTTGTGCCCGGTTGATAGCAATAGGCTCGCCCCTTAAGACATAGGACTTAAACATTACTGGCGAAATGTGGGTTTGCTAATGGGTTTACCTCTGCCTAACCCTTCGGGGATTACAGGCGTGATGTTATGTAACTTTGAATCATTTCATCAGGTTGAAAAACGCAAAGCCTTCATATGTCCACTTTGTGACGAAAGAGTGAGCTACGGATCGAATTTTAGTGCTCATCTGTTGCATGCACATCGCGTCCACGAGCAAGTGGAACAGCTGGAGTTCCATAACATGGATGGTAAGTAACGATAATGTTCAAAACACAGTCGGGCAGTAGCCCACCAGACACGCGTCTGGTCGGAGGATCCTCCCTTTTCAATGGAGAATGAGGAACTTTACACCCTGTTTCTCATAGCCCTAAATTAAGCCTTACAAACAGACAGCGGGAACGGGACGGGCCTAACAACAACCGTCGGGCAGTAGCCCACCAGACACAACACCCGTCTGGTCGGAGGATCCTCCCTTTACAATGGAGGATGAGAAACTTTACACCCTCTTCCTCATAGCCCTAAAGCCCAAAAAACAGACAGCGGGAGCGGGACGAGCCCAACAACAACCGTCAGGCAGTAGCCCACCAGACACAACACCCGTCTGGTCGGAGGATCCTCCCTTTACAATGGAGGATGAGGAACTTTACACCCTGTTCTTCATAGCCCTAAAGCCCAACACACAGACAGCGGTAGCAGGACGGGAGCGGGTCGGGACGGCAATACGGCGGGTTGCATTCCTAGTATTGTTCCATGTTCATGACAACGCATGGTGTTGACATAGCCTTAGAACCCTGCCTAAGTCCCCATCACGAGAAGCTATAAATTTCGTAAACACACATTCAGGGGATCGCAAACTTTTTATCAAATACTGCGTCAGCGTGAACTTACTCCAAAATGACGGCCCAAATGTACGTTCCATATGTCAGACGCGTTCAATTTGGGTTTTTTGCTGTCGATTGAATTGTCGCTACGTAACTTAGTAGAAGTTCTTTATTTACACAATTTAAAGCTGCTCGTGACGGGAACATTAGTTAACGTTATGTATTTCGCTTTTTTTCCCTTCAGATTTCATGATATTCAAAAGCGCTATACAAGAAGAGACTAAATATAGATTTAGAAAGACGACGGCAAGCAAGCAGACCATTGAGGGGGTACGTTCCCACTACATGTGCAGCCAGTCAGGGGTGTACGTGTACCAGGTAAGACACGAGTAAATAAATGAAAAAAAGAAAGAAATAGAGAGAGAGAGAGAGCGGGTTAGGGAGAGAAAGCAAGACAGACATACAAAAAATAGACAGACAGTAGGTAAGTAAGAGAGAGGGAGACAGAGACAGACAAAAAAAGACAGACAATAAGGAGAGTGGGAAACAGAGACAGACAGACAGACAGCAAGTAAGAGAGAGAGAGACAAGCAGACAAAAAGACAGACAGTAAGGAGAGAGGGAGGCAGAGATAGACAGACAAGAAATACAGTAAGCAAGAGAGAGATAGAGGTAGATGAGAAAAAGAAAAAAAATAGGATCAAATTAAGTTAGGTGCGCAGTACTCGTAACCGGCGTGCTTGTATGACGAGATGTATGAACGTAGATGAGGCGAAAGGAGTATGTAAGGATCGTAGCAGGTGGCGTTCTTTAGTTTCAGCCTACCCCCATCGGGCACGCTGCAATCGCGGCGGTAAGACCCCTCTTTGAGGAGTGGCTAGAGAGGCGCCACGGCGTCCTCACCTTCCGGCTGACGCAGGTCCTCACCGGACACGGTTGTTTCGGGAGGTTCCTGTGTCGGATTGCGCGGGAGGAAACGCCCGGGTGTCACCACTGTGTGGACCGCCCGGAGGACACGGTGGAGCATACGGTGCAGGTCTGCCCCGCTTGGGCAGAGCACCGCCGTGTCCTCACGGAGGCGATAGGCGGCGGCGACCTCTCGCGCCCGGGCCTGGTTCAGGCCATGCTCCGGGGCGAGAGGGAATGGGATGCAGTCACCTCCTTCTGCGAAGCAGTAATGCTAGCGAAGGAGGAGGCGGGCCGCGTGAGGGAGAGAACAACACCCTCCACCTTACGCCCCAGCCGCCGCGGGAGACGCCCAGGGCGTCGGACGTCGCGAGGCGACATCCGGCCACCGTAGGCGCGGGCTTGCGGACGGCGAGTAACGGGTAGCTCGCCGTCCGATCAAGGACCATGCCCGGGTCGACGGCGCGTTCTGTTCCCGCGCGCCTCAAAGAGCTGTCAGCACAGGGACGAGGCCCCCAACGGGGCCAACGCCTGCCGGGGTTGCGGGACGTCTTAACAGGATACGGTGGCCCCGGAACGTAAAGGGCAACAGAAGGAACAGGGTGGTTTTTTAGTCAGTAAAAGTCTGACAGTCCCTTCCGCCCCGCCCAGGACGGAAGGACTCATTTGATGATTTTTACCACCTCAAAAAAAAAAAAAAAAGCCTACCCCCATGGGAAAAAAGCGTGAGTTTATGTTTATGTACGCAAATCAGAAATGAGAAAATCCGCAGCTCTTCAAAAAAACTGATCCACAAAAATGGCCTAACCCGAATTTCTCATTTTAGGGCAAAGGCAAGCGTCCGGCGCCTGAGAGGCAAATATACAAGACGGGCAAAGCGTGTCCTGCGCATATGATCGTTACGGAGACTATGGATCGCGTGCTTGTCACTTTTTACAAGACCCACGTGGGGCACGGCCGTGAGTTTACATTGACATTTAATTAATAAAAATAAATAATAATAAAGTAATTAGTAGTAATTATTTTTTTTACTTTTTCTTTTGTGGGCGGCTTGAAATTATGTAAGGGGTTTTCTTTGAGGGATTCTTATCTAAGTTAATCTAAGTAGAGATAAACTACTATAACATGACGCGCCCCTCCATATTACTATTTCCATTTGTATAGTCACATCAGCTGTATGAAAGAGTTTGAGAGGCCTACCTCCGTTTTGGAACGAGCAACTAGCTTCAACTTTCGGACTAAACTGACAGACTCCTTGACTATTCAAAAGTGCCTGTAAAATGGTCTAATTGAAATAAATGTTTTGACTTTGACTTTGTATGTAGTCGTGAGTAATCGTCTTCAGTGTTTGTCAGCTAATCATAAATTAAATAGCCGACCGCGCAAGACAACGCATCTGTCATTTTCATAGAGTAGGTATGTCAGTGCAGCGCCATACTAGTAATAATGAGTGAACGTCGCTAGTCTAGTGCCAACAAATCGCTGATTTGTTTTTGTTTCGAGTGCCCTCAGTACGCACACATGCGTTGTGAATCTTTTCAATACTTTTACAAACACTTTCAAACGTTTTGAATTGTGGAAGGGCGCGTCATGTTATTGTAGTTTATCTCTTAACACACACAACATTGAAAGTACAATTTATACAAACTGTATCAGAAAAGGCCTTTGACCTACAGGGGAATAGCTGGTGTTTTTTTATTTTCAGCTTGTCCCTATTTTGAGCCAAGAGAATCGAAGAAAATTAAGACTGAATCCCATACGATTACTTCAATTATTATAAATGACGCCTTGAAGTCAGAATTGGAGGCAAAGGATGAAGGTATTTAGCTGATCCGTTCAACAGCCCATGGCCACTTTTGTTGCCAAATTAAATATACCTCAACACAGTGGCGTAGCTAGCATGGGTGGCACCCGGGGCGGATAACTGTGGTGTCACCCCAAGAATAAAACCGCACCCGGGGTGGACCACCACCTACGCCTCCCCCCCTAGCTACGCCACTGCTTCAACAGTCCATATGGCAACGAAATTCGCCAGCGAACATTTTGTACGAAGAGCTCCAGTTTCTTGCTTATTGTACGATTTTGAGCATCACTAAGTGTTTAAATCAACGAGAAATCGTTCCGTACTGAAATTTGTCATACTCAAAATACCACAGTAACAAACGGGAACGCTTTAAAAAAAAAGTTTCTAGTTGACATTTTGGTACCATGAAGTTTGTTGTGAGTGCATGAAGTATGTCGAAGAGATTATTCATAAAAATAGTACAGGGTCACCCCAGGCAAGTACCCAAGGCCTCACAAACGCCGCCCGGGGCCCCGGCCTGCCATAATCTTTGAAGCTGCCGTCCCACACTAAGCATTATTAGGACCCGATTCAATGACAAGATACCTATTTTTGATTTTGAATGCAATAATTTTAGTCTTTATCCAGCCTGGACTTGTAATTATTATAAGTCTGGAATCGCCAATCCGCCTTGAGCAAGCGTGGTGATCAATGCTCATGCCTTCTCAGTATGAGAAGAGGGCTTTGCCCTGCAGTGGAACAGTAATAGGCTGGTATTATTATTATAAGTTTTTATCCCCAAGCTTATGAAATACAATTGAACATTGAAAGAAACTTAATTTGTCAACTATCAAAATACGTAAAAAAATGCAGGGGCCCCGCGCTCAGGGCCTCCAATACGGCCTTAAATACGGCCCTGTACCTGATTTCGACACGGGACATAATATTCAATCGTTTTCAGCCGATACGGTGGAGGAATCGGCGTGGATGTGCGACGCTTGTGGCGTGTCCTTTGGAGATGCGGACAAGTTTAGAGACCACGTCGCTACCCACGGCTTGGAGCTGTTCCCCTGCCAGTATTGTGATGATGTAAGTAATTGCAGGGATGGATCTATAGGTATAGATAGACTCAGAGCCGGATTTAGGGAGGGGCGACCCGGGCGGCTGCCCGAGGCGCCGGGGCCTAGGGGCGCACGCAAACCAACGCAAGAGCGTCTTTTATTCAAACTAATAAACAAAATATTGATTTGAAATATTTTGTTTTTTCATATTATTTTCAATTCAATCAAAAGATATTATATTATATATATAAGGTACCAATTATTCAAAATGATATATTTTCTATCATAATAATTATGTATAATAAAGGGCGCCAAACGACGTACTTGCTTGGGGCCCCTAGATGGTTAAGGCCGGCCCTGTATAGGTTACAATATTTCTTCTTTAATCAATATACAAGGTGTAACAAATTAACAGCAAAACCCGAAAAAGGGTCATTGTACTCATCATTATGAACAACTTTTACTATGGGGCCAACCCTGAAATCGCTTAAGGAACAAAAAAGATTTAAATCTATATACTTATTCTATCTTTCTATGTGAACATAAAAAGTCATTATTTTAGGTGATTTAGTAGAAATTTTTCACACTGAACTCATAATATGAACATTTTTATCTTAATTTTATCGTAACGTTAAGTACCACACACCATTTCAGGGCTTTAGATATTTCAACACCTTGTATTTGCCCCCGTTTTCGTGGGGTCCTGGGTTCGATTCCCAGGTTGGGCAAAAAGTGTTATTGGGGTTTTCCAATAGTTTCTCAGTAGCTGCTCGGAGTTTGAAAGTTGGTGATGTGACACTCCCGTGCCTCGGAAAGCACGTGTCGCCGTTGGTCCTGCGCCTCTCTCTCATCTCTCCCCGGTTGTGTCTAATGACCGTCCCATCCCCATCGGACTATGTAGTATACAGGGTAATTGAAAATATACCCGAAACCTTAAAAGGGGTTATTGTACTCATCATTATGAACAACTTTTACTATGGGACCAACCCTGAAATCATGAAAAAAAAAATCAGTTGTTCCCTACTAAAATGCTACACAACACGATCGTAATGTATGAAACACCTGATTTTTTTTTCATGATTTCAAGTTTGGTCCCATAGTAAAAGTTGTTCATAATGATGAGTACCTACAATGACCCCTTTTAAGTTTACTTTAGGTATACAGGAAGACTTTTTTATCACGTTCCAAATTTTTTCTAGGCGTTCATAGGACACCATTTTTGAAAAAAAAAATGGTATGTAAAATTAAAAAAAAATATATATTGTTATAACCGGAATACGACATACCTTTCCCATTTGACGGTCCTAAGCCCGTGAAAGTATGAAAGGAAAATTTGCAACTTTTTTTTTTTGAGGTGGTAAAAATCATACTGACTTTTACTGACTATATGTTTTGATTATCAATGTTTGCGGATGGGGCCAGGCGCGCGAGTCGGGTCAGTGTTCGACGCGGCGCATAATGTCCACAACTATGTGATGATATATTATTATCTTAATATTTTAGTACTGAGTGATACTAAGTAAAAGAAAAAACACGTATTTTATTATTTTCAATAAACATCATATTAAAATTTGGAACCTGATAAAAAAATCTTCCTGTATAGTTCACCGAACCTTCTCATTTCTAAATCGGTGCAATATATTTTTCTCCAGGATTTTCAAAATCTGGATGCCTGGACCCGCCACGTTCGCTTGGAACACAATATGGGAAGTTTATTTTAGAAATAATGTATTATTGGGTAGTTGACACCTTTTACCAGTAATTCCAAGACATACCTAGCTTCTTTAAAAAAACACTTTATTTTAGCCTCGAAAACTCGAATAATTTTCAATTTACTGTAAAATCCTAATTTTAGTTGCTTTGAAATCAATAAATAATTGTTCAATTGACTTGGCTAAAAAGTGACGTAACAGTTTGCTATTGTCATACAAAATTTATGGGGGATACGCGTTTTGACAGGTCATAAAAAGTACGTCAATTGATGGTGGTGTCTGTCTACCCAATTTTTGCATGCATAGCTTAATACTTAGTTATAAGAAAACCATTGTACTTTAGTTTATGCAGAAGACGTATTTATTTTTTTAAACATTTGAAATGAAGTGTTCGATTATTTTTTAATATCATTAAATAAAAGAAAATAAAAAATATAATTGTATTTTTTATTAACTAAAAAATAGTTATACAATAAAAAATATGGTAGTACGAAGTTCGCTGAGTCAACTAGTTCTGGAAAAACTAATAAAAAAAATATTTTTAAAAACAAGCTTTAATTTTAAATTTTTACATTATCTATTGAGTATGGACATTGTATTGTCACCAGAACTAAAGGTGTAAGCAAAATCAGCTCAATCGGATATCAACAAATGGTCGAAAAATGATTTGCAAATTTTGAAAGGACAACTTACATACATACGAATAGTGCAAGCCAAATAATAAAAGCTTGTAATTAATAAATTAATGGTAAAAAATCTTTTTAACCCCAAGCTCAAGTTCAATGCTTCAAGTTTTTTCTACTCTTCAAGCCCTTTCATTTGATACCCATATTAAGGGGATTGATAAAAATGATGTAATCCGCCATCTTGGAGCGGCGGCCATATTGAAATTATTACAATATTGAGTATTGAACATTGTATTGTCACCAGAACTAAGGTGTATGCAAAATTTCAGCTCAATCAAATACCAACAAATGGTCGAAAAATGGTTTACAAATAAAAGGACAACTTACATACGGACAGTGCAAGCTAAATAAAAGCTTGTAATAAAAAAAAGAGGCGTCTTTCCTCCAGGTCAAGTAGTTTCATCCTCATTCAAAATTCAGTAAGTCGATTTCATTGTCGGGTGATAGTCGGCGCCGAGATGGTCCGTGATTAACACCTCGATACGAATAATATAGAGCAGCATTCTTATCGATTCGCGGGATTATTATAGATCCACTGACTACCTGTTCAGCATCGTTTCCAAAATAGAATTGTCTTCGCTTTTTTTGCACCAAATGCAAAATTTTTAAACGTTTGATTTTTGTCGTAGATCTGGTATGGTCCTCTATATAGTCTCTCGTTAATGTTTCTTTTAATTCGTATAATATTCGAACGAAATTCGATAATTCGTCATCCATAGCTTTAATTAATGACGTTTCGATTTTTAAATACAGATATTTGCTGAAATCATCAGCGTTGTACGTAAAAACTCCTTTTCCTTGTTCCAATAGTAATTCAAAAATTATTTCTCTATGCTCCTTCACAATGACTTTCAAATCTTCGTCTGTTTTAATTTTATAACCTAAAATATTGCGCACGTTTTCCGGGCATTTTAAAAATACAACATTCAAAATGAAATCCCATATCGATATTTGCTTGTCTTCTCTTGTTTCTGTTTTAAGTAAATCGCATATGTAATTCACAGCAAAATATTCTGTAAAAGTCAAGTGTATAAAGTTTGGAATACCGTTAGCTACGCTATGTATGAGACCTGTTTTCTCAGTGCCTTCTCTTATCTTATCTATGGTCTCCTTAATCTCTCTCAGATCTTTAGGACTCAAAATCTTATCCGCTTCTTGATAGAAAACAGCGTAAGCTCCTAATTTATGATGTTTAGCAAAAAATACGGCTCGAACATTCTCGTAAATGATCAAATTATCAGGATTGTACAAATCAATTTTGTTTTTCTCTTGAAACCGTATCTTTTTTAGTTTAGTTTCAATGAAAGTGTCGTAGACAGTGAAAGCATTTATGTCTATATTCCAACGATTCGGCATAACGGTCTCGTCTTTAATTTGGTTTTGGAAGTATTCGGCTATCAGATAGAGATGTAGGGGTGTATCAAAATTTTCCAAAAAAAAGATAGAATGATCACAACCATTGAAAAGTGTATTAAAAGTTTGATTGACGAAATCTGGGCAGACATTTATTTCTTTCTTTAAGTATTGCGTTAAAAAGTTTAGGCAAACTTTCAAGAACAAAACTTGATGTTTCTCGTGCTTGATTTTCTCCTTTTTAACCAAATCAGCACGATAATAATGGAAAGCCATAAATTCCATGAAACTGCACAAATTATTATATTGCTCTTTGAGCAACTCTCTTAATTTAATTTTAGATTTCCAAAATTTCAACAAGTATTCGTCTTGTTCACGTTCTGAGAAGTGCTGTATTACATAAGATTTTCCGAATTCTGACTCTAAAGTCGATATGACACTGTCGTAAGACCGACTAGTGATCCACATTAGATGTTTGCGTGGATAATTTCTGACTGCTTTTAATAATGTTAGAACTTCTTCCGTGTACATTGGACAGATTTCATCAAAGCCATCGAAAATAAATACTATTTCCTTTCTATTATAATAGTCTAAGAACATTTGAAGTTCAAAAACAGTCCATTGATCGCCTGTACAAGATTTTAGGGACACATCACCGTTAGCTTCCTCCAATTCAATTGATAAATTATTTGTCTTGTTCGGTTTGTCACTTAACAGTTGACAAAAAAACTTAAGTGTCTCCAAATAATCGATATTTGTTTTGTTCTCTTGCCATTTGCTAAATTTTTCAGAATGTATCAAGAGATTAATTGTTATTATCCATACTTTTGGGTTCAGTTCTTTTGTTTTGAGTGATAAATGAGTGAGTAGAGTTGACTTGCCCATACCGGGCTTTGCGGTTATAAGTGCCACCTTGGTTACATCATTTAGTGTTCTTAACACACTACCGTCAGTTCCAGATCTACGATTAGGCCTCACATTATCAGCACGTATAACGCGTCTGTCAATATATAAATGTTTAATTTTTTCGTAATTTGAATTACTGTTTGATGTGCCTAGAGTAATTGGTTCTTTATTCATGATTTTATTTAACACTTCTCCTTTCACAAATGCCATTGACACTTCGTCTATTATCGAGTCTAGAGTTAGTTCGATATCTTGAAATATTACTTTGGCATTTTGTAAAATAGTATTTTGTGATTCTTTACTCATCTGCAACAAACTGCATTCTTCATCTATCACTACATTATTTGCTTGTACGAAGTAAGCCTTTATTGTTTCAACTAAAACATCTTTTATCACAAAGATTACTCGTTTGTCTTCCAAAACTTTCGCTATACTTTCTAATCTTTTAAACCAGCTATTTTTAACATCATTGCAAACAACAATGATGATTTTATTTTCAATTTTTGACAATTCCGTATTGACAGTAATGAAATCCTTCGCTTGAAGATCTAAAATATATTCTAAATCGAAAATGAAATGGTCTGTGTTTTTTAAGGATTGTATCATCTTTGCTACGGTAAGCACACTGCTTTCTGAGACGATAATGGTGGCTGGAGGCTGATCTGTTACTTTTAACAAATTTAAAGCTTCTTCATTGAATTTGTAATCGATATTGTTCTTTATTTTTATCATGTACATTTTGCTAATAATAGTCATAAGGGGTTTATCTACTATCAGCGCTAAAGCATTTTCATAATGCTTGCTTTGTTTTGTCAAATATGACGCTTCTTTTAGCATCCACCATCTTTGTATTGCGTCGTGATATTGTAGAAAGATGGCGTCTGCTGTGACTCGTACGTTATTCACGTTAAGACATTGGTGGTATTCAATTTCTTCTTTCAAAAAATTTTCTACTCCCTTTTCGTCAGCTTGGTTCGTGAAAAACAGAAGTTTCTTCAAGAAGTCTTTTGCTAAATTCTCATCGTCTTCATCTCTTTTAAAAGATAGTTTTGGAAACTTTTTAACTTTTACATCGAATTTGTATTCGTGTAAATTCTCGATTCCGTTTTGCAATTTTTTGTACAATCTTTTTGAAAGATCTTCCAGTGATTCCCAGTTGTCTGTGAACTTCAACAGTTTTGTATTTTCTTCGGAAACTAATATGTTTCCGATAATCCCAGCTAGGCCTCCATAGAGTTTCAGGAGGCCATCTCCCAAAGACTCATCTAGAGTAACGATTTTATCAGCATTTGACTTTGCTATCAATTCAGTGATTTTCAAATTCAAATGGTCTAATCTTCTTTCAGTCTTACTTTTCTTAATTTTTATTGTCATATCTTTATTACCAAAGGCAGCAGGAACTTTGAATCGACGTGAAGTTAAAATATCTTTCGCCAGACCAATTTCGTTTTCATTTAAATTTTTTATTCTAAGTATCTCACTATAAAGTGCTTTTTTGAATAAAACAACAAATGTTTCGTCGCTTTCAAAGAAAGCTTGGCGAAAGCTTGCTAGTCTGTGTTCGTCGTCTTCATTCAAACATTTAATCTCAGATATTATTTCGACAGCTTTTTGCATCAGTAGGACATGATAACGGAGAATAATATCATTCATTGGCATGATAGAATCATCTTCTTTACAAACAAACTCTCCTATATATTGTGCTAGCACTGTTACTTGATCTTTAAGCATTTCTAAATCCTCATTTCCATCACAATTAAATGCAAGTTTCGGAAAAGTTTTAATTTTTATGTGAAATCTATAATTGTGCACATTAGGAATTGCTGATTCTACTTCATCGTACAGCCTTTTAGCTAGTTCTCCCAGTAATTCACTGTTTTCTGTGAATTTCAGGTAACAAGAATTTACATCAGGAACTAAAATATTACCAATAGTCCCAGCTAAGCCTGCATTAAGCTGCAGAAACTCCTTTCCTAAAGATTCATCTATTTCGATGATGTTTTCTTGTGAAGAATTTGTCAATTCCACGAATTTATTTTTCAAATTGTCTACGACTGATGCAATGAATGCTGAAGGTTCAACGTTATCCTCTTTGCCTCTGATTGTCAAATCTTTGTTTCCAAATGCAGCAGGGACTTTAAAATGTCGTGATGTTAATATTTCCTTCGCAGCGAATTCAATGGCTTCATGAATTGTTGATTGTAGTACATCAACCTTTTCCAAGCGCCGTTTTAAATCTTCAGACATCGATTTACTAACAAATTCCAACTTTAACTTTTTGTCATTATATGTCACAACATTTCCTACTAAACTGCTAAGCACCGTAATATCTACCGGTTCGGTAAACAATTTTGTTAATAGACTGTTTATTTCCTCGTTTTTTAATTTACGTTTTTTTAGCATTTCAATTGACAGTGTTTCTTTAAATAAAACTATAAATTCGTCGTTGTTGTCAAAGAATTCTTTTTTAAAGCTAGCAACTCTGTGTTCTTCCTCTTCGTTTTTAAACTTGATCTCTGAAACGTCTAAAACTTTTTGCGTTAAAATTACATGATAGAGTAATACAAGCTCATCATTCATAGACATTATAGGAGCATTGTCTTTGTCATTTTCAGACAGAAATTTCGCCATAAGCGCCGCAAGCGCAGAAAATTGTTCTTTCATAATAATTTCGCATAGAAACACAATATCTTCTTCCCTATGACTTGGGTGTAATCCTTTATCCCCAGTGCCTATCAGACCGTTTAATTTATCAGCAAAATCGCCTTTAAATACAGTCGTATTAAGGTCTGCTTTTGCAGTGGTATACATTATGAAAAGGCATTCTATATCTTCAAAGTTTCCTTTGAAAAGTACATCTTTGTTACTTGGTTTGAATAAGCGTCTTATGCTTAGGTAACTGGAAAACCATTTGGCTAGATCGTTTTTACTGTTTAATGTTAGTTGGACTTTATCCCCTTCTCTATGTTTTGCTTGTATGAATACAGCTACATGTTTGGTACTACTTTTGAGTTTGATTTTAGCTCTGATACATATGTCGTCAAACGTTCCTATATCAGCAACGTTAGTCGCTAAATTATAATCTTTGATACTGTTATCAAATTTGGTTCTGAAATGTATTAAGCTAATCAATTTTGTTTCGTACAGTTGACCACGTATTCCTGATGTTCCGTCGCGTTTCTTGTACATTTTGTTTTTGAATATAATTTGGATTTTTTGGCTTGAAACAAATGTCGGTAGACGCTAGCCAAGATAAGGTCAGGTGCGCAGTACTCGTAACCGGCGTGCTTGTAAAACGAAATGTATGAACATGGACGAGGCGAAAGGAGTATGTAGGGATCCTAGCAGGTGGCGTTCTGTGGTTTCTGCCTACCCCCTGCCTCTAGTAGGTAAGGCTTTGATACCGGGTAAATATCTTGTTCAATGTGATTTTTCTTAACAAGTTTATCTTGGACATCACTGACATCGGTGAAGAAAAAACATCGTTAAGAATCCTGGACTTTTACTTATGTAAGTTTAACCACCAATCTGCGTCGGAGATCAATGCTCGTGCCTTCTCTGTATGAGAAGAAGCCTTTGCCCTGCCATTAGTAGCTGGCTGGTGCATTTATTACAAGTACTTTGACGTCCATTCCAGCCTCCCGGAATGCCTATACATCTTTACAATTTTACAAAGCTGAAGAGTTCGTTTGAACGCACTTATCTCGGGAACTGCTGGTCCGATTTTAATAAATCCTTTTGCGTTATATAGCCGGCTTATCGACGAAGATTATAGGCTATATAACATCACGCTACGACCAAAGTCAGCGGAGCAGTAACCAAAGATGTAACGCAGGTAATATTCAGCCCTGGAACCGCCTTGCTAACAGGTTTTACGACGCTATCGAACAATTCTCAAGTAGTTTGTACAGATATAAGAGTAGATACTTCACCGTAATGCCAGAGTTCTCTGCATACCTGCTGTTCTTCTTTTTATTGAAATATCTTCCAAAAAAGGCTTTTGAAGCTCGTCATCTCACCTTCTCAAATTTTTTTGTGAGCTGCAATTTAAAAAAAATCAGATGATAATTCCTTGAGAATTGGAAAGTCAGAGTGAGACTGAAAGTGAGACTTTGTGAGTCAGGTGCGCAGTACTCGTAACCGGCGTGCTTGTTTGACGAGATGTACCTATGTATGAGCGTGGACGAGGCGACAGGAGTATGTAAGGATCGTAGCAGGTGGCGTTCTGTGGTTTCTGCCTACCCTCATGGGAAAAAGGCGTAAGTTTATGTATGTATGTGTGGAAAGACATAGTGCAAAATCGTGACCGATGGAAGGAATGGGGGGAGAGTTTTGCTCAGCAGTGGTACAGTACAGGCTATACCTACAGTGTCATTGAAAATTTACCAGAAACCTGAAAAAGGGTCTTGTAATCATCATTATGAACAACGTTTTCTATGTGACCAACCCTGAAATCATGAAAAAAAAAAAAACCAGCGGCGCTATTCCCTACAAAAATGCTAAACAACACGATCGTAATGTCATGGAATAGCTGATTTTTTTTTTATTCCCTTGAGATAATACTTAGTTCAATTTACTTTACTAGTAGTATACTCCTAGAATAAATACGAAATTATATAGGCGAAGTTGCTATCCTATGTGTGTTCAGATTTATAACAAGATTCCTAACCAAATCAAAGAACTTCCAATGGTCCGCTTCAGAAGGGCCCTACGCAAGTGTTTTAATTGAGAATTCCTTCTATTCTTTAAAAGAATTCTTTCAGTTTAAATTTAAATGATTTAGTTGTACATACTTATTCAACTGCCGACTGCCGACTGCCTCGTTGGTCTAGTGGTCGCAAAGCGCGACTGCTGAGCATGAGGTCTTGGGTTCGATTCCCGGGTCGGGCAAAGTGTTATTGAGTTTTTCCATCAGGAATTTCTCAGTAGCAGCCTCGGAGTCTGGATTTGTGGCAATAGGCTCGCCCCCTATTACATGGGACTTAAACATAACTGGCGAAATGTGGGTGTACTAATAGGTACACTTCTGCCTAACCCTTCGGGGATAACAGGCGTGATGTTATGTTATGTTATACTTATTCAAAATTTGCATGTCATTGTGTTATGATTGAATATGTTAAGCTACTAATAAAATACCATTGTAAGAACTTTTATAACCATATTTATCTGCAAATAAATAAATCTTTATCATTATAAATAAACAACTTACCTACACTTTTTTCATACAGAAATTCTTCTGTAACTCATAATTTGCACATAATAACTTTTGTAACACAATAGTGCTTCTTAGGATTTTGTGTTTTAACTATTAATAATAGAAATAAATCAAAAACAACCTAAAATAATACTTCAAGTGATATTATTATGAGTCAAGTACTTAGTATCTTTATCAGAAGTTATTTTAATCTTGAATTATTCCAAACAATTATTGCCACAACAAAAAATACCTATCTTATAATTTTAGCAAGGGCAAATTTTTCAATCGTCAGAATGCTAAGTGTTTTTTCTCTCACATTCGATTGCGAACGCGTTAGAATTTTATAAATGTTAAAAAGTTATAGCGCCATCTAGTGGTCAATAGGAAAACCTTATTTCCCATACAAAATATCGAACGTGAGTGAAAATACTCACACTTAGCACTCAGATGACTTACCGGAGGAATAAATATGGCGATTTGACAGCTTTTGTATAGAAAATAATGTCAAGCTGTCATATTTATTCTTTGGATAAAAAATATCTGACTATTAAAAAATCAGGCCTGAATTAAATGTAAAAAAAAAAAACAGTAACCTAGTTGAAACGTCATTAATTATTTTGCAAATCTGCTTAAATATTTTTTGGCGTTTTATTTCTAAGTATTAGAACATTTTTATAAATATTGTTAGGAGGAAACGCGGGTGGTCTTTTCGCCATACAAACGCTCTCGCCTGTTTTTTTTTCTAATTTATGACTTTAAAGCAATGATGATTTTGTAGAGTCAACGTCAACAATTTCTATGCCCTTATGTTTTCCTTTTTAATGAGATATTATTTTTATCAGCACTAGAACCCACAGAAAATGCTCCCTAGTATACATATTTAAAAACTATTACTTAATGATAAAATAAAAATATAGGGGCATAGTATTCCTTCTTATTTAGTTAATAAAATATCTTTTATATTGGTTCAATATTAGAGAAGAAAATAGGCGAGAGCTAAACCCCGAATGATGACTTTTTTATTAGGCTATTCAGTCGGATCTGCAGTTGTCCTTTTCGCACGCCGAAGCTCGCAGAGCGACAGCGATAGTTTCTTCTGATACCTAATTTTCAAAAGTCTCTCCTCTCGCGTGTCCTCTTATCTTAATTATTTTTATTATTAATTTTCGAATTCGAACTAGACATCTTGCCGTTGGGTTTAGGCAGGCGGTGCGACGACCCCGCACGCACACTGTGATATAATCGCGCGACATTGCCTGCCGCATACGCAACAGGGCGACTCTGTTATTTAATGGGCCTGCCACACACTCGACGAGTGGCATGGCAAGTAGCGAGGAAAGTAGGCAGAGACGTAGTGTGGCAACATCATCGTTATGCCGCTCGTCATGCTCCTCGTCCTGCCCAGCGCTCCCTATAATTTGTCGGTTTTTTGAGCGCGAGTCAAAGGACCGGCAATACGAGCGCGAGTGGCTGGCCACATAATCGCGCGGTCGGAGTCCGCATCGAGCGCTCAAACAAGACGCACGCGTGCACAGTTTTGAAAATCATGTCGTCTCCAAGCGCCGTAGAATGGCCTAATGAAAAAGTATTATTGTTCATAGATTTTTTGTCTACATTTAAATAATTATCTAGGTATACTAAAAATGCATAGCGCGCACGCTGCCACAGTTTCATCGTCCATTGACGTCCATTGTCCGGCCGCCACACTATGCTCCTCGCGCGAACAAAGGCAATTAAATGACAAGTGAGGAGCGTCGCGATTAATTGCGCGAGTAGAGCAGTGTGTGGGCAGAGAGGGCAACATCGCGGCAGCACGAGGAGCAGAGCGATGAGCAGCGCGAGGAGCATAGTGTGGCAGGCCCATAAAAGAGGTGTATTTTAAAAAACTATCAAAACTATACAACAAAAAATACAAGTATTTATTAATTACTGACCAGATGTCGTAATTTGATAATCACTGATACTTAGTTACCTCCAGTTTTCCTTGCCAGTTTAAGATATTTTTACACCTTGTATTGTGCTTTGTGTTATCATACACATCACTGACATCGTTCCGTGCCTCGGAAAGCACGTTTAGCTGTTGGTCCCGGCTGTCAATCGTGGAAGAAGCCCGAAAGTCTGACAGTCAGTCTGACCAAGGGGTATCGTATTACCCAGTTACTGGGTTGTGGACGCTCCATGTAAAATACTGGTATTCAACTGCATCCGGTTAGTCTGGAAGCCGACCCCGATTGTTGGGAAAAGGCTAGGCAGATGATAATGATTGTGCCCCTAAGTTTTCGAGCCAGGTATATCGTATACCTTAGGTCACCGAACCTCCTCATTTCAAAATCGGTGCAATATTTATTTTTCTACAGGATTTTCAAAATCTGGATGCCTGGACCCGCCACGTTCGCTTGGAACACAATATGGGAAGTTTATTTTAGAAATAATGTATTATTGGGTAGTTGACACCTTTTACCAGTAATTCCAAGACATAACTTCTTCATAAACACTTTGTTTTAGCCTCGAAAACTCGAATAATTTTCAATTTACTGTAAAATTCTAATTTTAAGTAGTTGCTTTGAAATCATTAAATAGTTGTTCAATTGACTTGGCTAAAAAGTGACGTAACAGTTTGCTATTGTCAATGGGGGATACGCGTTTTGACAGGTCATAAAAAGTACGACAATTGATGGTGGTGTCTGTCTACCCAATTTTTGCATGCGTAGCTTAATAGTTATAAGAAAACCACTGTACTTTAGTTTATGCAGAAGATGTATTTATTTTTTTAAACATTTGAAATGAAGTGTTCCATTATTTTTAAATATCATTAAATAAAAGAAAATAAAAAAAATATTGTAGTTTTTATTAACTAAAAAATAGTTATACAATAAAAATATGGTATTACGAAGTTCGCTGAGTCAACTAGTTCTGGAAAAACTAATTAACAAAATATTTTTAAAAACAAGCTTTAATTTGTAATTATTACAATATTGAGTATTGGACATTGTGTTGTCATCAGAACTAAAGGTGGTACTTATGCAAAATTTCAGCTCAATCGGATAACAACAAATGGTCGAAAAATGGTTTACAAATGAAAGGATAACTTACATACATACATACGAATAGTGCAAGCTAAATAATAAAAGCTTGTAATAAATTAATGGTAAAAAATCTTTTTAAAACAAGCTTTTTTTATTGTGATGTTACTAACTTTATCGTTTTCTACTCTTCAAGCCCTTTCATTTGATACCCATATCAAGAGGATTGAGATAAAATATGTAATCCGCCATCTTGGAACGGCGGCCATATTGAAATTATTACAATACTGAGTATTGGACATTGTATTGTCATCAGAACTAAAGGATGCAAAACAACTCAATCAGATACCCACAAATGGTCGAAAAATGGTTTACAAATGAAAGGACAACTTACATACGGACAGTGCAAGCTAAATAAAAGCTTGTACCTAATAAAAAAAGAGGCGTCTTTCCTCCGAGTCAAGTAGTTTCATCCTCATTCAAAATCCAGTAAGTCGATTCCATTGTCGGGTGATAGTCGGCGCCGAGATGGTCCGTGATTAACACCTCGACACGAATAATATAGAGCAGCATTCTTATCGATTCGCGGGATTATTATAGATGCACTGACTACCTGTTCAGCATCGTTTCCAAAATAGAATTGTCTTCGCTTTTTTTGCACCAAATGCAAAATTTTTAAACGTTTGATTTTTGTCGTAGATCTGGTATGGTCCTCTATATAGTCTCTCGTTAATTTTTCTTTTAATTCGTATAATATTCGAACGAAATTCGATAATTCGTCATCCATAGCTTTAAATAATGACGTTTCGATTTTTAAATACAGATATTTGCTGAAATCATCAGCGTTGTACGTAAAAACTCCTTTTCCTTGTTTCAATAGTAAGTCAAAAATTATTTCTCTATGCTCCTTCACAATGGCTTTCAAATCTTCGTCTGTTTTAATTTTATAACCTAAAATATTGCGCACGTTTTCCGGGCATTTTAAAAATACAACATTCAAAATGAAATCCCATATCAATATTTGCTTGTCTTCTCTTGTTTCTGTTTTAAGTAAATCGCATATGTAATTCACAGCAAAATATTCTGTAAAAGTCAAGTGTATAAAGTTTGGAATACCGTTAGCTACGCTATGTATGAGACCTGTTTTCTCAGTGCCTTCTCTAATCTTGTCTATGGTCTCCTTAATCTCTTTCAGATCTTTAGGACTCAAAATCTTATCCGCTTCTTGGTAGAAAACAGCGTAAGCTCCTAATTTATGATGTTTAGCAAAAAATACGGCTCGAACATTCTCGTAAATTATTAAATTGTCAGGATTGTACAAATCAATTTTGTTTTTCTCTTGAAACCGTATCTTTTTTAGTTTAGTTTCAATGAAAGTGTCGTAGACAGTGAAAGCATTTATGTCTATATTCCAACGATTCGGCATAACGGTCTCGTCTTTAATTTGGTTTTGGAAGTATTCGGCTATCAGATAGAGATGTAGGGGTGTATCAAAATGTTCCATAAAAAAGATAGAATGATCACAACCATTGAAAAGTGTATTAAAAATTTGATTGACGAAATCTGGGCAGACATTTATTTCTTTCTTTAAGTATTGCGTTAAAAAGTTTAGGCAAACTTTCAAGAATAGTACTTGATGCTTCTCGTGCTTTATTTTTTCCTTTTTAACCAAATCAGCACGATAATAATGGAAAGCCATAAATTCCATGAAACTGCACAAATTATTATATTGCTCTTTGCTCAGTTCTCTTAATTTAATTTCAGATTTCCAAAATTTCAACAAGTATTCGTCTTGTTCACGTTCTGAGAAGTGCTGTATTACATAAGATTTTCCGAATTCTGACTCTAAAGTCGATATGACACTGTCGTAAGACCGACTAGTGATCCACATTAGATGTTTGCGTGGATAATTTCTGACGGCTTTCAATAATGTTAGAACTTCTTCCGTATACATTGGACAGATTTCATCAAAGCCATCGAAAATAAATACGATTTCCTTTCTATTATAATAGTCTAAGAACATTTTAAGTTCAAAAACAGTCCATTGATCGCCTGTACAAGATTTTAGGGACACATCACCGTTAGCTTCCTCCAATTCAATTGATAAATCATTTGTCTTGTTCGGTTTGTCACTTAATAGTTGACAAAAAAACTTGAATGTCTCCAAATAATCGATATTTGTTTTGTGTTCTCGCCATTTGCTAAATTTTTCAGAGTGAATCAATAGATTAATTGTTATTATCCATACTTTTGGGTTCAGTTCTTTCGTTTTGAGTGATAAATGAGTGAGTAGAGTTGACTTGCCCATACCGGGCTTAGCGGTTATAAGTGCCACCTTGGTTACATCATTTAGTGTTCTTAACACACTACCGTCAGTTCCAGATCTACGATTAGGCCTCACATTATTAGCACGGATAACGCGTCTGTCAATATATAAATGTTTAATTTTTTCGTAATTTGAATTACTGTTTGATGAGCCTAGAATAATTGGTTCTTTATTCATGATTTTATTTAACACTTCTCCTTTAACAAATGCCATTGACACTTCGTCTATTATCGAGTCTAGGGTTAGTTCGATATCTTGAAATATTACTTTGGCATTCTGTAAGATAGTATTTTGTGATTCTTTACTCATCTGCAACAAACTGCATTCTTCATCTATCACTACATTATTTGCTTGTACGAAGTAAGTTCTTATTGTTTCGACTAAAATATCTTTTATCACGAAGATTACTCGTTTGTCTTCCAAAACTTTCGCTATACTTTCTAATCTTTTAAACCAGCTATTTTTAACATCATTGCAAACAACAATGATGATTTTATTTTCAATTTTTGACAATTCCGTGTTGACAGTAATGAAATCCTTCGCTTGAAGATCTAAAATATATTCTAAATCGAAAATGAAATGGTCTGTGTTTTTTAAGGATTGTATCATCTTTGCTACGGTAAGCACACTGCTTTCTGAGACGATAATGGTGGCTGGAGGCTGATCTGTTACTTTTAAGAAATTTAAAGCTTCTTCATTGAATTTGTAATCGATATTGTTCTTTATTTTAATCATGTATATTTTGCTAATGATTGTCATTAAGGGTTTATCTACTATCAGCGCTAAAGCATTTTCATAATGCTTGCTTTGTTTTGTTAAATACGACGCTTCTTTTAGCATCCACCATCTTTGTATTGCGTCGTGATATTGTAGAAAGATGGCGTCTGCTGTGACTCGTACGTTATTCACGTTAAGACACTGGTGGTATTCAATTTCGTCTTTCAAAAAATTTTCTACTCCCTTTTCGTCAGCTTGGTTCGTGAAAAACAGAAGTTTTTTCAAGAAATCTTTTGCTAAATTCTCATCGTCTTCATCTCTTTTAAAAGATAGTTTTGGAAACTTTTTAACTTTAACATCGAATTTGTATTCGTGTAAATTCTCGATTCCGTTTTGCAATTTTTTGTACAATCTTTTTGAAAGATCTTCCAGTGATTCCCAGTTGTCTGTGAACTTCAACAGTTTTGTAGTTTCTTCGGAAACTAATATGTTTCCGACAATCCCAGCTAGGCCTCCATAGAGTTTCAAGAGGCCATCTCCTAAAGACTCATCTAGAGTAACGATTTTATCAGCATTTGACTTTGCTATCAATTCAGTGATTTTCAAATTCAAATGGTCTAATCTTCTTTCAGTCTTACTCTTCTTAATTTTTATTGTCATATCTTTATTACCAAAGGCAGCAGGAACTTTGAATCGACGTGAAGTTAAAATATCTTTCGCCAGACCAATTTCGTTTTCATCTAAATGTTTTATTCTAATTATCTCACTATAAAGTGCTTTTTTGAATAAAACAACAAATGTTTCGTCGCTTTCAAATAAATCTTGGCGAAAGCTTGCTAGTCTGTGTTCGTCGTCTTCATTCAAAGATTTAATCTCAGATATTTCGACAGCTTTTTGCGTCAGTAGGACATGATAACGGAGAATAATATCATTCATTGGCATGATAGAATCATCTTCTTTACAAACAAACTCTCCTATATATTTAGCTAGCACTGTTACTTGATCTTTAAGCATTTCTAAATCCTCATTTCCATCACAATTAAATGCAAGTTTCGGAAAAGTTTTAATTTTTATGTGAAATCTATAATTGTGCACATTAGGAATTGCTGATTCTACTTCATCGTACAGCCTTTTAGCTAGTTCTCCCAGTAATTCACTGTTTTCTGTGAATTTCAGGTAACAAGAATTTACATCAGGCACTAAAATATTACCAATAGTCCCAGCTAAGCCTGCATTAAGCTGCAGAAACTCCTTTCCTAAAGATTCATCTATTTCGATGATGTTTTCTTGTGAAGAATTTGTCAATTCCACGAATTTATTTTTCAAATTGTCTACGACTGATGCAATGAATGCTGAAGGTTCAACGTTATCCTCTTTGCCTCTGATTGTCAAATCTTTGTTTCCAAATGCAGCAGGGACTTTAAAATGTCGTGATGTTAATATTTCCTTCGCAGCGAATTCAATGGCTTCATGAATTGTTGATTGTAGTACATCAACCTTTTCCAAGCGCCGTTTTAAATCTTCAGACATCGATTTGCTAACAAATTCCAACTTTAACTTTTTGTCATTATATGTCACAACATTTCCTACTAAACTGCTAAGCACCGTAATATCTAACGGTTCGGTAAACAATTTTGTTAATAGACTGTTTATTTCCTCGTTTTTTAATTTACGTTTTTTTAGAATTTCAATTGACAGTGTTTCTTTAAATAAAACTATAAATTCGTCGTTATTGTCAAAGAATCCTTTTTTAAAGCTAGCAACTCTGTGTTCTTCCTCTTCGTTTTTAAATTTGATCTCTGAAACGTCTAAAACTTTTTGCGTTAAAATTACATGATAGAGTAATACAAGCTCATCATTCATAGACATTATAGGAGCATAGTCTTTGTCATTATCAGACTGAAATTTCGCCATAAGCACCGCAAGCGCAGAAAATTGTTCTTTCATAATAATTTCGCATAGAAACACAATATCTTCTTCCCTATGACATGGGTGTAATCCTTTATCCCCAGTGCCTATCAGACCGTTTAATTTATCAGCAAAATCACCTTTAAATACAGTCGTATTAAGGTCTGGTTTAGCAGTCGTATACATTATGAAAAGGCATTCTATATCTTCAAAGTTTCCTTTGAAAAGTACATCTTTGTTATTTGGTTTGAACAAGCGTCTTATGCTTAGGTAACTGGAAAACCATTTGGCTAGATCGTTTTTACTGTTTAATGTTAGTTGGACTTTATCCCCTTCTCTGTGTTTTGCTTGTATGAATACTGCTACATGTTTAGTGCTACTTTTGAGTTTGATTTTAGCTCTGATACATATGTCGTCAAACGTTCCTATATCAGCAACGTTAGTCGCTAAATTATAATCTTTGATACTGTTATCAAATTTGGTTCTGAAATGTATTAAGCTAATCAATTTTGTTTCGTACAGTTGACCACGTATTCCTGATGTTCCGTCGCGTTTCTTGTACATTTTGTTTTGGAATATAATTTGGATTTTTTGGCTTGAAACAAATGTCGGTGACGAGATGTATGAACGTGGACGAGGCGAAAGGAGTATGTAGGGATCGTAGCAGGTGGCGTTCTGTGGTTTCTGCCTACCCCCTGCCTCTAGTAGGTAAGGCTTTGATACCGGGTAAATATCTTGTTCAATAGAATTTTTCTTAACAAGTTTATCTTGGACACATCACTGACATCGGTGAAGGAAAAACATCGTGAAGAATCCTGGTCTTTTACTTATGTAAGTTTAACCACCAATCTGCGTCGGAGATCAATGCTCGTGCCTTCTCTGTATGAGAAGAAGCCTTTGCCCTGCCATTAGTAGCTGGCTGGTACATTTATTACCAGTACTTTGGCGTCCATTTCAGCCTCCCGGAATGCCTATACATCTTTTACAATTTTACAAAGCTGAAAGTTCGTTTGAAAGCACTTATCTCAAGAACTGCTGGTCCGATTTGAATAAATTCTTTTGCGTTATATAGCCAGCTTATCGAGGAAGGTTATAGGCTATATAACATCACGCTACGACCAAAGTCAGCGGAGCAGGAGCCAAAGACGTATTGCGGGTAATATTCAGCCCTGGAACCGCCTTGCTAACAGGTTTTACGACGCCATCGAACAATTCTCAAATAGTTTGTGCAGATATAAGAGTAGATACCTACTTCACCGCAATGTCAGAGTTCTCTGCATACCATAGGCTGTTCTTCTTTTTATTGAAATATCTTCCAAAAAAGGCTTTTGAAGCTCGTCATCTCACCTTCTCAAATTTTTTTGTGAGCTGCAAATTAAAAAAGAACAGATAATAATTCCTTGAGGATTTGAAAGACATAGTGCAAAGGTCGCGACCGTTGGAAGGAATGGCGGGAGAGTTTTGCCCAGCAGTGGGACAGTACAATGTATACAGGGTCATTGAGAAACCAGAAACCTGAAAAAGGGTCTTGTAATCATCATTATGAACAACTTTTTCTATGTGACCAACCCTGAAATCATGAAAAAAAAAACAGCTGTTCCCAACAAAAATGCTAAACAACACGATCGTAATGTATGGAATAGAGGCTGTTTTTTTTTATTCACTTGAGATAATAGTTCAATTTACTTTACTAGTAGTATAAATAAACAACTTACCTACACTTTTTTCATACAGAAATTCTTCTGTAACTCGTAATTTGCACATAATAACTTTTGTAACACAATAGTGCTCCTTAGGATTTTGTATTTAAACTATTAATAATAGAAATAAATCAAAAACAACCTAAAATAATACTTCAAGTGATATTATTATGAGTCAAGTAGTATGTTTATCAGAAGTTATTTTTATCTTGAATTCTTCCAAACAATTATTGCCAGAATAAAAAATATCTTATAATTTTAGCAAGGGCAAATTCAATCGTCTGCTTGCTCTCTCTCTCTAATAAATATGGCGGTTTGACAGCTTTTTTATAGAAACGTCAAGCTGTCATATTTATTCTTTGGATTAAAAATATCTGACTATTAAAAAATCAGGGCTAAATTAAATACGTATGTATGTGTTAAAAAAACAAGTAAGTAACCAAGTTGAAACGCCAATTATTATTTTGCAAATGTGCTTGTAAATATTTTTTGGCATTTTATTTCTAAGTATTAGAACATTGTCCATTTTTTTATAAATATTGTTGTGGAATCGTTTCCGAACGAAGCAAGGTCAACTATTAAATCTAAAAGCCCCTGTAAAATTATGTTGCCATTATTTTATTATGTGATATATTAAAAAGATTATTATGATAAAGGCGGAAACATACTTACGTGTCGTGGCGTGTCGTGATGCTTACTGTCGTGACGGTGAGTGTGCACACTAACGTGTCGTGTCGTGGCGTACTCTGGCGTTATTTCTGAACAAACCTTTGCAGCGTTCAAACATACATAATGTTTTCTTCTGATTCGGATAGTGATTTTGATGAAGACTTTCAATTTCTCTTAGCAATGAAACTTCTTAAGAGCAAAAAAAAAGAAAGAAGATACTGGGTTTACCCTATAAACAGAGGTAGACAAGACAAAGGTGAATTTCATCGTCTCGTCAGTACTTTAGAATGAACAAAGCACAATATGAGGATTTTTGCTGCAAATATAATAAATTAAAATGTGCCCGCTAGATGTTCGCGCCACGAGCCACGCGCCAGTATAGAAACACATTTTGCCTGTGTGTCGTGTCGCGTCATAAACCCCCACCACCGCTCTGGCGCAATCGGTGGCGAGCAGTCGGCGGCGGCGCCACGACAGAACGCGTTGCGACACGACACGACACGCAAATATGTTCCTAACCATATTAAATGTATGAAACCGATATGCTTCTGGCGCGTCACGACACGCCACGACACGTAAGTGTGTTTCCGACTTAAATTATGACTCATCTACTAATCATACTCGCATGATACGGCTGAAGAGTAATTTTGATTGTTTGTTAACGAGCTAATCTCTGGAGTCGAATTGGAAAAAATCTTTTTGTATAATAATATTATGATAGGAAAAGGCTATTTAACATCACATGAGAGTGGAGCAGAAACCAAAGCCTTAACTAAATGCTGGTGAAACCGCGAGATACAGCTGGTTATCAGTCTACTATTTAACATTAAAAAAGAAGGAAAAAATTGGATTTAGCTAAAATTTTAGGCTGAAAATAATACTTTTATAAAATAGTGCTCATCTACTATACAGCATGTAACAAAAACCCTGTCCGATCCTTATGGGTATTACGATGTTCGCCCGCTTAGCCCGCCCGCCCGCTAGCTGGCGGTGTGGCCTGCGCTTTATTCGGCATCGTACTGCGTACACATTTAAGTAACCATTTAATGGATTTGAGATTATTATTTTTTCCCGTAGTAATTAAATTAAAATAAAACATAAAAACTGATCAACGGCAACACTGATCTGGGTTTTTGTTACATAGTGTAAATGTACACTAATATTATAAAGAGTGATTTGATTGTATGTTTGTTTGTTTGCATTGAATAAGCTTCGAAACTACTGAACCGATTTGAAAAATTATTTCACTGTTGGGAAGCACTATCCCCGGGTCACATAGGCTATATTATATTTTCAAAAAAGTTGACATCCGTAAGGAAAATCACGCGAACGAAGTCGCGGGGAGAGAGAAAATTATAATTATCGCTCCTACACACAGTGCTTCCTACATACAGACTTTTGCCGAACGGCACGTGCCGCCAGCTTTTCCCGGGCGTTTGTGCCGCCGGCATGTGGCGCAGAAACTTGCACAAAGCCGCGGAGCATCATTTCAGTTGTTAGTTGTCCATAGCGAACTGTCCTAGCAACCCGCGCGGTACGCATACCCGGGCGGCCATGCCGGCGGCTCCTTTGTGCGGCAAAGCGTGCGCGTGCAGCTTAATAAGCCGACGGGCGCACCGCGGTTTGGCCGGCGGCCTTGCCGCCGGCACTGTGTGAGGAGCCTTAAAGTAGTGAATGAGCGCCAAAGCTTTTATTAAGACTGAGGTACTATTTTATTAATTATTTTGGTCCGATGGTGGAAGGGGGCCGGTGGGAGGACATCGTGGAGTTCTTGGACACACTCACCGAAGCACAATAAATAAAACAGCGTTACCGGTACTACCTTTATTAAGAAACAACTATCCAGTCTATAATCTAAAATTTTAGTACTAACACATATTAATATCACATTTAAAAACAGTTCTGGCAACACAGACGCAGCGCGGCTTTCACTGGCAAATAATTATCTACCACGCATGATTTGATTTAGTAGAAATAGTTAGGACTATGCTGGCAACAAATATTTTTAAACAGTTTTTATTTGGGAAAATTTAAAATTGGAATGAGAAATATTATGTCGTGTGATGCGGTCTCGGTCACATGTCGATGACGCGGCTACTTGAGTATGTTAGTGACGTGGTCAATTTAACATGTCGGTGACGCGGTGACACTACCATGTCAGTGAAGCAGTAACAATACCACATCGGCGACACAAATCAATACTTATGTTATGCTTCTACCAAAAATCGCTCAAAGCAGTTCATGATTTCACATTAATAAAATCCTCATTCCATTTCCCAATATTTCTATAAAAAAATAACGTATCCGCCGGTGTCATAAACAGGGTTCAAGATATCGGTGTTACTATCGTATTTAATCTGTGTTGCCAGTAATAACAAATAAAAACCGCGGCTCAACCGCCATTTTGATTTATTGCTCACTTTTTACATTACAATAAATATTACAGCTGCATTTTACAACACACATAAATTGATATAGTAATTAGTTTAATAAAAGATAAAATTGGGAACAACTTGACTTCTTTTAATTTAAAAATATTTAAAAAAGTAACTGTACAAATAAAAATAAGCTAAAAAAAAAAGTTAATAGATAAATACTTTCATTTTTAAACGATTTCATAGTTTTTTTTTTTTGAGAAAAGTTGAAAAAAATCTTGTTTTTTAATTTAGAATCAATTAATGGAAGTCTATGTTATTTGTACTTTTTTTTATGATTTCTTATTTGATATTTTTAGACTAGTCGGTAAAGCCGCCTATCTGGCCATTTTATTAGTCGGCGAGTATTCGGCAAAGCGCTCAGACTCTATCCGGCTTCTTACTTTGTATGTATGTCTCAATAAAATGTATATATAGGAGAAATATTACATTAAATAATTACTAAAAATCAAGAAACAATGCGAGGTAAACAAAACATGAATCAGCTTTATGTAAACCAAGCGTCACGGAAATTGCCGAATACCCCCGAAACCGTGTTCGGCTTGGTCGAGTCAGGCCGAATAGTCGGCCTCTTAACAACCAACTATGGGCTAGTAGGCAAAATTCATAGTCGACATCTCTAATATTAATAATTAAATCAGTTTGTTATCTAAAATTGTGCCTAAGCCGCCATCATTTTTAAATGTCGCGACAGTTTACTTCATACATATATTATTCAAAAAAAGAAAACAAAATAACAGCCTTTTTGCAACACAGTTCGACATTCAAAATTTGAAAAGAACAAATAGCTTTTTTTATTCGCTGAATGGCAAAAACCTGAAAACCTTTTTTTGACTAGAAGTTAATGAGCACAGGAAAAATATTACCTTCTTTTTGAGGTTCAGGGTAGTCGGGTAAAAGAGTTATTTCCTTGTGCAATTCGAGACTTAAAAGACTTCAGATTTTTACCAATCCTTGTAAAAAAAAAGCCAATACTATAAAGGTCACAGGGCATTAGACATACCCGACACCCGAATAGCACCTACTCGTCGCTCGATCTCGACAGGTGTTCCACGGTTGGATGCTGCTTAAACGTCGCGTGGTCAACGAGTGTACATTGCGTTGTCCGCGAATAGATGAGTAGTTTGTCAAGGATCATCACTATGTACGCATTCGGGATCTGCATGTGGGAAACGCAAGGCAAGCGAGTGGTCAGCGCGCGGGCGAGGCGCTCACGGTGTTGATATAGTGAGCGTATACCCTTAGTAATCCATACAAAGAATACTCACCGTTAGAGGCGAGGCGGTGCTGTTCGAGTGCCGAGAGGCTCTAATAAAGTAAGACTTTTAAAACTACAAAGTACCATTTTTTAACCATACCAAGTACTAGTTTAAAAACTCAATATTTTATGAAATAATAGGCTGCCTTTTTAATTCATTAAGCAAATAAATCATTGTTAGTTTACAGTTATATTTGAAGAAAGAAAATCAAGCAGTTGTCCTCCATTACTATCATTTCATTACTTCCTCTATGTTAGTTTATTCCTTTGAGCTAACAACAGAAGAATCGGATAGTTAACACCATCCAAAAATTCCAAGACATAACTTCTCTAAAGAAACACTTTATTTTAGCCCTGAAAACCCGATTAATTTTCAATTTACTGTAAAATTAGATTTTGTGTGGCTTTGAAATCAATAAATAGTTAGCCAATTGAGTTGCCAAATAAGTGACGTCACAGTTCGATATTGTCATACAAAATCTATGGAAGAATCGCGTTTTGGCAAGTCTTAAAAAGTACGTCATTTGATTGGTGGTGTGAACTAGCCATTTAACAATTTTAAACAGACTTAAATATCTACTCCTAATTACAGATTATGCAAGAAAATATTTGGTACGATTTACAAAATGGAGTATTCAAGCTATTATTATCTATATGTTATTTTTAATCTATCTCGCCTTTATGTCAAATAATAGTTTTATGTCATGTCAACATTTTTTTTTGTTTTTTTTTGTGTTTATATCATAATGTCACATTATTATGAGGGGTTTTTTTATATAAATGAAATGAAACTAAAATAGTGCAGTTCTGTACAGCACCGACTAAAAACTAAATAAATAATGTCAAAAAATTGAAGCTGTTGGAAACTGCACTTACTAAAAAATTAAAAATAAATTAAAAAACAAGTTCTATGATTTTTAAACAAGCTTTTGTATTACATTATCATGCAATGAGCACATGTATTCAAAATTCCAGCACAACGCAGCAAATTGAACACTGGGAAGTAGGTCAAAAACTTGTAAGATTTCATTAAGTAAGTTCCTATGTCCTTTCAGCTCCATCATCAGACCAGCTGTGTGACATCATTTCATTGCATTGTCATGCAAATTACACATTTACGCAAAATTTCAGCTCAATCGAACATCGGGAAGTGGCTCAAAAGACCGCGTGCACAGCATGAATTTGAAGTCACCGTAAAATTGCGAGCTGTCACTGTCAATTTTTCCCGCCAAAAAAATCAGTAAACCGTCATTTTCGAATTTTGAGGTTAAGTATCAACTAAATCTTTCTTTATACACTGTTAGAAAAAAGATAGCAATAATTTTAGATTAATTTAGCCGGTGCCATAACATTTAACAATAAGGGCTCTATTTTAACGAAATACCATGGCGTAATCAGTCGCGCTACTATTATTCCGTAATAAATATTATAATATTGTTAAGAATTTCAATCTAAATGTCATCAAAATATCCCTGAACAGATACACAAATTATGGATAACTATTTCGTACATGCATACCTGCGCAAGCTCCTCACTGACGCTTGTCAAGATTCATCTTTCGTGGCGCGTATTGTACTCTTTATACATTTTGTTGGTGGCGCGACTGATGGCACCATGGTGTCCTTGAAAGATAGGGCCCTAAGGCTCAATTCACACAGAAATAGCAGCGACCGACCGCGACCAGCAGCGACCAGCTGCAACAACTTTGAACGATAGAGTGAGGAATGAGGTTATACGGGACCGTTGCGGATCAAAAGAGGATGTAGTAACAAAGATAGAAAAGGGTATGCTCAGATGGTTCGGTCATGTTGAGAGGATAAGTGAAAGAGGATTAACAAAAGGTATTTATATGGCAGAGGTGAGTGGCAACGCAGGGAGGGGTCGCCCTAGGAAGACCTACACTGACCTTATTGGTGAGGTTCTTCAGAAAGGTCAGGTGCGGAGTACTCGTAACCGGCGTGCTTGTATGACGAGATGTATGAACGTAGATGAGGCGAAAGGAGTATGTAAGGATCGTAGCAGGTGGCGTTCTGTGGTTTCTGCCTACCCCCATGGGAAAAAGGCGTGAGTTTATGTATGTATGTATAGTAATGAATATAAAATTTCAAATTATATGACACTGAAACTGATCGCCGCTTCGCTACCAGCCGCTGCCATCTCGGCGTAATTTAAGCCTAAAATTGATGAATACACATTAAAATATTAAAATGTCAGATATGATCGTTACTAGTTGGCCCAATATTGGACAAAGATGTTGGCTTATTTCTATCACGCTCCATACACCAGCATTTGAATCTGCAACAATTGAAAAGTTCTCTATTAAGTTTGTGTGGTCTCATCTTTCGTGGCACGAACAGAGACAGGCCCGAGAGTAAGGCTCACGTGGTGTTCCCCGCACGCTTTGCTGGAGTCAGTGCGGCCGGTGAGTGACGGCCGCACCGGGTGACGGGACCCGCCTTGTGGCGGTGACTGGTCCATACCTGCCGGGGTGCGGAAGAATGCTCTAAAAGCCACCGTGCCCCGGCCAAAGGTAATTGGAAGAACACCGTGGGGATTTAGTCGGTAAGAGTCCGACACACCCCTCCGCCTTCCCCCTGGTGGAGGCAGTCCATGAGGATTTCCCCACGAAAAAAAAAGGTGTCGCAGGGATTCAAAGTCCGATTGCCATAAAAATGATACCAAATATTTTTTTTTTAATAGTTTAAAAAACTAAAAAACACGCTTTTAGCACGCACTATTTTTTTTCGTATCCCATTCAGCAAACCTTTTCATTTAATACCCATATCATGGGGGTGGATTTCAAACAGCTAGTCCGCCCTCTTGGGGAGGCCGCCATATTGGATTTGTAATGACGTTTCTTAGCTAGTCATGTATTGTCATCAGAACTCATGCAAAATTTCATCCTAATCGAAGACCGCGCGGGAAGTGGGTCAAATTAGGATTCCAAGATTTTCTTACATACATAGTTACAAGTGAAGCTAATAAAAGCGTGTTAAAAAAAAACAACTTACAAGAGATTAGCAATCATTCGGCAACCTTCCGGCAGTTGGGGCATGTCTGCTTCTCCTGCAGCCAGGGCATGATGCACTCCGTGTGGAAATTGTGGGCACACGGCAGCTGTGTCACCTCTTGGTTGCGGAGCATCACGTCAAAACATATTGAACACTCCTCAAGAGTCCATGAGCGCTCGCGACTGGAAATTAATAAAAAAAAATAAACATAAACATCACGCCTGTAATCCCCGAAGGGTTAGGTTAGGTTAGGTGTACCCAGTAGTACACTCACATTTTGCCAGTTATGTTTAAGTCCCATGTAATAGGGGGCGAGCCTATTGCCGTCAACCGGGCACAAATCCACAAGCTGCAACTGAGAAATTCCTGATGGAAAAATCCAATAAAACTGGCCGACCTGGGAATCGAACCCAAGACCTCACGCTCAGCAATCGCGCTTTGCGACCACTAGACCAACGAGGCAGTCAGTTTTCGACCTGCATATTTACACTTGTCTTTGTAGACAGGGATTTCTTCAAAAAGTTAAAGCATTAGCTTTGCGAACACTATACCAACGACAGTAAAAAAAAAAGTTCATCCGTTCGGGAGCTACGATGCCACAGACGGACGCACACACACAGACACGTCAAATTTATAACACCCCGTCGTTTTTGCGTAGGGGGTTAAAAAATCAGATAGATAGAAAAAGAGCCTCGTCTGGAGGAGGTATAACGCTTTCTCCTTACGTGACGATTTCTGTCAATTAACTATTACCGCAAGCCGCGTTAAGAAACTTTGTTCAAATAATAATGTAACGACATCTATCGCATAACATGCAAACGAAAATAAGAAATTGCGCAATTCTTTTCAATCGTGGTCAACATAAAGGCAACACGGAGCAACTGAAAGCAACTTTACTTGCCCGTTTAACCTCAAAATAACATGCTTTGAGCGTGCAAAATAAAACTACAACATTCATAAGTAAAGCTCATTTCAGACTACGCTATACTATTCTGCTATATACACTGTGTAACAAAAACCCTGTCCGATCAGTGTTGCCGTTGATCAGTTTTTATGTTTTATTTTAATTTAATTACTTCTTCTTTCTTCTTTTTTTTTCACTGGGGAAAAATAATAATCTCAAATCCATTAAATGGTTACGTATATGTGTTCATAGTACGATGCCGAATAAGCCCTTAAGGATCGGACAGGGTTTTTGTTACAGGCTGTATGTAATACAACATTAAAAGAAATATAGTAGAGAAGAAGAGATAAGAGAGAACTGTGAACGCAACGACCATACAGCCTATAGACGCCTAATACACGATCTAACGCACGAAAACTATTCTGCCAACTTGCTGAAGTACGAGGGGGACGGGGTACTGCGTTCTGATTGGCTAACTCAAGGTCAGTGCATGTTTACGGCTCACAGGAGTGGTCGAAACTAATACGAACTTGGTGACTATTGGTGAGTGGTGACTACGGTTATAAGACTTTTATGCCTAATGTGTTGACAAACATCGGTCGTCTGTTATTAGGAGTCTAGGTATATTATGTGGTCGTTGGGTGAACGTGTCCATAACAATGTATGGTGCGCGATATTGTTGTGCTATGAGCTATATACTATAAATGCTATTATATTATAGCGTAGTCTGAAAGCAGCTTATGTTTCCATATTTATGATCGAGTATTACCTACCTATTTACGCTTTACACAATACACATCCATCCACATTACCAGTACGGTCATGCATAATTAATGAATCAATTAATATTCATAATTAGTTACATAACAAACACACATTTACACATTATGTTTAATGGAATACCAACCTACCTATGTCCAAGTAACCTGGATAATACCAGACTATTACTGTCCCACTCAAACCATGTCAGAGGCCCTTGAGGCGGTTTAGAAACTCTGACATAAGGGTGTGTGGGGTCGTAAGACCTTACTGCCCACACGATTAAGGAAAGGATAGAATTGGGTATAATAACACCTCCAATCAATTGATGTACTTTTTATGACCTGTCAAAACGCGATTCTTCCATAGATTTTGAATGACAATATCGAGCTGTGACGTCACTTATTTGCCAACTCAATTGACTAACTATTTATTGATTTCATAGCCACAAAAAATCTAATTTTACAGTAAATTAAAAATTAATCGGATTTTCTGGGCCAAAATAAAGTGTTTCTTTAAAGAAGTTACGTCTTGGAATTATTGGTTAATGTCTACTATCTAACTGACGTACTTTTTATGAGCTGCCATAATGTCATTCCTAGATTTGAAAGTTTTTATGAAGTAGCGCGCATATAAAGTGATAAAGTTTAAAAACTTGATTATTCATCAAACACACAATATTATTTAAAAATAGTTGCAAGTTAACATCCTATATACTAAAATCCTTGTTCAACAAATGTTAAAAAAAAAATTCAAAACAAAAAAAAACGTTACATCTACCCACATAATGGCTCATTTTCACTAGTCGATAGCGCCCGCATGCGGCGTGCGACAGATTTCTGGAACGCATGCCACAGGGCCCGCATTCGGTGAACCGTTTTCACTAGTCGATAGCGCCCGCTTGCGGCGTGCGAGCAGATTTCTGGAACGCATGCCACAGGGCCCGCATGTCGATATCACGGTCGGTAAAAAGCATGCGCGGCGGATCCCCGCATGCGGGCCCTATCGACTAATGAAAATGCGCCATAATCCTTGTTCAACAAATTAAAAAAAAAAAACAAAAAAATTAAGTAAAAACGTCACATCTACCCACATGCATTTAAATGTTAGTAAAAAAAAAACACAAAACAATTTTTTTTTGTTTAAATAATTATCTTACAACGCTTTTTGCCTAGTCATTTGTTCATCTTCCGACCTGGAATGTAGAAAATAATAAAAATAATAAAAAAAAAAACATAATAAAAAGAACGAAAAATACTCTTCATCTCATAAAAAAAAATAAAAAAAAAACAAACAAACACTTTAAAAAAAATAATGGAAGCATATTAAGAAAATTTGGTAACATACAATGTTAATTTTATGATGATTTTATACATAGAAAATCTAAATCTAAATATATAAAAGCGAAAGGTCACTCACTCATGACGAAATATCGAAAACCACGTGACATATAAAAATTAAATTTGGCAGAAAGGTACTTTATAGTTAGTAGACGTCCACTAAGAAAGGATTTTCCAAAATTCACCCCTAAAGGGGATGAAACGGTGGTCCGGCATTTACGTGGACGAAGTCCCAGGCAAAAGCTAGTTTACAATATTAGTAGGATAAAGAAAGCTAAGTTTCATCATAAAATGAACAAAGTACAGTACCCGGCGATAAATATTGCACATCGACCTTTATCGTATTTCGTATTTTATACAAAGAATAATCAAAAGAAGCAAATCATAATTGTTTTAACAGCTCCTAGTAGATACCGGACTGTTTGTATTTCGTGCAACAGAGAACGCTCTACGAAGCCGAAATTAGCCGATTGTCTCTTTCCAAAGGTCGATGTGCAATATTTATCGCCGCGTACTATCCGTAGTATGTCTGGAAGCATCTAAAAAACTTACTTTCTTTTTCTAGGATTGATAATATTTCCTATTCTATTCAATAGCATAAACATGGGGGACCTAGCCCCCTCTTCCGGCACTCCAAGCGATGAGGTTGTGATATCCCAATCCATGATCACTGAATCGGATGCCATACTTGATGACATAGCATTTTGAAGCGACAGATACCCAGTTTCAATAGTGCTACTACTTAAGTAAACATCATTGGAAATGATATTTGAATCTGAATCGCTGTCAGGATCTAAACTGGTTTCAGAATCTAAACTGGTTTCAGAATCAAAATCGGTATCAGAATGTAAATCACTTTCTTCAATGTTAGATTCTTCTTCAGTTGTCTCTAGAGACAATTCAGAATGTTCTCCGCTTAAGGTTGTAAAAGAGCTGTTTATACTTGTGTCTGAAGTTTCGTTTTCCGATATTGTTGTGTATGATCCATCCGATTCAGATTTAGGGCTGATGTGGTGAAATAGAAAATGTTAGAAAAAAAAGTCTGACTTCAAAAAGCAGAGCCCGGTTTTCAAGAGTTCCATTTTTTGATTAGTTCTTCATCAGATCATGAATCATTAAAAATTATATCAAAATGAGTGTATAATAATATTTTTTTTTAAATATTGAGGATGTACTTCTCTTTGAAGTCAGTTAAAAACAGAAAGAAATGAGAAAGAGTGTGATTTCCATACAAGGCTTATCCGAGGTCAGTTCTTGAGCAAAGACAGTAATTTGGATAGCAATACAAACAAAACTATTTATTTTTTTATTTTTTTAAACTACCTACAAAATTTCTAGATTTTTAAGTGGATGGCAAAAGCAGTTGGCAAAGGATTTATATAAGAAAAATAATAATAAACAAACATAAAAAACAACGATAAAAATAATATGTCTCTGCCAATATCAGATAGTTAGATGCCATTTTTATTTTTGTCAGAGATTACTGAAACATTTAAATTCCAATATACCAATGCAGATTTCACATAAAATGTTGGCCCAACAAAACTAAAAAATTATAGTCTCATCCAATGACCCTACAGTCAGACATGAGCAGAGGCTCGAAACTCACTGATTCTAGCATATATAGGTCTTTATCACCTCTCAATAAACAATATAGATATATTCAAAATTGGAACAGATTTTTTATAAAAATTACCTGCCATGTTGAATCTGAACATATTAGAAATAGTTACAAGTGGCCCTAACTCCCCTAAATCATTATCAGAGAACATAAATACCTGCTTTTAAAAAAATTAAATCCAAAGAAATCCATTTCTATTTCGCTAAAAAACCACAAAAAAATTCCCGATCCTTAAAATAAAAAATTACACGGAGACAACATAAAAAAAAATGGAGCTTAGAAAGTAATAAACAATCATAAACCGAAGGTAACGCAAAAAAAATATGCGCCTTCCTACCGTATTAATACGAAATCGTGCCAAGCAAAAGCATGCAAGCCAATATAGGTCTTAAAATCATACATACAAGGGTTGTGGTCGTTCACAGTTCCAGTCGCTCGAAGAACCTTCAGAATTCGGGTTTTCTTGCCTTTTGTTAAAGAAATAATAGAGGGCTGCGCCAACCCCGACGCCTATTGCAGCGGCCGCGATGCCTAGACCACGGCTTGGGCAGCTGTTCTTCTGACGATCTTCCTCGCGAACACTCATTTTCAATATTATTTGAACTGCGTACCTATTTATTGTCGTGGTTGAATAATTTGCGTTTTGTTTGGCTTGTCAGTCAATGACAGATGACCTAACGTCATATCTGTCATCACGTTGAGAGCTGTCAAAAGGTACGTTCCGATCTCGAAATTAAAACGCACCTACGATTTTAGCATTCGTTCAGTTTAAAAATTAATACATATTTTATAAAAGACGGGATGTAAAATTTTGAGATTTTAATAAATTCTTGATGATATTTTGACAGAATTTGTATTATTTTAATTATCGTAAAACTGCGTTGATTCATAAACCTTTATTGGCGTATCAAGGTGGTTTACTAACCACAAACGTAGAACGGCTGTTACGTTTCATGCTACGCGATTATCAATATCATATCATAAATGTTAAAATATCTAAAAAAAACGATAAACTTTAAAGAACGATATTGTTTCTGCTTTCAATATTAAAATCACAGAGTACTTTGATTAAAATGAAGCCTATTTTTTATTATTTTACCTAAACTTTTTAAATGTTATAGATTTAAACGCTACATTTCTTTTCTTTTCAATTCTTATTATTTCTTCTTGTGTGAAATGGATCTCATATTCACTGCAAGTGCAACTTTTCTATGTCAAAACAAAACTTATCTTAGTTGTTTTTTGATTTCTTGTCAGGGGAATTACGTCGAATTAAGATATCAAGTAGGAAGGCAGATATAAAAGTTAGTTTAATTTTGTTTCTATCATTCTAATCGAACGGAATACTCGTCTCGAATCTCAAAGGAAACTTTAGAGAAAGAAAAAGTACTTTAGAATCACCTTGGTAACCATAATAATGATATACCTACTTGCGCAATTTGTTTAAGAAAGTGATAAGCAGAATTTTTATTGCACGTAGGTAAGTGTATAAGCATACCCATTATTTTTAATATTAATCATTATTGTTGTCTGTGGCATCCGGTGTGATTTAATTGACATCATTGTTCTATTTTTAAAAGTTTGTTGAGATCATGTTGAGATTGCCAATTATTTGTAAATACGTAAAAGTTATTATAGTGAATATTAGGGGTTGGGTTTACAATTACGTCGCCTGAATTTGGATTCTGACATTGTGGGGGGGTCAAGGGGACTTATCTTAAGCACCCTCAAGCAATTTTAGCTGCCGGAGCGGCGTTAAATTATTTAAAACAATTTTCAAAAAGATCGATAAATCACTAACTATTGCTTGAAACGCAACGTAAAATTCACTAAATTCTTACGTTTTTGAAAGTTGCGTCTTGCAAAATGGCGCTTTGCGAAAAGAATCGCAAAGCGCCATTTTGCTGCCATTGACAGTGACAGATAAACACGATTTTGTTGTTTTATTGTGCGTAAGAGCGAGCGAAGCGAGCTCGGGACTTGGGGCACCCCGACTAGGACAGGTTAGGTTAGAAGGGGATGGCAGGGTCCAGTGAGCGAGCGAAGCGAGCGAACAGACCCTGCCATCCCCTTCGTGGTTATTTTTTTTTAAACCACCCAGAAGTAGGAGCCCCGCGAAGCGGGGCTCCGTCGAGCCTCTCTGGCGAGGGGAAAGTCTGGAGGGACTCTACCACTCTTCCCACCTTCCCCGTCCGCCATACGACCCTATTAAGTGACTTGAAACAAAGCCCTAGTGGGGCTCCGTCGAGGAAAAACATCGTCTTTCCGGCGGGGAAAAATGGTGGGGGGCGACTCCACTAGTCCCCCATAACCTCCCCCCACCGCCCCCACCCCCCTATCAAGGCGACGTAATTGTAAACCTTACCCAATATTAGCTAGGTGCATAACTCATTACACAAATATTTTACATAAACAATTAACAAATACTAATAGGTATGTAGGTATATGAGTAGAATGTAGAAAGAGATTTTTGGTTTGTGTGTTAGTTAAAACGCATTAATCTTTCAAACTACCACTTCGATTGGAAAAAATCTTTTTGTATAAGATACCCACATTTATAAGGAATATTATAACCTATTAACATCACGCTAAGACCCACGGTAGCGGAGCAGTAACCAAAGAGGTAAAACACGAGTGAAAATCACTACGCGTAGGTACAAAGTCGCAGCAAAACATGCTCTAGGTTTTTACAAGTCCAAATGATTAATATAGGATTACCTACCTACATAATCAGTAAAAATATCTAGTTATTATGCTGATTACGTAGATAAATATATCAGTAATAAGTAAGTCAGTAGGTATCAAACATTTGAAACATTAGGCCTTGAAATTACTAAAGGTAGTTTCACACCACATCACCACATCCACACGCTTTTTAGCTGTAATAAAATAATTAATGTAGGTACACCATAATTCAAACACAATGCGAATTGTTATATAAAGATAAATAAACACCGGCGAGGAGTGGTGTGGATTGAACGTTTTGACCGCCACAGTCATGTATAGATGACAAACCAAAATGTGCAACACGCCGCGGTCACGACTACATGACAGACTTTAAATACGTAAATAAAGCTCTTAAAGAACATTGTTTTTTTTTTCCTTTGCTAGTCTGTCAAGTTACATTGACTAGATTGCTGCTCGAATAGAATATTTATTACTTTACATTTTTGCGGGACAAAAAGCCTATGCGCTATTTCAGACTATAATCTATCTCTGTCAATTCCATCCAGAACAGATCAGCCGTTCTGGCGTCCGCGTCATTGAATAACAAACATACTTTTATAAACTTTTTCAAATTTTTGCATTTTTAGTATAAATTTTATTTATCGTCCATCCAATTCAATTCTCGCCTCGCCGATGTGAAACCAGCTTAAATACTCGTAAATTCACTATCAGCCACGTAAATAAAACGAAATTGTCTAAATTATTGCATTTTATTTTCAACTGTCGGAGAACTACACAGCGTTGATAATGCTATGGTGCGTTTTTATTTTGTTACGAGTTGCAATATAGATACAAAATAAACGTATTTAAACCTTCCTTTTAAATCACTCTATCTATTGATGAAAACCGCATTAAAATCCGTTGCGTAGTTTAAAAGATCTAAAGGCTTACGCAGACCGGGACGGCATGCCAAGGTATTTAATTTTAGACATTCAAACGTATTTCTATAGAAATACGACATAAATTACTCTGCTTTAAAATGATGCCGAGGCATCCCTTTCGATGCCACGGCATCATTTTAAAGCATAGCAATTTATGTCGTATTTCTATAGCAATACGTTTGAATGTCCATTAGCAAAAGGTCTGCGTAGGCCTTAAGCGTACAGACGGCGGCAAGCGACTTTGTTTTATACTATGAAGAGAAGTATTACATTTACGTGATGTCTAGTAGGTACTTAATAGAGAAACATTGTTTTATTTTAATGTGCTGTGAAGTGTGAAGCTATAACTTGAGCCAATAAAATAACGAATTCAAAATGGCGGCGTATATTGTGTCTATATCGCTTGCAAAATTCCATTAAGAATAGTATTAACGGTTGAGGCCTATACTATTTTCTTCAAGCAACGTCATCGCGCCGTATCACTTTAAATTTTCGGACTTCTAGCGCTACTCCACGTCAGTTTTTTTGTACCTACACTTTATAAGGCTACTCACACACGGTACATTCCTCCCTCCCGTAGGTACTTTCCATGTCATATGAAAGCTCTTAGGGTAGGGCTCTTAGTACTTCATTTTATTATTTATGACAGCTAAATTTTAATCCCGCGCGAAAATAGTGCTTCGTAATGGTAATACGTGGATCCATATTATGATATTGTATTGTATTATAAAATTGGAAAACATTGATTTTAATAAGAGTACGTAGGTATGGAGTTTCTTGCCCATTCTTCTCCAAACAAAACTACTTTTTGGAAGGGGCAACTAGATTCAATTCTATTTTTTTTTCTTGTAGGTAATGACGTTCAAAAGTGCCATAGAATGGCCTAATTGAAATAAATGATTTGTCTTTGACTTTGATACAACATGGATAAACGTCGACGTGTTAGTAACAATCGTGTCACATTTCATAATTATTATCATTGCTTGTATCGTCACTAATCGTCATTTATTTTTACACGACTGCCCCAAGAAAAGGAGTGTTATGTGTTCAGGGTTAATGTATGTATGTAGGTATGTATGTATGTATGTATGTGAGTTTCTTTATTCCACCATAACTTTTAAACGCCTGAACTGATTTAGATGTATGGGGTATCGTTACAATCCTTGCATCGTTCCGAGTAACATAGGCTAGTAAAAAATAAAAAGAAACTGGTGTGGTAACTTTAAAACGTAAATTAATACCAGCCTCAATTTATTTTTTTTATGAATCTGGTCGTGTCTATGTTTATCGTCTAGAATTTGCCAAGTAGATTTAAAAAATATATAACACTGTAAATAAAAAACGTCGTAAAAAAAACTGACGAGTAAACAAAGTACAAATATGTGCAATTTTTGCAGTCGTGTTTTTTATTTTTTTTAATTATAGCAGCTTGTGTACTAGCTGACCCGCCACGACTTCGTTCGCGTGGTATCCTACCCAACCGATACCCCTACCCTTACCCTACCGAATACCGATACCCTACCCATACCTTACTCTACCCCTACCCTACCCTACCAACACCCTACCCCTACCCTACCTCTACCCTACCCTACCCTTACCCTTGAGACCGACATTTTTTTAATTTTTTCTTTCATAAGAACCTTCTCCTGACAAAAACAAACACAACAAAAAAAGAATCAGCCTGAGCCAAATCGGTCCAGCCGTTCTCGAGTTTTGCGCTTAGCAACACATTTAGCGATTCATTTTTATTATAATTATGTATACATGAGAAAATAGTGCGCCGCGCAACAAACATTTGAATAGATACCTACCTAAATGTTCGACTGAAAGTGTTAAAATGGTACTGTTTTAGGAGATGGTGATAGGATTCTATGGTATACTTGAAATCACGGACAAAAACTGATGTAATATTGATCCTTATTTTTTTCAGGTAGCAAAAATATGGATGTACTAGTAAAAGGTATAGTTATCGGTGCGGCTGCGCTTGTGGCAGCTGTCACTATAGCCGTGGAATGGTGGCAGTACCGTCAAGTCCCCGCGGCGTACTCGACGTATGGTCAGCGGAAACCCAAGAACGACTGATAGCGTAAGAAAAGAATCAATAATCTATCTATCTACATGAGAGCCTTTTCATTGTCATGCGTGTTTGCGCCCGCATGCAGGCCAGACACGCATGCGTGCTGCCGGCAACCTATCGTATCATACATGTTTTTATTGTCATGCGCGCCACACGCACGCGGATCGCGGGTGGCTCGCCATAACCGGCCACTGTCCCCTAAACAAACACCTATTTACCATAGGTGTGACAGACAGCCCTCTGTGCAGAGGTTGCATGGAGGCGGAAGAAACACCACAGCACGTGCTCTTGGAGTGCAGAAGCGTGGCGGATCAACGGGCACGAACTCTGCAATCGCCGGCATCGCTCCCCGAAACCTGGGACGTGGGAACCTGGGAGGACCTGGGATGGTTGGAGTGATTCATGAGGATTCGATTTTTACACGTACAATGGCCCAATAAAGAGGCTAAGTGCGGAAACAGCCCAGCTAACCTAACCTAACCATACATGTTTTTATTGTCATGCGCGCCACACGCACGCGGATCGCGGGTGGCTCGCACGGATGCGTGCCGCCCGTGTTCGTGTGGCGAACCTTGACAGTCAGTGTTGTTTTTACTATCAAGCGGGTCGCACGCAGGTTGTATGATCAATATGAATATTTATTTTGACACGGGTTCTCTTCCTGGCGACACGCACAATAATGTGGCGGCGAAGCGAAAATAATGCTCTGCGTGCGGTCCGCAGCACGCATGCGTGCCTGGCCTGCACGCGGGCGCAAACACGCATGACAATTAAAAGGCCCTTATATTAGCTTCTGCCCGCGACTTCGTCCGCGTAAGGCGATTAACACACGTACACCGACCGACCGCGCGGTCGAACGGTGCCGTGTGTTAGGCCCGGACTCCACCAAAGCGGAGAGGAGATGTCTCGTAAACAACCAATAGGATACTGTGTTGTGTTGAAGCTAAGCGGTGAGATGTGAAAATTACACAAGCCGATTGGTTATACGAGACATCTCCTCTCGTCTCCGCTTTGGTGGACACCGGGCCTTAGTCGCCTCAAAGTTGATTTCGCCATACAAACTTTGGACCCCTATTTCATGCCCTTAGGGGGAGAATTTTGAAAAATCCTTTCTTCCTACTTAATATAAACTACCTCCCTGCCTTTCTTTATCTTTATCGTGTGAGCAGTAAGGTCTTACGACCCCACACACCCTAGTGTCAGAGTTTCTAAACCGCCTCGAGGGCCTCTGACATGGTTTGAGTGGGACAGTACTAGGCTGGTATAAGTCCAGGTTTCCTCACGATGTTTTCCTTCACCGATGTCAGTGATGTCCAAGATAAACTTTAGAAAGTAAGATGAATTGAAAAAGTCACATTGGTACTTGCCCGGAAACCACAACCTCATATATTTTTACATACATACATACATAAACTCACGCCTTTTTCCCATGGGGGTAGGCAGAAACCACAGAACGCCACCTGCTACGATCCTTACATACTCCTTTTGCCTCATCTACGTTCATACATCTCGTCATACAAGCACGCCGGTTACGAGTACTCCGCACCTGTATTATTTTTGTTAAATAAATACCATAATCTCAACTTAAAAATAAAACTAGTCTATTTCATATTCTTCTAATTTTTTGTTACAGATGCAGTACCACAAACAGTTAAAATCTCAACTAATTAATCATCATCACAATTTATTAAAAATTAAGTAGGTAATTATGGATTTAACACAAAACCATTTAATAGAAGAGTTTAATTAAGGACCATTTTGTGTCGCTGTCACTCCAAGCTTCGTTTTTAAAAGATGTCATCCAATAATTACGTGATGTTTAGCAACTTTGTGACCCCCCCCCCCCCTCCCCTCCATCCCCTTCCTGGAGAGGGTCAGGGAGGCAATGGCAGCTAACGAATAGGGTAGTACAGAACAGCAGAACTCAGCATTTCCTCCCATATTACATCACAATATCTCGTCGCGTTGTATGTAAAGGTGCTGATAAACTTGAGCATTCACTTGTAACATTCGCACAAATGCTCATTACATCACAGAAAAATACGAGAATATTTTAGCGAGCATTCTAGCGAGCATTGCTTCGAGCTTTTTGCCGAGCGAAGCTTCGGTCATCGTTCCGCGCCCCGCCACTCTGCGAAATTAGTTTGCCACCATCTTCTATTTTTCTTTTTCTTTTTTTTTACATAACCAATGAGTATAAATGCAGCACACGCGACCGTCAAGTCTGACATCTTCGTGAAGAATATTTTTTGACGAGCATAGACTAGAGCGTTCACTAGAATGCTCAAGAAAATGTTCATAGCAATGTTTGGCTCTATGCTTGGCTCGGCTCGTTGTTCAGTTCGACAAATATAAAAACGGCGAATGCTCGATGTTCTATTACAAGTGAATTCTCAAGTCTATCAGCACCTTAAGACAGACATAGGAAATGACAAATAACGTTAACAATATAGATAAAGCGAAATGTGGGTGACAGAATGACAGATAACGTCAGCTTGTTCAATCAGGGACAGTTATAACAATTAGGTATATCAGTGGCGTAGCAAGCATGGGTGGCATCCGGGGCGGATAACTTTGGTGTCACCCCAAGAATAAAAAAATCACATCATCATATTATTATTTTGTGTTGTCTCGTGTTCTTTTTCTTGTTATTTTATATGGGAAAAGGTTATAGCGCCTTTTGGTGGTCACTAGGAAACCCTTATTTCCCGTACAAAATACTAACGCGCTCGCAAACGAACTTGAGTGAAAAAACTCACACTTAGCACTCTGGATCTTGTAAAGTGACTAATGCAGGCCATCCACCATCCAATCTATCGTCCAATCGGCAGGACGCTACCGATTGGTTCATGCCGATTGGACCGTGGATGGGAGTGGATTGGCATGATAGTTATAATTGTCATGCCAATCCACTCCCATCCACGGTAAGCCAAGCCTAAGTGATATTGTTGAAAACGCTTGTATTTTTTTTTCACAGTCGGGTGTCACCTCCGAGCTGGTGGCACCCGAGGCAGACCGCCCCCTACGCCCCCCCATAGCTACGCCATTAGGTATATTTCTGTCTAATCCTAGTCTGTATCCGTTCTATCTGCGCTGCCTTTGGCTATATCTAGGTGACAGATTACGTCAGCAGTCAAGTGACATCTGGGTGACAGATAATGTCAAAATGTTTTATTCTACTATTTCTTTTCTTTCTATTTTAGGCAGTGATGGTAACTTATTTTTAATAACCAAAAATGTTATATTGTAGCCTATAAGGATATTATAATTTAACTAGTACCTAAGTAATAATACGAATTAATTACCTGAAGCAATATTAATAACTTTAAAAGCAATATTTATTGTATAATATTTTGTTTAATTTGAATTAAATAAAAATGAGCTTTCTGATTTAGCCTTATTATTTTTTTACATGTTTTTATAAACTATGACTCTATGACCCGCGCGGCGGTTAGACAGTGCGCGGGTCAAGCAGGTGGGGAGCGGGTGTAGCGTCACACATGGAATTTACTGGTTACTACTTTCGATGTTGCAAAATAAAAAATAAACCATATAACTGAAATATAGTATTTTTGGTTACTAAATGTGAGTGGTTGACCGAAAAGGGACCGAGGGATTGGAAACCGTTATTTTTATTTTTGAATTTTTTAATCTGTGGTCTTTTAGCATTGTTTTGGTCTAACCAGAATATTTTTAGGTGCCGTTGTGTTTTTTTTATGATTTTTTTTGTGAGCCGAGGCCGAGCCGAAACTTGTTTCTACACGAAATTTCAAACGCGATTTACTCGAAATCAATTATTTTCCCTTGAGGTCCCTTTTTGGTCAACCACTCACAAATATTTCTTCAACAGTTTAAAGGTACATAAACCCGAAATATAGTACAATACTATAGTCAATAGGGTCGCCCCCTATTACATGGGACTTAAACATAACTGGCGAAATGTGGGTGCACTAATGGGTACACCTCTGCCTAGCCCTTTGGGGATTACAGGTGTGATATTATGTATAGTACAGTTGGCAACCCTAGTTGTAGTTTGTACTCTGTGCGATAGATGTCACTACATAGGCATTTACGGCAGAGATAAACTACTATAACATGGCGCGCCCCTGCAAAATAGGCTAGTTGACACCACCATCAATTGACGTACTTTTTATGACCTGTCAAAACGCGATTCTTTCATAGATTTTGTATGGAAATAGCACGCTGTGACGTCACTTATTTGGCAACTCAATTGTCTAACTATTTATTGATTCAAAGCCACGAAAAATCTAATTTTACAGTAAATTGAAAATTAATCGGGTTTTCAGGGCTAAAATAAAGCGTTTCTTTAGAGAAGTTATGCCTTGGAATTATTGGTTAATGGTGTCAACTACCCAATTCAAAACGTTTGAAAGTATTTGTAAAAGTATTTAAAAGACTCACAACGCATGTATGCGTACTGAGACGGCTCCCGAAACAAAAACAAATCAGCGATCTGTTGCTAGACTAGCCGGCGTCATTAATCACTAATTATTACTGCGCTGCACTAACATATTCTATGAAAATGACAGGTGCGTTGTCTTGCGCGGTCGGCTATCTATGATTAGTTGACAAACAAATCTGCGGCCGGCTACTGAAGTCGATTACTTACAACTACATACAATCTGTTTCATACGGATGTGACTACACACATTGAAATAGTAATTTGGAGGGGCGCGCCATGTTATAGCAGTTTATCTATAGTAGTAAAATTATGGATGTTCTTTCGTCAGACTTACGTGATGCAGGTGTTTAATCAGCATAGTCTGCTCTACAGATAGGGCAAGTTTGATTTTCACGGAACCATCGGAGGATGCATGCTTCGTGGAAAGTGTGGCGACATCTTAGCATAACCACTCGCTGTGCAGGCTGGAATTCGCCGCGACAAATCGCACAATCATTTTCTTCTTCGTGACTGAAAATAAAATATAAATACGACAATTATCATTATACTTTTCCTAGGCCTCGCCGCTATGATGTCTGTTGCCCCCTATTTAACCGGACACGAAGTGGCGGCGCGGGGAGTTAAACGCCTCACTTCCCCCCTCATCTGAGGAGGCTAGTACCAGTCGGGGATCGAGGAAGGCGCGTACGTTCCCAAAATCCCCGGCGAAAGTGCATGAAGGAAACACCGGGGTGGTTTTTAGTCAATAGAAATCTGACAGACCCCCCCTCTGGTGCGATAAACGGTATTATAAATCTATGATTATTTGATTATATTGGACAGTGGAACGCACCCCTACACTTTTGAATTCCAATTTCAAAAAATGTTCAATGGAAGGCGGGCTGCAAAAATCATCCAAGTCCAGCAGACAAGCGACCCGGCCGTTTTTTTAATTTTATCATTTATTTTTTACCGATGACACAGTAATCCTTGTACGGATTTGCGTACGTAATTATCTATGCTAGTGTATCTGGATTACGACCTCGCGAAATGTTGTCTGTCTCAATGGACGGGGATTACCCGATTCTTGTCTATGGTAGTACCTATGTTGCAGGCATGTTGTCTAATTCGTCGTTATAAAAACGACTACCTTGTTCGCAAACGCTATAAAATTGATGCTTCTATTCATATTCATATTTTAGTCTTAATGTCAGTAAAATAATTATGAAGGCTTTAATTAATAAAAAGGAATATTTTCAGTTGCGTCATTTGAGTATTGTTCTGTGCGCGTACTAAGATAGTTGCGCGGGAAAACAGTTTTGTAGAATTTACAGAGAAAATCCATATCTTTTAGACAATACCGTGTATCGGTATAGTCCATGAAGGTATAGATAAAACTGGAGCCCAGACTTTGAATACCTACTTGAACTTAAAAAAACTCTCTCTTTTTAACTTAGGATAACCTCCTAAGTTAGAAAGAGAGAGTCAGACCACAAGAGAGCGAGAAGTTTTGTAGGTATTTGACTCAAACTTTTGTTCGAAGTCTTGACTCCAGTTTTATCTATACCTTCATGGTATAGTCGGTATCCGCTTTTAATAGTTTTATTGGCAACACTATGAGTACCTGCTGCCCGGTATCTTATAAAGTAGGTAGGTACTCTTTAGTACCTACTGTAGTGGTGCGAGTGTGTGGTAAGCATTAATTTGCTTTTTAACCATAAATTTTATTTTTTCATGGGGTCCGTGTGCCCATTGCCTTTTCAAGGAGTCGGCCAAACGGTTGGTTGACACTTCCCGTGACCCAAGGGCTGGGCTGACTCAAGGCCAGGGGCTAAGCATTGCCATCCAAAGTACCACATTTCTAGTTGACGGCGATGTAGAAGAATTTTTTGATGTCATTTAGTTTTAGTTTGTTTTTTTTTCTGGTTGTCTGTATTAAATTATATTGTACATATTACTTAAATAAATAGTTTTTATGTTATTAAGTATGACATATTATTATACACTATAATTATGTATGCTTGTCTATCTAGAGACTAGCTTTTGCCCGCGGTTTTGTCCGCGTAAATGTTGGTTATCGCAAACGCAGACGATGTCGCTGAATAAAGAGGGGGGGGGGGTTCAAAGTTAGGCCGCTATCACACTATCACACTACAACTGCAGGCAACCGCGTGAAGTTGAAGGCACGACTGCATGCAGTTGATATTGACTTCTCTCGACTGCAAGCCGACCGCGTGAAGTTGAAGGCTCGACTGCATACAGTTGATATTGACTTCTCTCGACTGCAGCCGACCGCGTGCAGTTGGTATCATGACTGCACGAAGTCGAACGTACAACTGCATGCAGCTGAATATAGAGACTGCGTGCGGTTGTTGTGGTGCAGTCCGTGTGATAGCAGCCTTACCCCGTGCTAAATTTCATCAAAATCGATTTATTGGTTTAGTCATGAAAAAGTAACAGACAGAGAGTCGCATTTATAATACATTTAAGTATCCAATAGTAGTGTGTTGGCGTCCTTGTTATGACAGATCTAAAAAAAAAAAAATACTTACAAAAATTCATGTGGATCTTCTCCTTGACGTCGATTAACGTATAAATAAATACCAGTTCCAATAACAATTCCAGCGGCGATAATCAAGCCAGTAGGACCTAGTCTCACTAGAAAATCTTTTACTTTATTTAGCAAGGTCTTTATCCAACTCATTGCAAAATTATATTGTATTATTTATTTGCACTCACGTAAAACTGCTTTTATAAGATATCACGTATCAAGGTTTGATAAACTGTATCTATCTACTATCTATGAATATGATTGTGATTAATGGAACGCAACCTTAAAATGTTGTATTCTATTTTCAAAAATGTAAGTACCTACCTAGTAATTGTCAAGTTTTTGGTGGGCCGTAAAAAATTGTCTTATTTATATATTTTGACAAGCGGCTCGGCCCGTGCGACTAATTTTAATTTTTATCGTAATTATGTTTACGAATTTACTTTGACATAATTGCAATAAACACGTATCGAGCTATGATGCATGTTTATCATACTGTTTATCTACGTATCCGATTTCCGACCTTGTAAAGTTACCTGTTTTTATGGACGGGGATTTCCCCGATTTTCCATTATATGTTGCAGATATGTTGTAAAATTCGTCATTTCATAATCGACTTTGTCGTTCACTAGTAGCAGATGCGTAGGTATTCATTTAGTCAAAAGTCTAATATTTTAAGGTAACCATGGTTTTATAAAAGAAAACAGCTGAGATGTGTTGTGCCGTCTCTACGATTTCAAGGTATGGTCGAAAAAAAACAAAAAAAGATAAGTATCGAAATGATGGGAAGAACATCTAACTTTTTCGATAAGTGTATTTTTATTTGAATTTTGAAAAAAAAACAATATGGCGGATTTAATCGAAAATTATTGTGTAATACATATAAAATGCTTTGTGCTGAATGATTGACTGATGGATCAACGCCCCTTTCCCAACTATGTTGGGGTCAGCGTTCAGTCTAACCGGATTCCAGACTTCCAGACTGCCTATCTGACCTCCACGCCCTAGCAACTGGGTAACTGGCCCTAGGAAGCAATCGTAGCAAATGTCACCCCCCCCCCTCCCCGGTGACAACTGAGAAACAGACTTCCCATTCATTCAAAGGGAACAGTCGGCACAAATTGTCACCCCGGTGACAACTGGGACGACAATTCCCAGCTGTAATCCCGGAGGACAGGGCTAGAGGGGACTATTGGGAATATTCGGGATCGACCCGTGTGGCTGTTGCGGCCACGAGCGAGTATTTCGTTTGCAACGTTGAACTTTTAATCAGAGAGTTTTAATCAGAGAGCTCAGATTGGTTATCAGGATCATATTCGTACGACGCAACGATGCTACCGTTCTCGACTGAAATTACACGGTGACTAAATTTAATCACAGGCCCCTTTGTGCTTTCAACAGCATTCTTATACAACTCGCTTTGTTTCGTCAAATACGTCCCCTCTTTTGGGATCATCCACCATTTCTGCACTTCATCGTGGTACTTTAAAAATATGGCGTCAGATTTCTTTTCTGCGTCAACCGATTGGCTTAAACTAGCCTTTATTTCTTCTTTAATTTTCATCTCAACATCATTCTCGTCTCCTTGACTTGTATAAAAGACTAATTTTCTAAAGAAATCTTTCACTAAATCTTCATCATATTGACTTCTGTCTAAAGAAAGTTTTGGAAACATTTTGGCTCTTAAATCAAATTTATAATCGTTCAAATTTGGTATAATACTTTGTAATTTTTCAACAAATCTTTCAGCTATACTGCCTAGTTCACAGTTCTCACAGATCTTGTATAGTTTTGATGTGTCGTCTAAAACGAATACATTACCGACTGCAGAAGCTATGCCACCATTGAGCCTTAGCAATCCATCTTCTATAGATTCATCTATAATGACTACGTTGCTAGATTCCGCTTTGTCTATCAAATCTTTAAGTTTCTTACACAAATGATCTAATCTCTTGCAAATTTTTGCTTCATCACCTCTTATTGCTATATCTATATTACCAAACGTAGCTGGTACTTTAAATTTTAGTGATTTCTTACTTTCTTTCACAGCTAATTCGATTGCGTCTTTCCTGACCCCTATTTTGTAATGGTTGATTCTATCCAATTGTAGCTTGTAAGGTTGTGGTATCATTTTGTCGCGAAACTCGAGGTTTCCATGCCTGATCGTTATTACACTTCCTTTAAGTAATTGACTTAGTACTTCACTACTATCTGAATCCGAAAGGAAGCGAGTTAACAACACTTGTGTCTGATCTTTTATATCTATCTTCTGTCTATCTAAAATCTCTACACACAAAGCGTCTTTGAATATCTGAAGATATTTGTCGGATTGACGAAAGAAATCTTTCCTAAAATTAGCTATTCGATGTCCTTCGTCCAAAATGTCGGATATGTCGAAAACTTTTTGCGCTAAAATGAAATGATAGCGTAATACAAGTTCGTCGTTCATCATTTGTGTTTTGGCATCGTCGAACATGTATTTTGCCATTGTGTGTGCCAGTGTAACAAGTTGTTCTTCTAAGACTTGTTGGCTTAGTAGTTCCATGTCATCTTCTGTGTACAATCTCTGGCAGCCAACATTACCAGTCCCGATAAGTTTATTCAAAAACCTCACCACGTTATCTTCACAAACTTTGTGGTTTCCATCATCTTTTGCTGTAGTATACATGATGAAAACACAATCTGTCTCATCAAATGTTCCTTTAAACAGCAAATCTTCGTTACGGGTTTCAAATCTGCGCCTGACTTTTAAGTAACTGTCAAAACAATTTGCCAAATCTTTTTTACTGGTAAGTGTTAAAAGTTTTTCGTTTTCCCGATGTTTGGCTTGAATAAAAACTTGGATTGGTTTTTCGAATCCTTTTATTTTGGCTCTTAAGCATATGTCGTCAAACATGCCGATTTCGTCGACGTTTGTTGCTAAATAGAACTCGTCAATATCCTCATCATGTAATGCTTTAAAGTATATTAAACTAAGTAGTTTAGTTTCGTATAATTGTCCACGGATCCCCGAAGTGCCAGCTCGTTTTTGATATTTGAGAATATCTTTTTTGTCCTTCTTTTTGCCTTTCTTTTCTTTTTTAAACACCTGACTAGTTGATTGTGTGGCTTTCGCCATTGTCTCAATACCTACGAGATTTTCTTGTAATTATTATAAGTAACTGCTACTTTAAAAGTTTTTCCTTTTCTTTTGTTAGATTTGTTGGTAATCTGTAAATAATAGAAATAAAGTCAAAGTCAAATTATTTATTTTATAGAAGGCACTTTTGTACGTCATTACACAAGAAAAAAATATTTAAGTAATTTAGTTGCCCCTTCCAAAAGGTAGGCAGTTTCTTATGGAGAAGAATGGGCAAGAAACTCAATTTACTCTTTCAAAATGGATATTTCGCTATAAGTGATGTGCATGCAGAAATTATGTACTTACAGGTTAGAGCGATGACAAAAAAAAATGTTTATTTTTATTGATTTAAAAACATTATCCTACTTACAGTTCTATAGTTTTCAACCAATCACAGCAAACAAAACAAAAATAGACATAAGTTTTATTTATAGACAAGTTCCACTGTTTGTTTACATTATTTTTTGAAATGCGTAAATTATCTTTTACATACTAATAACTAATAATATGAGTGTGAATGAGAAGAATACTTTATTACTACAATTCTTAATACATACCTACATTACTACATCAAAACTTTGATAATATAAATATTATACTTGTATAATATTTTTAATTATTAAATTATCACAAGTTAGTAATTTCTTCGTCAACGCCCAAGGTCGTGCGCCATTGAAATAATGATAACATTAGTGTTGTTATTCGATATCATTTTGCAAAAAGTCGATAACGGCTTCAAAAACAGGTCGATGTTAAATGAATCGATCGATTGAGTTGGATCATCGTTATTTTTATTAAGAAAATTATAAAATATATTTTAAATTAGACAAATATGATTATAAAAAATATGATTATAAAATAAATGAACAAATAATATTATCATAATATTCTAGTCCTACTATTAATAAATGCGAAAGTTTGTTAGGAATAATGAGTTTCTCGGAATGTTTCAACATATCAAAAATTTTATTTTTATTGGTAATATGTAAATAATAAGTAGTATATTCATAAATTTTCTAGTTCATATGTGCAATGGTATTTGAAAAAGTCTTGGTACATAAAGCTGACTTTGACGGCCTAAACTGCTAACGTTCTAAGAGGCCGGATTTGACGTTTCTCCTACGTAATAATTTGAAAAATCCAATTCACAATCCTGAATAATTACTATGTTACCCATGCACTATAACAACGAGTATCACTTGTAAACATTAAGTTTAACTTAATTTTGAAAAAATACACTCACAAACACGAATTAATTGCCGATTTATATTTTGACAAGACGTTTTGACAACACTACACAAAGGATTTTGATAGCTGTCAAATCCGGCTTGTTACAATGTTAGCTGTTTAGGTATTAGTTCCATCTGCTTTTCATCTGCTTCCTCATCATTCTATTTTCTGCCAAACTTTTGGGTTACTTTGTTATGGCAATACTTTAAGCTAAAAAGGCATATTAATATCCTTATACTGATTTTTATTATAGTAACACTGAAACACTGATGTCATTCCTTAAAGTTTCGGTGACGGACTTGACAGGTTACTTTTCATAAATTGCATGAGAGCAAGACAACCTATACAAATTACACACGAGTGTGACTCGTATAGCAGTAGTTACTTCCGTTCAATACTTCAATATTCAAATTGAACCTGGAACGCCATTAGTGTCTAAAACGTACCCGAATGTAGTATTCACAAAGTAGTGAAATTACTAAAAAACTAAGTAAAAATAGAAATATATTTCGTAATTTAGCTAACAATGGAGCTAAACGATGTTATAGTCAATCAACCCGTCGTAATCGACAATGTAAATACCTTTTAATTAAAACTTTAATAACCAATTTTCCCGTAGTCGTCGATGCAAGTTTTAATGCAATAAATCTTTAAAATCGATTGCAGAACTATTTTTATTTGGTTTAGGTAGACAATCGATCGGTTTTAAAGGTTTTTAATTGTTTTTACACACGCTTTCATACAGTAGATGGCGATAATGAGTCATCGTTACCATACTTTTAATATTATGTGTCGTGGACTCTTTCCATACTATTACAGTTAAAATTTAATGGTGCCGGTGATTTTCAGGGCTCCGGAGTGATCAAAGCTGGCTTTGCTGGCGATCAGATACCGAAATGCAGGTTTCCAAACTAGTAAGTATAATTTTTACATGAATCCTCATTTTGTATTGATGTCATTGAGTAGTACCGGCCTAATACGGTTCCATTGCAGGGCAAAGGCCTCTTCTCATACAGAGAAGGCACGGGCATTGATTATCATGCTCGCTCAAGGAAGATTAGCAATGTCAGACATAACTTGTATATTATTTTTATTGTGCAACTGTTTTAAGTCCCAATAAAGTAAAAAAAAATCACGTTTGTTGCATGGGAGCCTTCTTAAATATTTATTTTATTCTGTTTTTTAGTATTTGTGGTTTTAGCGGAAACAGAAACACATCATTTGTTAAAATTTCAACTGTCTAACTATCACGGTTCATGAGAATGCCATGCCTGTAAATGGTCTAATTGAAATAAATGTTTTGACTTTGACTTTGACTTTGAGATACAGCCTGATGACAGACGGACGGACAGCAGAGTCTTAGTAATAATGTCCTGTTTTACCTTTTGTGTATGGAAACATATTAATATTGCTTCTTCCACAGTATAGGACGACCGAAGCATGTCCGTGTGATGGCTGGGGCTTTAGAGGGGGAACTCTTCGTGGGTCCTCGTGCTGAAGAGCATCGAGGACTCCTCAGCATCAAATACCCAATGGAACATGGCATTGTTACCGATTGGAATGATATGGAGCGAGTGTGGAATTATATCTATAGCAAGGTCAGTTGTATGTTGTCTTTGGTTACTGCTCCGGTCGCCTGGGTCATTGGGTGATGATATATACCAGAGATGACCAACGAGTCGATCGCGACAGGGCAAAAAATATAAAGAAGTATAACATACTGCGCAACGCAGGGGCGCCGACTCCGTGGGTGCTCGGGTGCTCCAGCACCCACGAGAGGAAAAATTAGTGGGTACCGAGCACCCACGATTATGAATATCTGTAATAATTCTCTTTCTCATCTTTTAAGATAAATAAGATATTTATTAACAGGTGCACATGTCAAACTGCTGTGTAATAATACAATAAATTATCTTTTCTAAAAATCTTGTATTTTCTTGTGTCTATTAAATAATAAAAATATATATAAGTAGCTAGGCATGTCATTAAAAAAGCTGGAGCACCCACGGGAATTTTAAAAACTCGGCGCCCCTGGCGCAACGTTATGCGTAATTTTATGTTTTTACTCTTAATATAAAGTACTATTTATGTATAATTGTAGATATAGCATTTTATTTAAAATTTTGAGAAGTAGGTAATTGGAAGATCGCTCAGGGCTCAGTCCATCCCTGTTATATTGCCTATAATAACCTTCCTCAAGAAACACAAATATAAATATTATGTGTACTGCAAAAAGATTTTTCAAATCAGACCAATAGTTGAGATAATTGCATTCAAGCAAACAAACATTGACTTTGTCTGCCTCGTTGGTCTAGTGGTTAGTGACCCTGACTGCAAAGCGGGAGGTAGTGGGTTCGATTCCCACCCAGGACAAACTTTGTGTGATGAGCATAATTGTTGGTTCTGTGTCTGGGTGTAATTTATCTATAATATGTATGTATTTATAAATTATATAAGTATGTATATAATATTAATGTTTCTTCTTCAAGCAAACACAATGTGATTCGTCTAAAAAAAGAGTTTTATTTATTAATAAAATACAATTAATCTTTTTTAAACCAAATGTGAACAAACAAATGAACACTTACTAACCTAAAAAAAGAGAATCAACAAATTAATGTTCATGCTTCCTTGCTAACTTAGCATTTCTTTTACTACGTACGTACGTATCAACGAAAACAACTTTTAACAATCACGTACATAAAATTAAATTATTAAACCATATTATGAAATTATTACATCCTATGACAAGGAACACGAGAAAAAAATCAATAACCAAGTCAGTGTCATCAATATGTCAATGTCAAACTTTCATCACCCCCCTCCGAAATGCAAATTTTTCCAACAAGTTGAGTAAAATTTAGCTGTAAAACCTAATCAACAAACATAGGGATGAGCTTTGTGACATGATATAGTCCAATAGATCTTGATCCACGGCCGGTATTTATTTTAAAAACCGAATCCGATATTTTTTCTTCAATTTCAAACGGACCAATTCTTATTTCATCCATCTTCTTTTTGTTCAATTTATTTCCATAGTCAACATATACTTTATCTCCTTTTTTAAATTCGTATTGTATTCTGTTTTTGTCAAATAAAGTTTTATTGTATTTGTGTGATTTTATTGACCTTTGTAATGCTATTTTCCTGTCTTCTTCCAAACTATTTGTTAATAACTGTTTTTCTTTTACTTTATCTGGTAACATATCTGTGGACTCCCCGGATAGCAAATATTTAGGAGAAAATCCTGTTACAGAATGGTTTGTTTCATTGTATCTATTTCTACACTCTTCTGCTATTTTTGACCAATTTGTTTTTCCTTTTGATTCATTCATTTTGCATCTTATTTTATTTACAATAGTCTGGTTTAGTCTTTCATTTAAACCGTTAGAGAATGGTGCATCTACAGCTGTAAATATTAATTGAATATTTCGGCTCTTGAGGTAATTTTTGAATTCAGTTGAATTAAAAGCTGGATATTGATCAGATAATAAGATTTCTATTACTTCTTCTTTAGGAATTTTTCCTATAAGTTTGATAAAGTCTCGAGCATGTTGATTCTTAGAACATAGGATATATGCATACCTAGTGAAGTGGTCCACTAGTAGGTGTAAATATCTTTTAGTTGAACGTTGACCCCCAAATCCTCCTATGGTATCCAATGACATTATTTGAAAGGGTCTGTTAGCTGGACCTAATTGCGACATCAATCCATATTTTCTATTTAATCTTGTTTTATTTTTAATGCATATCTCACAGTTTTTGCATATATTTTTAATATTTTCTGATAGATGTGGTGCGGTATAAAATGGTCTTATTTTCGATTCTGTTTGATTAATTCCAGTATGACAATATTTTTCATGGGTCTTTTTTATTATTGTTTTGCTGTAATCTTCACTTAGAATTATTTTTCTATTTTTTCCACTTTTCTTATAATAAATTCCATCTTCTAATTCAATATTATTTTCAAGTTTTATCATTTGCATATTTTGAGCTTGATCATATTTTATGTCATAAATATCAATAGTATTTACCGTTCTTAAGTTATCTTCATTATTTTCATCAATATCCAATACTGGATTTCTGCTCAGACAGTCTGCTTCTTTATTATTTTTTCCTGGAGAATATTTTATTTCGCAATTATACTGTGACAGATAAAGTGTCATATCACCTAGCTCATCGTCAGGTCTGTTTCTTATATTTAACTTCTCTAGAGGTTTGTGATCCGTGTAGACAGTAAAATAGTTTCCAATCAACCAATGTTGCCAGAACTTGATGCTCTCTTTTATGGCTAAACATTCTAAGAATACTGCTTTTTTTTTCTTTTGTGATTCATTTATTTTTTTAGAAAAGTATGCTACCGGTTTTTCTTCGCCATTTTGTTGAGTTTGTTTCAAAACAGCTCCGATGCCTATAGCACTGGCATCTGTATAAATAAATGTAGGTGCTTGTGGATCATAAATAGCTAGTATAGGTTTGGAACAGAGATAGTCTTTAATTTTCTGGAATGCATCCTCACATTGTTCTGTCCAATTAAAATTTTGATCTTTTCTCAACAATTTATGTAAAGGATCCAGAACTATTGATACATTTGGAATGTATTTCCCATAAAAATTAATCTTTCCCAAAAATTGTCGTATTTGTTTTCTATTTTGAGGAGCAGGAAAATCTTTTATTGATTTCAAATTATCTTTCAAAGGTGTAATTGTATTCTTTTGTAATATGTGACCTAAATATTTAACAGAATCACATGCAAACTTACATTTTGTTAATTTAAGTCTGAAGCCTTCTTTTCGAATAGCCTCCAGTAGTCTCTTCAAGTGTGTTATGTGTTCATCAAATGTCTTCGAGAAGATCAATATATCATCGATGAAATTAACTGTAAATCCTGTCAGGCCATTTTGCCTTATAATATTTCCCAAGATCCGTTGAAATATAGCTGGTGCTGTCTTCAGGCCAAAGGGTAAACAGGTCCATTGATAATGACCTTCTTGAGTGACAAAGCCAGTTTTGTATCGGTCGGTAATCTTCAGAGGAATGGACCAAAAAGCTGAATTTATATCCAGAGTTGTAAAATAATTACAATTAACCGTCTTTGTTATTAAGTCGTCTATTAGCGGAAACGGTTGTGATTGAGGTATAATTATTTTATTTATATCTCTGAAGTCAATGCATAATCTACTCTTTTTTCCTTCGTCCCTTTTAAAAGCTAAGGTAACGGGTGCTGCAAATGGACTGTATGATTCCTCAATTAATTCATGTTTTAAAAGTTTAGAGATTTGATTTTCTATTTCTATCTTGTCTTGAATTGAACATCTATATGGTCTTTTATAACAATATTTTTCAACTTGCAAATCTATACAGGCTTCATACCTCTTCACTCTTCCTGTGTCATATTTATTTTTAGCAAAAATTTCCGAGTAGCTATCCAATAATATATTTATCTGTTGTATTTGGTCGTCATTTAAGTATTCTGTGCCTATATCAAATTTAATTGTATCTATACCTTCATTAAAGTTTACTGTATATTCTTTTTCTTCCATACCTTCATTCTGTTTATATAAATCTTCTAACATATCTTCACTCATTTTTAAACTTTTAGTTTTTTGTATTTGGATATTTAAATTCTCATCATGAGTCAACCCAAATTTGTGTATTGAATCTAATCCTAGTATTAGATCATATTCAAAATTTTCATTTTCAACATTTATTTTAATCTTCTTGTGCAATAACTCCGCATCCAGTGTAATTAACCCTTTAGTTTTGCCCCCTCCACTTATTGTTTTTATTGTGTCATAACAATAATTTGGCTTCATATTCGTCACCTGAACTAATCTTGAATTTATTAATGTTATTCGTGAACCAGGATCATACAACCCTTTAGCTTCTAATGTATTATTTAACATCACTGCAATCTCAATTAGCGGAGGGAACCTTAGTTTTTTGGATCTTCATTACTTAATTCAACTTTTAATACTGAGTTAGAATTAAATTTGTCATCGGTTGTTCTTTTTTCTTGGTTGTACCAGCAAACATTCTCTGGATGAAATCTATTTAATTTTCCTTTGTTCTCACATATCCTGCATGACCTTTTTCCAGTTTGTGTTATTTCTTGTTTACTGTATTTATTTCCCATGCTTGAATTTCTCTTTGCGTCATTCTTTCTTGTTAAACTCTCTAGTCCTCTTATGTAGTTAAATAAGTCATTTACTTCTTTAAGGCTTTCTCTGTCTATTCTATCCATTACGAAGTTTGGTAGACCGTTGGCAATCAAATAAATCAGGGTTTGTGTATCTATTGTTTTGTTTATTTCCAGTAATAATCTTTCTTTCTTTAAAGCATATTCTAACATTGATCCCTGTATATATTTGAAATTCATAGCATACCTAATTGGTGACCAGCCTTTATCAGCGAATGTTTCACTTAAACTTCTCTTCCATACAGACCAATCCGAGTCTATGGTATGTTTGATTAACATTGAAGTATACCAATCTATACATGTATCTTCCAGTAGTAGTCTTAGAATTTCAACTTTTTGTAAATTTGTATCTATTTGTAAACGAGCACATTCACTTTCAAAAGTATTTAACCATTGTTGAACATTTGTTGTATTTCTTGAAAACTTTTCTATTGAAAACTCTGTTACTAATCTTGTCTTATTTTCTGTTTTTTTAAACAATGTAGTTTCAGATGACGGCAATTCATGACCTTGTTCTAGTTTTTCAAGTAGATATCCATCAAATTGTAAATTGTCATCATCTAGATATATTGATTTCATTTCCTTAGTTAGTGTTATCCATACCTGTCTTTTATCATGCCTTTTCTGGAGGGACCTTTTTATTTTTTCAAATATGTCATGCTTTAGTATTTCTTTGTGTAAATGCAATGACTGATACTCCCTAGGCACAACGAAAGTTTGGTTTTGTGCATCCGTAATGGAAGTTATGGCATACATATTCGTTTTGTTATCGTCTGGTTTTGCTTTTATTGTAAATTCAAACCGTAATTTCTCCATTATTTAAGTTGACAGCAACGTCTATTTTCTTTTTCACATGTACGAAATTTGTTGATTTATAATATTAATGTTTCTTCTTCAAGCAAACACAATGTGATTCGTCTAAAAAAAGAGTTTTATTTATTAATAAAATACAATTAATCTTTTTTAAACCAAATGTGAACAAACAAATGAACACTTACTAACCTAAAAAAAGAGAATCAACAAATTAATGTTCATGCTTCCTTGCTAACTTAGCATTTCTTTTACTACGTACGTACGTATCAACGAAAACAACTTTTAACAATCACGTACATAAAATTAAATTATTAAACCATATTATGAAATTATTACATCCTATGACAAGGAACACGAGAAAAAAATCAATAACCAAGTCAGTGTCATCAATATGTCAATGTCAAACTTTCATGTATATCAGTTGTCTGGTTACCATAACACAAGCTCTGCATAGCTTGGGATCAGATGACCGTGTGTGAGTTGTCCCAAGATATTTATTTTATTTATTTATTTATTATTTACATCTTCATAATATAAGTGTAATATAGATTGACTGCCCCATCACTCTCATGGACACTATGAGAGTGAGAGAAGAGGAAGTGCGCCTGTGTTTGCGCACACACTCGTCTGCTATAATATCAGCTGTGTACTTAGCTGGTCTCCAAGTAATTAGCCGCCATGACCAAAATTGGTCTGCAGAATATTATTAAGTCTAGATTCTTCGTCTCCCTAGGACCAACTATCAACATTCTCTGAGGAACATCCGGTACTGCTGACGGAGGCTCCTCTCAACCCTCGGAGGAACCGGGAGAAGGCAGCTGAAGTCTTCTTCGAGACCTTCAATGTACCAGCTCTGTTCCTCTCAATGCAGGCAGTACTAAGCTTGTGAGTACAAATCTATGTAGAGGTGGCGCGCCCCTCCACAGTTCAAAACGTTTGAAAGTATTTAAAAGAGTCACAACGCATGTGTGCGTACTATGACGGCTCTCGAAACAAAAACAAACCAGCGATTTGTTGCTAGACTAGCGGCGTCATTAATCACTCATTATTACTAGTATGACGCTGCACTGACTTATTCTATGAAAATGACAGGTGCGTTATCTTGCGCGATCGGCTATTTATGATTAGTTGACAAACAAATCTGCCGGCCTGCTAAGGAAGACGATTACTTACAACTACATACAAACTCTTTCATACGGATGTGACTACACACATTGAAATAGTAATATGGAGGGGCGCGCCATGTTATAGTAGTTTATCTATATCAATAAATCTGCCTAGCCTTTTCCCAACTATGTTGGGGTCGGCTTCCAGTCTAACCTAATGCAGCTCAGCAGCTGAATACCAGTATTTTACATGGAGCGACTGCCTATCTGACCTCCACAACACAGTAACTGGGTAATACAATACCCAACAAGCAAAAAAGTTGTATAGTATTTGAATTATACAACTAACAGATATGTAAAGGTTTTATAATAGTGTTTTTATAGTGTTTAATTCGACGTATTATTTATTTTGCTAGTTGAGTACCCCTTGGTAAGACTGGTTGTCAGACTTTCAGGCTTCTGATGACTTGTAACGACTGTCAAAGATCCTGAACTCACAATGACCAATTCTCAAAATGGCCATTCACAAAATGTCCAAGTCCCAAAATGTCCAATTCTCAAAATATCCAATTCTCAAAATGTCCATTCACAAAATGTCCGTTTCTTAAAATGTCCATTCACAAAATGTCCAATTCTGAAAATGTCTAATTCTCAAAATGTCCATTTATTTCTAAAAATGTCCAGTTCCCAAAATGTCCAATCTTTAAAAATGTCCCTGTAAAATCCCTAAAACCTCTGGTTTAGATAGTTGTAACCTAAAATATGATTGCCTCTCTCCGCAGATATGCCACAGGCCGTACCACGGGTGTGGTACTGGATTCTGGAGACGGTGTCACACACTCAGTGCCTATATATGAAGGGTTCGCGATGCCACACAGCATCATGAGGGTTGACGTCGCTGGCAGAGATGTCACACGTTACCTGAGGTGAGTTGATGATCTTGAGGATCAAGGTATAAAAGGAAGGATCCTCCACACAGACGGGTGTTGTGTGTGGTGGGCTACTGCCCGTATTTATTTAACCAACGACCATAATATACCTAGACTCCTAATAACAGACGACCGATGTCTGTCAACACATTAGGCATAAAAGTCTTATAACCGTCGTCACTCACCAATAGCCACCAAGTTCGTATTAGTTTCGACCACTCCTGTGAGCCGTAAACATGCACTGACCTTGAGTTAGCCAATCAGAACGCAGTACCCCGTCCCCCTCGTACCTCAGCAAGTTGGCAGAATAGTTTTCGTGCGTTAGATCGTGTATTAGGCGTCTATAGGCTGTATGGTCGTTGATTTTAATTTTAACTATGAGGTTGTACTATGGAGTTTCTTGCTTGTTCTTCTCCATAGAGACCTACCAACTTTCTGACCAACTGACCATTCAAAAGTGCCTGTAAATGGTCTTATTGTAATGCTTTGACTTTGAGTTTTTGAGAAAATCCCTGCCTACATAGACACGCAGGTCGAAAACATGAATTTCTTTTTTATCATGCATTTAAGATTTATTTGACTGTCTCGTTGGTCATCATTGATTGGCTGGTTGGACATCATGAGGTCTTGGGTTCCATTCCCAGGTCAGGCTAAGTATTATTGGGATTTTCAATAAGGATTTGTGCCCGGTTGATGGCAATAGGCTCGTCCCCTATTACAAGGGCCTTAAACACAGGGCCGTAGCTAGGGGGGGGCATTGTGGGGCAATGCCCTACCTTGAAATCACAATGCCCTACCTTAAAAATACCAAAAATAAGGTAAATTATTATAATTAAATTGTTTGTTCCTAGTTTCAGAGTCATCATAAGATGTCAGATATACATGGTGATTGATTAGGAGACCATGTTTCGAGGGCAGATCAATAATTGATAAGTCATAATTATTATGACATTTTTTTTTTACTTTCGCCCTACCTGTAACCAATGCTGCCCTACCTCAAATTCGACTCTAGCTACAGCCCTGCTTAAACATAACTGGCGAAATGTAGGTGTACTAATGGGTACACCTCTGCCTTACCCCTTGGGGGTTACAGGCTAGATGTTATGTTGTAAAATTTAATGAATATAACTTTTTATACAGGCTCCTTCTGCGCAAAGAAGGCGTAAACCTCCGTACGTCAGCTGAGTTGGAAATAGTCAAAGCGATCAAAGAGAGGGCGTGCTATCTCTCTCCTAACCCTCTGAAAGAGGAAACCTTGGAGACGGAGAGGGCACAGTACACTCTTCCTGATGGGACGGGGTTGGAGGTAAGAAAATCTATACACAGTTTAGAAGTATGAGAAATAGGGTTTAAAGTTTTTCATCCTCCGTTGAACGTGTAACGGAAAGGGTACATACATACAAAGAGTAAGGCTTCTTTGGATGATAACTAACGATATGGCAAGGGTTTCAGCTCAATATAAAATTCTCTAAGAATTGATACCAAATTTTCGGTTTCATATGTTTCTTTTAAATTCAAATCATAACAAACGTGTCACCGCACTACGTGGGTCAAAAACTTTCCACGTTGCGTAATATCACGATAAATCTCTTCCGTAATTCTGCGCGCCTAGTACCGCATAGTAGCCTACTGCAGGCGGTGTTCTTTGTTGATCATAATTTCCGAACATGTAGAGATAGGATAAAAAAACACTTGCCATATCGTTTGTTATCATCCAAAGAAGCCTTGCTCTTGGTATGTATATACCCTTTCCATTACACGTTGTATATGCTAATGTCGCGGCAAACTCTGATAGCGCGATGTAGATTGTCAGTTGTAGACGTTTTAGTTCACATGCTGTGCAATAGATGTCGCTACAATATAAAATGCTTTGTCCTGAATGACTGACTGACGGATCAACGCACAGCCTAAACCGCTGATCGTAGAGACCTGAAACTTGGAGAGTGTGTTCTTTGTATGACGTAGGCCATCCGATAAGAAAGGATTTTCCGAAATTCACCCCCTAAGGGGGTAAACAGGGGTCCAAAGTTTGTATGGAGAAACCTTTGACGCGGACGAAGTCGCGGCCATAAGCTAGTATTTATTAATTGGCGCGTAAACTACTATAACATGGCGCGCCCCTTCATATTACTATTTCAATGTGTGTAGTCACATCCATATGAAAAAGTTTGTATGTAGTTGTAGGTATTCGTCTTCAGTAGCAGGCCGGCAGATTTGTTGGTCAACTAATAATTACTAGCAAGCAACGCACGTGTCATTTTCATAGAGTATGTCAGTACAGCGCCATACTAATAATAATGAGTAATCAATGACGCCGCTAGTCGAGCAACAAATCGCTGATTTGTTTTTGTTTCGAGAGCCGTCTCAGTACGCACACATGCGTTGTGAGTCTTGTAAATACTTTCAAACGTTTTGAATTTGTGTATCTGCCCCCTTGTATAATGTGTTAAACTTTTGTCTTATATCTACAGATTGGTCCAGCCAGATTCCGTGCACCAGAAGTGCTGTTCCGACCTGATCTCATCGGTGAAGAATGTGAAGGTATGTGTTTAATTAAATAACTTGACTGCCGCGTTGGTGTAGTGGTCGCAAAGCGCGACTGCTGAGCGTGAGCTCTTGGGTCCGATTCCCAGGTCGGGCAAAGTGTTATTAGGTTTTTCCATCAGGAATTTTTCAGTATCAGCCTCGGGGTCTGGGTTTGTGCTGTGGATAACTATTTCGTACATCCATACCTGCGCAAGCTCCCCATTACTGACGCTTGTCAAGTCTCATCTGTCGTGGCGCGTGTTTTACAATCCAACCTCGTCCATAATGACTATTGTGGGATCGTGCGATGAAAATAAACAGTGAATTCCGTATAACTTTTTTTTATTTTGGGTTTAGAAATAAAAATAAATTTAAAACCAGAATAAAAAAAACACATCGTCTAATTTGCACTCTCCGCCATCTTTTTTCTGTCATTCTGTCTCTTTCACTCTTATTCTTCTTTCACTCACTCCTCTCTATTCTTATACATTCCCTTTTACAGTTACCGGCACGTAAGTTGGCAAGAGTTTTTGTAGTGGGGGAAGTTTGCGCACGCACAATTTCATACATTTTTATATGCGCGAACTTCCCCCACTACGAAAATCTCTTGCCAAGTTACGTGCCGGTAGTTATACTCAAATCCATTCCACACTATCTGACCTCACTTGTGTCATAATGGTGCCGATTCCCTTGTTCACAAACTAGACTAAATTTAGAGAATTGACATCTCTTACTAACATACAGCGAAAGAAAAGGACGGTGACATTTAAGAACTAAGTTAGAGACGTCAAATTAGTTTTGCCTTTAACTTTTCCGTATTATTAATCTATACGTTTTAAGATGTCAACTAAAATTGTATGGATGTGTCAGATTGACTAAATTTGACAGCTCTTATTTACGTTAGTCTCTTTCTTGTTTTATTGGACAGAAAAAGATAGAAATAGTCTAATTTTAGTTTAGTTTGTGAACAAGGGAATTGGCACCATTGTCAATAATAAAAATTATCATAAATTAAAAAAATCCGATTATAAGGTTGGCAACACTGCGATCAAATTATATATACCTACATCACTACAGAAAACAGTTTTTTGACAAAATGGCAATTGATTGAGTAAATAGGTAGGAGGTAGGAGGTAAGGAGTATTAGCCCAGGGCCCCACCAATTCAAGATCCGCCCCTGTACTCACTTGTGTCATAATCTACGTTTTTACATTTCCAGGTCTCCACGAGGTCCTAATGTTCGCTATACAGAAGTCAGACATGGATCTTCGGAAGGTGCTGTACCAGAATATAGTGCTCAGTGGAGGCAGCACCTTATTCCGGGGCTTCGGGGACCGACTGCTGGCCGAAATTAGGAGATTAGCGCCTAAAGATATGAAGATTAGGGTATGAAGATTTCCTTTTATTTTCTAAAAACATAGCTCAAGACGGTTGAGATAGTTTTCGGTTCAAAATTCATGGGGTGGCGATCACTGACATGGTTATGTGACCGCGTCACCGACTAGCAATTGTGACAGGGTCACCGATATAAGTTTTTAGAACTCGTCACCGACATGCTAATGAAATCCTCACTGATATGCCCATGAGATCGCGTCACCGACATACTTAAGTGGCAGCGTCGCCGACATGCTTAAGGGGCAGTGTCACCGACATGATGGAGTGACCGCATCACCGACATGCTGGTGTGACTTGGTCACCGGCATTCTAATGTGACGGCATCACCGACATGCTAATGTGAATGCGTCACCCCATGCAATCGTTGCAGCATCACCGACTAGTTTTTTATACGAACTCGTTACTGACATGCTATGCTAGTTAAAATTAATGACGCGTCACCATAGATTTATAGTTTCATCTTCTTCTCCACAGATCTCAGCGCCCCAAGAGCGCCTCTACTCCACGTGGATCGGGGGTTCGATTCTCGCGTCACTCGACACATTCCGGAAGATGTGGGTCTCGAAACGTGAATACGACGAAGAAGGACACAGGGCAGTCCATCGCAAGACATTCTAGATTAGTCTAGAACATTCTAGATTCTAGGGCTTATTTATATATCACTTGAATACGGGTGTAGCACCATGTCGTCTGTCTATTTCTTCCGGCTAACCTTCGAAACGGCTGGGCCGATTTTGAAGGGACTTCCACTTGCAGATAGTTGTTGTTGGAAGTCATCATCATCTGCCTAGCCTTTTCCCAACTTTATTGGGGTCGGCTTCCAGTCTAACCGGATGCAGCTGAATACCAGTATTTTACATGGAGCGACTGCCTATCTGACCTCCACAACCCAGTAACTGGGTATTACGATACCCCCTAGGAAGTAAATTATATAATTAAATATTTACAATAAAAAAATCAATGTAATAAGTCCCCGTGTTAACCAACTGGTATTATAACGAAAGTTACGAAAATAAACTAGTTAACCATTAATTCCAAGACTCCTCTAAAAAAACACTTTATTTTAGCCTTAAACCGATTAATTTTCAATTAATTGTTAAATTAGACTTTTAGTCGCTTTGAAATTAATTTATAGTAGAGATAAACTACTATAACATGACGCGCTCCTCCATATTACTATTTCAATGTGTGTAGTCACATCCGTATGAAAGAGTTTGTATGTAGTTGTAAGTATTCGTCTTCAGTAGCAGGCCGGATTTGTTGGTCAACTAATCATAACTAGCCGACCGCGCAAGACAACGCACGTGTCATTTTCATAACGTATTCCAGTGCAGCGCCATACTAATAATAATGAGTGATCAATGACGCCGCTAGTCGAGCAACAAATCACTGATTTGTTTTTGTTTCGAGAGCCGTCTCAGTACGCACACATGCGTTGTGAGTCTTGTAAATACTTTCACAAATACTTTCAAACGTTTTGAATTGTGGAGGGGCGCGCCGTATTATAATACAGTACCCGGGCATAAATATTGCGCATCGACCTTTATCGTATTACGTATTTTATACAAAGAATAAAAAGAATTATCAAAAGAAGCAAATCATAATTGTTTTAACAGCTCCTAATAGATACCGGACTGTTTGTATTTCGTGCGACAGAGATAACGCTCAACGAAGCCGAAATTGGCCGATTGTCTCTTTCCAAAGGTCGATGTGCAATATTTATCGCCGGGTACTGTAGTTTATAACTCAATTGAGTTGTCTAATAAATGACGTCATCGCTGTCTTTGCCATACAAAATCTATGGGGGAATCGCGTTTTGACAGTTCATAAAAATTATGTCTATCGCTTGATGGTGTCTACACCCATGTCAAGAAGCTTAGATAATTTACCATCTCTTGTGCGGGAAAGAGACAGACATAATCGATAGCGCTATCTCTTTCTAGCCCCGGAACAATGATGGCGTTAATTCATACTTCAATTTCATGTCTTTATTGGCGAAAAGCGAATTATTTGAGACTGCAGAGTTATTTCTGAAATGATATCCGGTAAATTATAATGGAAAAGAGTTTTAATGAAACTTCCTACACTTAAGCAGAATACATATATTTCGACTCTTAATTCTATTCAGTAACTTGACAGTTCAAAGAAAATTAATGTTACCATACTACAACTAATAGTGTTGGGGTAGTGAACGATTTTGAGTAAGGAACGAATGATAAGAATGGTTTAATACCAAGTTAAGTACATTATATAAGTTCATTCAATTTCGTTCATTCTTGCACCACCTCACTATCTTTTTTTTTGTCAAAACTTGGAAACCCTTTATCTGTCAATTTACTGAATAGAGTTAAAAGTCGAAATATAGGTCTGCAAAGTTAGTAGAAAACATTTTCGGAATGTCTTATTTAAAGAAAATAATTAGATATCTCTGTTTTTCAGAAAATGGAAAACTTAAAATCAATATAATTTTGCTGTAACACAATTTTTCGAAAATTTTCTCAACTAACTTTTTATACCTATGTATTCTGCTTATGTGTAGAAAATTTCATTAAAATCGGTTCATTCATTTAAAAAAAAAAAGACTTGAAAGTTAATATGAAATGCCGTACTTAGGCCCGGAATCCACCAAAGCGGAGAGGAGAGGAGATGTCTCGTAAACAGCCCATAGGATACTGTGTTGTGTTAAAGCAAAGCGGTGAGATGTGAAAATTACGCAAGCCGATTGGCTGTGCGAGACATCTCCTCTCCTCTCCGCTTTGGTGGATTCCGGGCCTTACGAAGTAAACGTTCTTTTGTTTGCGATTGAATACATAACAGAACTAAGTGATTGAATAACAGAACTAAGTGCTATTTTTAAAAATAAAACAAGCTTTTTATATTGCATTGTCATGCAAATTGCACATTTAAGCAAAATTTCAGCTCAATCGAGCATCGAGAAGTGAGTCAAATTTAACTTGTAAGATTTAAGCCACAGACACCGGGACAGGTGAAAGTAAATAAACGCTTTTAAAAAATAATATTATCCATAAAATAATATTGTCGCTTGTACAAAACGCGCCACGAAAGATACACACAACAAACAAACTTTATTATTTCGTAATAAATATTTTAATATTGTTAAGAATTTTAATCTAAATATCATCGAAATATTCCTGAAAAACAAATTATGGATAACTATTTCGTACATCCATACCTGCGCAAGCTCCCCATTACTGACGCTTGTCAAGTCTCATCTTTCGTGGCGCGTTTTTTAAATATCAGTATATCCATGCAGTTAGTGGTGGCGCTGCTCGTCAAGGAAAACGTCAAAAAATATGTCAAATTCCATATATTTACATTTAGTTCCATATTTCGCCGTCTACAAAGATATGTTTGTATCAAAACTTAAGTGATCAAAAGCCGAAATATACAAAATGGCGAAATTAAACTTTAATATCGGTTGCTATAAATGTTATGTTAAAGCGAGATTTTAATATTTAAGACAATTCTTTTTTTGTATTTAAATAAATTATTTTTTTCGAAGATTTTGTTTTTTTATTTACAACTACTCTTTTTTGGTTAATGGGGAGGAAAACTAGAGGGTAGGTTTATAGAGTAAAAATCATCATCTTGAAATAGGTGTGTTTGTCACCTAACTCCTAAACGGCTGGACAGATTTGGATGAAATGTTGTGTGAATATTTTAGTGGTTTCCTGGATGGTTTGAAAATACAGTTGGACCCGGTAGGTGGCGCTGAATGCCAATGGTCAAAATCAAATCATTTATTTCAATTAAACCATTTACAGGCACTTTTGAATTGTCAAGGAGTCGGTCAGTTAGAAAGTTAAAACCAAACGGAGGTAGGTCTCTATGCAGAAGAACGAGCAAGAAACTCCACGGACACTCTTTTCAATGAAGTTTCTACAAAATCTTGGCTAATTTTTCTTTTTGTTTATTATCATTTTTTTTTTACATCCCTAAAAAATCAGAACCGCAACAAGGGGGGCGTAGTAGTGCGTGCTGTTTGTGTGCGTTCCCGAATGTTGAGGTAAGCACGTGTGCAGTCAAGTTCAACAACCTATTGTTGAACTGTATTTATTCCACACGTAAAGGCGATATTACACAGGTCAATTTCGGTTCAATATTGCTTTCAATTCTATTGCTTCAATGGCATTGACGCATCTAAACACATTTCAATTTGATTGTCTAATATCATTGAAAGTTTAGATTTTTAATTGACTTTCAATGCAATGGAACCAATATTGATCAATCGAATTGACGGTTGAAACATGTAAACACGAACATTGAACGATGACCAGTCCGCGAACGGCAGCGAAGGAATCGGACGTAGGATTGTGTAGTTACTGGCGTGCTACGTGGCTACCATTTCAAGAAGTTCGTCAAATTGAGTTTCCGTCATTTTCAAATGGTTCAAATACGCATTAGGATCTTCTGCTGCCAATTCTACCGATAAACTGCTTGACGCTCCTATGGTCGTTCTTCGCGAAATCCACGGACGTACCCACCGAGATTACCCACGCCGAGATTTTATTTTTTTATTTTTATTTAACTCATATAATAAATACTCACAAATTAGTGAAACACCTGCATGCACGATTTGACGACGCGACATCGCTAGGCAAATGAACATTGAATGACTTGTTGAATGTTTTGTGTGTAAATAGGAAATATGTGCAATGTTCAATGATCAATGATTTTCAACGGAATTGCTGTCAATTTAGTTGATCCGTGTAATATCGTCTTAATCGATAAGGTTATCGATTCTAAATCATTTGGTTTCAAATTGGTTCAGTAGTTTCGGGGCCGGATTTGGTTGTTTGTCAACAAACAAACAATTTAATATTTCCTCTTTATAATATTTGTATAGAAGTATAGATATACAATAATGATGCGGACGAAGTCTGGGGCAAAAGCACAGAGATTATTTCACAAAATAAAACAAAAAATAACGGAATAAAATATTGTATTCAGGTATTGTATTGCACGTATAACATATTATTTAACTTTTACGTTTAAAATTCATCGTTTTCAAATGGATGGAATTTGTGGCCCAGAGAACTGAAAAAAAGAAGAAAATAGGTTAGTTACACAATGTTATGGATCAACCAACCTGCCTAGCCTTTTCCCAACTATGTTGGGGTCTGCTTCCAGTTTAACCGGATGCAGCTGAATACCAGTATTTTACATGGAGCGACTGCCTATCTGGCCTCCACAACCCAGTAACTGGGTAATACGATATCCCTTGGTAAGACTGGCTGTCAGACAATCGGGCTTCTAACGACCCGTAACGACTGTCAAAGATCCACGTATGACAGCCGGGACCAACAGCTTAACGTGCTTTCCGAGGCACGGAGGAGTCTCAGTGTGTGAAGATGGTCACCCATCCACGGACCAACCCTGGCAAGCGTAGCTTAACCTGATGTATCGACCCGTGCGGCTGTTATTACTTAGCCACGAGCTCCACATATAAATTATATCATTGTTAATTAATTTAAAATTATTTTTCGAGGTCTTGGGTTCGATTCCCAGGTCAGGCAAAGTGTTATTGGATTTTTCCATCACTAATTTCTCAATAGCAGCCTCGGAGTCTGGATTTGTGCCCGGTTGATGGCAATAGGCTCGCCCCCTATTACATGGGACTTACACATAACTGGCGAAATGTGGGTTTACTGGGTACACCTCTGCCTGAAATCATCAAACGAGTCCTTCCACCCTGGGTGAAGCGGAAGGGACTGTCAGACTTTTACTAACTAAACAACCCACCCTGCTCCTTCTGTTGCCTTTTGCGTTCTGGGGCCACGGTATCCTGTTAAGACGTCCCACGACCCCGAGGTACACCTCTGCCCAACCCTTCGAGGATTACAGGCGTGATGTTTTGTTATTTATTTAAAATTAAAAATACTCACGCTGTCATAGGCACAAGTCTGCCATTACAGTCGAACGAGTCAATAAGACTCATATCTTCTTGCGACAACTTGAAGTCGAAAACATCGAAGTTGCTTGCGATACGCGACTTTGTGACAGACTTTGGTATCACGATGACTCCGCGGTCCACTTGGTACCTGTCAACAATAAAAAAAAGAACTGTAGCGACAGCTATGCCATAACATGCGAACTATAGATAAACTTCTATAACATGGCGCGCCCCTCCACGGATTCAAAACGGTTGAAAGTATTTACAAGACTCACAACGCATGTGTGCGTATTGAGACGGCTCTCGAAAACAAAAACAAATCAGCGATTTGTTGCTAGACTAGCGACCTCATTAATTACTTATTTTTATTATTATGGTGCTGCAGTAACATACTCTATAATATGGCACTTCACTGACATACTCTATGAAAATGACACGTGCATTGTCTTGCGCGGTCTTGCTAGTTATGATTAATTGACTAACAAAATTGCCTGCTACTGAAGACGAATACTTACAACTACATAGAAACTCTTTCATATGGATATGACTACACACATTGAAATACACACATCAAAAGTGTCTAGGGATCAACATCCCTAACATTTGTTAGGGATGTTGATCCCTAGACACTTTTGATGTGTATAGTAATATGGAGGGGCGCGCCATGTTATAGTAGTTTATCTCTACAACTGATGTTATGTTTGCTACATCACAATATCAAAGTTCTCTGCGACATTAGCATATACAGCATGTAACAAAAACCCTGTCCGATCCTTAAGGGTATTATTCGGCATCGTACTGCGTACACATATACGTAACCATTTAATGGATTTGAGATTATTATTTTTCCCCAGTGAAAAAAAAAGAAGAAAGAAGAAGTAGTTAAATTAAAATAAAACATAAAAACTGATCAACGGCAACACTGATCGGACAGGGTTTTTGTTACATAGTGTATACAAAATCCCGACAACAACCGTCGGGCAGTAGGCCACCAGACACATTACCCGTCTGGTCGGAGGATCCTGTCTTTTCAACGGAGGATGAGAAACTTTACACCCTGTTTCTCATACTTCTAAAAAATCATCATCTGCCTAGCCTTTTCCCAACTATGTTGGGATCGGATTCCAGTCTAACCGGATGCAGCTGAATACCAGTATTTTGAATACCAATATTTGCAAACCATTTTTCGACCATTTGTTGGTATCCGATTGAGCCGAAATTTTGCATACACCTTTAGTTAGTTCTGATCAGAGTTGCCCAACTATCGATAGTTTCCCTATCGATAGATGACCTCGAAAACTAGTAACAATATCGATAGTGCTATCGATAGTATCGATACTATCGATCTATCGATACTATTGATATGACGTCAACTATCGATAGACTATCGATAGTTGAGCGATAGTCGACTATCGATAGGCAACACTAGTTCTGATGACAATACAATGTCCGATACTCATTATTGTTATAATTTTAAATTAAAGCTTGAATTTAAAAACATTTTTAATTAGTTTTTTAAAGAAAAGCAAGCTTTAGACTTACCTAATAAGTACTTGTGCAACAGTCTTGCCAAGTCGGTCAGCGATGGCCTTAAGCTTGGGGTCATCGAGCAGGTTGGGGTCACCAGGCTGGGCCCAAGGTCTGTCTGGAGACCCCAGAGGCGAGTACGCTGTGATGGTGATATTGCGAGCCGCGCAGAACTCTTTAAGACGGCGCTGGTTCAGGTATGGGTGGCATTCAACCTAGAAGATTGGGTTAAGAGTTAAATCCTACTTCCATCATAAAGGCGGTTAACAAAGGGAATTAATATGGCAGAGGTGAGTGGCAAAGCAGGGAGGGGTCGCCCTAGGAAGACCTACACTGACCTTATTGGTGAGGTTCTTCAGAAAGGTCAGGTGCGGAGTACTCGTAACCGGCGTGCTTGCATGACGAGATGTATGAACGTGGACGACGCGAAGGGAGTATGTAAGGATCGTAGCAGGTGGCATGCTGTGGTTTCTGCCTACCCCCATAGAAAAGGGGGGGTGGGGGGATTTATGTACTATTATAAATGGTAAAGTTTGTGAGGATGGATGGATGTTGAAACAGCTGAACAGGAATTTCTCAGTAGCAGCTTCGGAGGATTTGTTCCCGGTTGGTGGCAATAGTCTCGCCCCCTATTACATTGGACTTAAAACATAACTGGCGAAATGTGGGCTGTACTAACGGGTACACCTCTGCTTAACCCTACGGGGATTACAGCCGTAATGTTACGTAACAAAATATGTGGCATTTTACTTTAATTTAGTCTTCCTTAGTAAAAATATGTATTTTGTTGTTATCGCCATGTGGACAGCGACTTTGTTGAACCCCTCCCCTCCCCACCCCTTAAAGTGTGACGTAATTAATGGTGGGTAAAATTAACATTAATACAGGGTTACTTCGGAGACAGTGCGCATATTTTTTCCATGCAATCAGTATCATTAATAGAACGCATTTCACGAAAAAAAAATGTAAATATCATGGTCAGCCTACGCACGGGAGTAGTAGAATGTTAGAAGTATGAAGGAATAATTGGAATCATTTAGCTGTATCTCCTCGTCATTATCTACCTACTGATAAGAGTAGAGTAACCATGATACTGGTTTTGGTGTGAATATTTTCGTGTGACGTTTTTTTTATATTTTTGTTCGAAACATGGTAAAACAAAAAAACACGTGTTTTTTTATTTTTGAAAATCTTTCCGTTCTTAAAATTTGCGCACTGTCTCCGAAGTAACCCTGTATTCTGCCTTACCTGATTAGTCACCGGTACTATTTTAGCTGTCTTCAGCAGCCTTTCGATCTGCTTTGAGTTGAAGTTTGACACTCCGATGCTCTTTACCAGGCCCTCGGCGACAACAGGCTCTAAAGCCTTCCAGGTATCCACGTAATCTACGTCGGAGAATATAATATTGTCGTCCTTGTCTTTCGGGAAGAGATCTACTTCTTCCTGTGAATGGAGTAAGGCAGACTTAGAAAAATAATACAAAAAACTAAAAAATATAATTAAAAATAAAAAATCTAAGACAGAGGTGATCTTGGACAGGTTTTCGTCAGTCAAAACATTTATTTCAATTAGACCATTTACAGGCACTTTTGAATTGTCAAGGAGTCGGTCAGTTAGTCAGAAAGTTGAAGCTAGTTGCTCGTTCCTAAACATCTATCTCGTGTCTTTATCGTATTTCGCATTTTATACAAAGAATAAAAAGAATTATCAAAAGATGCAAATCATAATTGTTTTAACAGCTCCTAATAGATACCGGACTGTTTGTATTTTGTGCGACAGAGATAACGCTCTACGAAGCCGAAATTAGCTTATTGTCTCTTTCCAAAGGTCGAAGTGCAATATTCATCGCCGGGTACTGTAGGTCTTTATGGAGAAGAACGAGCAAGAAACTCTATGGACACTCTTTTCAATTAGGTTTTTACAAACATACCTAAGAACACTCTTGACTAATTCACCTTTCAAACAAAAAAATTAAGTCACACAGCTGGCCGCGCACAATGCTTGCTGCAGCAAGCGTTGTGACTTACTAACTTTTTAGACCTATGTATTCTGCTTGTGCTATGTAGGCTGATATGATGATGATGATTCTGCTTGTGTGTAGGCCGATGACGGCCCAAATTTTGGACTTGAAAGTTCGTTTGAAATGCCGTATGGCTTAAATGCTCTTAATATGAATTCGCGGGGAGAGTGCTAGTACCTTGTAAGCCTGCGGCCAGTGCACCAGGTACAGGTCCAAATACTTCAGGTTCAGGTTCTCAAGAGACGCCAGGAGAGCCCCCTTCACCAGGTCCGGGCGATGGAAAGTGTTCCATAACTTCGAAGTTATGAAAAGGTCTTCCCTATAAACAAAAAAGGATTAATTAGCATAGTTCGATTCCCAGGTCGGGCAAAGTGTTATTGGGTTTTTCCATTAGGAATTTCTCAGTAGCAGCCTCGGAGTCTGGATTTGTGCCCGATTGATGGCAATAGGCTCGCCCCCTATTACATGGGACTTAAAAACATAACTGGCGAAATGTGCAGGCTCCTCTGCCTAACCCTTCGGGGATTACAGGCGTGTTGTTATGTCTACAACCAACAAACTCTTAACAATAAATTGATTAAAAGCTAATTTTTCAATCGACTTCCCCTAGAGGGCGCCATATTGGATTTGGTGACACGTCACCTACCCTATAACCAGCGGACAACTGAGACACTTCTAACGACACCTCATTTGCCATGTAATGATAAGTAGTTTAGAAGTTCTGAGGGAACAAACAAACAAACATACATACATACAAACATACATACATACCGGTCAAAATCATAACCCTCCTTTTGGCTTTGCCGTAGTCGGGTAAAAAAAAAAAACAGGCCGAATTGAGAACCTCCTCCTTTTTTTGAAGTCGGTTAAAAAGACTTACCTCTTAACAGTACCATCGGCAATTTTTGCTGTAATAGCAGCTCCCACCTCCTTCTCGTTACCATAGACATACGCGCAGTCTATGTGCCTATACCCAATGTCTATGGCATTCTTCACAGCTTCTGTGACTTCACCAGGTTTGGACTGTGAAAATAAAAACAGGAAGTTATGATAAGTAGCTATAATATAACACATGTCAAAGTGTTATTGGGTTTTTCAATCAGGAATTTCTCAAAAGTAGCCTCGGAGTCTGGATTTGTGCCCGGTTGATGGCAATAGGCTCGCCCCCTATTACATGGGACATAAACATAACTGGCGAAATGTGGTTGTAGTAATGAGTACACCTCTGCCTAACCTTTCTGGGAATACATGTGTGATGTATGTTACATGGTCTGGGGAACCCCCTTCATTTTTAACTTTAATTTATTTTTATTATTTGTTGGTATAGTGGCATTAGAAATACACATTCTGGATTTCAACTCTCTAGCTATTACGGTTCATGAGATACAGCCCCCTGACAGACGGAGAGGCAGCAGAGGCTTAGAATAGTGTCTTCAAAGTCAAAGTCAACACATTTATTTCAATCAGGCCATTACAAGGCACTTTTGAACGTCAAATACAAAAGAAAAAGGAATTGAATCTAGTTGCCCCTTCCAAAAAGTAGCTTTGTTTGGAAAAGAATGGGCAAGAAACTCCATACGTACGCTTTTGGTATCTTGTAGAAGAAGATAGATAGAATTTTATTTCTCAAAATTGATTACCACTATGATAACTATTTTTATGTCAATTGCTATCAGTATACCTAGTTTTATGATATCTAATACTACAAGTGCGCAAACTCAAATAAATTGATTAGCTTGGCGATAACATTTTGTTCATAACCACCATGTTTTTTTGCAGGTGATAAAACTAATATTGTGAAATAGAATTTTTAACTGTTTTTATCAACTGCCTGAAAATAAAGGATAGAGAAAATATCTTTTTTAATAAAATGGGGTGAGGTTTAGAATAAAGTCGCCTTGATAGGGGCGGTGGGGGAAGGTAGGGGGGGATTAGTGAAGTAGCCCCCCAGTATTTTCCCCGCCGGAGATGCTTGCCGGAGCCCCACGAGGGTTTCGTATCAAGTCATCATAATAGGGTCTTGGGTGACAGGGAAGGCGGGAAGAGGGGTAAAGTCACCTTCAGCCTTTTCCCCACCCGAGGGGCTCCTAGTTGTGAGTGGTTAAAAGAAAAATAACCACGAAGGGGATGGCAGGGTCTGCTCGCTCGCTCACTGGACCCTGCCATCGCCTTCTAACCTAACCTGTCCGAGTATGGGTGCCCCAAGTCACGAGCTCGCTTCGCTCGCTCTTGCGCGTAAACACGATTTTTTGTTGTTTTATTGTAAAACAACAAAAAATCGTGTTTATCTGTGATCAGTGACCGTAAAACGGCGGCTTAGCGATTCGTTTTACGCATTTTGACAGAAGCAACTTAAAAAACGTAAGAATTTAGTGAAATTTACGTTTCGTTTCAAGCAATAGTTGGTGATTTATCGATGTTTTTGAAAAATATTTTATATATTTTAACGCAGCTAAAATTGCTTGGGGGTGCTTAAGATAAATCCCCTTGACCCCCCCAGTGTCCGAATCCTCAAATTCAGGCGACACGATAGTAAACCCAATCCATAAATGTGGGTAGGTAATAAACACCTAAAAAAGAAGCACAGAACTACCTACTAATAACATGTTTAAAATAAAACAAAAATAATATTAGTTCGCTAAACATGAGGAATGTAAGTACAGCAATCATTTTGCCGATAGTCCTGACAGCCAATGGCATAATAGCCAAGAGCCTCGACCAACTCCTAAGGCGGCTCTCGTTAGGCAGTTGGATCAAGGGATTGATTCAGAAATCGGTACTCCTAGACACGGCTCGTATTGTTAGGAGATTCCTTTTTCAGAAGCCCTGAGCACCGGTAGCTTGGACCCTGTTCCCGATGCCGATGGGATACTATTTTTCGGAAAATCACATTATAAAAATACCTTTATTTAGATACTTCATTTGTTGAACCTAAGTGGAATACAGATGTAAATAAGAAGATTTTATATTAACCTTGACCTATCGATCAGTGTTAGTAGGTACTACAATTTTATTATGAAGTAAGTAGTTTTTATTATTATTTTCTTGTAGATCCGGCTAAAAGCACGAACGTTCAAAGTTTTTATGCTACATAATTATGTAAGGATTTTACCTTCCATGTGCCAATTCCGAGGATAGGGATCTCGAGACCGTTATAAAACTTTACTTTAGGCACTTTTGAAGCCATTTTTCAGTAATATTAGATAAAAGTTTTTTCTAGATCAACTAGACCGGATGCCGGCTATCAATCAAACAATGATCAATGCTTTTTTGACATTTATTGATGTGTTACATATCTGTCAATGTTGATGTTGACACACGATGAGGGTTACCAAATTCTAATTCTAAATTACCGTGCACGGCAATATGCATAACATTTTATTATTGTTGACATTTATTTCGTGTTCTTGTTAGAATCTAACAAGAACACTAGTTTAATATCTCCCAAAGTAGTGTTGAATAGTCTTCTTAATCTTCATTGGATCATAAAAGCATTAATTCAACGCTAGAGGCAAACATGTTTATTTCTGTACGTTTCCTTATCGGAATATATCTAATGTTATATCATATTCATAAAAAACGAAGTAGTCAACCTCTTTTCATAGAAATAGTTATAGATTTATAAATCTGTTGACCATAGGTAGCTGGTAGGTAACCAAGCAATTTTATTGATTTTCAAACAAACAACGGGAAGTTGGAAATCTCAAGGTCTCGGCGCCTTAATTTGTCTTCATTTATTTTTATATCATGTATATGAAAAATAAATGGAATCAATATTTTAATATACCTTGGCGTATATGAACATGAACTACGTAGTTATAAACGATCAAATAATAATAATGCTTCTTATTATATTATCTGATTGACATAACTATCTCATAATATCTATATAAGATAAACATATTTTTTTATTTTCTGTCTGCGCTATCTTTTATATCGTAGCAATCGTAGTGAGATAGTACTTGAGGATCGAAATACAGTGATAATGATGCGACGATTGATATGTTAGCTAAAGTTTTTAAGATAACGAAAAATGAACTATCATGCTGATCATGTTTTTTTTTTAACTCTACATGCTTTTAGCTCAATACCGATGAATCAAGACCCCAGATCAAGTATTTGGCCTATCTTATTTCAGTTAATTTCCGTTTTCCTAAGGCATAGAAGGGGTGTGAAACACCGAATTCTTGACCCACATTCTTCCCAGTCCCAGTTTAATCAGTGCTTTGATTGATCTCATAAATCAATAATCACCAAATTACCTATCACTAAACACCAGCCTATAAGTCCCAATGCAGAGCAAAAGCCTCTTCCCATACAGAAAAGGCACGAGCATTGCTCACCACGCTTGCTCAAGGCGAATTGGCGTTTGCAGACTTACATTAATTATAAGTCCAGGTTTCGTTACGACATTTTCCTTCACTGATGTCAGTAATGTCCATGAAAAACTTAGGTGCTCGTGCCCGGTTGCGAACCGACAGCCTCGTGCATGAGAGGCTAGCACCTGAACCACAAGGCCATCACGATAATTACCTAACTAGCTATCACTAGCAATCACTAGCTAATTTGTTTTGTGACATATGTAGGTGTAATGGTCAAGGCCATGATTTATATTAATGACTATTTAAAATGCATTATCTTAAAACAAAATAAATAAATATAAAATAAACTTACCTTCCATGTCCCAAGCCCGATTACAGGATAAGTTTGTCCATTATTGAATTTAATAGTCGGTACTCGCACCATTTTGCCACACGACTTCACTGGGAGGCAAATGAATGAAAAATGACGGCCTACGAAGGTTAAGCTATCTGTGTTACTGTGCTATCAATTTATTATTTGTAGTTCAAGTAGATAAACGTTATTAAATAATCAGCGGCTTGTTTGTTACGTTTTCAATATAATATTTTCTTTGATATCTTTTTATTTTTACGGCGTTATCATGGTTGAAATATTCCATGGAATAAATCAACAGCACAGCTCACATTTGTTTTTGTCGGTATCTATATGTCTAACTTAGTTGTAAGATGGAATTCATGGAATGAGGTCATAATTATTATAATCTCCATCTACTTTAACAGTATAATACAAAAAACTAAATTTTAAATGGATTTCTCCTGAGTAGGCACCTACTTCCTTAGTTGTCTGCTATCGTGCCATTACAGGGCAAAGGTCTCGTTTCATACAGAGCAGAAACAAGCATTGTTCAATATGCTTGTCCACTGTGGATTTGATGCTTTGACGTAACTTAACACCACGCCTGTAATTCCCGAAGTGTTGGGCAGAAGTGTACTGTGTAACTATTTGTATACTCACATTTCGCCAGGAGGCAAACCTATTCCCACCAACGGGGCACAAATACAGACTCCGAGGCTGCTATTGAGAAATTCCTGATGAAAAAACCCCATAACACTTTGCCCGACCTGGGAATCGAACGCATGAGCTCATGCTCAGCAGTCGCGCTTTGCGATCAACGAGGCAGTCGCCTTGAGTCTTTTTTTAAATACCATACATAGTGGAAGAGATATCATGTACACGATTCCAGACCAAATTAAATGATATAAAGCAGCTGTTTTTATATCACGTGCCTTTCTTTCTATCAAAATAAATATTTTATTAATTGCTCACGTTTTAAAACAGTAGGAAACAAAATAAAAAGCGAGTCTCGTAAAATAATCAGTTCATAAAAATTTATTGTTTTTGTATGTTTGACCCCATGTCATACTCCATCACGTATTTTATAATTTAAGTAGTAAGTTAACTTCTGATAACATATTCCGTATACAAAAGCAATCTCTTTGGAAATGAATCAAATCGAGAAATTTTATTATACCTACCTACACCTCTGCTATCTCTTCCGGGGGATACAGGTGTGATGTTATAACTCAACGCCTAGCTGTATACACGGTGTAAGGGACATCCCTCCGAAAACTTACAGGGTGCATTCAGCTCCTTATTTTGAATCGTATTCCATATCTTTTCCCGTTTTTTCAGTTGGTATTCCTTTATTTCAATGTAAAATTATATTATCTGTACACAGCACTCCATTTATGTAAATAATACAGCTAAAATAAAAAAACCAGCAATGGATGTTGAAATCTTCGAAACATATGACGTAACAAATAACGTGGCGCGAGAGCGCTTGGCGGGGAGGGCGGCCGGGCCGAAGGCTCGCTGCGCTTGCCGTTCGCTACGTGCGTTTTGCCACGAAAACGATACATTGCTTATAAGGTATTTAAACAAATCAGGTTTAGTGGATTCCCGTAACGTTCCTGAAATAATTTCATGTACCGGTCATCTTAATATGGTTTACTGAATTCACCCTGTAAGTTTTCGGAGGGATGTCCCTTACACCCAATATATCCAAAAGACTAGCCAAATATGCAAGATATTATAGTGCACAAGTGTGTGCACTATAATATCTAACACAGATACGCTCCCCTTCCCTCACTTTCATATTAGACTGATAGGACGGCAATCCGACACGAATACACGATCGAGAAGAGATCAGGCGCAGCTATGCTATTCTCTAAAAGACTCGACGACGAACTTGTCGACGAAACTAGTATGGTCCCCAGTGGATTTTGAACTTTATGCTCTAGACCATTTAGTTGAAAATCCATTAACGACAAACTGTCTCTACGACGAGTTCCGAAACAGTTTGTCTTTAATAGATTTACAACGTTGTGATCTACAGCATAAAGTTGAAAATCCACTGGGGACCATACTAGTTTCGTCGACGAGTTCGTCGTCGAGTCTTTTAGAGAATAGCACCCCAGGACCGACGGCTTTACGTGCTTTCCGAAGCACGGGGGTGTCACACTACCAACTTCCAAACTTCGGGCTGCTACTAAGAAATTCCTTATCCATACATTTTGTCTAATTTTGCAAACATATTGAAATCTTATAATATGACGTGACTACATAGATCAATATCCACGTGTGCCAAATTTCAGATAATACCGTTCAGCCGATTAGGCGTAAAAGAGTGACAAACAAACATCTATTCCACCTCGCATACCTTCGCATTGATATTAGTTAGATAACGCGTTACAATAATCACTTTTGTTCTATACCGATACTAATATAGGTACATCGTGTCATAATAACTAGCGTGCTTCAAACCAAGGTCTTAATAATTAAAGTTAACAGATAATCTGTTATTAACAAACAATCAATACGATCAGTTGAGTACCTACTTAAGGTAGAATGTTAATAATGGCATTATTTTATTGTGCTCTTGAAAACCAATGTTTATTATTATAAATGGGGTGTTTAAAAGACATATAAAGTGACCGTTAACTGCGCAGATTCCGTCAAACTAACCAATTATTATTATAATATTTTTTTAGAATGGTTAAAATGAAACTGTCCATTTATATCGCACGATGCTTACTACATAACATTCACGGAATACACTGATCATAATTCAGTTTAAGATGGTAGTGATGGTATATAATAATTCCATCATAGACTTGGACACACAATGATGCGGACTATGTAAAAAAAAAATACAAATATCCCTCGCTCAACTTGGGAAAATTTTACCATTTTTGTGGGAAAATTTTGACTCCTTTCTGTCTAAAGCAGATTAAAAAAAAACTCTAATGTTGACATTTGAGTATTCGCGCCAATAAAAGTAAATTAAAAATGGCGGTAGCAAATAAAGGACTATTTATCACGTCTTTTCACTAACGAGGTATTTCTAATAGTAAACAGTACTTTCTCTACTCAGCAGTCGCGAGGCAGTTAATTATTCTGCTTATTATTATAAGTTTAAAAAACCAAAAGGTAGACTTTTCTAGGGATTTTCGGATGGGGTAACAACAAAATAAAAAAAAGCAATAAAAACATCAAAAAGAATATATTACAACATTTATTTCGTATGCGATTACACGTTCTTTCAACACTTTGAGCAATCAAAAAATATATTGCTTTTCCTCACAAATCCTTTAAAAAATATACCGAATTTGATATTACACCGAATTTGGTGCCACACAGAGAATGTATACACTATCAATTTACAATTATAAACCTTATTTCCTTCACACAAGGATCAGTTTCGTTTGCAACAAATCTGTTACTTTCGACCTTTTTTAATCACATGATTTTTCTTTTATTTTTGTTATTGTAAAATCGACTTTAACTCCGTACGCTTAAAGTTGTCATTTTTTATTGCTATTATTATGTAATTCGTGTTGCATACTGGCATAGAAAATTAAATAAATACTTTGTATAGAAGTGTAACAGGGTGTAAAGGTAGCATTCCGATGTTGGCGACCGCGTACGGGTCGGGCGACTCACTGCTTACACTCTCGGCGATCTAAGGCTTCGTTCACACGGCATTGTCCTGCACGTTTTTTTGTAATCGTTCTTTAACGTAGGTATAGTCAACCGGGTGTTCATATGGTAAATTTTCATTCGTGTAAAAACGAATAGCCGCAGTTTCCACAAGGAGACAAAGCTATACCATATGCCACTGCGAACCGAATACATCAAAGTTCATTCGATTTGCTTGACAAGTCCGTTGAGTATGCGTTTAAACGTATAAGCGGTACACGTTTTTTTGCAGTACAATCGACGTGTGAATGGATCTATGTACGTTGTATGGTCACTATTTATACGTTAAGACGTATACTGCAAAAAAACGTGCAGGACAATGCCTTGTGAACGAAGCCTTAGAGGTCGGATTTGACGTTTCTCCTACGTAAAGGCAGATTTACATTGAGTCAGTGGCTGTCGTCAGTGTTGGCGCCGAAAACTGACGCATACTATTTATACGCAGTCAGTATTTCGTCAGTAGTCGAGGATATTTCTTTGGTGTACAGTGTACACACGTTCATAAAGTCAATGCGGAAAAATGAATTCTCGAAAACAGCAAAAAAACAAACTTAATAATAAGAGGAAGCGTGGTCACCATACAACAGAGCGGCAGCGACCGACTTGGGCATATTTACACGCCGTCAGTTGCACTGGCGCGGGTGGCGGGGGAGCGAATTGACGCCGAAAATATTGAAGCGCGAATATTGAAGTCAATACTGACGCGACAGTACTGTACTGACTTGAAATCAATTTACACTATGGTAGTGCCAGGTCAGCACTGACTAGTCAGGTGGGCACACTGTAATAATGGTCAATTTTTATAATAGTCCATTATTCCGGAGCTTGAAAAAACACAAGACAGACTGTTACGGAACTCTCAGACTGAATCGGGAATTTGTTCCTGATACAGTGAAGACTTTGACAAAGACTGAACTTCGACAAGGTGAAGTAGCTACGCACTGTTCCGATTTAGCTTATGGTATGGCGAGACGCTAACATAGTTAGTATGATCTCTACATACCATAATCTCCAAACCGGGACTCAAGAGACTCAACAGACTGACATACAAACCAAACATTGTACTCGACTACAACAAGAGCATGGGAGGAGTTGATAGGAAAGACCAATTTTTATCAGCTCATCCCATGGAACGTCTGAGGAACAGGGTTTGGTACAAGAAACTTTTCCGCCGAATGTACAGTCGGTTATAGCTGTTGCTTGACCCACCTAACTGGCTAGGTGGCTGGTTATGTGGGTCAAGCAACAGCTATAACCGACTGTACAATGTCGCCATCTTTAACTGCTTTGTAATATTTTCCAGCTTTCACCGGAAAATATCACATCGTCAGTTTCGTACTAAATTGGCGGAAGACTTGATCGGGAGACATAGACAAATTGACTTGACGACTGAATACCGACCGACGTTTGAATAGTAGATCAAACACGACTGGACAGGTGAAGACGAGGTTTCTTAAACGTAATACTCGCCACAAGACAGTGGACAGTGGGAGACAAGTATCCTGAAAAATGTTCTTTATGTACCAAAGTTGAGAAGAAACCTATTTTCTGTAGGAGTTGTGACAAGACAAGGTTATAACATCATAAAGAAACATACAGATGCCTTAATATACAAGGATAATAAAATAGTGCTGTGTGCATCTTTGCAAAGCAACAATCTGTATGAATTAAAGGTGAAAACGCTTCAAAATCCAGTATGTAATGTCGTACAAAAATTAGACATTAAGACATGGCATGAACGTTTAGATCACATATCAAAGAAATAGAGAGAATGTGTAAAAACAATGTGATTACATGGTGTTGACATTTCAGACTGTGACAAGTTTGTTTGTGAGGGTTGTGCTTATGGTAAGCATGCTCGTCAACCATTCAAGAAATCAAACAGAGGACCACAGCAACCAGGTGATGTTGTATACAGTGATGTCTGTGGACCATTAAGGGTCTAGACAGACGGACTGCATTTCAACTGCAATCCAACTGCAAATTTGCAGTTCGGATGCAGTTTGAATGCAGTTGACACGACTGCAATAGAACTGCAAACCAACCGTGCGGTCCAATTGCAGTCGGCGTGCAGTCGTGTGAACTGCACACCGACTGCAATCGAACTGCATCCGAACTGATTCTATGCGCGGGGGGGCGGAGCGTTAAAGTAGTGCGGGCGGGTGGGTATGGTGCAGTTCGATTGCAGTCGGTGTGCAGTTCACACGACTGCACGCCGACTGCAAGTGTGCGGTCGGCTTGCATTGTTTAGAGTCATTACGCACTGTCTACTACTGGTCGCCGGCGACTGGCAGGAGCTTGTGCGTCGCTACTGCGCGGCGAGTCGCTCAAGCAACCGGCGACCAAGTGCGTAAACACCTATTTGAACATTTTTTACGCAAATAATTTTTTTTAATATTATTATTATTAACTAATAAAAGTCACAGTCGCTGCCGACAGAGCGTAATGGCTCTTAGGGTTCCATATAAATTCATACAAAGCAGATCAGTTGCGCGACCTGTACGCGGTCGCCAACATCGGAATGCTACCTTTATACGTCCAAAAACTACGACAAAAGATTTAATTTTATTTTTTTTTCTATTTCAAAGCACTATTTATTTTCCTACATTTTTTTAATATTATATACTAAAAAACAGTGTCCTATAAAATTAAAAAACATTATAAACAATAATAATAGCGTATAATTACGACAATAATTATCTTTAGGCCATTTTTATTGAGAAATACAATTTATGCGCGTTTTTTATCATAGATATGTATTAAGGATGGTATACTTGTTTAAAATCATTAATTTTACCAACTATATATTACGTCACACTTTAAGGGGAGGGAGGGGGGTCAACAAAGTCGCAGTCCACATGGTGATAACAAATAAAATAAGTACCTACATATTTTGACTAAGATTTTATTTTGTTATATAACATCACGCCTGTAATCCCCTAAGGGTTAGGCAGAGGTGTACCCTGTACACCCACATTTCACCAGTCATGTTAAAGTCCCATGTAATAGGGGGCGAGTTTATTGATTATCAACCGGGCACAAATCCAGACTCCGAGGCTGTTACTGAGAAATTCCTAATGGAAAAATCCAGTAACTCTTTGCCCGACCTAGGAATCGACCCCAAGACCTCATGCTCAGCAGTAGCGCTTTCACAAGATCAACCAAAAAAAATTGTGTGACGTAATTTATGGATGGCTTCATATCGGCAAATATCATTAACAAAAATGGCGCCAACTACACAGATAATGAAACAAACGCGCCCTTGCGCCTCACACGCTTTTTTCTTATACTTTATACATAATAGATAAACAACTATAACATGACGCGCCCCTCCACAAATTCAAAACATTTGAAAGTATTTACAAGACTCACACGCATGTGTGCGTACTGAGACGGCTCTAAAAACAAATCAGCGATTTGTTGCTAGACTAGCGGCGTCATTAATTACTCATTATTATTAGTATGGCGCAGCACTGACATACTCTATGAAAATGACACGTGCGTTGTCTTGAGCGGTCAGCTAGTTATGATTAGTTGACCAACAAATCTGTCGGCCTGCTACTGAAGACGAATACTTACAACTACATAGAAACTCTTTCATATGGATGTGACTACACACATTGAAATAGTAATATGGAGGGGCGCGCCGGGTTATAGTAGTTTATCTCTACTCTTCAGACCGAATTTCGGCGGCCAATCTCAATGTAGACTAGCCTAGTACGCAGAAGATGCGCACAGCAAAGGAGTGGAACTGTCTGCCTGAGTCTGTATTTCCGAACGCATTCGACCCTAATCTTTTCAAAGTTGAGTGTACAGGCTTCTTCTGGGTAAACTCCTCAGAACAATAACTAAAGCATAGAAGGAAGCTAAATTTAACTAATATAGTCGTCTCTGTTTTCTTACACACTCATAACAGTATTAGAGAGAGACAGATGTAGGTTGCTCAAAATGCAAATCGTCACAAAGTTAGGGTCAGTTCACACCGACACGCGACGCGACGCGACGCAACGTGACGATACTTGAAGAGGCCAGTGACTTCGCGATGCGCCGCACTTGCACGTCGCGCGTACCGGCGATTCACCGCTGCGTCGCGATGCGTCTCGCGGCGCCGCGCGGCGCAGTTCGGCGTAGAGCGACGCATCGCGACGTAGTGCTGCGTGGTGTAACGTATTCTAAATTCTTACAATGAAATGTGTATCTTTTCGTGTAGAAAATAAAGTTATATTTTGAGTCGCTCTTTTAAAGTGTGCACGCAGCGTCGCGTCGCGTCGCGTCTCGGTGTGATCTGACCCTTAACGTCAATTTGGATACCTTGGCTACCTTTATAGTACTAAGTTTAAAAGCTACTTAACGTCTCAGGTTTTTATCTATGACTTTGTTCATCGCATTTTTTCGTATAATGCTTATGGGCGCATGCCAGTTGAAGTGCTTCGTTGGTTTTACGTGTTACTGACGCTTGTCAAGTCTCATCTTTCGTGCCGTAGCCAGGGGGGGGGGCATTGAGGGGCAATGCCCTACCTTGAAATCACAATGCCCAACCTTAGATCTCTGTATCCAAATCTGGAAGTTCAACCATCTTGTTCGCTTGTACTTCATCATTGAGGATTTAATAGTTCTTAGATCCATGGTCATGCGCTGCCACAGAAATTATTTGTCTACTTATAGCTATTGAATGTACATCACTGATCTAGAGTTCAGTGAGTCATGGTGATTGATTTAGCAGTCCATGCTTCAAGGGCAGACCAATTATGATATTTTTTTTTACTTTCGCCCTACCTGTAACCAATGCTGCCCTACCTCAAATTTGACTCTAGCTACAGCCCTGCTTTCGTGGCGCGTATTGTACACTGTTACTTTGAGTTGGTTGAATTTGAGGTTATTTGTTGTCGATTGTATAGCCGCTACGTATGTAACTTAGTAGGAGTTCTTTATTTACATAACTAGCTGTCCGCCGCGGTTACACCCGCGTCTTTGGTTACTGCTCCGCTCCCGTAGGTTGTAGCGTGATGGTATATAGCCTATAGCCTTCCTCGATAAATGGACTACCCAACACTGAAAGAATCATTCAAATCGGACCAGTAGTTCCAGAGATTAGCGCGTTCAAACAAACAAACACTGCAGCTTTATAATTTTATAGTATAGATTTATAGCTTGACGTGGACTGTTGATAAAAATTCGTAACGGGAAAGGTCTGATCATAAAAATGCTAGGATAATGTTTAATCAGTCGTGGTAAATGCTTAACTTTAGTTCACTCAAAACTCACAGATGGCGTTAGTGTCTTGACCGCCACAGTCATGTAGAGATAAACTACTATAACTTGACGCGCCCTTCCACAATTCAAAACGTTTGAAAGTATTTGTAAAAGTGTTGAAAAGATTCACAACGCATGTGTGCGTACTGAGACGGCTCCCGAAACAAAAACACATCAGCGATTTATTGCTAGACTAGCGACGTCATTAATCACTCATTATTACTAGTATGGCGCTGCACTGACATACTCTATGAAAATGACACGTGCGTTGTCTTGCGCGGTCGACTACTTATGATTAGTTGACAAACAAATCTGACGGCCTGCTACTGAAGACGATTATTCACAACTACATACAATCTCTTTCATACAGATGTGACTACACACATTGAAATAATAATATGGAAGGGCGCGTCATGTTATAGTAGTTTATCTCTATAGATGACTAACCAAAATGTGCCCAGCACCGTCACGACATCATGACAGACTTTAAATACGTAAATAAAGCTTATAAAACAACATTGTTTTTTATTTCCTTTGCTAATTATGTTCCTTGACTCATCCTAATTGATATTAGTTTAACTTCTTTCTTTATACATATTTCATGTATATTAACATAAGATGACAAAAACTAATACCAATTATAAAATTTCGAATTAGTAGCTTGGCGCCGAGGGCACGTTTTTGATTTTTTGACGTAGCGGTCAAAAATGTAAAATTTTAACATCTACAAGTCGACATAATACACGGTTACCTTTAGGTCGTTCTTAAGCCGAAAGCCATAAACTCGATCATCAAACTCGAAACGATTGGGACCATTTTTTTTCAAAAATAACAATAAAAAAAACAGCTGTTCAGTACACTTTGACGAGTTAGACGAACATAAATGTACTGAACAGCTGTTTTTTTATTGTTTTTTTATATATATATATAAAAAATAAATTAAAAAAAACGATCGTTGAAATGTCAAAATTCTAAATTCGTTGTATTAAGATCGCTCATTATAAGTGCAGGTTTCCGACACAGCACGTTGCCATTCAAGTTAGATCTTTAAACCGTGTGTGTTAGAGTATTTTTTACAATAACAAGAAAAAAAAGGTGACGGTTCGCGGGCGGCGCGCTGGTTGGTAACAGTGGGGTTTTTCGAGGCGACGTCGACCGGGGCTGTTGTCGTGTCGGAGTCCGTGCTATTGTAATGAGCGATGACTACACACAAGAGCATCGCCAAGGGGGGGGGCAGAAGGGGCAGCTGCCACCCCCCCCCCCCCCCAGGATTTTTTTGCCAATTTTAAAGCAATGAAAGTCCTTAGTCCCACGTGACTTGCTTCACTGATAGGGGAAGGGGGGGGGGGGTAAACAGGAGCAGCTGCAAGTCTTTACTCCACCCACATGATTTGTTTAACCGATCATTTCCGACCGTCAAAACTCGAATGAATTCGCTAATTTATTTTTTACATAACTTCACGCATGTAATCCTCGAAGGGTTAGGCAGAGGTGTACCCATTAGAACACCCACATTTCGCCACTTATGTAATAGGAGGCAAGCCTATTGTCATCAACCGGGCACAAATACAGACTTCGAGACTGCTACTGAGAAATTCCTGATGGAAAAGCCCAATAATTTTAGCAATTTTATCTATTTTAACCCCCATTTACAACAACTTCCCCCCCCCCCCCCCCCGCCTAGACCAGCGGTTGGCGGCGACGCCCAAGACCACACACGAAAGACACTAACGCCATCACAATTTACATTAAAAAAAAAACAAAAATATAGAAAAAGTAACAACACTATATAATTATATACATCAGCATGTAGAGGGCGTATCTATACACCCTGACACGGCCAGAGCTAGTCTTAACCTGGGGTCACCAATTGGGTACTTGACACTAATCAATCTGCCTACCCTTTTCCCAACTATGTTAGGGTCGGCTTCCAGTCTAACCGGATGCAGCTGAATACCACTATTTTACATGGAGCGACTGCCTATATGACCTCCACAACCCAGTAACTGGGTAATACGAATCCCCCGAAGGGTGAGGCAGAGGTGTACCCATTAGTACACTTACATTTCGCCAGTTATGTTTAAGTCCCATGTAATAGGAGGCGAGACTATTGCCATCAACAGGGCACAAATCAAGACTCCGAGGCTGCTACTGACAAATTCCTGATGGAAAAACCTCAATAACACTTTGCCCAACCGGTCACGTTTTGCCAATTTAATCTGATATTTTAAAATAATAGTTCCAGATATTAAATTTACTGTTTTCTTAACGTCCGCACAATATGCGTCAGCGGTCCGCCAATTGATGACCCCTGAGGGCCTACTACCATCTCTTATAATAGTACCATTTTAATATTAGAGATAAACTACAATAACATGGCGCGCCCCTCCAGAATTCAAAACGTTTGAAAGTATTTGTGAAAGTATTAACAAGACTCACAACGCACGTGTGCGTCGTACTGAGACGACTCTCAAAACAAAAACAGACTAGCGGCGTCATTAATTTTATTACTCATTATTATTAGTATGGCGCTGCACTGACATATTCTATTAAAATGACACGCGCGTTGTCTTGCGCGGTCGGCTAGTTATGATCAGTTGACCAACAAATCTACCGGCCTGCTACTGAAGACGAATACTTACAACTACATAGAAACTCTTTCATATGGATGTGACTGCACACATTGAAATAGTAGTATGGAGGGACGCGCCTTGTTATATTAGTTTATCTTTACTTTGTAATTTCAGTTGTTGAATTTTCAACTCTCGGCACCGAGGTAAGCGTTGAAAATCCATTAGCAGCGCATGGCGAAGTAATATTAAAATAATACTTTTATGAGAAATGGGTGTAGACTGTTCTAAACAACATTATTCCTTTTTCTACGACTAAAAAAAATAAATAAATACAATTGAAAAAAAGAAACAAAATGGCTAACTTTATTAATCTAGTATTAATTTAAAAAATGAATATCAAATTCGGTACGTCGTCATCACTTTGCGCGCCAACGGGGTCAGTGACCCCGGGGCGGTAACCATAAAGTCCTATTAACTCACTTTTATTTGAACTATTATTCTCCTTTTAATCTCTTACTGATTTCCTCTTGTTGTAACTCGCGCCATTCTTTTTTCGGTTTCATTCGCTTTAGTTGGCCGTCCCTGTAAAATAGAAACATAGTTTTGGTATAACAGCAAAATGCGCACGCGCACGTGCTGTTCTTCCGACTCTCCGACCTATCGTATGTTTTGTACATACGATATTTCTATTCAAGTTATTTTCTTATACTACTAATATGATATAACTAGCTTTTTCACGCGACTTTGTCCGCGTAAATGCCGCCATCATCCCCGTAGGAGGTGAATTTTGGAAAATCAGTTCTTAGCGGACGTCTAACAGCCAAACGCGATATAATCTCGGACCAACATACAGATCAAAATGAGAACCTCTTTTTTTGAAGTCGGTTAAAATACCAAAACCTTTTCCATAATGTAAAAAAAAACTTTTCAGAAAACCGCATCAAAATTGGTTCAGTCAAACGCGAGATAATCGCCGACAAAAAAGGAGGTTCTCAGTTTGACCTACATTTTTTTGAAGTCGATTAAAAATAGCTCTTATTACTCACCACATAAGGTCGACAAGGCCGCCCCTCCTTGCAATGACAGCTTTCACTCTATTCGCAAAGTCCACAGCGGTCTCGTCGGCGGCGCGTGTCATGGCCGGCAGATACCACACGTCACAAACGATAGCCCATGACGTCATCATGTTCAGGAGGTAGTGCAGCATCCCGTAGCGAGAACTGTTCCAGAATGCGTCTCCGAAGCGGGGGTCGTATCTGTGGAAAGGATTTTTTTTTGGTTAAAACGGATACTGAGTTTGGACGGATACTGGATACTTGGCCTGTTTTAGTATCCGGATGAAAGTGACATATTGATGGCGGTAGTTTTCAGTTGTTGATTCAGTTATACGTAGAAAAATATCTTCGATAAATTTTGTTGTACCACAGATAATATAATACTACGTACAGATACCCAATCCCATACAAAGAAATGAGACCTCCTTAAGTCTGGCTATTCGACTGGCTATTTTCTTTCCTTCATTTTTATAACAGATGGCAGCATTAGCGACGCACTAATAGCCAGAGACTTTAATTTTATTACGCCATCTATGCGACGAACTAGACACGTACTACGTGGCATCGATACTACTAGATGGCATTATTAGATAGGTACTTTCTCTGCACTGTCGTCGCGTTCAAGGTCAAGTATAACAATAGGTGAATAGGTACAACAAGTTAGTGTTACCTCGTGTTGGCGCTTAGCGTAATTTAGTTTTTGAAGTGAATACTTCAATCCGCGTTAAGAGATTTTTTGCAGGGGTTAAATCTATTGGTACCTACGCGCCAGTTTCGCGCCTTGGCTAACTATAAAACTGCTTGTTATCGAAAACTAGCTTCTGCCCATGACTTTGCCGCGTCAAAGTTGATTTCTCCATACAAACTTTGGACCCTCGTTCCCCTCAGGGGTGAATTTTGAAATTTTAGATTTTTTAGCGGACGGCTACTGACCTACCTATAAACTACTTACCTCCCATCTTTATACCTACGTCAAGCGGTTTTCGATATTTCGTGATGAGTGATTGAGTGAGTGACCTTTCGCTTTTATATACCTACCTACATATTTAGATAAGTACCCACAATATGTTTATGTATTTATATTTAATGTAGGTACCTACCTACCTAGTTATTGCGCATGGGATAGGTAGGAACTAGGAGTAGGAGGATACAAGTAGGAAGGTAGCAACTAGGTACCAACATAATAAAAAAAAACCAACGGAATATTTTAATATGTAATAAAAATATTTATTTCTCCCATCAAGCAGGTAGGTACTACCTAACAATCAAACTGATAGCACATAGGTATTAACTTGTAGTTCCTACGGAACAGATACTTCACTCCATTGAGAAAGCTTGACACTTTAGACGCCCCATAATTACCTACAAAAATATTGTTCAGTGTTCGTGCGCGGTAAAATGCACTTTACACAGACGCCCGACAGTACCTACCTACTACGTCGTCTGCCGTGCCGTGGTGTTGGGCGATATCGGGCGTCCTTGAACGTAACGCTAGGGCTGGCTGTCTATGCTAAGAAACGTTACACAAAAGAATATGTGATAACAATACAACCTGGTAAAAAAATTTATGCATTGAAAATCAAAATCACAAGTGCCTCATTTTAATATAATGGGCAATGAACTTTTTACCCTTCCATATACGATTATTCAATCTAATCGTCGAAAAGTAGGTACCTACCTACTCCTTAAAAATAGGAAAACATGTTGTAGGTAGGTACAGTCAGCAAAACAGATAGGTATGCAGGGTCGTCAGATATTGTTGAAGTTTTCTAAGAAACCGATGGATGTCTTTGACTGAAACTTAACCTAAATAAAGAACTATTTATTATCTACGTTTTAAATTAAATTACATTCGAAAATATCCATCGGTTTCTAAGAAAACTTCAACTATATCTGACGACCCTGCATACCTATCTGTTTTGCTGTGTGTACATAAATGTGTAATTTCACTTCTTATAACATGTTGTAGATAGAGCGACGGCGCGCGCGCCGCCACTCGGGCGATCGCGTCACGTGACTCAGAGCCCAAGCGGCTCCCTCCCCCGCCACGCCGCCTCACCCATCTCTGCCTGCCACCGATCCCACTCAATCAGTATATTTTGCACCTTTTTTTAATATTTTTTTGGAATTTTTTCGGCTTACAATGAATAACTTACAAAAAGCTAGGCGCGGTTGAGGATACGAACACGCACCACCATGTGCCAGCCGATAATCTGGACCGTGTCTTATACCACTAGGCTATTGGCACAGTTAGCAAATGTACCGAAATTTTTAATATAATTATTTCATTTATCGAACAAGGTTGATAACGCTCTAATCTTCTAGATAATAAGGTTTAAATTTCAACTTCCATCACGTGTTATATTTCTACCTTACCGTTTTGTTTTACGATTAAATAAAATCAATTCAAATTAACTAAAAGACAATTCAAATATCTAAAAGATAAGGTTGAAATTAGCATAGATTTTTTGTTTGGTTGAATAGAATGTGCTGGATTCTAATTGTTGCACTACCGTAATTTGACTTCAGAAACTTAGCTGCCGTATGAACTGCGAGATATGGTTGAAATTAGATTACTTTTTTGCTCTATAATATAATTATATTATTATATATTATTATAATTTAATATAATAATATATTATGTAATTAAGGAAATAAATGAATATTGTTTATGCAACATGACTAGTTTTTCTTATAAACCTCCTACATATTTTATTTAACACTAGCTGACCCGCCGCGACTTCGTTCGCGTGGTATCCTACACTACAAATACCCCTACCCTAACCCTGCCTTACCCTACCCCCTACCCAACTCTAACCCTACCCCTACCCTACCTCTACTCTACCCCTACCCTACTCTACCCCTACCCTACCCCTACCCTACCCCTACACTACCCCTACCCTACCCCTACCCTACCCTACCCCTACCCTACCCCTAACCTACCCCTACCCTACCCCTACTCTACCCCTACCCTACCCCTACCCTACCTTACCCCTGCCCTAACCCTATCCTACCCCAACCCTACCCTACCCTACCCCTTATTTCTCACCGTTTAAACCTTCCCTAGACCTCCACGAACATTTCAAAACCAAAATCAGCTAAATCAGCCCAGCCGTTCTCGAGTTTTAGCGATATGAGATAGAGATTGATTTCGCCATAACTTTCAAACCAAACGTCAAATTTTAATGAATTAAAGACTTAATATTACCTACATAACAAAATAGTTGACAAAATAGTTTATTTTGATAAGGAGTAATGACATGTGTAAAATAAATGCGTGAAGTTCTAAAAAAATTCAAGATTTTTAAATAAAAAAATGGTTGTTGTGTTTAACTCGAAATAGATAGGTATACTGTGTCGCGGACTTTTTTGTAGATATTTTTAAAGTCTTTAATTAATTAGAACATTTTATGGTTCTATCTTTTATTGTTTAGGCGGCGTACGCCAAATAAGGAACTTTTTTGGATGATTTTTTACACCTTGGGTCCGAAAAACCCAAATATCTTACGGACCCCTATTTTTTCTAAAATAAAATATAGCCTATAGCACTCAGTGATAACGTAGCTTCCAATTTCCGAAAGAATTTTCAAAATCGGTTCAGTAGATCCGGAGATTACCCCCTACATACAAACTTACAAACTTACAAACATACAAACTTACAAACAAATATTACCTCTTTATAATATTATATATATATATAAATATATATATATATATTATATATATTATAGTATAGATTTGATTTCATAAATAATAATTGACGAATACCACCTAAAAATAAAATCCTAAATGAAATCCTAAAAAATGAAAAAAGAAACTTATTCCGCGGATTTGAACTCGCAACCATCGCATTGCTCAGCCGCAGTCTTAACCCCTAGACCAACACGACATCTACGATACACTGCAAAAAACTTAAATGGTTTGATGTCATTACCAAAGGTACCTTTTCTCTGATGCTGACTGTACTAAAAACAAGTATTTTTTCTTTCTAAATTTTATTTTACTTCGTAGCGTACCAGATTAAAAAAATAATCTTTTAATTATTTTCCTTGAAATAAAACAACTAAACGTAAATGAATAACGATTAAGGAGTGACGACAGCGCAAAATTGAGAATAACGCCATCTTTTGCTAAAAGAGTTCTAAACAAAATGATTTACAGATGGCTGCTTGCTCAATCTATGAGTTCGAATAGAGGTAAAATGCTTAATTTACCTTGTTTATTAAAAATACGTGTTTTGTGAGTTTAAATAGGTGAATCAGCATTAAACAATGAAGTTTAGATTTTTATGAATTCTTAATTCAACCAAAATCTGCCGTTTAATGCTTTTTAGTGATTGTTTATTTCATAATTGCTACCTATGCTGCCATCTATGAAATTTTCCGACGGACTAATTATATTTTGTTCTAGTTGAGACCCCATGGTTGTACTCAGTTTTTAAAACAAAAATATGAAATAAATATCCATTTATGTAGGTTTCATCAACTTAAGAAAATCCGATATCCGGATACTAAGCTAAGACTGAAAATAAGGCCGGATACACCGGTACACTGGACGCAGACCTGTGTGTGAAAATGTTCTCAACTAACTTTTCAGACCGATGTATCCCGCTTGCGCGTAGGAAGTTTTATTAAAATCGGTAATTTGCAAAAATTTGGACTTGAAAGTTGGTATGAAATGCCGCCGAAAGGCGTAAACGCGTGCTTTCCGAGGCACGAAGAAGTCTCGGTGTGTAAAGATCCATTAAATGTGGGTAGAAAGCAAAATTAGCAATCTTTTTTTTTTATTTTACATGAATAATTCTAGATTTCTAGGCTTAAAATACAAATGTATGAAAACTACATGATATTTTCGAGGGTTCGCATTGATCAAAAACATAAAATAATAACATTTTCTCGATAGAAAAACATCACGAAGTAGCCTCTAATTTTTTTTTTTTTTTTTTCATTTTATACACGATATTAAAATGACTAAAATTTGATAATTAGTTATATTTATACATGAGTGAGGGTTTTGTCTAGGCATTTTAGGTAATTCCTTTTATTTTTGGAGTTATTAAAATAAAACACTCAACACGGGGCACGCGGGTGAATTATAAAAGTTTGCTGGCTTTTGGCGCGCCCTTAATCAACCCAGGCAAGCGTCCTCCATCATCGATAAATTGTTCCAAATAATTAACTTACTTAATAGCGACTGGATAGATGGTGCCACCGACTTCAAAGCTCCCTTTCTTGAACTGCATGACTGAGGTATTGTTGATGCAAGTGCCTTCAGGAAAGATCAGGATTGGCGGGTTGTCAGGCACTGATATGTGTTCCTTTAATCTGTGGAGATAATGTACACGTTGAACAGACGTAACATCACGCCTGTAATCCCCGAAGGGTTAGGCAGAGGTGTAATTAGTACGCCCACATTATGTTTAAGTCTCAAGTAATAGGGGACGAGCCTATTGTCATTAACCGGGCACAAATCCAGACTCCAAGGCTGCTACTGAGAAATTCCTGATGGAAAAACCCAATATTTTTTTTTTTAACGGGTCCCTAATTTTTCGGATCACTCAGTGATGCTCAGTGAGCTTCACATTTGCGAAAGAATTTTAACAATCGGTTCAGTAGTTTCGGAGATTACCACCTACAACCTTACAAACTTTATCTCTTTATTATAATACTAGCTGTCCGCCGCGGTTACACCCGTCTTTGGTTACTGCTCCGCTCCCGTAGGTCGTAGCGTGATGGTATATAGCCTATAGCCTTCCTCGATAACTAATCTATCTAACACTGAAAGAATTTTCAAATCGGACCAGTAGTCCCAGAGATTAGCGCGTTCAAACAAACAAACAAACAAACACTGCAGCTTTATAATATTAGTATAGATTATAAGAAAACGGCTCAAGAATTTTGTCCATCTACGCGACCCTTAAGGCATAACGACTTTGAACTTAGAAACATTCTCACCTCCTCGCGACTGCATGTCTGTCTTTCACCTCTGACCTCTCGAACCAAATGTGTGGCGAAGCCCTAGCTAGCGCCCTCTGTAGTATTCCTAGGAAACCATTGTGTCTTTGACCGATCTGAAAACATAGTACAACTTATCAATGACTTTCTCTAAAATCCCAGAATCAGAATTTCCGAATTTTTTTTATCGTATAATATCTGTCGGGCTTGCCCCTAGGTAAGCCACTGCGCCGGAGTGGCCAGGCTACAAAAATACTCGCCGAGTATTTTAGCAACATTTTAAATGTGGACTTGCAATATTTAAAACGTTGCTAGTAAAATATGGCGCGATTAGGAGCGCCGAAACATATTTTGAACCTTAGGCAACTGTGTTTAGTCCCAATTTAAGTTAACAACCCATTGCCATAAAACTTAACATATCTGGGGTTCGAACCCAACCTAACATTCACATCCATTGCATGCAACAATTAAAACATCCAAACAAAAAAGCATAAAAGACATTACAATAACATTTATTTTCGATAAATATTTCCACAAGACTTGTATGTCGCGGCCAACTGGTAAATATAGCCGTTCAATTCCACGGCTAGCCCTTTTATTGAACAACGCCGTTCAACTACAGGTTGAAATGACAATTAACCGTTTGGCTGCGACATATCTCTATACCCCAATAATACTTACATATTTATATCAGCAGAAAAGCACCGGAATTTAATTAAAAATATGTAAAGATCTTGCAGTAAATACTTACCAACTAATAATAGTTATCCATTACTGACACTACGTAGTTTACTTTCTGCTTCGTTACTTACCGTTCTTTTGACACGTTCTTAAAAGACTCAACGTCGCTCTCAGAGTCGTGACTTAAAAATACTCGACTATTGAATCGTAACACAGATTCAGACCATTTCAATTAAGTTAAAAGATAATCTGGTCTATTAAAGTTAACAATTGATTTATTAAGTGACGAGTCTAAGAGGCCGCAAAACTTATATACGTCGCAGCCAACTAATTAAAATAGGCGATCAATTGCACGGCTAGCCCATTGATTGAACAACGCCGTTCAACCACAGGTCTAAATGTAGAGTTGCGACATATATCTCAATAAGGCTGTGTTTACACTTAACCTGCCCCGCGTGTCGCCATGCGTGGAAAAGCTATCGGTTTCATACATTCAGTATAGGACTGATCACATAAATCCCGCCCCGCGTGGCGTGGAGCAAACTGCTAAATATATGTATAAAACCGATAGCTTTCCTACGCGTAGCGACACAAGGAGCAGGTTAAGTATAAACGCAGCTTAATACTTACATACATCAGCAGAATGTCACCTGCAGTTGTTTAAAAAAAAGCTCACCAACAACTAAGAAATAACTCACCAACAACTAACAATAACTCACCAGCGAATAACAGTTATCGCACATCAATACTAGAGCGTCGATTGGGCTCGTGTGGTTGGCTACGCAGATTCCGTTCCTCGGCTTGTAATGAGTATCGTGATATGTTATTACTGCGGATATACACCGCGACAAGAAGTTGAAACACATCACTGACACTGCGTAGTTAACGCGCTGTTTCGTTTTTCCGTCGGGGAGTGTGCCGACGCAGGCTGTGCAAGCGACTAACCACCAGACCTAGGGGAAGCGGATGCTATGGTTTATGGGTATGGTGAGCGTTTTGTCTTGTTTTTTTTTTGGGAGCGTTTTAGGTGTGAGTGAAATGATAGTGAGAGGTGGAAGGGATTCAGTACATGATTCTAGATCCTCAAGCGATGGTAATTTTCATGGGTTTTTATGAGCGTTTACGCCATACGGCATTTGATGCAAACTTTCAAGTCTTTATTTTTCGAAATGAACGCACCGATTTTTATGAAATTGTTTACGCAATAAGCACATTTTCGAAAAATTGTGCTACAGCTGAATTCGACCGATTTTGAGTTTTCCATAGAAACAGATATTTCCAATTATCCTGCTTATGCGTAGGAAGTTATATAAAATAGGTTCATTAATTTCCAAAAATAAGGATTTGAAAGTTTGTACGAAATGCCGAACAGCGACAAACGTTCTTAATAAGGGCTGAAAATTTTAAATCTTTTTAAAACCATGTACTGAATCCATATCAAGAGCCACCATTATGTCGCCATGTACAACAGGACAAACACAAAATGGATATAAAGAAAGCATAGACTACATTAAAACAGTAGCGGATCCAGTTGGGGGGCCGCTGAGGGGCTTAAACCCCACCAGCATCTGAGTTCTTCTGTGACAAATCCAAACCCTTATTTAAACGATGCGAAAAATATCGTGCGATTTGTCGTACATTGCGGGACCGCGCGTCTGCCGTATCAAAAGTGACCGATCATCGACGGTAATGTACCTCAACTTGCACAATATTTCTCGCACCGTCTTAATAAGCTTTTAAAGTTTAACTTTGCTAAAAACATACCCTCAGTCAACCCCCCCCCCCCCAAAGACGATCCTGGATCCACCACTGCATAAAAAAACATCACAGAGTAAACAATAGGACAACACAAAACATAAAAAGCAAAAGAATTAACATACACAGTAACTAAAACCAAACCGTAGAACGACTACAATTCTTATAATTGCGATGCTGCGAAAATGCGAAAGTAACTCTGCCTGTCTGTATGCTTGTTACCTCATCACGGCCAAACCACTGACCCGATCGTAATGAAATTCAACAAAGAGGTAGCTTGGGATCTGTATTACGACATTTGCTAATAGTTTCACGAAAACTATATTACTTACCCTGTTGATGATTTGACACATTATCAGAAGAATGCAGTACCCACTTATGTCTAAATCAGGCATAACATAACATTAATATAAGTAGAACTTAGAAGAATATAATATACAACCCAACGTCTTAACCAAGCATAACATGACAACAAATTCATCCATCAACAAGCAACATATAGCCCAATTCCAAACCGGCAAAAAATCCTACCCAATTCAGACATAACGTATTACCCAATCCAGACAGCATATTACCCAAATCTATACAAATGTCTCGCCCAGACAACGTATTAGGACCCAATGCAGACAAAACATACAGCCCAATTCCAAACAGGCAAGAAATCCTACCCAGAAAACATTTTACCCAATTCCGACATAACGTATTATTCATTCCAGACTCAGACATGACAAACTACCCAATCTTGCACAACGTATCACCAGATTCCAACAAAACGTCTCACCCAGACAACGTATTACCCAATGCGGACAACACATCCCACCCAATCCAGATAAACTGAATAGCCATTTTCCAAACAGGCAAGAAATCCTATTCAGAACACGTTTTACCCAAATCGGACATAACGTATCACCCAATTTAAACAGTAAATTGGATAGTTGACACCATGGCATTAACCATTAATTTCAAGACAAAACTTCTAAAAAAAAACTTTATTTCAGCAGAAACCCAATTAATTTTAAACTTATTGTAAAATTAGATTTTTTGAGGCTTTGATATCAATAAATATACACATCAAAAAAGTCTAGGGATCAACATCCCTAACAAATGTTAGGGATGTTGATCCCTAGACTTTTTTGATGTGTGTAGTTAGTCCATTGAGTTCCCAAATAAATGACGTCACAGTTCGATATTGACATACAAAATCTATGGAAGAAACGCGTTTTAACAGCTCGTCAATAAATTGGTGGTGTCAACTAGCCTATTCCAACCAGACAACGTGTTAATCCAGACAGCACGTCCCACCCAATGTTGACCATAAACAAATATCATACCAAAGAGTAACAGGTATTAATGCTGACTACACCGACGTCTATGGGGCTCGTGTGATTGGCCACACAGAACCCATTGGCTTTGGGCTTGTACTTCTTATCATGGAACCTCGCGTGGATGGAGAGACCCCTGATAAGGATTCTGATGCTCATCTTGTAAGATATCCTGCCCAATCTATTGCGCAGGCGCTCGAAGGGTACAGAACTGACGACCCATGTTGAGAAGACCATTACTATCACCTGATGGAATAGCAGATGGGGTATCATCACGACTGTTGCAAGAGGAGGTCGGCAGAGGACTATGTTTTGCTTATTATAGGGACTGTGGTCCTAGATTTGAGTCCTAGGTCGGGGAAATTGCTGATGATTATCCAGATGGGATATCCTAGGAATTGGGGTCCAAAATTAAATCCGATTTATTACAAAATGAGTTCTAACATGACCTCAAGATTAAACTTTTAAGCCAGTCGTTGTATTCTGTACTTTATTCCCACGTAGATAAAGTTCTAAACACAAAATTGACAACCTAGATTCGGTTCTTCAGTGTTTGTATTATGAACCTTATCACAGAGAATAAAGTTCAAATTACAATAACTGGTTCCAAAGTTTTAGCCAATCTTTCAGTAATTCAAGATGAAAGGTATACGCCTTCGATGTGAACGTTCACTTGAGTGAGGTTTTGAACTGAACTTTACAAAACAGAACTACTGCTAAAAATAACGACAGAATCTAGATATTATGCTGTAGGACCCTAGAAAAAAAGAATATACAGTAGCATACACATAATTATAAGAAATTAGCAACAAAAAATTAAAGGAAGAAAATTAGTTGCGAAATAGGGAAGTAAACTGTAAGTTTTGCCGATAGAGGGCGCTGAGTGTCTGTTACTTTTCAAAGCTTTATCTATAAACACTATTTTCTTTTTACATTACATACAGACTTATCTATTTGTAGAGATAAACTACAATAACATGGCGCGCCCCTCCACAAATTCAAAACGTTTGAAAGTATTTGTGAAAGTATTTACAAGACGTGCGTACTGAGACGGCTCTCGAAACAAAAACAAATCAGCGATTTGTTGCTCGACTAGCGGCGTCATTAATCACTCATTATTACTAGTATGGCGCTGCACTGACATACTCTATGAAAATGACACGTGCGTTGTCTTGCGCGGTCAACTAATCGTATCACGTAGACGTGTCTCAACGCAAAATTTATGTGACATATTATTAAGCACTCGTGCTGTGATTGGCTGTTGATAATTCAGTTAGCCAATCACAAGAGCGTACGCGCGCTTGACAATTATTCGTATATTTTTAACCGACTTCAAAAAAAGGAGGAGGTTATCAATTCGTCTGTAATTTTTTTTTATGTTTGTTAGCTCCTAACTTGCGACTGGGTGAACCGATTTTCATGATTCTTTTTTTATTTGAAAGCTGGTGCTTCTCGTGTGGTCCCATTGTCACCATTTCAATATCTGATGATGAACTTCGGAGATATGGAATGGAACTCCTCATAGAATCACAGCAGCAATATCGTAACAAGTGAAATTGCTTTGTTTATATGTGTAGTCGATGACTGACTGAAGGAAAGGGGGGGGTTCGTCAACCCCCCTCCTACCAGTTTCCAAAATTAAATATATCGTGTGAGGTATTGTTTGAAAGGGCTTTTTGTAAGGATTTCAAACATTAATACACAAGCACTTAACATTAATACACAAACCAAAGCCGCCGACTTCCAAAACTAAAGTTATTTTGATTTTGTAGTTTTTGAAGGCGGTTATCTTTTTTTGTAAAATAGCTTTTTATTTTGTAATAAATGTTTTAAATAACAAACACTTAACGCCATTTTGACGGCACCAATTATGACAGTAATCTTCCCCATTACAATAAAAATATTAGTAACAAAAATTTAAAAAGGTTTAAATAAGGAAATACATAAATAAATGAATTGAAAATTGTGACAAAATAAAAAGAAAGCCATCGATCATTATAACTGGAAACTCCGACACAGAAAATATAATTTGTCATTTAAATTAAAGCTTTAAATCGTTTACGTTAAAGTAATTTTTACAATGACAAGATAAAAAGGTGACGACTCGCGGGCGGCAAGCCGGCAGATATCGGTTAGATTTTCGTGTCCAATAAAATAACTTTGGGCGGTGCGCTTACAGCTTACTGTTGTATTTTCGTGTGCATTAAAATAACTTTCAGACAAAATAAAAAAGGTGACAGCTCGCTGGCGGCGTGCTGAAACTTACTGGTTAGATTTTTCGACGCGATTCCGGCAAGGACGTTTCCGTGTCGGAGCAGTATCATAATGAGCGTTGACCAAAAATGAGGGGGAGATATTAAAAAATGATAATTAATTATTACATTTGTCTTAATTAATATTGCGTTATTTTCTTGTTTGTATGTACAGTCAGCAAAACAGATAGGTATGCATGGTCGTCAGATATAGTTGAAGTTTTCTAAGAAACCGATGGATGTCTTTGACTGAAACTTAACCTAAATAAAGAACTATTTATTATCTACGTTTTAAATTAAATTACATTCGAAAACATCCATCGGCTTCTTAGAAAACTTCAACTATATCTGACGACCCTGCATACATATCTGTTTTGCTGTGTGTACATATTATATGTGTGTATGTTATTCAACTTACCCCAATAACGAAGATCATTATTCTGAGTGGCAATAGAAACATATATCGTACCACAAAGCCCATTGCCCAGATGATGGTCAGCCGCCATGTCAAGAATTCGTACTGTCTGGAACGAAATGATACAAAAAATTATACAAGCTGTTGATTTGCATCCTAGTCAAATTCAAGGACGTAATTATGCTAATGATTCTCGACCCAAATCAACAATAAAATGAGTAGGTATTTTTTTTATATTTTTTTCCTGTTTACTGAAATCCATAATTGTAAACCAGCCGTATTTAAAAGCGGCCCGTCTGTTACTAGCTATAACCGCGCTTTCACTAACAAACAAACGCAAACAATACATACACAACGCATACGCAACGATCATTCAATAATTTCGTAGGTACTACTCGCGCACGTGCCTAGCCACGCTCGCGCTCCCGCGCGCGCTTATTAGTTATTGCCCGGTACTGTATTTTCAATTGATTATTTATGTCTTTTAGGACAACCACCTGAAATTTGACGAGGATGCAAAACAACATCTTGTATAGGTATAAAGTCAAAGTCAAATCATTTATTTCAATTAGGCCATTACAAGGCACTTTTGAACGTCAAATACTAAAGAAAAAGGAATTGAATCTAGTTGCCCCTTCCAAAAGGTAGCTTTTTATGGAGAAGAATGTGCAAGAAACTCCATACGTACTCTTTTAATATAAAAATCTTTTAGTATAAATTCAAGGTTTGTTTTTTTCATTAAATTTACATAGCATAACATTACGTGGGTAATTATTATGTGGGTGTACTAATGGGTATTGGGTACACAGATAGTACATTTCGCCGTTTAAGTCCCATGTAATAGGGGGCGAGCCTATTGCCATCAACCGGGCACAAATCCAGACTCCAAAGCTGCTACTGAGTAATTTCTGATAGAAAAACCTAATAACACTTTGCCCGACCTGGGAATCGAATCCAAGACCTCGTGCTCAGCAGTCGCGCTTTGCGACCACTAGACCAACGAGGCAGTCAATAAAACAAGGATAATTACAAAAGAAAACAACGAAAATAATTATAATAATTAGTACCAATTTAACTTTGTTATTGTGCCCTAATTTCTGAAAACATTGCCACATTGGATAATAAATTTTTATGCGGCAAATCGTAGGCAGAAACGTTCTAATATACACGGTTACTTTTAGGTCGTTCTTAAATCGAAAGCCATAAACTCGATCATCAAACTCGAAACGATTGGGACCAGTTTTTTTTCAAAAATAACAATAAAAAAAACAGCTGTTCAGTACACTTTGACGAGTTAGACGAACATAAATGTACTGAACAGCTGTTTTTTTAATTGTTATTTTTGAAAAAAAAAATGGTCCCAATCGTTTCGAGTTTAATGATCGAGTTTATGGCTTTCGGTTCGAGAACGACCTAAAAGTAAGCGTATATCATCATCTGCCTAGCCTTTTCCCAACTATGTTAGTTGTGGTCGGCTTCCAGTCTAACCGGATGCAGGCGATGCAGCTGAATACCAGTATTTTACATGGAGCGACTGCCTATCTGACCTCCACAACTTAGTAACTGGGTAATACGATACCCCTTGGTAAGACTGGTTGTTAGACTTTCGGGCTTCTGACGACCCGTAGCGACTGTCAAAGATCCACGTATGACAGCCGGGACCAACGGCTTAACGTGCTTTCCGAGGCACAGAGGAGTCTCGGTGTGTAAAGATGGTCACCCATCCACGGACCAACCCTGGCAAGCGTAGCTTAACCTGACGGATCGACCCATGCGGCTGTTATTACTTTGCCACGTTGTATAACACATAAACACATAACATCGCGCCTGTAATCCATAAAGGGTTAGGCAGAGGTGTACCCATTAGTACACCCACATTTCGCCAGTTATAAAAATTCCTGATGGAAAAAGCCAATAACACTTTGCCCGACCTGGGAATCGAATTCAAGACCTCATGCTAAGCAGGCGCGTTTTACGACCCCTACACCAACGAGGCAGTAAGAATTTAAATTGTAAAATTGTTTTGCGGCAAATCGTAAGCAGAAAGGCTAAATACTTTAGAAATAAAAGCAATAAATTATAACTATTACTTATCTACAAGATAAGTCGACCACCCACTGATATATGAAGTTATTTAATGCATTTATGATTCCAAAATTCTGGAAAGATAATATTTAAATATCGTCAATTTATCCTGGTATTAGATAATAATACTATTATTAGGGTACGAGTTGGTAGCCGACTGCACGCGACAGCAGCAGACGACATGTCGTCGCTTCAATACAAGTTGGTAGCAAGTTGGTAGCAATTTGTATTGAAGCGACGACATGTCGTCTGCTGCTGTCGCGTGCAGTCGGCTACCAACTCGTACCTTTACTGTCCCACTGTAGGGCAAAGGCCTCTTCTCATACAGAGAAGGCACGAGCATTGATCACTACGCTTGCTCAAGGTGGATTGGCGATTTCAGAATTATATTAATTACGATATGTCAATGTCAGTGATGTCTAAGATTAACTTAGATATTATTAGATCCACCCGCGAGAGAGAGAGAGAGAGGAAGAGAGAGAGGGAGGGAGAAAGAGAGAGAGAGAGGCGGGGAGAGGGGGGGGGGGGAGAGAGAGAGAGGAAGAGAGAGAGAAATTAAATTTGTGGAAAATCCACCGGAAATGCCGGAAATTTGCACCCGTGCGGAGCCGGGGCGATTCGCTAGTTTATAATATAAAATTTACAGCGGTTTAAGCTGTGCGTTGATCCGTCACTCAAAAAATTTAAAGTAGATAGAACCAAGGAATCGCGTTGTCCCATAAAAACTTTGCCACCCCTTATTCACCCCGTAAGGGGTAGAATTTCGGAAAATCCTGCCTTATCGGATGCCTCTGTCATACAAAGAACACACCGTCCAAGTTTCAGGTCTCTACGATCAGCGGTTTAGGCTGTGCGTTGATAAGTCAGTCAGTCAGTCATTCAGGACAAAGCATTTTATATGTATAGAAGATAGATAGATTAATAGGATTATGACATAAATGAAGTACTTGCCCAACATCGGTCCCGCAACCATCACGACAGCTTGTATAAAGAAATCATCACATCACACACGACATAGTACGAACCAACGACCATATAATTACCTAGACTCCTAAAAACAGACGACCGATGTCTGTCAGCACATTAGGCATAAAAGTCTTATAACCGTCGTCACTCACAAAGTTCGTATTAGTTTCGACCACTCCTGTGAGCCGTGAACATGCACTGACCTTGAGTTAGCCAATCAGAACGCAGTACCCCGTCCCCCTCGTACCTCAGCAAGTTGGCAGAATAGTTTTCGTGCGTTAGATCGTGTATTAGGCGTCTATAGGCTGTATGGTCGTTGGTACGAACGAACAAATTTTATCACGACACCAACCCCCAATTTATAGAACAGCTGTTCCATATAAGAATTCCTCATCTTTCAGCTTTGGTCCCATTTGTAAAGTTGTTCATATTCATGACTGCTCTCCCCCTTTTTTTTTCGTGGAAAAATCTTCATGGACTGCCTCCGTTTCAGGGAAGGCGGTGTATCGGACTTCTACTCGACTAAAAGCCCACGGTGTTCCTCTAACTACCTTTGGCTGGGGTAAGGGGGTCACTTTGAGCGTTCCGCACCCCGGCAGCTATCATCCCCCCTACCCCAACCTTCTGATACACAATAGCTGAACAGTAAGCTTGTATAGTCTTTACCTATTAGTCCTAGTGAGGAGATTCCAGCTCCTCAACTCCTCGGCCTCGAAGACGGATGTGACCTGATCTTCGATGATGGACTCCATGCCAGCCTTGACCAAGTCCAGGCAGTTCGCCAGGTGGAACTCGATGTTACTCTGGAAGAACCGAAATAAGTAGTTATTAAACATAACATCACGGCTGTAATCCTCAAAGGGTTAGGCAGAGGTGAACCTAATAGTATTTAGTACACCCACATTTCGCCATTTATACACGGTTATTTTTAGGTCGTTCTTAAGCCGAAAGCCATAACTATATTCTGGACATCCTAACAAGCCGGATTTGACAGCTATTAAAATCCTTTGTGTAGTGTTGTCAAAACGTCTTTTCAAAATATAAATCGGCAATTAATTCGTGTTTGTGAGTGTATTTTTTCAAAATTAAGTTAAACTTGATGTTTACAAGTGATACTCGTTGTTATAATGTATGGGTAACATAGTAATTATTCAGGATTATGAATTTGATTTTTCAAATTATTACGTAGGAGAAACGTCAAATCCGACCTCTTACATCGCCGAAAGTATAGTTAGACGAACATAAATGTACTGAACAGCTGTTTTTTTTAATTGTTATTTTTGAAAAAAAATGGTCCCAATCGTTTCGAGTTTGATGATCGAGTTTATGGCTTTCGGCTTAAGAACGACCTAAAAGTAAGCGTGTATTTAAGACCCATGTACAGTAGCGGGCATAAGTGGAGTAGCAATCTCACAAAGCATTAGATTGTCATTTTTTACCTTACTTCCGACCTTTCGACGCCGCCTGCGAATTCTGAGGTATGTGTAGGTGTTAATACATAATCACTTTACACACAGATGTAGGTACGGCCTGTACCGCGTGTTCACTGCAATTCAAACCTTAGCATGCTACTACACTTATGACCGCTTACTGTACGTACGCGCCACGAAAGATAAGACTTGACAAGCGTCAGTAATGGGGAGCTTGCGCGGGTATGGATGTACGAAATAGTTATCCATAATTTGTGTATCTATTCAGGGATATTTCAATGACATTTAGATTAAAATTCTTAACAATATTATATTATTTATAACGATAATGTAATAAAGTTTGAGAGGTGTGTGAGGGAGCGAGCCTATTGCCATAAACCGGGCACAAATCCAGACTCCGAGGCTGCTACTGAGAAATTCCTGATGGGAAAACCCAATAACACTTTGCCCGACCTAGGAAAAAGATCGAATCCGAGTACATCGCCCTTAACAATCCTATTTGATAGGTAGAGATAAACTACAATAACATGGCGCGCCCTTCCACAATTCAAAACGTTTGAAAGTGTTTGTTTGTATGTAAAAGACACACAACGCATGTATGCGTACTGAGACGGCTCTCGAAACAAAAACAAATCACCAATTTGTTGCTAGACTAGACGTGGCGTCATTAATCACTCATTATTGGCGCTGCACTGACATACTCTATGAAAATAACAGGCGCGTTGTCATGCGCGGTCGGCTACTTATGATTAGTTGACAAACAAATCTACCTGCCTGCTACTGAAGACGATTACTTACAACTACATAGATACTCTTTCATACGGATGTGACTACACACATTGAAATAGTAGTATGGAGGAACGCGCCATGTTATAGAAGTTTATCGATACCTGCACTTGTTAACTTATCTGTCCCACTATCAACTTAGGAACAGCCGTAACGAGATTTATTACACTTTCTTATCAATACGAGTACTTACCTGCTGTATTGTTATCGACCCTAAGTTATCACAGTATCTACTTATATTCGAAAGAAATGGATTTAAAAAATAAGAAAATTAATCGTAGAATTTTCGACCACCGCCTCGTTTGTCTAGTGGTCGCAAAGCGCGACTGCTGAGCATGAGGTCTTGGGTTCGATTCCCAGGTCGGCCAAAATGTTATTGGGTATTTCCATCAGGAATTTCTCAGTAGCAGCCTCGGAGTCTGGATTTGCGCCCGGTTGAAGGCAATGGGCTCGCCCCCTATTACATGGGAATTAGACATAACTGGCAAAATGTGGGTGTACTAATGGGTACACCTCTGCCTAACCCATCGGGGATTACAGGCGTGATGTAATGTATCAAATAAGCATAAACGTGCCCTCGGCGTCAAGCTACGAACTCAAAACTTTATAATTGGTGCTAGTTTTTGTCATCTTATGTTAATATAGATGAAATATAAAGAAAGAAGTTCAACTAATATAAATTAGGATGAGTCAAGGAACATGATTTGCAAAGGAAATAAAAAAACAATGCAAACAGTCGCGCTTTGCGACCACTAGAACAACGAGGCAGTCAAAAGCTTTTTTAACCGACTTCTAAAAAAGGAGGAGGTTCTCAATTCGGATGTTTGTATTTTTTTTTTCTTTTTAGGTTTGTTCGCGCTTAACTCCGTCGCTTGCCAACCGATTTCAAAAATTCTTTTTTTGTTGGAAAGGTTATACTTCCCAAATGGTCCCACGAAAATCGGACAAAAATATGTCACTAAAAATTAACAAATAAAAATTTTTTTTGCAAAAAAAACGACGATTAACCTATACTAAAATTTAACAATTTTTTGGAGTCGGTGCCATACGGTTGGATATAATATACTCGGTCTTGGCACCGATTCCAAAAATTTGTTAAATTTTAGTATAGGTTAATCGTAGGTTAGGTTAGGTTTAATAATATAGGTAGGTTATAGTATTATTTTTAACTTTTTAGTGCTTTTTTTAGAGGTCGGTTATTTTTTTTGCAAAAAAAATTTTTAACGGGGCATTTAAAAGGTTATCAGAGATAAACTACTATAACATGGCGCTCCCCTCCATATTACTATTTCAAAGTCAAAGTCAAAACATTTATTTCAATTAGACCATTTACAGGCACTTTTGAATTGTCAAGGAGTCGGTCAGTTAGTCAGAAAGTTGAAGCTAGTTGCTCGTTCCGAAACGGAGGTAGGCCTCTATGGAGAAGAACGAGCAAGAAACTCGACGGCACTCTTCAATTTCTTCACTCTTCAATAATAATGAGTAATTAATAATGCCGCTAGTTATGCAACAATGACACGCTGATTTGTCTCAGTACGCACACATGCGTTGTGAGTCTTGTAAATACTTTTACAAATACTTTCAAACGTTTTGAATTGTGGAGGGGCGCGCCAAGTTATCGTAGTTTATTTCTAATTAAATACTAGTAGGATGGCTGGGATTGATGGATGGATGGATGGATGTATAAATAACACCTTTTTGTACTTATGTTCACAAATAAAGTTTGATTTGATTTGATTTGATTTGGACTGCCTCGTTGGTCTAGTGGTCGCAAAGCGCGACTGCTGAGCAAGAGGTCTTGGGTTCGATTTCCGGGTCGGGCAAAGTTTTATTGGGTTTTTCCATCAGGAATTTCTCAGTAGCAGCCTCGGAGTCTGGATTCGTGCCCAGTTGATGGCAATAGGCTCGCCCCCTATTACATGGGACTTGAACATAACTGGCGAAATGTGGGTGTACTAGTGGTACAGCTCTGCCTAACCTTTCGGGGATAACAGGCGTGATGTTATGTTAGTTTTAGTAGGATGGTTACCTCTCCATTCCCCTGGGTTGGCTTGTGCCCGTTCTGCACCCTCTCCTGACTGGTGCTTCTCTTGTAGTTCAGTTCTGGTGATGGACCTAGGATCTCCTGACGCTCTATCACCGTGTTCAGCGTACCTGAAGAGAGAGAGAGAGAACTGAGTCAGAATAAAAACAAAAATATTTAAATTCTATACACAATATCCAGTCAACAAAAAAGATAGGTATGCAGGGTCCGGGGTTGCGGGTCGTCTTAACAGGATACCGTGGCCCCGGAACGTAAAGGGCAACAGAAGGAACAGGGTGGTTTTTTAGTCAGTAAAAGTCTGACAGTCCCTTCCGCCCCATTTAGGGCGGAAGGACTCATTTGATGATTTTTACCACATAAAAAAAAAAGGTATGCAGGGTCGTCAGATATAGCTGAAGTTAATTTAAAAAGTATATAGAGATAAACTACTATGACATGGCGCGCCCCTCCATATTACTATTTCAATAATTATGAGTAATTAATGACGCCGCTAGTCAAGCAACAATGACACGCAGATGTGTTTTTGTTTTGAGAGCCGTCTCAGTACGCACACATGCGTTGAGTGTTGTAAATATGTACTTTCAAACGTTTTGAATTGTGGAGGGGCGCGCCATGTTTTCAATCGTAGACATCCATCGGTTTCTAAGAATACTTCAAGTATATCTGACGGCCCTGGATATCTATCTCTTTTGCTGAATGTACCTTCATTGTTTTCACATAAAGAAGCAACAAGTATATTGTAACCAGGATTTTGTAAAAACCTAATTGAAAAGAGTGTCCGTGGAGTTTCTTTCTCGTTCTTCTCCATAGAGACCTACCTACGTTTTGGAACGAGCAAGCTTTAAGGTGCTTTGCACACGGAGCAACTTAAGTTGAGGCAACTATCAACACTTTAAAAGTTTCCTGTAAAAGTTGATAGTTGCTATCACGTTTACGGTTGCCGCAACTTTATGGCAATCTGTGAGCAATTTTCATAGCCGAGTTGCCGTATGCCGTTGCCGTAGCGACACTGGCATTGCCGGGCACAGGGAGAGGGAGGGAGGGTATGAAATCGCCCGACGCGTTGCGATTGACGATTGAGAAAACCGGCAACATTAAAAATATTAAAATTAAATAATGTGTTTACTTTCAAATAGCTCCATACTTTCAAAACGTTCAAATGCATACGGTTTACGTAAAAAATGACGTAAGCACACTTACAAACCCATTATTCTGTCATTGTGCAGTAAATTACTGTTGCATGTCCTAAGACAATGTTTGAGATGCTCGTGGCTAAGTAGGTAATAACAGCCGCACGGGTCGATCCATCAGGTTAAGCTACGATTGCCTGAATTGCGGATAATAATAAAATAGTTTAAAAAACTAAAAAACACGCTTGTAGCACGCACTTAAAAATTACAAATGGAGCGTTAATTTTTTCTTATTCCTGACAGCAAACCCTTTCATTTGATACCCATATCATGGGGGTGGATTTCAAACAGCCAGTCCGCCATCTTGGGGAGGTCGCCATATTGAATTTGTAATGACGTTTCTTAGCTACTACTCATTAATTGTCATCAGAACTCAGAGCGTGTGCAAAATTTCATCCTAATCGAAGACCGGGAAGTGGGTCAAATAAAGATTCCAAGATTTTCTTACATACATACTTACAAGTGAAGCTAATAAAAGCGTGTTAAAAAGAGGATGTAGTGACAAAGATAGAAAAGGGTATGTTTAGATGGTTCGGTCATGTTGAGACGATGAGTGAAAGACGACTAACAAAAGGAATTTATACCCTAGGAAGACCTACACTGATCTTATTGGTGGGGTTCTTCAAAAAGGTCAGGTGCGCAGTACTCGTAACCGGCGTGCTTGTATAACGAGATGTATGAACGTGGATGAGGCGAAAGAAGTATGTAAGGATCGTAGTAGGTGGCGTTCTGTGGTTTCTGCCTACCCCCATGGGAAAAAGGCGTGAGTATATGTATCGCCGGGGTTGGTCCGTGGATGGGAAAGAGAAGAGATGACCAATCTCAACTGACAGCGCCCGTTCACGAACATTACGCATAGATCAATGATCGACATATGAGAAGTGTTTGCAAGTTCATCTTGCATTTAATTGTGCGAATAAGGTATTTTATTGTGCATATAAAGCGTGTCGTATGAATATGAACATTAAAAAATACAAACATCCGAATTGAGAACCTCCTCCTTATTTAGAAGTCGGTTAACAAAAATACAAATAAGATTGATTTTTGTATGAAAAGCACACGGTTTTTAATTTTTTTAGTTTCGGCGTGTACGAAGTTTCGGCCTATTTTTTGCCGAAAGTGGCTAAATCCGAAACCGAAACCAAATTCAGTCACCCTTGAATGAATATTTCAATAAAAACACATTTCTATAATTATTATCTTTTTGACGACCATTAACAGATCAAATAGTTTAATGATTTACTTCAAGTGTAAAAACATTAAAATGTCTATAATGTACTCGTGTAAGAATCTATTCGTCATTGCCTTCACAATGTTTTACGTTTGTTACAGTGCACACTTCCATCATCTGCCTAGCCTTTTCCTAACTATGTTGTGGTCGGCTTCCAGTCTAACCGGATGCAGCTACCAGTATTTTACTGCAATACCAGTATTTTACATGGAGCGACTGCCTATCTGACCTACACAACCCAGTAACTGGTTAATACGATACCCCTTGGTAAGACTGGTTGTCAGACTTTCAGGCTACTAACGACCTCCAACGACTGTCAAAGATTAACGTATGACAGCCGGGACCAACGGCTTTTCTTCTTTTTTTTCGAGGTGGTAAAAATCAACAGTCCTTCCGTTCTGGGTGGGGCGGAAGGGACTGTCAGACTATCACTGACTAAAAAACCACCCTGTTCCTTCTGTTGCCCTTTGCGTTGCGGGGCCACGGTATCCTGTTAAGACGTCCCGCAACCCCGGCAGGGGGACCAACGGGTTAACGTGCTTTCTGAGGTACGGATATCAGCTGCATTCTGTTTGACTGGAAGCCGAACCCAACATAGTTGGGAAAAGGCTAGGCAGATGATGGCTACTTTGAGGAGACACCATTGACTCACCATTCATCCCATTCTCTTTGATGGTGGCTGAAGGCGGTTTATCATCAGGGACAGGAGGCACTTCTTCATCATCAGAAGAGTCTGTTCTTTGGATCTTGATCTTCGCCACCTCAATGTGTTGTCTGCCATACTGGGAACAAAAGAAAAAAGACTTTATTTTTGACGATACAAGGTATATTTTAGGCTGTATCACCATGTTCAAAATAGGTGTGCAGGGTCGACAGATATAGTTGGAAGTTTTCTTAAAAACCGATGCGATGTTTTCAAATGTTATTTGATTTATATTTTTTTGGACGGATTTCTAAATCTCTTTCAATTTAGCTTAAGTTAATGCTTATTTGCTAGTGACAGTCTTGTCAAAATCGGTCCATACGTTTCGGAGATTAGCCGGAGCCAACAGACACAGACAGATAAACATTAAATTTTTGTCTTTTTTTTTAAATTAAAATTAAAAGTTGTGTTCCAGCAATGTTTGCTCAATGTTTTAGTTTGATGACCAGTAGAGATAAACTAAGTACTATAACATGACGCGGCCCTCCATATTACTATTTAATGTGTGTGTAGTCACATCCGTATGAAAGAGTTTGTATGTAGTTGTGAGTAATCGTCTTCAGTAGCAGGCCGGCAGATTTGTATGTCAACTAATCATAAATAGCCGACCGCGCAAGACACGCATCTGTCATTTTCATAGAGTATGTCAGTGCAGCGCCATACTAATAATAATGAGTGATTAATGACGCCGCTAGTCTAGCAACAAATCGCTGATTTGTTTTTGTTTCGAGAGCCGTCTCAGTACGCACACATGCGTTATGAATCTTTTCGATACTTTTACAAATAGTTTCAAACGTTTTGAATTGTGGAGGGGCGCGTCATGTTATTGTAGTTTATCTCTAAACGTAGTTAACGAGGTGATGTCTTATTGTAACACTTCATAATAAATAAACAATTTCACATCGACAGCATCTTTACATTCTTGCAATAATGGCGCTTTTTGTTATCAAGTGTTACTAGTACACGCGCTGTTCACCTTGCTCCGGCGCACGCGCATGTAAGGTCGCTTAAGTGTGTCGGAGCCGCAACACACAATGTTTTGTTCAATTACAGGATATTCACATTGTTTATCTTATTAAAGCGAAAGTTTGTTCGTATTACTTAATAATGCAGTAATTTCTGGACGGATTTGTACACAACTACAGTTCGACTTTATCCCCCCCCCCCCCTTTTTTTTTAGGTGATAAAAATCATCAAATGAGTCTTTCGCCCTGGGTGGGGCTGAAGGGACTGTCAGACTTCTACCGACTAAAAAACCACCCTGTTTTTTCTGTTGCCCTTTACGTTCCGGGGCCACGCTATCCTGTTAAGACGTCCCGCAACCCCGGCAGGCGTTGGCCCTGTTGGGGCCAAGTCCCTGTGCTGACAGCTCTTTGAGCCGCGCGTGAAACAGAACGCGCCGTCGACCCGGGCCTGGTCCTTGATCGGACGGCGAGCTACCCATCACTCGCCGTCCGCAAGCCCGCGCCTACGGTGGCCGGATGTCGTCTCGCGGACTTTATCCCCTTAGGGCGTAAATTTTGGAAAATCCTTTCTTAGCGGACGTCTACCTACTAATTATACTACCACCCTGAAAATTTCATCTTTATACGTCAAGCGGTTTTCTATATTTTTCATGATGAGTGTGGCTTTTATAGTATATTTATAGATAGATATAAAAATAAAGTTTTAATTGGATAACTCTTATACTTACTTTAGATTTTATGGATCATAATAATATAATAGATGCAGTAAAAAATTCTGATTTCAATCAATTAATCATTTATTTTGTAAAACATAGTTATGGTTAAGTACAGATCATAGTATTTTGGCAAAATATGTTTGCCATGCTTTGCCAAATGGCGTTCAAAATAAATGTTATAATTAGCTGACCCGCCACGACTTCGTTCGCGTGGTATCCTACCCCTACCCAACCGATACCCTTAACCCTATCCTACCGATACCCCCACCTCTACACTACCCATACCTTACTCTACCCCTACCCTACCCAAACCCTGCACTACCCCTTTTGTTTGAATGGGTAATTTTCCAGACAAGGTTTTTATGAAAGAAAATTTTTGGAAAACCCACCACAAAAGTCGGAAGCCGGGTCACGGTCGTTATTTATAAATAAACGGTAACAAAAACCGTATTTGTATTTTGACCTGCTCAATGTATAATCGACGTCTTCCTATCAACCGTGACTCAGCAAAACAATGTACAAAAGAACATACAAACACAAAGTTCAAATGTGTCTCATTCATTCAATACGTGGAAATAATAATAATAATACAGAGACGTATCTAGGTAACCAAAGCCCCTGGTGCAAAAAAAACTGGGGCCCTAACTAAACTATTAAGGTTTTATCAAGAAAAATAAATGATTTTAATAAGTAGATTGGACCAAAGAATCTTCTTCTTGATTCTTTATAAATTCTAACCCTTAGGGGATGAAAAAAGAGGGTTTTTTTTCCTCCCTTTTTTTGGGTTGGTAAAAATCAAAATCAAATGAGTCCTTCCGCCCTGGGTGGGGCGAAAGGGACTGTCAGACTTTTACTGACTAAGAAAACACCCGGCCACGGTATCCTGTTAAGACGGCCCGCGACCCTGGCAGGCACTGGCCCTAGCGGGCCCCGTCTTCTGTGCTGACAGCTCTTTAAGGTACACGTGGAACACTAACGCGTCGTCGACCCGGGCCTGGGTCCTTGATCGGACGGCGGGCTACCCATTGCCCGCCTTTTCCACCCCCTAAGGGGTAGAATTTCTGAAAATGCTTCCTTATCGGATGCCTACGTCATACAAAGAACACACTCTCCTAGTTTCAGATCTACGATCAGCAGTTTAGGCTGTGCGTTGATCCGTCAGTCATTCATTCAGGACAAAGCATTTTATATGTATAGATAGATAGATCTACATCACTAAATAGTATAAAACAAAGTCGCTTTCCCTGTCTGTCTGTCCCTATATATGCTTAGATCTTTAAAACTACGCAACGGATTTTGATGCGGTTTTTTTTAATAGATAGAGTGATTCAAGAGGAAGGTTTATATGTATAATACATGCACCCGTGCGAAGCCGGGGCGGGTCGCTAGTTATTTATAATTCTTCCTCATATTTTTGGTAACATTGCGTGTCAAGCCATCATTAGGAGGTCGCACTGAACGCATTGCGTTCAACTTGTATGGTATGGTATGGTATAAAATTATGTAACGTAGGTAGTTTGATTTCGAAATCATTACGTCGTTTCTGTATGGTAACTAAGCAAGCGATCTGCCGTACTATCTATCTATACTAACCCATGCTACTTTTTTATTTTTTTGAGGTGGTAAAAATCATCGAATGAGTCCTTCCGCCCTGGGTGGGGCGGAAGGGACTGTCAGACTTTTACTGACTAAAAAACCACCCTGTTCCTTCTGTTGCCCTTTACGTTCCGGGCCACGGTATCCAGTTAAGACGTCCCGCAACCCCGGCAAACCCATGCTACTGACTGTTGGTCTAGGATTGGATTCCTAGGTCGGGAAAGTGTTTTTCCATCAAGAATTTCTCGGTAGCAGCCTTGGAGTCTGGAATTGTGGCCGGTTGATTGCAACAGGCTTGTGGAAAGTGAACGTACTGTCAACTTGATATACCAGAATGGTGTCCAGAAATATTACAAAATGAATATTATTGCTTTTAGCCAGAAAAATAGTAGTCGAACCCCTAATATAGTAGGATACTACCTTTATTATGCTATAGTAGGTAGGGTTGGCACTTGGCAACCTCTAGTTGCTACAGTAAAGATCCTTCCTAGTAGTCTAAGTGTCAAAGCCAAATCGTAACCTCCAGGAAACTTTAGTGGATAATCAATTTATGTACATGATTAACCTTTGACCTCACACGTTTGTTTACGTCGTGCATGTACACAATTATAACGACATACCAGAACATGTCTTACAAAGTATTATCGATCAAAGTTCTTGTTATTTAACTAGTTTATTGAATTACTAGCTATTTATTGCCCGCGAATTTGCCCGCGTGGTATTTTTCGGCCTCGATAAGTTACGGGTCGTCAGAAGCCTGAAAGTCTGACAACCAGTCTTACCAAGGGGTATCGTATTACTCAACTACTGAGTTGTGGAGATGTGTGGCAGGCAGTCAAGTTCCGCAACCCTGGCAGGCATGGAGATGCCTGCCAGGGTTGCGGAATTTGTTCGAAAGAGTTTAACCGCGGCCCTGAAAAACGCAAAAGGCACTAGAAGAAACACGGATGGGTTTTAAGGTAAGCGTCCACTTGTCGGTATCGTACGCATCGGAAGGATCGCACGCAACGGATCGTAGTATTCTTTGTATAGAAACTCATATAAGTGCGTCCACCTGTCCGCACCGTACGCATCGCACATCGGCAATGCCGACACCGTTGCTCCGAGGGGCAACTTTTGCGATGCGTGCCGATGACGTCATACGGAATGCCGACTAGTGGACGCACCCCGCGCGCTCGCTGTTGTTTGTTCTTCATCGCTGTCCTCCATTCTCACAGTGTCCACACAACGTGCGCTCACTACGAAATCCGAATGAACTGGCATCGTTAATCCGTATGCTGGTACTCACCGTCAGTAATCCGTACGCTGCCGAAATAGTGGACGCACTGTGAAAAATTTATCCGTTTGATGCGATCCGTCCGATGCGTATGATACCGACAAGTGGACGCTTACCTTTAGGCCGCGTTCACACCAAACGCATAGTCAGCCGCCGAATATGAGCTGTAAGTCTAAAATGTATGAGGAATCAGTCAGCCGCCGATTATCTACTGATTGTGACGGCCGACTGTCAGCGGGCGTTACGTTGGTGTGAACGCGGCCTTGTCAGTAAAAGTCTGACACTCCCTTCCGCTCCGCCCAGAGCGGAAAGAGTCATTTGATGATTTCCCATCTTTATAAAAAAAAGGCAGTCGCTCCATGTAAAATACTGGTATTCAGCTGCATCCGGTTAAACTGGAAGCAGACCCCAATATAGTTGAGAAAAGGCTAGGCAGAAAGTGTCAAACGCCTAATAGAATTCAACCGCGGCTTCGCTCGCAAATTAAATTTAAAATTCGATCATGATTCGAAAGACAAGTGGCGCCATCTATTATCAAAAGAACGTTATTGTGATTTCTCTCGGGTTCAGTACTTTTTTTCTGGATGAAAGGTACCCTATGTCCTTTTCTGTACACCTGATGACCTGACAACGTATATGCAAAAGTCAGGATGATCGGTTCAGTGGTTTAGGCGTGGAGAGATGACAAACAAACAAACTTACTTTCGCATTTATAATTTAGTAGGATGACAAAAACAAGTTGTCAATTCGACGCATTAATGTTTTTTATTTCTAGTTGCCAACCGCGTTTGTTGACATATCGACGGCATAACCACGTGGTAGCTAGAACGCCATTTGAGAAATTATAAACAAACAAACGCCATCGAGTATTGACAAACAATTGACGACCGACATAATTTGAGGGAGTGTGAGTCATCAGAAATGACTAAGCGTCAGCTCACACCGAGACGCGACGCGACGCGACGCTGCGTGCACACTTTAAAAGAGCGACTCAAAATATAACTTTATTTTCTACACGAAAAGATACACATTTCATTGTGAGAATTTAGAATACGTTACACTACGCAGCGCTACGTCGCGATGCGTCGCTCTACGCCGCGAGGCATCACGAGGCGTAGAGCGACGCATCGCGACGCAGCGGTGAATCGCCGGTACGCGCGATGCGCATCGCGGCGGCGCGCGGCGCAGCGCGAAGTCACTGGCCTCTTCAAGTATCTTCACGTTGCGTCGCGTCTCGGTGTGAACTGACCCTAACTTTCACTATGGTAACGAACGACCATGAAAACTAAAGTACTTCCGAAACTAAAGTTATTTTTTTATTTTGTAGTTTTTGAAGGCGGTTATCTTTTTTTGTAAAAAAAGCTTTTTTTCGTAATGAATGAACCGATTTCAATGAAACTTCCTAAGTTACTACACATAAGCAGGATACATAGGTCTAAACAATTATCACAGAACATTTTCGAATCTCTATTTCTATGGAAAACTTAAAAATCGGTCTAATTTAGCTATAAAATAATTTCTCAGTAGCAGCCTCGGAGTCTGAATTTGTGCCTGATTGATGGCAATAGGCTCGCCCCCTATTACATGGGACTTAAACTGAACTGGCGAAATGTGAGTGTACTAATGGGTACACCTCTGCCAAACCCTTCGCGGTTTACAGGCGTGATGTTATGTATGTCTTGAAGGATTACCACTCGATGTAATATTTATAAAATACTAGCTGACCCCCCGCGACTTTGTTCGCGTGATCCCTAATTTTTTGATAGTAAAACATTGCTTAAAGCACTCAGTGATAAAGTAGCTTCCAATTTGTGAAAGAATTTTCAAAATCGGTTCAGTAGATCCAAAGATTACCCTACTGGCCCCTACATACAAACTTACAAACATACAAACTTACAAACAAATGTTACCTCTTTATAATATTAGTATAGAAGTATAGATATACCTAGATTACGTCACGTAACACGTAGGTAAGTAGGTAATTAGCACATTGATGTTTCGCTAAGCCAATATTTGTTGTTCAATCATAGAATGGCTAGACGGATTTAAATACAGGGGGTCCCATAATACTCGTATATTTATAGAATTAGCTAGGAATTACTTGAGAAGCTCGTGGCTAAGTAATAACAGTCGCACGGGTCGATCCATCAGGTTAAGCTACGCTTGCCGGGGTCAGTCCGTAGATGGGTGATCATATTTACACACCGAGACTCCTCCGTGCCTCGGAAGTCGGAAAGCACGTTAGGCTGTTGGTCCCGACGAGAAACAAGATTAGATCGCCAATAACCGACATTAAGGGTCAGTTCACACCGAGACGCTACTCAACGCGACGCTGCGTGCACACTTTAAAAGAGCGACTCAAAATATAACTTTATTTTCTACACGAAAAGATACACATTTCATTGTAAGAATTTAGAATACGTTACACCACGCAGCACTACGTCGCGATGCGTAGCTCTACGCCGCGCTGCGCCGCGCGACGCCGCGAGACGCATCGCGACGCAGCGGTGAATCGCCGGTACGCGCGCACAGAATGACGTGCAAGAGCGGCGACGTTGCGATGCGTCTCGCGGCGGCGAGCGGCGCAGCGCGGCGCAGCGCGAAGTCACTGGCCTCTTCAAGTATCTTCACGTTGCGTCGCGTCGCGTCGCGTCTCGGTGTGAACTGACCCTAACGCGAGCGAAGAAACGGACAACAGCTAGTCAATCAGTTAAAAAAAACAGCTGTTCAGTACACTTTGACGAGTTAGACGAACATAAATGTACTGAACAGCTGTTTTTTTTTATTGTTATTTAAAAAAAAAAATGGTCCCAATCGTTTCGAGTTTGATGATCGAGTTTATGGCTTTCGGCTTAAGAACGACCTAAAAGTAACCGTGTATAATTCAATGTGAAGGCCACAGTTCATTATGCTTAATTAAAAAATATTTTTAAAAACAAGCTTTAATTTTAAAATTATTACAATTTTGAGTATTGGACATTTTATTGTCATCAGAACTAAAGGTGTATACAAAATTTCAGCTCAATCGGATAACAACAAATGGTTGAAAAATGGTTTGCAAATTTTGAAAGGACAACTTACATACATACATACATACATACATACTTACATACGTACAGTGCAAGCTAAATAAAAGCTTGTAAAAATAAATAAACACCATCTATTTTCGACACTTTTTTCATTCACTCACCGCCGAATGTATACAAATACTTTTAACGAGCATAAGTACCTATTAGTGTTGCCTATCGATAGTCGACTATCGCTAAACTATCGATAGTCTATCGATAGTTGACGTCATATCAATAGTATCGATGGTCTATCGATAGTATCGATATTATCAATAGTGTCTCGATAGTATCGATACTATCGATAGCACAAATTAACTAATACTATTGATTGGAGGCAATAGTATCGATACTATCGAAAGTATCGATAGTATTGCTCCTAAACATATGCTGGTCTTCGATAGTATCGATACTATCGATACTATTGCTTCCAATCAATAGTATTAGTTAATTTGTGCTATCGATAGTATCGATACTATCGATAGTATCGATACTATCGATACTATCGATAGCACTATCGATATTGTTACTAGTTTTCGAGGTCACCTATGGATAGGGAAACTATCGATAGTTGGGCAACTCTGGTACCTATATGCAGACATGACATGTTAAGGTTTAAAAATCGGTCAAGTGCGAGTCGGATTCGCAAACGAAAGGTTCCGTACCATCCTATAAAATATTCTATAATCGAGCCAACCACGCAAAAATACAGGTCTCTTGATGGGGGGCCTTCTTTCATTTTTAACTTTTTTTAATTTTTAACCGACTTCAAAAAGGAGGAGATTCTCAATTCGGCGAGTGTTTTCTTTTGTGTGTTACTTAGCCCATTAAGAATAGATTTGGATGAATCTTTTTTTATTTTATTTGTTGGTAGGTATAGCAGCAATAGAAAAATACATTGTTTAAAAAAAAAATCTAGCTATTACGGTTCATGACATCAAGCTCACTGACAGACGAACGGACCGGATGGACAGCGGACACTTAGTAAAAAAGAGGGGTGGAGGGGAGGTATTACTAAGCCTTGTCTTCTCGCCCCTTATCACATGGGACTTAAACATAACTGGCGAAATGTGGGTGTACTAATGGGTACACCTCTGCCTAACCCTTCGGGGGTCACAGGTGTGATGTTATGTCATTATTAATGTATGTACCTATAAGGTGTTCATACAAATAAATAAACTCACTACACAGACGAAGTCGAAAGCAAAAACTAGTTTAAACAAATATTATTTATTGTATGTATGTACGTTTATCTACATTGATTAAAAACTTGTTGAATGTTAATCACGATTATTTATTACAACATACTAAGTACAATCGCGGACAATGTACCGGTTTTTAACCTTACAAGCTTAGAAATAAGGTTGAAAACTGGTTAAATGGTATTATCCATGTACTTAGGTATGTACAAAGCGTTTAATCGTTAGATAATTAATTGCGTAAATACTTTATCTTGCTGTAAATATTGGATGTGAAAAGACCATTAATGAAGTCGAAGGTATATGGTGTTCCCATTATTGGGATATTAGTTCCGGACCATACCTGGGAAACGTCTGGTCACGAAGGTATTGAAAGTCGAAGTCGGAACTTTTTTTTAACAATTTTTAAATCTATAATAATACTAGCGAACCGCCCTGGCTTCGTACGGATGAAAATTTTTAACTATCCCGGTGGATTTTCCAAAAAAAAATCTTTCGGGAAATTACAAACACAACAAAAGTAGAATTAGCGAAATTTGTCCAGCCGTTCTCGAGTTTTGCGCTTAGCAACACATTTAGCCGTAAGTACATTTTTATTTTTAAAGATAGAAGACTAGCACTCTCCCCGCGTGATTTTTCTCACAGATCCCTAATTTTTTTGATAATAAAATATAGCATAAAGCACTCAGTGATAACGTAACTTCCAAATTGCGAAAGAATATTCAAAATCTGTTCAATAGATCCAGAGATTACCACCTAAAACCTCACAAACTTTACCTTTTTAAAATATTAGTTTATCTTAGAAGATAGAAAGATTTTTAATTACAATTTTATTTTTCCTTTCTTCAATTTTATCATACCATCCAAGAAACCTGTTTCCCGTGTGTGGTACGGAACTCTTCGTGTGTAAGTCTCACTTCATTTGGCCGGTTTTAAACACGATTTACGAGCCCCACATAACCAAAGTCATTCAGTACAATTTGCGACAATATGACAACAGAGTTAGTGCAATTTATCGCATGTAATACGATCTCCTTGGAGAGCCTAGCATGAACGCGGAGTAATCATCATCATGGCATCACGCCTGTAATCCCCGAAGGGTTAGCCAGAGGTGTACACCGACGACGCCAATTATGTTTAAGTCCCGTGTAATAGGGGGCGAGCCTATTGCCATCAACCGGGCACAACTAATAGAAGTTTTTTGAAACCCAAGGACTGCCTCGTTGGTCTACTGGTCGCAAAGCGCGACTGCCGAGCATGAGGTCTTGGGTTCGATTCCCAGGTCAGGCAAAGTGTTATTGGGTTTTTCCATCAAGAATATCTCAGCCTATGAGTCTGGATTTGTGTCCGGTTGATGGCAATAGGCTCGCCCCCTATTATATGGGACTTAAACATAACTGGCGAAATGTGGGTGTACTAATGGGTACAGTCTACACCTCTACCTAACACTTAAGAGATTTTTTTTTGGGTAGTAAAAATTATCAAATGAGTCCTTCCGCACTGGGTGGGGCGGGAGGGACTGTCAGACTTTTACTGACTAAAAAACCACCCTGTTCCTTCTGTTGCCCTTTACGTTCCGGGGCCACGGTATCCTGTTAAGACGTCTCGCAACCTTGGCGTTTAGCCCTAGGGCCCCGTCCCTGTGCTGACAGATCTTTGAACGCTCCGTCGACCCGGGCCTGGTCCTTGATCGGACGGCGAGCTACCCATCACTCGCCGTCCGCAAGCCCGCGACCCTTTAGGGATTAAGTTAAGTTTTTAATATATTAGTATTAAAATCATCGAGAATCAAATACTCCATATTAGCGCACGCGCGTTAGGCATACAGGAAAACATGTACCATTAAGGAGTGCGCTATCTGAGAAACAAAGGTTAAGTAGAGTCACGTGGAGACACGCGTGATGGAAACGGAGAGGTCAGCGTGTATAGGAAGAAAACAGACTGTACTAGATTAACACAATCAATTGTAGATCTTATTGAGTTGTGATAAATTTCGCTTTTAGCTTTTTATTTTACTAGAATACTTACCTACTTCTTGCTTCTTGTCAAGAAGTATAAGTAGCAATGCGATTTTTAAATTAGTATGTACTTCCTAAGTTCATAGACATCATAGACATCGGTAAAGGATGGAGAGCAAGAGGAAGGCCAAAGAAAAAATGGATGGATAAGCACGAAAGTCTGACAACCAGTCTGACCAAGGGGTATCGTATTACCCAGTTACTGGGTTGTGGAGGTCAGATAGGCAGTCGCTCCATGTAAAATACTGGTACTCAGCTGCATCCGGTTAGACTGGAAGCCGACCCCAACATAGTTGGGAAAAGGCTAGGCAGATGATGAAGGCCCAGCGGTTACACCAACTACCTCTCATGCACGAGGTTCGAAATCGTATTAGGACTAAAACTTGATAAGCTAAGCATTAGTTTATCTTTAGCTTTTACTTATCAACATAATATTGTTATTATAAATGTTAGAGAACACGTGTGGTTAGATAAATGCTTTAACACTATTCGATTTCACGTAAGGAATGACGTAAGATCGAAAAACACTTCTTGCTCGAAAACGTTAGGTTTGATAGTAAATGGTGCCGATTCCCTTGTTCACAAACTAAACTAAAATTAGACTATTTCTATCTTTTTCTGTCCAATAAAACAAGAAAGAGACTAATGTAAATAAGAGCTGTCAAATTTAGTCAATCTGACACATCCCATACAATTATAGTTGACATCTTAAAACGTATATATTAAAATAAAAATACGGAAAAATTCAAGGCAGAACTAATTTGACATCTCTAATTTGGTTCTTAAATGTCACCGTCCTTTTCTTTCGCTGTATGTCAGTAAGAGATGTCAATTCTCTAAATGTAGTCTAGTTTGTGAACAAGGGAATCGGTACCAATAATCTCGAAGAATTATAAGCATGACAGTTCACTACCTCGATGCATCAACATCTCGAATAAGTTCGAATCATCGGCAGCGCAAAGGTCCATTATATTGTACTCGAATAAAAATCTCTATCCTTAAATCGATTAGATGGTGGTTCGATAAATGATTTTTTATTCGATTTCACGTAGGGAACCCGTAATATATGGACCATGGCACATAATTAGTAAATATTTTTTCTATAAAATGTTGTGCAGACCGCGATGGTCATTTCATTTCTTAAAACGGACCCCGAGCGAAACTAATCGGGGACCCCTGTTCTATACTTATAGGTAGGGCTGCCATCCGTCCGGGTTTTCCCGGATTTGTCCTAGTTTTGAGGGCGTCCGGGGACGTCCGGGAGGGGTTGTCAAAAAGTCTTTTAGTGTCAGGGGAATCCCGATTAATTGAAAGATAGGCGATAAATCAAAACAAATTTTAGTTATAAAAAACTTAAATTATTGTAAAAAAAAATTTTTTGGTATGGCAAGAAAAAAAATCTCAATTTCTCCCAAATGTCCGGAGTTTTTGAAGTTTTTGTCCGGTTTTGGCAATTTAGGTGATGGCAGCATATAGGAAACAGTTTACTTACGAGTCCTTTTTGCAAACCATTTTTCGACCATTTGTTGTTATCCGATTGAGCTGAAATTTTGCATAAGTACACCTTTAGTTCTGATGACAATACAATGTCCAATACTCAATATTGTAATAATTTTAAATTAAAGCTTGTTTTTAAAAAAAAATATGAAAGTATACAAGTTAATTGAAGATTATTTTTAGTAACAACTTATGTTAGTGTGAGAATTGCATCTGGGATTGAATCGACTACAGCCGCGATCGACCGGTATACAAACACAGCTCAATTTTCAAGCCAAGGAAACCGGAGTAAGGAAGGGTCCCTACAACATGCCAAATAAAAAATCAACAGCCACAAAACACTCCACACATAGCTATGGACTTGGTGTTCGGTTACCATGGCAACCAAACACACACACAACTCACATACACAGACAACCAAGCTCCGATGATATATCTGTAATGAGTAATCTTTATTAAAGTATACATAATGTATATTGTTATGTTTCAGTCCTACGTAATAGGGGGCGAGCCTATTGCCATCAACCGGGCACAAATCCAGACTCAGAGGCTGCTACTGAGACATTTCTGATGGAAAAACCCAATGACACTTTACCCGACCTGGGAATCGAACCCAAGACCTCATGCTCAGCAGCCGCGCTTTGTGACCACTAGACCAACGAGGCAGATAGTTATTTTAACATCATATTATACTAATATTATCAAGCTGAAGTTTGTCTGTTTGTATATACAACCTGAATTTTAATCCGTTGCAAATCTTTCAGGGGGTGAATGTACTCATGAATATGAACAACTTTTATTAAGGGACATAGTACGAAATGTGAAAAAAAAAAACAGCTTATCCATACAATAATGTACTACATTACGATCAAATTGTATGGATCAGCTGTTTTTTTTATCTATGTCATATGTTCACTATGTCCCTTAATAAAAGTTGTTCATATTCATGAGTACATTCACCCCCTGAAAGATTTACAACGGATTAAAATTCACGGTGTATAGGCGATAATCTCAGGAACTACTGTTCTGATTCTGAGTTTTTTTTGCTGATAGGAAGGTAAGTTGTCCCTAATTGCTGTTGGCCAACATTTTATTTCATAAAGTTAGTATTTTTTTGCTTAAGGTTGTGGGTTCGCAAGGCAAGTACCAATACGAGTTTATCCATTCACAAGAACTTTCTAAGTTAATCTTAGACATGACTGACATCGGTGAAGGAAAATATGGTCAGAAAATCTAGACTTATACTTAAGTCTGAAATCGTAAATCCACCTTGAGCAAGCGTGGTGATCAATGCTCGTGCCTTCTCTGTATGAGAAGAGGACTTTGCCCTGCAGTGGAACAGTAATACACTGGTATTTTACTTCCCATCAGGAATTTCTCAGTAGCAGCCTCGGAGTCTGGATTTGTGCCCATTTCATGGCGATGGAGAAGAAATGTGGGTGTAGGTACTAATGGGTACATCTCTGCCCTTTTCTTTTTTTTTGAGGTGTTAAAAATCATCAAATGAGTCCTTCCGCCCTGGGTGGGGCGGAAGGGACTGTCAGACTTTTACTGACTGAAAAACCACCCTGTTCCTTCTGTTGCCCTTTACGTTCCGGGGCCACGGTATCCTGTTAAGACGTCCAGCAACCCCGGCAGACCCCTGTGCTGACAGCGCCGTGGACCCGGGCATGGTTCTTGATCGGACGGCGAACTACCCATTACTCGCCATCCGCAAGCCCGCGCCTACGGTGGCCGGATGTCGCCTCGCGACGTACATCTCTGCCTAACCCTTCGGGGATTACAGCGTGATGTTATGATGATGTATTTTACTTGAAAACGAGACTAAACAGCCTATTTTTTGCTGTAATTACACATAGCAATTTGTTATTTACATTAATCGCGTTAAAATGATACGTCAAGATAATACAACGGATATTATATAGCAGGGATCAAGATTTGATATTAACGATTACGTAAACAAAAATTCGTAAGCCGCTGTGTTTTAAAAACGTTGGTGTCTTATTTATTACACTTTATGCAACAAAAAAGTACAATGGCGGACTTAATGCCTTAGGGTCAGTTCACACCGAGACGCGACGCGACGCGACGCTGCGTGCACACTTTAATTGAGCGACTCAAAATATTACTTTATTTTCTACACGAAAATATACACATTTCATTGTGAGAATTTAGAATACGTTACACCACGCAACGCTAGAGGCGCGGCGCGGAGGCGTAGAGCGACGCATCGCGACGCAGCGGTGAATCGCGCCGGTACGCGCGACGTGCAAGAGCGGCGACGACGTTGCGATGCGTCTCGCAGCGGCGCGCGGCGCAGAGCGAAGTCACTGGCCTCTTCCAGTATCGTCACGTTGCGTCGCGTCTCGGTGTGAACTGACCCTAAGGCATTCTCTACCAGTCAACCAAAGGTGGTGAAGAGAACATGGCAGGTGCAAAAAACAACGTACAGTAGGGGTCATAAGTGGAGTAGCAATCACACAAAGCAATAGATGTTGTTATTTTGTTTAACTTAGGTTCCCCCCCCCCCCCCCGTTTCATTCCCTTAGGGGGTGAATTTTGGAAAATCCTTTCTTAGCAGGTGTGTCTACTAACTATAAAGCCACTCAGAAATTCCTGGTGGTAAAACCCATTAACACTTTGCCCGACCCGGGCATTGAACCCAATACCTCATGTTCAGCAGTCGCGCTTAGCGAACACATGAGGCAGTCAACAACAACAACAACATTCATAACAATACAAAATTTTTGGCATAACATCAAGTTGTGTCTTTGTTTCATACAATGTAGCCATTTAAATATAGAAAGAAAACATAATCTGCTCACTCATTGTTTTATAAGGAAAAACAAAAAAAAAATTCTCTTATCTTGTAAAAAAAAAAATATAATATATTTTTTTAATAGTTTAAAAAACTAAAAAACACGCTTTGAGCACGCACTAATTTTTTTCGTATCCCATTCAGCAAACCCTTTCATTTGATACCCATATCATGGGGGTGGATTTCAAACAGCCAGTCCCCCATCTTGGGGAGGCCGCCATATTGGATTTGTAATGACGTTTCTTAGCTAGTCATGTATTGTCATCAGAACTCAGAGCGTGTGCAAAATTTCATCCTAATCGAAGACCGGGAAGTGGGTCAAATTAAGATTACAAGATTTTCTTACATACATAGTTAGTTACAAGTGAAGCTAATATAAAGCGTGTAATAATAAAAATATAATACCAGCCCATTATTGTCTCACTGCAGGGCAAAGATCTCTTCTCATACAGAGAAGGCACGAGCATTGATCACCACGCTTGCTCAAGGCGGATTGGCGATTTCAGACTTGATTATAAACCTAGGTTTCCTCACAATGTTTTCCTTTACCGATGTCAAAGTTTACCATATAGGAATATAAATCTATACCAGCCTTTCCCAAAGTGGACGATAACGCCTTCTTGTGGGCGCTGCAGGCATAAAGGGGGGCGGTAAGAGACCCAGAAAAAAAATCTTGAGGCTTGGGGAGCGATTTGTAATTTCATCTACTAGGTTTTTGTAAGTGAAAAAATGGGGGCGCTAGAAAATAATTACACGACTGCCCCAAAAAAAGGAGTGTTATGTGTTCATGGTTAATGTATGTATGTATGTATGTGAGTTTCTTTATTCCACCATAACAATAAAAAAAACAGCTGTTCAGTACATTTATGTTCGTCTAAAGCGCAGGCCACACCGCCAGCTAGCGGGCGGGCGGGCTAAGCGGGCGGGCGAAGCGAACGAAGGAAACTATACAAACTACGCGAAATACTGGCGAGCTAAACTATGGGGTTCACACCGAAAACTACGGACAGACGAGCGTCGGATATTTCGTTAGCTTAGCTCTTTAGGTTAGTCGGTAGCTCGCGGTGTGAACCGAGGTATGTAAAGAGGTGAAACGATGTTCGCCCGCCTAGCCCGCCCGCCCGCTAGCTGGGAATCGTCGGATATTTCGTTAGCTTAGCTCGTTAGGTTAGTCGGTAGCTCGCGGTGTGAACCGAAGTATGTAAAGAGGTGAAACGATGTTCGCCCGCTTAGCCCGCCCGCCCGCTAGCTAGCTGGCGGTGTGGCCTGCGCTTAACTCGTCAAACAGCTGTTTTTCTTTATTGTTATTTTTGAAAACAAAATATGGTCCTGGAGTCTGGATTTGTGTCTCATTCACATTCAAAATGTGTGCGTAATAAAGTTAAGTTCAAAGTACAAAGATCAATCAATGTCCTTCTAATTGGGTTAATTTAGTTCCAATTAGAATATAATTATCTTTATTTACTTATCACTGATAAAATATTATTAGAATAATAAATAATATGATATCCAATGAATTGTTAGTACTAATTGTTAGTAACATAACATCACGCCTGTAATCCCCGAAGGGTTAGGCAGAGGTGCACCTATTAGTGCACCCACATTTCGCCAGTTATGTTTTAGTCCCATGTAATAGGGGGCGAGCCTGTTGCCATCAACCGGGCACAAATCCAGATTCCGAGGCTGCTACTGAGAAATCCCTCTCTTAATTTTTCTGTTTTTTGGAAGTATGGGAATTTATTAAACGAATTCTTCCGCTCTGGGCGGAACGAGGGAGTGTCAGACTATTACTGACTAAAATCCATCTGTGTTCCTCCTAATGCCCTATGCATTCCACAGCCGCAGTAACTCTTTAGAACCAAATCCACAGCACTGGCAGATTAATAACCTGTATGTTTCACATTTTGAATAACAATAAAGATTTAATTAAATTGAACTGGATTACCATACTTCTGACATTTTGAGTAAAAATAAAAATGGTGACATGACCATACATCCTGTTTAAAACGGGACTGTCACTTTATTGGTGACTCCATCCCGGTGTCACCAGGCAATGCTTCAGGACATAGAATTGTCCCGTTTTTTGTGAAAAGGTCATAATAAAAACATATTATTCGCTGAGAATATTTTGCTAAAGATTAAATACGTAAAAAAAAATGATAAGTATGCAACAATTAGATTAATATTAAGTTCACTTTAAGATTTGTCACAGAGGAAGTTAGATGCATCTGGGGTGGGGTCCAGCCCCTTAGCCCCCCTGGATCCTATACTGAGATGCTGTACCTTAGACAAAGTCCCATTTTGAGTCAAAATAAAAATGGTCACATTAACTATAACCTACCTAAGTAAGTAAACAGTGGCTTCATTTTAGAGTCCAGGAAGGATTGTAGAACTTAGACTCAATTATACCCTGACATAAGTCACGTAATTAATTACCAGGCCAAAAGGTCAAGACACAGATACTACGTAATTAGGAAAACATGGAATTTTCACGACAGTTACAGAAGAATTTGTCGATGCTGTCAGAATTCTAACCTTTTTGATTCATTTAGTATGTTTTGTTGAACGATAATCTTGTAATACGCAGTCGTAAATGAAAAAATAAGATGGTGGTTTGGCTAGCTAGAGCTACACGTAGTTTTCAGACTGGATGCAAGAACAAATTTTAATCTCGTAAGTCAGGATTAATCATATGTTACAGAGTATGAATTGTTTATCGGCCGGCAGATAATAATATGGGTATTGTATCGAGTTCGTATTGGCACGGACCTCAAATATCGCAACAAAGATTATGAAGATGCAATTAAAGTAATAATCTGTCATTCTGTCTATCTGTTAAAAAATTAAAGATAAAACAGTACACCACGAACAGAGATATGACTCACACTTGTAAAATATAGAACGTAAAGTACAATAACCTAACAAAAAAATCCATTGAGAAACATAAATAAAGATTTTTTTTTTAATTTATGACCTCATGGTTTTGTTGTGTTCAGCGTAAAATAAAAAACGTTTATTATTATTTTTTTTAAGAAAAATATTTACTTACCTCGAAAAGTTTCAGCAGTATGTTCACATATAACCTCCGGACGCCCAAAGATTTTCCAATTGAAGCAAGGAATATTATGCACAGTATTAACAGTAGTAACGGCGTGTACAATATAGATATAGCTACGGACACAAACGGCATGATTAACGCCATTTTGAAGACTGATTGATTTAATTGAGTGATTTGATATGATAGTGAATGAGCAAAAGAAATATTGCCGGCTGTTCATTCATTCAAAAGCTGTCAAAGTGTCAAAATTGCGTTTAGTTATTGCCTATAGCGGCGAGAATAACCGCTATATAGTGCCGCGTCTTCAAATAATATGTATAGAGGTTGTAGGAATACCCTCGCATACCGGAATAAATAGCAACAATAGTATTGGTTACGTGGAATTCTGCTTGTCCAATGTTACTTTGACAAATTCCGATTGACATAAACCAACTAACAGTTTTGATTGATAAAAGCGCATTTAAATAAATAGCTCCCGTAAAATGGACAGTTCATAGATATGCAAACTATTTGCTTTTGCTAAAAAGAACACACAGGAACAGGTTTCTCTCTGGAAACCTAGCGATCTTGGTCTAAAAGGTTCTAAGGAGTCCGAGGAAGAAGGCTAAAAGCGGCGGCGCGCCGCCCCAGGCGGCCTGCGCGGCCTGCGCGGCTGCGCTTCGCCTTTGTGTCAAGTGTGTCAATGTGTCATATTTTTATTTTCGTATTTTTCTGATAATTGGTTTATTTTTGTAATATAATTTAAGTGTTCTAATGCTTAGTGGCAGCAGCGATGGGGATCCAAGTGTATGCCAACCTTCCTCGTCGCTAAACATCCTCGAGAGATGCCCATTCTGTACCCAGGCCCGGTTTTTTAAAGGTAAGCGGGGTCTAAATGTGCACATTGGGAAAGTCCATAAACCCCAATGTGCATTGTCAGACCCTGTTTTAACAACACCTACTACATCTACTTCTTCAGACCCATTTTGGAAAACCCTTTCTAAATTCAAAAACTCTGTTCCGATTCTAAAGCGAGTTCCCCGCGGCGCTAGACCACTAGTTGCGCAAAATTTAGCAGGTTGCATTCGCCTTGCCGCCCGGGAGAACTCGCAACGTGCCTGGGAACAACTTCTCACCTTCCCTTACAGAATCTTACATGTACAGAAGAATTTGGCTAGCAAAAAAACTTTAACTGCCCAAATTAAAGATAATTGCTTTGTTTCGGCTCATGATTTGGATCCAAATTTTTCGTCACTTAGACTCACTCCTTCTGGGAGTATATCCCGACTAGTGGAGTCTAAGCTAGAGGATGGTGACATTAGTGGAGCAGCCAGAATTTTGTTTAGCAGCGATGTGGTGGCACCGTGTTCTCCAGATACTCTATTGGCTCTGGAGAGTAAACACCCTGCCCCAGCGATTGGCCTTTCTTTTCCCGACCCCCCTGATTCGGATCATACCCTCACCGTTACAGGTCGAGATTTGGTCACAGCCATCTGCTCTTTTCGGAGCGGCTCTGCCGGCGGCCTCGACGGCCTGACTCCTCAACACCTAAAGGACCTTATTTGCTCAGGCGCCGGGGAAGCTGGTGAGTTGCTCTTGAAGGAGCTTACGGCTTTGACCAATCTAATGCTCTCCGGCATGGTGAACGAGGCCGTCATCGATGTTTTGTATGGTGCAAATTTATGTGCCCTGCGAAAGAAGGATGGCGGCATTCGTCCCATTGCCGTGGGAACTACTTATCGTCGTATGGCAGCCAAGATTTGCTGTAAATTTTATGGTGAGGTGCTTTCGGAAAAATTTCAGCCCCTACAGCTAGGTTACGGTTCTAAAGGGGGCTGTGAGGCTGCTGTACACGCTTTGTCGACCTACCTAAATTCTGGCAAAGGAGAGGTCATTTTGAAGGTTGACATAAAGAATGCATTTAATTCTGTTAATAGGGACACCTTGCTGGCAGAAGCGAAAAAAGAAATACCCCAAATTTTTAGTTTCCTTTGGCAATGTTACAGACATTCATCGAAATTACTGTATCGGGACAACCTTTTAGAATCCGCTGTTGGCTGTCAACAAGGTGACCCCCTCGGGCCAGTAATTTTCAGCCTAGCTATTCATCCGATTATTCGACAGCTAAATTCCAAATTTAATGTTTGGTATCTCGATGATGGTACCCTGGGAGGCGATATAGAAACTTTATTTTTATTTTTTATTTTTATTTATTTGGGAAAACAAACGGTTACACATTACAGTATTACAAAAGAACCTTAACTAAGTATAGAGTGAGCGAATGTATAACCCACGACATTTTCCACATAATATTAAAATGAGTTATCAAAAATTGCGATCACATTTACATCATAAATTTATGTATAATGTGGTTAACGATACATTAAATAAGCATGCAAAGAGAACGTAAGAATTACAGTCTGAAATTTTACATTAGGAACTGAAAGAGATTGTTTTGTGTACAAGGCTTCGAAATTTTCCTATAGTAACAGCGAAGATGTCAATATTATGGAAGGTCTTATTATATTGACTAGTAAGGCGACGTAGGGGCGCTCGTAAACCTGCGTTTGTACGACTGGAAGATACCGCAAACAAGGGTCGAGCACGCACCCCGCGGGCGATGGTTGTTCTAGGTACTACGTAGCAAATCTTATTACTAATGTCCATACAATCATATGTGCTATTACATAAGTCAAACAAAAACATTGTCTCTAAAATGACACGTCTGGCTTTAAGGTTGTGTAACTTATACTTATTTAATAAATCGCTATAAGATGCATAGGTATGAAAACAACGGAAATGCATGGCTTTCAAAAATTTACTTTGAACTTTTTCAATCGCGTCTGAATATTTACCATAGAAAGGACTCCACACCGCGACAGCGTACTCCAACTGAGACCTGATCAACGATTTATAAAGGCAGAGATATGTATATGGGCGAACGAATTCTGTAGCTGATCTCATCACGAAACCATACATGCGGAAGGCATTGTTTACAATTTTACTAATATGAGCGTCAAGGTGTAGTTTATTGTCTAATAGAACTCCAAGATCACGAACCAGTGATTCTCTTTTCAGAACTACATTATTTATAGAATAAGGATGCATAAAAATGTTTTTATTTTTAGTAAAACTTATACAGCAGCACTTAGATATGCTAAGTTGGAGTTTATTCTTGAAACAGTATACAGAGAACCGGGCTAGGTCTTCCTGCAAGAGAAGACAGTCATTTAAATTTCTGATAGGCTTATAAATTTTTAGATCGTCTGCATAAAGTAAAATTTTTGAATTTAGAAAGCATGTGTCAATATCATTAATAAATACTATAAATAAAAGTGGTCCCAAGATGGAGCCCTGGGGTACTCCAGAAGTGACCTCTAGAGTGCTGGAATTGAAACCATTTATCACAACTCTCTGAGTTCTATTAGAAACGTAAGAAGCGAACCATCTTAAAAGATCATCACGTATACCATTAAATGCAATTTTATTTAGGAGCAACTCATGGTCAACCTTGTCAAAGGCTTTCCGGAAGTCAGTGTATATAGTGTCAACTTGAGTGCGAGAGTCCATGTTGTTGAATAAGTAATCCACAAAAGTCACCAGGTTAGTTGTTGTCGATCTTCTTTTGACGAATCCATGTTGTTGTTGAATTAGGTTGTTATGTATAAGAGGGTATACTTTATTATGCACTAGTCTCTCGAAAACCTTTGACAAAGCTGGCAGTATTGATATAGGACGATAATTTTGAACATCCTGTTTAGGTCCCGACTTATAAACAGGGGTTATATTACTAAGTTTCCATGCCTGTGGGAAGATTCCTTGAGAAATTGATAAATTAAAGATAATAAGCAATGGTGTACACAGATTAACGGCAGTTGACTTAATAAAAATTATTGGTAGACCATCCGATCCTGGCCCCTTAGAAGGATCCAGTCCCTTAAGCGCACTAAGTAATTCATTGGAAGTAAGTTGAATATGATTTAGTAGAGTGCAACTCTCAGAACAGTAATTATCATTCAAGGATGATATATTAGTTAGAGTAGAGGGCTCATAAACCGAATTAAAATAGTCTGAAAAAAGGTTACAAATCTTTTCTGGGTTGTTAGTCGATTGGTTGTTGTAATTCATAGTCGAAGGGATACCAGTGCTATTTTTCCGGTTAGCAATGAACGTCCAAAAATGTTTAGCATTATTCCGAATACTATCCTCGACAGAATTAATGTATTTTTTATAGCAGTTTTTACATTCCTTTTGGAATCTGGAACGGTATAGTGAGAACTGCTCGTAATCTGAAACACTGTGATACACCTTCCATTTAACCCAAGCCTTGTTCTTATTTTTATAAATGTGTATAAGAGGTTTTGAGAACCAAACGGGAAACTTGAAAGATTTGCAAATAGTCAATGGTACATGTTTTTTAATAATACTAAAAATGACATTATAGAACGTGTTTAGAGATTCGTCAACCGTTTGCTGATTCAAAGTGTCTTCCCAATCTATAGTCTTCAAGTCGTCATTAATTTCGTCGTAATTAGCCTTATAATAATTATATTTTTTAATTGTCTTGCGTACCATTGAACTGTGAGGCAAACACGGCGTAATCATTACACATAAAGGAGGATGGTGGTTATCGAGTTGTAATAAATAATCTGTGGGTGAAGAGATGGTACAATCATCATTACTAATAACTAAGTCCAATATTTTTCCGCTCATGTTTTTTATATTGTTGAATTGATGAGCGTTTAAGAAGGACATAAAAACACTCAAGTGGTCACATACGGGTGAGTTACCTCCACAGATCTGAATCGACGATGACGTACCGTCTGTGCTAACAGCCCAATCGACTTCCGGCAAATTATAGTCTCCCAATAAATAAAAGCATTCAATGTTTGTGTCTTCCAGTACTGATTGCAAAAGGTCAAAATATTCTATGTATACACATTCCGGAGTTCTTGGTGGTATGTACATTGCCGCAATGATTTGAAACTTGCCTTTGGTTGAACTCGGTAATTTTACCAGGATATGCTCAATGTTCGTGTGCAGAGATGTTGAGCGCGGAGATAATCTCGTTGCACTCAGTCCCTTCAGCATTGCCACGAGAACACCACCTCCATCTTTCTTATTGGTAGCAGTGCGATCACGGTCACACCGGTAAACCGCATAACGGTCATCAATAAATTCATCGTTATATATCTCGGGCGTTAACCAGGTCTCAGTTAGAATTATAATGTCGTAACAATTAGCTAAAATATTCATATACAGAATATGTAATTTGGTGCGGATTCCCCTGCAGTTTTGGTAATATATTACTAAATTATCTGCCATTGAAGCGGAGAGCTCTACAAAAAATGGTCTGATAAGCATTATTCGTTATTAATGTTGCGACTAATGGGATAAGATAGTGCCATGGAGAAATATTGATATGTATATGTGAGAAAAATATAAGAAACACATAAAATTTTAAATTATAGATCAACCACAACAAACAAAATGCTAGCCAGTATATACAATGTTTGACTAAGATTGGAAATACATATAATAAATTTATTCCGTCACCTAACATTAAACAAATAGCAAACATATGCATAAAGTTGTAAACTGAATTAGTAAAAATATATAATAAATTTAAGTCGCCGCCTATTAAATAACACATAGCAATAATATGCATAAAATTGTAAACATAGCCAATAGTTATACTATAAGCAAGGCAGTTAAGCACTGCGATAGATTGTAATTCTATCTTATTAAAGCTTAGAGAATACGTATTTATTATGTATATGTACAGATAGTGAATGACAACCATACTTGCAAATCCTTGCTCAGTATATTTACGCATAAAGCCAATATATAAGCTAATGTTCGACGCATGCAGCACACTATTTGTCAATTGCTGCTGCATATCCAGGCTTGATTTTAGCAACGTCCTGCGAAGTTCGTATAGCGAAGGCCCTTGTCGCTTCTTTTTCACGAACAAGAATGGTTCCATGCTTAACCCAGATAAATTTATAATTGTGCCTTTTAGCAGCATCTCGACACTCTCGAAATAATTGTTTGTTCTTCAATGTGAGATGTTCATGCATATATACTGGAAGCGATGCCCCCGAAATACCCAGCTGCTCGGTAGAAAATCCTTTGCTTAACCGATGGGCGCTAAGAACATTGTCGCGCAGTACACGTGAAGTCAGCTTTACTATGATATTTTTAGGCCTGTCGTTTTGCTGGTGTGCGTGTGGCACACGGTGAATGGAGATGATATCATTTTGCTGAATATTGCATTTAATTAAGGATCCGATATTTTGAAACACGGTTAAAAGATTTTCATTACGCCTTTCAGGGACGTTACATACCTCTATGTTGCAATTACGAGCACTCTGTTCAAGTTGGTCGATCTTTGCCACAAGCTCCGCAACAGTAGATTTCATGCCAACGGTGTCTTGGGTTTGTTTCTCGACGTCGTTAACTCTCCTGCACAGTTCGGTTTGTTCGTCAGTGGTAAACTGGACTGAGTTCTCAAGAGAAATGAGCTTATCCGCCATACCTTCATATTTCACATCCAATTCGGAGACTCGCTGTCTTAAAAGTAATTGTTCAGATCGAAGAGAATTAATATCGTTCTTAATTTCTGAGGTGACTTGAGTAAGGGAAGATAGTTCATTTTTTATTGCTATAACATTATCCGACATTTTGGTGATGCTAGTTTCCATATTTTGGCGCCACTCATTTAGAGTATTCTTAAACTCTGTGGACAAGTCTTTAATCGCTTGCGTCCACTCAGAATCCGGTTGTTTACGCTTGCGCATAGACACGTTTTCAACGTTACTCGTTTCCGAACCTGCCATATTTAGATCGGTGTCGGAATGGAATTTTTTCTTGTCAGGTGAGTGGAACATATTATTGTAGATAATGGTGATAAAGTTGTTTTTTTAAATTTAGAAAAACTTTTGCGGATTGCTGGATGCGAACCGGCGACTCTCCGCGTAGCTGTAGCGAGACAAAAAGCGGTCGCGGTTACACTCGACCACGACGACTTTGTTAGCACTGATGAAATTCTGGTCCAGTATTTAACTTTTAAGTGTCAATGACTTGCAATTTGCTCGTGACTAATGAGTTCCTTTGTTCTACAATTTGTCACAAGGTCACTTTGAATATAGAAACGGAAAGTTTTAAAACTTATTTTATCAAAAACTGGTATTAAAATGAGTTTATTTGCAAATTAATTTGTCAATTAAGGTTTCACTTGAGTCACTGTGTATACTTCAATAAAATTTCGCCAAACTTAGCAGGAAATTATCACTTATTTTGTATTATTTCAAGGACTGACATTAACACACTACACTCAGAGCAAGTGCTATAACCTTTATTCTGAAACTGTTCTAAATGATTTAATTTTCCTGAAAAATGAACTCCATACCATAGGTCTTGACCTCAATTTTTCGAAATGTGAATTATACTTAACTGACAATACCGACAGACAATCGACGCTTTCAAAATTTAACGCAATAGCCCCCGACATCAAAATTATAGAGAACAGCTCTCTTCGTCTCCTTGGGTCTCCAATCTTCGAGAATTCCTTTCCCAATTTTATTGAAGAAAAAATACAAAATTTTAATGACGTTTCGGAAAGATTACACCAAATTAACATGCATTCGGCCATCACCATAATTCGATACTGTTGTTTCGGCCCTAAATTAATCTATTTCCTTCGCGCTTCCCATTTGTGGAAGCATAATCATCTATTAGAGAAAATGGACCAAATTATTCGCCACACTCTAACTTCCATTTTAAATTTGGCAATGGACGACCGAGCCTGGGCCCAAGCTACTCTTCCAATACGTATGGGAGGCCTCGGCGTCCGCAAAATTTCAAGTATTAGTTTGCCTTCATTTATATCCTCGGTCCACGGCACTGAGAAATTAATCAGGAATATTTTAGCTCCTACACTGGTTAATTTTGATGTGCCGTGCTTTGCCGAGGCTATTGATGCTTGGAAACTTGCTTGCCCGAGCACTGATTTACCCGACTACCCATCTTCCCAGAGACGGTGGGATGAGCCGCTCTGCAGAGTAGTACAAGAAAACCTATTTACCACTTCTGCTTCTTCTGCGGAGCGAGCGCGCCTGCTTGCTGTGGCTAAATGGGAGTCGGGTCTTTGGCTTCTGGCACTACCGTCGTCGAACATTGGTACTATGTTCGACGACACTACTTTCCGCCTCGCTGCTTCCCTACGTTTAGGGGCATCATGTTGTTCTCCTCATCGCTGTCGCTGTGGGGAAGTTGTCACCAGTCTCGGACACCACGGCTTGTCGTGCAGCCGAAGTGCAGGTCGTATAGCGCGCCATGCGAATATTAATGACATCATTCGACGTGCTCTTGTCGCCGTCGGCGTTCCGGCTGTTTTAGAACCAATCGGCTTGGCACGCGACGATGGCAAGAGACCGGACGGTATGTCTCTGTTTCCTTGGAAGATGGGTAGGCCTTTAGTGTGGGACGCTACGTGTGTCGATACTCTTGCGCCATCCCATCTTCCTAGTTCGGCGTGCTGTGCTGGCGCTGCTGCCGCGGCTGCAGAAAACCTCAAGCGGCGTAAGTATAGTACCCTTTCTGGTAACTATATTTTCGAGCCGTTTGGGGTAGAAACTCTCGGGTCGTGGGGTCCGTGTGCACATGGCCTTTTTAAGGAGTTGGCCAAAAGGCTGGTTGACACTTCCCGTGACCCAAGGGCTGGTTATTACCTTGGCCAGAGGTTAAGCATTGCCATCCAAAGTGGCAATGCGGCCAGTCTTTTGGGTACATTTCCAGTGGACGGCGATGCGGATGAATTTTTTGATGCCATTTAGTTTTAGTTTTTCTTTTTATTTTCTTATTCAGGTTGTTTTTTTTTTCTAATATTTTTGTTGTTAAGCTTGTAAATAAGTTATTGCCTTATTGTAAAATAAAAAGTTATATAAAATGTATATTCTGATAATTTCAGCGAATATTTAGGGTATCGGCGATGATTACTTAAATGAACCCCATAATTCCGTGATGATACGCGTATCGTTCCTAAAATGGAACATAAAATCAGTATTAATTTGCGTTTCATCCATCTTTTTTTACAAAAACAAGCTCAGCTGATTGCTGTCACGAAACGTTTAGTTACTACTAGATATTGCTAGTTATTAGTAAAATCAATAAAATATAAATCGAAATTAGATTTCAGTGTAATGATTTTAATTTAGAGATCATTTTATAACATAATTATTTTAAAATATTTTGCAAACGTTTTGACAGATATTTTTTTAAACACAAATTTTGAGTTTGACAACCCCGTTCAGTTATAACCTCTACCGAAAAATCGAATCTTGGGGTTTTTCAGTAAATCCTATTTGGATTTTCGAGTCCCAGATAAATAAAAATCAAAATGTCTGAGCTTCCCTACGGACCCCCAGTGCGAGTTTCGCCACTCATCAGGGTAAATATATTAAATAAATAAAACATTTTTACTTACAAAAACTACCATTATGTAACACAGTGTTTTCGAACTGGAATTCCTAATTTAAAGTGATTTTTCTTTTTAAATGTGCTTTTCATGAAAAGAAGTTTATTAATTTTATTGTGGTATATATGGACAGTGTTATGTCAATACTAAATAGGTTTTATACTATGTAACCTTACATTTTCCTAGCTCTTTCTTTGGATAGACATACAAAAATAAAATTAATGATTCCTTTTTCTTGTGTACAGTTTCTCACTCGTTCGATCCGTAAATGGATGTATAATGATAATGACAACTGTCAGTCTACATAATTGGGCCTTTGACAAAGCAGCTTGAGTTAACTTTGCTGTAATATTTTTCATTTAAGCAGTATGGTGGACCTAGGACCTACATATACCTATAAAACTATGATTTTTCATGTCAGACACCCATATTAGTGCTATTTCTATTAAAAAGCAATTATTTACTCATCCACTAAGGAGATAAAAGCAATAATAATATTGTGAACAGGATTTTTTAAAAACCTAATTGATAACGAGTGTCCTTAGTTTCTTGCTTGTTCTTCTACCTACGTTTTGGAACGAGCAACTAGCTTCAACTTTCGGACTAACTGACCGACTCCTTGACAATTTAAAAGTGCCCGTAAATGGTCTAATTGAAATAAGTGCTTTGGACTTTGACTTTGATAAAAGACTAGAGCTTTTTAACTGGATTTGTGTCTGGGCAATAGGCTCGCCCCCTATTACATGGGACTTAAACATAACTGTCGAAATGTGGGTGTACTAATGGGTGCATCTCTGCTTAACCCTTCGGGGATTACAGGCGTGATGTTATGTTGTATGTTTTTAACTATTATTAGCATTCATTTACACTCCAACTTTTTTTTTTTTTTTAGGTGGTAAAAATCATCAAATGACTCCTTCCGCCCTGGGTGGGGCGGAAGGGACTGTCAGACTTTTACTGACTAAAAAACCACCCGGTTCCTTCTGTTGCCCTTTACGTTCCGGGGCCACGGTATCCTGTTAAGACGTCCCGCAACCCCGGCAGGCTTACACTCCAACTATTCTGATTCCAGTTCGGCCGGTGGTCGTTCCTCGGTGCCGGTATCCTGTACGGAGCCTTCCACCAGAGCCGGCTCTCCAAGAGGGAGACTAAGCTCCGTGAGATCGAGGCTAAGGAGAAGGTTATCAGGGACGAGAAGCTGAAGAAGGAGAAGGCGATCGCTGCAGCTGGTATGTTCATGTTTTACTGTTTTGACTGCCTGTCAGATTTAAACTAGCAGTTTTCATTGATTATGGACTAAAATGTTACTGTTAATAGAGTTCAAAATTGCATGGCGTTTATTATCTTGCATGCTGTTATGCAATTTTCAACTCTGTTGCTGTTGTTTTTCAGTTCATTATTAATTAATGAAAGAAAACTGTCATATATTTCTGCTTTATCTACACGTATAATATTCTGTAAACTTCTTAAACAAATATGGGAATGGTCCACCCTGGTACCATACATTTCACAATTGATACCATTGATTTTTTTATGACATTGGATGACTCCAAAACCTCGAAAAAATATGCAGAGCAGAGGGTTTTGTTTTGTTATTGAATAAAGCACTTTATAACCTGATGTGTAAAGTGCAAATTTGTACAAATATCAGCATAATTATCATACAAGATGACATTGAATAATATACCTTATTTTTATGCTTAAAAAGTGCAAAGTTGATTGAACATTGCCCAGTGTAGGCTTGTATGTGCTTGTTTGCGTTTTATGACTCTTGGAATAAGATTATTTATTCAATGCAATTATAAAATCTTTCTGTCATATTTCTTAAGCAAAAGGGTAAATTAAATTATAATGTTTCTTTTAACATGTTTAAAAATATGTATATACTGTTTATAGGATATTTTTTTATTAGACAAATGGTTAGCCAAGGATCATGGGCTATTCTTTTCTATTGCTGGACTTAAGCTACAAGACTAAAATATTCTTCAAGAGAACTGCACCAACAGCCACAGTCATATTTTGTTAATAAGTTGGTAGGCAGAAACCACAGAACGCCACCTGCTACGATCCTTACATACTCCTTTCGCCTCATCCACGTTCATACATCTCGTCATGTATGTAAGTTGGTCTTGTGATCGCAAAGCTGCTGCGAAAAGCGGGGACTGCTGAGCATGAGGTCTTGGGTTCGATTTCCAGTCGCAGGTTTGAGCAAAGTGCGTCTGGATTTGCGCGCGGTTGATGGCAATAAGCTCGCCCCCTATTACATGGGACTACATAACTGGCAAAATGTGGGTGCACTAATGGGTACACCTCTGCCTAACCCTTCGGGGATTACAGGCGTGATGTTATGTTACTATATTATTTGTGTGGCGCACTATCAATCTTCTATCTTTGTAAAAAAAAATCTTAGTACTACTATTTAATTAAAAACGTGAAAGATTGTAAGGATGGATGATATTGATGTGTGTTTTCACTCTGAAATTGAATACACATGCTTATAGATTAAGATATATTGATCTAGCCCAATGTAGTGTTTGTGTCTATACAATAGATATTACATTGTCTCATGTACACCCATGAAGGTATAGATAAAACTGGAGTCAAGACTTCGAACAAAAGTTTGAGTCAAATACCTACAAAACTTCTCGCTCTCTGTGGTCTCACTCTCTCTTTCTAACTTAGGAGGTTATCCTAAGTTAAAAAGAGAGAGTGAGACCACAGAGAGCGAAATAGCGATACATTTTTTGAGCTTCAAGTAGGTATTCAAAGTCTGGGCTCCAGTTTTATCTATACCTTCATGTGTACACCAGTAGAGGCGGTAGCGTGAATGACGTGCATCTGTCTATGGTCAATCTGACGTTGAGACACTGAGGTGTCATTGTGAAGATTTCCCGCGCTCGGAGCTGGTTGTAGTAGTGAGCCAGTGAAAAGCAATATTTTTCTATAAATATTCCTATATTTTAACATACAAAAGTGATCACTACACCTAACGTATAGGATAATATTTTTTATTGAGATTTTGTGTTCCCTTAGGATAATTAAGGACAGCTTAATTCTGAAGTCTATGACTCGATGACTGAAGCTAGTACTATTTTAAATCCTTTTGTTTTCTGTTTTCAGCTGAAATCAAGGCTCTGGAAGAAATGGTTTCTCCCCAAAAGTGAACACCTGGGACTAAATGCTAGTTTTAAGTGAATAGTGTTCGTCGCCATCTTGAAAAGTGTTGCCGATTTAGAAAATTCTTTTTTAAACTGGCAACGTTATTCCATCAATAAATTATGTATTTAAATGCAATATAGGTGATTATTATAGAGTTGTGTTTTATTTTATTTTAATTTCTTACAGTACTCAAGGTACAATACGCGCCACGAAAGATGATACTTGACAAACCACACAAACTTTATTATTTCTTAATAAATATTATAATATTGTTAAGAATTTTAATCTAACTGTCATTGAAATATCCCTGAATAGATACACAAATTATGGATAACTATTTCGTACATCCATACTGTGCAAGCTCCCCACTACTGAAGCTTGTCAAGTCTCATCTTTCGTGGCGCGTATCCCTTATTATTATTAATCGCGTGTTTTAATCTAACCAAGTGACTGGTTAACATAAAGCGCAAAGTGCTAAGCTATGAGTTCTGAATTCGATACCCAGATGAGATAAATCTCATGCCATAAAATAGTACCGCTGCTCAAAATCTACCTACTATTTATTGTAAACCATATATATATTTTTTAAAAGAGTAGGTAATTATGGAGTTTCTTGCCCGTTCTTCTCCATACGAAACTACCTTTTGGAATGGGCAACTAGATTCAATTAATGACGTTCAAAAGTGCCTTTTAATGGTCTAATTGAAATAAATGATTTGACTTTGACTTTGAAATAAATATCATTATAACTCAAACTAATGGAATGGAAAATAGTAAAATTCGTTCTGAGAATCTCAATCTGTCAAAGTAACGCCATCTATCGATATAAGTTGTAACTACTGTTAGGAATAGTTGTTGGTTTACAATACTAGATGGCGCTGGTTGTCTTATAGCTAACGTTTTTGGTGTAACGTACTACCTATTCAATAAGGCACAAGATTTGACGACGTCCGAGATTTAAAAAAAAACACCGACTTTTAAATATTCAAATTTTAATTTCAATTGACTTAGAAGTAGGTAATAAATAAAAAAAAACTAAGCAGCTCATACAGAGAAGCAATGGATTAATAGTATGCCCAAACATTGGCGTAGATAGAGGGGGACATGAGGGACATGACATCCGACATGAAAGAGCGTTATGACGTTTGCTGTAAAGGCTAGCTGGGCGATTTTACTGCTAAAGTTCGCCAATAGATGTTTTACATCAATAAAGTACTATGAAATCTATGAAATAGAAAAAATCACACTGTTACTTCGCTGTACCCGGTTGCAAGCCCACAGCCCTAATCACTGGGTCATCACTGAAAGATAGCAACTACAAATTACTTGTACCAACTGAAAGCAAATTCTGCTTCGGCTTCCCTCGATGAGGATATTGACCCTGATAATCTGCTGTACCTACTTGCAACAGGGCCGGATTATTCATTACGCAGTGAGACGACTGCCTGGATTCTCTTCTCATCTTGGGGCCCCCCAAGATGAGAAAAAAAATGAAAATGTTTCCTCGACTGAAACTAATATTGGGAGATTTTTATGTAGGTAATAAACACGTAATGGAAAAAAACGAACATATTATTATAAGTGTTAATAATTACATTCATTTCATTTGTTTATTTTTTTATGAAACTGTCATGGCATACCTTCTTCAAGCAATGAAAAACAAACAGCGTGGGAAATAATCCATACTTTCATAATACTTACAATATAAAATGCGAAAGAACCACTGAACCGATTTTGATAGAATGTGGTACAGGTAGAGATGGGCAGAGGGTTTAAACCCAGCTGGGCGAAAAGGGCATAAACTGGGCAAATAGGGCAAAAACGAATTAACGTCCTTTTAAATGCCCAAAAACAGGGCGGAAACTATAATTAGTTAAATTCCATAGTTATTAAGACTTTTTCATTAAGTAGTGGTAAGATTAATATAAGATATATTTATAATTATAATATTTAGCTATAATAAATTCTTTTACTTGTGTTCTCAATGTGACTGTAGTTTTTGTTGTTAGTCGTTGCTTTCTTGGACAGTTTTATTTGATTTGTGCTAATATTGATTACTATGGCTGATTCTGGACGTCATAAGGACATGGAAACCGCAGCGAGAGCAGTTGTCGTGCTTCAGAGGAAAAATCTCAGAGGTCTTTAGCAATACATGTCGGTGTGTCGCAAAGAGCTATCCGAAACATGTAGAAGTGGTACCAGAAAATCGGGAGTGCAGCTAGGAGTCTTAGAAAAGGAAATCCTAGAGCTACAACTGCTCCTGAAGATCGCTGTATCAGGTTAACTGCTCGTCGGGAGAATATTTTAACCGCCCGGGCTTTACAAACCCGACTGTGGCAATCAAATGGTACATGAGTCAGTGATCAAATCATTCGTAATCAACTCCACGAAGATGGCCAATGTTTCAGAGTATGTGCCGTTCGACTCAAACTGACAAGGGCTCACCAAGCAGAGCATTTAATGTACGCTCGCCAACATTTGTACTGGACCAAGGCTAATTTTGGTCCGCTACTCTTTATAGACGAATGTAAGGTCAAGTTTTATGGTGATGACAAACAAATACAAGTGTGGAGAAAACAAGGTGAACTTTTGACAGAACCATGCATCCATAGAACAGACCGTTTCTGGGGTTCAAGTGTTACGGTGTGGGCGGAAATTCGATTGGTGTGCAAAACAGAGCTGGTAATTCTGAACGAGGGTGCTGTAACTGCTACCAGTTATGTTTAGCGAGTAGTCTGACTTCATATCATTCCATTTTAACAGAGAGTGGGTTCTGGTTTTGTTTTTAAGCAAGATAAGTCTTGTCCACATACGACCCGTATTACACAAAGAGCTCTTTCTGACACTAGTATTCCAGTTTTGCCATGGCCTGCAATGAGTCCCGACAGTGGCGTAGCTTGGGAGAGGCCGGGGGGGCCATGGCCCCGGGCGGCATATGTAAGGGGGCGGCAAGTGCCACGAATTTTTTAATGCAGACCTGCACCGTATGCTCCATCGTGTCCTTCGGGCGGTCCACACAGTGGTGACACCCGGGCGTTTCCTCCCGCTGAATACGACACAGAAACCTCCCAAAACAACCGTGTCCGGTGAGGACCTGCGTCAGGCGGAAGGTGAGGACACCGTAGCGCTTCTCTAGCCACTCCTCAAAGAGAGGTCTTACCGCCGCGATTGCGGCGTGCCTGAACTTGGGTTGCGACAGTCGTATACTCCATGCCGCCATGAGATGACACCGGAGCTCAGCCCGCAGTGCCGCGATTTGCCTCGGCAGCGGGGTTTCGCCCCGGCGCTGCGCCTCCAGATCCCATGGCAGCAATCCGGCAAGGTGGCTTGCCGCTTCGCCGGAGATCGTGCGGTATCCCCAGATCATCCGGATGGCCATGACCCTCTGGCATGCGACCAACTTGGCTGGTGGCCGCCGCCTGATGGTGGGGGCTCACACAGGGGCCCCGTAGAGGGCCATGGACCGCACGACTTCCGCGTAGAGCCTCCGGCAGGAGGCGCCTGGTCCCCCGAGGTTGGGCAGGAGCCACCAGAAAGCAGCCCCAGCCCGGTCCAATCGCGGAGCCAGACGTCGGAAGTGCTCCTTGAAGCTCCACCGGCTGTCAAGGACGAGTCCTACTTTATAGTCGACTCGACGCCGATGTGAACCCCTCCCACCAATATTTGGGAACCCGACGGTGCACGGTGGCGCGTTCCGAAGACCATGAAAGCACATGGCCTCGGACTTGTGCAATGCCACTTCGAGTCTATCGCAACCCCACGTGCCGCTAGGTCGGCCACCGCCTGGTGCGGAGTGGTGCGAGTCTCCGGCCGGCCCCCCCCTTAGATCGGGCCCTGACTGATTGATGTATGTTCCTTTCGAAGCAGTGGTAAATTTTATCTTGATTTTCAATAAGTTATAGTCCGTTAAATAGAATATTTAAACTTTAAACTAATCATTACGGGGGGGCGGCAAAAATTCGGCCGGCCCCGGGCGGCAAATACCCACGCTACGCCACTGACTGTCCCGACCTTAATTAATTCCATTGAATATTTAAGGGATCAACTGAATAGAAGCCTCGAACAACAGTCAGGTGAATAGTGTACAGGACCTCATAAACCCGCGTAAAAGTCTGTTGTAACGAATACTGGAACAAAACGTTACCCATCTGATTAAAAGTGTACCTGATAGGCTAGCGAGTGCATACGGAGTAGAGGAGGCCCCACTCGCTTCCATAGCATCGCTCAAGCCACAGGCACAAACAAACAGTGATAAGTGAAATTTACTTTTCTCATTATTTTGCTGCAATTTCCCTAAAAAGTGTTGTTGATTTAGAAAAAAATTAACAACTTTGATTATTGATTACGTTTAAACACTTTCTTAAAACCTAGCCTAAACACGGCTGCCCATAAAAACATGATAAACATTAATACTTTTTAATTTTACCCTAAAAACGTGGTGGGCTCTAATTTTTTTTAGAGTAGTTTAGTTTTAATTTACTAAAACAAAACACTTTAAAGTAATTTAAACTTATTATGATGTAATAATTTGTAATATTTTACAATTAAAATAAATGCCCTGTTTTCGGACGTTTATTGGGCGTAAATGGACGTTTATTGGGCATTTACTCAATACGTCCATAAATGTCCAGGCAAAAACCCATCTCTAGGTACAGGGTAAGTTTGAACCCCAAGGATCTACGCTTCTTTTTATTACGCTACTTCGTCTGGTCTGAGTCCGCGATAACCGAGATTTACGCGGTCCAAGTCACTGGAAAAAGCTAGCTATTAAATAAAATTGCACTGTGGTAGAAAAACAATATTTTTAAAAGTTAAAAAAGGGTAAAGAAGCCAAAAGATGCCTAGGGGCCCCGGCCCCCGACAAGATTAATCCGGCCCTGGCTGACGACCGTAAACTAGTCGTGAAATTTGCTTGTCTGCCTGACCTCGTACACGAAATAGAGCGAAATGATATAAAGACATTTACAGCCGCCCACGCGCGTTGACAACTCGCTTCTGACGTCAGAGAGTTAATAACCAAACTATTTGTCTGGCGAGTATAATAAGAACGGTCGGTGTATTCTGGAGAAATCATTTTTAGCTAATTTGAGGTGAAGTGAGTATGAGATAAAATTGTCTATGGCAGGGTTTCTTAATCTGTGGTCCATGGCCCCATAAGGGGGCCGTGTATTGAATGCCGAGGGCCATGACGATACCTTACATAAATGCATTAGTTTAAAAAGCTTTTTTACAAAAAAAGATAACCGCCTTCAAAAACTACAAAATAAAAAATAACTTTAGTTTTGGAAGTCGGCGGCTTTGGTTTTGTTATGTAGTCATCGACTACACGTATAAACAAAACAATTTCATTTGTTACAATATTGGTGCTGTGATCCTATGAGGAGTTCCATTCCATATCTCCGAAGTTCATCATCAGATCATGACAATATTTCTATGGGACCTATTCGAAAGTAGTATACTCTTTCAAACAAAAAAAGAATCATCCAAATCTATTCATAATTGCATGGCTGAGTAATCAGGTAACATACATACAAAAAAAACATACGCGCCGAATTGAGAACCTCCTCCTTTTTGAAGTCGGTTGAAAAACTCATTAAATAGCTTTATTATAATTATAAGTATAGAATATAGATTATCGTCACATGTGTCATAGGTAATGGCCCAGTGGTTAGGCCGCCCGCCTTTCATACATCATGTAGAGTTCGAATCCGGGCAAGTACCAATGTGACTTTTTCAATACATGACATATGTACACACAGCAAAACAGATAGGTATGCAGGGTCGTCAGATATAGTTGAAGTTTTCTTAGAAACCGATGGATGTTTTGGAATGTAATTTAATTTAAAACGTAGCTTAGATAAATAAATAGTTCTTTATTTAGGTTAAGTTTCAGTCAAAGACATCCATCGGTTTCTTAGAAAACTTCAACTATATTATATCTGACGACCTGCGGACTGTACTTTCTAAAGTTTATATTAGACATCACTGACATCGGTAAAGGAAAACATCGTGAGGAAACCTGAACCCGTGGTCTGCCGGGAAGAGAATTAAGTCTTGACTTTGACTTTGACTATGACTTTGACAAGTAAAATAAACGTAAAATATTATCGTCCAATGGCGGCCGTTCCCGTTGAATCAAGTTTTGTACATACGCGGTGCAGTTGACATTTGAAGCGTTCACTTTTGTACCGCATAGGTAGTTGACAGTTGAGGAGAATCGCCAATGCGCCTTGAGCAAGCGTGGTGAACTGGTGATCAATGCTCGTGCCTTATCTGTATGAGAAGAGGGCTTTGCCCTGCAGTGGGACAGTAATAGGGTGGTATAACATCGTCACTTGTGGAGGTTATGATATTAAAAATAGATATTCCACAAATAGTACGTACGTATACAATTATTTCAGTTGTGTACGGTTAACAAAAGAGATGAGTAGGTAATCAGGATCGTCAGATATAGTTGCAAGTTTTCTCAGAAATCGATGGACGTCTTCAATTGAAACATCACGCCCATAATCCCAGGGGTTAGGCAGAAGTGTACCCATTAGTACCTGCACCCACATTTCGCCAGTTGCCATCAACCGAGCAAAAATTCAGAATCCGAGGCTGAGAAATTCCCGATGGAAAAACCAAATCACACTTTGCCCGACCTGGGAATCGAACCCGAGACCTCCATGCTCAGCAGTCGCACTTTGCAACCACTAGACCAACGAGGCATAGTCTGTTTATTAAGTACTAGCTGCCCGCCGCGGTTACACCCGCGTCTTTGGTTACTGCTCCGCTCCCGTAGGTCGTAGCGTGATGGTATATAGCCTATAGCCTTCCTCGATAACTAATCTATCTAACACTAAAAGAATTTTTCAAATCGGACCAGTAGTTCCAGAGATTAGCGCGTTCAAACAAACAAACAAACAAATTCTGCAGCTTTATAATATTAGTATAGATCTACTTTTTTATTAAATTACATTTGAAAGCATCAATCGGTTTCTAAGAAAACTTCAACTATATCTGACGACCCTGTATACCTATCTCTTTTGTTGACCGTACATATTTATTTAAACGTTTTGAAAATAACAAGTGATTTGGCAATTTGACACGAACACGTTGTTTTGTTTGGCATACTTGATAATTATTGTCATTGCATTTGCATATTCAGTACCTAGATCACGCTTGTAATCCTCGAAGGGTTAGGCAGAAGTGTTCTCATTAGTACCTACACCCACATTTCACCAGTTACAGTTATGTTTAGGTCCTATGTAATAGGGGGCGAGCCTATTGCCATCAACCGAGCACAAATCCAGCCTCCGAGGCTGCTACTGAGAAATTCCAGATGGAAAAACCCAAGAATTTTTGATCAGCAGTCGCGATCTGCGGCACGCAATAAAAACTTCTCATGACAAAAATGCATTTAAAAACACTAAGTATGTGAATTAAATGTCTATGCCTACATTCAAATTCAAATAATCATATATACCATGAGCTTCCCGCCATTAAAAACATGATTCACTCACTCAAATCGTCATGGAAACTATTTAAAATATAAATCACATAATTTTATTCACCTCACAAACTAAAATATAATTTTATTTAAGAATTATTAATAAAAAAAGCGTTACTCATGTTTGTCTAAGCCACATAAAAAAAGTTATGTAACTTTTTTTTTAAGTGTTAGCCAATGGCAGCAAAGACTAGACATTCGACTTTTGGCATACAGCCAATATTTCCCGCCTGAGAATCTCAACGTGCCTAATTTATTTACATAGCTCAATTAGATATGTTTAAATACATTTTATTGCTACAAGTTGCATTAGAAAATGATAATAAACAAAATTGACGTTAAGTAATTAAAACATTATTCTTGTTTGTTTTTAGCGCCATCTATTTGCAGAAAAAGTAAATTCAGACAGAAAAATTTGGTGACATTGGCAATTTTTTACTTTTTATGTACCATTTGGATACCGTGTTACAGCGAAAATTATCGAATTTTTAAAATACCGTAGGTATTGATGTCTTTTTGACGAGCTTTTATTTAGCTTGCGCTGTCCGTATGTAAGTTGTACATTCAAAAGCAAACCATTTTTAACCATTTTTTGTTGGTATCCGATTGAGCTGAAATGCATACACCTTTAGTTCTGGTGACAATACAATGAGCAATACTCAGTATTGTAACAATTTCAATATGGCCGCCGCGCCGTTTCAAGATGGCGGATTACATAATTTTCATCAATCACCTTGATATGGGTATCAAATGAAAGGGCTTGAAGAGTAGAAAACGATAAAATTAGTAACATCACACTAAAAAAGCTTGTTTTAAAAAGGTTTTTTACCATTAATTTTTTTAAACTAGCTTTTGCCCGCGACTTCATCCGCATAAATGTCGGTTATCGCTTATCGCGGATGCAGACGAAATCGCGGAATATAAAGTAGCCTATGTCCTTTCTTAGGATTTGTAAGAACATAAACGACGATATTTTTAAGTTTTTTTTTTAATTTTGAGAATAGCTGAGCCGGCGATCTTCGTACCGCATCTTATTTTTATTTTCTTTCTTATGAACCTTCTCCTTACAATAAAAAGCACAATAAAAAAAATTAATTAGTGAAATTATTGCAGCCATTCACGCGTGATGCCGTGACCAAGGAAAATAGGGATTAATTTATATTTTTTATAAATTAATTTTTAAAGATTGTTTGCAAAGGCCATCTAAAAAAGTTTGAGAACGACACGTTCTAGATACAGTACTAGGTGAATTGATACATCGATCAACAGCGCACTCGAGAAACTATCACAATAGTTTACATCTAGGCTGAATGCAGACACGCCTGTGCCTCGTCAAGTTCCGATCGTAATCTGCCACATTAAAAACCTAATACATAACCTCTGGTTGACTTTAATTACGAACACATGTTTTAAGCATAAAGTATGTTTGTATTACAAACGTTACATTACAAAGCTTAGAAAAATAGGCATTGATTTAACTGTTGTGGAAAATATATTGTACCTATCCGGTACTTGTTTTCGCTTGGGGCTGCTTCAAAAAAAACTAGATCAGTTTTGAATTTTGAACGCTATTCGAAATTCAAATCTTAGTCTTTTTGCGCCTTAATTTCAGTCAAATTATGTCACAGATGGGTTTTTGACACTACCAATCAATTGACGTACTTTTTATGACCTGTCAAAAAGCGATTCTTCCATAGATTTTGTATGACAACATCGAACTGTGACGTCACATATTTGGCAACTCGATTAACTAACTATTTATTGTTTTTAAAGCCAAATTTTACAGTAAATTGAAAATAATTCAGGTTTCTGCTGAAAGAAAGAGTTTTTTTTAGAAGTCGTGCCTTGAATCAATTGTTCGCAATCGTAGTGTCAACTACCAATTACGTTGCATAGCTTTGACATTGACAGCTTGCCTAATGTTAAAATCTTGTTTTAGTGTTCCCATGAGATCATTGGGGCACCCAAACTTATTTTGTCTGCTGCCCACTTTGAGAATAAATTATTTTCTAGCGCCCCCATTTTTTCACCTACATAAAAACCACCTAGTAAATGAAATTACAAATCGCTCACCAAGCCTTTACACAACGCCCCTACTTTTTTCTGGGTCTCTTACCGCCCCCCTGAAGGCCTGCAGCACCCACAAGGGGGCGTTATCGCTCACTTTGGGAAAGGCTGATTTAAAACAATGTCCTATTTCTGAAAAATAAGCCGACTAATTTTCGACCAAAAGCTATAGTTTTTCTTATATAACTAAATATCAAATTAATAATATTTACAAAACGTTTGACACTCCGCATTTAAAGACGACATGCACGTTATTCATTAATTTCTAATTCGATGTGACAGCTACTAAATAACGACTTCCTTTAGCATTCTAACGTTTCAAAATAATAATGATTTATAAGGATTACTATAGTTTCTGCCCGCTAGTACGTTCATTACTCTATCTAATAAGTAGGGTCGGGTCGGTGGGGTGCACTGCTTCGTTGGTGCAAAGCGCTACAGCTGAGCTTGAGGTCTTGGGTTCGATTCCCAGGTCGGGCAGTGTTAAATGGCGCTATTGTCGGGGACACAAAAAGAACGAATTTAACTTCGACTTCCCAGCGGGTTAAGTCGCGGGTAGATCTAGTTTTACTTATATAAAATTAATGATTTCTATTAATACTTGTAGCAGAAAGACGGGGAAATCAATGTAAGTGCTTATTTATTTGGCATACAATTACAAACAGAGATATTTATTGTCTAGGTCAAGATTTACGGTAAATACGCTTCTGAGGATGTGCTACAAATATAGCTAAATTAATATTCTATTCGAAGAACTGACGAAATCGTAATTTTGTTGTGAGCTCTTTTTGTCAAATGTGTTACTTCACTATTTATTTATTTACGCGGACGAATTTGAGAGCAGAAGAAATAACGGAGCTTGTTATAATACGCTTACATTGAAATAACAGTTATTTTTCTAATTTCTAATTTCAAATCCAAGCTTACCAAATTCATGCAAAAATAAAAATTACACAACAGTTCAGAAATCAGCGGCCATATTTTATTATTAGTTACGGATTACGGATTGTTTGGGGATTTCCTGTGTGAACACAGAAGATCAAAGCTCCAGCTTATTATCAAAGAAATATCGACTAAACAACGCGTCCTGCCAACAGCGTTACCTATATTTAACTTTGTAATCGCCAATAAAACAGTGATTTCATCGATTTTTATTATTCATGTTCCATTGTTTTATCGGCACACGTCACAACAGATATAATTTTGGTTTTGTCTGTGGTTATTTCGCGCCAAAAAGTTAGGATGAGTTCAGATTTGCAAAAGGGATAGTTTGCGTTTTGTTTTTGCGGAATGAAGTAGGTATATTTTTACCTCATTGGAACGGAAAAGATGTATAGGGCAGGCGTGGCCTTCTTTATGACGCATCCCCCTGCCCAGATAAGATAATTTTAGGTTACTATCAAAGATTATTACCAGTTGTTATAGCGGGAATTGAAATAAACACTGCGAACATTTTTAAATCTCCCTACCTATTACCTACTGTTCATGAGTACAGCCCGCTGGCAGACAAACGGACAGCGGAGGCTTAGTAATAAAGTCCTAATGGCACCCGTAAAAAGGATTAACTTAAACCATAGACCCGGAAAGATAAGAAAAGCCCCAAATGACTAAAGTCTATATAATCAAGCATATGACTTTATGAATAAACCTTTATGTATTGTATTATTTATCTTGGCGTAATCTAGTAATAATAAACACGACATCCATTGGTTTTACTCGATTCAGACTTTAAAAGTAGCTAGGTTGTATTTTTTTTGCCTTTTTATTTTTAAAACGTCTGAAGCATGACAGTGAAAATACATTATTTAGACTGAAATCTTTAATTACACTGGCTGGTAATTTGAGACGAGCGGTGCAATATGGTATTACTAGAATTTGCATGCATAAATGTCGGACACCCGTTTCATTCATTAGGGGGTGAATTTTTCACCTCCTTCTGCGAAGCAGTAATGCTAGCGAAGGAGGAGGCTGGCCGCGTGAGGGAGAGAACAACACCCTCCACCTCACGCCCCAGCCGCCACGGGAGACGCCCAGGGCGTCGGACGTCGCGAGGCGACATCCGGCCACCGTAGGCGCGGGATTGCGGACGGTGAGTAATGGGTAGCTCGCCGTCCGATCAAGGACCATGCCCGGGTTGACGGCGCGTTCTGTTCGCGCGCGCCTCAAAGAGCTGTAGGCACAGGGACGGGGCCCCGATGGGGCCAAGTGCCTGCCGGGGTTGCGGGACGTCTTATCAGGATACCGTGGCTTCGGAACGTAAAGGGCAACAGAAGGAACAGGGTGGTTTTTTAGTCAGTAAAAGTCTGACAGTCCCATCCGCACCATCCAGGGCGGAAGGACTCATTTGATGATTTTTTACCACCTTAAAGAAAAAGGGGGTGAATTTTGGAAAATCCTTTCGTAGTGGATGTTTACTAATTATAAACTACCTCTTTGCCAAACTTTACGTCTATTGGTTTTAGATATTTCGTGATGAGTGAGTGACCTTTCGCTTTTATATATTTAGATATAAAATAATTAATAGTTTTAAAACTAAAAAACACGTTTTTAGCACGCACTAATTTTTTTAGTATCCCATTCAGCAAACCCTTTCATTTAATACCCATATCATGGGGGTGCATTTCAAATAGCCAATCCGCCATCTTGGATGTCCGCCATGTTGGATTTAAGTCACGTGACTATTTTTTTCGTATTCCTGACAGCAAACCCTTTCATTTGATACCCATATCATGGGGGTGGATTTCAAACAGCTAGTCCGCCATCTTGGGGAGGCCGCCTTGGATTTGTAATGACGTTTCTTAGCTAGTCATGTATTGTCATCAGAACTCAGAGTGTGTGCAAAATTTCATCCTAATCGAAGACCGGGGAGTGGGTCAAATTAAGATTCCAAGATTTTCTTACATACATAGTTACAAGTGAAGCTAATAAAAGCGTGTTAAAAAACAATTGGAGATTCACATTTGGCTGGATTTGCGAAGGCCGGAAGGCCCGGCTGTCATCCCGGTATGACAGAACAATAGTTAAAAAGGTAAGCTAGTTGACACCACCATCCAAAAAAAAAAAACGCGATTTTACCATAGATTTTGTATAGCAATCAATATTATCGGACTGTGACGTCACTTATTATTTGGCAACTTAACTGTGTCAACTATTTATTGATTTCAAAGCCACAAAAAATCTAATTTTACTGTAAATTGAAAACTAATCGGGTTTTCAGGGCTAAAATAAAGTGTTTCTTTAAAGAAGTTATGTCTTGGAATTATTGGTTGATTATTGGTTGTTGTTGGTTGTTGTTGATCACAACACACAATTGGGTAATAATAATTGTGTCTCATTACTTCGGATTTGATTAATTAAAGAATTTTTATTTTTATTTATTTACTAGGTTTTGCCCGCGACTTCGTCCGCGTATATGTCGGTTATCGCGGACGCAGACGAAGTCGAAGTCGAATAAAAAGTAGCCTATGTCCTTTGTTGGGGTTCACACTTACCCTGTACCAAATAGTATAAGTAGTATACTTAAGTATGCATGAAGAAAAGACAGACAGACAGAGTTGCTTTCGCATTTATAATATTAGTTAGGATTTATTTATCATCACTTACAACTATTATTACAGGTATAACCCAATGCAATAGTAAAGCAAATCTAACACAAAAACACAGACTTATTTTCTAAAACTTTTTACTTACACATAGGTAATGCTCAACATACTTAATGTTAAAGTTTTTCTTTCTTTTTTTTTCCCCCGTTTGTGGCTATAGGCTCGCCCCCTATTACATGGGACTTAAACATGACCTCTGCCTGGCCCTTGAGGGATTACAGGCGTGATGTTATGTGATGAGAGAATCTATGTAAACTTAAGACCATGTAATATACATACCGACTATGTTCTGACAAATAAATGGGTCAGTGGGTCGTCTTAGGGGTGATTATTACTCATCATCATCACTTCAGCCGTAGAACGTCCACTGCTGAACAAGCAAAGAAAGGAAGCGGCTTGTATCCAGCGCAATCCCGCAGTCCTCATCAGATTGTCTGTCCACCTTGTAGGTGGACGTCCAACGCTGGGCTTACCGGTGCGTGGTCTGCATTTGAGTACTTTACGGCCCCATCAGCAATTTTTTTTTTTAAGGTGGTAAAAATCATCAAATGACTCAAGGGACTGTCAGACTTTTACTGACTAAAAAACCACCCTGTTCCTTCTGTTGCCCTTTACGTTCCGGGGCCACGGTATCCTGTTAAGACGTCCCGCAACCCCGGCAGCCCCATCAGCCATCAGTTCAACAAAATAGCCTCTCTCCTTGTTGATTCATGGAAGTATATAAGTTTCCGCCCAACTTTTTGAGTCTTCCATCGAACTTGATGCCATTATATTCAGTACATGTCGAAGTCGATCAGCATTTAGTCGTTCCTGATATTCCTTTGCAATTTTTTCTTGCCGTATCTCCCTAACTCTTTCAGATTCAACTAATAAATCATTTTCCTCACTCTGTCGCGTCACATCATAGTTTTCTCCAACCATTTGCAATTTTTGTCGTTTTGAATCTTCTCTTTCAAGAATTCTGGCACGCTTGGTTCGTTCACGATCAGCTCTTAATTGTGCTTCACGTTGTAGACTAGTTTCCAACTGTCTTGATCGCCAAGACTGGAGTCCTTGAGAACTTAAACGCATATCTCTGTCAGTTAAACTCTCAAAGTCACGCGATAGCATTCTTGCCTCGCGATCAGCAATTCGACGTGCTTCCCGTTGTTCTGGTGTCTCGCGAGCCCTAGCATTTGCTGTCCGAACTCTCTGTGAGCTCAAGCGCGTTTGTTTGTGAACCAAGGACTCAGAATCACGATACAGTCTGTGAGCCTCACGATCGGCGCGTAAACGTGCCTCACGCTGTTTACTATTCTCTCGAATCCGAGAGCTTCTCATTCGAGAACGACATAAACTTAATCGAGATTCTCGTTCAGCCGAAGTTTCTGAAGCACGTAACCGGGCTATATTTTCCCGAGATGCAGCAAGATTCGCCTCACGAACTTCTTTAGATTCCTGAGATCGGACTAATCTCATTCTAATAGCACTTTTGCTGTATTGGGAGAGGTGCGACTTTTTTCGAGGCATATTTTAAAATTAAATAATATATCCAACGATATTTTTAGTAAACATAAATACAATCATAACCTACAAGTACAAGCCGTCAGCTGTGACGTCTGTCAAATCAAAAGTGTAAAGTAGTGTTGCTCAACTATCGATGCATCTATTGACACTCGATTTCAATACAATCGTGACCTCGTAATTAAAAAAATTATATCGTTAAGGATACTATTGATACGATCACTTTAAAAATGTGATAAAAAACAATAATTATTACTGGAGATAGATATTAGAACTACTTATCGATATTTTTACCCCATCGATATTTACCATTAAAGCGCGGTAATTTAAAAAAAAACGACATTATCGCATTGAGTTATAATGTACTACGTACTAGAGAAGCTATCTCAAACAAAAGATGGGCGCACTTGATGACAGCGAGGCATGCGCGGGACAAGCGGGGGGGTGTTATGTTCTCATAGATAACAATCAATGCAGTGCAGATGCGACATAATTTTATTATTCTGCCTACTTGTGTACTTACTCAAAGAATAAATAAAAAAGTATTAATGCTGTAATAATATTTTAATTTCCTTTAAGTAATATAAGTTTAGTTAGTTTCTGCCGTTTTGTGAATAATCTGAAGGTAACCACGTTTCTTCGCTGCGATTATTCTGAACATCCATGATTCTCTTGTTTCATGACACCGCCGAGGAAACCTTTAAATCCAAATAATAATAAAAAAATATTAATGTTATTGCATTAACATTATTATCGTGATTTAAAATTAATATTTTACTGCCCTTAATTATGTAAACTTATACGTCGATAGTGTCAAGTCTGCGCATACAAATGTTTTACTCTTTGACATTCATGTAAACATGGCCGCCGCGCCGCCGCGGTGACGCGTTGCAATTGAAAAATTATAATTAAAAATTAAGCGTGTTTTAAACATAATTAATGAACTTACTGGTGAAAAGTCACTCCTTGACTTTTATTTATGTTTCTGGAGTTATTTGTACAGTATCTCAATACGCACGAAGGCATAATATAAAAAACAAAACTTCACTCAAATGTGTCACGTTGCAGCAAACGCTCGGCATAGACTAAGTGAGTTGGAGTGCACGCGCTCTAACTCATGTTACAAACAATCGAGTTGAGGTGTCTTCTCTAGTACGTAGTACATTATAACTCAATGCATTATCGGAAGTAAAATAGGTAGAAAATGCGCTGATTACCGAAGTTAATCCTAGAATAAGTGATTAATTTAATAAGGAAAAGAAAGAGTATCAATTCAGGTTCAAGTTGGGAGGTTTCAGCTGTTTTTTTTTAATTGCCGCCTTTTTATGTAAGCATAAGCCTTAGCTGGTATAAGCATAAGTATAACATCTTTCGTTGGCACTCTAGTATTACATCTGGATCTAAGTCATCATTAAGGTAGCATTCCGATGTTGGCGACCACGACAGGGTTGCGCGACTCACTGTAGGTACCATCACCATTATTTTAAATCGCAATAGATAGAGTGATTCGAGAGGAAGTTTTATGTTTGTACCTTGCGGCCAAGCCGGGGCGGCTAGCATGCTTATTCCTGTAGGCTGTAATGAATTGAATAACAATGACATTAAAATGACTGAGACGAAAAAAAAATCTCGTTTAGGTTTTTATTAAAGTTCATAACATAATGTACAATGACTAGTTTATGCCCGCGACTTCGTCTGAGTAAAAGCGCGTTAGTTTATGAGAAGTAGATTTGAACCAAGAAATTACGTTGTCCCATACAAACTTTGCCCCCCTTTTTCACCTCCTAAGGGGTAGAATTTCGGAAAATCCTTTCTTATCGGATGCCTACGTCATACAAAGAACACACTCCAAGTTTCAGGTCTCTACGCAGCGGTTTAGCGTTGACGGTTGATCAGTCAGTCAGTCATTCAGGAAAAAGTATTTTATATTTTATGAAGAAGATAGATAAATGAAGACAGGCTGTATATCCTTAATACTTTTGCCTTTATAACAAAAACACACAAGCCTACCAAAAATACAAAACCTTTCTGATTTCTAGTGTTGAAAAATAATCATTACAAGCAAAGTCTAACGCCCCATCGATGTTTTAAAAATAGACGCGTCTTGCAGTCTGTATAATAACTTCCAGTCGACTGGAGTCAGCCATACCGATTTGACATTTGGCATTCCCAATTCCCGCCAATTTAAACGTCAAACTTTTAATTCGAAGATTTTGAGTGTAATTTTAATTGACTATGGATTTGTAATATTGTGTTTTGAATTATTTTTTAATTTTTGGACTGGATTAGAGTAAAAATGGAGTCGTATAGAACAGCAAGAATATCAGTGATAATATTTTTAATCTGTCTGTGTGTTGAAAGTAATGCTAAATTAAATGAAAATAAAACAAATGATCATTCAGCAGAAGTGAAAACTCCAAAAAAGGTAAAATATTTTTTTAATGTCTTATTAATATTTATTTAGGTTAGGTATATGTACAATATTTACAGACTTAATAATATTATTATATAATAAATAAATAAATAATAAAAAATAAATGAATAAATAATAAGTAGGTAATAAAAAGCAATCAGAATAAAAAAAAAGAAACTAATATAAATCTAAGTAGGTCTAAGACTTCAAAAAGTTCAAATCTTAAAAATTCCTATCTTTTATTCAATTATTTTTTTTTCTTTAATTATTTTTGCATTAATTTTGATATTAAGTAGCATTTATTTTTGTTTTAAGTAAGTACAGTTGCCGGCACGTAACTTGGCAACAGATTTTCGTAGTGGGGGAAGTCCGCGCATATAAAAATGTATGAAATTGTGCGTGCGCAAACTTCCCCCACTACAAAAACTCTTGCCAACTTACGTGCCGGTAACTGTACATTGTTAAGAAAAATCTTAGGCAGCAAAAGATTAACTTACACTTATTTTTGAATTATTTCCAAATAAAACGAATCGTTTCAAACAATAATATTTTAATAATAATAATAGACCCACTGTAGAGCAAATGACTCTTCTCATACAGAGAAGAATGCTCGTGGCATTGATCACCACGCTTTTGCTCAAGGCAGATTGGCGAAACATCATTTCATATCTTCTACTTTTTTTTTTAAAGATTAAACAAAAAGAAAAATACTAACGAAACATATTATTAAGCCAACGGTATTACTACGTTATGTTAATGAGTAGAATACACACACTAAGAACACTATAAGAAGGCTTTTGATTGCTTTCCGATAAAAATAAAGATATACCTACAAAACAGTAGGTACAATAATATTAAAGAATGTAAGTTTTAAATACAAAAAAAAGTGGAAAGCTCATAGGCATCAAAAAATTCGTCCGCATCGCTATCAATGGGGCAAGTGCCCAAAAGGCTGACAGCATTGCCACGTTGTATGGCAATTTATTAAAGTAAGTACGCTTTGTTAAAAAAAAAACAATCCAACAATATTCAACAACTATGACTTTTATAATAATCTTTTACTAAAAAATAAACTTAATTTACGACACATTTACTCGCGCCAACGCACGACAAAAAACATTTTATTTTTATACTTTTCGCCTCTCCAAACATTAATATTCCTCTTCATTTAATATTATAATACCAGCATATTACTGTCCCACTGCAGTGCAAATACCTCTTCTCATACAGAGAAGGCACGAGCATTGATCACCACACTTGCTCAAGGCGGATTGGCGATTCCAGACCTATATTATTAATGTCAATCATCTGCCTAGCCTTTTCCCGACTATGTTGGAGTCCAGTCTAACTGGATGCAGCTAAATCCCAGTATTTTACATGGAGCGACTACCTATCTGACCTCCACAACCCAGTAACTGGGTAATACGATACCCCTTGGTAAGACAGGTTGTCAGACTTTCGGGCTTTTGACGACCCGTAACGACTGTCAAAGATCCACTAGGGTAATGTCAGTCGGGACTAACGGACACCCACATTTTGCCAGTTGGAACGAAGTTCCTTATCGCGCGTTGCGAAAGGGGGCTAGACGGAAAAAATTAAGACCAAAAGTTGTAACGACACTTTTTTTAAGACCAAAAGTTGTAACGACACGTCAGGTGCGCAGTACTCGTAACCGGCGTGCATGTATGACGAGATGTATGAACGTGGACGAGGCAAATGGAGTAAGTATGTAAGGATCGTAGCAGGTGGAGTGCTGTGGTTTTTGCAGGGCTGTAGCTAGAGTCGAATTTGAGGTAGGGCAGCATTGGTTACAGGTAGGTCGGAAGTAAAAAAAATGTAATAATTGATCTGCCCTCGAAACACGGGCTCCTAATCAATCACCATGTATATCTGACATTTTATGATGACACTGAAACTATTAGGAACAAACAATTTAATTATAATAATTTATCTTATTTTTCATATTTTTAAGGTAGGGCATTGTGATTTCAAGGTAGGGCATTGCCCCACAGTGCCCCCCCCTAGCTACGGCCCTGATTGACGACCACGCTTGCTCAAGGCGGATTGGCGATTCCAAACCTATATTATTAATGTCAATCATCTGCCTAGCCTTTTCCCGACTATGTTGGAGTCCAGTCTAACTGGATGCAGCTAAATCCCAGTATTTTACATGGAGCGACTACCTATCTGACCTCCACAACCCAGTAACTGGGTAATACGATACCCCTTGGTAAGACAGGTTGTCAGACTTTCGGGCTTCTGACGACCCGTAACGTCATAATAATATCACAGATCCGCGTACTTATGTCATTCGGGACCAACAGCTTAATGTGCTTTGCGAGGCACGGAGGAGTCTCCCATGAGGATCCCATGGGCGAGCCTATTGCCATCAACCGGGCACAAATCCAGACTCCAAGGCTTCTACTATTATATAGAGGCCAAACGCCTGCCGGGGTTGCGGGACGTCTTAACAGGATACCGTGGCCCCGGAACGTAATTATGGCAACAGAAGGAACAGGGTGGTTTTTTAGTCAGTAAAAGTCTGACAGTCCCTTCCGCTCCACCCAGGGCGGAAGGAGTCATTTGATGATTTTTACCACCTAAAAAAAAAAAGGCTGCTACTGAGAAATTCCGTAAGGAAAAACACAATAACACTTTGCCAGACTTAGGAATCGGACCCAAGATCGAGAGGTATGAGAAACAGGGTGTAAAGTTTCTCATCCTCCATTGTAAAGGGAGGATCATTCGACCTTCGGGTTTTGTGTCTGGTGGTTATTTTAATATTTCATTTTATTCACACCTTATTGACCTTATTGACGCGTTCCCGTTGCCGTGGCTGACTTGGAAAACATTAAACAGACTCCGCACCCAGGTCGGCCGCAGCAAAGAGAATCGCAGATGGCACCGATCTTCAGTGCCTATGCGGCGTCTCTCCGAAGACCATGGCTCACCTAATATCTTGCACCGCATGCCCAGTCACCTGCACACGTGAGGATCTAATGACTGCGTCAGCGGATGGTTTTATGGTAGCTAAATACTGGGCCAAACAAAAAATTTAACAAAAATATGTATCTATATTTGCCATCGATACGCTAAGAAGAAGATTGACGGTTGACCTTATTGGTGACGTTCTTCAGAAAGGTCAGGTGCGCAGTACTCGTAACCGGCGTGCTTGTATGACGGGATGTATGAACGTGGATGAGGCGAAAGGAGTATGTAAGGATCGTAGCAGGTGGCGTGCTGTGGTTTTCTGCCTACTGCCATGGGAAAAAGGCGTGAATTTATGTGTGTATGTTTTAAATATTAAATGTAAACACTTCAGAATCTAATGATGTTTGTTTATATAATGTAGATCAAACTAGATGCTAATCTATCAATGTTCATCAAAAATGATGCATATCAATCATTGCGGATTGCAAATGGCGAAAGTTAAAAATTTCTGTTGAAAGACTATCTTATGCCTGCAAATGTCTGTTATCGTCTATGTTTTATTTTTCGCAGTACCCTAAATATTTTTCTTAAAGAAAACTAACGTAAGTTACTCCTTTGCGATACGGGGAAGAGGAGGGTTTAAACAACATGATGTGTACTTACTACTCCGAGAGTCAACTGCTGAGCTCCCAACAGCTACTACTCCATATCCTTTAATTGGTAGCATATATATAATAGATAGTACGTGACACTATGCTAATACAAAGGCTACGAACACAGCTTATTTACCTTAACTTAAACTATGTACTATACGTGACGTGCTGATGCACAATACGTGCCCTCACACCACACCTAATACCATGCTAATGTTGGAACATTATCGAAATGTCTTATTTAAAAAAAAAATGGAAATCTGTTTCTTTGTAACACTTAAATTCGCTCGAATTTAGCCGAAACACAGGTTTTTGAAAATGTTTTCAACTAACTTTTTAGACCTATGAATCCTGCTTATGTGTGTAGGAAGTTTCATTAAAATCGGTTCATTCATTTCGAAGAAAAAGGACTTGAAAGTTTGTATATGAAACGCCGTATGGCGCAAAGATTTTTACTTCGGCTTTCTTCTTACGGCAAATGACTTTTCGAATACTTCAAAATAAATACTTTTATTCGGGTATAAATATAGAGAGAATCTACCAGGGGTAGAATCTAGTAGATTTAAATCCTTCAACAATTCCATCTAGAAACTTCAACAACGAGCAAAATAATAAGTTCTAACTAACTTCCATCTCGGAATATCAGGGAATGAAAACGTCAACACACACTCCCACCTGCCTAGCTAGGGCTTTGTCATTATCTCGGCGTCCGGTGACCAAAAAAAAGCTTTCGGAAAGAAGTCCGGCTTTGGTTTTGTTATGTAGGTATTGCCACCGACTTCCAAACTAAAGCTATTTTTTATTTTGTAGTTTTTGAAGGCGGTTGTCTTTTTTTGTAAAAAAGCTTTTTATTTTTCACTTTTTAGTGCTTGTGTGTTAATGTTTGAAATCCTTACAATAAGCCCTTTCAAACAATACCTCACACGATATATTTAATTTTGGAAACTGGTAGGTGGGGGGTTGACGTACCCCCCTTTTCCTTCAGTCAGTCATCGACTATACGTATAAACAAAGCAATTTCACTTGTTACGATATTGCTGCTGTGATTCTATGAGGAGTTCCATTCCATATCTCCGAAGTTCATCATCAGATATTGAAATGTTGACAATGGGACCACACGAGAAGCACCAGCTTTCAAATAAAAAAAGAATCATGAAAATCAGTTCACCCAGTCGCAAGTTAGGAGCTAACAAACATAAAAAAAAAATACAGACGAATTGATAACCTCCTCCTTTTTTTGAAGTCGGTTAAAAAGGACTTGAAAGTTTGTATGAAATGCCGTACTTACGGCGTAAAGATTTTTACTTCGGCTTTCTTCTTACGGCAAATGACTTTTCGAATACTTCAAAATAAATACTTTTATTCGGGTATAAATACAGAAAGAATCTACCAGGAGTGTAGAATCTAAGAGCTTTAAATCCTTCAACAATTCCATCTTGAATCTTTACCAACGGGCAAAGTAATAACTAAGTAGCTAGCTTCCGTCTCGGAATATCAAGGAATGAAAACATCAACACACACTCCTACCTGCCTAGCTAGGGCTTTGTCATTATCTCGGCGTCCGGTGACCAAAAAAAAAGCTTTCGGAAAGAAGTCGGCGGCTTTGGTTTTGTTATGTAGGTATTGCCACCGACTTCCAAACTAAAGCTATTTTTTATTTTGTAGTTTTTGAAGGCGGTTGTCTTTTTTTGTAAAAAAGCTTTTTATTTTTCACTTTTTAGTGCTTGTGTGTTAATGTTTGAAATCCTTAATAAAAGCCCTTTCAAACAATACCTCACACGATATATTTAATTTAGGAAAGTGGTAGAAGGGGGGTTGACGTACCCCCTCCCCCACTTTCTTCAGTCAGTCATCGATTACACGTTACAAACAAAGCAATTTTACTAGTTATGATAGTTCAGCTGTGGTCCTATGAGGAGTTCAGTTCCATATCTCCGAAGTTCATCATCAGATCATGACAATATTTCTATGGGACCTATTCGGAAGTATACTCTTTCAAACAAAAAAAAATCATCCAAATCAATTCATAATTGGCGGAGTAATCGGGTAACACACATACAAAAAAAAAAACATACGCGCCGAATTGAGAACCTCCTCTTTTTGAAGTCAGTTGAAAAACTAAAAGTCTATTTAAAATCAATAATATTTTACAATATTTGCATACAGAATCATACTTAATTACACGACAAAACTTATAATAGTAAAATTACAATATAAAATAAATTACAATCCTAACTAATATTATAAATGCGAAAGTAACTCTGTCTGTCTGTCTGTCTTTCTGTCTGTCTGTCTGTCTTTTCTTCACGCCTAAACTACTGAAAATTGGAATTGTGAAATTTGGTACAGGGTAAGTGTGAACCCCAACAAAGGACATAGGCTACTTTTTATTCGACTTCGACTTCGTCTGCGTCCGCGATAACCGACATATACGCGGACGAAGTCGCGGGCAAAAGCTAGTATTCAATAAATAAAAAGGAAAGGTGGAAGCTTATAGCTAGGGCATCAAATAACTCGTCCGCATCGCTGCGAATGTGGCAAGTAAACACAAAGGCTAGCAGCATTGCCACGTTGTATGGCAATTCTGATTCACCCAAATGTGTGTCATTTTTGAAGCTTTTCTCTGGCGCCAAAAAAATCTGTGATTACAGCCCTACACTTACCTATTTATTTAATCTATCTAAAGATATAAATAAAGCATTGAACAACCACCTGTAATAATATAATTTTATCAACATCAACAGCTCTGCCTGAATAAATACACACCAAATTCCTCAACTCCTATAATTCAGAAACTGCGATAAAACAGTCAAGCAAGCGTGTATGCTGCACGCTGTCTCATAAACTTTGCGAGTCCAAAATCTTAGAAATGAAGATTTTACTTTGGAAAGCACGTTAAGCCGTTAGTCCCGGCTGTCACACGTGGATCTGCGACAGTCGTTACGGGTCGTCAGAAGCCCGAAAGCCTGACAACATCACTGGCATCGGTAAAGGAAAACATCGTGAGGAAACCTGGACTTACTGTTCCACTCAAACCATGTCTGAGGCCCTTGAGGCGGTTTAGAAACTCTGACATTAGGGTGTGTGGGGTCGTAAGACCTTACTGCCCACACGATGAAGAAAGAGATCGCTACCCGTAATTGTGTATACAAGTACAAAATACGGGCCAATAGCGTCTAAAATGTATATTTCTAGAAGCGCTATCCAGTGCGAACTGTCAGTATCGACTAGCTCAGGAATTTGGACACATCGAGCATGTGCTCACCTTGGTGATCTAAGTATATCTGTGTTTTATGCCATTTATAGCAATTGATCACGACTTAGGTACAGCTGTTTTCCTAATTATTGCAATCGTTTATACAAGGTGTGTTTGATTTAACGCCCTTTTTGTGTCATCAACATTATTCCCTGGACAATGTTGACTAGGAACGTCATTTACAAAGCAATACCTTGGTCAGAGGCTAAGCATTGTTGTTGCCTCTGACCAAGGTAGAAGCCAGCCCTTGGGTCACGGCCACGGGAAGTATCAACAATGCTCAATTATTAAAATTTATTTACCTATTTAAAACTATAAGCACATGTAAAAAATACACTGTACAAAGGCTTTCTACCAGTCTACCTTAGGATGAAGGTAGAAGGTAGATATTTATTTTATCCGGGGTCGCGGGACGTTCTAACTGGATACCGTGGCCCCAGAACGCAAAGGACTACAGAAGGAACAGGGTGGTTTTTTAGTCAGTTAAAGTCTGACAGTCTCTTCCGCTCCACCCAGGGCGGAAGGAGTCATTTGATGATTTTTACCTCCTCAAAAAAAAGGTAGATCTATATTTGTATCTTAGTCACCACGCACTGTTTCCAATATTTTTAAGTTAAGGTAAATAAATATATGTAATATGAATCATCTCGAATATCCAAGAAAAACGTAAATAAACTGACGCGATCATAAATTAGATAAATGTTCTAAAAATGGCGACAAAAAAAATGCTATAGTTTTTAAATCAAAAGGTTTACACAGAATATAACATAACATCACGCCTGTAATCCCAGAAGGTTTAGGCAGAGGTGTACCCATTACTATAAAATCAAATTACTTTCCCGCCAAAAAACACGTCATAACACGTTGTTGTCTATGCTTGTTGTAATATTTTATTTCAAAGTAGGCGAAGGTGTAAACCACGCTGCCTGCGTTTGAATAAAATTTTGACAGTTGAATCAGGCAGAGGAAATAAATAGTTCAACCTACTAACATGAAATTGTGGCATTAGATCTTATTTATCTCTGTTATGGTTTGCGCAGATAGATCTCGAGTAGATTCTATGCTTTTCATTAATAGATAGAATTAAGTACCATAGAAATAAAGTTGAAAATTGCTTGTACGATAGGCTATTGTTTGCTTGCACGTAACTTTCAACTCTGTAAATGTGGAATTTAAGTACTTTATAAATAATCAGTGAAGCATACGAGTATCATACAGTTTCATACAGTAGCGAATTATTAGTAAGAAAATTGACCTTTTAATAGTTAGTAAGCTAATAAATGTATCAACATGAAAATTTCAGCGGGCAACATAACATCACGCCTGTTATGCCCGAAGGGTTAGGCAGAGGTGTACCCATTAGTACACCCACATTTCGCCAGTTATGTCTAAGTCCTATAATAGGGGGCGAGACTATTGCCATCAACCGGGCACTAATCCAAACTCCGAGGCTCCTACTGAGAAATTCCTGATGGAAAAACCCAATAACACTTTGCCCGACCTGGGGATCGAACCCAAGACCTCATGAGCTCAGCAGTCGCACTCTGCGACTGACGAGGCAGTTTCAGCGGACAACACGTAGGTTGTTGTTAATTTGATTGTTATTTTTGGATGTTAATAATAGATTATAATTTTAGCTTTTGGCTTTCCGTTGTGCTGACGCACTCACCAAAATTATTGAGTCTTTAAAATTCAATTTTAGATGCAAGGATTACAAAATGACGACGCATTTTCCCAAAAAAAAGACTAATCAACACAAATCGACCATAAATTCTTCCATAAAATAGTCCAACGACATTAACGAGGGAATTAATAATCTGTGGCGTAACGTCGTTTCACAGATAATAAAATAAATAAAAATAACCACAAAGTTCCGCCATTTTTTGTTTTATTTGTGTGTTGTGACGTTGGCATTTTACAATAAAAGTGTTGTTTCTGGAAAGATCTTTGAATTTTCATTAAATCTAGAAGCTGCCATTGATTTGTCTTTGCAATCCCCAGAGATATGCCCAAATGGTTCCTTTTCCAATATACAAGTTACTGATATTTGTCAGCACTGCTATGTTGCACAGACAAATATTCTATAAAAATCTAAGTAATACTCAGTCTGTAACGGATAGGCATTGCACAATGAGCTTTCATATTTATATAGAAACAAAAAGAATATTACATACATAATACTTACGCCTTTTTCTCATGGGGGCAGGCAGAAACCACAGAACGCCACCTGCTTAAATATATAATAAGGTCAAGCCTATTGCCATCAACCGAACACAAATCTAAACACCGAGGCTGCTACTGAGAAATTCTTGATGGAAAAGCCCAATACAGGCTTACATCTTGATTCTTATTATATTGTATTTTATTATTGCTTTATTTCACATGTAGAAGCAACAAGAATAATGATAGCCAGTATTTTGTAAAAACCTAATTGAAAAGAGTGCCGTGGAGTTTCTTGCTCGTTCTTCACCATAAAGACCTACCTCCGTTTTGGAACGAGCAACTAGCTTCAACTTTCGGACTAACTGACAGACTCCTTGACTATTCAAAAGTGCCTGTAAATGGTCTAATTGAAATAAATGTTTTGACTTTGACTTTGAATAACACTTTGCCCGACCTGGGAATCGTACCCAAGACCTTCATCCTCTGCAGTCGCGCTTTGCAACCACTAGAACAACCAGGTAATCAAATGTGTTCAGCAAGTTATATTTGAACGATTGGCGAATCTTCTAACGTATTGGAGTTGAAAACTGGTTTATCTCGGCATTGAATGAAATCGTTTCAGCATATCTGTGCCAAAACGCTTGAGTTTCAGCAAATGTAAATGATTTCTTATCGGCGCGTGCGACGAGGGCCTTGGCCGTTAACTGTTTGAGTGACATGATACAAATTATGCTTCTTTAGGTAGGTACGAGTATATACAGTGATTGACAAAACTGACAAGCGTGAATCTCTACTGTTGAGGGTAGGTATGATGGGCATGTCTGCAACTTCGTGATTAAAATCTTAACGTACACACATAAACTCACGCCTTTTTTCCCATGGGGGTAGGCAGGAACAGAACGCCACCTGCTACGAGCCTTATCCCTAGCTTTTCGTGGGAACAATATGAATATTTATCAATAAAAATATTTCCAAAAAATGCGACACAAAAAGAGAAAATCTACAAAATCTGATGTAAAGAAGAACATCCCAAAAAAATATTAAAATGTCGTCTAGCTCCTAAACCGCTCAAAATCGTAGAGCATACATGGGGGTGGGGGTGGTTTGGACAGCCTAAGAAGAGAGGCTTCCAAAATTTTCTTTTGGACGTCCTTATCTGGGTCATCCTGTATTTAGTAACTTTATTATCACAATATTTATATTTTGATTATAAAAGACACATTTTGTATTAATTTTTAAAGAGGATGTAGTGACAAAGATAGAAAAGGGTATGCTTAGATGGTTCGGTCATGTTGAGAGGATGAGTGAAAGACGATTAACAAAAGATATTTATATGGCAGAGGTGAGTGGCAACGCAGGGAGGGGTCACCCTAGGAACACCTACCTACACTGACCTTATTGGTGAGGTTCATCAAAAAGGTCAGGTGCGCAGTACTCGTAACCTGCGTGCTTGTATGACGAGATGTATGAATGAACGTAGATGAGGCGAAACGAGTAGATATGGAAGGATCGTAGCAGGTGGCGTTCTGTGGTTTCTGCCTACCCCCATTGGAAAAAGGCGTGAATTTATGTATGTATGTATGTAAATAAATTCGTACTTTACGTTTATCGAATGTTTATCAATTTTAAGTTTTTATTCTTGTGGTGACACCACATGCAGTTATCCGCCGGGTGCCACCCATGCTAGCTACGACACTATTCGGTAACACCTAGCAGCTGTAATCTGGAAACTGTGTGCGTTATGCCAAAAACATAAATATTTCCACAAAAAAAAAGCAGTCTATGAAAAAGAAAAACATTAAAAAACAATGTTTAAAAAAGTTTTCATTGCGTGAAACTCGGAAGACAAGTGGTTCTTCGTCATTTTCACACAAAACCTAGTTTTTATTTTTTTATTTTACGCCAATATCTTGTGTAAGAATGTGTGACAAGTTTTTTTTATTATGATAATTTTAGAATGGCAAAATTATTTCTGGTAAATTATCTCGTAAAATGATTGCGAAACAACCGCATTGTGGATTTGTAAATATATTTATTAATTCCGTCAGCAATGTGTTGGTATGTTCTTACTACTAACTACTCAGGTATTTATTTCTGAATTGTCGTTATCAGCATCGAGACTCCAGCTCAAATAAACCATTTACAGGCTATTGTCTGGGAGTTGGTCACTCAGAAAGTTGAAGCTATTTTATAAAAGGAGGGACCATAGGGTATCAAAAAATTACATAAAGAAGCAAAACAAGAATATTGTAACCTTAATGAGATTTTGTAAAAACGTATAGGAATACCGAATACCGAATACCTATTATTGAAAAGAGTGCTGTGGAGTTTCTTGCTCGTTCTTCTCCATACAGGCCTAAGTACCTCTGTTTTGGAACAGCAACTAGCTTCAATTTCCTGACTCTTCACAATTCAAAAGTGTCTGTAAATTGTCTAATTGAAATAAATGACTTTGAATATAAAAGGATATTTAGCGGTCTTCTGGGCCCAATCTAGCTATTTAGTCGCTCCGGGCAAAAATAATATTCGCCGCCCTTTAAACTAACACCATTAAGTCATTGCTAATCCGAAGATGGGATCACATGATGTTGTTTTAATTGTATAAGTAATATTCACATTTACGTTAGTCTACTACGGCTTCTGAACAAGTATACAAAAATTCATGACAGTATTTTGGACTTCGTGTAACCGCCCAGGCGCCCAGCACACTCAATTTTGCCGCCCCTCATTTTTGCCGCTGGGCATTTGCCCAGCCAGCCCCCCCCCCCTTTGATCGGGCCCTGGCGGTCTTCTTTAAAAAAAGCTAACCAAATCTTGTGATTCGCAACTTCATAGATCTACAAAAAATTTCTCTCACTCCCAAAATACACACACACATAACTTACAACACTTTACGTAGGTATTAACTCAAAACTAAACATCAAAGACTGTAGGTAGCATATGCATCACAACCCACGTGGCCATAATATTTCACGTTTCAGCGGTAGACGCACTCGTTCCAGCTCGCTACAGTAAATTATTTCCGTAGGTGACAAAACTGACAAATAAATAAATATTATACCTCGGATTCTAGTGGCAAATTGGCTAAGATAGGTGCTCTGAGACGATTTTGTAGGCAGGTAGAAAATTTCAATGGATCATATTTAATTTTTTAAGGAACTATGGACTATATAAGGACTATATAAGGAAAATGTTGAAGGGGAAAATCTACAAGTCCGTGATAAGAACAGGGGACCTACCATGAACTCTTATCGCGATCCAAAAACTGAACTGTTCTTCAAATACGTCAATATAATGACATAAATTGATGCGTTAAATTGACGTATTTGAAGAACAGTTCAGTTTTTGGATCGCGATAAGAGTTCATGGTAGGACTATACTGTCGTACTGTATGGATCGGAATGTTGGGCCGCGAAGAAGACGGATGAAAAAAGTTTACATGTGGCGGAGATGAGAATGTTGAAATGGATGTGCGGAGTGACCAGAATGGATAAGGTCAGGAATGAGTACATAAGAAGAAGTCTGAAAGTGGCGCCAGTGACAGAAAAGTTGAAAGGGAATCGTTTGTCTTGGTATGGGCATGTGAAGAGGAGGGATGAAACGCATGTGACCAGGAGAGTTATGAATGTGAATGTGGATGGATGGAGAGCAAGAGGAAGGCCAAAGAAAAGATGGATGGATTGTGTGAATAATGATATTATGAAAGAAAAGGGATTCAGTGATAGCATGACGGCTGACAGGACGGAATGGAAGAAGAAAACGTGTTGCGCCGACCACAAGTAACATGGGACAAGGGCAGGAAGATGATGATGATTTAATTTTAAGGGCAGCTTACTTCATAGGTACTTGTGACTTCTGCTGTTTCACATATTAGGTATCCTGACCACACGCAAAAATAGTGTCCTTAGTTATTAATAGTTAATTTAAACAGTGCAACACCTATTAAAATAATTAACATTAATAAAATATAAATAAAAAAATATTTTTAAAAACAAGCTTTTATTTAAATGAAAACGTAACCTAAAAAAAGAAAATATAATGCGAACTAAAAATAAAAAAATAAATTTAAGTGACTAAATGATGTATATATGAACATAAATCTTTTCAAAATGTAAAAAATATATAAATTTTAAAAGCTTGAGGCACTGATGTACGCTATCAGTTATACAGGTGTACTGCACAATATGAGTGCCTCAAGCTTTTAAAATTTATATATTTTTTACATTTTGAAAAGATTTATGTTCATATATACATCATTTAGTCACTTAAATTTATTTTTTTATTTTTAGTTCGCATTATATTTTCTTTTTTTAGGTTACGTTTTCATTTAAATAAAAGCTTGTTTTTAAAAATATTTTTTTATTTATATTTTATTTTCTACTTTTTAGTCTTTTGAAATCTTGCAATCAATATAAGATTTAGCATTAGTCAAGATTAACTTAGCCACGAGGAAATTTTTTTAGCTATGTGCTATATTCCAGGTCCATTATCAGGTCAGCTCCATGTCATAACAATATTGCATTGTTAAATAAGACGTCTGCCATTTTGAATTAAGAATGACGTGATTTTACTTATTATGCTTCGCTCACCAAGCCCTTCCATTTGATACCCATATCATAGGGGTTACTGCGGAAATTATAAATCGCCATTTTGTGACGTCCGCCATATTGGATATGCAATGACGTCACTTTAGTTATTGTGTTTCGCTAACCAAGCCCTTTTATTGGAAACCCATATCGTAAGGGCTACTGTTGAAATTATAAATCGCCATTTCGAGACGTCCGCCATATTGGATTTAGAATGACATCACTTTACTTTTTGTATTTTGCTCATCTTCCGTCTCCTAGACAGGATGCAAACCAATGCTATTGACGCCCATCTCGCCAAATTACACAAGTCATGGTATACCTCTTATGCCTGTTATTACGGTTGACCGTTGAAGAGTTCCAGGGTTTGGAGCCAACCCTGGATGTGGCATCAATTTCATGGTGAACTCACCAACTGTCTATCATATCCGAACGGGTATGCAAAATGTCAAGTTCCTACTGCCGACCATTGAGGAATTCTCTGGTTTGGAGCCAATTCTGAAGGTGGCAGCAATTTCATGGTGGACCCACTAACATCACCCAATGTCTTCCCAATGGGTGTGCAAAATTTCATGTCCCTACTGTTAACCGTTGAGGAGTTCCCTCGTCTGGAGCCAATCTTGGCAGCAGCATTACGTCATGCTTATCATAAACATGCATTGTCATTGGGACTGGACCAGTATGTAGAATTTCATGTCCCTGCTATTAACCGTTGAAGAGTTCCCTCATCTGGAGCCAATCCTGGCAGCAGCATCACGTCATGCTTATCATAAACATGCATTGTCATTAGGATTACACCAGTATGTAAAATACAAAATTTCATGTCCCTACTGTTAACCGTTGAGGAGTTCCCTCGTCTGGAGCCAGTCCTAGCAGCAGCATCACGTCATGCTTATCATAAACATGCATTGTCATTGGGACTGGACCAATATGTAAAATTTCATGTCCCTACTGTTAACCGTCGAGGAGTTTCCTCGTCTGGAGCCAATCCTGGCAGCAGCATCACGTCATGTTTATCATAAACATGCATGATCATTGGGACTGGACCAGTATGTAAAATACAAAATTTCATGTCCCTACCGTTAACCGTTGAGGAGTTACCTCGTCTGGAGCCAATCTTGGCAGCAGCATCACGTCATGCTTATCATAAACATGCATTGTTATTGGGATTACACCAGTATGTAAAATACAAAATTTCATGTCCCTACTGTTAACTGTTGAGGAGTTCCCTCGTCTGGAGCCAGTCCTGGCAGCAGCATCACGTCATGCTTATCATAAACATGCATTGTCATTGGGACTGGACCAGTATGTAAAATTTCATGTCCCTACTGTTAACCGTTAAGGAGTTCCCTCGTCTGGAGCCAATCCTGGCAGCAGCATCACGTCATGCTTATCATAAACATGCATGATCATTGGGACTGGACCAGTATGTAAAATACAAAATTTCATGTCCCTACTGTTAACCGTTGAGGAGTTCCCTCGTCTGGAGCCAATCTCGGCAGCAGCATCACGTCATGCTTATCATAAACATGCATTGGTATTGGGACTGGACCAATACATAAAATTTCATGTCCCTACTGTTAACCGTTAAGGAGTTCCCTCGTCTGGAGCCAATCCTGGCAGCAGCATCACGTCATGCTTATCATAAACATGCATTGTCATGGGAACTGGATCAGTATGCAAAATTTCAGCTCAATCGGATAACAACAAATGGTCGAAAAATGGCTTGCAAATTTTGAAAGGACAACTTATTTACATACATACATACTTACTTACATACGAACAGTGCAAGCTAAATAAAAGCTTGTAAAAATGAAAAGAAAACACATCTAGAATTTTTGAATTATTTATTCGTTGCATCATTAGCCAAGTTCACGATCAAAAGACGGATTGAAATATTCGAACTAGCGATTGATCTAACAATATCAAAAGATCTTTTAATCATTGAAAAATGTAAACAAAAATATGCACTCAGAATGGCTGCAAAAGAAAGATGAAAAAAATTAGGTCATAGACAAGATTTGAATGTCAGCTTTGAATACAAATCGAGTAGTTCTATAATCTATATCTATATACATATAATAAAATCGTAGCACACTCAGAATGGCTGCAAAAGAAAGATGAAAAAAATTAGGTCATAGACAAGATTTGAATGTCAGCTTTGAATACAAATCGAGTAGTTCTATAATCTATATCTATATACATTTATAATAAAATCGTAGCAAAGTCAAAACTGTACATTTAATGTTTTTGAAAAAGAATAATTGTATGAGTTCGGGGAGTGATTCTAATGGCGAAAAATTTTTTTTTTGAATTTTTGTCTGTTTGTCTTTTTGTCTGTATGTTTGTAAGAGCATCACGCGAATACTGCCGGATAGATTTTGTTCAAATTTTGTATGTATATTCCACCTTGGCCAAATTAGTCTATAGGCTATAAATTATCACCCTATTTTATTTGGGGGGTGAGCAATGTTTCATTATGACTATGCGGAAACAAACTTTGACGCGGACGAAGTCGCGGGCAGAAGCTAGTAAATAAATAAAATTGAAGAGTCTGTATGCAATGCAAAAATAACAGCTTTTTTACTAAATAAATATGAATGTTTACACAATACTTAAACGATACAAGCTACTTATAATTAAAAATTTAAAAACACGGCTGCAAATATTGCACGTATTTGTACTTTGTTTACTCGTCAGTCTTTTTACGACGTTTTTTATTTACTTACAGTGTTATATATTTTTTAAATCTACTTGTCAAATTCTAGACGATAAACATAGACACGACCAGATTCATAAAAAAAAAATTGAGGCTGGTATAAATTTACGTTTTAAAGTGACCACACCGGTTTCTTTTTACTAGCCTATGTTACTCGGAACGATGCAAGGATTGTAACGATACCCCATACATCTAAATCGGTTCAGGCGTTTAAAAGTTATGGTGGAATAAAGAAACTCACATACATACATACATACATGTACATTAACCCTGAACACATAACACTCACTCCTTTTTTTGGGGCAGTCGTGTAAAAACTAATTGCCGACTGAAATTTTTGTCTGTTCTTCTGTTTGTTCAGGCTAATCTTTGAAACGGGTGGACCGATTTTGGCGGGACTTTGACTGGCAGATAACTAATATTATAAGAAGTAACTTAGGGTTTCTAATTGATAAAATAAAAAAAGCCTTACTATGTATTATATTAGAAAAAGAATAAGGGTACCGCGTAAAATATTTATACTCCGTTAAAACCGAAATACATATTATGCAGCCATTCATATCCCAATAAAAAAAAACCAACTAAGTGCGAGTCGTATTCGTAAACGAAAGGTTCCATACCACTACAATTTCAGCTTGATATTTCCACGCAATCCTGAGAAAAAGGGTCTTGAGTCTTGACAGACGGGCAACAAAGTGATTCTAAAAGGGTTCTGTTTTAGCCAACTGAGGTGCGGAACTCTAAAAATGACACACGGATAGACAGCTATTAGTTTCCTAATATCCAACACATATAATCGCGCCATTTTGGCATAAAGCCAGCACAAACTTTCGTACGAAACATTATCGAGTGGTACGTTTATCGTTTATTGGCTGTATGAATTATACCTGTGCGTAATATTTATAAAAGCTAATATAGAGCGCTGTCAAGGTTGTGGTTTGTAAAAAATGGGGGGAAATTAATTACAGATTTTGAAATAAGAAATGAATCAGTTTCTTATTTTAAAATGTCTGTTTTGTTTTTCGTGAATCTGGAATCTATTAGTTTAGTGGACGGATTTATGATACAGTGTATTATCTGCCATGGTCTGCCATTATGCTACAGGTCTGCGACGTCTGATATTCTCGACGAAAGACGAATGAACAGCCATTTATTGCCGTGTGCTTTCCTACTCACTTAAAGCGAACGAAACGCAATCTATAATCAAAGACTAATGTCATCATAACTCTATTATTATCATAAATGAGCATTTAGGTACGCCTTACGGCATTTTATAGGTAAAAACTTTTAAATCCTTATTTATCGAAATGAATGAACCGATAAAGCAGAAAAAGCAAACATTAGCAACGTATATTATAGGTAGCAGACATTTAAATATACTCTTACTTATTATCCCTAGGGCATTACTAGGGCATTGCACTGTCATTAATGCCAAGATCAAAAAGTACAATGCACTAGCTGGCACAAACGCTGTACAGTCAAAAATATAAATATCTAGAGACAGGGCCGGATTACGTACAGGTTTTATGGGCTGCAGACCAGGGCCCCGTGAATATAAAGGGCCACAATTAGGTACTTGACGCCACTAATCAATTGACAATACTTTTTATGAGCTCGCTATTCCTGCATAGACTATAAATGGTAATAGTACACTGTAACGTCACTTACTATGTTAACTCAATAGATTTGAAGTCGGTCCATAAATGTTTGCTTAAGAAGTTATGTCTTCTTTTGAGTATTGGTGTAAGCTACCCAATTGGAGAAAAAAAAAATTATGAATATTTTGTCTCTACACTTTCGGCTCCGTTTCCCTCAAGCTACAATTCAACTTTGACTGTAATAACAAACTTAACTCACTAGTACTGTACTATCATGAACTATTATTGTCCTAATTTGTTTCTTAGGCGCGTCGCTCACTGGTAAGTCGAGGCGACGTCGCGTCAGCGGCGGTGCGGCGTCGCAGCACGGTCGAGGATAGGTCACTGCGTAGAGTCGAGGCGCAGGCGGCTATGCTTCCTTCACATTTTGAATGACAAAATGATAAAATAGCGGTGGAATCGTGGCTTGGGCACCCTTGAGCGCCCCTCCTGCGCCTGCACCTCGCCTCCGCCCCGCCTTCACCTCGCCCTCGCCGCAACTCTTTCATTTGTAAAGAAAACCTTGTTGCGGCGTGCCTCTTATTCGCCCGCGCCTCAACTGCACCTCGACTGTTAATCGTGTGAGCGACGCGCCTTATGCGCCCGCGCCTCAACTGCACCTCGACTGTTAATTGTGTGAGCGACGCGCCTTAAATGTACCGTATTTATCATATAACAGTTTCTTTTTTCGACAAAATGGCAATTAGTTTAATTATTCATTAGGTAGGCCCCCAAAAACTGACAGTCCGCCCCTGTCTTTAGAGCCAAAACAACTGACGAATGACGACAGTAGTACAGAAAGCTGCTAATGATGACACTCACTACCATTTTGATTACGCAAATCATAATAATGAGCCGTGAAGGATTATAAAACGAACAAGTTTTATTTAAAAATATATTTTAGAACAAGCTTTTATTTGCATTGTCATGAATGCAATGTGCAGCATTCAAAATTCCAGCTCAATCGAACACCGGGAACTGGGTCAAATTGAACTTGTAAGATTTAATTAAGTTCTTATGGCCACTTTCCATCAGACCAGCTCTGTAACATCATTATATTGCATTGTCATGCAAATTGCACATTTACCTACGCAAAGTTTCAGCTCAAAAGAACATCGTGAAGCGAGTCAAATTTAACTTTTAAGATGTGATTAGCCATAGACACCGGGACAGGGGACAGGTGAAAATAAATAAAAGCTTGTAAAAAGATGACAGAATAATAAAACGTTCTATTTTGAAAATATTTACTACTTACCTACTTCCTTAATTTAGTCTTTGATGATAATGATGAATTGCGAACATGCTTTAGAAAAATTATACAATGACTCATAAAACACATAAAACCATTTCATAACACCAACATTTAAAATCTAGAATAAAAGAAAATAGTCATAACAAATACTTATCTATTTTTAAAAATATTGTCTATGGTTTTTACGTATGTCAGATTGCTTTGGCTCAATTCTAGCTCGTTATAAAAAAAAAAAAATTGTGTTGCCACCTGTTTGTAATAATTTTCTACTAATGTTGCATTCTTCCAGAAATAATAAGTACTATTTATTTAATTTCTAGTTCTAATAATTTTAATTTTACATCAGTGTTGTCACACTTTTGTTGTAAAGTCTGTGTTTATTTCAAGAGAAGAATTTTCATAAATTTTGTTTTATCATGAAAAGAGAATTACATAACACGGAATTATAGGTAATCACAGAAACAAAAACACGATTCATACGTAACAAAGATCTAAATCTATACTTACTAATATAAAATAAAGCTGGAGAGACTTCGTTTGTTTGCTTAAAAGCGCTAATCTTTGAAACTGTCAGTCGGATTGGAAAAAATCTTTTTATATATAATAGCCAGAATCTTGAGGAATAGCATAGGCTATTATAATATCACGCTACGACTTACGAAAGCGAAGCAGTAGCCAAAGACGTAACGCGGGTGAAAAATACCAGTTGCGATAAAAAAAAAAATTGACGTTTTAAATTTTAAACACGCGAAACTAAATCATTAAATCGTTAAGCCGACAATAGACAAATACCAACGCAAAAAGCGAGCGCGCTAAAAATAAACAATAACACACAAAAATAGAATCCATGTTTATTTGACTAAAACACTAAAGAAACCACATGTTTTCTCACAAATTTAACACTTCTGAAGTAATCTTTACTCTTTCATCTTTGCATAATAACGACGTTTACAAAATTTTACATTTTACAAAGCTGTTTACGTTTACATTTCAAAGCTTAACTACGGGAAACATTTATAGTGTTTGTTTGCTTTTGCGTGAATTAATGACATCCATACGTAACATCCTTATTAGTCCACTTTGGGTAAAAGTGGTGATGCCTTCTCTGTATGAGAAGAGGCAAAGGCCCTGCAGTATGGCTATGTTTAGAGCAGGCCTCTGTCCAGCTGTGAACGTCAGTCGCCTGACATGACGAGCAAGAGATGACCTATAAAAGCTCACGTGTCGTCTATTCAATAAACTGTATTAATAATACCTACATAAATGAAGATATTCGAAATAAATACGGTCTATCAAGCTATCTGAGACAACAACTCTACTACATTGCCATTCATTGTTATTTTGTGTTCCTTTAAACAAGCTTTTATTTAGCTTGCACTGTGCGTATGTAAGTAAGTACGTATGTAAATAAGTTGTAAACCATTATTGCTTTCTGCAAACCATTTTTCGACCATTTCTTGTTATCCGATTGAGCTGAAATTTTGCATACACCTTTAGTTCTGGTGACAATACAATGTCCAATAATCAATTTTGTAGAATTTTAAATTAAAGCTTATTTTTAAATATTTTTTTTTAATTTAAGCTGTAAATAATTTTGAAACCTATTTGGGTGAATTGCGCAAGCAAAAAAAATACACGGCAAACCTGAGAACGGTAGTGCAATGTGCTGATTTTTAATTTTATATATTTTTTCTCAAAAAAGTACTTCTCTACCTTGGCAAAAAAAATCATTGATTTCTACCCTCTAATATACCAAATAAAAAAATTACAAAGTTCTTTACAAAATTCTGCTCATAAAATACCTTCCCCTGCAAATACATTCGAAATATGGATTTAAATCGATGTTGTTATCATTAACACAATAACCGCCGCGTAGGTCACCCGTGACCTACGCTAGTGGAGGTTTGACCTTCAACAGTTTTGGCCCGGCGGTGAAAGTGTTAAATTATAATATATTCGATCAGATAAAACTATTTTTGTTTGTTTATCTTCTTTCTCTCCATGAGAAAGAAGATAAACAAACAAAAATAGTTTGACAGGCAGTCAACTTTTGTCCGGAAAAATGTTATCATTTCAGAGGACAGTAAGTTTTAGTAGAATAGCCATGTCAACATTGCGTTATTACGCCCTCACCTTTCCTCACTTCGGATCAGTCCGGCTCAAGCTCTCGGCGCGAACGCACCGGTCCCAACTTCTTGCGGTATACCGCCAAAAAAGAAAGTTTATCATTTCAGTAACATGGGGACAAAAATAGTTTCATTTCGGTGGCTGTTATAACTATGAATGAATTATTATAAATTATGAATGAAATTCTATCATTTCGTTGGTCATTTTTATCATTTCGGTAGACACTTTTCATTTCAGTGGACTCTTAAAAATTCATCCTTAAATATTTATGTAGGTTTTGATGAAATTTGATGTCCACTCACGGACAATGTTATAAAATAGGCTAAAGTTTTGTCACTAAAAATATGTAGATAGCATTGGAATAAAAAAATCTCACCGAAATGACAAATAAAAATCTCTTGTTGAAATTCACCCATTTAGTGATTTAAAAGAATTGACACACTCGAAACATTATTCAAAAGTATACATGTATACCAAATGGCTTTTTCGACTGTACCATTGCAATTAGCACTAAAACACGTTTGAAATAAAGGTTATGGGTTAACAATCAATAAAATTGTAAGGGGGCAGTTAAAACTGTTAGAACGATCAATTAAATTCGCCCATATTGTATGTTTGCTAACGCTATGAATAATGACACGTTCTGCACTGAACCCGCCGACTATAAACTTGTAATAAACGTATTTTTATGCGGAGAAAGGACGCATATCACATTAATTAAAAAAAACAGACATTTAATTGTTATTGTCAGTGATGTTCAAGATATACTAAGACATTATTATGATCATTACGTATGTCACATAGTTTAAACATGCTTCCCTGGTCCACCAAATCACAGTAAAGAAATATACAGTATTGTGACTCAGCCCTGTCCTTGAAATAATTACCTACATGCAGTATTTTAATTTCATCAACCTACTTATCGTATCTATCTAGTTTTGTGAATGTAAATATTATATTTATAAAAAAAATATAAAAATTTTGTTTCACCTTCACCTTAAAAGTGAAAAAGACGGCATGAGACATAACTACGTCTAAAAATTGAGTTGCGTGTCAGATTTCAACTGTCTTACTCAGACTTAAAGATTGACAGGCGCCATTTCCCCCCACAATTAACTCCCCTAATTACGTAAACATACATTGATGATTGTTTATTTATTCACAGCTGAACGAGGGAGCAGCTCTCGTGTTCGCAGATGAACTCAAACAGACTTTAGACAGATATCTATTCGGGATATGCCCGCAGAGCTTCAAGGTAAGCGTTATTTTGTAAATAGAGGTGCCATTACTGTCTCCGTCTTTGATGAGGGAAGGTTAATTATGATTTGGTTAAGTCTCGCAATCTCGTTTGTCAGGTACAGATCCATTAGCAAAGGGAAAAAGAATCGCGTCAGAGCATTGATTCAAAATCGAATACAACAACATTTTATAGTTTGCTTGGTGTTTTTTTAGTTAGGTTACAAATCAATTAATGCATGCCAGCCAACTGTCCCACTGTAAGGGCAAAGCTTCTTCTCGTACGAAGAAGGCGTTCAAGGCGTATTGGCAATTTCAGACTTAGGTATACTAACTATATGTCCAGGTTTCCTCACGATATTTTAGTCAAAGCATTTATTTCAATTAGACCAATTACAGGCGCTTTTGAATTGTCAAGGAGTGGGTCAGTTAAAGTCAAAAAGTTGAAGCTAATTGCTCGTTCCAAAACGTATAGGCCTTTATGGAGAAAAACGAGCATTGGAATTCCAATGACACTCTTCTCTTCTTCTTTATAAGGCTGCATTTTTTTTTTACGTCTCGTGAATTTTTACAGAATTATAAGCTAATGACATTGTAATCAACAAGTGACCACGTATAGACACAGATCGATTAAGACATAGCAAGTTAGCAACACACATTCTTTTACATAATAATATATCGTTATTAGAAAGAGGCCAATGACACTCATTTCAAAATCCCCTTCAGATCTTTTTTTTTTTATTATTAGCTAGACAAGCAGTCACGACCTAATAAATAAATAAGGATTAGGTCAAAGCGATGCCAGAATTAAATCATAAATAAACACTGAGTTAGCATGTTGAGCTAATGAAATATGGGTTACACATACATAGCATAGCATTTCAAGCCCAACTGCTACGCGTGTGGTCCACGGTTTGATCTCTAGGTTGGGTAAAGTGATTGAAAGAACAAAGCCAGGTTTCGGCCTACAGAACTTTTAAAACTAAGTTCACACGGACACAAAGTTTTTACCTACAACAATTTAAATATAAAATTCTAACTTCTTAAAAAAATGTTTATTTTCTAGAACTTTTCGAAAAGAAAATCATTTTGTTTTATCATGTTCCAGGTTTATTATTTTTTATTTTATTTAGGTTTACAATGTCTGAATAATTTCTTTTTGAGAAGTTCAATGTATAAGTGGAAAACACAGAAAAGCTTCTGACATTAATTAAACTACACAAAAAACGTGAGAATTTATACTGTCCATGAAAATTTTTTATTGAACCTAAGTTACTATCACGGATATTATGGTTACTATGGACATCTGACATTGTTCTTTTTTCGTAACTAGTGACGGCACGGTCGCTGCAGTGGCCAAGGAAACGGCTGTTGTGTATCTCGGGTTCGATTTACGCACAGATCAAATATTTTTATTATAGCTTACAATTATTTATTTAGGGTTTGGATGGCTGTGTATGTAAGTTTATATGCTTGCATTCATGATACAGGAGAATTTCCTAAAATGAGGCATTCATGGAGACTGCCGATAGAATTGAAGACCTTTTGGGCCTTTTGGACCTTTTGGGCTTTTGTAATATGTATTAGTTTATTTTTATTTTTATAAGATTATTTTGTGTATTTTTTGTATGGGCCTCAGTTGCCTGATAATAAATTGATTTATTATTATTATTAAACTTTGAAATGACTGTCACCAGTCTGGCGCAATACGTCACATTAGCATGTCGGTGACTACTATTATTGAAAGATTTATTAATATTTTAGACTTCGTGTATTGAATAACTTTGTTGGCTTGATAGCCGTCGACACACGGTCTCTCTGCTATTCTTATTTTGAAAGTAGTATTTATCTCATATAAGAAAATAGGTCGTATGTGTCTCATCCAGCCAGAGTTTTTACAGTACACACCAAACCATTGCCTGCCCCTCCATCAGCGGTATACAAACATGATCTTACGTACGTTAAACACAACGATATTTACTCAAAATCCAAATATAACTTCGAAAATTGTTTTCACTTCACAGTTAGCGAAACTGTATTTACAAACGTGAGTGCGTCAAACCGTCAAATAATTTGTAAATATGTTTGCGTTTGAAATTTAAATAGCTTGTGTAATTGTTTATGTACGATGCTAAAACGCAATCAACCTTAAGACTTGTTATTCTTGGTTTTTGCTGCTGCGTTAATAATGTCTTAAGTTTTCTCAAATTAGGTGTCGTAAAGAAAATTTTAAAGATAGACATCAACATTTTGACGAGCCATTAAGTCAAAGTCAAATCATTTCTTTTTATTAGACCATTGATCAGTCATCAAAAGAAAGAGGTATGTAGGGTCGTCAGATTTACATAGTTGAAGTTTTCTTAGAAACCGATGGATGTTTTCAAATGTAATTTAATTTTAAAAGTAGATACTAAACAGTTGAATAATTAAGTTTCAATCTAAGACAGAGGGAATGGGATGCAGTCACCTCCTTCTGCGAAGCAGTAATGCTAGCGAAGGAGGAGGCGGGCCGCGTGAGGGAGAGAACAACACCCTCCACCTCACGCCCCAGCCGCCGCGGGAGGCGCCCAGGGCGTCGGACGTCGCGAGGCGACATCCGGCCACCGTAGGCGCGGGCTTGCGGACGGCGAGTAATGAGTAGCTCGCCGTCCGATCAAGGACCATGCCCGGGTCGACGGCGCGTTCTGTTCGCGCGCGCCTCAAAGAGCTGTCAGCACAGGGACGGGGCCCCCAACGGGGCCAAACGCCTGCCGGGGTTGCGGGACGTCTTAACAGGATACCGTGGCCCCGGAACGTAAAGGGCGACAGAAGGAACAGGGTGGTTTTTTAGTCAGTAAAAGTCTGACAGTCCCTTCCGCCCCACCCAGGACGGAAGGAGTCATTTGATGATTTTTACCACCTTAAAAAAAAAAGACAACCATCGGTTTCTAAGAAAACTTCAACTATATCTGACGACCCTGCATACCTATCTCTTTTGTTGACCGTGCATATAAATCCGGAAACTATCAAATTCTACCCATCCTTACTTTTAATGTCTACTCTACAAAGCAGGCCGAAGTATCACAATATTATCACACAGTCTCGTTGGTTTCAGTTGCCGCTGAAGGGCAAGAACATCACAGCGGTCCCTTGCGACCTGGATACTGATCAGCAAGACTTGGCTGGCAGGTGAGAACATCTTACATACATAGGTGTACCTGGCCCACATTTCGCCAGTTATGTTTAAGTCCAATGTAATAGGGGGCGAGCCTATTGCCATCAACCGGGCACAAATCCAGACTCCGAGGCTGCTATTGAGAAATTCCTGATGGAAAAACCCAATAACACTTTGCCCGACCTGGGAATCGAACCCAAAACCTTATACTCAGCAGTCGCGCTTTATACGATTCTTCCTAATTTCGATTCCCAAGTCGATTAGATAGTGTCATTTAGTTTTTCCATTAGAAATTTCTGAGTAGCATCCCGGAGTTTGAAAGTTGGTGTTGTAACACACCCGTGCCTCAGAAAGCACGTAAAGCCGTTGGTCCTGCACCTGATTTAAAGAAAGAAAGAAAAAATGTTTATTGACAATTTGACACAGACCATGTGCACACAAAAAATAATAATAATAAGGCAATAAAAAGAACAACAAACAAGAAATTGTGTGCCCCACAGCTGCGCCAAACAGGCCCAGCATAAAATGCCAGACCACTTGTGCCTGACGCTGGTTTTCAACTGAGCCTTTGGGATCTCTCCCCAATCGTGTAGGATTACCGTCCCATCGGACTATGAAAGTAAGGGAAGAGAGAGTGCACCTGTGTTGGCGCACAAACTCGTGCACTATATTATCTCCTGTTTATTCCGCTAGTTTCCTTAAAAAAAATCTATTCGATTTTATTATTAGAGCCTTGTTATAGTAGCTTTTCTATTTTACAGGCTGGCCACCCTAGCGCTCCGCGCCCACTCGGCCGCGCGGTCTGACTGCGCCCGCCTCGGCGGTGCGCTCGCCAACACGCTCGGTGATCTAGCACGCACTGCTGCTAACAGACAGCTTCTAGCTGCTGGTACGTACCTTGTCTATTTAGCCTTATCTAAAATAAAATTATGTATTTGGAATGTAGATCTTCAGTTCTAAATGCTGTGGAATATAAAGTAGGCAGCGGTCAGCTTTTTGATGTCCAGTCCAGCTGCTCCAATTATAAACGCGAAAGTTTGTATGGATTAAACGGCTAAATAAATATGCCTACCGAAATATACCTAAATATTCTTTTTAGCGCATTGGTGGTTGGTGGTGGTTATAGAAATGATTAAAATTTAAAATTATGTTTTTTATTAATATTTTTGTTAAGCCCAGTGTTTAGCTACGACAAAACACAGGATAATTACTGTCCCGTTTTTGTGTTCCCATAGTATCATTTAGGACTTGGCTTAATTCTGAAGTACACAGTCAAAATCACGGGGAGAACCTTGTAAATAATATTTTTTCTGCTCTTATATCAACGTAAGCATTTAGAGAATTCGTTGTTTTTTATAAAAGATTAAGCAGTCAGCAAGATGACAGTATAATCGACTCGACTGCCAAAAAAAAAGATAATTGAATAAACGAAACAAGATAACTCAATCAATCAAATACTTTTCGCAAACATTTTCTCAGCTTGTCCTTCTCGCTATTCGATTCGAAGCCACGCAATAATATGGAACAAACTAGCAACGGAAAGCTGTCGTGAAACTTTACTAGGTGGAGCGAATGGCTGCTTTAATGTTCTGACGGTGAATTACTCATGGTGAACAGTTTGAACATTCAACAAACTATTTACATCCCTTAATGTTTCTAAGAAGTTACAGAATGACAATTCGTCAAGTCATTTGTTTAAATATACAGGGTAATTGAAAATATACCCGAAACCTTAAAAGGGGTCATTGTATTTATCATTATGAACAACTTTTACTATGGGACCAAACTTGAAATCATGAAAAATATTTATATACATATAAGAATATTTATATAATGTATAAAGCAATGTTTTAGGGTTGAAACTTGAAACATTAGGGCTATGAGATCCGAGTGGTTTTAGGGACATCGCCAAGCGATTAGTCTATTTTTGACAATAATGTCAGCCTTTTGGGCACTTGCCCCATAGAGAGCGATGCGGACGATTATTTTCATGCCCTTCGAGCTTCGTCCTGTCTCTTTATTTATCGTATTTTCGAAACTAAGCAAATAATAAAACCAGTCAACAAAAAAACTTATAGTGTCTCATTCTTCTTACAGCTGCAAACAACGACCAAAAGAAGCGAAAACTATCCAAGAGTCAAAAAATGAAAATCCAAGCGAAGCAAAGGACAGCCCTCGCTGTCAAGAAGAAGGCTGCCGCCGTCGCCGCCGCAGCTGCCGCTAAAATGACCGCTTAATTTCATTGAAGTCGATGTGGGACTAAGAAATATTATGCAATGTAGCGTAATTTTTGAAATATTAGCCCAGTTTAAAAGTTTTGAACAAGAGCGATATAAAAATGACTATTACTTATAGTTTCTCGAGAAAAGAGATAGGATTGTATGTTTTAACATTTTTCTGAGCTGTTAATCGTAACACTGAAAAATAACTATTGAAGAGTATAACAATAACTGATGGAAGAGATCATTATTTATATGGTAAAAATCCCGTATATATACGTCCGCACGAATTTTCTTACGTATCCCCAAATTTTTTTCCCGTAGGTGCCTATTAGCGAAAGAATTTTCAGAATCGGACCAGTAGTTTCGAAGATTAGAGAGTTCAACCACACACACAAACTCTTCAGTTTTATAAAACATGTATGTATGTATATATGTATAAATAAATAATATATTGGTATAGATAATGTCTAGTTACTTTCATGATACTCAAGTATTAAGATGGATTTGGAACGAATAATATTATTTATTTGTAAAATCTGAAGTTTTAATAGTCGTCCATGTATTAGGCGACCTATTAAAACTGCAGATTGTTTCAAAATAATACGTCGCATTTCTGCAAATGTATATTATTCTATTCTATTCCCAATGTTACTAGTCATCGGTGCTAGATTTAACTTTATTTAGTTAATAAATTATTAATAAAAACTATACACTGTAAATGTGAGAAAATGTTGCACAAAATTAACTATTTACATATGAGCGTAATTTTATGTTTAAGTATTATAATGTTAAGTTATTTATTAATGTATAGATTGCATAATTTAAAATTGTAATAATTTTAAAATAAAGTTATTTTCCTAATCTGCGTGTTTTTATTTACATTACTGGTTTTTTTGCAAGAACTTACCAGGTCCTATTTTTGAGGCAACTATGTATTATGTATAATCCATTTGGTCCATACTTCAGTTGTCTAGCACTAGTCCCTGGGACTTTTAGTAGTCCCTGGGATATTTAGTATTGTATGACACATTTTAGATGTATAGAAAAAGTTTCAATTTTCTTTTTAACAGTCGAGTCACTTAGTTACAGTTATAATATTCAGGCACAGACACTTCACTAAACACTACTGCTAGGTACAGTATCCTGCTTGTCAGCGCTCGTGACTATCTATAAAGTCTTTATTCTAAATTAGAACAGTTTCACTCAATAGTCACTTAGACCAATCCTTAAGGTTGGATACGGCTAAACTAGCCAAAGTCTCTCGTACTATACACACAACTACTCCTTTTGTTTAGAAACATACTTATTATTTCAAATAAACAAAACCAACAATTTCTACCACTTTAGTAGAAAATAAATAAGCTGGCCACACAGTACTGTCATTTCCTGCTACGTCAAAATTGACACTTGACAGATTGGTTAAAATAATTTTCCGCAAGTTGCATTTCAATTGCATTTTTGCAAAGTCAACAGAAGTAAATAAAGTGTAATAATATACGCGTGATTTCATTTGATAACAACTGGTTACGAAATCATTCAACGGGTAAGTTTATGAAGCTACTGAAAACGCCAATAACATAATGTTTACTTTATTCCTTGATATTTTTTTACTGAATGATGCATGAATTTTGTCAAAACGATAAAAGTGAAGCATTGCGCTTCAATTACTAGTGGTTTTAGGGCTCAAAATTATCAGCAATGAGTACTCTGCCATATGAGTTGCCTTCAAAAGCATTATGAGTTGCCTTCAAAAGCATTGTAGCACATTTTAAAATAAGAAAATTCCGCGTAGCTACTTTATGTACGTAGGTACCTACGCAAACAAAATTTAGTTTTGATTGATGTAGCTTTTACGATCGAATCATAAATGCGTTTTCATGTGTGTAAGTTTACTTTATTTTTACTTTATTTTACTTTATTTACTTTATTCTTCAACTAGTAGGTACTCTCCCTGCGACTTCGTTCGCGTGATTTTTCTTATAAAACACAATTTTTTTTATAATAAAATATAGCCTATAGCACTCAGTGATAACGTAGCTTCCAATTTGCGAAAGAATTTTTAAAAGTGGTTTAGAAGATCCAGAGATTACCTCCTACATCCTCACAAACTTTACCTCTTAATATAAGTATATTATATGACTAGCTGTCCGCCGTGGTTACACCCGCGTCTTTGGTTACTGCTCCGCTCCCGTAGGTCGTAGCGTGATGGTATATAGCCTATAGCCTTCCTCGATAACTAATCTATCTAACACTGAAAGAATTTTTCAAATCGGACCAGTAGTTCCAGAGATTAGCGCGTTCAAACAAACAAACAAACACTGCAGCTTTATAATATTAGTATAGATTTGAGGTTAAAAATTCTTCATGTAATTATTTCATCATGTATTATTATATCAGGCACATCTACAGTTCTACTATCTTTTAAGGACAATCAGTCTAATCTCAGTCGAAATCTGTCAAAAATTCCTCTTAATTATCTTTTTGACATTAATTTTATTGTTTTTGAGAAAAGATTGCAACTTTATTTAAATGTTGTTAATTACAAGAATAGATTTATGTCTTCTAATATTTATAGTATCCTTGCAAGAGGTTTTATATTCTTAAGCGATAGGCATGCCAAAACTAACCAGGATTTTGTAAAAACCTAATTGAAAAGAGTGTCCGTGGAGTTTCTTGCTCATTCTTCTCCATACAGACCTACCTACGTTTCGGAACGAGCAATTAGCTTCAACTTTCTAACTGACCGACTCCTTGACAATTCAAAAGTGCCTGTAAATGGTTTATTGAAATAAATGATAATAAGAGCCTGTTTCACAATCTTCAAATAAGTTCCGATTAAATTATTTGGCAGATTATTTCATACAAATTCTGTTCCGTTTTTGAAAGTATCTGGTGAATAGCGTTTAATCAAAGGTCGTGAAACAGGCCCTAAATCTTTTATTTAATTTCAGAAGGCTGTCCTGCAAGATTCTTTGGTGAGATTTCTCTACAAAATATATGTAATAAAATATGGACAGAACAAGGGAAGAGATAATTACTAAGAGTAATAAAGTTATAGATGGAGACGATATAGTGAGGGAACATTGTTACTTCGAAATGAAAACTAAGGCCGTCCTATTCTGTCATTTGAGTGACCATAATTATTTGTAAGTATTTAATTAAATATTAACTAAAAAATAAGGTTTAGATAATAAATTTTTCGAAAATAAGAACAAATGGTTGTAATGTCCCTGTGGTTAAGGCATCCCCCCTCTCATGCATGAGGTTACAAGTTCGGTAACGGGCTAATACCAACGTGACTTTTTTAATTCATATTAAAACCACATCAACATCATAAATTGTGCCAATATTCAAATTCTTATGGTGCAATCTTAAGAAAATCCTTTTTGTCATGGGCGTACCCAGGGGGGGGCAGGGGAGGGCAGCTGCCCCCCCTTGGAAATCCCCCAGATTATGTATGAACTCGCCTAATTACTAATTAAAGTGTAAACGGGTCCTTATGCTCTAACTTTTAAATAAACCGTGCAGTAGACACTGACAAAATGCTCGATGCAATTGCCAAAAAACCGCGCGCGACGATGGCGGACGTACATTACCGAATCTAGCCGAGCGTTCGAACGCTCGGCCCGGCTCGGCTGTATTCGATAATCTTCGATAAGGACTATTAAGGACTTGCGAGCGTCTAGCATTTATTTTATTCGACCTAAAAAATCTGACTTGCCCCCTCCTACGCCAGAAGCTGGGTACGTCCATGCTTTTTGTGGCTGACAGACAAAAAGTGATTTTATAAAGACTCCCTTTCGTCCACTTTATTTTCAGAACCCTAATAAAGCTAAATCATTTCTAATTCCAGTGAGACAAACAGTCCAAAACCAAAAAAACCAGCCAAGAAACAACAAAAACGTTACCGCACAATCAAAATCACAGAACTAAGAGCCGTATACAACTGCAAGTCTTGTGGATACCGCACAATGGACCGAAAACTATCTTCAAAACACAACTGTGATAGAAAACCAGCCAAGTATATCCCTTGCACAAAGTGCGACAAGAATAAGGCTCCAGAAGGTTACCAGCAGTGTACAAAATGTTCCTATTTTACTAAAAACAAAGCTAGTTTAAAAGTCCACATGCGAATACATGCAAAAGGTACACCGTACAAATGCACAGAATGTGATTACTCAGCAAAAGATCTCAAAGATTTAATATTTCATTACGATGAAGCGAAGGATTTGAAATGTGAGTGCGGTTTTGTAACGCATGTGAAGCAGCAGATGGTAGCTCATAGACGGTGGCATACCGGTGAGAAATCGTTTGCTTGTGGCATTTGTAATTTCTCTACGGCTGACAGAGCTGGATTGTTTAGACATATGAAAAGGCATGAAGTGTAAGGGTTTTATTAGGGGTGCTAAAATACACATCAGGACCGGATTAAGAGCGTTTAAGTCCTACAGCATTTCATACAAACTTTCAAATCCTTATTTTTCGAAATGAATGGACCAATTTAAGGTGAACGCAGACTTGGCCGCACCGCAGTCTCCGCAGTCCCCGCAGTCATCGCTTTTTGTTGATGGCCTCGCACATCTATCCGCACCGCAGTCACTGCAGTCGTTCCTATCGCCGCACGGGCGCATGCATCGCACTTGATTTCTTTCATACAGTTTGTAATATAAATTGCGAATGACGTCATCCGCGCCTCGCTAGCCGCAGCGTTCGCTGCGTGTGGGCCGGCGTTGTTGACGTCATCAGCTGCGGCTTGGGGAGTTCGGTCGTTTCAAGGACTGCGGCGACTGCGACGCGGGTGGGTGTGCGAGGTTGCATAGAACTTCATATAAAGAATTCGAATGCGAAGACTGCGGCGCGTGCGGTGCGGCCAAGTCTGCGTTCACCTTTAAAAAACTTCCTAAATAGGTCTAAAAAAGAAACCGGCCATGTGTGATATAATTATCTTTTCTATAAGAATAAAAACGCAGTGTGCGCTCCCTCTTGTTTTGTTAAGATTTCAGTTTGTCTAACAGTTTTAAAAAGTGTGATTTTGTAAATAAATTTATTGTTAATGTTTAATGTTGTTTTTTTCTTAAATTACCTTCTCTACAGAGTATTTTATTTGTGATACATTTATCTTTTTATTTGTGATATATTTATCTTATTTATTTGAATTGTATGAAATAAAACTTTAACGGCCTCGTTGGTCTAGTGGTCGCAAAGCGCGACTGCTGAGCATGAGGTCTTGGGTTCGATTCTCAGGTTGGGCTGTTATTGGGTTTTTTCATCTGGAATATCTCAGTAGCAGCCTCGGAGTCTGGATTTGTGCCCGGTTGATGGCAATAGGCTCGCTCCCTATTACAGTGGGTGGCCAAATTATTAGGGACAGCGCCGAGATTTTAATAATTTCTAGTTTGTTTAAATTTTTCAGGGAAATGGGTTGTCTTTCTTAGAATAACTACAAACCTTAAAACACTTGCAATAGTTGCTATACCTCTCTGGGCATGTGTAGAGTGCAGTATTAATGTTTTTATTTCTCTAATTTTTCTTGAAGACGTGTCTGAAACGTTGCCCATACTAGAAAAAAAGTAATTTTGAGGATTTCAAGTTATAACTTTAATAAAATTAAAATTCAAGTATTAAGATTAAAAATAGTACCACTATACGAAACATTACTCACGTTCTGACTACGGTTAGCTGAAATAAACTTGCAATGTCAATCTGAATTTTTTTTTACACTGCTGTAATAAGAGGAATTTTCAACAAAAATCAACGAAATGAGAAAGTCATATCAATTTTCAAACAAATTGTTCCAGCTCTACAATTTTTTCACATCAAAACATACATCAAACAGTAATAACATCAAATAAAAAAAAACCCCTAATAAATCTATTACTTTGTTCAAAAATAATGTTTCAACTAGATATTACATTTCTATGAGTGCTGTCCCTAATAATTTGGCCACCCATGGTACATGGGACTTATACATAATTGGCGTAATGTGGGTGTACTAATGGGTACATCTTTGCCTAACCCTTCGGGGATTACAGGAGTGATCAGGAGTGATCAGGAGTGATGTTGTTCAACAAAAGGTACAGAGGTGGGCATTCTCGACCAGTCAACGGAAGGTGGTACTTAAAGAGATAAGAGGTGCAAATTATTGGACCATGGTGCATCTTTTCTTTTATATACTTAAATTGATAAATGTAAAATCAATTATGGCCGCGTACCTATGTGAAAGATACATTGTGGTACATTGTGATTGTGACGATATTCGACTATTGTAGAAGAGTACCTATGTCATACTTTTAACACAAGCACTCAAAAAAAAATGTAAGTATTAGGTGGGTACACCTGTCCTCTACTTGTTTGCACAAATAAACTTATGCCGGCCATACACGGTCCTTCCTATCGTCCAATCGGCATGACGCTACCGATTGGATCAGAACTGTCCGTGTGGAAGTGGATTCGCATGACTCATGCCAATCCACTCCCACACACGGTCAGTTCCTGCAGCAGAGTCCTGGGTTTGATTCCCAGGTCAGGTATTGCTATTGGTTTTTTTTTATTAGGAAACCTCAGTGTATCCCGGAGTTAGGAAGTTGGTGGTGTGCCTCATGCCTCATAAAGCATGTAAAGCGTGGTCTTGGTTGGTCGTGGTCGCGAATGTCGTGACTGCCATTCGTATATCTTTGACAGTCGTTACAGGTAGTCAGAAGCCCGAAAGTCTGATAACCAGTCTTACCAAGGGGTATCGTAGTACTCTGTATTGGCTAGTCTCCACAGATTGTTCGTCGTGGCCAAAATTAGACCAGGAAAATATACCTAGGCAGATAAAGATACAAAAAAAGAAAAAAATGCGGGTCGAAAAGAACCAACTTCAAACATTGAAGTCGGTTAAAAACACCAGTTTGTTATATAAAAAATGCAATTTATTTACAGAAAAACACTTGTACAAAATTCATTATTCATTTTTTATTTCGTATATTTTTACAAATTAAAATTCTTATTCAATAATCGGAGTATTTTTACACCCGTAGAGTAATTACGTTTTACATAAGTAGTTTATTCTCGACAAAAATACTATTTTTCTCAGTGGGATTATTTTAATATATCATTATTACTAAAACATTACGCAGTATCTACTTATAAGTTTTAAATAGGGAACACTAACGTCCAAGTATTCGAAAAAAAAAGAATTGACAATTTTTTTGCGCGCGAAAGCTGTTTTTGATAATTCAGTGACAGCAGCTTACGCGCGCTTTTCAATCTGTCAACAGTATTTCGAAAAAAGAATTGATTGAATTCGCGCGCAAAATAAAATTAGGTGAATTTTATTTTGCGCGCGAAAGCTGTTGTTGTTATGTCAGAAGCAACTTTCGCGCGCTTTTCAATCTGTCATCATAGTTTTTTAAGCCGACCAAAGACATTTAAATATACATACGATAAACGGGACGAAGCAAACAGAATCGTAATTGACTGGTATAAAGTCTAATATCGTACGCCCATTTAACAGTTTGCATTGAGTGCTACATGAAAAATATTTTGTTTTCCACGATGTCTCCCGAAATACTCCAGATAGCCTCTTATAAGTATACCTATTTAAATCTTTTTGTAGTCGGCTTAGATAAATTAACACACAAGTTAAGTAATATACATTTACAAAAACCAAAATGGACAGGAAATATATCAGATTGACGATACACCATAATATTTAATTACGTACCTACTCCATTTATTTATAACGTAAAACAAATATCGTTATAACGTTATCGTTATTTTATTTTTAAAGCAACTTATTTTTTAATTGGGTATTAGACGCTATTTACCAATTAAAATTCTTGTAAATCTTACTGCACTAAAGTAGGTACGTTTGACAGTTGAAACGTCAAAATTTAGCGTCATTTACCTGTTCCATTTTAACATTTAATTTAAATGAAAATACTGTTGAGTAAAATAATACCATGTACAGTCGTGGAAGTAAAAGGTTGATCAATGTAAAACGATACGGGTTATAAATTTATAATAACCTAGCGAGGTAGTAGGTTTGACAGATATTTTAACCACTGACGCAAAAACGACGGGTTGTTGTAAGTTTGACGTGTCGGGGTGTGTCTGTCTGTGGCATCGTAGCTCCTGAACGGATGAACCGATTTTGATTTTGTTTTTTTTTTTGTTTGAAAGGTAAATTAGTCGACAGTGTTCTTAGCTATGTTTGATGAGAAGTCGGTTAAGAAGCGGTCCAAAATGGCCGCTGTCGGGGGTTTTTTATTAAATAGCTGACAAATTGGTCTAGTCAGTGGCGGATTCAGGGTTGTCGTTTGGCTCGAACTCGTTTTTATTTTTGCACACATTATTTTATTTCATGACAATGGTACCCAGTTTAATAAGAATAATATGATCACTTTAAGATTTGTCACGGAAGAACTCAGATGCTCTCGGGGAGGTCTGGCCCCTTAGGCCCCCTGGATCCGCCATTGTCCACTACTACATTCACAGAGATATTTGTTGAATAAGATTTAATTTAAAGACACTACCCCCCCCCCATCGGATAGGGGCCCCGAATCAGAGAAAAAAATTGTTTTTGGAAGTTAGTCGAGCCCCTACATGGTAAATCCGGCCCTGGTCGAAAACTTAATGCTCAACCTTTTAATTCCGCGACTGTACATTAATACTGCTTTTTGATAGTTGACACTATTAACCAAAAATTCCAAGACATAACTTCTTAAAAAAAAACACTTTATTTTAGCCCTGAAAACCCGATTAATTTTCAATTTACTGTAAAATTAGATTTTTTGTGGCTTTGAAATCAATAAATAGGTAGTCAATTGAGTTGGCAAATAAGTGACGTCACAGTTCGATATTGCCGTACAAAATCTATGGAAAAATCGCGTTTTGACAGGCCATAAGTAGCGGTCATAAGTGGAGTAGCAATGTACAAAGCAAATCGATAGTCACTTTGGTTAAACTTACGACTTACGAATTTTGAGCTAAACGTAGGTACTGTGTTATGACGTTCAAAAGTGCCTTGTTATGGCCTAATTAAATAAATGATTTGACTTTGACTTTAACTTTGAATACATCACTTATACACACACATGTAGGTACGGCCTGTACCGCGTGTTCACAGCAATTCAAACCTTAGCATGCTACTGCACTTATGACCGCTACTGTACGTCAATTGATGGTGTCAACTAGCCTATTATAAGCAGTTTTAAACACATATTTCGTTACTCTAGCCTGCATAAGCACTAATCTATTTCAGTTCATTAAACATTACCTCCTTTTCTGAGGCAGTCGGGTAAATATGTCGTGAATGAAGGCATGAAAGGCTACTTTAAAGGCGTTTATCTTATACACTAAGTCTCATTATAAAACGAGTTTTAACTCCATTGCATTTTGAACTTTATCACCTAGATTTTAGAACTGAGGTTAAGTTGTCAATTTTTTAAAAATAACTTGCTACACAAATAGGGTAGTTTGCTTAATTTCATGCAAGATATAAATCCAACGCAATAGTCAACTCTATTTATAACGTTTTTAAGTTCATTATCAATTGATAAAATAATGAAAAATGTTCGAGCATATTATTACTTTGACAACTTGAAACTCAGTTTTTGTATTAAGAACTTTACTACCATGGGAATAAGGTTCAAAATAGTAATAACCCGTTCAAGGATGAAAATTAAAACTAGTTTTATAATAAGACAGTAAGAGGCACATGCACGATCTACAGAGTTTACAAGTCCTAGGATAGCCTAGGAATACTAGGAACGTAGTTTAGACCTAAAGGATATTGCCACGGAGCAGGTCCCTTTTGTGGTATCGTGTGCCTGATTGAAATAATAACGTAAAAATATTATCTATTTTTTTGGGTACAGGGTATTTTTTATACAATTTATTTCATCCTGGGAATAAAATTAAAGTTAATTAATAGTTAAACATTTGACATCCGTTTGATTCAATGTAGCCTGTGGTTTGATTGGTATAAAAAATATGTTGCCAGGTATCAAAGAAATAACTAACGAAAATGACGTCTTTTAATCAGAAGAAACGGACGAACGGACGGAAGGGGATTTAGAAAACACCTTATTTATTAACCGATAAAAATTACTTTTACTTATTATTAATAAAGTAGTTTTTATCGATTTATCGTTAGCGATTTTTTAAAAGTTATAGAAAAATATCTGGCAACGTTAACTTGAATGCACATGTCAAAGTCAAAGTCAACTGTCATGCACATGTCAAAGTCAAAGTCAACTGTCATAATCAGCTGTGGTTCATTGCGTGCGTGATTGCTTTGTTTCTATAAACGTTGAGTTTTGAATTCCATATTTACTTAGTTGTAAATACGTAAGTACCTAATAAAGACAATCCCATCCCCATAGTGATGTATAATATTATAGGTAGTAGAAGGAGGTACTTAGCCTAAATAGAATAAGGAGGAAATGTCAAAGTCAATTTCTAATTACCTATAACCTAGATTTTTACAACAGAAAAACAACGATACCTCTTGAATCAGGATGAGTAAATGAAAAATGGTTTCTGATTATGAAAATACTATGTTTTTACTATTATGTAAAATAAAAATCTTCAGGGCACAACAATTTTCCACTGGGACCCAACTTCCCCTACAAAACGGGCAATCTCTTTTGTTCTGAAAAGTAGATAGCAAACAGCAAGTCGTATACAGGAATGGAAAGTTCATTGACCTTTTGACTTTTTGGTTTGTCATCTATACATGACTAGCGAGTCATGTATAGATGACAAACCAAAATGGGCCCCACACGGTCACGACTACATGACAGACCTTTAATAAAGCTCATAAAACAACATGGCTTTTTTATTTCCTTTGTTAATTATGTTTCTTGACTAACTTGTGCATCAATGTCCTACCGTGTAAGTATAAAGAGAACTGCGTCTGCGCATAACTTCAATTTGCTATCTACCAACACATGAAATGCACAATGTTCGGCAAAATATTAAACTCAAATTCAAAACCATTAAAAAAATTAAGAGATGTTATGTTTGTTTGTTTAAACGCGCTAATCTCTGGAACTGAAAGTCGGATAGGAAATATTATTTTGTATATGATAGTCAGATTCACAAGGAATAGGATAGTCTATACAGAGTAATTGAAAATTTACCCGAAACCTGAAAAGGGATCATTGTACTCATCACTATGAACAACTTTTACTATGGGACCAACTCTGAAATCATGAAAAAAAATCAGCTGTTTCATACATTACGACCGTGTTGTGTAGCATTTTAGTAGAGAACAGCTGATTTTTTTTCATGATTTCAGGGTTGTCAGGGAGTACAATGACCCCTTTTAAGGTTTCGGGTAAATTTTCAATTACCCTGTATAACATCACGCTACTACCCACGGGAGCAGAGCAGTGGCCAAAGCCGTAACTTAACACGGGTGAAAACGACGCGAACGAAGTCACAGTGAGCCAATTAGTGTCAAAATAAAAGCATTTTACTAAATGCATATGTTTACATACAGACATACATTACTGTACCCAACAAACAATTTTTGAAATTTTTGTGTTGTCTGTTTGTTTCAGCTTATCGCCTAAACGGCTGGACCAATTTTGACGTTTTTAGAAGTAACTTAAGCTATCATAATTCCGCCGAACATTGTGCAAGGCTGATAAAGCCACTAATGATATTACTTCCGATCATATTGCTAACTATATTATGTTGTATAATATAACTTATATACATAAATAGTCTTAAATCTACCCGCATTTTGTTCTAACCACATTTGGTACTTGATACTGCTAAGTGAAAGTTTTTTTTTAGTTTAGTCATATACAGGGTGTAAAAAAAACAATTAACGATGTCAAAAGTTACATGTTTTTCTCCTCATTGCGATTACTTTTCTGTTCTGGACCAAACCTGGGAAAGTCTAGTTATGGAAGTATTGAAGGTCAAAGTTTCAATTTTAACATAACATAACATCACGCCTGTAATCCCCGAAGAGTTAGGCAGAGGTGTACCTATTAGTACACCCACATTTCGCCAGTTATGTTTAAGTCCCATGTAATAGGGGGCGAGCATATTGCCATCAACCGGGAACTAATCCAGAAACCGAGGCTTCTGAGAAATTCCTGATGGAAAAACTCAATAACACTTTCCCCGACCTGGGAATCGAACCCAAGACCTCATGCTCAGGAGTCGCGCTTTGCGACCACTAGACCAACGAGGCAGTAAGTTTCAATTTTTTTTACGAAATCAAGCTTTAACCGCGACCCCAGTACTATTTGCATGCACACATAAGAACAATGTTTTGCGTGCTACCATATACAGTGGCTTTTCACATTAGAGATAAATAAGTACTTTCCCAGCAATAATGTTTGCTTAATGTTACTCAGTTTGATGCGCAGTATGCGTAGTTAACGACTATATGATTTGTCCTTTTACACCCTGTATACAGTTTCCCATTGTTGCCACCAGATGGCGCTTTTTTAAATCTCAGTACAAATTGAAATTCTAATGTATAAAAACTCCTGCTCAGCACTGTGATATTAAGTGGTCATCGCTGCGTATAGACATCTGCAATATCAGAGGCATCGCAGATGCGTTGCCATCCCAGAGATAATGCTAAACCGTCTTATGTGTTTGTAACTACACCAGCACCCTTCGAACGGGGACACAGTAAAGCCGGTATCACTTTGGACACGTTTTCGTACGAATTTGACTCGTGCGAACACGTCTGAACAAGCACGAACGATCCCGACTGTCTGAATACGGTGTCACGCACACTATGCCAACTAGTAGTGCGTGTACGCGCGTATAATTCTGACATACGAATTCAATACAAACTTGCTTGGATTTTTAAGGTGTTCCTACGACATTCAGTATGGATATAGAAATATCTTTAAACTGAGAATAACGCCACCAGTGTGCGCATTCAATTCGTACGTTAAATAACGTATGTTTACGTACGGTACAAATTCGTATCCAATGTGAGGCCAGCCTTACACTACTTGGCGGCAGAAACAGATGACCAACGACCAAATGTGGCTTTGTATTTTTACTTGCATCAAAATCCTTGTCTAATCATATCTGCTGACGTAGAATGCTTAAGATATCATTCAAAAACCTTCGTACAGACACAATCCATTATAAATCCTTAATTCGGTCACCCATCCGTTTCCATTCCTTGCTTAACTTTTGACACGCTTACAGAATGTACAGTTACATTTAGATTTTAACTTAATGTTACATGCTAATACTGTTATATTTTGGTCTGTATGATACGGTCTGTTACGAGAAGCCTATGGTTCGACCCCTGTTGGAGGCACAGCGTGGCGTGGGATTTTTAGGTGTCGAACAGTAATACAAGGTCATTTTTCATACTTGTCAAATTCAAGGAGGTACTATGCCGGTGATACTCAACATGAATCAATAATTAATTAAATCGTTTTTTTTTCCTTTTTCTTTTTAGTAGTTGATTTTAAAATTCGAACGAGCCATTTTCCGCTGGGTTTAGACAGGCGGGGCGATGAACCCGCACGCACACAGTGATATAGTCGCGCGACATTACCTACCATATACGTATCGGGGCGATTCTGTTCTTTCAAAGAGGTGTATTCTGTAATACTGTCAAACATAAGCAACTTTTAAAAAAGTATTTTTATTTTTAAAGTATTGATCAAGGGACCTACCACAACTTCTTAAAACCTGCCTCTCGCACTGTTGGATTTTCAACGTTAGGATCAGCGCCGAGAGTTGAATATGCAACAAGAGAAATTACAAAGTAATATTAAAATAATATTGTTTTATGAGATGGCGGGAGGCGCCCAGGTATCGTAATTTGATTTGGTTATTTGTGCCTTATATGACAACTTCCTGAAGGTTGAGGGTGCAGATCTACACCTTGTATTACTAAGTGTTACTTAAAAATCCCCTACAGTACTGTGATCACGGACGTCGAACCTAAATATTTATGACAAGATAATTTCTAGATTATGGAAGCAGATTTTTATTCTAGAAATAGTCTTTTACGATTTTAGGCTTGTGCGGCGTGGGTTTGAGGTTAAGATGCCAATGAATAATGAACTTAATTTGTATTAAAAATTCAACTCAAATTTATCTAAACCAGTATAGTTGCTGCATTTCAGGAGCGCTCGGTAAGCGTTGCAATTTTAACCAGTATAGTGTGAATGTTCGCCTCTCCCACGCCACATCCCGAACTCAGCTAAACATGATTACGTTGCCTACACTAATAAATGCGTTTGGTATGTTACCGGCGTGCGGGCATTTTTTAATGTGAAGATGCATAATTTTTGAATCTATAAGCTTATTTCAAAATAATAGTAGTACTCGTAATCACGACTGCTGAGCAGTTAAGGGTGAAATTCTCAGATAGAGCAGTCTGGGTTTAAGCTCCGTTTATGCAATAACGCTCCACGAACGCTCCAGGGGCGCAACTACCACCGTATCAAAGATATGGGGCCTCAGCTACAATACAGGCCCCCAAATCCGCAGTTAGTAGAAGGGCCCTCAACATATTTTGATATAGGGCCCGTCTTGGGTAGGCTATACCACTGGTAAGTCCACACCGAGAGTGATACAGGTTCCCAGGAATGGTCTAGAACACAAATTCCCGCAAAGATGGGAAAACCATGTTACTTTCGGCTTAGTTAGGTTTTTTTTTTTTACACCCGATAAATAAAAATATATGCAGTTGAATGCTATAAATGCCCAAAAATGCCCGATAAATGATGTTTAAAATTCCTTCTTCGTTTCAAAAATGCTCGCACGACAGTAACACACCGTATAGCTACAAAAATACTACATATTTTGTACAAATTGTTTTTTTTTTAATATAAAAATACCGTCGTGTGCTAACACACTTATTCTAAAAAGGTGGACAGGCGGATAGGGTGTAAGACCCTGTTGTCAGAAGTCTACTTAACTTTGTGATGTAATACACCCTGTATAATTATAACCTCAATTTTAAAAAATCTTGAGTAATAAATGCCTCGTTGGTCTAGTGGTCGCACAGCGCGACTGCTGAGCATGAGGTTTTGGGTTCGATTCCCAGTTCGGGCAAAGTGTGGTAAATATCACGTAATTTTTATTTGTTTAATTTATGCAATTCTTATTTAAGTATTATATTGTTTGACTTTGACTTTGACTTTGCAGGTGTGATGTTATGAGATCTTTAGTTAAGTAGACTTATGACAATTTCAACTAAAATGTAGGTATTTGTTAGCCATTCTTCGAAGGCACTAATATTATTGGTAGGGCGGATACACCAATTGCTGGCTTACATATTTTTATTGGAAAATATTTCTGTTTTTCTAAGCTAGGCAAAAAACTGCTTAGATGACAAAAACTATTTTTTTACCAATTGGTGATATTTTTCTACAAATATAAATGTGATGTTACCCTCCTAGCGTTATAATCTCAAGTAACATAAAGGACAGCAACTGGAACACCTACCCTACTATTTTATTTTATGCTATTGCAGCTGCCTAAGATTACAATAAATGCAATATCTATGAGTTACGTAGTTTACAGCGAATACACGGATAAAATACGCCTTATACAAAATAATACTATATTTTATTATGCTCTTTAACACTACTGGCCTTATGCTGGCAACATTTATTAGAAAAATATATTGTAAAAAGTTGCCAATATAAAAAAATGAACACGTAGTGTTGCTAGTTAATTCCTTAAGACTTAGTTTTTAGAAGCTGCCATGAAAGTCTTTTATTGTTTAAAATAATGATTAATAAATAAATTGTCTATATCTAATTTAGCATGCATGAAACACCGCCATTTTAAAATTTCCAGAATAATACATATTTCAATATACAAGGTGTTTGGAAAGTCGACGCAAAGTCGTAAAGCGGAACTAGTATAGATTATATAGAACCATTTAAACCTAACTTGTCTCAGACGAAGTATGTCAATTTTTTTTTATGATTTGTTTATCAAACTAGTGATTATTTGCAACTAACTCCAAAATTTTGGGTTTTGTAATCAAAAAACATAAAAATTTTGTTAAAAAATCATCTCACACTTCGTCTAAGAAAAGTTACGAGAATGGCCATGGCCGATCCAATGTATGGTGAGTATCTTGCATTACATGACCCTTTTTAGGAAAAAGTAAAGAAAAAGATGGGTCAGGTAAAGTAGGACACTGACTGTACTAAAAGTAGTAGCGACCTATAATTTTGATTTAGTAATAAAAAGTCTCACACCAACAAAAAAAGAAAGACGGCGCGCCGCGAACATCAAAAGTGAAGCCACCTTTTTATCTATGTGTGTATCGAAGGGTTGCCATTTGTTAATAGAGAAACGATGTTATTTCATGTACTTACAAGTGAAAAGTGATTCCGTGAGACTTTTTATGTGATTTGCTGTTGTTTTTGCAACTTTTCACTACACAGGAAGGCATAATTCTATGTTTTAAATCTAAATTTACTTGACGACGACTCGTGACGTACTAAGAGCGATGAGCATGGTTTTAGTGTAGGTGTGTGCGTGAGCGTGTATGTATACATGCAGGAGCACGGTTTTATGGCTTCACTTATAATGTTCGCGGCGCGCCGTCTTTCTTTTTTTGTTGGTCTGAGTAAAAAGTCTAAATAAAATACTTGATTGTTTTAAGTGGTATCTTTCTTATATCTAATACAATACGCGCCACGAAAGACGACACTTGACACACCGCACAAACTTTATTATTTCGAAATAAATATTATAATATTGTTAAGTATTTTAATCTAAATGTCATCGAAATATCCCTGAATAGATACAAAAATTATGAATAGCTAATTCGTACATCCATACTGTGCAAGCTCCCCATTACTGACGCTTGTCAAGTCTCATCTTTCGTGGTGCAATAGGGTAGATGACATCACTAACCAATAATACCAAGACATAACTTCTCTAAAGAAACACTTTATTTTAGCCCTGATAACCCAATTCATTTTCAATTAACTGTCTGTTTTGATTTTTTATTGCTTTCTAATTTATAAATAGTTAGTCAATTGAGTCTACTCAAAAGTGACGTCATAGTTATTTACACCATACAAAATCTATGGGAGAATAGCGTTTTGACAGGTTAGAAAAAGTACGTCAGTTGATTGGTGGTGTCATCTACCCTATTAATGAAAAAATGTGTTAAAATCATTTTTCCTTCTTTTGAGTCAACGGGGTAAAAAATAGGTTTAAATATCAAGTCATAATTTAAGGTCACTGGGCAGTAATTTAATGATTTTAAAAACTGTCTTGGGCCCGATTTTCTTTCTCATTTTTGTCATTAAATTGGGCCATTTATATAATTACATCTGAAGCGTCAATAAAAACAATAATACCAGTAATAAAACCTTAAAAGTACATTAAAAATGTTGCCAACATCTTCACTGAGTTGCCATATCACTTAATTTTGGAATATTACTTTTCGATCGATCACAAAATTCTACCAAACTAAAAAGTATTGCCAACCTAACGTCTTAATAAAAAAAGGGCTACCACTAAACAATCACAAAATCACTAACCTAAAGCTATCATTAAAACAATCACATAAAAAAAAAACTACCACATAATTGCCAGCGTCGAAAAAAAACCTACTAAACGATAAAAAATACTGTGGGTTGCCAGCGTCAACGTTAAAAAATACTACTAAATACGATACCTTATTTTATTAGCTATTAGGGGCGGTGTCTCGCCATGTACTGAACCAGCTGACATTAAACATGCCGGAATAAGGGTGTTTCCGTTTCTTATGGAGGCGTAAGGACTCTTCAGACGCGTACCAGAATTGTGGAAACTTATCATAAGGATATTTCACAGGTTCTTTCACGAATGGCTCTGATGGATCGTCTGGAATGAGATAAATAACATTATTTACACAAACATTACGCCTGTAATCCCCGTAGGATAAGACAGAGGTGTATCCATTAGTACACCCACATTTCGCCAGTTATGTTCAAGTCCCATGTAATAGGGGGCGAGCCTATTGCCATCAACCGGGCACAAATCCAGACTCCGAGGCTGATACTGTAATTTTCCTGATGTAAAAACCCAATAACATTTTGCCCGACCTGGGAATCGAACCCAAAACCTCATGCTCAGCAGTCGCGCTTTGCGACCACTAGACCAACGAGGCAGAAAAATCAAGATTTGTTTTGTAACAAACTCATCATCATCTGCCTAGCCTTTTCCCAACTACGTAGGAATCAGCTTCCAGTTTAACCGGATGCAGCTGAATACCAGTATTTTACATGGAGCGACTGCCTATCTGACCTCCACAACTCAGTAACTGGGTAATACGATACCCCTAGGTAAGACTGATTGTCAGACTTTCGTGCTTCTGACGACCCGTAACGACCGTATAGCCGTTTTATCTTAAAAGTAAAAATTATCAATTAAAAAACGGGCAAGCGTGAGTCCGCGCGCAGGAAGGGTTCCGTACCATTATCTATAAAAACGAGCAAAAAAAATCAAGTTTGTTGTATAGGAGCCCCCTTAAATATTTATTTTATTATGTTTTTCAATATTTGTTGTTATAGCGGCACCAGAAATACATCATCTGTGAAAATTTCAACTGTCAAAATATCACGGTTCTTGAGCAACAGCCTGGTGACAGACGGACGGACAGACAGACCTCTTGGGTGCGGAACCCTGACAAATGAATATACTAACGTGGAGGTAAGCAGTATAAACAGAATATCCGATGTTTTCTGCTCTCATGGCTCTCCAGATGTTTCTTGTGGTGTTTTCTGCGCGTGGACACGTGCGGGCAGCACGGACAGGGGATGGCGAAGTCTTTGGGCACGCAGCCGTGGCGCTCCGCCGCGTGCGTGATCAGCGTCGACGCTACGCGGTAGCCCTGCAAGCAAAATGGTATTAGGACCCTGACTTTGTCAAAATGTTCACAAAAACGCCAAACGGCAAATATGTTATCACAAAAAACAACTTTTTTTTCACAAATACATAATTATTTGATTTCGATTTTGAACTTCGGGATTTTAAACTTTCGACCACACAATCATTCGGCGTTTAATTTTTCGGGATTTCTTCCATAGGTATTTTAAAATACGGTCTTTTAAATTTCGGTATTGTAATACGTACCCCCTGCCTAAACCTAGCAGCAAGATGGCTACTATGGCTAGATCGTATTCGAAAATCAGTTCAAATTCAGTTTCCATTTAAGGAGGTACTATATAGTGTATACACCGTGAATTTTAATTCGTTGTAAATCTTTCAGGGGGTGAATGTACTCATGAATATGAACAACTTTTATTAAGGGACATAGTACGAAATGTGAAAAAAAAAACAGCTAATCCATACAATTTGATCGTAATGTAGTACATTATTGTATGGATCAGCTGGTTTTTTTTTTCACATTTCGTACTATTCGGTGTACTACTCTAATTTCGGTGGCTTTTGGCACGCCCTTAACGTGGATGCAACCGCGGCGTATATGCCAGTAAATAAAAGAGTACTAACTTTAAAGCAGTGTTCACACTGGTAAGGGAAGTCCTTCCACTTTGGGTTCTTTTTCCGGCTGAACACCATCTTGTAAGGCTCCGTGGGAAACCAGTCTTCAGGGTCGAGCAGTAATTCCACCAGCTCAGTTCCTGGAAAAAGAAAAGTGATTGAAATAAAAGTAATATTCAGAATTCTTGCTTTTTTTTGGGAATCATCTATTGCCTGCCTCGTTGGTCTAGTGGTCGCAAAGCGCGACTGCTGAGCATGAGGTCTTGGGTTCGATTCCCAGGTTATTACGATTATCTCAGTTGTAGCCTTGGAGTCTGGATTAGTGCCTGGTTGATGGTAACAGACTCGCCACCTATTAAATGGGACTTAAACATAACTGGCGAAATGTGAACGTCGCCAGTGTAAGACGACATTTTGCTTATTAAAGTTTAATGTGTGTATCTGTGTCTGTCTGCGACATCGTATCTCCTAAACGGCTGGACCGATTTTCATTGAATTTTTTTGTTTGTATGAAAAGTGACTTAATTGAGCAGCAATATGTAGTTACTGCCACTTATCACCAGGTGTACTGTCAGCTACCATCATCTGTCTAGCCTATTCCCAACTATGTTGGGGTCGGCTTCCAGTCTAACCGGATGCAGCTGAATACCAGTATTTTACATGGAGCGACTGCCTATCTGACCTCCACAACCCAGTAACTGGGTAATACGATACCCCTAGGTAAGACTGGTTGTCAGATTTTCGGGCTTCTGACGACCAGTAACGACTGTCAAAGATCCACGTATGACAGCCGTGCTTTCCGAGGCACGGAGGAGTCTCGGTGTGTAAAGATGGTCACCCTTCCACGGACCAACCCCGGCAAGCGTAGCTTAACCTGACGGATCGACCCGTGCGGCTGTTATTACTTAGACACGAGCTCCTCCATACCATACCTCTGTACCGTCAGCTAGCGTTAACAAAAAAGTAAACTACATTCCTTCAAATCATACATAGATACATATATCATATTATTATATACTATATACCATCATATTATACTTCATACGAGATGAATGAACGTAGATGAGGCGAAATGAGTATGTAAGGATCGTAGCAGGTGGCGTTCTGTGGTTTCTGCATACCCCCATGGGAAAAAGGCGTTACTTTATGTACATACCTTCAGGCACTTTGATCTCTGGTACCGGTTCCGGTGCTTGCATTATCATGGGTTGTATTGTAACTCCAGTGATTGTTGTGTTGTTTGCAGCCAAAAGGCTTGACAGTATAGTGTTCTGCGTCTGTAAAGAAGTCTGCTTCTTTTAATTATAGATAGAACTTAATTAGGCGATAATCCTACCACACTATTCCCAAGTGCAGAAAGCCAGAATCAACAGTGGAACAGTGGCGTAGCTAGGGGGGGCGTGGGGGCGGTCTGCCCGGCGGTGACACCAGCCCGGCGGTGACACCCGACAGTGAAAAAAAATTAAAATCTTTTGTTGACATTTTTTTAAATTTTTATTTCATTATGATTCTTTTTTTGTTGTGTTTGTTATTGTAAAGAAGGAAAAATTATGAAAGACAATAAAAAAAAATTATGTGGCGGTACGTTCCCTGGGTCAGCTAGTACATACTAATATTATAAAGAGGAAAGATTTGATTGTTTGTTTGTTTGTTTACATTGAATAGGCTCCGAAACTACTGAACCGATTTGAAAAATTCTTTCACTGTTGGGAAGCTACACTATCCCCGGGTGACATAGGCTATATTATATTTAAAAAAAAGTTAGAGATCCGTAAGAAAAATCACGCGGACAAAGTCGCGGAGTGAGTGCTAGTAATACAATATATTTACCTGTAAAGCCCCATTGAAACTCTGTGAAAACTCCAACTTCTCTGCTTTCGGTTTCCTCTTATACCCTTTTGGAGGTCCACGTTTCTTCGCCACTTCTCCATTCTTCTTATACCTCACAATTTCTCCATTCACAACAGGAGTAATAGTCAACTTTGACGGCAACGAATACCGGTTATGTAGATTCTTTACTAAACTCTCACCGTTTGGCGGTTTCGTTGTGAACGCTAATGGGTTAGCTAGATTCAAAGGATTGTTGACAAAGTTTGGAAGCGTATTCGTTGGGTATATTGAGAGTGATTTTGGTGTATTGAATGCAGGAATCTTGTAAACTTGTAGGTTTAATGGGGAGTACTTTATGCGTTTGGCTTCTGGTTCGTCATCTTCGGAGTCTGTTTGTGTTATGCTGAGCGGATCCTTGTCGGATGAGAAGGTGTTTGCCCGTTCCTTTTCTTGTACGCAGAACATCTGGAAGGTTGGGTAGAATAACTATTAGCATTGCTTAGTCTTCTTCGGTACTTTTATGAAAAGGAGGTAAAATTATTTATTTTAAAGACAATATTTTATATTTTTTTTAGACCTAATTGACATTATTATTTACTGATTGACTACTTCAGAACTGTTGCGGATTTTTTAAAGTCTAGATCATGAAATAATCTAGACTTCTTGGTTGTTCAAAAAAAAATATTACAGATTACAGATGTTTTTCTGGTGAAATGTGGGTGTAATAATGGGTACACCTCTGCCTAACCCTTCGGGGATTACAGGCGTGATGTTTACGTATGTTTATGTTTAGATTACAGATTTATTGTAAAAAGTTAACAAGATTTTGGTAGGTATGCCACAATTTTGTGTTTTTATTTTGTAATAATATAAAGTATTTATAAAGTTTACTGATCCCATGTAAAATTAATAAGTAATTAAAAGCTTGAATAAAATTATTAACAAAACAAAATAGGTAGGTATTACATTTCAAATAAATGCATCGAAAGTTTTTTTTATTTGCGCGAAAGTCGTCAACATTCGCGTCATGTTGAAATACTGTGTGAAGTGTGTGAAGAATTCAAGAGAATGTATAAAAAGTACGGCAAAGGAAAGTACATAGACAAACGGTTAAACAAATAATCACGAACGCCGAATAGCGGTCCACTCCAAAAAATTGTTACGAAATAATGAATCATTCGTCTAGTTCCGTGTCAATTTAACTATAATTTAATTTGTCACATGTTAATATTAATGTAAATTCTCGAAAACCAAAGCAAAATTAAAAGGATATAAAGACATACTGTAATACAACCTTTTTTTCTATATTTCCCAAACGAAACAAATCGACGCTATGGTGAAAAAAAAATTAACATTCCTTTTTCAAAACACCATAACATGCCACTTTGATGTAGGTAACACGAAACTCCGCGAAATTAACACATAAATATCTTCTAAAGCTCACAAAATGGCGTTGTAATTCATAATAGCGAGAAACAATAAGACTTCTCATGAAATAACAGCACACGGTTAACATCGAGTTGATCTAATTATATTATGAACTTATTTTGAATGAAACACTGACCTTTTACGGGTTTTTCTCACAGTAGGAGCCGAAATATCGTTATTTGGATCACATTAATGGCGTTTTCCTTTGATTTTTATTGTTTTTTAGTTAAAATTATAGCGAAACATGAAAATAAAAGGTTAAGTACACCCGTATAATAATAACAAGCAAGTTCTTTTGTGTAGTGATGGGGCACGCCGAGTGAGTCACTCGACTGTGGTGACATCGCAATTATCGATTTCAATAATTTGTAATTTTTTTCTCCTTACTATTATTGTTGCAAATATTTTACATTGTTTTATTTTAAATCATATTAGAAATGGGATTCAGTATTCAAACAGATGAATTAAATAAATTAAATCATGTATGTTCAACACAATATTTTTTAGCATGAAATAGCCTAAGTTTACCATGTTACAATTCTTCTTAATTAGGTCTATCAACTTCACTAAAATAAAATTGGAATTCATTCGATCATGTGCAAAAAATCGATTCTGAAAAAATAATGTAGCATTGTACATCACTATAGGAAGCTTCACGAGTTAACTCACGTCCGCGCATTCAAAGTTGCATTGTATATTGTTGTAAATGAAACTAAAGCTTTGTTGCTTCAAAATAGAGTTCAATTTGACATATACAATGAGTTACTGTTAAACGTTCTGTGATTGGATCAATTTTCAATCTGGAGCGTCATATTTATTTATCGTTCTGAAAATGGTAGGTATACAATAATTTTCGTTTTAGTTTCTAATATTAAGTTCAGTAATACTTGATGATACATCATTTATTATTCGGTGTAAATAAAAATACTTTTATTGTTATTTTGTTTTAGAATTAGTTAAAACACGTTTCTTCTACAAAGAAATAGTTCTCGACGTTACTACTAGATGTCACTACAGTACTAAAATTAATAACTGTGTTGTCAGCGTTATTTTACAATTTCTACTATTTTTCTACAAAATATTTGTCGCTTTTTTGATTGAGTGAGTTTGACAATGGTTTTCTCTTCACCTATTTTCAATTAAATTATTGATTTTCGGAGTAATTTCCGAATTGGCTTTTACTATTAAAAACTTGAAGTTCAGTCTCATATTTTGAACAGAGGTTGCATTATCTGAATGAAAAAAAAAAGGGTAAAAAAATACACAAAAATGTTCGATAACCATTTTTATTTCAAACTTAATCTAATCTCCAACATCATTACAGAGTGCTTGATTTTCACAAAATAATAAAAAAAAGACAAATAAATTACTAAAGACTAGATGACAATGCTGTACATGACCAAGTTCTGAAAAAAATATTAAAAAGAAACACGATATCACATACCACTTGGTCCTACCTATTAGTGTATGACTGAGAAATAATTCCACGTTATGGATTTTTCACCGCCACGATAGATGAGACTTGACATGCGTCTGTAATTGGGAGCTTGCGGAGATATGGATGTACGAAATAGTTATCGATAATTTGTGTATCGGTTTAGGAATATTTCGATGAAATTTTGATAAAAATTCTTAACAATAATATAATATTTATTACGAAATAATTAAGTTTGTGTGGTGTATCAAGTCTCATTTTAAGTGGTAGGTACGTATTGTACTTTAATCTATACTAATATTATAAAGCTGCAGTGTTTGTTTGTTTGAACGCGCTAATCTCTGGAACTACTGGTCCGATTTGAAAAATTCTTTCAGTGTTAGATAGATTAGTTATCGAGGAAGGCTATAGGCTATATACCATCACGCTACGACCTACGGGAGCGGAGCAGTAACCAAAGACGCGGGTGTAAGCGCGGCGGACAGCTAGTTTACATTATTTTTTTTATTCTATTTTTCTTCCATGTCGTCTCCTAAACATTTGGAAAATCAATCTAAATAATTACAATGATTAACTTGTCACTACTTTAGTAGGTTTTTTCTTTTTTTTAAACTAGACCAATAAGAATCGATAACACAGTACTCTTAGTTTCACTTTTAAACAATGTCATCTGTCTCACTCTTTCAAAATTGGATTGATGAGACTGCGACTAGATTTTGCACTTTTTGATTTTATTTGGCTTTTAGGCTTTAGGCGAATCTAATATATTAAATTCAACCCTGGTGTTTGCAAGTCTTCTGATTTTAATCAATCGTCCATGTAGTGCTTTGATTGGCTATTGTTATTAACCAATCACAACAGTTAGCATGAGGTTTAACACACTTTCAAAATTATAGTTCTTTTTTAAATGAACATGTTTTATCTTGACGTCAGCACACGTGAGGACCTAATGACTGCGTCAGCGGATAGTGTTGTCATAGCTGAATACTGGGCCAAACAAAGAATTTGACAAGATTGTATCCATATTTGCCATCGATACGGAAAGAAGAAGAACATTCTCAGTCATACACTAACATTTCCATTCACACGTTTATATACATTTTTTCCACTAAATACTACAAGATTTGGCTTTAATAGTCTGTCTACATTTTTGTCAAACTGGTCACCTCGTTTTGGTATTAAATTACGTTATTTAAAAAAATGTCTTATGAATAAATAAATAAGTCTAATTTTGCATTGCGTTTGTTTTTACATTGTTCAAAGATTTAGTGGAGGTCCATGAAAGACCTCATTAACGGCAAACATCCTCTTTAGTTACTGCTAATATAGAAAAAATGGTATGAAATTAATATTTCTAAAATCATTACAATTAGGGAAATTTTAGATACAAATAATAGTGTACTAGCTAGATCATAGATATTTTTAAACTTTAAAATCCTTCGAAAATATTAGTTTTAATATTTAAACAATGTCCCAACAAATGCAACGCGTTACATAATACAAAAAACGTCAGATTATACAATTAAAGTTTATTTCATAAATTAAAGTTACACTGAATGAAACTGGCTTCACGTTTGGTTTCTGTATTGGTAATCAAGGAATGGTTTTATTATATACAACGAAGTAGTTTAATTGAACTCGTGTTCAATCATCGTTCAATGAACTTGAAAAATAGCTGGCTATTAGTGTACTGTTATTTTTCTTGATATTAGTCTTTTGACTGTGTAAGTATCTTGCTAAGTGTCAATAGTATTAAACATTTAACACAGCAAAATAGAAGTAACCATTCAAGAAACATTCAGTTAAAACTGAAGTTCAAAGATATGTTTTATTACAAATAAATGCATTAATTATTACAGGGTTTGCTGTCATAATCATTGTCAAAGTACCAGGGAAACATATTACACAAAGAAGTTACTAAAGTCATTTAAAGAGTCGATGAAAAAAGATTGCAATTGCATATGAAAATGATATGTTAACAATTGCTTTATGAAAGTTGAGCATTTAAGGAATGATAGATAAAGAATACAAAAAATTGGTGTCATTATCAGCTACTTATGTTAATGAATTTGAATCGAAAGACTCATTAATTATTATCAATCATGATCGACATGTTTCTAAAACAATTACTTTCTTCAATTACAATATAGTAGGTATACACAATGTTATAAGATTCGACTGTGACGTCGTCAACAAACTACAGTCACTAGCTAGGCGGGACTATTTCCAAAACCTGTAACTACTAAAGAAAAATAAAAAAAAACGAAGAAAAATCCTTTACTTAAAGCTCAGCAATGCCTATTGTCGTTATGCGGTAAAAAAATGTGTCCTCACGACTTTCTACCATCGATCATAAAAATTTAACACTGGCAACACAGCGTGGTAGCTTTGGTAGATCTACCGGCTTTATTAAAGCTAAATTTTCGATCGACGCACTTTGCTTTTTAAAACGAATATTCTTTTTTTCTAGAGAATATTCGAGATTCTTGCATCGTGTTAAGAAAATCGTTTGGAGACATTTTTAGGAACTCCCGTTGTTAATGCTAGTATGATATATAAGTCAACTGTCGAATAAAGTTTTAAATATTAATTTCCGATACAGTAGAAATCTGTTTGAAATAACTTTCTTCGACAGTCAGCTGTCTTTGGAGTTTAATAGTTTAGGAGGCAGTGATATAGTTGTTTTAATTTTATTATAATAATATATTGCATTAGTTTTGTGAAAAATATGAACTTATTTGAAAAATTAAAAAAAAAAATTCCGCTTGAATTTAGCTCTCGCTTGCAAGGTATCTCTGTGACGTGTGACTGTGTCATTTTGCCACTTATATATCATGCTACGAGCGCCCCCCGCCCGCACCTCTTCAGGGGCCCCGAGACGGTCAAACGGTTTGATTCAAACCTTACGTGTTTGATGAAACCGTTTGATGCCGGTTTGAACGGTGTGTGACGAAGAAATAAATGATTTGACTTTGATGTCGAAATATCGAAACTGAAAGCACGGCGTCGTCCGAACGTCATTGTGATCGTGAATTTACTTCGATGCTTCTTTTTTTTTCTCTTCTGACGCAGGACATTAACGTTATAAACATAATAAAATCGCGAACCTTGTTCGAGAGCATCTTGTCTGCATCACACACAAGTCTAATTATGGCGGCGTACCGAACCAAACTGCGCAATGCCGTTTGACAACCGTTCAAACCGGCATCAAACGGTTTCATCAAACACGTAAGGTTTGAATCAAACCGTTTGACCGTCTCGGGGCCCCTTTCCGCTCCCCGTTCTCGTCCTACCCCCGAGCCCGTATACACTGCGGCGAGGATTCGAATTAAGCGGTTAATTAAATTAAAAACTAATCAAGTCATCACTGTCTCCTAAACTAAATACAAGTTAATAATTAAAGATTATGATATGATTATTATAATTAATAATTATTAAATGCTTACTATAGTGTCATGGACGTTATTACAATCGTTTGTTTTATTTATTTACTAAAAGTTTTGCATCCTAAACTAAAATTTAAAATAGCGCCATCTATCGGACATCTTAGTGAAATTATAGACATTATTTTCTTTTCATTGTACACAATTAGAATATTGAGCCATTTTGGATAAAATCTCTTTGAAAAGCCAATATTCATGTAAAATTAATTAATTAAAGACAAAATAAGGACACAAAGACTTAAAGGCAGTGCTACACAGAAACAAATGCTATAATATGTGTTTTATAACTAGGAACCTATCGCTTACTCTAGCATAACTACATTATTTACATCGCATAGCCTCGCTCTTTACTTGGGGCTATTTTCAACCTCTAGTTAAAAACAAAACAGGGGGTTGAATCTAGTTAAGGTTCTACATTTCACCCCTTTTTATTTAGGGGTGAATTTTAATGTTATAGAGTTATTTTTGAGTATATTATTTCGTCCTCAAGTTGCAGTCATGTTTATATTCTTGAGGGGTTGAAATCGGAAAAAAATCTTAATACTTCCGCTAAATATTTATATAGTTTTGTGTGTTAACCGCACTGCAGTCAACATTTTCACTATTTTTCAACCCCATTCGGAAAAATGACCTAAAAATTTGAAATAGTCATAAAAACAATGTCTATTTATTATTAAGGATTATTATTCATCGTATAAAATTTCAACCCATTTCAATCCGCTAAAATTTGGCTAATACCCCTTTTCCTAAGAAATGACAAACAAGTAACTTTAATTAAAAATATTGAAATAAAAAAAGAACAAAAGACAATAAGGGTTTAAAACTCCCCTTTTATGTGGGTACAGAAATATAGGTCTTTTGTTTAGATTTCACGTTATTTAAAAATGTTAACTTACTCTTTATAAATAATAAATTGAGTCAAGTAATTATTTCTCGAAAAATGTCACCGCTCTTTCACCATTTGGCAATATGTAAACAGAAAATATAATTTATCAGTCAGCTCATTTAGTCATGTTTTCCCGCCGAAAGTGACAGCATCTGTCAATATTTTCTGCATAAATGTTGCGAATCAAAATAATTAATTCAACCAATCATAGCCATCTTACGTCAAATCCGCCGCCATTTTGTTACGTCATTCGAATAAATAAACGATCTACAAGCGAATCGCTTTTTATATATTATTACTATTGATATATTATTAATTTCTAGTTATATTCTTTTTGTACTGAAAATGAATATTCGAGCCAAATCACAACATAGATTTATCATTTATCAAGTATCAAAATGTTTGTACAAACACTCCAGCCTTTTTACCCACAACAGGGGGTTGAATTTACAATTTCACCCCCCTCCAACCCTTTTCCAGTACAAAAAAACATGCCTAATCTAACTACCAAATATATACACAGATTTTTTTGGGATTACAAAACGAATTTGGCATCAAACACATCAGGATTTATATGTACGAATTACGTCTTTGATTTGAGCCCTACACAAGGGGCATTGACCTCCCCCTTTGCCCCTCCATTGCTGTACAGCACAACGGTAACACATGCACATGTGACCACACATATACAGAACTGAATCTATAGGATTTTCGTAGCAAATTGTGCATTCGGTTCCTGTAAGGTTACCAGTCGTAGCTCCTTCACCGATGACGGAGTACAGGGGCTGATGACGACTCGTTGATGGTCCATTTTGAAGTCTGTCAGCAAGTCTTAAAGGCTCTGAATGACCGTTTGGTAGCTGTGCTTGCTCGTTGATGTTGTTTTGGCTGGTTGATGAGCATTGGTTGTCGGTTCTCGGTCTGGGTGGTTGGTAGTTGCAGGTTGCTGGCTGGTTGATTGGTAGACCAGTTAGGCAGAGCTGTGAGGTTGTCTGGATCGGCTGGAAGGAGAGATTCGATCATAAATACCTAAGTTTAACTGCAAGAGGATCTGAACTTTTATTAAAAAGCCAGAAGGCCCGAAAAGTCAAAATCAAATAATTTATTTCAATTAGACCATTAAAAGGCGCTTTTTAACGTCATAGACAAGCAAAAAGAATCTAGTTGCCCCTTCCAAAAGGTAGTTTTGTATGGAGAAGAATGGGCAAGAAACTCCTTTATCTATCCTAAAAAATGCAGCCATACTATAAGACTTTTATCAGGAGACTTTGTAATTTTGACCCCTTAGCGATGGCGACAAAAACATTACTAAAAGACCATATAGATAGCCACTAGTAAATAAGTTATTTGGATTGCTACCGCTGCGTTTAGAAAAACTACTACCCACTCAAAGAAAAATGGCGTTTTGGAAGGCCAAAAACAAAAGAAAATCTTCACCAGAAACTTACCTCAATATAATGCGCGCTGGCAAGCGTCAAGCCCTGTTGATTAGCTGCATTCTGTCCATTTTGAGGAGGCAAGCTCACCACCAGAACCGTACCACCAGCTCCTGCCGTTATCGGCCCCGCAGACCCAGTTAGCACCCTCAACTGCTGCGGAGGAGTTTGGGCTTGTTGCACAACTTGAGTACTTAGCATCCTGACCTTTTGCGTGGCCCCATAAATATCAACAAACGCCCATAATCTTAATGTGTGGTCTACATGCATTACTGTGACGGGAGTAGACCCATTTCTACTGACTCTTACTTCTCCATCTAATGTCAAAGTGACTGCCAGTTCGTCGCCTCTTCGGAGACCGTTTGCGGCATCCCGTCTCACTACCCAGTACTCCGGACGGTCTAGAAGCAGTTCTGCATCATCTGGGAGGTCGCAGGGTCTTAATGTAGCAGGATCGCAGGACGTCAGACCGATGGCTAAGCTCCCAGCATAAGCTGCTTCTGTGGCTAGAATCTGGACCACAATGGTCTGTCCGGGACGCATCGGACGCGCTGTAAATACGTATCCTTGACAGAATTCTGCATCAGCCCTAGCTGCCACGCCTCTATCGTTGACGCATTGGACGTTTCTCCCTTTAGTTCTGTGCAAGCTGAGTGGTACTAAAGGATTTTGGTATCTTGGCGGAGGTAAGGATTCTTCGACAGTCAACGATCTCATGCTGCCAACGAGTCTATCTTCGTCCAAAGGACTATGTCTCCTCTGGTTTGGAGCCCTAGGGTCAGCGAATTGGACTGCTGTGCAGTTTCCATACACGTCTACTAAGGCCCAGAGGGGGTTTCTGGTGTCAACACCAGAGAAGAACAATCCTTTATCTTCTCCATTCACTCCAAAATGGACGTCGCCAGAAGAATTGACGTAGTAGTATAAAATGTTGTCTTTCTCGCAGAATCTTTCGCCGAGGGCTTTGGCCCAGTTGCCTGGTTTGTTGGTGAGGTCTGGGCAGGCGTATTTTGGGAGCGCATGCGCGAGGGTGGCAGGGTCGTGGTTCGTGAATCCGAAGCGGATGACGCCGCTCCAGCTGTTTGAAATTTCAACGAAGCGAAGGCACACCTGGAATAAATAATGGAGAGGGTAAATTAAATGGGCACCATTGGTGATATTTAAGTCCAATGGGAATACAGAAAAAAATCCAAACAATATGCTAGTTGACACTACCAATCAAATGACGAACTTTTTATGACCTGTCAAAACGCAATTCTTCCATAGATTTTGTATGGCAATATCGAACTGTGACGTCACTTATTTGGCAACTCAATTGACCAACTATTTATTGATTTCAAAGCCACAAAAAATCTAATTTTACAGTAAATTGAAAATTAATCGGGTTTTCAGGGCTAAAATAAAGTGTTTCTTTAAAGAAGTTATGTCTTGGACTTATTGGTTAATAGTGTCAACTATCCGATTCTTGGGAATAGGATCCACATCAAACTCCTCATTAATTTTTCTCTATTCCCTTTGTCTTCTTAACATCAGATACCCACCTTCTCATTGACCCTGACGGGCCTGGCGCTGAAGGCAACACCCTTGCAGAATGACTCCACGCGCCGTGCCATGGACCCATCACGGGAAACCCTGACGTTCTCTCCATGGATGGAGTGGAAACCCAGGGGAGGCAGGTTGTTTGGAGTACCACCGGTGCAGGACGTGCGGGGGGCTGTAACAAGAGAAACGAGGGTTTAGTAAAGAGGTTTTATATGTATAGATACTAGCTTTTGTAAATGGAGCAGAAGTTGCGGAATAAACAAAAAGTTTTATCCAGATCCGTACAGCCCTTTCTGGCGTGATTGGGCAAGAAACATCCATCCATACCTTCGCATTTATAATAGTAGTCAGAGGTAAAATAAACGATAACGAATCGCAATCCATATTGAAAATCGATAGAACATCTATTCAAATGCTTTGTCCTGAATGACTGACTGACGGATCAACGCACAACCGAAACCCCTGATCGTAGAGACCTGAAACTTGGAAGGTGTGTTCTTTGTATGACGTAGGCATCCGATAAGAAAGGATTTTCCACAATTCACCCCCTAAGGGGGGTCCAAAGTTTGAATGGAGAAACTAATCTTGACGCGGACGAAGTAGTAACAACTAAATGCAAAACCGAGACGTTTAAAATTCAAGGCACTAGAAACATCGCGAAAAGTTTTAAAACATGATCATGCGCTTCTTAAAAATAATTGCTTCTTTAAAATTACAAGCCTGTTGCCATGACAATACAGAATTCTTATCGTTACCCCTGAACGCTTTTGTAGTTCCCCCTCAGTAATGTTAATTCCCAATATGGCGGCGCGTCACCTGCGCAGCAGATGTGCGCAGTACGCAGCTTGCCTATGCGCAGCCAAGGATATATTGGCGTTTAATTATTTTTGGGGTAAGTTTCTTTTAATTAAGAGAATATAAGACTGTTTTGGCCTGCTAGGTTTATTTAGGTAATAATTAAATAGACTTTAGGTAGGTTAACATGTAGCATTAAAGACAGTTCTTAGGAGAGTTAAAAAGTCAGTGCTTGTAGGCTATATCATAACATCTTCACGCCTGCAATTCCCGAAGGTTTAAGCAGAGGTGTACCCTGTACAACCACATTTCGCCAGTTATGTTTAAGTCCCATGTTATAAGGGGCGAGCCTATTGCCATACACCGGGCACAAATCCAGACTCCGAGGCTGCTACTAAGAAATTTCTGATGGAAGATCCCAATAACACTTTGCCTGACCTGGGAATCGAATCCAAGACCTGCTTTGCGACCACTACACCAAAGGCAGTCAACAATGCTATTACCAACTCTTAAAACAAATGACGCCACCTCCAACAACAATTATTATTTGCTAAATTGAGTTGAGCGCGTGTCGTATTACATCACTTCCTATTTAGGCGGAAGTGACACGTGCTCGCACAATGGCGGGTCCCCTTGGGTAGTCGGGGGTGAAAGTATAATTTAATAGGGGTTGAAAACTTGTGTGGCAATTTGTTTAGGTACTGACGATCTTGATTCTAGGCTATACTGTGTTTTAGGTGTATAAAGTAGTTTAGTCTTTTTTATCGCGTGGGCAGTAAGGTCTTACGACCCCACACACCCTGGTGTCAGAGTTTCTAAACCGCCTCAAGGGCCTTTGACATGGTTTCGCGTTCGCCCTGCAGTGGGACAGTAGGCTGGTATTATTGTTATTAAAAACCGTGTTTTAGGATAGTAAGTAGCTGCTTCAACAATTACCAGTAATTGCCCATCATCATTTTTAATTGTCCAAGAGATTAATATAAATGTCATCAGACAATTAGTGAGCCAAATATTGCGTTCTTCACCGAGAAATGCCGAGAATTGTTTTCGCGTGATTTTTGCAATCCTCATTCGCAGTCTTCAAATATCATTTTATCCTTACTAATATTTTAATGCGAAAGGAACTGTCTGTATGTTAGGCTTTCACAACGAAACCACTGAAGCGATTTCGATGAAATTTCGTACAGGGTAAGTTTGAACCCCAAGAGAGGACATGGGTTACTTTTTACTCCGCGACTTCGTCTGCGATAACCGACATTTACGCAGACGAAATCGCGGGGAAAAGCTAGTATCTTATCTATATAATAATCCTAACTAATATTATAAATGCGAAAGTAATTCTGTCTGTCTGTCTGTCTTTTCTTCACGCCTAAACTACTGAACCGATTTGTGTGAAATTTGGTACAGGGTAAGTGTGAACCCCAACAAAGGACATAGGCTACTTTTTATTCGACTTCGACTTCGTCTGCGTCCGCGATAACCGACGTATACGCGGACGAAGTCGCGGGCAAAAGCTAGTAATATTATAAAGAGAAAAGATTTGATTGTTTGTTTGTTTGCATTGGCAATAGGCTCCGAAACTACTGAACCGATTTGAAAAATTCTTTCACTGTTGGGAAGCTACACTATCCGGGGTGACATAGCTGACAAAGGCTATATTATATTTATCTACACTATGTAACAAAAACCCTGTCAGATCAGTGTTGCCGTTGATCAATTTTTATGTTTTATTTTAATTTAATTACTTCTTCTTTCTTCTTTTTTTTTTCACTGGGGAAAAATAATAATCTCAAATCCATTAAATGTTTACGTATATGTGTACGCAGTACGATGCCGAATAATACCCTTAAGGATCGGACAGGGTTTTTGTTACATGCTGTATACTAATATTATAAAGAGGTAAGATTTGTTTGTAAGTTTGTATGTAGGGGGTAATCTCCGGAAGTAATGAACCGATTTTGAAAATTGTTTCACAAATTGGAAGCTACGTTATCACTGAGTGCTATAGGCTAAATTTTATTATCAAAAAATTAGGGATCCGTAAGAAAAATCACGCGAACGAAGTCGCGGGGAGAGTGCTAGTATTTTATATATTATGTAGTATCAGCATTGCACCCTCGCGAAGTCGGGGCGGGTAGTACCCAAATAAAGTACAAGATTACCAACACAACACTTGGCCAAGTGTCACAACTCGCCCCCTAAGAAAATTTCAACCCCCATCAATGGAACAATAGGCATTTCATTACACCCCCTTGAGAATATTCGATAATAAACACAGATGTATACAGCCTGTAACAAAAACCCTGTCCGATCCTTGAGGGTATTATTCGGCATCGTACTGCATACACATATACGTAACCATTTAATGGATTTGAGATTATTATTTTTCCCCAGTGAATATAATTAAATTTAAATAAAAAATAAAAACTGATCAACGGCAACACTGATCGCTCGACAAAGTTCACCTACAGTTTTTTGTCAAAGAAGCCGCCTGAGCGAGACGGTTTGTATGATCCCGTGTCATGAACCCGCTTTGTCGCGTGCCGCCAAACAAACTTATAACGAAAGAAACCTACGCTACGTCATACCTGCCTACGCGTAGGTATCAGCTGATATTATTTTGTAGGCATAATGATCCGGATTCCAGACACACTCTGTATTTTGTGTTTAGACATGATTCTGTTTATCAAGAAACAATTAATCGAATTAAATGTAGCCCTGATAAGGGCTATTTTAAATGTGATGTGCTTTTGGCAATGTACTTACTGACTGCAGGTATCAGTTAATTAAAACGTTAACTTGTTGTTGTTGCATACTTCGGCGATCGTGCTCCACATGTCCACCTCCAACACTAATACACATTCGACACCTTTTCAATAAATTTGCACGAACTAGGTACGCAGCTGCATAATTACAGTCGGTCTTCTTGCCTAAGCACATCTACATATTAAAATATTTTTGATTGGAATACGACATTGTTCGCGAAACGATAGCGCGTGATACGTACGGACGTCCGATCGAAAGCTATCTCCACGAAAGACTGGCGCCGGCGCCGGTAGCGGTAGGCAACCAGTCGGCGACATCAAAGAGTCGGCGACTAGTTGAAAGAGTGCCTACAACGCGGTAGTGTAGGGCGGTGTTCTTTGAAATAAAAATAGGTAAAAATAAAAAGATTTTGCCGGCGGGTGGAGTGTTGTCAACTTATGAAAATTTGCCATATTCAGTGTTAAATTTCGCATGGATTATAAAAATAAGAAATCAATAACTTTTGGTTGTTATGAGTTACATTTTTATAACAATTTTTTCTAGCACGTATGTTGAACCAGGAATACGCCCCTCTTGGATCGGACAGGGTTTTTGTTACATATTGTAGAGATGAGGGCTCGCCATGACGTAGGTATTTGGGTCATCGCATTAATAAAATACACGTACATGCATAACTATATAGGGTTGCGGTAATCCCTCAAAGGGAGGGCTGAGGGCCGATGTATAAATAATGAAGGACATGCAGCTTTGGCGGAGTTAAAATTACATTAATAATAAACTTTCAACCCCTGATTACAACCCCTGGGTTTAATGGGGTCTTGATTAAAATCTATTATTTGTAGACCTGTCTGTGCTTATCTTGGACATCATTGTCATCGGTGAAGGAAAACATCGTGAGGAATTCTTGACTTTTATTAATGTAAGAAATCGCCAATCCGCCTCGAGGAAGCATGCTGGTGATCATGCTCGTGCCTTCTCTGTATGAGAAGAGGATTTTGCCCTGTATGTATGATAAATTCAGCTTATTCTATTAAGCCGTTAAAGAGTGGTAAAGTAACATTCATCCATCCATAATCACACGTGCTTATTTTTTTTCACGGATCCCTATTTTTTTTAAATATAATATAGCCTATGACACCCGGGGATAGTGTCGCTTCCCAACAGTGAAAGAATTTTTTAAATCGGTTCAGTAGTTTCGGAGCCTAATTCAATGCAAACAAACAAACAATCAAATCTATTGGTATACAGGGTGACCCAGATAAGGACGTCCAAACGAAAATTTTGGACTCCTCTCTTCTTGGGCTATCCAAACCACCCCCATGTATGTTCTACGTTTTTTTGCGGTTTAGGAGCTAAACGACATTCTTCTTTACATCAGATTTTGTAGATTTTCTCTTTTTGTGTCGCATTTTTTGGAAATATTTTTATTGACAATTAATCCTGAAAGTATGGTCTGTGATCGATAAAAACAACTGTCTGTCTGATTGTCCCCTGAAATTACTTAAACTTAGTTCAAATTACTTACAAGTTCCACGCGGACGTAGTCGCGGGCAAAAGCTAGTGAATAAATAAATAAATAAATAAATAAATAAATAAACAAATAAATAAATAAATAAATAAATAAATAAATAAATAAATATATTTTATAGTACTTACACTTTAAATGTAAATAAGTTGTACGACTTAGTAAACAGATGTTCTGTCAAAATTATGGAAACAAAGACCTTTGAAAACCCAGGTGTTTTTGATTGGGAAGTAGAAAAAAAAACCAGCGAGGGGTGAGCGGTTCTAAGGGGATCACTTCCGCCGGAAACTTCCGATTTGATCTCCGATTTTGGGGGAGTCGTAGGAAATCGGACACTTGAGAACGTCGAGTGTATTGATAATGCTGTCTTTGTTATCTTGTTACATGTGGTTTGAAGTGGATAATCTTAAGGGTGACAAATCAACATCGAGCTATGCTGCGCTGTGCTATGTTTGGTCAACTCGCTCGTCTAATATTTTAATGAGGATACAATCAAACCATGCTGTTCTGCGCTGTGTTAGGCTACGCTCTGTTTATTTTGTTTGTTTGACCAAAACTTTTACTATGGGACCAACCCTGAAATCTTGAAAAAAAAAATCAGCTGTTCCCTACAAAAATACTAATAACAAGATCGTAATGTATGGATCAGCTGTTTTTTTTTTCATGATATCAGGGTTGGTCCCATAGTAAAAGTTGTTCATAATGATGAGTACAATGATCCCTTTTCAGGTTTCGGGTTAATTTTCAATTACCCTGTATAAATTACAAGTCCAGATTCCTTACGAATTTACGATGTTTTCCTTAAAAAGTCCATGGGAAAGAAAAAAAGCCACATTGGTACTTGTCGGGTTTCGAAACCGCAACCTCAAGCATCAGAGGCAGGCGCTCTAACCATTGAACCATCACTACATAGCTCAATAAAACCAAAAAAAGCTATTAGACTAGGTTCTATTCTCGAACTAGTACAGGATTGACGTCAACCCGTCCTATAGTTAGCCTGAGATTGCACCAGGAAGATCTGATGACGCAGATACTGACATTTGCGCCGGTGCAGCAGACCGTTGCGATTAATTTATTGGCTTTGCTTTTTTTTTCTAATGCATGAGGCTTGTTACTGCCTGCCTTTATTAAAAAAATAATAATAATAAGGTATTGAGATAAAAAATATACACATACCCCGCGGTTTTACCTGCTCCGCTCTCGCAAGTTGTAGCGTGATGATATACAGCATGTAACAAAAACCCTGTCCGATCCTTAAGGGTATTATTCGGCATTGTACTGCGTACACATATACGTAACCATTTAATGAATTTGAGATTATTATTTTTCCCCAGTGAAAAAAAAAAAGAAGAAAGAAGAAGTACTAAATTAAAATAAAACATAAAAACTGATCAACGGCAACACTGATCTGACAGGGTTTTTGTTACATAGTGAAACAAACTAAACTATCCTCATTTATCTGGCTATCACATACAAAAAGAAATTTTCCAGTCCGACTAGAAGTTTCAGAGATTACCGAGTTCATGTAAAGGAGTTATGGGGGTGCATTGTGATGATATGAAGATGTATTAGCAGAATTCTGCTAGACTCGTTATTTATCCTGTAATGTCTCGTAGATGAGGCGAAAGGAGTATGTAAGGATCGTAACAGGTGGCGTTCTGTGGTTTCTGCCTACCCCCATGGGAAAAAGGCGTGAGTTTGTGGTATGTTATGTAATGTCTCGTAGTTTTACCCGCGTTACATCCTTGACCACTGCTCCACTACCGTGTGTCGTAGTAATGTGGTATAGCTCATAATATTCCTCGATAAACGGGCTATGCAACACAAAAGGATTTATTCAAATCGGACCAGTAGTTCTTGAGATTAGTATGTTCAAACAAACAAAGTCTTCAGCTTTATAATATTAGTATGAATATTTCCACATTTATCTGTCTCTCTCTTTTCCTATCGCCATCCCGTTCTCGTCAAGGTCCACTACCCAACTTACATATTCTAAAAAAGAAAATCTAACACCGTGACACCCCTGGATACGTAACAGCCCTAAGTGCGGAGATCCACGCCACTGCGCCGGCGCATCCGGTAGTAGAGGAAATCTAATATAATTACTGGTGTATAGTTAGTGATTTTGTAAGATCCTTTGTGATTACGATTACGTATTTCCGTGGCTTTTGAATCTAATCAACGGATGAAGATTGCGATGTCAGATTTGGTGGCGACGCGGGTTGGTTTTCTTCAAGTCTGTCTTGATCGGTCATCTCTTAACTGCCATGGCTTATATCTTTATTACTTTTTAACCGACTTCAAAAAAAGGAGGAGATTCTCAATTCGGCCGGTGTTTTTTTTTTATGTATGTACACCGATTACACCGAAGTTTCTAGTCCGATTAGTGTGATTCTTTTTTTGTTCGATGCAGTATACTTGCCATTTGGTCCCATAAAAATTTCATCCAATTTGGTTTAGTGCTTTTTATTTTTCGTGTGAGGTATTGTTTGAAAGGGCTTTTATTAAGGATTTCACAAACAAGCACTAAAAAGTGAAAAATAAAAAGCTTTTTTACAAAAAAAGACAACCGCCTTCAAAAACTACAAAATGAAAAATAACTTTAGTTTGGAAGTCGGTGGCAATACCTACATAACAAAAAACAAAACCAAAGCCGCCGACTTCCAAAATAAAGTAATTTTTTATTTTGTAGTTTTTGAAGGCGGTTGTCTTTTTTTGTATAAAAGCTTTTTTTTTTATTGTCATTAATCGCTCTTGACCTCGTTGGTCTACCGCTTGCATATGGCGACCGCGGATGAGGTCTAGGGATCGATTTCCAGGTCGTGAAAAAAAAATCAAAAGTCAAATCATTTATTTCAATTAGGCCATTACAAGGCACTTTTGAACGTCGAAAAAGAATTGAATCTAGTTGTCTCTTCCAAAAGGTAGCTTTGTATGGAGAAGAATGGGCAAGAAACTCCATACGTCATTGTCGGGCAGTGTTATTGGGTTGTCCATCAGGAATTTCTCAGTAGCAGCCTTGGAGTCTGGATTAGTGCCCGGTTGATGGCAATAGGCTCGCTCCCTATTACATGGGACTTAAACAAATGGCTAAATATGGATGTACTCACGGGTACACCTCTGCCTAACCCTTCGGGGATTACAGGCGTGATGTTATGTTATGTGACGTCATCTTGATGCACCAAAGAGTATGTAGTAACAAGAACGTTGTTACTGATTCCTCTAATGATTTCATACGTCATATTCTGTCATGACGTATAATCAACAAGTAACACAATGGCGCCTGACGTACGTTTTTAATTGTTTGCAGTACAAAAGGAATGTGCGTCGTAAACAATGCGTTTTGTGACGTCACGACGTCATTTTCGGGTAAGTAAGAAAGAAAAGAAAAAAAAAAGAAAAAAAATCGTACTGTAAAGTACTGTAAACTATGACTGACTATGCTTATCGTATGGAGTTTCTTGCCCATTCTTCTCCATACAAAGCTACCTTTTGGAAGGGGCAACTAGATTCAATCCTTTTTTTGTATATGACGTTCAAAAGTGCCTTATATTGGCCTAATTGAAATAAATAATTTGACTTTGACTGGCTAGTTGAGACAGATTTTTTTTTATGTCAAAGTCAAAGTCAAATCATTTATTTCACCATTAGACCATTAAAAGACACTTTTGAACGTCATTTATGTTATGTAAGGGGGGGGAGGGGTTCTCTCGTCGGTAGTCTAGGTCAGAGATGACAGAGACAAAGTCTACGATGGAGTAGACTTACCCAGAAGAAGCCTAGGTCCTTAGACAAAGTAACATCGCTTCGTAGCGAAACGATATCTAAATTCGTCATCGTCTCTGAGATAACGACAAATACTAATATACAACCTGAATTTTAATCCGTTGCAAATCTTTCAGGGGGTGAATGTACTCATGAATATGAACAACTTTTATTAAGGGACATAGTATGAAATGTGAAAAAAAAAACAGCTGATCCATACAATAATGTACTACATTACGATCAAATTGTATGGATCAGCTGTTTTTTTTGTCACATTTCGTACTATCATTATGTCCCTTAATAAAAGTTGTTCATATTCATGAGTACATTCACCCCCTGAAAGATTTGCAACGGATTAAAATTCACGGTGTATAATACTATACATAGTATCTGACGAGGCGAAGGCGAACACTGAAAGCGCTGCTTGTCTACGCATTTGTATGGGATAAACACGATAACGATTCATTAACTTTATGGTTTCGTTATGAATTATAACATTGTCTACCAAATTGCGATAACGATGTCGATTGACCACGGGACTTAACGCGGCTTATGTCAATCCCATACATTTTAGTCTTTTCTAACTTCGTTATCGTTTTGAAATTGTTACTTTGTCTAAACCCCCTGTTCACTCTAACTTTAAAGAGTTTATACAACCACTAGCACTCTCCCCGCGACTTCGTTCGCGTGATTTTTCTTACGGATCCCTAATTTTTTGATAATAAAATATAGCCTTAGCACTCGGTGATAACGTAGCTTTCAATTTGTGAAACAATTTTCAAAATCGGTTCATTACTTCCGGAGATTACCCCCTACATACAAACTTACAAACAAATATTACCTCTTTATAATATTAGTATAGAAGTGTAGATATATTTTGCTCCATGCCTATTAGATAAATGCTATCTACCTACATTATCTTCTTAATTGCTTCGTTGGTCAAGTGGTCGCAAAACGCGACTGCTGAGCATGAGATCTTGAGTTCGATACCCAGATCGCACAAAGTGTTTATTTATTTAAACTTTATGCAACAAAAGTACAAAGGCGGACTTAATGCCTTAGGCATTCTCTAACAGTCAACCAAAGGTGGTGAAGAGATAACATGGTGGATGGTTGGTTGATAAAGTGTTATTTGGTTTTTCCATCAGGAATTTCTCAGTAGCAGCCTCGGAGTCTGGATTTGTGCCCGGTTGATGGCAATAAGCTCGGCTCCTATTACATGGGACTCAAACATAACTGGCGAAATGTGGGTGTACTAATGAGTACACTTCTGCCTAACCCTTCGGGGATTACAGGCGTGATGTTTTGTGTGCGTCGGTTCCGTCGTTGCTAGTGCATTGAACTATGCATCGAATCTTTTAATATCAGCGTTGCATCATTTTGTTTTTAATAACAAATCTAATAATAGAACTCTTTAGTGGGTGTACTTCTTTCTTTGGAAGCATCAACAAGTTTTATTTTTCATGTTCTTTATTTGTATATTAGTTCCGTATTCTAACGGCGCGGCGCCAATGTCCGTCTGTCAGCGGTGCTGTATCTCAAGAACCGTAATAGGTGGAGAGTTGACATTTTCACAATAACAACAAATATACATAACATCATTAAAATACAATAAACTTAAAAAATAAAAACGTGCTTTTTTCAGCCTTTTTACTTTTGATCTTAATATTATACAGTGGTACGGAACCGTTAACGTGCAAGGCCACGCGCTTGGCCGCTTTCTTCAGAACCATCAAAAACTTTTTTTCTTTCATGTTCTTTTTTTGAAATCGAATTGTATTGGCCATAATGTCAAAATACGGCGCCAAATTATCTTTTAAAAGGTTAAAGCCATAATTTTGTAATATCGAGACAAAATTGGATCAAAGATGGCCGCCCTCCCCAGGGGTCGTATTCGATTTATTTTTAATAAGGGGTGCAGATGCTGTTCTGCTTTCCACCCCTCGCTGTACGTAAATCCTATTATCTATATATAATCTTAAGTTTGCGACCTAAATATAACTTTTTACTATAATAATACCAGTCTCAGTCAGATATGGGACTTAAACATAACTGGCGAAATGTGGGTGTACTATACACCTCTGCCTAACCCTTCGGGGATTACAGGCGTGATGTTATGTTATTTGTAATACCAGTCTATTATTGTCTCACTGCATGGCAAAGGCCTCTTCTCATACAGAGAAGGCTCGAGCATTGATCACCACGCTTGCTCAAGGCGGATTGGCGATTTCAGACTTATTAATTACTAGCACTCTTCCCGTGACATCGTTCGGGTGATTTTTCTTACTGATCCCTAATTATTAAAAATAAAATATAGCCTATGTCACCCGGGGATAGTGTATCTTCCCAACAGTAAAAGAATTTTTTAAATCGGTCAATCAATCAATCATTTATTATTTGTAAAACATAGGTAACAAAAGAAATACAGATCTTATAGGTAAATACAGTGCGCTATGTTTTGTCTATGGTAAGGCATACAAATATGAGTACTTAGTTTTAAAGTTTACAGTCAAAAAAATTTACTTAAATATTTAAAAAAAAAAGAAACGTCAAAAAGTTGGCACAGAAAATTAGAAAATGTTAAAGTTACTAAATTAATCGTTCAAGAACTCGTCAACCGTATTATAACATTTATCAATTAAATTTTTTTGCAAAAAATTCTTGAACTTGTGAACAGGCAATTTTTTTTATCTGATCAGGTATTTTATTATAAATTCTTGGAGCGATGCCAAAGAAACTTTTGTACATAAGAGCTGTTTTACACAGTACAATACAGACACACAGAACACACAGTACAGTAGTTTCGGAGCCTATTCAATGCAAACAAACAAACAAGTTTTTTTGTTTGTTATGATGGCATAACAAACAAAAATACTCCTCAGTTTTATGATATTAGTTTATATAAGTCAAGGTTTCCTCACGATGTTTTCCTTCACCGATGTCAGTGATGTCCAAGAGTATTTTTGCTGTAGACAGCGCTTTTGTTTTGTATGTTAAATCTAGTCAGCCATTGCGTGGCTTCTTAATCCGATTTTCGGCACTTTTTTGTGCTCCTACACTGACCGACATCACTGCCGAAAAAATAACGCTAAGAATAGAACCAAAGAGATTCATATTTAGACGTAAACCATAGAGCAATAAGCATTGATTAAATCAGGGGTTGCCAATCTTTTTTATAGCGTAACTCCCTTTTCGGGTTGTAATTTTTTTGCGATGTTTGCTATTGAAGAAGATATTTGTGTGTAGCGCTAATAAACATTAAGATTATTTTATTACGATCTTTTATGTAACTTGCACTGTTCGTATTTATAATATGTATGTAAGTTGACACATCAAAATTTTAAAAAAAACATTTTTAGACCATTTCTTGATATCCGATTGAGCTGAAATTTTGCATACACTTTTAGTTCTGATTACAATACAATGTCCAATACTCAATATTGTAATAATTTCAATATGGCTGCCGTTTCCATATGTTTTATGATTTATATTTAATTAAAGAAAACTTCAATGATGATAAAGTTGATTATTACTATTTATAAGAAAATATATCAGTTGTTCTACAATTAATTCGACGTGGACGCCCGCGCCCTCAGAATAGCTCCACGACACCCCAGGGTGTCGCGACGCAAAACTTGGGAACCCCTGGATTAACTAAAACAATTGAAATGCAAAATGGCGGCAATAATTCACCACGATCGAAATTCAACCTCAAAAAAAAAACCACAAAACAAAAATCGTAGCATCGCATTCGAAATATAAAATCAATTAAATCTCAATAAAATCGGGACCGTTACCGAGTGGAACTAACTGAATAAATTGAATTAAGAATTTATAAAAAAAAAAACCGGAGCATGGTAATTGACGCTCGGCCTGTCCGTCATGCTGGATAAGTCTGGGTCTATGACCTGGCTGTGTTCCTCAACGCCGATGCTTATTGCTTAGAAAAAAAAAAACATGACTTAGATTGTACAGAATTCCTTTGTGGAAAGAAAGAGATTATGGCGGATTTGCGCGCGGTTTTTGTGCATTAGGTTTATAAGTACCTGGATTTAAGAAGTACCTTGTTTTAATGTAGGTACTTTTTGACTAATTGTTGAATGGCTGACTACGTACTTGTGATTATTTTAATAAAAGAAAGTAGTTTTAATTTTTATGTAAATTCGATTGACATTTTCATCATCTATAGTTGGCACCTACCTATCTACAAGAAAATAAAAAAAGCTGCTGAAGAATTTGTTTGTATGTTTGAATGCGCTAATCTCAGAAATTCCTGGCCCAATTTGGAAAAAATATTTTTGTGTTATAGAGCCCGTTTATCGAGGACTATTATGAGCTATACCACATTACCTACGCTTCGACACACGAGAATGGAGCAGCGACCAAGGATGTAACGCGGGTAAAACTACGAGACATTACATAACATACATACATAAACTCACGCCTTTTCCCATGGGGGTAGGCAGAAACCACAGAACGCCACCTGCTACGATCCTTACATACTCCTTTCGCTTCATCTACGAGACATTACAGGATAAATAACGAGTCTAGCAGAACTCAGTCAATACATCTTCATATCATCACAATGCACCCCATAACTCCACAGACAGCTCTAAAAAACTTTCGTTACGACTCACCATCTCTTTCACACAATACATCCATCTCCCTCTTCCGTCACGCTACACTGCCTAGCATGCGTTCACTTCGTCACGCTCCGTGAATCTAGTCGACACACGTGAATGAAATTTATAGCAATATACCACATAGTGTAACTAAACAACGGGATTTTTCTGTAAAAATCTACTTCAGTAAAGTGAGTTTGACGCGAGCTGTCAGAACAATGTTAAGAATTGACAGCTAATCTAGGGCTGTCATCCGTCCGGGATTACCCTGATCATCATCATCATCTGCCGAGCCTTTTCCCAACTATGTTGTGGTCGGCTTCCAGTCTAACCGGATGCAGCTGAACACCAGTATTTTACATGGAGCGACTGCCTATCTGACCTCCACAACCCAGTAATAACTGGGTAATACGGTCCGGGATTCCCCTGATAAAGATCTCAATTATACAGGAAGATTTTTTTATCAGGTTCCAAATTTTAATACAATGATGTTTATTAAAAACTAGCTGTCCGCCGCGGTTACACCCGCGTCTTTGGTTACTGCTCCGCTCCCGTAGGTCGTAGCGTGATGGTATATAGCCTATAGCCTTCCTCGATAACTAATCTATCTAACACTGAAAGAATTTTTCAAATCGGACCAGTAGTTCCAGAGATTAGCGCGTTCAAACAAACAAACAAACAAACAAACACTGCAGCTTTATAATATTATTAGTATAGATAATAAAATATGTGTTTTTTCTTTTAGTATCACTAAGTACTAAAATATTAAGATAAAGCTTAGAACTTAAACATAACCTCTGCCTAACCCTTCGGGGATAACAGGCGTGATGTTACATTATGTTAGAAACCAAATATAATCTTGTTACACATTACCACTTCATAATAATACAAAAGCACTTTCCCTCCAATTTTAAACGACGCGGGGGCGGCCATCTTTGAAAATAAACAATGTCTACGTGGGGCATAGAGTATAGAAGCAACAAAATGTGGTGCAGATGGCCAAGTTCCACGGGGATTTCTTGCAGACCCTTTATTTTGGGTTGAATTTATTTCGTATATGTGTCACCATTCCCCCATGGGTTGTGTAAGTGCATAGAGTGCGTTTTAAAGACACCATGACAGTTTTTGTTTTGATCTCTTAGCTGTTGTGGCCATTTTAAATTTATTTTGAACCTGCTTCGTCGAAGTTGATATGTCTATATTTAAAAATCTATATTTTCCTAAAATATTGTTATTAATTTTATCTTTTTATTTTTTTTTATAAATAGACTAAATAATTTAAATCAACAACATATTTAATTATTATTTTTGTATACATTCTATAAGTTTAACATTTAAAGGACAATGGGCATTATTGTATGAGTTGTGTCCCAACCCTTGTAACAAGTTGGGACTAGTAGAAACATGTTCAGTTAAGCTTTTTTATGATCAATATGCTAAGTTTTTATTGTAATTACGTGCAGGTCAAAAGTTATTGGGCTTCAAGTGAAAAATAAGTTTTTGATTTAAATAATGCTTAAATCATACTTTATAACGTTTTGTGTTACATGTAAACATAATTATTACATTTATAATAATTGTACAGTAATTACAGGCAATAATAGTTATTTTTTGACGGTTATTAATAACCGCACAGTTGAATATATAAAAAAAAACAAAGAAAATAACACATTATGATAATTGAATTATTTCTTTTGTTATTTATTTATTTTCAAATACATAAATAACAAGGAATAATATCCATATGTAAGAGTACGGCTTAAACGTATGCAAATTGTTTACTAGTTAGTACTTTTAGTAGTGATTATTATCTATGATAATAATTATCATCCAAAAATGTCGCGGGTAACAATATGCTTGGCTGGTGTCTAGCCCAGCCAAGGTACCAAATAATACTCATTAGGTGAGCGCAAGTACCTACAGTTCTTTTTCCCGTTAAACATGAGCAATAATAATTAGCAATTGCATCTCTCGCCGTTTCTGCTCTATTTTTTATTATACTATACGAGACGAAAGCGCTAGATAAATAATTGCATGTAGATGCACCGGCAACCATCTCGTGGTTTTTTCCACTTGATTTTAAAATCGTTGCAGCCCTTTTGTCATTAAAATATTAATTGATTAAGTTTTATTTAATATTTTTTTGGAATAAATGATACCACTATAACAGCTTCCCTGCACAAGATACAGAGTTACGCCCATACAAAAAAACATAACACTAATTGAGATCTTTCAAATGATATAGGTAAGAAAATGTTACAACACTTGGGACGAAACCGCTCATTGTCCTTTTCTGGTACCAACACTGTGATAAGCAAATGTTGTGCATGTCTGTAATAAATATAAACACTAGCCTTAGTCCTCTACAATGTTATTGTCCTGTCTGTGTTTATATTGTTGACGTGCTTTTTTTAAATAAATAAATAATCTCACGGGAACCGTACATGATTCTGGAATAGAAAGTAGCCCTTGTGCTATTCCAGACTATAATTTATCTCTGTGCCTAATTTCATCTAGATCCGTTTAGCCGTTTGGGCTTGAATGGGTAGCAAACATTCATTTAACCAAACTTTTGCATTTATAAATAGGAGTAAGATGTAATTTCGAACATTACGTTTAAATTAAAGTAAAAATATCGGACTTCATTCTATGAAAGCAGGACATAATAACAACATACATAACATCACGCATGTAATCCCCGAAGGGTTAGGCAGAGGTGTACCCATTAGTACACCCACATTTCGCCAGTTATATTATGTTTAAGTCCCATGTAATAGGGGGCGAGCCTATTGCCATCAACCGGGCACAAATCCAGACTCCGAGGCTGCTACTGAGAAATTCCTGATGGAAAAACCCAATAACATTTTGCCCAACCTGGGAATCGAACCAACTCTATTCCTATTACATTAAGTTCATTATCGATAAACCATTGAAATCTCAAACAAATTGCTGGACCAGCCGTCATGGTTATGCTTTATGTTTTTTTATTATTCCATAAGTATTCAAATCTAGAACAAAATTAATTACTTACACTCTCATCAAAAACAAGAAACACGCCACAGCCTAACCAAAACAGTTACTCAACCTGTCACTTCCGATTTGACAAGAGGATACACAGACCACAGTGTACAAAAACCAGCTTTCCCAACCGTATCGAGTAACGGATGAGGTGCGGTTGGTTTTGGTGTACACAGGATGACCATAGACAACACCGGATGGTCACGACTTTTGAGGAAATAGAACTTGATATTAAATTATTTAAGATCATGTTTAAAAGTTGATTTATATTGATTCTTGAGGCAATAATAATACCAGTCTAGCAAAGGCCTCTTCTCATACAGAGAAGGCACGAGCATTGATCACTACGCTTGCTCAAAGCGGATTAGCGATTTCAGACTTAAATAAAACTCCAGGTTTCCTCACGATGTTTTCCTTCACCGATGTCAATGGTGTCCAAGATAAACTTAGAAAGTAGTTATGAGTTCAAAAGTCACATTGGTACTATGGAACTAAATCATGTCTGTCAGCCATTACCACTCAAGACCCGGCTGTCATACTGGTATGACAGAAAAATAGATAATCAATAGTGTCTCATTACGTGGGAATTGTAGTATTAAAATCAAAATAGAATTAGCGACCACAGATAATTAATTAAAATTAATTAAACAAACTGACAATCATATTACTTAACCCTTTAACGATTCTTATACGATTTATCGACTTCTTAACCTTTGAAATGCTAATCATAATAAATTATAATTAATAGTATGATAAATCATACATCAATTGGGTAGTAATATAATAGCAACTTACAATGCGCACGCACAACGCTTTCCCACGGTTAATGATCTATAGATCATTTTTATCATCACGCTTTTAGGATTGATGTAGTAAGAGCAATAATAGACTACTTTTAAGGAGTTTAGAAGATTTGAAAGTAAACCATGGCGCTATTTAGTTTATCTTTAGATGCCATCTTTGTTTTTTTGGTACAAGTAGTAACGTTGTTGGTTACTGCTTCGCTCCCGTAAGTCGTAGCGTGATGTTATATAGCCTTTACAATTCATCATGAATCTGGCTATCATATACAAAAAGATTTTTTCCAATCCGACTGGTAATTCCAGAGATTCGCGTGTTTAAACAAACAAAAAAAAATCTTTAGCTGTATTATATTTGTGTAGATTACGCCTTTTGTCACCTTCAATACTAAGTATGGATAAGCCAGTCACACTATTCCCAACCACTGCAACTCCTGAAAGCCAGAATCAGCAGTGGAGACCACCAGAAAAGCGCCGAGGCAATGAAGCTCGACAAGTCCCGGAGAAACGATTCAACTGTCTTGGATCCCGCAACGAAATTAATCAGAAAAGAACAGCGGAGGAGTAAGGCGACATTGACAGAAAACAAAGATGGCGTTACAAGTGAAGTTTTATAAGAAACAATGGCCCAACATTGACCATGGTGTACAGCGCAATGACAGCCACCAAGAACAGGCCAGCGTGTGAATCATCAAAAAAGTCACATCAGTTACCGAGTATAAGACCACACAAACGAGTTTTTAACAATTCCATTGAGAACTTGAAGTGATCTTACTCAATAGAATTTCTTCCGTTCAAAATGAGACTCTATTCTTGTGACATAAGACTGGAATTTTTGTTACCTGATCAGTTTCTCATGGAACTACTGACACACGGGTTGTTTTTTTTTTTATTTGTAATTGTAACCTAGTCAGTAAGTAGTCGTGTTAATGTCAAGCGTGAACCGTTTTATTCGCAAGGTGTTCAAGATAACATCAGTTGAAAAAGAAAGTAAATGTTTGGAAACAAAGAGATGCAGCAATTTCTGAGAAATGTGTTGACAGACAGCGAGTAAACAAACGCAGTCAAAATATCTTTTTCGGGAAAATAAGCATAAACAATGAGTTTATTATTGTTTATGCTTGGTAAAATGGTGATATCAATTCACAAGCAAATATTATAAATGCGAAAGTAAGTTCTGTCAGTCTGTCTGTTACCTCATCACGATAAAACCACTGAACGGATTGTAATGGAATTTGACAAAGAGGTAGCTTGGGATCTAGTTAAGGAGATACGTTACTTCTAATCCGCGTTTTTGCAATTTCTTTCTTTCTTTTCTTTTATCGTATGGGCAGTAAGGTCTTACGACCCCACACACCCTTTTTTTATTTATTTTTGAGGTGTTAATAATCATCAAATGAGTCCTTCCGCCCTGGGTGGGGCGGAAGGGACTGTCAGACTTTTACTGACTAAAAAAACTAGTGTCAGAGTTTCTAAACCGCCTCAAGGGCCTCAGACATGGTTTGAGTGGAACAGTAGTCCAGGTTTCCTCACGATGCGATGTTTTCCTTCACCGATGCCAGTGATATCCAAGGTAACCTTTAGAAAGTATATGAATTGAAAAAGACACGTTTTTGCAATAATCGACATAAAGAATATCAGGAAATCAGGATAGAGGGCAAAAATTAGTTTACCTATGTACTCACAGGTAACTACAGTACCTATTTTGGAGCCACTGGACTCGCCAGTCTTTCTAAGTCACATAAGAAAAACGCACCCTACTGGTTAGATTAGAAACCCATAGTCTAATTAAAACTTCGACTTGGTTACAGAACCTCACGAAAGGTTTTACCATCTCGTTTTTAATCCCACAAGGATCTCTAAAACAGGACAGGACGCTTTTGGTGTTATGATTGGGTTAGGTTTTGTTGATTTAATTTTTGTTAATGATCGCGTCGGCCATTGATTTCACGTTGTGGAAAAAATTTAATCATAGATAAGATTTTTTTTGGTGCCGGTTATGATTTTTCAGAATTAGTGTGGAATTGTGGATAAACTTGGAGGAGTGGGGGGGGGGTCGCTTTACTGAGCAGTGGGACATTACACGATGGCCGTAATACTACCTAAAAATAACTACAGAAGATTTAAGAAAAATAAAATTATACCATTATTGCTGAAAACTTAATCATTCAAGACAGAGAGAAGGCACGAACATTGACAACCACACAAAAAAAGATAAAAACGCACGATTTATTTCGAAATCTTGTAATCATAACATACTATAATATGACTATCGCATTATAAACAGTTATTCTAATTTAAAAACAAGCCAACATCTTCCATTGTGTACACAGCCATTACACCAGCTAGTTGCAACTTGTCCCGTGTGACAGGATATAATTAATATTCTTTTTTCAATTTTTTTTCACAATGCGTGGGAAGCTCACTTGTTGCGACTATTTTCTTTTTTTTCTACTTTACCGTTAAGCGAACCTTAATTATTGTCTGGGTGTACTGTTTTGTCATGTTGTTCTTTTTTAGGCTATGGTTTTCTAGTGTGTAATTTTAGTGCAGCCTGTTTTCTTATGTGGCCATTATCTTTCAAGACGAGTTAAGAACTTTTTTCTTTATTTTTCTTCTAAATTTAAACCTTACTGTAAAGGATAGAACTAGCTATATTTCAAATATTTAAAAGTATTTTACAGGAATTTTAGTAAAATATTTTATGTTATGCTAGACGCGCACAGCGAAGGTTAATCCGAAACGGCGCGGAAAAAAGTGTACCTAGAAATATTTGGGAGAGGTCTTTGCCTAGCAGTGGGACAATACAGGCTAATAAAAAAAAATTAAACTCATGTCATTAAATTACATACATTATTCTAATGCAATTATACAAAAAAAACTACCAGTATTACCCAATTTTTTGATATAGCAACACAAAACTACCAATTCCAAATTCAAACGAGGGATATAACATAAAATCCAGTACAGTCCCTAATCTACTTTCACCAAAAACAATATCAATATATCGATACGAATGACAGATCGATACGGACGAAAGGTGAGGTTCCCACGAACCGTGTGACTGTGCGAGCGAGACGCGCTAATAGAGCGGGACGGAAGATGTTGCGACATACAACGAGATAGTAATGCCGTGAATTCTCTGTTAGATGCGTAAAGTTGGGTAACCTTGTTTGTAAGGGATCTCTCTTTTCTTCCAATTTATTTTGCCTCGTTCGTCTAGTGGTCGCAAAGCGCGACTGCTGAGTATGAGGTCTTGGGCTCTATTCCCAGGTTGGGCAAAGTGGATTTTTCATCAGGAATTTCTCATTAGCAGCCTCGGAGTCTGGATTTGTGCCCGGTTGATGGCAATAGGCTCGCCCCCTATTACATGGGACTTAAACATAACTGGCGAAATGTGGGTGTACTAATGGTACACCTCTGCCTAACCCTTCGGGGATTACAGGCGTGAAGTTATGATGAAATAAACATAGAATTTTTAAAGCGGTTCCCATATAATTTTCAAGTTTTAAAAGAAAAATTAAAGCTCGAAAACTATCAAGATTTTCGGAATATACATGGTGTATTTCAGATATCACTGGTCATGAGAAATCTAATTTATTTATGACGTCACAAACTGACACACAAATAAAAACAAACTAGAAACACAAAAAAGAGCAACACAATAATCTGTGTGAGAAAATTTTAACATCCATTGACGATTAGCTAGTAAGTCAAATGTACATCAATAACAAGAACACGACAATGGACTCTAAACGGCTTAAGTGATTCATTGTCGGTCATCAGTGAATAGAATGAAAAAAAAAAGTGTGTACTGCTTTGTTTGTACGCGTGAGAACCTGTGAATAACAGCTGACCGTAATTAACAAGACGTAATAAAGTCAAAGTCATAGCATTTATTTCAATTAGACCATTTACAGACACTTTTGAATTGTCTACATAACATTACGCCTGTAATCCCCGATGGGTAAGGCAGAGGTGTACCCATTAGTACTCCCACATTTCGCCAGTTATGTTTAAGTCCCATATAATAGCGAGCCTATTGCCATCAGCCTAGCACAAATCCAGACTCTGAGGCTGCTACTGAGAAATTCCGAAATCCGAATTCTGAATTGTCTACAGTCGGTGGGTTAATCATAAGTTGAAGCTAGTTGCTCGTTCTAAAACGTAGGTACGGAGAAAAATAAATTAATGGTAAAAAATCTTTTTAAAACAAGCTTTTTATTGTGATGTTACTAACTTTATCGTTTTATACTCTTCAAGCCCTTTCATTTGATACCCATATCAAGGGGATTGAGATAAAATATGTAATCCGCCATCTTGGAAAGGCGGCCATATTGAAATTATTACAATACTGAGTATTGGACATTGTATTGTCATCAGAACTAAAGGTGTATGCAAAATTTCAGCTCAATCAGATACCCACAAATTGTCGAAAAATGGTTTGCGAATTTTGAAAGGACAACTTACATATACAGGGTGTCCCAGCTAAGGACGTCCAAACGAAAATTTTGGACTCCTCCCTTCCTGGGCTATCCAAACCACCCCCATGTATGTTCTACGATTTTTTGCTGTTTAGGAGCTAAACGACATTTTAATATTTTTTTGGGATATTCTTCTTTACATCAGAATTTGTAGATTTTCTCTTTTTGTGTCGCATTTTTTAAAAATATTTTAATTGATAATTAATCCTGAAAGTATAGTCTTCGAACGATAAAAACAACTGTCTGTCTTATTGTCACCCGAAATTACTTAAACTTAGTTCAATGGCAAAAATGTTGTTTTGTAAATTTCGTTGCAGATTTTCGGCTCTTAAAGAAAAATCACAATAAGGGCCCAAATCACCATAAAGTTATTTCAAAATCTTTCACGGACCCTCAGCTCTTTAAAACAGTACAAATAACTAGTATTTTACTGGTCATTATTCGGAGCAATTGAAGCTCGAACATGGTAAGGCGAAAAATACAATATTTTAGAACTTATGTGAAACCTAATGAAAATGAATTAAAATGAACTTTTATCAAGTTTTCAATGCAATATGAGCTCTATGTCATGTTTATTATTTGCACAATGGTGATTTGGAGTGGTTAGTAAAGTTAGGTTAGGGTTACGTTAGGTAGTTAGGTTAGGTTAGGTAAACCTAACCTAAGTTTAGGATTTTTTTAAAATTAGTGATGTTATTTAATAAAGTCAATGACATAGAGCTCTAATTATATTGAAAACTTAATAAAAGTTCGTTTTAATTCATTATCATCGGCTTTCATTTAAAAATGAAAAAGTGAAACCTAATTAAAATGAACTTTTATCAAGTTTTCAATGCAATATGAGCTCTATGTCGTGTTTATTATTTGCACAATGGTGATTTGGAGTGGTTAGTAAAGTTAGGTTAGGTTAGGTAGTTAGGTTAGGTTAGGTTAAACGAACTTTTATTAAGTTTTCAATATAATTTGAGCTCTATGTCATTGACTTCATTAAATACCATCACTAATTACAAAAAATTACTAAACTTAGATTAGGTTTACCTAACCTAACCTAACTACCTAACCTAACCTAACCCTAACCTAACTCTACTAACCACTCCAAATCACCATTGTGCAAATAATAAACATGACATAGAGCTCATATTGCATTGAAAACTTGATAAAAGTTCATTTTAATTCATTTTCATTAGGTTTCACATAAGTTCTAAAATATTGTATTTTTCGCCTTACCATGTTCGAGCTTCAATTGCTCCGAATAATGACCAGTAAAATACTAGTTATTTGTACTGTTTTAAAGAGCTGAGGGTCCGTGGAAGATTTTGAAATAACTTTAAGGTGATTTGGGCCCTTATTGTGATTTTTCTTTAAGAGCCGAAAATCTGCAACGAAATTTACAAAACAACATTTTTGCCATTGAACTAAGTTTAAGTAATTTCGGGTGACAATAAGACAGACAGTTGTTTTTATCGATCGAAGACCATACTTTCAGGATTAATTATCAATTAAAATATTTCTAAAAAATGCGACACAAAAAGAGAAAATCTACAAAATCTGATGTAAAGAAGAATATCCCAAAAAATATTAAAATGTCGTTTAGCTCCTAAACCGCAAAAAATCGTAGAACATACATGGGGGTGGTTTGGATAGCCCAGGAAGGGAGGAGACCAAAATTTTCGTTTGGACGTCCTTAGCTGGGACACCCTGTATGTATACGAACAGTGCAAGCTAAATAAAAGCTTGTAACAAGCAAGAAACTCCACGGACACTCTTTTCTATTAGGTTTTTACAAACAAGTACCAATATGACATTTTTAAAGTTTATCTTGGACATCATTGTCATCGATGAGGGAAAAGATCATAAGGACACAATTGTTTTTTTCGTGGTGTAATCCTCATGGACTTTCTCCACCTCGGGGAAGGCGGAGACCCTGTGTCAGTCTCCTACCGACTAAAACCCCACGGTATTCCTCCAATTACCTTTGCCCGGGGCACGGAGGCGCTCAGAGCATTCTTGCTCATCGTAAAGACACTTGAACTTAAAATATTCTAAACTCTCAAGTTTATCTTGGACATCATTGTCATCAATGAAGGAAAAAATCGTAATGACAGGTTTCTTTATATCAATCTAAACTCAGGAACTACGGGTCCTATTTGAAAAAATCTTTTTGCGTTACATAACCAGTTTATCGAGGAAAGTAACAGACTTTATAACATCACGCTACGACTAACGGGAGCGGAGCAGTAACCAAAAACGTAACTTAAAGTATTTGATAATGCATAAAACAAAGTCGGGTCGGGTTTTTTTACACCATTTATTACTCAAGAACGGCTGGACCGATTTTAATGATGTATGATTTATTGGATTCGTCTAATCCTAGTAGTATTATGAAATTTCATCACGTAAACACAAAAAAAAACTATGTATTTCGCCATATTACAAATTCTTTCCCAAGTACCCAAGTAACTAAAGGTGTTTTTTCTCTCAAATCATCTCACGTAAAGATCTCTGCAATAGATCACTGCGTGCCGTAGATCATTAGCTGCGGCCACGCCGCTCGTGATCCGAATTAAACACGAAGATGAACGAACGATGCGCTTGCGCCGAAATTTTGATGTTTCTCGGTACTCGTAATGGCGTTTATAAGTAATGTGTTCTAAGAGTTCTAAGACTGGAATTTGTTTTAAATGCAAACTTTTTTATATTTTTATTTAATACTTGTTTTAGTTTCTGTTCGCCTCCGTGGACCATAGCGTGATGTTATATGTATAACCTATCTATATTATTCCTAATGAATTAATGTCAGATATCATGAGGTTTTTTTTTTCTAATATAATTTAGCCCAAGTTACTCTTTATAACATCAGCTATCAGCCAATGAAAGTCCCTTCAAAATAGGTCCAGACTCCAGTCGTTTCGGAGATAATGCGGAACAAAAATTTAAAAAATATAAGTACCATGATATTTCATTTTTTTTTGTTAAAACTGTTTTATTGTCATTACAAACAGACATTTTGCGGGCATTAGTAGTAAATTAAATGAACTTAATGCCAAGTAAACCGCTACACTTAGTAGTACTAATCCACCTGCTCTGTTTAAAGATCATTACAATAGCCCAGTGAAAGGTGGCGATCATTTAAAAATACACCTGAATAACTCGTTTTCTTGACTTACACCTTGTTGGCTCGCAAGCAGCTGATACTTCAAAATAGACCATTTAAGAACGAACCTTCGCGAACAAAAAAACAATAATTTGACGTTATAGGCTGAAAGAAGAAATAACCCTTTTGCTACAGAAAAAAAAAGAAACAAAATTTCGAATTTAGTTTTTTCGACCGTGGGAATGGAAACGTCAAATGAAAATACAATTTTATTTTTGCTGTCGTGGAAAACGTGTTTAAACGGATATGAGCTTTATTTCCATAGCAATAAAGTTCGTGTTTTGGTTTCGTAACTGCATTTCTGTTGTGGTAACATTACCGAATTCTGTTTGCGTTATGTAAAGGCGAATGTTACCTTAAGCAGAAATAATAAAGTACTACAGGGTTATTTTTAAAACAACAGAAACCTGAAAAGGGGTCATTGTACTCATCATTATGAACAACTTTTTCTATGGGACCAACCCTGAAATCATGAAAAAAAAATCAGCTGTTCCCTACAAAAATGCTATACATCACACACATAATGTATGAAACGGCTGATTTTTTTTTCATGATTTCAGGGTTGGTCTAATAGAAAAAGTTGTTCAAAATGATGAGTACAATAACTCCTTTTAAGGTTTCTGGTGTTTTAAAAATAACCCTGTATAATTGAGATCATTATGGACCCTGTAGGGCATAGCAAAAGGGTAAGAGAGAATGCCCCGTTTAAAGAGATCATTGTGTTTATAATAGAAAATTACATCAGTAATAAGTTGAGAATATTTTTTGGAAAATCATGAATAACTTAACTATAACTTTGCTTATATCTTTAATCTATGTTTTTATTCTTGCATTAAAATGAAAGAGTTGTAGATGGGATATGGATCATAAAATTTTGAAACTTTCACTAAAGGAACTATCAAAATTGGTTCCAACTATCTCGTTTTTAGTTAGAAGCTGCTGCTGATTCCAATACGAACATATAAAAATGAAGAAACTTGTTACAATATACACAGAAGTAAGAGTTTTTATGTACCAGGAAAATATGAAGCGAAGAAGATTTATTAATTTAAAATCTAGAGGTTTTTGATCTAGGATTGTTGATTGGGAGGGACTTGTTGACCCCGGCTGAGGGTAGGTTTTTAGCAAAGTAAACACTAAAAACATTTCTTATACTTATTAAATTAGGGATAATGGGTTCCCATAACCCAACCTAAAGTACAATTTAACCTTAGGTTGGGTTATATTATGTACTTGCAAAAATATTAATTTGAATAATATCAAGTTCACTTTTGATTTGTTACGGAAGAACTCAGATGTTATGGGGGGAGGGGCTAGAGCCCTTAAACTCCCCCTTCCCCCCCGGATCCACTAATGTTTTTGAACATAAATCAGGAGAACAATGATGATTTTAAATTACGAAAAGTACTAAGATTACATAAAACCAAGGAAGTATCATGAAATCACAACGAGCAACTAGCTTTAACTTTTTGACTAACTGACAGACTCCTTGACAGTTCAAAAGTGCCTGTAAATGGTTTAATTAAAAAAAAAACGCTTTGACTTTGACCTCCCAAATGAAAAGTACTAGGCCTGCAGAAATCGAAGGAGGTTCTCTCGTACTCGCTACCAGTAGGTCGTCACGGTACAAGATGGTACAATAACAATGCTTATAAGCATTACTTTTAAGGCCATCATCGATTTGTTGCACTTTAAAAGTCCGTTAGTAACTGTCTTCAGTAAGAATTTCATTAGAAATTGATTAAGAAATGAGACCAACATTTAATTGCGTTTGGTTTTTTTGGTGGGACATCGTTTCGTGCCTCGGAAAGCACGTTAAGCCGTTGGTCCCGGCTGTCATACGTGGATCTTTGACAGTCTTACCGTATCGTATTACTCAGTTACTGGGTTGTGGAAGTCAGATAGGCAGTCGCTCCATGTAAAATACTGGTATTCAGCTGCATCCGGTTAGACTGGAGGCCGACCCCAACATAATTGGGAAAAGGCTAGGCAGATGATGATTTTAATTGGGTTCTATAAATGCCAAGTTTTTTGCACGAGTTCCGGGAAGGGACAAAATTTTGGGGCAGAAAAGTCCTTGACGATTTGCGAGACGCGTGGAATCATATATCTAGTCCACATAACATCACGCTTGTAATCTCCGACTGGTGAGGCAGAGGTGTACCCATTAGTACACCCACATTTCGCCAGTTATGTTATACTAGCGACCCGCCCCGGCTTCGCACGGGTGCATGTATTATACATATAAACCTTCCTCTTGAATCACTCTATCTATTAAAAAAAACCGCATCAAAATCCGTTTCGTAGTTTTAAAGATCTAAGCATATATAGGGACAGACAGACAGACAGACAGACAGACAGACAGGGAAAGCGACTTTGTTTTATACTATGTAGTGAAGTCCCATGTAATAGGGGGCGAGCCCATTGCCATCAACCGAGCACAAATGTAGACTCCGAGGCTGCTACTGAGAAATTCCTGATGGTAAACCCAATAACACCATCCAATCCACCTAGATGGAAATCCGCTGGATAAGATGCTGTGTCGTGGAGGCTTCTCCTAAAGGTAGCTACAATGACCGGTCCTGCGCTGGCCGCATCCAACGATCGCTGCAGCAGCCAGAGTCTGGATTTGTGCCCGGTTGATGGCAATAGGCTCGCCTCTTATTACATGGAGCTTAAACACAACTGGCAAAATGTGTGTACTAAGATTACACTTCTGACTAATACTTCGGGGATTACAGATGTGATGTTATATTACAAATTAGGCCGCTATCACACGGACTGCACCGCAACAACCGCACGCAGTCTCTATATTCAACTGCATGCAGTTGTACGTTCGACTTCGTGCAGTCATGATACCAACTGCACGCGGTCGGCTGCAGTCGAGAGAAGTCAATATCAACTGTATGCAGTCGAGCCTTCAACTTCACGCGGTCGGCTTGCAGTCGAGAGAAGTCATTATCAACTGCATGCAGTCGTGCCTTCAACTTCACGCGGTTGGCTGCAGTTGTAGCCGACCGCGTGAAGTTGTAGCCGACAGCGTGAAGTTGAAGGCACGACTGCATGATCATCGGCCCTTCTCAGGGTCAAATACCAAAAACTTTACCATCTTTAAGAGATGAAATTTTAAACTATCAAAACGAAATCTTCAGTAGCGCTATTCCCATAAACATTCATATCAATAAATAAAAGGCAAACGTAACCAAACAAATTCGAAATTCAAATATTCCGAGCGTTATTCGGAGCGGTTCGGCCGGGTAAACATTCCCGATGTTTTCTCACGATCATTAGTGAACGATTTCGGTTGTATTCGGCTGTACTCGGCGTTTGATCGGACACCTTCGTTAATTTTATGTTTGGAATAACGAATAGAAAACGAGATTTTAATTATATGTCATCATTTTTGAATTGGAATTCGGACGGGACGGTCGTATATTGATTCTTGTGATTATCATTTTTAGTGGGGATTAGTATTTAAAATCAAATTCTTTCCTCATTTTAAGTTAGTCAAATGGTCAACGGAGTCATTCTCGAATACCTTATTAATTTCTACAGACAGAAACTTGCACAGAACTCTAATTCTTTTTCTAAAATATATAGTTAACATTACTCCTTATAACATCAGCTATCTGTCAGTGAAAATTCCTTCAAAATCAGCCCAGCAATTTCCAAGATAAGCCGGAACAAAGACAGACAAAAAATAAAAAAAAAATGTTGTTTTTTTCATTTACGTATTGCTACCTTGTAACCATTCAGACACCATAATTTTATTTATTTGTATAGATAGAAGTATACATTCTACGAACCCACCTTCCACAATGTACTCCAATTCCTCAATAATTTACACTACATACGGGCAGCAGCTGATAAAAATCCATTTCTACACCAAAATATCACCTTTTCTACCCAAAAATCACCATTGGAGCGTCCCACAAAAACTCCGAACAATTCCGTCCACCTTTACTAGTATAAAAACCCGCATCTAATATCAGGACTCACCTGGCTATCATCTGTTGTATCGCTGTCCTTGTTTGTCTCACAAAGAAGTGCATCTCGCATCTCGTTCTCGAATTCAACGGTTAAAACCCAGCTGTTTTTGATGTGTAGTTTTCGCTGTAATTTATTGGGTAGCGATGTTTGGAGTATATAGATGTGTTGTATGGAATCAAAATAATATGTACTAGACGACCTGAGACCACGCCTGTAATCCCCGAAGGGTTAGGCAGAGGTGTACCCATTAGTACACCCACATTTCACCAGTTATGTTTAAGTCCCATGTACTTAATAGGGGGCGAGCCTATTGCCATCAACCGGGCATAAATCCAGACTCCGAGGCTGCTACTGGGATATTCCTGATGGAATATTCCAATAATACTTTGCTCGATCTGAGAATCGAACCCAAGACCTCATGCTCAGCAGGCGCACTTTGCGACCACTAGACCAACTAGACTGGTCCTTGTGGCTATCTTTAGGGGAGGCCTATGTCCAGCAGTGGACGTAGTCCGGCTGATGATGATGATAATGAAGGACTCCAGTTTAACTCAAGGACCAAAAGCAAAAAATTTTGATTCTAGTACTGTGCATCTAGATTTTTTTATATGCTACATTCAAGGACCTACTTGTTAGGGTTTCGTACCCAAAGACTACCCAAACAAGTTTTTTTGAACGATCCTAATCGCTTCTTCGCTTACTCTGGGCTATGCGCAAAATTGCAATACATGCTTTTTTTACCTAGTTGCACACAAAGAACCTTCAGAAGGTCGCCATTAAAAAAAATACATAAAAGGACCAGCTGTTCTTAAATGTCGTATAGAAAACGAAACGGTGTAAGTAAGCAGCTGACTGCTAGTAATAGCAGGGTTGTCAACCAATGAATTAGATAAAAAATCGAGGTAAGACCAACGAGTCCACTTTTGAGCTACAAAGGACCAGTGAGATCGCTTTTCTGCTACAAAGGACCAAAAATTTTGGTCCGTTTTAAAATTAAGTGTAGATTTTATGCCCAAATATAAGAGCTAGGGATTGTTATTTCTACCAAGTTTTTACAGTTAAACAAGCTATACATACAGCCAAAAATACTCATATTTCTGTTACACTGCCGATATTTATTTTTATTGCGTGCGTAATAACTACTTAATATTGTTGCGGTATTTTAAAATAGTTTCTGATCCCCTAGTGTAAAAATATCCAAAACTATTTTCCCTCAAAACTAGAAAAAAAAAACAGTCCAAAAATAATCTCTGCCACCCCTAACGTATGCGCCGGCGCACGCCACCAAGATCCCGTTGCGAAACAGCTGTTGCAGTTTGTAAATAAGAGTGAGCGAGATGCGAGATACAAATTCTGTACGTTAAAACGAGATAGATACAGGACATATGCTCTGGGCGATAATGATAGCTTCCGAATGTTAGGTAAGTACATAAAAATTTACCCAACTGAGCAAACTAAGTGATAGTGTGTGTTTTTCGGAAAATATTTGTCATACTAAGTGTCTGTTATCTATCTATGCGCAAGCGCAGCTTTTTAGGCATTTCACACCTGGCTTCGATTTTAGTGTCTTTTTTTTTACTGCAGTATAATACCGGCCGGTTGTTGTCCCACTGTAGGGCAAAGGCCTCTTCTCATACAGAGAAGGCACGAGCATTGATCACCACGCTTGCTCAAGGTGGATTGGCGATTTCAGACTTATATTGTTTATGTTTCCTCACGATGTTTTCCTTCACCGATGTTAGAGTCTAAGATAAACTTATTAATACATCTGAATGCTTACGAACGTATAACCTGATGCATAAGAGGAGGGTACCTTAACCACTGGGCCATCACGACACGATACTATGTGGTAAGCAGAGCCAATATAAAAGTAAGATAATCTTCATGCTTGTTATATTCGATTGGATATTTATTGTACCTTCGTATAAATGACTTTTAGAACCCTAGGCGTAGTCATAAAAATACATAATAACTATCATAGTACAAAACAATAAAAAGATAATAAAATAAACTGCTGGGAAAACTTATAGAACGGATGTGATATGATAAGCTCTTTCCGTTAAAAAAATAATTATAATAACGTTTTTTTTATTGAGAATTAATCTCGCAATATAAAGATGCATTCCCACCGACGAGGCTAGACGTGATGAAGCGAGAATTAAAATCGTAAAATTTTAATTCTTTTCTATAACATTTTCAGTATTAATTCATACAAATTTAATTTGCCTTGCCTCGTTACTCCTCGTCAATGAAAACGCACCTTTAGACAGCTCGAATGAGCTTCTGGAGCGATTTGAAAAAAAGTACCGAAGGACCAAATTCCGGAAACAGGGAAAGGTGTTAACGAACCATGTAACTTTAAATTTCGAATCAATATTTATTTATCTCAACTTCCTCTGAGTTCAAAAACCTGTATGTAACGTACCAATTAATAGCAACCTCTAAAAATACAATCATACTTTACTACCATAGAATAATACAACCGAAGGTAATTTATTTAGAAAAAAAGGTCTATACATCACGATTTGCTCGGTAAGGTGTAATTTCGACCACACATAGCAATCACGATTGTGAGGCCTCATGCACGAGGCAATGAGGGCGGGTGGAACAAAGGCTTAGGTAAAACAAAATGGCGGTAAGTGTCAAAAAAGTTTTTAGTGTGAAGTTGTTAGTGTCACGTTTTATGAAGAAACTAGGCTTTTGCACGTGACTTCGTGTCCGCGTGATTTTCTAACGGATTCTTAATTTTTTTGAAAAAAAAAAAAATAGATTTTAGAATTTTTTAAAGATTTGAATTTTTGTCTAAAGTGTGTGTCTTTGGAGAAAAATGATTTTTGCTCAAAACCTTCATTGTTTTACGTAAGTAGGTCCAAATATAGCCTTTATAACTCGCTGATAAAGTAGCTTTCCATAGGTGAAAGATTTTTTAAAATCGTTTAAGTACCTAGTTTTTGTGTTAATCCATTTTAAACAAAAATATAAATCTTTTCTGTTATAATATTAGTTTAGAAAAAAAAAACAAACCTACGATTGTTAAAATCGTGCAAACGGGTAACATTGTAAAAGTTTTTTTATCAAACAATAAAAGATGACCTCAAACAATAAAAATTAACATCTGTTACCTATCCTTATTGTTTCAATATTCTAAGCATAAAATTACGATACACCAATTCCCAAACACAGAAAAAAAAAGTCAACATCTGGCGTAGCGAAAAGTTAAGAAGTACACTTCGTTTACTAATACATCTGGTCTTTTTGTTAAATTGGTCCTTTCCGGAAATAAGGACCAGGTTTTAGGATATAAAGACGGAACACCGTGTGGGACCGGGCCACATCTGGTACCATTTCATTATGCCATTGTTCGCCAAATTGTTTTTGTTCAAAACTTTGAACATGTGTCGGTTTTACAAATTAGTGCTTTTCGAAAGAGGTTTTGTAAAGTAGAAAATTGTTTGAATTAGGAAAGACCTTATTTTACGGGTCACAAGTGTTTATTTTCATTGTAAAACATTGATATTGAAAGAGTAAGTATGGAGTTTATTGCCCATTCTTACATACGAAGGTACGGCCCTTTTGGAAGGGGCAACTAGATTCAATTCTTTTTTCTAGTATATGACGTACAAAACTGCCTTTAAATGGCCTAATTTAAATAAATGATTTGACTTTGACTGTCACCATTTCAAACAACATCTTTTTCACCCAGTATTTGTGACAACAATCGAAAAACTTTTCCAAAACATTATGAAACTTCTTGCGTCAGTCAGAGTCACCATTCTATATTTTTTTATAGAGGTCACATACCCAGTCATTGCGTTTAGTCGCGTTCACTTGATATTTCTTAATAGTTTTACTGTCCGCCATCTTTAAATATTACTATTAATTTAAGAAAGTGTACCTTTGCATGTTTGGTCTTTTGATACAAATTGTGTCATCTTGCGCCCTTGCAACGCATTGTATCATACAAGACGGTTATACCAGCCTATTGACCCACTGCAGAGCAAAAGCTTCTTCTCGTACAGAGAAGGCACGAGCATTGATCACCACGCTTGCTCAAAGCGGATTGGCGATTTCAGACTTGTATTAATTACTAGCTTCGCGGTTTTACCCGCGTTCAGTTACTTCTACTAACTCCAATTTTGCGATTTGAAAGTTTCCAGCAAAAAAATGGAAGTTACATAGGAACAGGATAAATCCTAATTCGGCAAAAACATTTTTTTTTACCAATAAAAGTTTTGGGAAACCACGTTGCAATTTGAACCTTTTTCCTTACTATAACTTAAGTCTTCTTTTCCTTGAGAGGGAATGACGTTATTAATATTAATTATGTCTTAATTTTTAATATTGCCACATATTTTGTGAGTATTGAGTCTTGCCGTTATCAAAATTTCAATTTGGCATGCAAACTGTTTTATAAAAACCCACTTTTAACAAACTTCGTAAAAAAAGCCAAGTTGATTGCAAAAAAAAACAAAAACTCGATCACCGTCGCACAAACATGCAAACTTTAAAGCAGATGGCACGCGCGCTACAAGGTTTTTTAGTAAAAACCTTTTTTTTTAGTTAATTTTTTTCAAGCAATCAAATCGTCGTGATGACCCGGTGGTTATGGCGCCCGCCGAAGCATTACGCATTCATATTAGTAAGGATCTCAACAGTACCTAAAAAAAAGCAGTAGAAACACGACTTCGATTACTTATTACCAGTCTATTATTTATTGTCCCACTGCTGGACAAAAACAAAAGCCTCTTAGAGAGAAGGCACGAGCATTGATCACCACGCTTGCTCAAGGCGGATTGGCGATTTTAAACTTATATAAGTCCAGTTTTCCTCACGATGTTTTTCCTTCACCGATGTCAGTGATGTCCAAGATAAACTTAGAAAGTACATAATGAATTGAAAAAGACACATTGGTACTTGCCCGGATTGGAACCCACAACCTCATGCATGAGGGGCGCCTTTAGCATTGGGCCATCACGACACAAAATATTATCGCTAGGATTGTGAGTAAAAAAAAATCTTGCAAAACATTTTTTGCTTATTTTGTTCGTAGGTTTTTTGCTAATCTCAGTCGAGATTAGAATTGATATACCGCGATATGGTTTTAGACTTTTATTGCTTTATCGTAGACGTTGGTTAAATAAGTTTTTTTTTATTATTATTAACTTTAACTTTACTTTGTTATTAAGCAAAGTCAAAGTCATTTATTTTTATTTATTTATTTTTACTTTAATTATAACGGTTACAGAACCAATTAAAATAATTAAAGACACAGAACACAGATAAAAATAAAAATATAAAAAGAAAACACAAATATAATACATTTAAAAACAAAAAAAATCATATCTTTCATAAATTCACCTCACAGTACTTCTGACATACCAATAAAATCTTCGTCATGTCAAATCAAGTCAAAGTCAAATCTTTTGTACTGTCAAGGAGTCGGTCAGATAGTCAGAAAGTTAAGAAAAACCCTTTGTAAGACTGGTTGTCACACTCGGGCTTCTGACGACCCCACACCAAGATCCACGTAAGTATATCAAAGTCAAAACATTTATTTCAATTAGACCATTTACAGGCACTTTTGAATTGACAAGAAGTCTGTCAGTTAGTCCGAAAACTGAAGCTAGTTGCTCGTTCCAAAACGTAGGTAGGCCTAAGGAGAAGAACGAGCAAGAAACTCCACGGCACTCTTTTCAATTAAGTTTTTACAAAATACTGGTAACATTATTGTTATTGCTTCTACATGTGACATAATATGACAGCCGGGACCAACGGCTTAACGTGCTTTTCGAGGCACGGAGGAGTCTCGGTGTGTAAAGATGGTCGCCCATCCACGGACCAACCCCGGCAAGCGTAGCTTAACCTGATGGATCTACCGTGCGGCTTTTATTACTTAGCCAGGAGCTAACCCGCTAGGAAAAAACGTTGCCCTAGGAATTTCTCCTGTATCGTACGTTTACAAACATATAAACTCACATAAACAAACAATCAATTAACAAAAATTAATACAATCATGATTATTTTAATAACAACTCACCCGTCCAGTACATAGCTCTATAATAACCATTTATTATTTATAATATTTAGTAAAATAAATCACAAAACACAATACGATATAAGCATATGAGATCACCGTTAACCACATTTGACAAAGCCGGTTGTAACACTAAAGAAAAAAACGTTTCAAATAACTAAACTGACAAAAGTTACCTTCAAATTTTTTTTTTCAAAGTTGTTACTTGTGTGAGTACTTAGATAAAATCTTAGCTCTAGCGACGCGCACCGGCTTCGCCCGGTTAAAATGTAGATACATAAACCTTCCTCTTGAATCACTCTATCTATTGATAAAAACCGCATTAAAATCCGTTGCGTAGTTTAAAAGATATTAGCGTACAGAAGCGACTATACTATGAGATAATGACTGTTACTACGCTAAAAACATAATGGTTTATGTCTTATTTTGGGACAAATATTTAAAAAAAACCCGGGTAAATGCGGGTCGAGTCACACAGATAGGGTCCCATACAATTAATACAATACCATACAATATTGTTTTCATACACACCCTTTTAAAATAAAACCAACGTATGTAAAATACACTGTTTAAAAAAGGAATAACGAAAAAAAATATACTGCATTGACAGTTAAATAAAAAAAATAGATAACAACAATAACCACAGATGTAAAACAAAAAAAGCCGTTAAAAACTCACCCAATCCGATTTTTTTCTTAATTTTCTTTAAGACCTTCATTTTAGATCCTTTCTTATCCTTCACGGGGGTAATTTCGGGCTCGAGAGCCATTGGGGGGAGTACGAGCGTTTGCGGAGGCATCTGCACCCCATGGCCCGAAGCCCTAGGGCACGCGGGGCAGTGGCACGACCCCCTAGCCTGCCTCACGCTCATACAACCACTTACGCCCATCATTGAAACGGTTACAATCCCAAAAAACTGTTTCAAAATACAAAAAAGAAACTTCTATATCATATCTGTCACACGGAAAATTAATAGTACACGACTTATTAATTTACAAAATTAAAAACCACGATACGTAACGAATTAATTTTTACGAACTCACGATATCCATAACGCACTTATAACACGGTTTAATTTGTGTCACGAGACGTCCGCGCGCGACGCGATCCGGCGGCGGAGTGAACCACGTACCGGCCGCAGCAAGGGCTTGGGCTTTGGAAAAGCTGCGTGCGCATAGCCCTTATTCGCTCTCTTTCTTTCTAACAACATTAGAGCGAGACAGCGTTAAAAGTAGAAGGAGAATGTCAACATTGTATAGGTATTTTCAGCTCAGCAGATGTGTAGTACAAAGGGATGGTGTTGGAAAAGTTTATTTGAAGTGACATTTAGAAGTCTTTGTTCAAGTTTGTGTAAAGGTAAATATGAAATTGAGAGGCGAATAATGGAGTAAAGGGTGCGATCTTATGGGGCACGTGAATTAAATGGTTTAGAAAGGCGCAAAAGGCCTAATTCTAATGCATTATAAAATCTTCAACTCAGATGAGAATGTTGAGATGGATGTGCGGAGTGACCAGAATGGATAAGGTCAGAAATGATTACATTAGAGGAAGTCTGAAAGTGGCGCCAGTGACAGAAAATTTGAAAGGGAATCGTTTGTCTTGGTATGGGCATGTGAAGAGGAGGGATGAAACGTATCTGACCATCAGAGTTATAAATATGAATGTGGATGGATGGAGAGCAAGAGGAAGGCCAAAGAAAAGATGGATGGATTGTGTGAAGAATGATATGAAAGAAAAGGGAGTCAGTGATAGCATGACAGCTGACAGGACGGAATGGAAGAAGAAAACGTGTTGCGCCGACCACAAGTAACATGGGACAAGAACTACTGAAATGCTGCCATTAAATAAAACTAAACTAACTTGGTTTACTTTTATATTAAAAGACTTGGAAATGTCAAATGTGTATGACAGTTATAAGTACCTACTGTAATCGGGGCTCAAATCTAGACATCGTGCTACTGAGAAATAAATTGTCCATTTTTGGGACAATTACTATTGTGATTAATAGGCTAGTTGACACCACTATCAATTGACGTACTTTTTATGACCTGTCAAAACGCGATTCTTTCATAGATTTTGTATGGAAATAGCAAGCTTTGACGTCACTCATTTGCCAACTCAATTGTCTAACTATTTATTGATTTAAAAGCCACAAAAAATCTAATTTTGCAGTAAATTGAAAATTAATCGGGTTTTCAGGGCTAAAATAAAGCGTTTTTTTAAAGAAGTTATGTCTTGGAATTATCTATACTAATATTATAAAGCTGCAGTGTTTGTTTGTTTGTTTGTTTGTTTGAACGCGCTAATCTCTGGAACTACTGGTCCGATTTGAAAAATTCTTTCAGTGTTAGATAGATTAGTTATCGAGGAAGGCTATACCATACAGGATATACTATCACGCTACGACCTACGGGAGCGGAGCAGTAACCAAAGACGCGGGTGTAACCGCGGCGGACAGCTAGTTTATTAATAGTGTCAACTACCCAATTCTTAAGAACAGGTACCAAATTAATTACTAGAGATTAATAATATTGTACTTAAAATAGCGTTTACATACGTATAATAACTAATTCGTTAGCACTTCCCACGCAAAGAATAGCACATTAATACTTTACTACTTAATTACTTTCACTAATTGAATTCTATATTTCTTTGAAAATCGATGAATCAACGGTCACAGGAAGTCCACACACTTTGCTGACTTAACAAGTTGGTTTAGGTGCATTATCTTTATATTGGGAGGTGCGCACGAGTTCCAAGATCTCCGGCTACACCGGGGTGGGTTTTAGTTAGTAAGTTTGACGGAACAGAACCCTACTGCCCCCAGAACGGGGGACATGACGATTTTCCACCCCAAAACAAAAAGATGCAGTATCTTCATCGTAGAAGGTGGCTTCCCAGGATACATACGTACATAAACTCACGCCTTTTTCCCATAGGGGTAGGCAGAAACCACAGAACGCCACTTGTTACGATCCTTACATACTCCTTTCTCCTCATCTACGTTCATACATCTCGTCATACAGGCACGCCGGTTACGAGTACTGCGCACCTGACCTTTCTGAAGAACCTCACCAATAAGGTCAGAATAAGGCTCCCAGGATATCTGGCGTAAATGTGGAAAGGGAATACCAGGGTGGTTTTTAGACACTCAAGACTCTGGCAGACCCCTCTTAAGGTGGAGGACATCCATGATGATTTTTCATACCGGGAAAAAAAATGGTGCAAGACTGAACTGACTGACTGGCGACTGACTGGTGATGGTAAAGAATGTGGCTGCGACACCTATCTCTTCGGGATTGCTTAGGCCCGATATTTCAATCGTTAAATAACTTTTCAAGACTGACATTTACACCCTGTATATATTATTTAATTGATCCATATTTATCTTTAAAAATAAAGTTGTTAACTAAGCACACCTAGAAAGTCAATATGTATGCCTATTGCCGTCAACCGGGCATAAATCCAGACTCCGAGGCTGCTACTGAGAAATTCCTGATGTAAATACCTAATAACACGTTGCCCGACCTGGGAATCGAACCCAAGACGTCATGCTCAGCAGTCGCGTTTTGTGACCACTAGATCAACGAGGCATTCAAGTATCCCTGACATTTTTATTCTTTAGATAACAATTGACTATCATAAAATCGATCAGCCCTCAAAGTCAGAATTACAGGTCAAGTTCTTGGCCAAAAGAATCATTGACCCGAATCCGTAGGACCATTAAACGAGACACCTTATGCGTTATTAATCTCCTAAACTCCTAACAGTACCCAACAAAGGCTCCACGCCACAATACTTCGATACTAATCTACATTCTTAAAAAAAAAAAACTTTGACAGATGCTAAAGAAATTAGAGGGAAGGCACGACGCATGCGCGCAACGCATGCGCACAACGCAAGGTGGCAACGAGCATCTGGCATTTGGCAATGTGGCTCGCGACGACATATTTGTACGCGGATAATAATAAGTGCACTTTCTACAAAACATGTCTAGTGCTTATTGGAAGCCATTTTGGATTCTCTTTGTCTAGGTACGGAATAAATTCCTGAGAAAACAAAAAAGGTAAAAATGACCAACTTCATTTAGTTGTCGGCGATGAGCAATTCTGTTTACAAATACTCGCTTCTGCCCGCGTCTGCGTAAATGTCGGTTATTCGCAATTAATTCCCATACAAACTTTGGACCCCCGTTTCATGCCCTTGGGGGGATGAATTTTGGGAAAGCCTTTCTTAGCGGACGTCTACTAACTATAAACTATACCTCCCTGCCAAATTTTATCTTTATACGTGAAGCGGTTTTCGATATTTCGTGATAAGTGAATGAGTGACCTTTCGCTTTTTAACCGACTTCAAAAAAAGGAGGAGGTTATCAATTCGACTGTATTTTTTTTTATGTTTGTTAGCTCCTAACTTGCGACTGGGTAAACCGATTTTCATGATTCTTTTTTAATTTGAAAGCTGGTGCTTCCCGTGTGGTCCCATTGTCACCATTTCAATATCTGATGATGAACTTCGGAGATATGGAATGGAACTCCTCACAGAATCACAGCAGCAATATCGTAACAAGTGAAATTGCTTTGTTTATACGTGTAGTCGATGACTGACTGAAGGAAAAGGGAGGGGGGGGGGGTACGTCAACCCCCCTCCTACCAGTTTCCAAAATTAAATATATCGTGTGAGGTATTGTTTGAAAGGGCTTTTTGTAAGGATTTCAAACATTAATACACAAGCACTAAAAAGTGAAAAATAAAAAGCTTTTTCACAAAAAAAGATAACCGCCTAAAGTTATTTTTATTTTGTAGTTTATGAAGGCGGTTATCTTTATTTGTGAAAAAGCTTTTTTATAATATTTGTATGCAGCAACCACCAAACAAAAGTACCTTTTGGAAGGGGCAACCTAGATTTTTTTTTTTGTAGATGACTTTTAAAGGTGCCTTTATAATGGCCTAATTAAAAAAAAACTAATTAAAAAATATTTTTAAAAACAAGCTTCAATTTTAAATTATTACAATATTGAGTATTGGACATTGTATTGTCATCAGAACCAAAAAATTTCAGCTCAATCGGATATCAACAAATGGTCGAAAAACGGTTTGCAAATTTTGAAAGGACAACTTACATACATACGAACAGTGCAAGCTAAATAAAAGCTTGTAATAAATGATTTGACTTTGACTGAAAATCGAACCTAGCACCCCACCGCTTAGCAGATGCGCATGCGACTACAAGAGTAAAGGGACGTTCTACCTCTGCCTACACTCGCTACTTCTACAGAGTAAACAAACATGATGTGGGCTGGTCATCTATAAAATAAAGGTCAAAACCCACCTGCTTTCAAAATGTCATACGAATAGTGATGTCATTTTATTTGAAGTAGGGTTACCATCCGTCCGGGATTTCCCGGATTTGTCCTAATTTAAAAGGCGTCCGGGGGTCGTCTGGAAGATGTTGTTTTTTTAAAGGGTTTTTGTATTTTTACTTCAAGACAATGTACGGAGGCCTTTTTAATAAGAATAATTTATTTTAGTCGAGGACCATATTTTGTTAGTAACAATGTACTAAAAAAACTAATGTTAGTATTGGGAACAAAATTAAGTATGTTATGCTTTTTGTATGCAGTTGAAACTTGTGGTGAAAATTGTTTTTGTATGTTTGTTTGTGGATTATTTTAGACTAACTTTACCCCACGGCTTTACGGTGTATAATGTAAAACATAGCCTATGGCAGTCGGCGACATAGTAACTTTGTATCAGATGATCTCAATTATAAAAGTTACCACCTAAGAATACTTAGGAAAAAGCAATAAAAATATTGAGTATTGAATTTTTTTGTAGTCTGCCCAGTAATAGCAGAGATTACGTCTTACAAACTAGCAAACTTTACCCCATCATAATATTAGTTTGGATGAATTTGCAGTTATGACTGTTGAATTAGTATTTAGTACTAGTTAACTAATTAGTAGACTATACATTAGAGCTTCGAATGTAATTAAGATTTGACAAATTGTATTAGAAAACTATTGTTAGGTATAATTACCTGACTACAACATAGTATAGATTAGGGTAATCATTTGTGTCGGGGGAATCTTGTGTCAGTCTGATCAATTAAAATACAAAACAATAAGTTGAAAAAATTATATTACAATATCCAAAGTTCACCGAAATACCTTAGATTTTTGAAATTTTCATCCGGTGAAATTGAAATTGCATCAACAATTTAGCTTATGGTGACCCTAATTTAAAGAATTAATCGACGCAACAAGTGCTGTTAATTTCTCCAATTAACCGATTAGTTTTGTCATAAGGTTAAGTACTTCCTCTGATATTGCTGTGTGGCTTGTGGGGGAAGGGACTATAGACCTTTTTTGCAATATAATAATAATAATATACAGGGTTATTTTGCAACCACCATCCAAATCAGAAATGATTTAGAATCGATAACCTTATCAATTGATGAAAAAACCTTCCAAAACTAAAGTTATTTTTATTTTGTAGTTTCTGAAGGCGGTTATCTTTATTGTAAAAAAGCTTATTATAAAAGAGTAGGTAAATATGTATGGACTTTCTTGCCAATTCTTCTCCATAAGTGCCTTATAATGGTCTAATTGAAACCAACAATTTGACTATGACTGAAATCGATTAAAATTTTCAACCGAATTCAAAAAAACCACGCAAAATGTCAAATACACAAAGCCCTATAGAAAAAACTCACAGCTTTCCTATTGGCTGTCGCCACGCGCCGGCGCGTGCCTATCTGACAGCTGGCGGAGTTTTTTTTTCCTTTTTTTATGCAAGGCGCGTCCTTGCTCGGCCTTTTAGTAAGGAGTATGGAAGAAATGAGTACAGAAGCAGGTTTCGGGTCATGTGAAGTCAATGTCTTTTGGGCCGGCTGTCAAAAAGCTGTACACAACAGTTGGCAAGACTGACAGCTGGTGGTTATAATTCTAGGTTATTGATATTGGTCTTTTTAGACCGAGACGCCTCCGTGCCTCGGAAAGCACGTTAAGCCGTTGGTCCCGGCTGTCATACGTGGATCTTTGACAGTCGTTACGGGTCGTCAGAAACCCGAAAGTCTGACAACCAGTCTTACCAAGGGGTATCGTATTACGCAGTTCTTGGGTTGTGGAGGTCAGATAGGCAGTCGCTACATGTAAAATACTGGTATTCAGCTGCATGTGGTTGATTGAAAGCCGACCACAACATAGTCGGGAAAAGGCTTTCATTGTTTACTGGGCCTCAGTCCACGTCTGGATGTAGACCTCTAATAAATAAAAACATACGATAGCTCTTGGTAAGACTGGTTGTCAGACTTTCAGGCTTCTGACGACCCGTAACGACTGTCAAAGATCCACGTATGACAGCCGGGACCAACGGTTTAACGTGCTTTCCGAGGCACGAAGGAGTCTCCGAGTGTAAAGATGGACACCCATCCACGGACTAACCCCGGCAAGCGTAGCTTAACCTGATGGATCGACTCGTGCGGCTGTTATTACTTAGCCACGAGCTCCTGCACAATAGGCTAATATTAATAGATATCATATCCACTTCACAAAGTACTCATTTACTAAAGGTGTACCACGTAAAGGTGACAACATCAATTCAAATATCGAACGCACATCAATAGTAATGACAGATGCGTGCGCGCATATGTGCCGGAAGTTCATGAGATGTTCGAAATTTGAATTACGGCTTCTGTTTATAATCATCTGGTGGATCAGCTGTTAAGGGGGGTGGTAGATTGAGGTAGTCTTGGGCTCTTACAGAATAAAAAAATAAAAATGATAATATGAGTAAAAATGAAAAAAAAAAACATTTTAGTGGTTATTTTTTCAAATTAACGCGGGTGAAACGCATGGCTAGTTGTGCATAATCTTCAAACACATTACTCATCCTTTTCTCCAACGCAGTCGGGTAATTCTCCACGTGTGTAACTGTTCTGTAACGACCTTTTTATGCCGTGGGAGAGGCAAAGGGATTGTATTCATACAGACGATAAATAGGTTGCTTTATCTGTAAAGTTATTAAGTGTGTGGGACGCTTTTTTGTTTAAACTTGAATTTGGAATACTGAGTTCGATTTTGGAATAAGTTTTTTAGATTTAGCCAATTCCCTTGTTTACAAACTACACTAAAAATAGAGAATTGGATCTTTTAATAACAATACAGCAAAAGAAAAGGACGGTGACATTTTAGAACTAAGTTGGAGATGTCAAATTAGTTTTGCATTGAACTTTTCCGTATTTTTAATCTATACGTTTTAAGATGCTAACTTTAAGTATGGATACAATGTGTCAGATTGACTAAATTTGACAGCTCTTATTTTCATTAGTCTCTTTCTTGTTTTATTGGACAGAAAAAGATTTTCATTATACCGATACCTTTGTAAGAAGCCCGATTTGACGTTTCTCCTACGTAATAATTTGAAAAATCCAAATCATAATCCTGAATAATTACTTTGTTACCCATACACTATAACAACGAGTATCACTTGTAAACATCAAGTTTAACTTAATTTTGAAAAAATACACTTACAAACAGTGACAAACACGAATTAATTGCCGATTTATATTTTGACAAGACGTTTTGACAACACTACACAAAGCATTTTGATAGCTGTCAAATCGGGCTTGTTACAAAGCTATCGGTATAGTCTCTTTCTTGTTTTATTGGACAGAAAGCGATAGAAATAGTCTTTTAGTGTAGTTTGTGAACAAGGGAATTCCTACCAGTGGCAATCTTTTTATGGATGTCGATTATCGCTTATCGCGGACGCAGAAGAAATGCGAATTAACAAGTGGCCTATCTCCTTTGTTTGGTTTTACACCATACCAAATTTCATTAAAATTAGTTCAGTGATTTAGTCTTGAAAGCGCAACAGACAGTTACTTTTGCATTTATTTAAAGTTTGTATGTGGAAATAGTTTTTATTTTGGCACTAGCTGTCCGCCGCGGTTACACCCGCGTCTTTGGTTACTGCTCCGCTCCCGTAGGTCGTAGCGTGATGGTATATAGCATATAGCCTTCCTCGATAACTAATCTATCTAACACTGAAAGAATTTTTCAAATCGGACCAGTAGTTCCAGAGATTAGCGCGTTCAAACAAACAAACAAACAAACAAACAAACAAACAAACAAACAAACACTGCAGCTTTATAATATTAGTATAGATAATAAATAATATTAGTATAGATTTTTCGAATCGTCTGTCGTATGAGTAAGCCCTAACAAGCCACAGGTAAAGTATAGCCTATATTTTGCTTAGCAACAGGGCAAATACACAAAGAAATACCACCCTCAAAAGCAATATTCAACCTCAACTCTACTGACATAAAGTACAATTTCCAATGAACGGAATTCAAGACATTGAAATTTGGACTTTAAAAAGGACAAATAAGGTTGATTTTCGGTTGTTTTTCGTCTCAGGTACACATTCTTAAAAAACAGCTGGCAATCAGCTGTAGTCTAGTACATTGGCTTTTAAGTTAAGTATTGTCTTAATTAACAATTATGACCGTTTTACACCTGATCTTTGGTCTGTAATCCTCGAAGGGTTAGGCAGAGGTGTAGGTACCCCCATTAGTACACCTAGATTTCGCTAGTTATGTTTAAGTCCCTATTGCCATCAACCGGGCACAAATCCAGACTACGAGGCTGCTACTGTGAAATTCCTGATGGAAAAATCTAATAACACTGCTCGACCTGGGAATCGAACCCAAAACCTCATGCTCAGCAGTCGCGCTTTGCGACCACTAAACCAACGAAACTTAAAAACAAGGCTAGAATCTCCGCGTCAGAATAATCGAGTTATTTTTTTCTATCTGTTTTTATGTTCCACTACCTGTGAATCTTTAGAATCAGCTGATGACACGTTGCGTTGCTTTCTTCTCAGTCAGCTGACGGGGGGCGGGGGGGAGAGGGGCGTGTTATTGCCATGCCGGTGTTATTGTCAGCCGAGTAAAAAGTCAGACACCGAGGCTGCTACTGAGAAATTCCTGATGGAAAACCGAAATAACACTGCCCGACCTAGGAATCGAACCCAAGACCTCATGCTCAGCATTCGCGCTTTGCGATCACTAGACCAACGAAGCTAGAATCTCCGCGTCAGAATAATCCAGCTTTTTTTTCTTCAAACAGCAGTTTTTTTGTTCCACTACCTGTGAATCTTTAGAATCAGCTGATGACACGTTGCGTTGCTTTCTTCTCAGTCAGCTGACGGTACAGTATCTATGAAGCGGTTAAAAAAAAAAAAAGAAATCTTTGTCCCGATCAGCTGTTTGTGCAAAGACCACAGGTAGTGTGCGTATGCAATGGTGTAAGAAGAAAATAATTGAACGAAATGTTTGTAAAGGTTTGGTAGTTCGTAAAAGTCGGAATGTCGTGATGGCCTAGCGGTTAAGGCACCCGCCTCTAATGCATCGAGGTTGTGGGTTCGAATCCAGGCAAGTACCAATGTGACTTTTTCAATTCATATGTACTTTATCTTAGACATTACTGACATCATTCCGTGCCTCGGAAAGCACGTTAAGCTGTTGGTCCCGGCTGTCATACGTGGATCTTTGACAGTCGTTACGAGTCGTCAGAAGCTTGAAAGTCTGACAACCAGTCCTGCCTAGGGGTATCGTATTACCCAGTTACAGGGTTGTAGAGGTCAGATAGGCAGTCGCTCCATGTAAAATACTGGTACTCAGCTGCATCCGGTTAGACTGGAAGCCGACCCGAACATAGTTGGGAAAAGGCTAGGCAGATGATGATGGGTAGTTCGTAATAGACAAAGATCAGACTTAGCTCCGAAAATAAATCTCTAGATAGTACATAAAAAGCTTTTTAAACGACTTCAAAAAAGGAGGAGGTTATCAATTCGTTTGTATTTTTTTTTTTATGTTTGTTAGCTCCTTACTTGTGTCTGGGTGAACCGATTTTCATGATTCTTTCTTTATTTGAAAGCTGGTGCTTCCCGTGTAGTCCCATTGTCACCATTTCAATATCTGATGATGAACTTCGGAGATATGGAATGGAACTCCTCACAGAATCACAGCAGCAATATCGTAACAAGTGAAATTGCTTTGTTTATACGTGTAGTCGATGACTGACTGAAGGAAAAGGGGGGGGGTACGTCAACCCCCCTCCTACCAGTTTCCAAAATTAAATATATCGTGTGAGATATTGTTTGAAAGGGCATTTTGTAAGGATTTCAAACATTAATACACAAGCATTAAAAAGTGAAAAATAAAAAGCTTTTTTACAAAAAAAGATAACCGCCTTCAAAAACTACAAAATAAAAATAACTTTAGTTTTGGAAGTCGGTGGCAATACTTACCTACATAACAAAAACAAAACCAAAGCCGCCGACTTCCAAAACTAAAGTTATTTTTATTTTGTAGTTTTTGAAGGCGGTTATCTTTTTTTGTAAAAAAGCTTTTTATTTACAAAAAAAGATAACCGCCTTCAGAAACTACAAAATAAAAATAACTTTAGTTTTGGAAGTCGGCGGCTTTGGTTTTGTTTTTTGTTATGTACACTAAACGTTCAATAGTCCATCAGCACCATAAAGGCTACTTTAGCTCGAATATACAAGCGCGACACAGTCAATGAGGGTGCGTGTGCGTGTATGAGTGATGTCTCAACATTCCACAGATAACACACACTAATAAACTGTCGCCACACTACGCGAAATAGCATGATATTTCTGTTGCATTTAGAATACGCGTCTGTTCTTACCATAGCATTGCTAAAATTCGCATCAATCTAATATGTGTTGGTAGCTGTTTAGGCTAAGCAACAGCTTCACGATCAATAAGGTCTGAGTTCGTATCTTAATTACTTCTTGGCTGTTTTTTTGTTTCTTTGAAACCATAATAATGAAAAGTAAAAACTTGTTAGGTTTATGCTTATTAATAATGAATCATGCTTATTATTTATTTTTATACGAAGAAAATGTTAGTTATTGTATTAAGTTTTAACTATTTATGTGATTTTTAATTTACTTTTTTGGTGTTGGAAGGTGGAAATAAAAAAGTCGTGCTTAATAATAACAATAAAGGTTTATTCGTTTTATTTATTTATTTAATTAACTGACAAGAATTGTGACGTTACATTCCTACTTAGATAAAAGAAATTCACTTGTAACCGTTCATAAGATTTTTTGTGTTTACCCACGTCATATCAATATAACAAGAAAAGAATATTCTAATAACACAAATAACTTATTTCTGTCTACCTCACAGAAATCTAAATTATTTGTTTAATTTTCTATGATCTACCTTTTTAACTTTACGAAATGTGTGAACAAAGCGAACAAGATAAAGAATATTATGCTTATCAAGTAAAAACTTACAAAAAGTCATAGTCTGGATGAGATTCGATCTCACGACTCCTCGATTCAAGCACCTATCTGCAGGCGTTTAGCCGATAGGCCAACTTGACTTATTTTATAATGTTGAAATTATGAACTACAAGCATTTGTCGACGGCAATGATGATACATGTGACTGTTCTCGAAAATAGAAGGTCGTAAGTCAAACTTAACTTGAAGCGAATGTTTTTTGAGAATGTCTATCCACTTATGGACTCCACTGTACCTAGGTAAGTATTGCCACCGACTTCCAAAACTAAAGTTATTTTTATTTTGTAGTTTCTGAAGGCGGTTATCTTTTTTTGTAAAAAAGCTTTTTATTTTTCACTTTTTAGTGCTTGTGTATTAATGTTTGAAATCCTTACAAAAAGCCCTTTCAAACAATACCTCTCACGATATATTTAATTTTGGAAACTGGTAGGTTGACGTACCCCCCCCCCCCCCCCTCTTTTCCTTCAGTCACGTATAAACAAAGCAATTTCACTTGTTACGATATTGCTGCTGTGATTCTGTGAGGAGTTCCATTCCATATCTCCGAAGTTCATCATCAGATATTGAAATGGTGACAATGGCACCACACGGGAAGCACCAGCTTTCAAATAAAAAAAGAATCATGAAAACCGGTTCACCCAGTCGCACTAACAAACATAAAAAAAAAATACAGTCGAATTGATAACCTCCTCCTTTTTTTGAAGTCGGTTAAAAAACAAAGTCGCTTACCGCGCCGTCTGTACCTACAATACGCGCCACAAAAGATAAGACTTGACAAGTTAGCGTCAGTAATGGGGAGCTTGCGCAGGTATGGATGTATGTACGAAATAGTTAGCCATAATTTGTGTACAGGTATATTTCGATGACATTTAGATTAAAATTCTTAACAATATTATAGTATTTATTACGTACCTAATAATAAAGTTTATGTGATATGTCAAGTCTTTAAGAGGAAACGCGGGTGAACTTTTTTCCATACAAACGCTCTCACCTGTTTTCTTTCTGGTTTATGACTTTAAAGCAATGATTTTTTAGAATAAAGTAAATATCAACTATTTATGCCCCTTTGTTTTCCTTTTTAATGAGACATTATTTTTATAAGCCCGAAAATGCTCAAAATTGCCGCTGTGAACAGTGGCCTAGTATACATATTTAAAAACTGTTAATGAAAGGCTATTCAGTCGGATATGCAGTTGTCCTTATCGCACGCCGAAGCTCGCAGAGCGACAGCGATAGTTTCTTCTGATACCTAATTTTCAAGTCTCTCCTCTCGCGTTTCCTCTTAGGGTCAGTTCACACCGAGACGCGACGCGACGCGACGCAACGTGACGATACTTGAAGAGGCCAGTGACTTTGCGCTGCGCCGCGCGCCGCCGCGAGACGCATCGCAACGTCACCGCTCTTGCACGTCGCGCGTACCGGCGATTCACCGCTGCGTCGCGATGCATCTCGCGGCGCCGCGCGGCGCAGCGCGGTGTAGAGCGACGCATCGCGACGTAGTGCTGCGTGGTGTAATGCGGCGTCCTAATTGGCAGCGATCGTACGATGGCGCGATGCGTTTTTCATCTCACGATCAAAGTGGTCGTGCGATGACCTAACAGGTGTCCTAATAGATCGCGCGTTGTCCATCGTGTGATGCCGTCGCTCGACGGCTGGCGTCGCGCTCAGTTTTTGCTGTCGGGCAATATTGCTTTAAAAATTGCAAATGACATTGAAAAAAAAAGGAAACGTAGACAACATAAATTACTTATAGATCCAGGAATCTGCGCGGTGAATTTTTCAACCTTAATTTTGATGTACGAAATAACGAAGAAGACTTTACGATTATTTGTAAATGAAATAGAAACATTTTATGCATTTATTATATTTATTTATTACTTTTTTATATTTCTTTCATATAGGTAGTAATTATGTCGGTTTAATGTGCAACAGAGTACATAAAACACTTCTTAAGTCAACAAAATTACGTAGAATTATAAAATTCTAGTTCATGCAGTTTTAAACTACTGGATGTACAAATTTTAAAAAAATTCAAACACTCAAAAGAGATCTGTTGCTTTGATTACATTATGATCGCACGATCAAACGCATCGTAAGATCGTTATTAAGCATTTCATGTGCTCGCACGATTACTTGTGAGGTTCAAATAGGACACTCTGATGAAGTCTGTATGTTTGAACTCATCGCACGACGAGAACGCATCGTGTCATCGTGCGATCTTCGCCAATTAGGACAACGCCTAACGTATTCTAAATTCTTACAATGAAATGTGTATCTTTTCGTGTAGAAAATAAAGTTATATTTTGAGTCGCTCTTTTAAAGTGTGCACGCAGCGTCGCGTCGCGTCGCGTCTCGGTGTGAACTGACCCTTAAGCGTACAGACGACGGGAAGCGACTTTGTTTTACACTATGAAGAGATAGATTTTCGAAGGTAAGTCTCATCTTTCTCTATTTCGAACTACTAAACCTTTAAAAACATTTTGCGCAATTATTTTCTTCTTACACCATTGCATAGCACACTACCTGTGCTCGTTGCACAATCAGCTGATCGGGACAAAGATTTCTTTTTTTAATCGCCTCATAGATACTGTACCGTCAGCTGACTGAGAAGAAAGCAACGCAATGTCTCATCAGCTGATTCTAAAGATTCACAGGTAGTGGAACAAAAAAACTGCTGTTTGAAGAAAAAAAAGCTGGACAAAATATTATGTGTAACGATTATTCTGACGCGGAGATTCTAGCTTCGTTGGTCTAGTGATCGCAAAGCGCGAATGCTGAGCATGAGGTCTTGGGTTCGATTCCTAGGTCGGGCAAAGTGTTATTTCGGTTTTCCATCAGGAATTTCTCAGTAGCAGCCTCGGTGTCTGACTTTTTACTCGGCTGATGGCAATAACACCCCCCCTCTCCCCCCCGCCCCCCGTCAGCTGACTGAGAAGAAAGCGACGCAATTTCTCAGCTGATTCTAAAGATTTACAGGTAGTGGAACAAAAACAGTTTGAAAAAAAAAGCTGGACAAATTACATAATACAAAATGTCGTTTTGCAATCTCGTAAAATTCAATTTTAATAGTTTAAAAAACTAAAAAACACGCTTTTAGCACGCACTAATTTTTTTCGTATCCCATTCAGCAAACCCTTTCATTTAATACCCATATCATGGGGGTGCATTTCAAATAGCCAATCCGCATCTTGGATGTCCGCCATGTTAAATTTAAGTCACGTATCTCTTTTTTTTTTTTCGTATTTCTGACAGCAAACCCTTTCATTTGATACCCATATCATGGGGGTGGATTTCAAACAGCTAGTCCGCCATCTTGGGGAGGCCGCCATATTGGATTTGTAATGACGTTTCTTAGCTAGTCAATGTATTGTCATCAGAACTCAGAGCGTGTGCAAAATTTCATCCTAATCGAAAACCGGGAAGTGGGCCAAATTAAGATTCCAAGATTTTCTTACATTGCGGACCGTCCCCTACCCCCCCCCCTAAACCTTTGCCCTGCAGTGGGACAATAATGGGCTGGTATTATTATTTTTACTTTAGTTATGCATTTTCATTGTTTATGGTCAATATTTGCCAATCAACTTCCACCTTTCGATTCGTTTTGTTTCTCACTGTACCCCAATCTATTTCATCAAATAACCAACAACATATTGAAAAATGAAACTTAACTATTCAACTTTAAAGTTCAAACTCGTAATACCATAATTTCCGCACGACGAAAACAGTCTAAAATCTATCTTAGCGCTTTAAGAATAGGGTTTAATTTGAAATGTAGTTTTAAGCATGTCCATTTAGCAATATTGACAATGAAAATATGCACGTGTGCTTACATGGAGCGGAATTAAAAAAAAAACCGTACAGGTATACAATTTTACAGCTGATTGTCAGCTGTTTTGCTTTGGCAGTGGGATTTTGCGTCTTATTCCGTCTGTGTAAGGTCGATTTTTGTGTGGAACATTGCGTATTATTATTTTGAATTATTGAGTATGTATGTAAGTAATAATAATTTGATCTTTCAAAGTACTAATGGTACTAGCTTTCTTTGTTCTTTGTTTCTAGTCGCAAAGCGGTCTGTCGTGATGGCCGAGTGGTTGAGGCGCCCGCCTCTCATGCTTGAGGTTGTGGGTTCAAATCCGGGCAAGTACCAATGTGATTTTTTCAATTCATATGTACTTGTTGTGTATCTTGGACATCACTGATATCGGTGAAGGAAAACATCGTGAGGAAACCTGGACTTATACCAGCCTATTACTGTCCCACTCAAACCATGTCAGAGGCCCTTGAGGCGGTTTAGAAACTCTGACACTAGGGTGTGTGGGGTCGTAAGACCTTACTGCCCACACGATAGGGACGAAGAAAGCTACACTTCTAAATTACATAAAATCACGCCTGTCTTACGAAAAGTGCAATAATTCGAGTTTTACGCCGAATTGAATTAAGTACAGTACCGGTCATAAGTGAAGTAGCAATCTCACAAAGCAATATATTGACACTTTGGTTAAACAAACGACCTTCCGACGCCGTGTGAGAATTTTGAGGTGTACGTAGGCACTGTGTTAATATATCACTTATACACACAGATGTAGGTACAGCCTGTATCACGTGTTCACAGCAATTCAAACTTTAGCATGCTACCGCACTTATGACCGCTTACTGTACATATTCGGAATCTACAGAACGAGATCTTTAAATTCTTTTTAGACAGTTCTTACGTATCTATGACGAAGCCGGTTAAAACTCGATACCATGTATAGTGATGGAGATACAAACAAAACAAAAATAAAATATAATATCACGCCTATAATCCCCGAAAGGTTAGGCAGAGGTGTCCATTAGTACAGCCCACATTTCGTCAGTTATGTTTAAGTCCCATGTAATAGGGCGAGCCTAATGCCATCAACCGGGCACAAATCTAAACTCCGAAGCTGCTACTGAAAAATTCCTGATGAAAAAAACTCAATAACACTTTGCCCGACCTGGGAATCGAACCCAAGACCTCACGCTCAGCAGTCGCGCTTTGCGACCACTATACCAACGCAGCAGTCAAGTGCAGTTATTATTAATTTATTCATATTGCTGTGTTGTAGAATTAAAATAATCCAATACTGAAAATAACTAGGTCAATGACAGATAGCCCTCTGTGCAGAGGTTTCATGGAGGCGGAAGAAACACCACAGCACTCTTGGAGTGCAGAAGCGTGGCGGATCAACGGGCACGAACTCTACAATCGCCGGCATCGCTCCCCGAAACCTGCAGCAGCCTGAAAAGGCTGCTGGCATTCTGGGAGGACCTGGGATGGTTGGAGTGATTTTGAGGATTCGTTTTTACACGTACAATGGCCCAATTAAGAGGCTAAGTGCGGAAACAGCCCAGCTAACCTAACCTAACCTAACTAATAAATATAAATAATAAATAAATATCTTGGGACAACTCACACACAGCCATCAGATCCCAAGCTAAGCAGAGCTTGTGTTATGGTAACCAGACAACTGATATACATACTTATATAATTTATAAATACATACATATTATAGATAAATTACACCCAGACACAGAACCAACAATTATGCTCATCACACAAAGTTTGTCCTGGGTGGGAATCGAACCCACTACCTCCGGCTATGCAGTCAGGGTCACTAACCACTAGGCCAACGAGGCAGTCAAACTAGGTCAATAATAACATTATCAGATATTGATATGATAATTATTAATTGTGATAAGCACACTGGCTTAACATCATGGAAATGGAAGGTAATGGGACTATAATAATAATAATACCACTATATTATTGTCCAACTGCAGGGCAAAGGCTTCTTCTCATAGAGAGAAGGCATGAGTATTGATCACCACGCTTGCTTAAGGCGAAATGGCAATTTCAGGCTTATATTGTAAGTCCAGTTTTCCTCATGATGTTTTCTTTCAACGATGTCAGTGATGTCCAATATAAACTTAGAAACAACCTAATATATGGAATTGAAAATGCTAAATTGGCAGTCATCATGTATTTTTACAAGCTTTTGTTTAGCTTGCACTGTTCGTATGTAAGTATGTATGTATGTAAGTAAGTTGTCCTTTCAAAATTTGCAAGCCCTTTTTCAACCATTTGTTGGTATCCGATTGAGCTGAAATTTTGCATACACCTTTAGTTCTGATGACAATACAATGTCCAATACTCAGTATTGTAATAATTTAAAATTAAAGCTTGTTTTTAAAAGTATTTTTAAATTAGTTTATTTTGCAATATGAAATTATGTGATGATGAATCTATTCTATATACATAAAAGCGAAAAGTCATACTCTCGCTCATGAAATATATCGAAAACCGCTGGACGTATAAAGATGAAATTTAGCGGGGAGGTAGTTTATAGTTAGTAGAAAAGCTAAGAAAAGATTTTGTAAACTTCACTCCCTAGGGCTTGAAAACAATTTGGTACCAAATTGAGCTAATGAGCTATTCCGGCACTGGATCTTATAGCTAAAGTTTTATATCCAAATAATGCAGAGCAACAAAGGAGGATTAATATTTCTATGTAACATCTTTACATACACATAGGGCTGCCAACCGTGCGGGTTTCCTCGGATTTGTCCTAGTTTAGAGGGCATTCGGGGAAGTCCGGAAGGGGTTGTCAAAAGTGTCAGGGGAATCCTGATTAATTGAAAGATAAGAAAACTGCCTCGTTGGTCTAGTGGTCGCCAAACACGACTGCTGAGCATGAGGTCTTGGGTTCGATTCCCAGGTCAGGCAAAGTATTATTGGATTTTTCCATCAGGAATTTCTCAATAGCAGCCTTGGAGTCAGGACTTGTGCCTGGTTGATGGCAATAGGCTCGCCCCCTATTACATGGGACTTAAACATAACTGGCGAAATGTGTGTTTACTAATGGGTACACCTCTGCCTAACCCTTCGGTGATTACAGGCGTGATGTTATGTTATGTTGGCAGATAAGCGATAAATAAAAACAAATCTTAGATAAAAATTATCTAAAGCTTTAATATTAAATTATTGTAAAAAAGATTATCTATGATGTCCGTGAAAAAAATTCAATTTCACCTAAATATCTGGGGTTTTTGAAGTCTTTGTCTGTTGGAAATTCAGGTGATGGCAGCCCTACATACCCCTACCCCCTCGCCCTACCTGGACTTACTGTTCCACTCAAACCATGTCAGAGGCCCTTGAAGCAGTTTAAAAACTCTGACACTAGGGTGTGTGGGGAAAAGTCTGACAGTCCCCTACCAACAAAAAAAAAAAAAAAGGTGTGTGGGGTTGTAAGACCTTACACACATTATGGTGTGCGAATAAATGAATATGAATAAGTTGTGTTAACCCTTTATAGGGCAGAAATATTTCTTGTTGATTTTGAATTTTTTTGTGTCGGGATTGGTTTAGGGGAACATAAGGACTGGAACAAAATTTGATATTGACTAGTAGACTAGACAACTCATTTATGCAATAAGGTCGACTACCAATGCAAGTTTATAAGAGAAATATGAACCTTATTGTCAACCTTGTCGGGTGGTTACAGACGCCATACTAATTTCGCTTCTGCCCTATAAAGGGTTAAGTAGGTTTTTATATTATTATAGTCCTTTATTGTCACATTACTAGTTACCGTGAGAATAAATAAAAGTTTAATAAGAAAAAAAAAGGTCTTACCCACAAATATTTTGAAAAATCAATAGGTAAGAATCTAAATTTCAATAATCTTATTGGAAACTAGACATTTTCAACAATATTGTACTAGAATGAATGATATATTACAAGGGCATATTAATATTTAGCTAAGTGTTGTAATAAATCAACAGTTTATCAATCACACGCAACCAAAGAGGTTATAATCAGGAAACTCTATTTATTCCAGTTAGATACCAATTAGAACATTCTGGTGGTTATTTAGAGTACAATTAACAACACTTACCGGGCACTGTACTGCCAGTCTGACCCATTTTTTCCAAATATTCACCGCGATCTTCGTCTCCCAATTATCACAGATAATTCTCTATTTATACAACGTTTATGTCCTTTTAACACATTTAGGGACTCTAAATGTCTCACAACACACACAAACTTGACCTATGAACCGCACGCTCGCATGTTTACTATATTTATTTAATTAAAACACGATTGTTGAATTACGATTGCGAACTTATCTATGTAATTTTATTGGAATTCGCATAACTTATGTCCTATATTTGCTAAGTTTTAACTTATATTGTTCTATTATTAATATTGCACTCGTTATCATATTAATATTGCGATTAAAATTATATTATTTTTTATAAATTTACACTACAGGCCACTGTGTCTACTTTGACAACTAAGTTGCGATAAAATCGCCGTTCGGATACTAATTACGTCATTTGCGAATTTATTTTTGTGAATGACGTGTTGGCGTCGAAAAATAAATGTTTGGGATTAATTTCAAAATCTATAACTGCAGTTTTTTCTATAGTAAAGGAATGGTATTATAATTTAATGATGTTGCAATGTTATTATACAATATAAACATCATTTTTTACTTGTTTTTATTTCATTCAACATGTTCGGACATGTATCCAAATGTAATAAATGTCATTGTGGTGAATGTGTCAAGAGTACTCAAGAGGTGATACCGGTACACATTTTAATTTTAATTACGGTGTTTTTCGGTTTATTATTATTTTTATTTTTTCCTTATTTTGCGTTGACATTCATAAAATACTCTCTTCATCATTACTTTTTTGTACTTTTGTCATTGATGTAGGCTATAGCATAAAAATATTATAAACTAGAACATAAAAAAATAACCGGTAAATAAATAGTATAAATAATTTGGTAGAATAATTTTTAGTCATCTGGCAACATTGCAACAACAAACGATGAAACGAGTTTGAACTTTGAAAAACTTCGTTGCTTCTTTGTTGATTGTTATGAATTGCGTTCTAACGTAAATAATTGAAAATGTCTAACAATATTGTGATAAATGAAAAGAAAAAGGCTTTGTTAGCTTACAAAGAAAAGCTTCTGGAAGAGATCAAGTATTATGAGAGAAGTATTGACGATTTTCGCACCAATCATAAAAATAACAGCTTTTGTGACGACCACGTAGACAGGTAAGATTAAAACTATAATTGAAAGCAATTAAAAGTGTCCGTTGTAATGGCCCAGCGAATAATACTGTGGATAATACTTTTAAAGTCTGCATTCCGATGTTGGTGACCGCGCCGCGACCAAACGACCGCGATAGGCGACCGTTTACGGGTCGCGCGACTCACTGTTTTATATGAATTTATATGGAACCCTTAACAAGGCAATCGACCACAGGTCGCCTGCCGCGGTCGTCGGTCGTGGTCAACATCGGAATGCTACCCTTACACGCGATATGCAGCTCAGTATTCAATAGCCAATTTTATCCAGAACTAGCGGACCACACTGGCTTCGCACGGGTGTTTTCATACAAACCTTGTCCGTGAAATTACGAGCACAACTAAAAAAGAATCGGCCAAATCGGTTCAGTAGTTTTCGAGTTTTGCGCTTAGCAACACATTTAGCCATTAATTTTTATTTATAGATCGATAGATAGAATAGCGACTGCTGAACAAGAGGTCTGGGATTCAATTCCCAGGTCGGGCAAAGTGTTTTGAGGTTTTTCCATCAGGAATTTCTCAGTAGCAGCCTAGGAGCCTCGATTTGTGCCCAGTTAATGGCGATAGGCTTGCCTATTACATGGGGCTTAAACATAACTGGCGAAATGTGTGTGTACTAATGGGTACACCTCTGCCTAACCCTTCGGGAATTGAAGGCGTGATGTTATTTAGAAAGATAGAATTCAAAATCTCTTAAAACCATTACAGTTCAGACTCCGAAGATGATTTCCCGTGCGCCATTGAAGCTGGACCTTCGATCACTCAGCTGAAGCTGCAGCAAGCCATGATGAAGACTTGTCTGCACGCCACGCAGGAGTTAACCAGCTTGATGGTACTACAGTCTGAAGTAGATGTGCTGATTGAGGAACCTAAATTTGAAGGGTATGTAGTACTAGCTGTCCGCCGCGGTTACACCCGCGTCTTTGGTTACTGCTCCGCTCCCGTAGGTCGTAGCGTGATGGTATATAGCCTATAGCCTTCCTCGAAAACTAATCTATCTAACACTGAAAGAATTTTTCAAATCGGACCAGTAGTTCCAGAGATTAGCGCGTTCAAACAAACAAACAAACAAACAAACTCTGCAGCTTTATAATATTAAGTATAGATGTAAGGTGTTTTCTTTTGGTCTAGGAAGTATCACCATACCTATTTCTCTGCCGAGCATTGCTTTAACAGGTATGGGTGACGCTGAAATTACTAGTATCTGCTCACGACTTCGCCTGTGTCAAAATTTTTATATTATACCTGTTATATATCCATTATCTATCTCTGTGCCAAGATAGATAATGGAATGTCGTGATGGCCTAGCGGTTAAGGCGCCCGCCTCTCATGCATGAGGTTGTGGGTTCAAATCCGGGCAAGTACAAATGTGACTTTTTCAATTCATATGTACTTTCTAAAGTTTATCTTAGACATTACTGACATCATTCCGTGCCTCGGAAAGCACGTTAAGCTGTTGGTCCCGGCTGTCATACGTGAATCTTTGACAGTCGTTACTAGTCGTCAGAAGCTTGAAAGTCTGACAACCAGTCTTACCTAGGGGTACCGTAGTACCCAGTTACTGGCTTGTGGAGGTCAGATAGGCAGTCGCTCCATGTAAAATACTGGTATTCAGCTGCATCCGGTTAGACTGGAAGCCGACCCCAACATAGTTGGGAAAAGGCTAAGCAGATGATCTATCTCTGTGCCAAATTTCATCCAGATTTGATCAGCTGTTTTCGAATAATTGATTACTATTGTAACCGTAGTAAGATTTTAACTTTGTCCCTGGCATGGCAATGCATCTGTGAAGGGGATATTGTCTACTAGCTTTTGCCCGCGACTTCGTCCGCGTATATGTCGGTTATCGCGGACGCAGACGAAGTCGAATAAAAAGTAGCCTATGTCCTTTGTTGGGGTTCACACTTACCCTGTACCAAATTTCACACAAATCGGTTCAGTAGTTTAGGCGTGAAGAAAAGACAGACAGACAGACAGAAAGACAGACAGACAGAGTTACTTTCGCATTTATAATATTAGTTAGGATATACAGCCAGTGAGTACCTACTTAATATGATTTCCTCTTCATATTATTATGCCCATACCAAGATAAACAATTAATGAAATGTTTTAGAAAACAAATTGTTTTAAATTGTTTCAGGGAGCGTCCAGTAACAGAAGCTGGAACGTGGAGAGAAGTCACAGCTGAGTGCCGGATAGATCTCGTACCCTTCACTATGACATTCTTTATGCATACTCCTGTAAGTACTGTCGCTAAGACGAGCCAAGCAAAACGCATGGGCACTACCTACCTTTATATTATACATAATATGTAACTTGAAATACCAATGTATATGATAAATATTGCACATCGACCTTTATTGTATTTCGTATTTTATACAAAGAATAAAAAAAAAGAATTATCAAAAGAAGCAAATCATAATTGTTTTAACAGCTCTTAATAGATACCGGACTGTTTGTATTTCGTGCGACAGAGATAACGCTCTACGAAGCCGAAATTAGCCGATTGTCTCTTTCCAAAGATCGATGTGTAATATTTATCGCCGGGTGCTGTAAGTGCTGTGCACTCAGCTGTAAGTGACAAAATTCACTCTAGTTATTTAATTTTAATTGTAACAGTATCTCAAAAAATGTATTAGTGAATAAATTGTTAGAGTGCCATAATAGGGGATCGGACAGTAATCAGATTAAAATCTAAAATGTACTTAGATAAAATAAATATAAGTAGGTGCTGTTTTACGATAATTTCTCGAATAATAATTTAATATAATTCATTTAAATGTTTTTAAATGAAAAAATAAAATGTTGTTATTTACAATATTTTTAATCTGTACTGAAACAGTGCGTGACGTCATTTGTGGGCAGTCATTGACTGCACGGGTACTAACTAACTTAATTCACTCAGTTATTTCCATAATTTTGTTGAAATTCTAAAAGTTTGTAAAAGATTACTAATAAATTAGGATATAGTGATCAATTTAAAAACTGTCACGTGGTGTTTCTCTAGTTTTTCATAACGGAAATTTTGTTATGACCACAAATGACGTCACGTGGCGTTTTGGCGGGATTTTTAAACAAACAATATTAAAACATGATTTTGAGTACCTTAAAGGCTATAAATAAATAAAATTTTATTTTTCATGAGAATAAGTACCTATCCATAAAGATTAATTTAAAACACTTTTTGAAAATTTGGCCGATCCCCTATTAAATAAATAAATAAATAACTAGAAACTAAATAAATAATGCACGTGTTTCCTAGGATCGTAAATTCGCTCCGCCATCATACCGCGGTCTTCGCGTGGTCCCTGTGAAGAGCACGCATGAGATGGAGCTCTCCAAATCTGTGCTGCACAGCTTGAAAGTCCCCAGTGATGCTGTCGAGGTAAGGCTTCAAACGGCTAGTTTAAAATAAGTACCTAGTGTTCGACAAAAAAAAAGTCGAGTTCGAAAAATGTCGTCATGGCCCAGTGGTTGAGGCGCCCGCCTCTCGTGCATGAGGTTGTGGGTTTGAATCCGGGCAAGTACCAATGTGACTTTTGGAACGAAGTTCCTTATAGCGCGTTGCGAAAGGGGGCTACACGGAAAAAATTAAGACCAAAAGTTGTAACGACACTTTTTGCTATAGTTGTAAGCCGTGCGGTTGCCGCGTGTTGCTCTCTCTCTCTCTCTCTCTCTCTCTCTCTCTCTCTCTCTCTCTCTCTCTCTCTCTCTCTCTCTCTCTCTCTCTCTCTCTCTCTCTCTCTCTCTCTCTCTCTCTCTCTCTCTCTCTCTCCCTCTCTCCCTCTCTCTCTCATAGAACTTCGTTCCATCCGGGTGTCCCTTGACACCTCTCAAGTTTTTTCAATTCATATGTACTTTCTAAGTTTATCTTAGACATCACTGACCGTGCCTCGGAAAGCACGTTAAGCTGTTGGTCCCGGCTGTCATACGTGGATCTTTGATAGTCGTAACGGGTCGTCAGAAGCACGAAAGTCTGACAACCAGTCTTACCAAGGGGTATCGTATTACCCAGTTGCTGGGTTGCGGATATCAGATAGGCAGTCGCTCCATGTAAAATACTGGTATTCAGCTGCATCCGGTTAGACTGGAAGCCGACCCCAATATAATTGGGAAAAGGATAGGCAGATGATTATGATGATTTATACAGCACTCCATAGATTTTCTTTACGCTGACTAAAAATATGTTTGGTTTCAGGTCCTAAGAAGCTACGCGGCTGGTTATCGCTCTCGCCGCACGACGCTCGCTCGCTTGGCCAACAAATATACCAATTCATTGTTTATGGAGCCCCATGTAAGTAAAAATAAAACATATTTTTATTTACCTCTCATGTGCTTTGACGCCGACCAAGTAACAATATGACTTCTTCAATTCATATGTACTTTCTAAAGTTTATCTTGGACATCACTGACATCGGTGAAGGAAAACATCGTGAGGAAACATGGACTAGTCTATACAAATAAATAAAATTGAAGTGTCTGTGCGTCATTTCAAAATAACAGCTTATTTAATATACGAAAAAAACATTTGTTTTGTCTGTCTGTTTATTCCCGCTCATGTCCGAATCGGCTGCATCGATTTTGACGGGACTTCCACTGGAAGATAGCTGATTTTGTAAGAAGTAGAATTAGCCTAAGTTCGCTACTTTAATTTTAGAAAAAGGAATAACGGTATCGCAGGAACATATTAAAACACTGCAAAATACTGACATTTACGTAGACGAAGTAACAAGCAAAAACTAGTAATTAATATGAGTCTGAAATCGCCAATCCGCCTTGAGCAAGCGTGGTGATCAATGCTCGTGCCTTCTCTGTATGAGAAGAGGTGTTTGACCTGCAGTGGAACAGTAAAAGGATTTTTTATTTTATGCACGCAGGGAGGGGTCGCCCTATGAAGACCTACACTGACCTTATTGGTGAGGTTCTTCAGAAAGGTCAGGTGCGCAGTACTCGTAACCGGCGTGCTTGTATGACGAGATGTATGAACGTAGATGAGGCGAAAGGAGTATGTAAGGATCGTAGCAGGTGGCGTTCTGTGGTTTCTGCCTACCTTCATGTCAAAAAGGCGTGTGTTTATGTATATATGTGTAGTAAATAACTAAATATCCTCTTTCAGGCTGAAGGAGGCTTTGTATTGAAGTGCGCAGATCTTCTAGAAGTATCCTGGAGGCTGGAGAACAAGTGGTCGCCCGTGGCGCCGTTCCATCATAGAATGAAGTTTGATTTAGAGTATATGGGTAAGTTCACACGAACATATCAGTAGTTATTCAGGAATTTTATGATGTGATGTTATGTTATGCAAACTGAGATGATGAAAAAAAAATAGAGATAAACTACTAAAACATAGCGCGCCCCTCCATATTACTATATCAATGTGTGTAGTCACATCCGTATGAAAGAGTTTGTATGTAGTTGTAAGGGTCAGTTCACACCGAGACGCGACGCGACGCGACGCAACGTGAAGATACTTGAAGAGGCCAGTGACTTCGCGCTGCGCCGCTCGCCGCCGCGAGACGCATCGCAACGTCGCCGCTCTTGCACGTCATTCTGTGCGCGCGTACCGGCGATTCACCGCTGCGTCGCGATGCGTCTTAGAGCGGCGTAGAGCGACGCATCGCGACGTAGTGCTGCGTGGTGTAACGTATTCTAAATTCTTACAATGAAATGTGTATCTTTTCGTGTAGAAAATAAAGTTATATTTTGAGTTGCTCTTTTAAGCGCAGGCCACACCGCCAGCTAGCGGGCGGGCGGGCGAAGCGAACGAAGGAAACTATACAAACTACGCGAAATATTGGCGAGCTAAACTATGGGGTTCACACCGAAAACTACGGACTGACGAGCGACGGATATTTCGTTAGCTTAGCTCGTTAGGTTAGTCGGTAGCTCGCGGTGTGAACCGAAGTATGTAAAGAGGTGAAACGATGTTCGCCCGCTTAGCCCGCCCGCCCGCTAGCTGGGAATCGTCGGATATTTCGTTAGCTTAGCTCGTCAGGTTAGTCGGTAGCTCGCGGTGTGAACCGAAGTATGTAAGGAGGTGAAACGATGTTCGCCCGCTTAGCCCGCCCGCCCGCTAGCTGGCGGTGTGGCCTGCGCTTTAAAGTGTGCACGCAGCGTCGCGTCGCGTCTCGGTGTGAACTGACCCTAAGTATTCGTTTTCAGTAGCAGGCCGACAGATTTGTTGGACAACTAATCATAACACTAGCCGACCGCGCAAGACAACGCACGCGTTTTCATAGAGTATGTCAGTGCAGCGCCATATTAGTAATAATGAGTAATTAATAACGCCGCTAGTCGAACAACAAATCGCTGATTTGTTTTTGTTTCGAGAGCCGTCTCAGTACGCACACATGCGTTGTGAGTCTTGTAAATACTTTCAAACGTTATAAATATTGGGGGGGCACGCAGTTTATCTCTAACTTTAAACTTTATTGACTTTTTTCACCCATGATTTATCTCAACATTTCCAAATTCCAGATGAATGCTACATCAAAATAATAACACAAGCTCACAAGCAGCTCCTCGACCCAACCTTACAAGCAGACGACCGTACCTTACTCCTAGCTAAAATAATAACAACATGCCTCGAAGCCCGAGGTCCCATAGACCCGGAGTCAGACTTAGAGTCTAAAACAACAGAAAGAGACAACGATATGGATAAAAGAGATAGCGAGAATGAGAAACGAGATAGCGAAGTTATGGCGCCACCTAAAAGTCTCCCGAAAAAGGGTAAGCAGAAGTCTAAAGATAGTTTACAGAGTAATGCTCAAAAAAGGAGTATTGATGATGATGACAGTAGAGCTACTGGAGCTAAGAAGATAAAAAGCAATATACCTATTGAAGCTAAGAAAAGTATTGCTGATAATAATCCAAGGAAAAGTAAAATTAGTGAAGATATTGGTAAAAAAAGAAAGATTAATGACGTTAATAAAGTTTCTAGCGTTAAAAATGTTATAGATACTGCTGATGTTGTCGATGGTAACACTAAAGCGAAAGAAATTGAAGATAAAGCTGGTAAAACTCAGTCTAAAGCGAAAATAGTTAAAGAATCAGCAATAGCGGAAGATAGAAGTACTATTAAAGCTAAAAATGATGTGCCCATTGAAGCTAAGAAAAGTATTGCAGATAATAATACAAGAAAAACCAAAACAAATGATGCAGTAACAGAAATTGGTAAAAAAAGAAAGATTAATGAAGTTAATAAAGTTGCTAGCACTAAAAATGTTAAAGACACGGGTAACGAAGAAGATGGTAACACAAAAACTAAAGAAATAACCTTAAAAACTCACTCTAAACCAAAAATCGTTAAAGAATCTGTACCGGAAGATATAAAAGCTATAACCAAAGTTACAAAGGAAAATATAGAAACAACAGCTAAAGATACAATTTCGAAGCCTAAAACTAAAAATTTGAAAGAACCTGCTAACACTAAATCAAAAGCTAAGATTCTCAAAGACATTGGTAAAAATCAAGAGACAGAAAATAATGATAACCCTAAACATGGACAAAAAGACAGCGCAACAAAAAACAAAATGATTAAAGAATCTACTGACACTAATATCGTTAACAAAGCCAAAAATATGACTTCGAAAGAGGCTGCTAACACAGATATTAATAATGCAAACACTAAAACTATTGATAAAAAGAAAATCAAAAATATAACCCAAGCAAAAAGTAAAGAAAATATCGATTCTAACAAGATTAATAAAGACACTGATCGTCCGAAGAGCAAGATAGCAGAAAAAGCAAGTGTTGGTAAAAATATACATACGGATGAAAAAAACAAAAATACTGACGCGGCTAAAGTAAAAGTTGCTAGCACAAAAAACGAGCAAACAGCTAAGAAAGCTCCTGAAAAGAACACCAATGTTGCTACCTCAAAAAACGATGATAAAGTCAAAAAGGATTCTGAGAAAAATGTTAAAAATAAAGATAAAATACAAGAAGTAGCTAACAAAGGTTCTGAGAAAAGCGTTAAGGAGAAAATAGTGAACAATAAAGTTAAAAATGATCAAAATGCACCAACTGTTAAAAAAGTTACAGAAAAAAATGCAACAAACATTAAAAATAAGGAAAGAGTATCTCAAATAACTGCTAAAGTTACGGAGAAAGTCGTGAAAGACAAACCTGCACTCACAGACGTTCCTGAAAAGACATTAAACAGCAATTTAATTACAAAAAACAATAAAAATATTAAAAAACCCATAATTCACAAAATAGCTTCACACAGAAACTCTTTAAAACCGCAGAATCCTCCTAAAACTTTTAAAGATGGTAACACTAAAACTTTTACCGCTGGCAACACTGACAAAGAAAATGGCGGAAAAGTAACTAAAATTCCGCAGAAGAAATTGTCTATCATCAGTGAGGGTTCTTCTAAGAAGAATATGTTGAGAATGAGCCCAAGTAAGTAGTATTGTTATTACAAGCTTTTATTTAGCTTGCACTGTTCGTATTTATGTATGTATGTAAGTTGTCCTTTCAAAATTCGCAAACCGATTTTCGACCATTTGTTGATATCCGATTGAACTGAAATTTTGCATACACCTTTAGTTCTGATGACAATACAATGTCCAATACTCAATATTGTAATAATTTTAAAAAAAAGCTTGTTTTTAAAAATATGTTTTTAATTAGTTTTTTCTCACGATTTCGTCTTCGTGTAAAATTTCGGGATGGATAGTTTAAATTATCGGGAACTTAATGTTCATATCGGGACTAATACAATGGTTACAAAAGAAAACAGAATTTTGTAAGTTTGATGATAAAACATGAAATCAAAAATATTTTAGGAGCGACCGCCTATCTGACCTCTACAACCCAGTAACTGGGTAATACGATAACCCTTGGTACGACTGGTTTGGTTGGTTGACTGGGATGGACGATGCAGCTTTTTTAAATATTTGATTTATTTTCAGGACAAATCCAGTCGAAATTCAAGACTGTATCCCATGAGACATTTAAACAGAAAATGGTCAAAACTACGAATATACCACGTAAGTATTGTAGCACCCGGGACGTGGGTCACTGCTTGTACAGGGATATAATCAGTCTACTTTGGTTGAAACACTTATATATCTTGACTTCATGTAAGGAATTGCGAATTAAGGAATGATTCTCTCCAATCGTAACTATGTTAGCTTGCGAAGTTTTTAGTCTTTGTTCGCAATCAAGTTGCGGTTATATTCCATACGTTCTATGATGTTGCGGGTGACACATGTCAGCAATTCATCTATGGATGTCAGAATCACATAATTATGTCAGTGACATTATTTAATTAATTAGTTATTTACTTACATATTACTGATTCCGTATTTTACGACTATTTAATGATATTAGTTTGCATTCAATCATGATTGTAAATCCCCGTAACGTCCAAGAGTGAAAAGCAACAGTTTGACAAATGTCACCCGCACCATCCTAGAGCGTGAGGAATATGAGGAAAAAGTTCTCTTGACTCGTAGTTGGTTGCGAACAAACATTAAAAAATACAAACTGGTTGGGAATCGCGGTTGCGAAAACGGCCGGAGGGAATTTTTTTCTAAAAACTCCCCCGGTTGGAAGAAAGTTCTTACGCATATAATAGAAAGAGATAGAGAGAAAGAGAGGGAGAACGTCGCCTGCAGGGGGCATAACGCTTTTCCCTTACGTGACAATTTCTGCCTTTTAGCTCCTGCTGCAAGTTGCGTGGAACTTCGTTTCAAAAAACTGCATGTAATTGAGAACTTCCATTTTTAACCGACTTCAAAAAAGGAGGAGGTTATCAATTCGTCTGTATTTTTTTTTTATGTTTGTTAGCTCCTGACTTGCGACTGGGTGAACCGATTTTCATGATTCTTTTTTTATTTGAAAGCTGGTGCTTCTCGTATGGTCCCATTGTCACCATTTCAATATCTGATGATGAACTTCGCAGATATGGAATGGAACTCCTCATAGAATCACAGCAGCAATATCGTAACAAGTGAAACTGCTTTGTTTATACGTGTAGTCGATGACTGACTGAAGGAAAAGGGGGAGGGGGGTACGTCAACCCCCCTCCTACCAGTTTCCAAAATTAAATATATCGTGTGAGGTATTGTTTGAAAGGGCTTTTTGTAAGGATTTCAAACATTAATACACAAGCACTAAAAAGTGAAAAATAAAAAGCTGCCGACTTCCATAACTAAAGTTATTTTGATTTTGTAGTTTTTGAAGGCGGTTATCTTTTTTGTAAAATAGCTTTTTATATCATTCTCTTACCCACTTTAGAAGTTACAGGGGACACACATTTTACCACTTTGGAAGTGTCTCTCGCGCAAACTATTCAGTTTAGAAAAAAATGATATTAGAAACCTCAATATCATTTTTGAAGACATATATATCCATAGATACCCCACACGTATGGGTTTGGAATAAAAAATTGAGTTAAATAGTTATAAGTATGGGGTTCCCCCAAAATTTATTGTTTATTTGAAATTGGTTTTTTCTTTTTGTTTCAGGGTTATTAAAAAAGCCAGCTCCAAAGGTGTAATTATGTGTTTTAATAATATATGTGCCTAATTTATAATGAATTATGTTTTTAAGTGAAATCAAATAAAAATACGGGTTTTTTTTTACTAAAAATGTCTTTTATTTATTAAAATAAATGTACAAATTACTACATTATAAAGTTATGAAATTATTATTAAAAACAAAATTATTTAATTTTCAATGTCACTATGAACTACATATTATTATAATTGAAAAATTATTCTTAAAAATAATTGACGTCAACCTTAAATCTACAAAAAAAATTGAAAATGAAATGACACAATAATTTTACGTAACAAAATTATTTGTAAATCAATATGTCGCCAAAAACGGATAGTTTTTGTGAGTATCGCCCATTCTGTAAATAAAAAACAATATAGTTAGTTAAAATATTGTGAACGGACTTAATGCCTTAAGGCATTGTCAAACATATTATAAAAAAATTCAAGAAAAATAATTACATAAAGTGCACTTCATGTACTCATGTTGTGTTTGATGAAAATCGGTTCAAGATGGCCGCCGTCGAGGGTTTTTTAAATTTTTAATTTAATTTTGTGATCTCGAATTTCATTTCTGTGTTTAATTATTCCTAACTTGTGTGAAAATCAAAAAATTTTGAATAATTACATGAAGTAACGAATGGGTACACCTCTGCCTAACCCTTCGGGGATTACAGGCTTGATGTCATGTATTATATCTTATTTAAATTATTATCTAATGACGAAGTTCAATTAGCGTTTAGTAGAGATAAACTACAATAACCTGACGCGCCCTTCCACAATTCAAAACGTTTGAAAGTGTTTGTAAAAGTATTGAAGATTCACAACGCATGTGTACTGAGACGGCTCTCGAAACAAAAACAAATCAGCAATTTGTTGGTCGACTAGCGGCGACATTAATCACTCATTATAACTAGTATGGCGTTGCACTGACATACTCTATGAAAATGACACGTGCGTTGTCTTGCGCGGTCGGCTATTTATGATTAGTTGACAAACGAATCTGCCAGCCTGCTACTGAATACGATTACTCACAACTACATACAAACTCTTTCATACGAATGTGACTACACACATGATAAAATGGAGTGGCGCGCCATGTTTTCAGGGCCTTTGGTTAGCTAGGGGGGGGGGGGCATTGTGGGGCAATGCCCCCACTTTGAAATCACAATGCCCTACCTTAAAAATACCAAAAATAAGATAAATAATTATTATAATTACATGGTTTGTTCATAGTTTCAGAATCATCATAAGATGTCAGATATACATGGTGATTGATTAGGAGCCCGTGTTTCGAGGGCAGATCAATTATGACATTTTTTTTACTTTCGCCCTACCTGTAACCAATGCTGCCCTACCTTAAATTCGACTCTAGCTACAGCCCTGCTGATGTTTTTGTAGTTTATCTCTATGTGATAGCAACTTACCCTTTAAAAGTAAAAGTACGTTTATTTTTATTGAGCGCGTTCAGAGCGTCGACCTGCGCCTTGTCCAGCGTGAAGGTGAGGGCTTGCAGGTTGTCCCACAGGTGGGCAGCTGACGAAGACTTCACTACCACGTTGTGGCCGCTCTCGATCTGATATCTGAAGAAAGAAAGAAATTTTATGACATGTATAGGAAATAATAGAATTTAATACAATAATTTATTTCGGATAATTAAAATCCATAGCTTGTTAGCTTGTTGGAGGAGCTCGTGGCTAAGTAATAACAGCCACACGGGTTCCATCAGGTTAAGCTACGCTTGCCGGGGTTGGTCCGTGGATGGGTGACCATCTTTACATACCGAGACTCATCCGTGCCTCGGAAAGCACGTTAAGCCGTTAGTCCCGGCTGTCATATGGGGATCTTTGACAGTCGTTACGGGTCGTCAGAACTTCAGAAGCCCGAAAATCTGACAACCAGTCTTACCTAGGGGTATCGTATTATACCCAGTTACTGGGTTGTGGAGGACAGATAGGCAGTCGCTCCATGTAAAATACTGGTATTCAGCTGCATCCGGTTAGACTGGAAGCCGACCCCAATATAGTTGGGAAAAGGCTAGGCAGAGCTTGTTAGTATACAATGTGTCGTTTTGCATCCTCGTCAAATTCAAGGAGGTAACTATGCTAGTGATTCTAGACCCGAATCAATAATAAAATAGGTAGGTGTTTTTTTTGTAATGTTTTCTTATTTACGGAAATCAGTAAACCACCCCGGTGAAAATGCGGCCCATCTTAAGACTAGGTTTAGGATCGCTGACCGCGCGCACACACACAAAGAATCGCAAACGATAAAACCACAACACAATAGACGCCGCGCGCGCACCCCTTACCCCTGAGGCGCCCCACTCCCGCGCCCGGGCGGCGCAAAGCAAAAAAAATATTAAATTAGTTCAAGTGATTTCGCCGCGCCGGCCGTGCGTGAGTGTATCGCAAATTTCGCTCCTTAGGTGTGCTTCGGTCGTATACGTGAATTATGTGATTGTGATGCCATCAGTGGAGACAGCCTACGTGGCTGTCAGCCATCCGGATGTTCGCAGAACGGTTTCCCAATAGGGAACCGCCAACGCAGAGCGTTATGCTGTCTGTCTGCTACACAGAGACTGCGGGATTTTCGGCAGTTTGACGTACCCCGACATGCTCAAGCTCGCGGCAGTGAAGGTCTGCCTGTCGCCTTGCAGGAAGATATCCTGGAGTACTTCCAGCGAGAGCCACAGGCAAGCACACAAAAATACCTACTAAGGTAGGTATTTTTGTCGGTCCTCAGCCCGTTAAAGTAGGAAGGGAAATTTAAAATCAACCAATTTAATCTACAAATAAAAACAAAATCATTACTAATAATTAGGTACTCATAAATCATGAATTTACCTACAATGCGCCAAGAGCGTCCCGCCGCCGCTGCCGCCGCCGGCAGCAAGTACTTACCTAACCTAAATCCCGCGCTCACAACAAATAAATGTGCCACAGCCTAGCAAAACGTCTCAGGTTGTACCTAAATCCTAGTAGTTATGTATTCTTAGCAAAATCGGTAGATTTGCAATAAAACAGAATAAAGCAAAATGGCAAAACTAACATTTTATCAATCAGCTGATAACGTAGGTAAGTACATAAATCCTAGTACGTATTCTTAGATCTTAATAATAAAAACATGTATTATTAAGACCTAAGGTTAACAAAATCTGTAGATTTGCAATAAAACGTAATAATAATAATTCAAAACTAACATTTTATCTATCAGCTGATAACGTAGACCCAGGTAGATAAATCGTAGTACGTATTTTTAGATCTTAATAATAAAAACAAGTGTTATTAATTAACATCTAAGGTTAACAAAATCTGCAATTTGCAATAAAACGTAATAAGCAAAACTAACGTTTTATTAATCAGCTGACCGTAGATACTCACGACAATCTAAGCACCGTGAACTTTTCTTGGACGCGCATAGCATACCTACGCATGTGATACACTCACGCACACAGAGACAATTGGCGCTAAAGCGCAGAGAGTGATTCTCCAATTTCAAGTTATGGATTATTCTGAAATACGATTAAATACGATTAAATTTTAACAACTAATAAAAAAGGGTGTTATTATTATTGTTCAGGTCTCGTAATTTTAATTGATTATTTATGACTTTTATGACAACCTCCTGAATTTTGACGAGGATGCAAAACGACATATTGTATATTAGCAACAATACTAGCTTACAACTATGTTAGTATTGTTAGTACTTATCTTTATGTCTACTAAGCTATACTTATATACAATCATTCACTACTCTCACCCAGTGCTTTAGAATGGGGCAGTCAAATCAAGCAGTAATGACTTTCAGAATGATATTTTTAGCAGCCCGCAGACGCTGCAGCAAACAAGCCGTTTTTTTGCGAATTATGGCTTGAATGCGCTGGGTCCATTGATATACAAAAAACCCAAGATGCACAGTCTCGAATAAAAGTAACGCTCGAAAGTGTCCCGAAACACTATTTCCGTCTCTTTCTATAAGCTACAATTGCAAGTTCAACCTTATGCGAATTGTTTAAAGTTGTTATTACAACGCAGTGTACTTGAAGTAATAAAATTTTACGACCGATCGTGGTCGGAAATGAGCGCATAATGCGTTCATTTTGTGAGGACGTTTTTTAGACGTTGAGTGTGCATCTTGGATTTTTGTATATCAATGGCTGGGTCACACTCTTTTTAATTATTGTTTGAAATATTAAGAGTGGTCGTCCACAGTTCCGATATTTGTATATTATGTTGGCTGGATCAATTTCCAGGTCGGGTTAAGTGTTATTGGGTTTTTCCATCAAAAATTTCTCTGAGTTTCTGAGTTCGATTTTTCTTTTCCTGTCTGTGTTGCCTGAAACATGCCCGGTGCTCTTCCCTCACTCTCATAGTCCGGCAATCCGACACTACAGAGGCACGGGGATGTCACACCGCCAACATCCCAACTCCGGTTTGCTACTTGAGAAATTCGTAATGGAAAAACTCAATAGCCGCGTACCCACCTAGCGCACAGGCTCGCGCGGCAGCCTCGGTGTCCGGATCGCGAGCGATGGCTCCCGCGGCAGCCTCAGTAGTTTTGTTCAATTTACACGAGGCCGCCTCGCGAGGCAGGCTGAGCCATCATAAGTCCGCGTGTCATAACCGTCCCCATCTAACGCACAGCGCTCACTGAGGCACCTTTTCACCTTTGAGCGCGTCAAGTTTACCGACAACAGATGGCTCGGGGCCGAGCCGTGCTCGGTCGAGCAAACGCGCGCCCGAGGCAGGCCGAGGCACGTCCACACCAGCCGAGGCATTTGGCTCGCGAGGCTGCCGCGCGAGCCTGTGCGCTAGGTGGGTACGCGGCTAATAAAACTTGGCCTGTGGTCTGAAAAAAAAAAGCGCCGCGGCAGCGCCGACACTATGGTATGTGTTTAGTGGATTTTAAACTTTATGCTCTAGACCATTTAGTTGAAAATCCATTAACGACAAACTGTCTCTACGACGAGTTCCGAAACAGTTTGTCTTTAATAGATTTACAACGTTGTGATCTACAGTATAAAGTTGAAAATCCACTAAACACAAAACATAGTGTCGGCGCTGCCGCGGCGCTGTGTTTTTAGAGAATAGCACCACTGAGGTTCGCTCCGAACTATAACATAGTGTTACCTTATAAGCAGCTGCGCAGGCGTCACGTTCAAGCCAGAAGCCATCACTTTGACCAACGCATCGTCGATCACAGGAGTTGTAGAATTCTTGTACTCTGCGGGCGTTCCCTGCAAATTCAAGTTTAAGAATGATGATCCAAAAACAGCATCTAAATCGGTCAAGCTATCTCGAGAAAAATGTGCTAAAAGTCCGTCAGAATTATGAGGAATTTTCACGTTGAAAAAAAAAAAAGACGGCCAAGTGCGAGTCGGAATCGCACACGAAGGGTCCGTACCATCGTAGAAGATATAATAGTATTGCCATTATAGTATCGAGCCAAAAACGCAAAAACGGATCTCTTGTATGCCACCCCCTTTAATTTTTAACTTTTATTTATTTATATTATAATATAATATAAATAAATAAAAGTATTATTTGTTGGTATAGCGGCAATAGAAATACACATTTTGTGATAATTTCAACTCTAGGTAACGGTTCATGAGATACAGTCCGCTGTCAGATGGACAGACAGTGGATAAGGTGAGGCCAAACGAGCGTAATTTTGTGAGTCGTGAGTCGCAGAAATTCTGCCTGGCAGAAATTCTGTTGGAATGCCAGACAAGCGCATTTTATTGAGTTATTATCCAACGTTTATAGCTGATGTTAGTGTCTTGCGTCGGCCCCCTCGCCTCCCGCAAACTCAATTCGGTCCGAATAATGCATGTGAGTTGGCAGTCAAATCATTTTGCGTCGCCGTGTGAATCAAATAGGACTTTTTTATAAAACCGAATGCAGCAGAATTTCTGCGACTCACGACTTACAAAATTACGCTCGTTTGGCCTCGCCCTTAGTAATAGGATCCCGTTAGCACTTCCGGTGCAGAGCCCTAAACAGCAAAGGATTTTTGATTTTTGTGACATTAAGTTTTTAGTAGTTCAACTTATACCTTAGACCCGAGGACTCCGAAGCAGCTGAGAGTGATGCCACGTTCAGCGCAGAAGGTGTGCAAGCGCTGCTGCGACAAGTACGGATGGCATTCCACCTGCAAGCAGATTTCAACATACATCATCACCGGGTGGTTCGGTCATGTTGAGAGGATGAGTGAAAGGCGGTTAACAAAAGGTATTTATATGGCAGAGGTGAGTGGCAACGCAGGGAGGGGTCGCCCTAGGAAGACCTACACTGACCTTATTGGTGAGGTACTTCAGAAAGGTCAGGTGCGCAGTACTCGTAACCGGCGTGCTTGTATGACGAGATGTATGAACGTGGACGAGGCGAAAGGAGTATGTAAGGATCGTAGCAGGTGGCGTTCTGTGGTTTTTGCCTATCATATTGCCTTTAGATTCGGAATGTTAATGTCTAGCTGAAATTATAACAAGGAAAGAGTCTCGCAGCAATGCATACCTAATCCTTTTAACAATATCTTATCAAACATCAATCAATCTGCCTAGCCTTTTCCCAACTATATTGGGGTCGGCTTCCAGTCTAACCAGATGCAGCTGAATACCAGTATTTTACATGGAGCGACTGCCTATCTGACTTCCACAACACAGTAACTGGGTAATACGATACCCCTTGGTAAGACTGGTGGTCAGCCATTCGGGCTTCTGACGACTCTTAACGACTATCAAAGATCCACGTATGACAGAGCCGGGACTAACGGCTTAACGTGCTTTCCGAGGCACGGGGGATTCTCGGTGTGTATTTAGGACAAGCCCGCCACACTGTTCCCACCCACTGCAACTCCTGAAAGTCAGAATCAACAGTGGAGGCCACCAGAAAAGCGCCGAGGCAATGAAGCTCGACGAGTCCCAGAGAAACGATTAACTGTCTTGGGTCCCGCAACGAAATTAATCAAATCAAAAGAATTAGCGGAGGAGTTAGAAAAATATAATTTCCACTTCCCTAGCCACAAACAGGAGACAGAACAGAACTAGGCCAATAGGCACAAAGGGACGTGTGCAACTGGGAGAAGCCCAGATTGCCAAGCACCACGGATTGCAATAATTATTAAATTAATGGGTCCTAATGTTATTTACCTGATTAACAACTGGCTTCAGCTTTCCCTTGTCCAGAATCCTCTGTATTTGTTGGGAATTGAAGTTACTGACTCCGATGCTCTTGACGAGGCCCTTAGTCACAAGACCTTCCATACCGTACCAGGCGTTCAAAAAGTCGCTCTGAGAGTATTGCAAGACGGTGGCGATTTTTGGTATCGGATCTGAGCCTTCCTGTTGGAAAAAAGAACAATATAAATATGAATCTATATCTTCTATTCATATGAAATGCTTTGATGACCTGACTGACTGACGGATCAACGCACAGCCTAAACCGCTGATCGTAGAGACCTGAAACTTGGAGGGTGTGTTCTTTGTATGACGTAGGCATCCGATAATCCAAAAATATCTTCCGAAAAATAATTATGGTCTATTTGACTTTTTCTTTTCTCTGGAATCTGATGTTTATTTGATTATTTATATACAGATTACAATACTAAATATTAAACTAAACTAATTAATTATAAAATATGTACAATTTATAAAAAAGACAGAAAGGGGAAACCTCATAGGGCATCAAAAAATTCGTCCGCGTCGCTGTCAATGGGGCAAGTGCCCAAAAGGCTGACAGCATTGCCACGTTGTATGGCAATGCTGATTCTTTGGCCTAAAAAAAGGCCAGCCTTCTGGTCATGTGAAGAGTCGACCAGTCGCTTAGCGATGTCCCGAAAACCAATTTGACTTACTTAAATGTCTATTTGACTTACCTTAAAAGACATTGGGTTGTGAATCAAGTAAAGGTCGAAGTAATCCAGTCCCATGGTCTCCAAGGAGGTCTTGCAGGCCACCTCCACGAGGTCTGTTCGGTGGAACGTACTCCAGAGCTTCGAAATGATGTACAGGTCCTCACTGTTAACATATATAGGTATTAGTACTTCAGGTTACGAAAATTTGCAGATCTTTGACAGTCGTTACAGGTAGTCAGAAGCCAGAAAATCTGACAACCAGTCTTATTAACCTTTTGAACGCCATTGTCATACATATGTGACAAACGAAATCTTACCCTGAACGCCAACGTCACAAATATATGACAAAATACACGTCGCACCATATTATGAAATAAACAATTTAATAAAGTTTTGGAATCCCTACTTTTTATGAAAGTCATTTGACCGAAAAAGTAGCCTGGCGTCAGGGGTACGGCGAAACGTTTATACCTACTCTGGCGTTCAAAAGTTAATATTACATGTTCTTAGTATCATTGTCATATAATTTTTCTGTTTCAGACCTTACTTGGGAACCTTCAAAATAATGAAGGTCAAAGATTTGTTTTTTGTTTGTGTTAATTGCACACACACACAAACTTACGCCTTTCTCCCATGGGGGTAGGCAGAAACCACAGAACGCCACCTGCTACGATCCTTACATACTCCTTTCGCCTCATCTAGGTACGTTCATACATTTCATCATACAAGCACGCCGGTTACGAGATTGCATGATGGTAATATAAACAGTAATTTTTGAGGACAAACATAAAATGTTACCCTTCAATATTTTTTGCTGAAAGTTATTGAAGTGTATTATTAGTTATCTTTGCTGTAAGTCGTATTTTTTTGCGAAATACTTAGTTTTATTTCGAAAGTATTTATGAATACTGCCTCGTCGGTCTAGTATGGCCGCAAAGCGCGACTGCTGAGCATGAGGTATTGGGTTCGATTTTCAGGTCGGGCAAAGTGATATTGGGTTTGTCCATCAGGAATTTCTTAGTAGCAGCCTCGGAGTCTGGATTTGTGCCCGTTTGATGGCAATATCGCCCCCTATTACATGGGACTTAAACATTACTGGCGAAGTGTGGGTGTACTAATGGGTACACCTCTGCTTAACCCTTCGGGGATTACAGGCGTGATGTTATGTTATGTCAACCTGTATAAATCACTTTTTTAACTCACCGCTTCACAGTACCGTCATCAATTTTGGCTTTAATAGCCTGACCTATCTCCTTTTCATTGCCATAGATGTATGCAGTGTCAATAGCCCGGTAGCCCATGTCAATAGCTGCTCCAATCACGTGCTGCAGTAAGCGGGGATCCACCTGCAAACATATCTTACTAAGTTACTATTGTATTATATATATATATATTATTATTATATTATTATTATAGATATTATTATTAATTAACTGCGAGGATGGATTGATGATACATGAAAGATATCACATACGGTTCGTATTGTATAATGTTAAGTTTCGACTTTATAATTTTTATTTTATTTTTATTTAACTTACAAATGTTGGAGAAACTACATAGATGTGATGAAAATGAAATTAATCAGAAAAAACAGCGGAAGAAAATAAGCATAAAACAACAGGACCAAAGGCGGATCCAGAGGGGGGGGGGGTAATGGGGGTCACGACCCCACTAGGCTTACTTCCCCTTTTAATTCGATGTACTATTATAATCGAAACGGAGCCTGTCCTGACTAGACCATGATTATATGACTCCCCCCTTTGCCTTGTTACCTAGATCTGCCCTTGAACAGAACTAGGCTAATAGGCACAAAGGGACGTTTAGTACTGGGAGAAGCCCGACTGAAAGCCGACCCCAACAGAGTAAGAAAAAGGCTAGGCAGGTGATGAACTATCTACCTATCACTATCTACCTATGTTTTAGAACGAGCAACTAGCTTCAATTTTCTGACTAACTGACCCAGTGGCGTAGCTGGGGGGGGGCGTAGGGGGTAGTAGCCATGAGGTGACACCCGACAGTGAATAAAAAATAGAACATACATGGGGGTGGTTTGGATAGCCACCCTGTATTTAGTACTTGCGGTATCGGATGTTTAAAAATTTTAAGTTTTTATTCTTGAGGTGACACCACAGTTATTTATCCACCCCGGGTGCCACCCTGCTAGCTACGCCACTGAACTGACAGACTCCTTGACAATTAACACGATCTAATACAAATAATTTGACTTTGGACACTTACCAAAGCGGTCCCCAATGCCAAGACCGGAATTTCCGAGCCATCAGCTAAAGGTAAGTACAGCATATCTTCGAGCCTGCCAAATTTCGTCTTCCCAGTGGTCAGTTCCTCAATCTTCCTCAAGTAGACTTCTTCGGAAATAATTGGGGCCGCACTAGTTTTGGTGATGGAAGTCCTAATAGTCGTTGACTCGTACCTTGCACGCGCTGTCTTTCCCTGTAACAAGTTTTGTTATAACATCACGCCTATAAATCCCCTAAGGGTTAGGCAGAGGTGTACCCATTAGTATACCCACATTTCGCCGTCCTATGTAGTAGGGGGAGAGTATTGCCATCAACTGGGCACAAATCCAGGCTCCGAGGCTGCTACTGAGATATTCAAATGAGATATTTAAATGTTCCAACTAAATATGAAATACAGATCAATAAAAAAAGGTCAAAGTACACACATCAAAAAAGTCTAGGGATCAACATCCCTAACATTTGTTAGGGATGTTGATCCCTAGACTTTTTTGATGTGTATATTTTTTTAATAGACTTTTACATTTTGTTTGCAAAATTCCAGCTTAATCGAACAATTAGCATTAGGTTCCTACAGCCACTTTCCGGCTACATCATCAAACCAGCTCTGTGACATCATTATATTGGATTGTCATGCAAATTGCACATTTAAGCAAAATTTCAGCTCAATCGAGCATCGGGAAGTGAGTCAAATTTAACATAACATCATAACATCACGCCTGTTATCCCCGAAGGGTTAGGCAGAGGTGTACCCATTAGTACACCCACATTTCGCCAGTTATGTTTAAGTCCCATGTAATAGGGGGCGAGCCTATTGCCATCAACCGGGCACAAATCCAGACTCCGAGGCTGCTACTGAGAAATTCCTGATGGAAAAACCCAATAACACTTTGCCCGACCCGGGAATCGAACCCAAGACCTCATGCTCAGCAGTCGCGCTTTGCGACCACTAGACCAACGAGGGAGTCAAATTAAACTTGTACGATTTAAGCCACAGACACAGGGACAGATGAAAGTGAATAATAAAAGCTTGTAAAAAAAAAAAAAACCCCCAACGCCCGCCATCTTGGATTGAATCGATTTTCATCAAACATAAGCTAAGAACACTACCGACTAATTGACCTTTCAAACAACAAAAAAATCAAAATCAAAATCGGTACATTCGTTCCGGAGCTACGATGCAGACAGACACACAGACTCGTCAAACTTATAATGCCCTGTCGTTTTTGCGTTGGGAGTTAAAAGTGGATTACAAATAATTTACTTACGATCACAAATAAACACATAGATAACAACAAAATGGCTAAACACTTCATTTTATTTAAATAATTAAACTTACTTCTTTAAAAAAAAACTGTTAAATTCAATTTAAAACTTTAAAAGGCGACTCCAATCCACAAATGATTTGAAATTGGTCAGATTTGCATATGGCGAATCATTAAATTGACAAGATTTTTGCAAGCCATGTAGAAATACCCACAGTTTGGTAATAAAGAATCAATGTTGACGCACTTTTACGTAAATTTAGAAAAGAATATGGAAGGAGGTAGGTACCTTATCATTGCAAATCTTATCTTAGGTACTTATCTTAGCATATTTATCTGAAAACAGAGATTTTAACTTTTTTGTTTGCGTTTTGTATCTATATTTAGTGTACAATACCTATTAGTCGAAATTTCTCTCATTATTCGAAGTATTTATTTAACACTAAATAATTTTAATTCTATTCTGGTGTTGTGGTCGCAAAGCGCGACTGCTGAGCATAGTCATGAGTTCGATTTCCAGGTTGGCCAAAGTGTTATTGGATTTTTCAGAAATATTTCAGTAGCAGTCTCGAAGTCTGGATTTGTGCCCGGTTGATGGCAATAGGCTCGCCCCCTATTAAATAGGACTTAAAAATAACTGGCGAAATGTGGGCGTACTAATGGGTACACCTCTGCCTAACCCTTAGGGGAGTAACGGGCTTGATGTTCTATTATGTTATGTATCGTAAATTTTTGTAAAACTATTTTTATTTAAAAAGATTAGGTATGGAGTTTCATGTTTTCTCAATACGAAACTATTATACATTTTGGAATGGGCAACTAAATTTTTTTTTTTTGTAAATGACATTCAAAATTACCTTTTAGCAGTCTAATTGAAAAACATTAAGTATTTGATTTTGACTTTGACCATTTATAAAATTAAATGTCTTTACTATAAACCAGGGATGGCGCAGGTACCTTTATTGGTGAAAAATTAATAATTTGACTACTTATATGACATGCCAAAAAATCTTGACTTAGTGATTATAATGAAGAAAAATATAAAACTAAATGCTATGAACTCATTGTTTGTAACTCGATATTTGTAAGTACAAGAATCGTAATGTTTACTATTTTATGTTTAAAATAACAGGTTCACGTGATTTCTGCTGTTGCAAATTAGCTTCGAATTATTTTATCGAGTGCCACAACTGGCACCCGTGCCATTGGTTTGCCATCCCTGCTATAGATAATGAAACTTACCTCAAACAACGCAATCTTCTCTAATACAGACATTTTCTTCGGCATTTCTTTGATATTAATCTCCGTTTTCACACTCTCTCTCCGACTAAAGTCTACAGACTTAATCCTTCCAACTATCCTCTTTACCTGACCATGAATTGTATCTCCTAAATCTAATTCAGCTAAAGATTTAGCTCTTTTTAATTCTTCTGTAGAACTTTTAAAATCATCAGCACCATACGCGCTTCTTGTTAACTTATTTCCATCTCTAGGCATATCGAAATTGAATCCAAATTCATTTATTTTGTTTTTATTAACATTGGTATAGTAGTATTGTTTGAAATCTGTAGTTGAAGTAATAAAGTCATGTGCTTCTGGACGCTTGTTTTTTGTTGATTGATTTCGTACTTTATTTGTTTCGTAATTGAGTTCATGTTCAGTATTGTATGTGTCGCTTTCTTCAATTGTTTCAGCTGTGATTTCATAAGTATCTGCTGTAGCTGAGCTTATGAAAGTCCATACCTCAGACTCATTAGAGTCTTGAGGTAAATCGTTTAAAGAATTAAACAACTCATCTACTCTCTTATCAGAATCATTATCAATTGGAACAGGCGTGTTAACCGGTGTCTGTATATGACTTTCGCCACTACTCTTATTAGTAATAAAGTACAATTTCCTTTTTACATTTTCTATAGCAGAATCTTTCTTTAGTTTAACTGCAACAGGATCTTCATCTACAAGTTCTGGATCACTGAGTGAATCTCCAGGATCTGTTTCAATTGGAATTTCAACCTTAGTTACATTATCTTTAAGGTCCTTATTTTCTTGTGAATTTAGACGGATAAGCATAGGTAGAGGATTGAACCGGGGAGTGTGTTTAAAAGGATCTAGCTCAATTGTCTCAGGTAGAATTCTTGCAACTTCTATCTTATTTTCATCAGCCTCTATATCATCATCAATTTCAGTAATTTTGACTTTATTATCATCTGTATTAAGGTCAATTGGAGCTTGAAATGTTTTCGCTTCTCCTACGCGAGTTTCATAAGTTATAAAGTCTATTTTACCCGGCAATGTATTAGCGATTTCTTCTAGATGTTCGCCCTTAACAATATCTATTTTATCAACAAGGGTTTTATTCTCTTCTACTTGATGTTGCCATGCTTTTAAATCAAGTTTTCCTACTCTTTCCATACTCCATTGCTTTGAAAGAGTAGTAACACCTTCTATTCGATGTTCAGTTGAGCTAAAGTATATATTATCTTGTAATGTTTCACTTACTTCAGCTGTTGATTCATTGGCTACAAGCTCCGTTTCAAATTCAACTTTACCCAATAAGATTTTAGGTTCTTCCACTTGATTTTCTGAATAACTGAAATCAATTTGACCTGGTAATGTCGTAGCCACTTCTTGTTGGCTACGAGCAATACTAAAATTTACCGTTTCCGGTAATGTTTTGACGGTGGCAACTTGAGTATCGTCGGTATTAAAATCTATGAATCCCAGTAACCTTTTTCCTGTATCAACAGGATATTCTGTGACATCCAATTCGATTTTACCTGGAAGAATACTAGCTTCTTCAATCAAGCTTTTAGAGGAACTTAGATCAATATGGCTAGTTGATGTTTTGGCGATTTCAGCTTTATTATCTCTCCTATTAAGCTCGTTATTACTTTGCACAGCCTCAGCAGCTTTGGCTGGTTTTCTGTGATTCTTGAAGTCAACTCTTCTAGATAACGCCTTGGCGATTTCAACGTCTTTAGCTTTTTTGAGGTCAGTTTTACCTACAAGTGTTTTATTGACTTCTACTTGACTTTGCCATAGACTAAAGTTAATTTTTCCAGGTTTAGGCTTAGCGGCAACTTGTTTATGACTGGTTTCGGGTTTCATATTTATTTTTAGGTCAGTTGTTGGATGCTCAATTCGATTTTCAGTTGAAATATAACCGAAATCTTCTTTTAAAGTTTTGGTACTTTCATTTTGACTGCCGTTTACTTCGCCTGGTAGTGTTGTTGCTACTTCGGTCTGTATTTCATAAGACTTAAGGTTGATTATGCCTGGTAGAGGTGTGAGGTCATCAACAATGTATTCATGAGTCAACCTGTCTTCAACTCCAACGTCATCATCAATTCTTGCTTCTAAAGTGTGTGCGACTTCAAACTTACCATCTTCACTATTAAAGTCTATTTTCGCAGGGAGAATAGTAACACCGTGAATTTGATTATCATCTTCTGACAAGTCATTAATTCCTAGTAAGTCTTTGCTTACTGAGATATGACTTTCGTAAGTTTTAATATCAACTTTTCCAGGCAATGTTTGGGCAATTTCGTTAAGACTTTCTACTCTAAATACTTCAATTTTGTCTACTGAACTTTTGTTCATTTCGACTTGAGATGACCATGAATTAAGATTAATTTTGCCTGGCTTGGTTTTGCCAATGTCAGCTTCATAACTAAGTCTAGCTGGGATGATTGTTGGCATCTCAATCACACTAGGTTCTCTTTGAATTTGAGCTTTGTCATCTACAGTTTTAAGTTCGATTTGACTTTCTTGAGTCTTAAAATCAATTGTTTCTGGTAATATTTTAACAGCTTCGTAATCTTTTGTTTCTTGTTGCTGATATAAAGTGTTAGCTTCATTTGTTTCAGCATTAGCCTGCTTTATATCTGAAAAATCATGTCCATACCTATCTTCAGGTTTCCGATTTTCTCTATTATGTTCACTTCTGTAAATAACTTCATCATAATTTAATCCAATTTCAACTTTACTTGTATCATCTAAAGGTTCATATTGTATTGGTTCTTTTAGTACTTCATCGACTATTTTGGGTCTGTCTGCACTATTTAGCCGGCTTAGGTTGGGCGGTACATATTTGCATTTTATCTTACGTGTTGGTACTTCTGTTGTTGGATACGGTTCATTTGGTTCCAGGCGCTGTAATAAAAGAATTATATTGAGTATCGGGTAAACTTTAATTCAGAAGAATTTTCGAACCACGACCGATACGGGATAAATTAGTAGAAACACAACTGCTATAAAAATGGTCCCAAACGGGACCGTAATACTAAGACTTCACTGTATGTCCATCCATCTGTTTGTCACAGGGTTATGTGTTTTGTTATCTACCTCGAGTGCTTGCCATGTTGTTTAATCTGTGCATAAGCCACGCATACCTCCCTCACGGACTGATGCAGACTCTGGTGGTTCCTATTCCCAAGAACAGGACAGGAGATATGGCGGACAAGACCAATTATAGGCCAATTTCCTTGGCGACAATAACTGCCAAGGTACTTTGACAGTGTGCTCAACTCACATTTTTCCAAACATGTCATTTTGCACGACGCCCAGTTCGGGTTCCGGCCTGGGTTGTCCACAGATACTGCAATATTTAGTTTGCAGCACACTGTCAGGTATTACACGGATAGGCGTACTCCTGTGTATGCCTGCTTTCTGGATCTCAGTAAAGCCTTTGATCTAGTGGCATATGACGTTCTGTGGCAGAAGTTAGCAGGGACCGGGGTGCCATCGGAGTTGGCATCACTCCTGAGGTATTGGTATCTCAACCAGGAGAACCGTGTGAAGTGGGCGGGCGAACTTTCGGATGCGAGCGGGTTGGAGTGTGGGGTGCGACAGGGAGGGTTGAGCTCACCCTTGCTCTTCAACCTGTACGTGAACGCCCTGATTGAGGAGCTCAGCAGCATGCATGTCGGATGCTACGTGGACGGAGTTTGTTGCAACAATTTCAGTTACGCGGACGACATGGTGCTGCTGGCCCCCTCAATTGGAGCGTTCCGGAAGCTACTCGCAGTTTGTGAGTCTTTTGTAGCTTCACACGGTCTCATGTATAATGTAAAGAAATCTGTTTTCATGGTTTTTAAGTCAGGCTCCAAGGCTCCACCTGTACAACCACTTATTTTGAATGGCGAGTCTTTAAACAGAGTATACAAGTTTAAGTATCTCGGGCACTGGGTGACTGATGATTTAAAAGATGATTTTGATATGGAGAGGGAACGCAGAGCGTTGTCGATCCGGGCGAATATGTTGGCGCGCAGATTCTCTCGGTGTACAGACGCAGTCAAAATTACTTTATTTAATGCGTATTGCACTTCACTGTACACGGGGAGTCTGTGGGCTAACTACACGCAGCGGGCGTACAATGCTCTGCGGGTCCAATTTAATAATGCGTTCAGGGCGCTGTTGCGGCTTCCACGTTTCTGTAGCGCATCAGCAATGTTTGCTGATGCACACACAGATGGTTTTGCAGCTTTATGGCGCAAAAAGACGGCGTCATTCGTTAGTCGGTTGCGTGGAAGTCGTCACAGCATCTTGAGTGCCATTGCTGCTAGGCACGATTGTCCACTGACATGGATTTTAGTGCAGCGGACCAAATCCCTGCTTACTATTTTTTACTAGTATGTCTCAAACTCACTGTATGGATCTAAGTAATCTGAATAAATAAATTTATTATTATTATTATTATTATTTGAACCATAATAGGTAGGTATACACTTTAAACATAGAGTAGATATTATTATGGCCTCTATAACAACAAAGATTAAAAAGAAACAAGTGTGCTTTTTATAGTGTTAAAGGACGATGACCGAATTTGTATGAGACCCGTCCCCCCCCTCCAACAGATATTTTGTATGTGTTAGTAGTTTCTTAAGGATCTATTAAAAGACTAGCAACCGGTTTTAACATCAAAATCCATGGGGTTAAGATATGAGATAAAATTAAAAAATCACTTTATTTTATCATTTTGTCAAAGTGGGCGTAAGACCAACAGCATTGAAATATATTTCATATGAAAGCTTATAATTAATACTTTATTTCATATTATGGCACCAAGTACCAAAGACGCGGGAGAACAGAGTTATACCGTTTTAAAAAATGCAATATTTCAACTTTACTCTAGTTACTTGTTTACAGGCCGAAAGGACAGTGAGCGTAAGACCAACAGCATTGAAACATACTTCATATGAAAGCTTATAATTAACACGCTATTTCATATTAAGACACCAAGTACCAAAGACGCGGGAGAACAGAGTTAAACTGTTTTAAATAATGGAATATTTTCAACATTTCTGTACCAGTTTACAGGTATTATGGACAGTAGGAAAATACCAACAGCATTTAAATATATTTTATATGAAAGCTTATAGTAATTACTCCATTTCATATTGTCTCACCAACCACCAAAGATATGGGAGAACAGAGTTAAACCGTTTTAAAAAATGCAATATTTCAACTTTACTGTAGTTACTTGTTTACAGGCCGAAAGGACAGTGGGCGTCAGACCAACAGCATTGAAACATACTTCATATGAAAGCTTATAATTAACACGCTATTTCATATTAAGACACCAAGTACCAAAGACGCGGGAGAACAGAGTTAAACTGTTTTAAAAAATGCAATATTTCAACTTTACTGTAGTTACTTGTTTACAGGCCGAAAGGACAGTGGGCGTAAGACCAACAGCATTGAAACATACTTCATATAAAAGCTTATAATTAACACGCTATTTCATATTAAGGTACCAAGTACCAAAGACGCGGGAGAACAGAGTTAAACTGTTTTAAAAAATTGCAATAATATTCCAACATACTGTACCTGTTTACAGGTATTATGAACAGTGAAAAAAGACCAACAGCATTGAAATATATTTCATATGAAAGCTTATAGTTAATACTCTATTTCATATTATCACCAAAGACGCGGGAGAACAGAGTTAAACCGTTTTAAAAAATTGCAATAATATTTTAACAAACTGTACCTGTTTACAGGTATTATGAACAGTAGGAAAATACCAACAGCATTGAAATATATTTTATATGAAAGCTTATAGTTAATACTCCATTTTATATTATGGCACCAAGATGGTGGCAAGCAGACATACGGCCCACTTGATGTTATGTAATCACCGTTATAGGTTACCTTAACAAGATTCAAAGTTCAGAAATGGCACACTAACGTACCCATGATGTAATATTGTGTCAATGACACACAGTCACACTTTTCGGGAAACGTCATAGACCAAATCAAATCGTTTCTTTGTGATAGGTACATGGGTTACATACAGGTGTTCATTACATTAATTATATACCTACTTGATGATGTTCATTCGATGATCAGCCACTTGGGTATACCTACTTGGTTTTGTTTCACTAAGACGGACCCCTACATGTTTATTAGATCTGATTGATAGCATCACGTTTGATCCTGCCACGTTAAAGGACTTTATTTTGGTAACTAATATGGTTTAGTTTAACTCTGTTCTCCCGCGTCTTTGGTACTTGGTACCTTAATATGAAATAGCGTGTTAATTATAAGCTTTCATATGAAGTATGTTTCAATGCTGTTGGTCTTTTTTCACTGTTCATAATACCTGTAAACAGGTACAGTATGTTGAAATATTATTGCAATTTTTTAAAACAGTTTAACTCTGTTCTCCCGCGTCTTTGGTACTTGGTGTCTTAATATGAAATAGCGTGTTAATTATAAGCTTTCATATGAAGTATGTTTCAATGCTGTTGGTCTTACGCTCACTGTCCTTTCGGCCTGTAAACAAGTAACTAGAGTAAAGTTGAAATATTGCTTTTTATTAAAACGGTTTAACTCTGTTCTCCCATATCTGTGGTGGTTGGTGCGATAATATGAAATGGAGTAATTACTATAAGCTTTCATATAAAATATATTTCAATACTGTTGGTATTTTCCTACTGTCCATAATACCTGTAAACTGGTACAGAAATGTTGAAAATATTCCATTATATTTTAAAACAGTTTAACTCTGTTCTCCCATATCTTTTGTGGTTGGTGCAATGATATGAAATGGAGTATTTACTGTAAGCTTTCAAATGAAATATATTTCAATGCTGTTGGTCTTTTCCTGCTATCCATAATGCCTGTAAACAGGTACAGTAATGTTGAAATATTGCAATTTTCAAAACGGTTTAACTCTGTTCTCCCACATTTTGGAAAGATGTCGCCATAGTAAAAAAATATTACCTTACTAAGATCTATTGACTGAGATACATTTCATATCTGTTGGTGGGGGGGGACGTTTTGACGCATCGTCCTGTGACATGGAAAACCCTTTGTGGTCCTTCAAATTAATGCGAGTCTGATGCATTTATAGTTATGGGTTTGCGTCACCGACATGCTAATGTGTCGGTAAGTTTTCACTTTTGTCAGCGTTTTCATAATTACGGCCTTTTTTTAGGCCGAAGAATCAGCATTGCTATACATCGTGGCAATGCTGTCAGCCTTTTGGGCACTTGCCCCATTGACAGCGACGCTGACGAATTTTTTGATGATAAGGTTCCTCCTTTCTGTCTTTTTTATAAATTGCACATACTTTATAATTTTGTAAGTATTCTTCATTTTGTGTTTAGGTAAATTATTGTGAGTATATCTATAATTATAATTATGACAACAATATTATAACTATAGTACTTACTTAAGTATTCATAATTTATTCTCAAATGCTAATTTTTCAATCGTCAGATAACTCTTAACGGGGGGATAAATATGGCGATTTGACAGCTTTTGTATAGAAAATATGTCAAACTGTCATTTATTCTTTGGATAAAAGTTATCTGACTAGCTATTGAAAAAACAGCCCTTATTTAGATTTAGCATAATATAGCATTTAAATCTATACTAACCTCAAAAATAGCAATTTTAGATAATACAGACTTCTTTTTAGGGAGCTCCTCGACTGACTCTTTCTTAGAAATGACCACAGGCTCCTTCGCTATCTTATCTTTCAACCTACTTACATTTCCTTTGAGAACCGTGACTTCCACAATATCACTGTCCTTCTCTAGCGTTGGCACTTTACTGTATTCTTTCTCGCTCTTTTCATTAACAATGATGGAGGTTTGATTTTCTATGCGTTTAGTACCTTCCAAACTCATTTGAGTACCAATATCTCTAGATACTTTTAAATCTCTATCAATAATTTGAGCTACAGCACTCATTTGTGTACCAAATTCTCTAGAGAACTTTGAATCTCCAATCGCTTTGGTGGTAAAATCTCCATCGATAGTTGAAACGGGACTTTTACGTTCAAAACTTCTCTCTTTGGCTAGTCTAAAATCTCTATCGAATGGCGAATCTAGATATTTATTTTCAACACTCATTTGTGTACCAATCTCTTTGATAAATTTGTAATTTCTTTCACTAGCTTTGCCGTCTGTACTCATCTGTGTTCCAATTTCTCTAGACACCTTAAGGTCTTCAACATTCAAATCAAGATTACTACTAAGAGTAAATGTAGTTTTCTCAACATTGGTTACCTGTTCCTCAGTTTTATATTCTGTAACTCTTTTTGTTGTTATTTTACTTGCAATATCTTTAACTGTATCTTTAATCTTGTTTTCTAAAACTGGATCCTTTGTTGTTATATCAGGTTTGTTATTAGCATCTGTGACTTCACTAATGGCGGTTGGTGCTTCATATTTCCATTTACCAGCATCTTTAAGTTCTTTCTTAGTTACTTTGTCACTGACGCTTCGCGAATAGTTTTTATTTTTGACTTCGTCTGCAGCTTTCCACTCAATAGTTCTACTCATTTCAAAATTTTGTATTTTACCTTTAGAGAAGCTGCGAGTGATTTTGGTAAACGCTGGTATACCTACTTTAATGCCTTCTCTCTCTATTTGCTCAGTTTTCATCGTTTCTTTCTTTAGTACTTGATTAGTGTCACTAGAGATTGAATTCTCTGCAGCCGTAATGAATTCTCTACTACTCCTTAGGTTTATATTGCCCATTTCTCTACTAATACCTCTGGTGAATCTTTCAGTTTTTACAGGAATGCTTGAAGAATTTTCTCTGACGTACGTTTCTTTAGTGATTTTTTTACTATCTCCATCTTTAATCTCTTCAATAGTAGTAACCCCTTTGATGCTATTTTGACCGTCAGTACTTAATTCGCGGCTGATATTGCGAATTATTTTTTCAGTTACAACTGGTGTTCCAATTATTAGACTTTCAGTTGTTTTTGTTGTGACTGTGCGTGTTCCACCGTCATTAAGCTCTTCTACAGTCACTGTTTCAGTACTGTTAACGTTTTGTCCTTCTTTGTTCATCTCTCTGGATATGCTACGAACAATTTCTTCAGTTTTTACTGGCGCATTTTCTGTAACAGTAGTCACTATAATGTGATTTTCTTCATCTTTAAATTCTGGATCTACTCTCGCATCCTCAATCTTATCTCTAAATTCTCTTCTGATATTCTCCAAATTCTTACTTAATTCTCTATTCAAATTTCTCTCTCTAGTCTCTTTACTTACAGTGCGATTAAATCTTTTAGTTTTATTCCTTGTACCATCTTTTTTATCCAAGTTTTCTGCTATACTGGTCTGTGTGCTGCTGTCTTCAATAACTTCTTCTGTTTCGACGGTACCAGCCTTCTGATCTGCTACTATACGTTTAGTAACATTACGGAAAGTCCTCTCTGGCTTAGCTGGTGCTATTTTTACAGTTTTTTCAACAAACACATCATTATCACCACTTTCTTTAATATCGATAGTTTCTGTCACCTCCATCTGTTGTTCTTCTCCGCTCAAATCTCTACTACTGTTTCTGGAGAATCTTTTAGTCCTAATAGAAGACGCAGTGACTTTGAATCCTCCATCTTTGAGTTTGCTCTCTGTTCTTACACTCTTTTCTTTGGCTCTATCAATTAGAGCTGTTATTCTACTTGTTCCGTCTTCATCTTTCCTTTTCAAAGCCGGGATTTTAGATACTTTAGATACAGACTTCTTTTCATACTCGCCTTCGTCGTAAGCGTGGATGATTTCTTCGAATTTAGTCTCGATTTTTTCGGGATCTTCCAATGTAACTGATGGTAGTTTTGCTTCTATGTCTATCTGTTTATTATCGACTATTTCTTCGTATAGTTTGTCGAATTCGTCGTCTACTGCTGGTTGGAAATTGAGTGAGGTGTCGCGCTTGATAGCTTTTTTCACCTCTTTTAGTTTTGGGATCGATGATCTGCGAGGCTGAAATAAAAGTAATAAGGTATTACTTTCTTAGATTGTTTGTAGTTTTTGGGTCAAGATAAGATAGTCCTTATCTGATATTATCAATAACATAACATTACGCCTGTAATCCCCGAAGGGTTAGGCAGAAGTGTTGGTACCCGTTAGTACACCCATTAGTAAATATGTTTAAGTGCGCCAAGTTATCGTAGTTTATCTCTAGACTGACTGGTATAAATAAAAGAAACTCACTTTGGCCCCTTTCTCTTTTTGTGCTTGTCTTTCTCTTTTTACTTTTTCAACTGCCTGCCGCAGCCTCAACATTGGAATCTTAGATTTCTTCTCATCTTGGCTTTTTTCTGTAATTTAAAAGAAAAGAGTATTAGTAATTAAGATATTATAAAGAGGTAAAGTATATTCACATTTCATTCAATACTTTAGGAGGGAATCGTTTCAGAGAAATCGTTTATAGGTACACACAGCAAAACAGATAGGTCAGGGTCGTCAGATATTATATAGTTGAAGTTTTCTTAGAAACCGATGGATGTTTTCGAATGTAATTTAATTTAAAACGTAGATAATAAATAGTTCTTCATTTAGGTTTAGTTTCAGTCAAAGACATCCATCGGTTTCTTAGAAAACTTCAACTATATCTGACGACCCTGCATACCTATCTGTTTTGCTGACTGTACCAAATAATTTGTTACAACAGAGTTTATTTGTTACTAGTGGTGGGTCCTAGGGGATTTCGCAGGATTTGTACTAGGAACTTCGTACATATTTAATACAATAACATCTTTCGTTTTCGTACAAATCTTTCGTTCGTTATATTAAGGATGTACTGTCTATTAGGGGTTCTCTTACCTTCTCCCTCCATCTTCTCTGTATCTCTTTCTCTTGTCCCACTTCTCTCTTCAGGTAGACTGTCTGGCTGTCTGTATGTCTGCGTCAAGCTTTCAACTTCTCGTGAAATCCTGAGTACACCATTCTCTGATTCTTCGTCCTGAAATTAATTGAGATTGAAGTTTTAATTCAGTCGTAGCTAAGCATTGACTATCGTGTGACTAAAAGCGCCTTATAAAAGTGTTACTACGAAAAATCGTTGGGATTATTGATAAAGTAAAATCATCATCATCTGTCTAACCTTATCCCAACTATGTTGGAGTCTGCTTCCAGTCTAACCGGATGCAGCTGAATACCTGTTTTTTACATGGAGCGACTGCCTATCTGACCTCCACAACCCAGTAACTGGGTAATACGATACCCCTGGGTAAGACTGGTTGTCAGATTTTCGAGCTTCTGACGATCTGTAACGACTGTCAGATACATATGTATGACTGCCGGGATCAACGGCTTAACGTGCTTTCCGAGGCACGGAACGATGTCAGTGATGTCTAAGATAAACTTAGAAAGTACAAATGAATTGAAAAAGACACATTGGTACTTGCCCGGTTTCGAACCCACAACCTCATGCATGAGAGGCGGGCGCCTTAACCATTGGGCCATCACGACGATTAATTATTTTTTATTGCTAAAGTAAAATTATTTACTTATTTCAATTATTGACAGCACGATTGACGCTTATGGCGCATTTTCATTAGTCGATAGGGCCCGCATGCGGCGAGTCCCCGCATGCGACATAACAACCAATGAAAGTTACAAGTCGTTACACCGCATGCGGGGATCCGCCGCGCATGATTTTTACCGACCGTGATATCGACGTGCGGGCCCTGTGGCATGCGTTCCAGAAATCTGTCGCACCCCGCATGCGGGCCCTATCGACTAGTGAAAATGAACCATAGATTGACTGCTGCGCTGCGTATCGTAGGTCGATTGTGATTGTCGATTCCAGCGCGAAACAAATATTTGTATGGCCTATAGCTGTTCCGAATCTGGCTGCTTGCGTATGTCAGTAAACGCTTCCACGATACAGGAAACAGGAACCGTCAGCTGATCAAGGGAGCGTTCAAGTATTACGTAACGCAATTTTTGAAGATTTTAGGCCCTCCCTACCCCCATGTAACGCACTGTAACGTTTTTCTGCACCCCCCCTTCCCCTCCCTAAACGTTACGTAACATTTAAATGACCATTAAAGTCAAAATTATGTTGAACAAAGTATAATATTTGGAATTTGAAAGATTCTAATTCTCTAGCTTTTTTATTAAAATAAAAAAAATGTTACGTAACGCGTTGTTTAAATAGGTACTCCCCCTCCCGCCCTTGTAACGCACCGTAACGTTTTGCAAGACCCCCCTCCCCCCAAATTGCGTTACGTATTACTTGAATGCTCCCCAAGTAGCGGTAGGTGTGGGTCCGAGTGGTTACGGTAAAAAAATTAAGCCATACAGGCTCGCCGCGTTTCAGCACGGCTCGTAGAAGTTTGTACGTGACGCCGCGCTTTGTAATCGAGTAGGCTTTTTTAGGTGGTAGAAATCATCAAATGAGTCCTTCCGCCCTGGGCGGGGCGGAAGGGACTGTCAGACTTTTACTGACTAAAAAAGACTCTGTTTCTTCTGTTGCCCTTTACGTTCTGGGGCCACGGTATCCTGCTAAGACGTCCCGCAACCCAGGCAGGCGTTTGGCCCCGTTGGGGCCCCGTCCCTGTGCTGACAGCTCTTTGAGGCGCGCGTGAACAGAACGCGCCGTCGACCCGGGCCTGGTCCTTGATCGGACGGCGAGCTACCCATTACCGCCCATTAAGCCCGCGCCTAGCGGTGGTCGGATGTCGCCTCGCCCTGGGCGTCTCCCGCGGCGACTGGGGCGTGAGGTGGAGGATGTTCTCTTCCTCACGCGCCTCCTCCTTCGCTAGCATTACTGCTTCGCAGAAGGAGGTGACTGCATCCCATCCCATTCTCGCCCCGGAGCATGGCTTGAACCAGGTCCAGTCGCGAGAGGCGATCAGCGGTTTAGGCTGTGCGTTGATCCGTCAGCCAGTCATGCAGGACAAGGCATTTCATATGTATAGATTATATGACCTATGTGTAACACAGCCTTCTTATGTATCTGACTTGGCTTACTGACTATAATCCATTTCCTATTTCATGAGGTATTTTGAGGAAGGTGGATTATGGTCTATAGTGGCTCATGACGTAACATCTTTTTGAATTAATTACTATCAAAGTTTATCTTGGACATCACTGACATCGGTGAAGAAAAATATCGTGAGGAAACCTGGATCTGCTCGTGCCTTCTCTGTATGAGAAAAGGCCTTTGCCTTGCAGTGAGACAGTAATAGGCTGGTATAATTATTATTTTTTAATACTCTTCGAGCTCTTCGGCGTTCTATGGTTTCTGCCTACCCCCATGGGAAAAAGGCGTTTATGTATGTATGTATGTCTTCAAGACCCGGGGGTCCGGAGCTTTCATAGGCGGATGAGGGGCCGAAGCCAACTCGCAGAGGCCTCTTAGACAGCTTTAAAAGGAAATGAAATGACACCAATAATTCCAAGACATAACTTCTCTAAAGAAACACTTTATTTTAGCCCCGAAAACCCGATAAATTTTCAAATAACTGTACTATTTGATTTTTAATTGCTTTAAAATTAATAGTTAGTCAATTGAGTCGGTACAAAAGTGATCCCACAGTTGTCTTCTGTCATACTAAATCTATGGGAGAATCGCGTTTTGACAGGTCATAAAAAGTACGTCAATTGATTGATGGCGTCATCTACTCTGTCCCTGTATGCACTATGCAAGTGCAGCACCCCAGGATCATTTATTAATGAAATAAAACTCAACAACATATTCAATATTTATATTCAAGTTTTTGTACGCTGGTAACAACAGTTTTGCCAGGTGTAACGTCTTTTTTGAACAAATGCCGGTAACTCACCGCGATATCTTCTGTAACGGTAACTTTCTGCAACTTCAAATCTCCTTTTGTAAAAGTAGATTCATTTTTTGTGACAGTAATGACAGGTGACAGATGAAAATCTGCACCTGTTATTTTAATTTCGGTACTGTTGTTAGTATCGTCTTCCGAACCTAGTATTTTTGTATCAGAACTGTTATTTTTATCGTCGTACTCTCTTATTTCATGCGTTCCTGGTACCTCTGCTTCTACGTTCGGTGGATTTTGGTAGTCATTTTGGATTTTTATTACTGGAATAACTGGTGTTTCTGCCATTTTGGGTCTGAAAGGATAATTATTGGTTAGAAGGAGCTGATTGGCTATTTATTTCTTAACATAATATGTAACATAACATCACGCCTGTAATCCCCGAAAGGTTAGGCAGAGGTGTTCCCATTAGTACACCTACATTTCGCCAGTTATGTTTAAGTCCCAGTAATAGGGGGCGAGCCTATTGCCATTAACCGGGCACAAATACAGACTTCGAGGCTGCTACTGAGAAATTCCTGATGGAAAAACCCAATAACAGTTTGCCCGACCTGGGATTCGAACCCAAGACTTCATGCCGAGTAGACGCGCTTTGCGACCACTAGACCAAGGAGGCAGTCAATATCATTTCATCAGAAGCTTAAAAAAATGCAGTACCTGTAAGATTTTTGATTGATCTGGGAATTGAACCCATTAGACGTGGGTGACTACTCCTGTCATCTCATATGAACCGAACGAGGTCCACAAGAATGTATGAACGTGGACGAGGCGAAAGAAGTACAGTACCCGGCGATAAATATTGCACATCGATCGACCTTTGGAAAGAGACAATCGGCTAATTTCGGCTTCGTAGAGCGTTATCTCTGTCGCACGAAAAACAAACAGTCCGGTATCTATTAGGAGCAGTTAAAACAATTATGATTTGTTTCTTTTGATAATTCTTTTTATCACTACATAGTATAAAACAAAGTCGCTTCCCTGTCTGTCTGTCCCTATATATGCTTAGATCTTTAAAACTACGCAACGGATTTTGATGCGGTTTTTTTTTAATAGATAGAGTGATTCAAGAGGAAGGTTTATATGTATAATACATGCACCCGTGCGAAGCCGGGGCGGGTCGCTAGTTCTTTGTATAAAATACGACATTCGATAAAGGTCGATGTGCAATATTTATCGCCGGGTACTGTATGTAAGGATCGTAGCAGATGGTGTTCTGTGGTCACTGCATGGGAAAAAGGCGTGAGTTTATGTATGTATGTACTTAGGAACGTAAAAATATAATAATCGTAAACTTACTTGTATTGACGCCCTTCCTTGAAAAACTTTAACAACCTACTATGTTCTACTTCCATTTTAATGATATCAAGTTTATCACATTGATAATAATAAAGATATCATACTTATTTATTAATATCGCCTGTTAATAATTATCTACAAATTGAAACGTCATGTTACAAGTATGTAAGTACTTAGGTAATAAATAATAGTATTAGGTACATGTACTAGGTATCTATCAATCATTGTTAATACTTAAGGATATTCCTTGGAAGAATAAATGAGTCAGGTAGAGATAAACTACTATATCATGGCGCGCCTGTGGCCCTCCACAAATTCAAAACATTTGAAACTATTTACAAGACTCACAACGCATGTGTGCGTACTGAGACGGCTCTCGAAACAAAAACAAATCAGCGATTTGTTGCTAGACTAGCGGCGTCCTTAATTACTCATTATTATTAGTATGGCGCTGCACTGACATACTCTATGAAAATGACACGTGCGTTGTGTTGCGCGTTCGGCTAATTATGATTAGTTGACCAACAAATCTGCCAGCCTGCTACTGAACATGAATACTTAGGCACAACTACATAGAAACTCTTTCATATGGATATGATTACACACATTGAAATAGTAATATGCAGCAGAGGAGCGCCATGTTATAGTAGTTTATCTATAGTTCCAAAATTAAAGGAATTTCATTGTTTTTTGTTGTCTAAAGGCTTTAGCCCGCGACTTCGTCCGCACGGTTTGTTTACCCCTATTTAGTTACTTTGTTTATGTAAAAGAGAAAGTTCATACGCTCACTCATCACGAAATACTTATATCGAAAACCGCTTGACGTATAAAAATGAAATTTGGCAGGAAGGTAGAGGCAGGGTAGGGGTTGGGGTGCAGTAAGGTTTGGCTAGGGTAGGGGGTTACAAAAAATAAATATGGCGGTACGTAGTTCGCTGGGTCAGCTAGACGTAAAACAAAGTCGAGTTATTTGCACCATTTGTAACTCGAGAACGGCTGGACCGATTTCAATGATGATAATGCTTGAAAAAAGTTTAATTACAATATTTATCAAATTCACTTTAAGATTCTGACCTTATTGGTGAGGTTCTTCAGAAAGGTCAGGTGCGCAGTACTCGTAACCGGCGTGCTTGTATGACGAGATGTATGAACGTAGATGAGGCGAATGTATGTGTGTACCTACTTTAAGATTTCACGGAACAACTCAGATGCTTGGGGGGGGGGGCTTCAGCACCTCCTCCTGCACCCCCCTCGGTATTGAGTTTGTACATAGAGGCGACCTCTGCGTGAGAGCCGATAATCTTTTTACACCCGTCATACATCCGCCCCAGAGCGAGGCATCGAGGCATACCTATCAACTACTTATTTTAACATTTCACGTTGTTATCAAGGAATTATTGCAGCTGATTATGATAAGCAAGTCCCAAGGTTTTCACAAACAAGGCAGCTGATTATATAATGTATTAGTAATGGCTAATAATGGTGATATTGGCTTCCTCGTTGGCAGTGGCGTAGGGGGGGAGTAGGGGGCGGTCCGACCCGGGTGCCACCAGCCCGCGGGTGACACCCGACAGTGAATAAAAAATAGAACATACATGGGGATGGTTTGGATAGCCACCCTGTATTTAATAACTGTTCTGGCTAACTTACTTATCTTATTTATGACTGATTGACATCCTCACAATTAAAAAGTGGCAATAGTATTATAAGTAGTAGTGGTAAGTACCTAGTAGTAATTTAAAAGTAGTAGGGTGTCGTGATGGTCCAGTGGTAGGCGCAAGCCTCACATGCATGCGGTTGTGGGATAAAATCCGGGCAAGTACCAATGTGGCATTTTCAATTCATACCTATGTACTTCCTAAAGTTTATTTTGAACATCACTGGCATCGGTGAAGGGAACATCGTGAGGTGGACTTATACTAGCCTATTACCACATGAGTAGATAAACTGTGCTAATACTGTCCCACTCAAACCATGTCAGAGGCCCTTGAGGCGGTTTAGAAACTCTGACACTAGGTTGTGTGCGGTCGTAAGACCTTACTGCCCACACGATAAAGAAAGAATTAAAAAGTGCCCGTAAATGTATTTTATTTTTAATAATTTGAGGATTCAGATGTGCAGGAATCGACCAATCACATCGCACGTCTCTATGGATACGCACTAATGCTAGGGCTACATTAGCGGGCTGCGGCGAATAGTCGTGTTAAGGCGATGAGTGTGGCCAGGCAGATCGTTGCAACCAGGGCCCGATCTAGATACAAGGCAGTGGTCCGACCGCCGGCGAGAAAACGACTAACTATCGGCAATTTTCTCTCTCAAGAAACGCACAATAAATGTACATTCCGTGTTAACGAAAGAGATGCATATATTAAAAGTTGCTCTCTGACTGTTCGCACTGCCGGCGACGACTCGCTTTACTAGTTTTGTCGCTGAGCGACGAGCTTTCAAAAATAAACTCGGTCAGCGATACTCGTTCAGCGATGCTCGCTCGCTTGATCATTTCTTTATACAGTGCGGCATTGAAAGGCAGTGCGGCAGGACTGAGCGACCGCGGGCGAGTGGCGCGAGTAATCGCTCGTCGCTCTTGCACACTCGCTTATAGCCCGGCGACAAAACTATCGAAACTACACACTCGCTTCCCGCTGATCGCCAACTCTTTTACAGTTTCTAGTTCTACTCGTTTCTCGCCCCGGGCAAAATAATATTCACCGCCCATTACACTAACACCATATTATGTCATGAGCTTGCTATTTTAAAGATGGGATGATTATGTGATATTGTTTTAATTGTATAATATTCAAATACGTTTCTGAACAAGTTTACAAAAATTCATGAGAGTATGTTGGACTTCGTGCAATCGCCCGGCATACTCCATTTTGCCACCCCTCATTTTTGCCGCTCTGGGCATTTGCCCGGCTGGTATTTGCCCCCCCTTAGATCGAGCCCTAGTTGCAAGTCATAGTATTCGGGCGAAGACGATGTACTACGGGGGCACTGTCGGTAAACTGGCGCGCATCAAAGGGATTTGTCGCGACAATATTCGCTTGCGTGGCTACACCTACACAGAACCAACAGAGAACAACAACCTTCATGATGGTTGAGCTAAGTGGTGCTGGGGTCCTACCATGAACTCTTATCGCGATCCAAAAACTGAACTGTTCTTCAAATACGTCAATATAACGCATCAATTTATATCATTATATTGACGTATTTGAAGAACAGTTCAGTTTTTGGATCGCGATAAGAGTTCAGGGTAGGACCCCTGATCCATGCGTCATGCTCGTGAACGAGTGCTGTCAGTTGGGATTGGTCATCTCTTAACTGCTATGGCTTTCATCTTTATTTTTATTATTTTTTACTACTGTTATATATTCATCTTCATTGTTTTCACATGTAGAAGCAACAAGAATAATGTAACCTGTGTTTTGTAAAAACCTAATTTAAAAGAGTGCCGTGGAGTTTCTAGCTCGTTCTTTTCCATAGAGGCCTACCTCCGTTTTGGAACGAGCAACTAGCTTCAACTTTCGGAATAACTGACCGACTCCTTGACAATTCAAAAGTGCCTGTAAATGGTCTAATTGAAAAAACTGTTTTGACTTTGACTTTGAAACAACACAATCCGGCACGATGAATCTTCGCCCGCCTACTATATAGGTACCTACACAAGAACATCGCGTATGCCTATATACGATGTTTTAGCGCGCCAACGCGACACGAATCTTTGCCCGTTAATGTAGCCCCAGACGCCAGTCGCGGGCAACAGCTAGTGGGTAATAAAAATCTGATGTTATTAAAAAATAATTGATAGATACTTACAATATCACAAAAACATGCTTTTCCAAAATATTCTTAATCACACACTTAAAATCTTTATGCACTTTATTTTAAAAACTTTAATCTTTTAATCACTTAAGATAAAAAATATTGACGTAACTTTTTGCACTAAATTTTAAAACGAAAAAAACTTTTAAACTGTTTCCAAAGAAAAAAACTTAAATGTAACTTAACCGATTTATTAAATGTAACTTTTAACACGATTAAATGTAAATAAATATATAGTTAAAAACACGTAAATGTATCTATGTATTGCTACGCCGGTGAACACTAAATATTTTCGAAGTTATTTACCTTTATCTTTGCTATCGGAAATTTTGAAATGATAAAATAATGATAAATGTTTTGTAGTCATCGATAACTTGTGTGAATGCTGTGTGGTGTTGTTGCTGCGACTTCGCTTATGAAACGGCTCTATGTACGGTCAACAAAAAAGATAGACCGTATGCAGGGTCGTCAGATATAGTTGAAGTTATCTTAGAAACCGATGGATGTACACATACATAAACTCACGCCTTTTTCCCATGGGGGTAGGCAAAAACCACAGAATGCCACCTGCTACGATCCTCATACTCCTTTCGCCTCGTCCACGTTCATACATCTCGTCATACAAGCACGCCGGTTACGAGTACTGCGCACCTGACCTTTTTGAAGAACCTCACCAATAAGGTCAGTGTAGACGGTGTTTTCGATTGAAACTTAATTAATGAACAGTGAACTGTGTATTATATACTTTTTAAAATAAAAGGGTTTTTAGGTTTTTCTATCGGGAATTTCTCAGTAGCAGTCTCGGAGTCTGGATTTGTGCTCGGTTGATGGCAATAGGCCCCCTATTACATGGGACTTAAATATAACTGGCGAAATGTGGGTGTACTAATGGGTAAACCTCTGCCTAACCCGTCGGGGTTACAGGCGTGATGTTTATGTCATATGACATGTTTTTTAGGTAGGTACCACACCATTATCTGTGGTAAAGGGTGCGGACATGACATAACAGTCCATTGATTCAGGAAGTTAGATTAGATTGTAAAAAGAATTACTTACCTACTTTGTTTTAAATTCGTTACTTATCTTTTAAAATTACTGAAATGTAAAATAACAAAATGGATTAGTGGACTGCCCTGAGCATGGGATTTTGATTCCCAGGTCGGGTAAAGTATTATTGGGCATTTCTTTTAGGATAATTCTCCCGGTTGATAGCAATAGGCTTACCCCCTGTTACATAGGACTTAAACATAACTATTGGTGAGGTTCTTCAGAAAGGTCAGGTGCGCAGTACTCGTAACCGGCGTGCTTGTATGACGAGATGTATGACCGTGGACGAAACAGGGTGTAAAGTTTGTCATCCTCCGTTGAAAAGGGAGGATCCTCCGACCAGACGGGTGTTGAGTTTGGTGGGCCCGACGGTAGCGCCGAACTCTGATTGCGCGTTATAGGAAACGTCAGTTGTAGTTAGTAAATTGCGCGATAGATGTCGCTACTATATTATATTTTCAAACTCAAATGTCTCGCTGATGGTGGCGCGTGTGTTGGATCATTTGGCTCCCTCCATGATGGTTGAGCTAGGTGGTGCTGATCCATGCGTCATGCTCGTGAACGAGTGCTGTCAGTTGGGATTGGTCATCTCTTAACTGCTATGGCTTACATCTTTATTTTTATTATTTTTTACTATTGTTTTATATTCATCTTCATTGTGATCACATGTAGAATCAACAAGAATAATGTAACCAGGATTTTGTAAAAACCTAATTTAAAAGAGTGTCGTGGAGTTTCTTGCTCGTTCTTCTCCATAGAGGCCTACACCTCCGTTTTGGAACGAGCAACTAGCTTCAACTTTCGGACTAACTGACCGACTCCTTGACAATTCAAAAGTGCCTGTAAATGGTCTAATTGAAATAAATGTTTTGACTTTGACTTTTAAGAAAAAAAAAACACATTATTGAAATGAATATTTTTAATATTTTCTATTAAATGTTAAAAATATGTACCAATTTGGTAACTACTTATAATAATTATCACCAGTCTTCACGTCACAGCTAACTTATATGTATTAAATTGTGGCTATTACCTATACGGTGGTGTACTGGCCTTTGCTAAAAGCTTAAGCCTATGTCATTAGGTTTTGGTTTTTTGCAATTTGCAGGTCAGCCACCGTATACGCCGTATACGCATAGATAATTGCGGATGCGGAAGTTCCGCAACTGCGAATGCGGATGCCAATATTCGCAATATCTGTCTCCATAGGAATAGGCTGCAATGACCGAAATGTGGTCGTTACGATATGTTTTGTAATTTTACCACATATTGCCAATAGGTCTGAGAATTTTTTTTTGCCGCTTATGGGCCACCTTGCATAGGCACACTACAGGCGGCCTACCACCACCTCTTAAAACAATATTATTTTTATATTACTTTGTAATTTCTGTTGTTGGATTTTTAACTCTCGGCGCTGAGCCGAGCGTTAAAAATCCTACAGTACGGAAGGCTTTTAATCTTACATACTACTAAATATTTAACTTAAAAGCGTTTACGCCGTCCTCTGATAACTTTATAGACATAATATGTATAGATAAACTACTATAACATGGCGCGCCCCTCCACAAATTCAAAACGTTTGATGTATTTGTGAAAGTATTTACAAGACTCACAACGCATGTGTGCGTACTGAGACGGCTCTCGAAACAAAAACAATTCAGCGATTTGTTGGATTGGACGACTAGCGGCGTCATTAATTACTCATTTTTATTAGTATGGCGCTGCACTGGCATTCTCTATGAAAATGACACGTGCGTTGTCTTGCGCGGTCTTGCTAGTTATGATTAGTTGACCAACAAATCTGCCGGCCTGCTACTTAAGACGAATACTTACAACTACATAGAAACTCTTTCATATGGATATAACTAATTGACTACACACATTGAAATAGTAATATAGAGGGGCGCCATGTTATAGTACTTTATCTCTATCCTGCTTATGCATAGGAAGTTTCATTTCGAAATACAATAAGGATTTGAAAGTTTGTATGAATTCCGACCGGCGTAAACGCTTTTAATCTACGTCAACAAAAATATATCTTTTATACTTAAGAACTAATTAAAATACATGTTTATAACAAGTTACAAAATAGTAGGGATGCATCCGATACCGATACCGATATATCGGCGATACTTCGCGTTTGCCGATATATCGGTATCGGAGATATTTTTCCTAATATATCGAGACACGCAGATCCGTTCGTTTTCTGGCGCCATGACGTCTTATACTCAAACTTGAAAAAAATGGCGCAGAAGTACTTTAAGTTTCCAAATGAGTTCTGTCGCATTTATGACTATTTTCCACTGCAGGTCTTATTCAAACAGTCTTGCGAAATCGCAAAAAAACCCGCAAAAATTAAGTCTACTTTGTTTTTTAATAAAAACCTTATAAATGTTAATTTTGATTACTAAAACTATTAATTAATTGTGTTTTATTTATTCTACCTTCCTTTTTGAATTCAAAAAGAGTATCGGTATCGGTATCAGTATCGGCAAAAAGGCGTATCGATACGTCTTTTTGCATCCCTACAAAATAGTCATAAACAAAAAACCACAGTACGTACAGTTGAACAAACTATTTGGTACACAGGCAGCTAACTTGCATCTATTTTTTTTAAACAATCTTTAAAGTGTGTCAATTCTTTTAAATCAATCTAAATAGGTTTCAAAATTATTAAACATCAATAAATCTGCCTAGCCTTTTCCCAACTATGTTGGGGTCGGCTTCCAGTCTAACCAGATGCAGCCGAATACAAGTATTTTACATGAAGCGACTGCATATCTGACCTCCACAATCCAGGAACTGGGTAATACGATACCCCTTGGTAAGACTGGTTGTCGGACTTTCGGCTTCTGATGACCCTTGAAGTCACAGATCGACGTATGACTGCCGGGACCAATGGCTTAACGTGCTTTCTGAGGCACGGGGGAGTCTCAGTGTGTAAAGATGGTCACTCATCCATGGACTGACCCTGGCAAGCGTAGCTTAACCTGATTGATCGACCCGTGCGGCTGTTATTACTCAGCCAAGGGGTATTAAAATTATTGGACACCTCAAAAAGTGAACACAAAATGTCAATAAATGGCAATGCAGCGGAAAGATAATTATTTTTGTCTGTAAATCAAATAGTTTGTTCGAACATACCACAGAAATGTCAGTCAGATCATTAAGTAATTAAATTAATCATCCCAAATTTCATTTTCAGGATCACTATCCGGTATGTATTCCTTTTGGAGTATCGGTTTGGGCGTTGTAATTGCTCCGATGGTACCAACATTCCCAATAGTCATTCTTGGTTTGGGTTCATCAAGCGGTTTATTCGGACAGGTAGAGATGTGATCCTTCTTCAAATAATCTGGATAACGATGTGTGGCATTGAACGGACATATCCAGAGTTGCGGACTGGTCTTCTGGCATTTTATTAAGTGGTGCTGGAGACGGGAACGAGGTATGCGATGAGTAGCGTTGTAGGGACACGTTGTGTATTCGTCGTTATCCATTTTGTTACTGGAAAAAGAAACAAAAATTTAATTTTATCATTTTTACCGATTTTAGAAAAAAATACAAACTCAGCATCTGTCTAGCCTTTTTCTCAACTATGTTGGGGTTGGCTTCCAGTCTAACTGGATGCAGCTGAATACCAGTATTTTACATGGAGCTACTGCCTATACCAACACAAAACAGATACAAACTAATAAGTAAAAATGGGTTTAACTTTGCCTAAACAAACCAACCATTATTAACCGAATGAAGAAGAAAGTAATTGTAATAATTTTTTAAAATAATTATAATAAATCTTCTCTCCTGTTTATTTAAATAAATATAGGTAAGGCTAAATAAAAAAAAGGTTCAAAGTATCTCGTCTGATGTCATTATATAATAATTTATTTAGCTCACTATTACACTATTAAAAGACACTTTTGTGTATCTTGACTCAATGTAGTAAAATTTAATAATAAATATAAAGCTTAAACAAAAAAAATGCTTAGTAAAAACAAGAAATTGTGCAGAATGTCAGAATAATAGTATTAAATCTATCTCGTTTTAATTGAAATTCCTGACTAAGCATTGTTTGTTTAAAGTTACATTTCAAAGTCAACTTTTGGAGAAAATGAAAGCAAATGAAAATGTTTAGAAAATGTCGAGAATACTTACTTGTAATTTAATTATGTTCTTTTCAACAAAATACTACAATGCTTTATTTGGATATCTAAACCAAATAATTTGAATTAAATTTAAACCGGCCGGTTGCTTGTTTACAAATCTATCCACAAAGAATGTCAAAATTAAAAAAGATATAATTCTCTCTCTCTCTCTATCAAACGGCCATCATTCATGTGTGAAAAGAAGTTAAAGAAGTGTTAGTCACTGTCAATTTGACAAATTCAGGGTTACCAGTTGAGAAAACGTAATTGTGTTGTTTGTACAGAAATAGTATGTCCGTACTTTAGATAGTAAGACTATTATACCGTTTGGTGTTAGAAATGATACAAAACTAGCTTCTACAGGCGACTTCATCCGCGTGGTTTTCAACCCAATAAGTTTTTTTACCCAATCGTAGCAAAAAACTCTTCAGTTTTAATTTAGTGGTTTACGGTACTTTTTCATTTCAGAACGTAAACGTCAACTTCAAAATGTTCTTTCATGTGTCAAACTGTCAATCAATTTTGAACTTGATTGAAAGCTGCCAAGTTAGCTAAACTTTTGAAAATAATAACTACATGAAAATACAATAAAAATTCCTACCCACTATGAGTACTCCAACTAAACGCAAAGAATTCATGGACGGTAATAAGTAATCTCTAACAAAAACATCGTTCGTTTTTTCAAATTACGGGTAAAATTTTTACAAATTGCTTTTCTTGTCTTTTTCAGATAACAAAACTGCTAAACGACCTAAAATGGAGTGTCCTTATGGAGATAAATGCTTTAGGCTTAATCCTATACACTTCAAAGAATACAGCCATGAACATTGTGAGTAAATATAAACAGTTTTCTTAGTCAGAATGTTGATGAGCATATGGGAAACATAGTACATGCACATAGTATAAAACAAAGTCGCAACGGATTTTACTGCCTCCTTGGTCTAGTCGTCGCAAAGCTCGACTGCTGAGCATGAGGTCGTGGGTTCTATTCCCAGCAACAGATTTTAATTCAGTTTTCATCAATAGATAGAGTGATTAAGAGAAAGGTTTATACACATAGTTATAATCTAGAGACAACATGGTGAGTCTGTCCATATTACTTCTTCAATGTATGTAATCACATCCTTACAAAAGAGTTTGTATGTAGTTGTAAGTATTCATCTTCAGTAGCAGGCCGGCAGATTTGTTGGTCAACTAATCATAACTAGCCGACCGTGCAAAACAATGCACATGTCATTTTCATAGAGAATGTCAGTGAGCGATTGGCTGTGCTACATATCTATATAATATAGACAGAAGAACAATCAAGTTATCATAAACAATTTATCACCAAATTTTTTTTTTCTTTCAGTGGAAGCAATCCTAGACTCGTATACAGGGAGTGGAGACTTCCCGATACCCTCAAAGCTGTTGAGCCAGAAACAGATGTACGAAGACCAGCTCAAGATGATCATACACAAGCAGCTGTACGCTCCCGGTAAAAATTTTGAGAGTGAACAGAGTTGCAGGTTAGTTTTAAAAATACTATACTAGCCTTTGCATACCTTTGTTGCCCCTTTGGTGTCGTGGTAGTAAACGCAACTGTTGAATGTGGGGTCCTGGATTCGATGACCAGGTCGGGCAAAGTGTGATTGACTTTTCTCAGTAGCCTGGACTTTGGAAGATGGTGGTCAAATCAAATCAAATCATCAAAGCATTTATTCCTTTGCAAACATGGGTAAATTTGTACATAGATGTTGGTATTGGTATTGGTATTGGTATACACGGGCCGGTTTCCGCAACTCCACGTCTAAGCGCGTATTTTGCGTACGGGTGGGAAGAAAGTCATTCGATCCACCCCAGCTCCCCGAGAAACGCCAACAGCGCCTTGACGTTGCCGGCTATCTCCCGCAGGTTACCTGGGTTTCCGAAGTATTTGGCCCTGTATGTGGCGACCTCAGGGCAGTGTAGAAGCACGTGGGCTGCTGTCTCTTCTTCCTCCATGCAGGCTCTGCACAGTGGACTGTTTGTGACCCCTATGACAAAAAGGTGTTTATTGAACGATCCGTGCCCAGTTACAGCGGCTGTTACCAGACGTAGCTGCTGTTTGGGCAGTCTAAGGATTTGTCTCGTGAACCGGTCGTTGATTACCGGTAAAGCTTCTCTCGCCTGTCTGCACTCGTCGAGCTCGGTCCATATTTTTTGGTGTAGGTCCTTGGTGCGGTTCCTTACCATGGTGCGTAGGTGTCCAAAAGGAAGTGGTACTATGGGTTCAGGACCCACAGCGATTGCACTCGATCCCCTTCTGGCTAGCTCGTCTGCAGCGTCGTTGCCACGCGAGCCACTGTGTCCCTTTATCCATTGAATAGTTATGTTGTTGAGATTACCGACCTTGTTTAGGTTGTGGTGGCACTCAAGTATTAGCCCGGAGTTAACCGTGTGGCTGTTTAGAGCTTGTAGTACCGCCTTGCTGTCCGACAGTATGCGGATTGGTTGCTCCGTTACCTGTCTGGCCAGTATGGCTGATGCTGTTAGAGAGATGCCCAAGCATTCCGCCTGGAACACCGTGTTGTGAGTTCCCAGTGGTGTGGCGATATGTATGTTGAGGTCTTCTGAGAAGACCCCGGCCCCTGTACCAGTACCTGTTTTGGATCCGTCCGTGAAGATCCGAAGCTCAGTGGGGCGTTGACCCTCACAGCGTTGGTCCTCAAACAGTTGGATTTTGTATTTTTTATCGAAGATAAATTGCTTGGGTATCCTGTCGTTGGTAGCCTTCGTAATTGGAAGCTCGTCGCCGAGTTCCTCTAGTAACGCAGTGTGTTGTGTGCTGCTCCTACTCCACAGATTTAGTGTCTTTAGCCGCAAAGCAGCTACTGTGGCCTCCAGCTGAATATAGAGGTGTAGCGGGGATAGCCCGAGCATGGCTACAAGTGCTGCCGTCGGAGTAGTCCTCATGCAGCCCGTGGTCGCCATGCATGCAAGTCTCTGCATTCGTTGTAGTTTAGTGAGGGCTGTGGTTAGTTTGGTCCTGGGCCACCAGACCACAGCCCCATAAGTGATCATGGGGCGTATCACCGCACTGTACAGCCAGAGTATAATTTTAGGGGATAGGCCCCATTTTTTTCCTATCATTCTCCTGCATTGCCAGAAGGTGATACAGGCCCTGTTTAGGTTGTTGTCTAAGTGGCTGCTCCAGTTTAGCTTACTGTCTAAGATGACCCCTAGGTATTTTACCTCGCTTGTCAGTTGGAGCACGGTGTCGAATAGTTTTGGCAGGCGGTAGGGACCTAGTGCGCGTTTCTGTGTAAACAAGACTAGCTCGGTTTTGGTTGGGTTGACCGAAAGGTCGAATTCCCTGCACCATCGTTCCACAATGCGTAGCGCATGCTGTGTAAGGTTGCAGATGGTCCCCGTTACCTTCCCAGACACGAGAATGGCGAGATCATCCGCGTAGCCTATGGTGTAGTACCGCTCGGCATTGAGTTTTGTAATGAGGTCGTTTATAACGAGGTTCCACAGGAGCGGTGATAATACCCCACCTTGGGGGCAACCTCTGGCTATGATGGCAGCCTGTTGGTCCTCCTCAAGTCGAACAACTCGTTTGCTTAGCATGTTGGTGATCCAGTCAGTGAGTACCTGTTCCACTCCATGTTTGGATAGAGCGGCGCCAATGCTGGAGAAATTAGTTTTGTCGAAGGCTCCTTCAATGTCTATAAAGGTGCCCAGGCAGGAACCCTTTTGATGTATATCCTCCTCGATCCTACTGACAACCATGTGAAGGGCGGATTCTGTTGACTTGCCTGAGCTGTATGCATGTTGGTTGCTATGTAGAGGTATGTTTCTCAGCGCCCCGTCCCTCAGCTCTCTTTCGCAAAGTCGCTCCAGAGTCTTGAGCAAGAAGGAGGTCAGACTTATCGGTCTGTGTGCTTTGGCGTTTGTATAGTCGCTTTTACCTGGTTTCGGGATGAATATGACCTTTACCTCCCTCCATCCCTTTGGAACGTATCTGAAGGCCAGACACGCTCTCATTAGAGGTAGCAGGGTGTTGGCTAAAATAGTCCCACCCCATTGAAGAAGTGCCGGAAATATACCGTCGGGACCGGCTGCCTTGAAGGGGTGGAAGGTTTTTATGGCCCATTGGAGTTTCTCCAAGGTGATCATATTGCTTACATATAGCCAGTCGTTGTCCGATGGTGTGTACTGTTCCTCCGACCATACCACGGTTTGTGTAAAGATGCAGGCGGGGAAGTGAGACTCGATGAGTACCCGCCTCGCCTCTTCTGGTGATGTGGTCAGTGAGTCGTCCGGTTTGCGTAGTGTGGTTAACGCCGGTGTGTTCTGTTGTGCGAGTATCTTCCTTACCCTGTTTGCTTGTTGACAAGATTCAATGTTGTCGCAGAATTTGCGCCATCCTGCAGTACTCGAAGCGAATCCACCTGTGGTCGGAACAGGAGGCCTCCTTGGAGACTTGCCAACCGGTGGTAGCTTCCGCGGCACCCTCTGTTGCTAGGGTGAGGTCTATAATGGTTCGGCTGCGTCTGGTGACGAAGGTTGGTTCAGAGCCTGTATTTAGTAGCGATAGGTTAGTTGTAAATAAGTAATCAACCAAAGCCTTACCCCTATTGTTTTGTGTGTCCATTCCCCATAGCGGGTGGTGTGCATTCGCGTCGGCTCCAATTATGATCTCCAGTCCATACGCCTCGCAGTGGTTAACGAGGCGGGTGAGATCGTGAGGAGGCGGGTCTTCCTCCTCAGGCATATATACCGAGGCGAAGACAATCTCCGTTGTCTCGGCGTCACGCTGCATGTGCAGCCTGGCTGCAGAGAGGTCTCTGCAACAGAACTCAATTAGTGGCTGTGTTTTAATGTTGTCTGAAACAAAGATGCACGCTCGGGGGTGATCATGTTCGGTATTATATAGGACCTTACCGCCGAGATTGGATAATCCTTGAATGCGGCCGCCCCTGATCCACGGCTCTTGGATCAGGGCAATGGCCGTGTGGTGAACCTCCAACCACTTCCGCAGCTGAGCCGTCGCGGTTTGGCTGTGGTGGAGGTTTGCTTGGACGACGCTACAGATTGACGAAAGGGACGCCATCCTTGGGCAACCCCTCCTCGTCCTCGTCTATTTGTAGCCCGGCGAGCAGCTCTCCCTCGTCGAAGTCACCCTCCTCCGGGTCCGAAGCGGTGGACACGGACATGTCCAGCTCCGCAACCGTTGGAGGGTTGGCAGCGTCGGCGGAGTCGGCCGGCCCTACTGTCGCAGGTGCGGCCGCGGCTGCTACTGGGGTGTTCAGCAAGGGGGCTTTTGCACCCCTTGTATTGGGCAGAGTTTTCAGTTCTTCTTTTATGGAGCAGGTGGTCGGGTCCCATCCCCAAGGTGTGTTTAAGTAACGGCCGTTGGGCCACTTAAACTTTACGTACACCGACCCTACCCCAACTGCGAGGCGGCGTTCTGCCTGCATTATTGCGGGTACCTGGTCCTCTGGTACCCCCACTACCAAGAACCAGGCATCTGTCTGTTTGTCTGCCAGGAGCAGTGTCCATTTTTCGACGTCGAGCCAGTCGTTCTGGTAAACGAGGGCCTCGCCGATGTCCGTTGCCTCCTCGTACACGCCGCCGGCGTCTGGTATCACCACTCCGCAGCGTACTCTGCGCTGGAGCTCCGACTGGCTTTTTACGACCAGCGTGGTGTTGTTTGGTGCGGGCATCTCTGCCACGATGTGTCTCAGCCACTCCAGGGTGTGGTCGTCCTCGCACCACAGCTTCAGCACTCCCCCCTCTACGAGTGGTTTAGCGTTGAACCTCGGGCCCCTCGGTTTCGGCCTGATGCGGGATTTTGCTTCACTGATGATCCTCTTCTGAATCTCAGTGAGGACCTTGTTCGCCACGTCGTGGCCAATGGTCCCAGTCCTCCCGCAGGTGATGGCTACGTTCAGCGGTGAGCTGACGGAGTCTGCGTAGCTCCTCCCCGCGACGCGCGCTGGCAGCTCCAGTCTAGGCCGTTTGTGTTCCCCACGAGGCGACAACGACTCGTTTAGAGCACGCTTGGCCATAGGCTGTTCGCTACCAGCGGGTCGCGGCGTGCTGCCTGTGTGTGTAGTTTTTTGCCCTGAAGCGAAGCTGACAGCTTTCTTCTTGGCCATGTATGCCACTAGTCGGTCGCGTCTCCGTTGTTTTTTGTTGGGCCTCCGCCCCTTGTTTTGCTCAGAGTGAGCCGATGGACCTGAAGGGTCTGTAGGAGGGCCAGGGGTGTTTTTGCTTTTGTTTGCCTTGCCTCTACGCGCTTGCACCTTCCACGTGCTAGCAAGCACGCTTCCGGCGTCATCCACCACAGTGGTGGATGTTGAGGCTTGAGGAGCCTTCGGGGGCGGAGGGTTAGTGTGTGTGGGTGTGGCCCCAGTATCGGTTTTACCCGCTACCGGGGCATGTGTGGTGTGGCAGGTCCCGGCACCAGTTTTACCTGGCACTGCGGTCGCTGCTGAGAGAGGGTCGTAGCTGCTACCACACAGCCTCGTTGCCCCCTTGTTTGTGGGTTTTGGTTTGGTCTTGGCTGCGGTTTTCGCCGCAGCCGGACCCATGCCCTCACTGGCTCCGGCGGATTTCGCTACCGGGACGCCAGGGGCGACAGAGTCGGGAAGACTCTTTGCAGGAGTTTCGGCGGCTTTCACCGACTCCACTCCTGGTGACGATTTGACGATACTAGGCCTTTTGGAATCCATAGTATGAAGGAAGTAAAAATTCGTCTCTCTGGCTCCCACCCTCCATGGAGCCCGCAAATGGGAACGTCGCACTAATAAAAAGATTGAACGTTAGGCTACCAGAGAGATATAGGTGCGCAAAGCTGGCTTAGAGTGCGACATCAGGTGCTCGATCGGGTCGGCAATGGGAGCGAAAGGCACACCCCCGAAGACTGATCAACCCTCACTTACACCGTCAGCATGACCTTCACCCACCACTACAGCAAACCAAAGTCTACTGCAGTGGACTTCACGCACCTCGCCAGTGGCCCTCTGACGGGACACCATGGCCATTTCCCTAACCGTGGCTAGTGGTTAGGACTACCGTTTTACCTGAAATCGGGACCAAAGGGGGCGTGTTGCCTCACGAACGCATTACCGCCAGCGACGATCGGCTCAACCCCCCAGGACTCCTTCATCCCTGCATACGGCGCTCAACTGCGCAGGTCCTAGCGCAGGTGACCTCTATCCCATGCTCATCATCTGCTATGGTTGCGATAGACGAGCCCGGCAACCCCGGGTCACGAGGGGTCTCGGTCGGGGGGGGAGGGGTACAGGAGTTGGGATCCAACCTGACAGCACTGCAGCAGCCAGTCGCAGGCCCGAGCATCGCTCAGGCTGCGTGCCGGCTGCCTCAGTGCTGTCTGGGGTTAGAGGAAAGGGTATGGGTTACCCTAACGCCTGGGAATTGACGCTCGGGCACTTCTCTTGTCCGGGGTGCAATTGGGCTATCCGCAACCTGCCCACCCGCTCGGTTGCATGAGAAGAAGTGCCTGGCGGTCCGTGCCGGTCCTACCCGGGTGTACTTATACCTCCGTGTCTGACCGACTCAGCCAGCCCCGAAGATGTTGTCCATAAGTTAGTTCTTCATGTTCTGCCGTCACATGGGCATGCAAAAATAATCAATTAATATAATTTTTAAATAACATTAGAATATTATTAATAAAAATCCCATTTTACAAAATTTACATTAATGTCACATCATATTACAGTTTATTATTTAACTAAGCGTAGTACTTAGACTAACAAATATTTGTGGGGGTGAACTACTGTTCTCCTAGCTAGGTAGCCGAGCAACCTGTGTTAAGGAGAGACAGTTTGCCTCCCTAGATTGTGATCTTAACAATAGTGCTACGTGTTGTCTCCAAAATCAAGCCATTAATTAGGTTACGTACATTGTAGTTTGCTAATATGAAATCTATATAAAACTGCTGTACTTGCGGTGGTTACAATTTCTGAGAGGAAAAAATAATAAAAAAATGATAATAATGTATATAAAATAAAAAATCCGTGTAAAGTAGTAGGTAGTAAAAAGAAAAAAAAATAAAAAAGAAGAATGTTTTGTGTGAGACGTGATTGAGTATGTGTGAGTGTTCGATGATTGTGTACTGTGTGTGTGTATTTGCTGTTCGTGGGTGAGGGTGTACATGTGTGTGGGGGTGTGTTTGTAATATGACTATTGGGTTATTAAATGGTTATGTAGTGTCAAAATCGAGAAGTTATGGGTGAGTTATTAGGAGATCCTCAGTCTCATCGTAGGTTTTTAAAAGAAGAAAAGAACGGACGGCAGTTTTGCATTTGGAGTATGGTCATGTATACATCATTTGAATCACAATAAAAAGAATGTCTTTTAAGTCACTAGCTACAATTTTAAGTATGTCAACGGTCCAGCGTCTGATCTCTCCCCAGTCGAAATATACTCTGGTTATCGCAGGCAAAACATGGTATCACTGCATGTTATTCTTCCACAGCTCATCTTCTGCCGCAAAAGAAGATAACAACCCAGAACAGAAGAGTACAGAAGATAAAAATACAAAAGAGAAAACAAGATTAGACGTGAAACAGAGAGAGAAGAGTAAATCCCCAAACAGAAGAAATGGGGGGAATAGTAAAACCTCTGATAGCAGAAGAGGGGAGAATAGTAAAATGGAGGGGAGCAGGAGTGGGGAGGGGAGTAAAGCGTCGTCTAGTGGCAGAGAAAATAAGAGAGGTGAGACAGTGTGGGTCGGAAGAGGGATGTGAGTGTGTGTGCATGCACCTCAGTCACATAATCACCCCTCCCCCCCGAGGGGCCGCCCCCTGAGTATCCTCAGTCATGCGACTATTGAGGGGATGTCCATTAATTACGTGAAGCTTTTTTAAAATTTAGATCCTCTTGAGAAAGTCAAAAACAAATCAAATGATTCTTTTATTATCTTTATTAATAATTTTTATTCTTCTAATTTTGAAACAGACGTCATATTTTCCGCCTTTAATAATGAGATTATACTGAACCCCTCTCCTTCCATTTAGACTTCACTTAAATGCCCCCCAGTTAATCATAAGTAAGTATAAGTACTATAATTATATTTCTCATTACCAGATAGCGACTACCGTCCCATAGTGCAGCCGACCCGCCGCGCAGAGGATTTCTTATCTGTGGTCCGTCCAAAAGGCAAGATGGCCGCCAAGCACGCCGCCAGCGCCCCCTATTACATCTTCTATACAACTATTACGGATTGTAAAGAAACACATGGACAACCCTATTCTATTACTTTTCAAGGTAAATCAACGATCATATAATAATAATAATATAATATCTTGGGACAACTCACACACGGCCATCTGATCCCAAGCTAAGCAGAGCTTGTGTTATGGTAACCAGACAACTGATATACATACTTATATAATTTATAAATACATACATATTATAGATAAATTACACCCAGACACAGAACCAACAATTATGCTCATCACACAAAGTTTGTCCTTGGTGGGAATCGAACCCACTACCTCCGGCTTTGCAGTCAGGGTCACTAACCACTAGACCAACGAGGCAGTCAAATATATATACCTAGACTCCTAATAACAGACGACCGATGTCTGTCAACACATTAGGCATAAAAGTCTTATAACCGTCGTCACTCACCAATAGCCACCAAGTTCGTATTAGTTTCGACCACTCCTGTAAGCCGTAAACATGCACTGACCTTGAGTTAGCCAATCAGAACGCAGTACCCCGTCCCCCTCGTACCTCAGCAAGTTGGCAGAATAGTTTTCGTGCGTTAGATCGTGTATTAGGCGTCTATAGGTTGTATGGTCGTTGAGGTAAATAGAGCGTTTACGCCATACGGCATTCCATACAAACTTTCAAGTCTTTGATTGCCTCGTTGGTCTAGTGGTCGCAAAGCGCAACTGCTAAGCGTGAGGTCTTGGGTTCGATTCCCAGGTCGGGCAAACTGTTATTGGGTTTTTCTATCAGGAATTTCTCAGTAGCAGCCTCGGAGTCTGGATTTGTGCTCGGTTGATGGCAATAGGCTCGCCCCCTATTACATGGAACTTAAACATAACTGGCGAAATGTGGGTGTACTAATGGGTACACCTCTGCCTAACCCTTCGGGGATTACAGGCGTGATATTATGTTTTATGTTATGTTATGTATTTTTAGAAATGACTGAACCGATTTTAATGAAACTTCCTACATATAAGCAGGATACAAAAGTCTAAAAAGTAAGTTGAGAACTTTTTGGAAATGTCTTATTTAACCTTTTGAACGCCATTGTCACATATATGTGACAAACGAAATTTTACCCTGAACGCCAACGTCACAAATACAACCTGAATTTTAAGTCGTTGTTCATCTTTCAGGGGGTGAATGTACTCATGAATATGAACAACTTTTATTAAGGGACATAGTACGAAATGTGAAAAAAAAAACAGCTGATCCATACAATTTGATCGTAATGTAGTACATTATTGTATGGATCAACTGTTTTTTTTTTTTTTAATTCACGGTGTGTATGACAAAATACAGTCGCTCCATTTTATGTATAAACAATTTGATCATTACTTTTGTGTGTTTTTATTTATATAATTTAAAAGTTGAAAAAAGGGGCCTGGCTTCAGGGGTACGGCGATACGTTTATACTCTGGGGTTCAAAAGGTTAAAAAAAGATAATTAGAAATCTCGCTTTCTATGGAAAATTTAAATTCTATCGAATTTAGATGTAACACACAATTTTTTGAAAATGTTTTCATCTAACTTTTTAGATCCGTACCCTGTTTATGTGTATACCTCGATTTTTAATTCCATTCAGTGACTTGACAGTTCAAAGAAAAATAATGTTACCATACTACAACTAATAGTGTTGGGCAGTGAACGATTTTGCGTAAGGGACGAATGTTAAAAATGGTTTAATACCGCTAAGTTCTTATGTCGCCCACATGAGAGAGTCGCATTTGTAATTAAACGATGTAATCTGAGAGCTTAAAGTGTTTATGTTATTGTATCGTTTTCGTTCTATGTCGACTGTGATAAAACTAGAGTTGCTATATACACAAAACTTTGTAAGTTACATTATGAATAGACAAGAAATCTAACAACAGTGTTTTGTTGAGAATCACACGAAGCATTTTGATAATACATATTCAAACTCAAATTTCATTGCGCGGAGATGCGCGCGGAGCCGTATTTAGGTATTTCTAAATACGTAAATATGATTTCGTAAACACTCTGTTCCATGCTTTGTTCGTCGTAGAATGATAGCAAAAACTATAACTAAACTATCTTTTTTTTTGTCAAAACTTGGTAACCCTTTAACTGTCATGTTACTGAATGGAATTAAAAATCGAGGTATAGGAAATTTTATTTAGGTGTCGCCTAGTGTCAATCAGACGTAAATCTTTTATAAGGTTGCGTGAAAAGAAACTTTAATGCTTACACCTAAAGATTATTTTCGATTTTACAGAAATCCTGGATCGCAGTCTGGGCGAACTGAAATGTTCTTTACAAATTAATTTTATGGTTGAAATCGGATGGTTGTTAGCTCAATATTACTTTGCTGGATATAGGTATGTATTATTGGTTTGTCGGTCGGTCGATCGGTCGGTCTTTCTGTCGGTCGGTCGGTCGGTCGGTCGGTCAGTCGGTCGGTCGATCAGTATGTCGCAAGCGCGACTGCTTACTGTGAAGTCCTGATTTCGATTTCATTTAACAACCCATCATCATATCATATCATATTTGAACTTTAACTATGAACAAATAAAGTTGAATTTTATCTAACAACCTGAACAGCATTTATTTAATTTCGAACTTTATATAAAACTGATAAGGTTCAATTTTATCTAACAACTCAAACAATCTTTATTCAAATTTGAACTTTAACTATAAACCAATAAGGTTGAATTATATCTTAAATACTGAACAATGTTCATTCAAATTTGAACGTTAACGACAAAGATATAAGGTTGATTTTCTTACAGTGAGAAGAAACTAATGATTTTATACGGTGAAGATTGCTCGGATCTCAAAGATATAAACAAGAAAAAGCCCCATGTAGATGCGCATTACGTCTCTATGTCGACGCCCTTCGGGAAACATCACACGTAAGTTTTATAAACTACTATAACATGGCGCGCCCCTCCATATTACTATTTCAATGTGTGTAGTCACATCCATATGAAAGAGTTTCTATGTAGTTGTAAGTATTCGTCTTCAGCAGCAGGCCGGCAGATTTGTTGATCAACTAATCATAAATAGCCGACCGCGCAACACAACGCACGTGTCATTTTCATAGAGTATGTCAGTGCAGCGCCATACTAATAATTAATGACGCCGCTAGTCGAGCAACAAATCGCTGATTTGTTTTTGTTTCGAAAGCCATCTCAGTACGCACACATGCGTTGTGAGTCTTGTAAATATTTCAAACGTTTTGAATTTGTAGAGGGGCGCGCCACATACCATCACGCTACGATTTACGGGAACGGAGCAGTAACGTACGATTGTAATTTCAGTAAAATGATGATTCTATGCTATGAAGATGGATCTCTGCGAGTGGTGATATCAACCGCTAACTTATATTTAGACGACTGGGAGAACAGGACGCAGGGGTAAGCAGATATCTTAATATGTATGTAACATAACATAACATCACGCCTGTAATCCCCGAAGGGTTAGGCAGAGGTGTACCCATTAGTACACCCACATTTCGCCAGTCATGTTTAAGTCCCATGTAATAGGGGGCGAGCCTATTAACATCAACCGGGCACTAATCCAGACTCCGAGGCTGCTACTGAGAAATTCCTGATGGAAAAACCCAATAACACTTTGCCCGACCTGGGAATCGAACCCAAGACCTCATGCTCAGCAGTCGCGCTTTGCCACCACTAGACCAACGAGTCTGTCTGAAAAATAAAAGAGTTAAATAATATTTAACTCTCTCACTCTCTCTCTCTTTCTCTCTCTTTTTTATTTTTATTGTTTTATTATTATTGTTATATTGTTGTTTTTTTTTTATAATGTATTAGTACCTATGTTTATTAGTTGTCTAGTACCCATAACACAAGCTCTGCTTAGCTTGGGACTAGATGGCGTTGTGTGATAGTTGTGGAATATTATTATTAATATTATTTTGTTTTGCAGACTATGGTTCAGTCCATCATGTCCGGAACTGCCCGTAGAAGCGATGCCACACGATGGCGAATCACCTACCATGTTCAAGAAGTCCCTGCTCAGATATTTAAATCATTACCATCTGCCACAGCTAGCGTATTATGTGGAAAGGGTCAAAAGATGCGATTTTAGTCATATCAAGTAAGTATTTTTTTTGTGTAATAAGTTTAACCCTTGAAGTCTCTAATCGCATTCATTGCGATGTCCTTTGAGTCCCTTCCACTCATTTACAAGCTTTTAACTTGCAATGTGTGTATGTATGATGTATGTATGTTTTTTCGGGTCAAATCTTGCAAGTGAATTTTAAAGCAGTTGTTCTCAACAGATTGAGCTGAAATTTTGCATGCACATTTAGTTTGGATGACAATGCATGGCGAGTTAAGTGACGTCATTCTAAATCCAAGATGGCGGACTAGCTATTTGTGCACTCCCACGATATGGGTATTAAATGAAAAGGTTTACTGGGAAGAATACGTCTCGCAAAATTAAAAAATCAAAATTCAAAAGTGCCTATAAATGGTCTAATTGAAATAAATGTTTTGACTTTGACTTTGACTTTGAAAAAACCTTTAGTTTGTTCATAAACACTTAAAATTACACAACTATGCTTTACAAAGAGCGTAAGTGTTTTCGATGAACTCTGGCACCCAATGTAAGATTTAACTTGTGTTTAGCGTGCCAGAAAAAAAATATATAAAAGAGTGCTATTACTATTATTTCTTAATTTAATTTAATTATTTTTGAAATAATTAGCTGTTCCATACATTTTGACCGACTTTTGTATGGAATTGCTGTTTTTGTTTTGTATCAAAAGACGTTTTTGTTACATTGTCCTTTCCACCTCGTATTATTTGATTATAAATATTATAGTTGACATTTTTTTTTTAATAATAATATTTGTCACCGAAAACTTGTAAATACCGTTTATAATCAATCTCGCGAGAATGTAAACTGTCCGACCTGGGAATCTAACCCAGAACGTGGAAGGTTTCAATATTTTTTTTAGTTCAGTTAATATAGCATCTTAATTTATTTAATAGGTATATACATTTATGTAAAAATGTTAAATATGTACAATTTATAAAAAAAAGGCAGAATGGAGACCTCATAGGGCATCAAAAAATTCGTCCGCGTCGCTGTCAATGGGGCAAGTGCCCAAAAGGCTGACAGCATTGCCACATTGATGGCAATGCTGATTCTTTGGCCTAAGAAAAGGCCAGCCCTCTGGTCATGTGAAGAGTCGACCAGTCGCTTAGCGATGTCCCAAAAAACAAGGTGAGCGCTCGGACCCCATGGCCCCAGTGTTTCAACCCCAAACGGCTCAAATACATAACTTCTAAGAAGGTTTTCGGCACCAGCAGCGGCCGCCCCAGCACAGCACGTCGTGCTAGGAAGGTAGGATGGCGCAAGGGTGTCGACACATGTTGCATCCCACACCAAAGGCCTACCCATTAGTTAATAATAATAATAAATAAATAATAATAATGTTTATTGAACAAAAAAGCCTACAAACTAGTACAACTTTATACAACGTGTAACGTTAAATGCGCAAAACCTGAAAATAGTTTGATCAGAATAACGAGCAGAATCAATTGAACCACTTTTTAATATAGGTCACATTTTTCAAAAAATCTTCATTAAAAACGTTGCCGCGTCTATTTATTAGTAGGTCAAGCCATCCGGCGTGCAGCGGCCCGGTGACGACTTCTCCCTCGATAGAGCGTCGTCGCAGACGCAAGAAACGATCAGAATTGCCAGTAAAACTAAATTAGCACATAAAACCTTTACTTTTGTTTTAATGTTTTTTTTTTTTCTCTGAAATAGGTCAATTTAATTAAAAATCAGTTGGGGTGTCTGAGGTTTTGCGCATTTAACGTTACACGTTGTATATTAATTAAAAGGCTTAATGTTATGCACAACAAGATTGAAACCCTGATCTCCGAACTAGGGGTGACCATGTATCTCAAAGATCAGTGTCCCACCGACAATGTTACAAGCCAGTATAAAATTCGTAGACAAACTTGTGACAGGTGCAACGCATAAATGTAATTAAAATTAGATGTAAAACTAAAATATTTGATATACAGAGTTGATATGACAGAGGGGCATTAAATTAAACTACGTATACTACACGTGTTTAGTATTCATTTGACACGGTTTAAAATAAAATATAAATAATTTATTTTTTATTTATTTTAATTTTTCAAACAAACTAAATAGCTTACAAATCAGAGTAAAACGCAAACACCCTTTGTAAATAAATTTAACTGACCTTAGATACCTAGGTATTAAAGCGGCAACGTCGCACGCGCGCGGCGCGCGTGTATTCTCTCGTATCAAAGCGGTCGGCCAAAAACTTAAAAAATCATTTGCGACTAAACTACTGCTCCTATTTAATTGATTTTTGGTACAGAGCTTGAAAATGGTACCTAGTATAGGCAGTTTAAAGGAAAGCCCATCTGTCGTATCAACTTTGTATAAAAATAAAAAAATATTATATTATATAGTTCAGTTGTCCCTTTTAATATTTCAGCGTATTCCTAGTGGCATCTGTCCCCGGGTCCCACTTCGATCAAGATTGGGGTATGACACGTATGGGCTCGTTGCTAAGACAGCACTGCTGCATCCCTGCCGACGAGACGAGGCATTGGCCGCTGATAGCCCAGGCCAGCAGCATCGGGAGCTACGGGAAGGACCCTAAGGTATACATCATTTAGCTAAAAGCGAAGATTTTTGAAATGACTTTCTTAAACAATCTACTATAATTAAAAAAAATTAAAAACACGACTGCAAAAATTGCTCATGTTTGTACTTTGTTTACTCGTCAGTTTTTTACGACGTTTTTCATTTACAGTGTTATGTATTTTTTAAATCTACTTGTCAAATTCTAGACGATAAACATAGACACGACCAGATTCATTAAAAAAATAAATTGAGGCTGGTATTAATTTACGTTTTAAAGTGACTACACCGGTTTCTTTTTATTTTTTACTAGCCTATGTTCTCGGAACGATGCAAGGATTGTAACGATACCCCATACATGTAAATAACTTAGTTTAAGTCCCATGTAACAGGGGGCAAGTCTATTGCCATCAACCGGGCACAAATCCAGATTCCGAGGCGGCTACTGAGAAATTCCTGATGGAAAAACCCAATAACACTTTGCCTGACCTGGGAATCGAACCCAAGACCTCATGCTCAGCAGTCGCGCTTTGCGACCACTAGACCAACGAGGCAGTCAACCAAATATAACTGGCGAAATGTGGGTGTACTAATGGGTACACCTCTGCCTAACCCTTCGGGGATTACAGGCGTGATATTATGTGTTATATAGGCTTTAGGCGCTTTGCACACGGAGCAACTTAAGTTGAGGCAACTATCAACTCTTAAAAAGTTTCCTGTAAAAGTTGATAGTTGCTATAACGTTTACGGTTGCCGCAACTTTATGGCAATCGGTGAGCAACTTTCATAGCCGAGTTGCCGTATGCCGTTGCCGTAGCGGCACTGGCATTGCCGGGCACAGGGAGAGGGAGGGAGGATGTGAAATCGCCCGACGCGTTGCGATTGACGGTTGAGGAAACCGGCAACATTAAAAACCGGTATAATATGTAACAGTTGCTAGTTGCGGCAATTAGCAACTAACTTAGTCATCGATTGCAGCAACTCAAAACTGTTGACGATCACCGGAACTCGAAACTCGAGTTGCTATGTGTGCGCAGTCCAATTGAAATATATGTAAACAGCTAGTTGCCAGTTGCTGCAATAGTTGCTCTGTGTGCAAAGCGCCTTAATGTTATCTTTTTTCCACAGTTATGGCTGACCGGAGATTTTTTACATAATTTTACAAAAATTAAAAATCAATCACAACTATTATCAAGTCCGCCTGAATTGAAGATCGTGTATCCATCATTAGGTAAAGTATTTTCTTATCAATTTCATCCGACAGTTAAAATACCAGCCTATTACTGTCCCACTGCTGGGCAAACGCCTTGTAGGTAGAGTTGGTGGTGAGAAATTAATAGAATAAAACATTGACTTGTTGCTAAACTTGACTACACTCCGGAATGCGCGGGCGCCTCCTTGAAAACGCGTGAAGCGCTCGCGCTGTTTTTTGACACTGAATCCTGGATCTATCGCAATGGCGGTCCGAGATCAGGACGTCGCGCCTCAACCAATGAGATCGCCCGTATACAGTCCGTTCTTGTTGATCTTCGATTTATTTAAAAAATAAAAATACCTACACTGACCTTATTGGTGAGGTTCTTCAGAAAGGTCAGGTGCGCAGTACTCGTAACCGGCGTGCTTGTATGACGAGATGTATGAACGTAGATGAGGCGAAAGGAGTATGTAAGGATCGTAGCAGGTGGCGTTCTGTGGTTTCTGCCTACCCCCATGGGAAAAAGGCGTGAGTTTATGTATGTGTATAAAAATACAAACGTAATATAAAACATACTTCTAAAGTTATATACATGTTACATACACACATCAAAAAAGTCTAGGGATCAACATCCCTAACATTTGTTAGGGATGTTGATCCCTAACAAATGTTAGGGACAAATGTCCCAAACAAATCCCAATCCCAATCCCTAACAAATGTTGTTGTTGTTGTTGTTATGTTGTGCTTGTTGTTGTTGTGTTGTTAATGTTAGGGATCAACATCCCTAACATTTGTTAGGGATGTTGATCCCTAGACTTTTTTGATGTGTATATTAAACTTAATACTAAAATTTAAAAAGACGGGCGGACCATGGCACTGTCGCCAACACGCCTCTTCTCATACAGAGAAGGCACGAGCATTGATCACCACGCTTTCTCAAGGCGGATTGGCGATTTCAAAATATGTTATGTATAGAGATAAATTACAATAACATGGCGCGCCCCTCCACAATTCAAAACGTTTGAAAGTATTTGTTAAAGTATTTACAAGACTCGCAACGCATGTGTGCGTACTGAGACGGCTCTCGAAACAAAAACAAATCAGCGATTTGTTGGTCGACTAGCGGCGTCATTGATTACTCATTATTATTAGTATGGCGCTGCACTGTACTCTATGAAAATGACACGTGCGTTTTTTTTTCATTAATCTATCAATTGTATTGTTAATAGAAAACGTGCGTCAATCGCACGACAATCTGCTGGGCGGTGGATGCCTACCTTACGCTGCAGACGCGCACGCCAAGCAACCGTGGCTCAACGCGTTCTTATAGTAAGTAATCATTTAGGGCCATCGCACACTAGAGACAAGACCAGGGGCGGATCTACCTTAAAGCTTTTTGGGCTGCAGCCCAGGGCCCCGTGAATACAGAGGGCCCCCAACCGGACTGAAAACAATAGACGATATTGTCAAAAATAAAAATTATCTTAAATTAAAAAAATCCGATAATAAGGTTGGCAACACTGCAATCAAATTATTAAACCTACATCACTACAGAAAACTGTTTTTGACAATTAATTTAGTAAGTAATTAGGTAGGGCCCCTAAGCAGTATTAGCCCAGGGCCCCACAAATTCAAGATCCGCCCCTGGACAAGACAGTCTCAAGACAGACTATGGTATAATAAAAAGTACTAAACGCGCACATTTGAAACAAAACGTCTCATAGTCAAAGCTGTCACAGTTGTTGTATGCATTAGACAGCTTTGACTATGAGACGTTTTGTTTCAAATGTGCGCGTTTATATTCTGTACATCCTAACAAGCCGGATTTGACAGCTATTAAAATCCTTTGTGTAGTGTTGTCAAAACGTCTTGTCAAAATATAAATCGGCAATTAATTCGTGTTTGTGAGTGTATTTTTTCAATATTAAGTTAAACTTGATGTTTACAAGTGATACTCGTTGTTATAATGTATGGGTAACATAGTAATTATTCAGGATTATGAATTTGATTTTTCAAATTATTACGTAGGAGAAACGTCAAATCCGACCTCTTACACTTTCAAAGTTGCCATAGGTCTTAATGTCACTGCTGAGCATGAGGTCTTGGGTTCGATTTCCAGGTCAGGCAAAGTGTTATTGGGTTTTTCCATCAGTAATTTTTCAGTAGCAGCCTCGGAGTCTGGATTTGTGCCCGGTTGATGGCAATAGGCTCGCCCCCTATTACATGGGACTTAAACATAACTGGTGAAATGTGAGTGTACTAATGGGTACACCTCTGCCTTACCCTTTGGGGATTACAGGGCGTGATGTTTTGTATGTATGTATAGTGTTTCGAACTCGATCCGTTAATTTAAAATCTAGTAGATTTTAGGGGTATGCTTAGATGGTTCGGTCATGTTGAGAGGATGAGTGAAAGACGATTAACAAAAGGAATTTATATGGCAGAGGTGAGTGGCAACGCAGGGAGGGGTCGCCCTAGGAAGACCTACACTGACCTTATTGGTGAGGTTCTTCAGAAAGGTCAGGTGCGGAGTACTCGTAACCGGCGTGCTTGTATGACGAGATGTATAAATGTGGACGAGGCGAAAGGAGTATGTAAGGATCGTAGCAGGTGGCGTTCTGTGGTTTCTGCCTACCCCCATGGGAAAAAGGCGTGACTTTATGTATGTGTATGTGTAGTAGATTTTACTTATATTTTATTGTTTTTTTTTTTCAGCCAATGGCGCGCAGAATCTTCAAAGAGAAACCGCGCTATGCCTCATATAAAATCTTACACACGTTTTTCAAATAATAAAGCTGCATTCTACCTCTTAACGTCTGCAAACGTCAGCAAAGCTGCGTGGGGGCAGATCAATAAAGGCAACGGGGCACTAAGGATTATGAGTTATGAAGCTGGTGTGTTGTTTTTGCCACAATTTCTGGTAAGTTTCAAAGTCAAAGTCAAAAATATTTATTTCAATTAGACCATTTACTGACTTTGAAAATTATCTATTTGACTGTTTCTACATTACGCGACTGACGATACGCGGCGTATCTTCCATCAGATATGTACCGACCCTAACCCCCGACGCAAAGGGACGGGGGTTAGTTTGACGTGTCTGTGTGTGTTTGTCTGTGGCGTTGTAGCTCCCGAACGGATGAACCAATTTTGATTCCGTGTTTTTTGTTTGAAAGGTGCATTAGTCGGTAGTGTTCTTAGCTATGTTTGATGAAAGTCCAAGATGGCCGCCGTCAGGGGTTTTTTAAAAGGACAATGCCCAAAAATGTATGGACCAAAAACCCGGAATAGATTAAAACGATTTATGTGTGGCTAGGTATAGTGAACATACTATAACCCAAATTCAATATTTGTTTTCGAATAAACAATCACCAAGTACTAAAAAAAAATCGTAACTAATTGACTTTAGTCTTAAAAATCCATGATATTTAGAGCGGCATTGTGCGTAATATTGAGAGTAAAGTACATTATACATGTTTACTGATAACATGAAACATTATTTGCATATATATATAGTTATATACATATATTATATATCTAAAAAAACACTACACAGCTAGGTTTTTTGAAAGTTATGTAATAGTGTCTTGATATATATGTATATATATGTACCTATATTATATAAATCTATACTAATATTATAAAGCTGCAGTGTTTGTTTGTTTGTTTGAACGCGCTAATCTCTGGAACTACTGGTCCGATTTGAATGATTCTTTCAGTGTTGGGTAGTCCATTTATTGAGGAAGGCTATAGGCTATATACCATCACCATATCTTACCTGATATGACGCTACTACAGTAGTTTTACAGAATTCAGTACGTAGGTTTTTTTGAAATCTATACTAATATTATAAAGCTGCAGTGTTTGTTTGTTTGTTTGAACGCGCTAATCTCTGGAACTACTGGTCCGATTTGAAAAATTCTTTCAGTGTTAGATAGATTAGTTATCGAGGAAGGCTATAGGCTATATACCATCACGCTACAACCTACGGGAGCGGAGCAGTAACCAAAGACGCGGGTGTAACCGCGGCGGAAAGCTAGTAATATATATGTATACTAGCTGTCCGCCACGGTTACACCCGCGTCTTTGGTTACTGCTCCGCTCCCGTAGGTCGTAGCGTGATGGTATATAGCCTATAGCCTTCCTCGATAACTAATCTATCTAACACTGAAAGAATTTTTCAAATCGGACCAGTAGTTCCAGAGATTAGCGCGTTCAAACAAACAAACAAACAAACACTGCAGCTTTATAATATTAGTATAGATTTCAAAAAAACCTACGTACTGAATTCTGTAAAACTACTGTAGTAGCGTCATATCAGGTAAGATATGGTGATGGTATATAGCCTATAGCCTTCCTCGATAAATGGACTACCCAACACTGAAAGAATCATTCAAATCGGACCAGTAGTTCCAGAGATTAGCGCGTTCAAACAAACAAACAAATAAACAAACAAACACTGCAGCTTTATAATATTATTATGAATTATAAATTATAATTATAATATAGTATAGATTAACCTAATAAATGAAAAAAACTTACGAAGGACTGCGCGGGGGACAGGGTCGGTCAAGGTTTCGCTACCTGGATAACAATGGCGCGCATAGATAAAACATCTTCTATCTCTTTCTTTCTCGCAAATTGTAATTCCTTATCTGTATTCCCCATCTCTTTCATGAGTGAGTGAGAAACTAACATAATAACAAAACAATGAACCTGTTATCAATGCACTCCGCTATAATTATTGTTATATGCTACTGGCCTGTTCGGTTATAGTTTTATGCGAAACGAATTGCATATTTGCGACCTCTTATATATGGTCTATCTTCCTGTACATAAATTATTTTAATCGACTCCGGGTTTTTTTTGGGCATCCTCCTTTGTAATTAAATTTTTTGCTTTTTATGACTACTATTTTTTGACCGTGACTTCGCCCGCGTAAATGTCAGTTATCGCGGACGCTGACGAAGTCGCAGAATAATAAAGTAAATGTATATTAAAGTAAATGTATATTAAAGTAAATGATATAAATATAATGATAAAATAATAATATAGGTATATACAAATGTAATAATATAGTATAAAAATAGACATAATATTACATAATAAATGATTGACTAAACAGTGTGTAAGTAATTCTATATTAAAATAGTGTTGCTGCGCCCTAACAGGGTATCATGTATGTACTTTTACCTTTTATAACACCCTATGTATTTACTCATGATCGCAATAAATATTTGAAGTTTGAAGTTTGAAGTTTGAAGTTAATAAAAAGCTTTTTCACAAAAAAAGATAACCGCCTTCATAAACTACAAAATAATAAAAATAACTTTAGTTTTGGAAGTCGGCGGCTTTGGTTTTGTTTTTTGTTATGTAGGTAAGTATTGCCACCGACTTCCAAAACTAAAGTTATTTTTATTATTTTGTAGTTTATGAAGGCGGTTATCTTTTTTACCCGACTACGGCAAAGCCAAAAGGAGGGTTATGATTTTGACCGGTATGTATGTATGTATGTTTGTATGTATGTATGTTTGTATGTATGTTTGTTTGTTCCCTCGTAACTTCTAAACTACTTATCATTACATGACAAATGAGGTGTCGTTAGAAGCGTCTCAGTTGTCCGCTGGTTATAGGGTAGGTGACGTGTCACAAAATCCAATATGGCGCCCTCCAGGGGATGTGAAGTCGTTATCGAAAAAAAAAAATTTTTTGCACAGTATCGACATGGGTATCAAATTAAAGGGCTTGATGAGCACATTTGAAATATATATACATTATATAGGTTTTACTAGCTACTTTGCCTGTTTTTAACAGAGTCAACATGGGTATCAAATGAAAAGGCTTAATGAGTACATTTGAAATTCACTCGCTACTTTGCTTTTATTATTATATCAAATAATTAAATAGAGTTATTCCTTCAAATAATATAACCCCCAAAATAGTGTAAATAAAAAATAAGTTAAAAATAACTAAAACCCGACTACGACAAAATCGCGCACTGAAAAGTATAAAACAAGAACAATATTCATTTGACCGATATTTTCGAAATTTTTAAGTAATAGCCGTGGTCGTATGCCACCTAATAAAGATTGTGTGAAACAACCGCAGGTGGCATACGACCACGGCTATTACTTAAAAATTTCGAAAATATCGGTCAAATGAATATTGTTCTTGTTTTATACTTTTCAGTGCGCGATTTTGTCGTAGTCGGGTTTTAGTTATTTTTAACTTATTTTTTGTGAAAAAGCTTTTTATTTTTCACTTTTTAGTGCTTGTGTATTAATGTTTGAAATCCTTACAAAAAGCCCTTTCAAACAATACCTCACACGATATATTTAATTTTGGAAACTGGTAGGAGGGGGTTGACGTACACCCCTTTTCCTTCAGTCAGTCATCGACTACACGTATAAACAAAGCAATTTCACTTGTTACGATACCTATTGCTGCTGTGATTCTGTGAGGAGTTCCATTCCATATCTCCGAAGTTCATCATCAGATATTGAAATGGTGACAATGGGACCACACGGGAAGCACCAGCTTTCAAATAAAAAAAGAATCATGAAAATCGGTTCACCCAGTCGCAAGTTAGGAGCTAACAAACATAAAAAAAAAATACAGACGAATTGATAACCTCCTCCTTTTTTGAAGTCGGTTAAAAAGTAGCGTCCTTTCTTGGGGTTCAAACTTACCCCGTACCGAATTTCAGTAAAATTGGTTCAGTAGTTTAGTCATGAAAGCCTAACAGACAGACATTCGATTGGGTTCGATTCCCAGGCGGGAAAAGTGTTATTGGGTTTTTCCATCAGGAATTGCTCAGTAGCAGCCTCAGAGTCTGGATTTATGCCCGGTTGATGGCAATAGGCTCGCCCCCTATTACATGGGACTTAAACATAACTAGCGAAATGTGGGTGTACTAATGGGTACACCTCTGCCTAACCCTTCGGGGATTACAGGCGTGAAGTTATGTTATTTTTTTAGGGTTTTTAGGTCCTCCGACAGCGTCGTACATATTTCGAATGATAAATAAATTTTGTTTTCTTATTGTTTCAGATAAAAGAAGATTATTTCCCTTTGCAACAGAATGCTAAGAATCGTATTATTATACCTTACGATTTGCCACCTGTCAAATATACTTCAGATATGTCAGTTTGGGTCCAAGACTATCTTAGATAGAGCTCATGATGCCTGTGTTGACTGCGACATCAATATCCAGGGCCGGATTAACGATATTGGGGCCCCTTGCCAAACTATTATAACTTAAAAATTTATATAAATAGTTTTATAACGCAGTTGTATTCAAAACTAGTGAATCGAGCTTCCCACGGGTGCAAACGGGTTTTTCTAATCGTTTTTTTTTCATTGAGGGTTTGTTATACAAGGTGGGGTTAGTAGACATAAATAACAAATATTAAATTACATACTTGCTATTTTAATTGTTTATGTTAAATAAAATTTTGAAGATGTTTGTTAAAAATTTGAGGTTGCAAAACTGCACAAACAAACAAACTGTACAAATCTTCAAACTTAATTTTCACTTAAGGAATCTTGTTTTTTGGACTCTGGGCCTTTGCGGGGCCCCTGAGTGTATAATCCGGCCCTGCTTACACCTGTATTATGGGAACAGCTGCGAATCCTAAATGTTACTTAAAATGTGATTGTATTGAATAAAATTAATTTGTAAGTTGTAATCGTTAGGGTTTATTTCATCACCTTTAAATGAGTATCTTAAAAAATACAGATTGTAAAAATACATTAAGGAAACCGAAAGATACATAATATCCCCATAATGGGAAAAAGTTTCAACTTTTATTTTACGTATTTTTTTTTAAATACGTTAAACTTTAAATACTACATAATATACTTTAAATACGTTTAAATGACTGCCTCGTTGGTCTAGTGGTCGCAAAGCGCGACTGCTGAACATGAGGTCTTGGGTTCGATTCCCAGGTCAGGCAGTGTTATTTTTTTTTACAAACTTTTATTTAGCTTGCACTGTTCGTATCATGTATGTAAGTTGTCCTTTCATTTGCAACCTATTTTCAACAGACTTCAAAAAGGAGGAGGTTCTCAATTCGACGCGTGTTTTTTTTTTCTTTTTTTTTTTTGTATGTATGTTACCTGATTTCTCAGCCAATTATGAATCGATTTGAATGATTCTTTTTTTGTTTGAAAGAGTATACTTCCGAATAGGTCCCATAGAAATATTGTCATGATCTGATGATGAACTTCGGATATGGAACGGTACTCCTTATAGGATCACAGCAGAACCGTCGTAACAAGAAAAATTGCTTTGTTTATACGTGTAGTCGATGACTGGCTGAAGGAAAAAAGGGAGGGGGTACGTCAACCCCCCTCCTACCACTTTCCAAAATTAAATATATCGTGTGAGGTATTGTTTGAAAGGGCTTTTTGTAAGGATTTCAAACATTAATACACAAGCACTAGGTCCCATATAAATATTGTCATGATCTGATGATGAACTTCGGAGATATGGAATGGAACTCCTCATAGGATCACAGCAGCAATATCGTAACAAGTGAAATTGCTTTGTTTATACGTGTAGTCAATGACTGACTGAAGGAAAAGGGGGAGGGGGTACGTCAACCCCTCCTACCACTTTCCAAAATTAAATATATCGTGTGAGGTATTGTTTGAAAGGGCTTTTTGTAAGGATTTAAAAAGTGAAAAATAAAAAGCTTTTTTACAACCATATGTTTTTATCCGATTGAGCTGAAATTTTGCATACACCGTTCTTATGACAATACAATGTCCAATACTCAATATTGTAATAATTTTAAATGAAAGCTTGTTTTTAAAAATATTTTTTATTAGGATATTTCATCAGGAATTTCTTAGTAGCAGCCTCGGAGTCTGGATTTGTGCCCGGTTGATGGCAATAGACTCGCCCCCTATTACATGGGACTTAAACATAACTGGCGAAATGTACGGTCTATGAAAAGGTGATGAAATAAAAGCTTCGTATTTTTTTGTATAATGATTATTTTGTATTAAATCATTTGTTTTTTTTTTGGATATTTGCAGTTTTATTTTTGACATTATACCTACAAAAATAACCACTTAATTGAATCGCCTGCGGGGTACAGGGGTGCGGGGGTAGGACGAGAACGGGGAGCGGGAGAGGTGCGGGGGGTGGGCGCTCGTGGCGTGATACACAAGTGGCGAAATGTACACTAGACAGTTCTTAAGATATGTGACTTCATAGTGGTTAATGGTCCACCATTGACCACTCAATTAAGTAGTTTAGCTGGACCTAGGTGTAGCTGTAGTAATTCATCATCATCTGCTTAGTCTTTTCCCAATTATGTTGGGGTCGGCTTCCAGTCTAACGGGATGCAGCTGAATACCACTATTTTACATGGAGCGACTGCCTATCTGACTTCCACAATCCAGTAACTGGGTAATACGATACCCCTTGGTAAGACTGGTTGTCAGATTTTCAAGCTTCTGACGACTCGTAACGACTATCCAAGATCCACGTATGACAGCCGGGACCAACGGCTTAACGTGCTTTCCGAGGCACGGAACGGTCTGACGAGTGCAATTGCTTAATGCTATTAGGTATCTTAATCTAAAAAAGCGAAAGGTCACTCAATCATCACGAAATATCGAAAAATACTTGACGTACAAAGATGAAATTTGGCAGGGAGGTAGTTTATAGTTAGTAGACGTCCGCTAAGGAAGAATTTTACAAAATTCACCCCCTTTTTTATGGTGGTAAAAATCATCAAATGAGTCCTTCGGCCTTCCGCCCTGGGTGGGGCGGAAGGGACTGTCAGACTTTTACTGACTAAAAAACCACCCTGTTCCTTCTGTTGCCCTTTACGTTCTGGGGCCACGGTATCTGTTAAGACGTCCCACAACTCCGCAAAATTCACCCCCTGAGGGGATGAAACGGGGGTCCAAAGTTTGTATGGAGAAATCAACTTTGACGCGGACGAAGTCGCGTGCAGAAGCTAGTCATTAACATTAATACAAGTTTAATTGGTATTGTCCCACTGCAGGGCAAAGGCGTCTTCTCATACAGAGAAGGCACGAGCATTGATCACCACGCTTGCTCAAGGTGGATTGGCGATTTCACCAGGGGCGTGAAACTTAGAACTTTTGCGATTTTCGACCTTAATGACGTTAATGACATAAAAGTGCTGCCGTCTTTGAAAGTTTTGCAGAACTAAATGTCGATAAAACCGTTTCCAAGTGATTTTAATCTCGCTAGGTGGCGCCTGTGTTGCTAGAGCGACTGTTTTATTGACAGAACTGTCAGTCAGTACCGCAGAAATCATTCAATGTCAATGCGACTGAAACCATTTTTTCAAACTCGAAAAGTTGTTTTTCCGCGTTATCGTAGTGTTATTACAACTCGAAAAGTTGTTTTTCCGCGTTATCGTAGTGTTATTGAAGACAACATACTGTACATTTTATTACCGTGGTGAAACTATACTGGTAATCTGATAACGAGATGTCAATCATGGCTGCCGTCGCGCCGTCGCGGCCAATTCGTCAAACATCGGGTGCTCTCGGCAATCCTCGGTTCGCACGTGCGGCGCTCGAGAACCCACTCATTACTCGCTCGGTACATTTCTATGAACTATCTTCTGTTTCACGCGTCAGGCGTATTAACTCGTATCTCCTACAAGTTATATTAACAGTCCTCGTGCACTCGCCGAAGCGCACGAGAATTTGTCTTTACAGGAAAATAAGTGTTAATAGTTTAGTAAAGCGCTCAAACTGTTCAGTACAGCGAGCCTCTTCCTGGATGTCCGACGTCAGGGCGTCCATTATCACTAGGAAGAGGTAAGGGCTAAGAGCCGACCCTTGGTGCAAGCCGACAGACACATTGAAGCTGCCAGTAGAGCCCACTGTAGACCGGACTTGGGTACTGCATTGACTGTACATTGCCCGAATCAACTGCACATACTTCCCTGGCACACCTTTCTCCTTAAGGGCCCACCACAAAACCTCACGAGGCACTCGGTCATATGCCTTTTCGAGGTCGATAAACACCATGTGCAAGTTTTTATGCGCACTTCTATATTTTTCGCACAGCTGGCGGATAGCGAAAATGGCATCTGTGGTACCCCGTCCAGGCATAAAACCGAATTGGTTTTGTGAAATTTGACTCTCAACTCTCAGCCGCCTTTCAATCACTTTCTCCCAAACTTTCATACTACCTATGTGACATTAGCTTTATTCCTCTATAGTTGTTGCACTCCAGCACATCACCTTTGTTTTTAAAGATGGGCACCAGCGAGCTGTTGCACCATTCCTCAGGTATGGCTCAGGTATACCTCAGGTATGTTGGCGGTTTCAATATTCAATTAAAAAAGAACTACGAAACATAACAAAAATATATTTGTATTTTAAAAAAGTAAAAACATAGGAATTTTTAAGACCTAAAAATAATGTTGTACAAATGACTTCCCTCGGCTGCTTGGCACTCTTGGAACCGGAGTCGCAAATTTTGAAAAACTCGTTGAAAAGTTGTTCTCGGTAATTTTGTTACTTTCCTGAATAATATTCCTCTTCAGCTGCTCTAAATTGGTTGGATTATTCTCGTAGACTACCGATTTGAGGTAGCCCCATAGAAAATAATCGCATGGAGAGAGATCGGGGCTACGTGGTGGCCATTCAATATCCCCCCTTTTCAATATGAGTTTTCCGGGAAAAACAGTTTTCAGCAGCTCTATGGATACCCTAGCCGTATGACATGTGGCCCCATCCTGTTGAAACCACATCCTCGAGGTATTGCCTTGAAGTTCTTGCAAAGCTGGCACCAAAAAGTCTGTTATCATGTTGCAATAATTGTTGGCTCTGTCATCGCTTGCCCTCATTCGTCCTCAAAAAAGTATGGCCCAATAATACCGGCTGACGTTATCCCAGCCCACACGACAAGCTTAGGGCTGTGAAGTGGACGTTCATGCAAGCGTCGGGGATTAGTCTCGGACCAGAACCGACAATTTTGCTTGTTCACATGGCCATTAAGGTGAAAATTGGCCTCATCACTAAACATCACGTTGTTGAAATTGTTGAAACGCTCGAGCATCAAATTGACAAAGTTAAGTCGGTTATTGGCATCATCTGGTTTTAATTCTTGGACTATCTGAATCTTATAAGCCTTCAAATGCAATTCAAATCACGCTGCAAAATTCGTCGCAAAGTCGTTCTTTTGATGTCCAAAGACTGACTTCTCTTACGTGTTGACTGTTGCGGATTTCGCTGAACTGAAACACGAACACGCTCCACAATGTCGACAACTGGGCGACCACGAGCCGTAATTGGTACTGTTGAGCCGGTTGTTTCGAACATTCTGATCCATTTCCGTATCACATTGGCGCTTGGAACTTCACTTAAATCGCGTAAACCGTGTTCATGTCGATAAAAACGTGCAGTAATCACTGATTTATTGTTTTCGTAATACGCTCGGACACAAAATGCACGCTGCGCTCCTGTGTACGGCTTCATTGGCAACTAAATTTCCAGGAAGCGGCGCAGCTAACAACATATCCCCCGGCCGCCCCGCGCCACGCGTTTCCAAGAAATTGAAGAATTAAATCGCCAACACTCATATGGCCCACCCTGTATTTCAACTTCTATAAACAAAGTCACGTTTCTGTCATCATAATTGTTTGGTCCTTGGACTCTGATGACTCCACGCCCTTGGCTATAGCAGTCAGACGTGCTTGAAGGCGACTCAGTGTCTGTCGTACACATCTGCAACGCGTGGGTACTGACAGCCACGTCGTCAGCGTTAGGACCGAGCCGTAGAAGCAACTGACATTTCACTGACACAAAGTACTCACCAACCGAAGTGCAAGACATTACCCACGATCCATCATTAGGCTCTGACATGACTTCTAATGACCGATCATGAACATTCGGGTGAATGATTATGTAAAAAGAAAAAAAGAATTTCTCAAAATCGACTTCACTATTTGCGTCTATGATTTTACTGTCGTATAGTATTGAGAACAATGAAATAGTGTGGATTTTATAATCAGGAAAAGGTGTAATGCAATATTTTTCGTCAAAGCATTCGTATGCCGACTTCCAAAACTCAACACGTAATATCTTATCTTTCTGGTCGTATAGTAATTTAAATATTATCTCTTTGTTTGTTTGTACGACGCCGTTTAGTTTCTCATCTGTTTTAATTTTAGTTGTGAATATATCTAAAATATTAATTTTGTAATGACGAAACATGAAATTAATGATGAAGTCCCAAAGCTTTATTTGTTTATCTTTACTTTCCTCGTCTTTTATGAGATCGCAAAGGTATTCCACAGCAAAATATTCCGCAAAGGATATGTGCACGAATAGGGGCACACCACATTCTATTACAGTTCGAATGAGACCTGTCTTTTCCACTCCATCATTCAGTTTAATTATAGTATCCTTAGTTTCTTCCAACACATCCTTTTCAAAAAGATCCACGTAAGGATAAAATATGGCGAAAGCGCCTAGCTTCTTATGCATAGCCATACAAGCTTCGCGCTCTTTCTCATACGCCATCTTGTTATCAGGATTGAAGACATCAATTTTGTTTTTCTCTTCAAAACGAATCTTTTTTAGTTTAGTTTCACAGTAATATTCATAAAACATCCAGCCAGTAACATCCATGTCCCACTTGTCATCCCTTTTGGAGATATCTTTGATGTTATTGTAGAAACATTCAGCCAGTAAGTACAGATGCAGTGGAGGTGCAGTAAGATCGTTTACAAGATGTGTGATACCGCTTTTGTGTTTGTCAATACTGGCCATGAAAGAATTATATTCAGCGTAAGAGAAGTCAATGCTAGCAGTTATAGACTCATTTTTTAAATGTTCCAAGAAGTTCAGATACACTTTTAAGTATGGTTTGTGCTGGATTTTCCTGAAGATGCTGTGAATAGAGAATTGTCCTGGTTGGAAATGCCGTAGAGGGCCATGCATGAAATGAACAAAGTCATGAACGTTCTGTATTTGTTCGCTATTTAGATTCTTAATTTGTATCTTAGACTTCCAAAAAGTATTCAAGTATGTATCTTGTTCAAATCGATTAAAGTGTTCTATTTCATACGATAGTCCAAACTCTTTTTCTAAGACATATTTAATTTTGTTGAACGATCTACTTGTGATCCAAACTTTATGCTTTCGAGGATAACTCCTGACACACTTCAGCAATGAGAGCGCTTCACTTTCATAATGCGGAAAGATTTCATCAAATCCATCGAAAAGAAATATTAGTTTTCCTCTGTTGTAAAAATGTAAGAATAATTTCAATTGAAATACTGTTGAATTACTTCCTGAACATTTGTTCAATGAAACAGTTCCATTTGACGATTCTTCCAGCTCAATGAGCACTTCATCTTCTTCGTAAGGTTCATCAGATTCTTTTCCGAGCGCCGCTTGACACATGAACTTTAAACTTTCCAAAGTATTGATGACTGTCTTATCGTCCTGCCACTTGCTGAATACTCTCGCGTGCTCCAATAAGTTTATTCTCACAATCCAAATTTTAGGATCAAGTTCCTTTGTTTTCAGTGACAAGTGAGTGAGTAGTGTCGACTTGCCCATCCCCGGCATGGCTGTTATAAGTACAACATCGTCTTCTAAATCATACAACGTTTGTAATACTTTATCTTTGACATCATCAAACTTGTCGTGTTCCTGCTTTTTGGTGCGACTAACTCGTCTGTCAATATAAAAGAGTTTAGCCTTTTCGTAATTGTAATTAACAACTGTCTTACCAATGACAAAGGTTTCTTTGTTAATCATTTGGTTTAATACGTCTCCTTCGATTAGTTTGGCTGACTCATCATCTACGATTATGTTTAAACTTAAGTCTTCATCTTGAAATTTCAGTTTAGAAGTCGCTAAGAGTTTCTTCTGCGATTCAGGACTTATGTCGTTGAAAATAGTGCCTTCGTCATTCAATACATTACTCGCTTTTGAGAAATACTCTGTCGCAATGTCAACAGTGTTCTTATTAGCAATGATTATTATGTGCTTGCCGTCAACAGCTTTCGCGATATCTTTAAGTCTTTTACAAGAATTCCTAGAATCTTGAAAATTATTGCTAACAATAACAAGAATCTTTTCCTTGGTCGTGTTCGTCAATTCTTTACAAAGCGTGCTGTGACTCTTCAGAGGTAGCTTGAAAATGCACTCTAAATCTAACATAACATGGTCTTCTTTCCCTAGGTGTTGTTCCACCTTGGCAACTGTCAACACACAGTTCTCTGTAGCAATAACAGTTCCTAGAAGCTGTCCATGCAACTGGAATGGTTTTATAGCGCTTTCATTAAACGTGTATTCTGTGTTTGTAATCTTATACATTATATTTAGAACACCTATCAGTGTCTCGCTCATGGCGCTGGTAACTGCATTCTCATATATCTTGCTTTTCTTAGTGAGGTACGATCCTACTTTAGGCGTCATCCACAGTTTTTGCATTTCATCATGATATTTTAGAAATATCACATCAGACCTAACTCTGTAGTTGTTGATGTCATTACACGGATGATCTTCTATTTCTCCTCTCAAAATTTCTTCTACTTCTTTCTGATCAGCTTGGTTAGTGTAAAACAGTAATTTGTCATAGAAATCTCTCACCAAATTTACGTCGTATTCTCCTCTTTTTTCACATCTAACTTATACTCGTGTAAATTCTCGATTTTACTCTTCAATGTTTCGTACCATGTTTTGGCAAGATTGCCAAGAGATTTACAGTTATCTGTAAACTTCAAAAGTTTAGAACTTTCATCGTAAACTAGTATGTTACCAACAGCGGAAGCTATGCCTCCATTTAATTGCAGTAACCCTTCTCCCAGAGACTCGTCTATTGTGGCGATGTTATTGGGTTTCGATTGCTCTAATATTTCTATGATTTTTGATGTTAGATGGTTCAGTCGCTTGTCTATTTTCTCACGTTTGCCTCTTATTGCTAAATCTTTGTTGCCAAACAAAGCTGGCACTTTAAGCTTCAGAGATAGTAGATAGTCTTTAGCAGCCAGTTCTGCAGCTTCATAGACAGTCGATTGAGGGACATTTGTTTTGTCGAGTTGTCGCTTTAGATCGTCTTTTACTGATTTGCTAACAAACTCAAGCTTGTCGTGTTTATATGTAAGAACACTTCCCATCAGTTTACTGATAGTCGTTATCGTACAGGGTTCGCTAAGGAACTCCAACAATGAACTCTGTATATCACTCTCTTCTGGCTTTCGCTTTTTAAGAACTTCCAAGCACAATATGTTTTTGAACAGCACAAGAAATTCTTCTTTGGTTGTGAAGAAGTCTTGTCTGAAGCTGGCGATCCGATATCCTTCAGGTTGGATTTCAGAAACATCTAAAACGTTGTGCGCTAGGACTACATGATAGCGCAGCATTAGATCGTTATTCATCGACATTTCACCATCAGATTCATCACTAATAAACTTCGCAAACTGTTCAGCTAGTGTCGCGATTTGTTCTTTCATAACTATTTTACACAAAAAGTCCTCATCTCTCAAGTCTTCATCTCTGTATGATGGCTGTGTGCAACAACCTCCAGTACCTATGAGTTCGTTCAAATACTCGGCGAGACTACCTTCATATGTTTTGTTGTTAGGATCGTCCTTTGCTGTAGTATACATAATGAAAAAGCATTCAGTTTCATCAAAGTTTCCTTTAAAAATCATATCTTTACTGTTCGGGTTAAAAGCGTGTCTAATTTTCAAATAACTGTCGAAGTATTTGGCTAAATCATTTTTGCTGGTAAATGTGAGAAGCTTGTCGTTCTCTCTGTGCTTTGCTTGAATGAACGCGATGACTGGTTTGTCGAATCCCTTCACTTTTGCTCTAAAACAGATGTCATCGAAGGCTCCTGTGTCATCTCTATTGGTGGCTAAACTAAACTGTTCAACACTATCGTCATGTGTCAGTCTAAAGTATATTAGACTTATCAGTTTACTCTCGTACAGCTGTCCTTGGATGCCCGACGTGCCTGCTCGCTTTTTATACATTTGACTGTTCATGGTTTGAAGATAATTGGTTCTTTTTCTTTTGTCTTCTCTTCTTCTTTTCGTATCGATGATACATCTGTAACAATTTAAACTTATGAGTCCTGTGGGTGGCCACGTTTATTGCTGTATCAGAGGTGTTGTAACGGTTGTGATAAAAAAAGTGAAAAATCGTTAAGTGCCAGTTCCGAGACACGGAGGGTTTCGTACATCGTAGAACATAATATAACATATTGAGCCAAAAACGTGAAAAGAAACAGGTCTTTTGAATGGGGACACCCTTTCATATTTAATTTTTATTTATTGACGTGATAACGTCTTATAAATCGATGAACACTGGCTGCACGCACGAAAAAGTGTCACATTCCGCCTGAGCCTGAGCGTGCAAGCGAGAGCGCGGAACGAGCGATAGAGAGGCACGATCGGCCCAAGCGTTGGCTTGTGACATTTGAATAAACGATTGTAAATAAATGTTAATTTATCGAAAAATTTTTAATTTTCAATTAATTACTTCTTTGTATTATACAAAATATTGATACTTAATTCAATTCATAAAAGTATGCAATTGTTCGTCGAGTGTTTTTTTTATGACGTTATCACATAAAACTATATCGTCAGTAAACCGACTTTACAGACGACCCAATTTTTTATTTTATTTGTTGGTAAGCGGCAATAGAAATACACATTCTGTGAAAAATTTTACACTGCGGTATTCAGCTGCATCTGGTTAGACTTAGACTGGAAGCCGACCCTAACATAAATAGTCAGAAGAAGGTCAATAGATAATTTACGACGGTACAAAAAGACGGTAAAAAAAGTGAGTCGGATTAGCGCACGAACAGTTCCGTACCATTTAGGGTTGCTAACTCTTTGTCGGTCAAATATAGTAGTTCTAAAATTATTACCCATAAAAATATAGTAGGTAAGGAAAATGTTAAAAAAAATATAGTAGGTTCCAAAATAGGTACTTTATTTCTTAATTAAAAGAATATTTTTTTGCTACTCTTAGCCTTTATTACATTTTTATTTTTAAGAAATGCCTCTAAGCTCTTACTACAATTTAAATTTAATTCATGCCAATCTCTTTCTTGTGCATTTTCCATTATGGCGAACTATCCAATTGTATTTGGACTTCCACCAGATTTCAAACTTTTGCAGCCACTTTGTTTTTTTTCGTGGAGGCGTTATAGTGCCAACGTCCTTTTAATTTCACCATCATAATTTTATTACCATTGTTATTCATTTTGGAAATAAAAAATATTTAACTTCAAATCTTCAATAATGGCTTTTATGGAAGAGACACCATACAAAATGACTAATAATATTAATTGACTAAGTAAGTCGTTACAAAAACACGAAGTCGAGAGCGCGAAAATCGAAAAACTGTCTATTGGATGTAACTGTCAACTTGACATTCCAGAATCGTTAAGAAATAAATACAGATGTTTCGTCTACGCTTAGACATTATGAAACGAATATTATTGCTTAAGAGTTTGATGCCTTTAAAATATAGTAGTTTCGCATATTATATCTTTTTTCCAAAAATATAGTAGGCGGGGGCTCTAATATAGTAGGATACTATATATATAGTAGGGTTGGCAACCCTAGTACCATTATCTATAAAAACGGTAAAAAAAAAATATGTCTGTTGTATGAGAGACCCCTTTAAATAACATAATATGACATCACGCCTGTAATCCCCAAAGGGTAAGGCAGAGGTGTACCCATTAGTACACCCACATTTGGCCAGTTATGTTTAAGTCCCATGTAATAGGGGGCGAGGCGGCGAGCCTATTGCCATCATCCGGGCCCAAATCCCGTCTGCATTTGGCCGTTTTGATCCCGAGGCTGCTACTGAGAAATTCCTGATGGAAAACCCAATAACACTTTGCCCGACCTGGGAATCGAAAAAATATTTTTAAAGTGAATACTTATAAGTATGTAAGTACTTATAACCAAATATTCTGTAAATATTTCAAGCATCTAAGTACCTGTGGCTGTTATCAATATCGAGCAATAAAATCACGTTTGTTGTATGGGAGCACCCTTAAATATTTATTTTATTCTGTTTTTTAGTATTTGTTGGTATAGCGGCTACAGAAATATACATCATCTGTGAAAACAACTGTCTAACTATCACGGTTCATGAGATACAGCCTGGTGACAGACGGACGGACAGCTGAGTCTTAATAGTAGTAGGGTCTCACTCCCCTCATTTCCCTTTGGGTACGGACCTCTAAAAATGGTATGATACGAATCCATAAAAAAAAAACAAAAATAAAATCGAAGTCAAATAATTTATTTTAATTAGGCCATTACAAGGCACTTTTGAACGTCATACACAAAAAAAAAGATTGAATCTAGTTGCCCCTTCCAAAAGGTAGTTTTGTATGGAGAAGAACTATTTTAAAATCTATGTTTTACAATATTTGTGTACCTACAGAATCATACATAGGAATACATAAAGTTACCTGAACTAATAATTACTTATTATCTTCCGAATTCACATCTTCACTTCGTAAATATAACAACACACTTTTAAGTAGAATGAAGACTACATTTTGTATGTAAAAGGTTTAATAATAAACTCTAACTCGAGGTCAATAATGTTGTGATTCATTCAACAAAGAAGCCACACAAAAAATTTGCTTATTCATAACAACAAAGTACAGTTTTACCAACTTATCTGTGAAATGAATCGACGGTGCCGTCCTCTTTTAGTTCACAGATAAGTAGAGAGGCTAAAAAGGACAGATAGCTTGAAATGAGGACGTTTCATTTCACAGATAAGTTGGTAGGACTGTAAATATTGCCACGCATTTTTTTGTCATATTTGACGCGTTTTAACAGTGTTACCAACTCTTGAAAATATTTTCCCCTAAAGCCAAGTAAAATTTGAAGCCAAGTAAAGTTTGTTAGTAACAAACATGATTTAAACACAGTTTTTCTTTCTTTCTAAAAATATAACGCCCCTAAAAAAATCTCACCGCATTTGTTGGGGAAAACCTGAAAGTTGGGAAACGTGCGTTTTATATAAATACCAGATATGTTCGGATACACGTACTAAGTGAAGTTATGATTATGACAGGTCGGAATTAGGTACCTACAGTTATTTATGTACTTGCATCGAATTGCTTTCCGGGATTACCTGGGATTTATAATACAATCCCGTGTGGCCAACAATATTACAAATAAATAATAATAAAAACCTCAGAGTTAGATAAGACAAATAAAACAAAGATAATTCACAATATAATATATTTTTTTTATTTACGTTGCCCCACCCCACACTAGGATTAGTAGGATATTGTGTAAAAGTTAATAACTTATTTATTTAATAAATCACGGGATATTCTGCTCTTTAAAATTAATCTCGAGATTTGAGGCATATTAACTTTATTCTTTCGCTGTATGAAATCAGTGTTGTGCATAAATAACTCTAGGTATTTAATTCCGAGAGACATTTAAATGCATGTAGTAGCTTGAAACGAGCATATAAAGAATTAAGAACTCACAAGACCTGGATAGAGAGACTTCAGAGACCAAGCAAGATGCAATACAACAGAGATGAGATACTGAACATAGCATCTACATTTTACCAAAACCTATACAGCTGCTCTACACAATTGTACAGTCGGCATCTATCGGCACAAATCTTTTAGATATTGACGATACGGAGGAAATAGAACCATTTGATATAACCGAAATCACAGATCAAATCAAGAAAATGAAAGTCGAGAAGAGCCCAGGGGTCCTACCATGAACTCTTATCGCGATCCAAAAACTGAATTGTTCTTTAAATAAGTCATTAAAACGCATCAATATATGTCATTATATTGACGTATTTTCTCTTATCGCGATCCAAAAACTGAACTGTTCTTCAAATACGTCAATATAACGCATAAATTGATGCGTTATATTGACTTATTTAAAGAACAATTCAGTTTTTGGATCGCGATAAGAGTTCATGGTAGGGCTGCAGGTCCGGACAACATATTCAACGAAGTAATCAAAATAGGTCACCCGCTACTGGCGGCCCCTTTGGACCGTCTTTTTAACATGGTTCTTGAAACTACTTCCACCCCTAAACAATGGTCCGAATCGAATATAATACTGCTATATAAAAAGGGAGACGTTTCTAATTACCGTCCTATTAGCCTATTATCGTCCTTGTACAAGTTATTCTCTTCTACCATCGAAAAAAGGATCGGCCAAGTATTAGACAGGAAGTAACCGGTAGAACAGGCGGACTTTAGAAGGGGATACAGTACACCCATCATATCCACAAATAATAGAGATTGGAGCAAATAATAGAGAAGTAAGTACTTAATTAAAAAATATCTAAATAAATAAACCACTTAAGCATGTACCTAATTACCTTAATCAGTATTATTTTATATAGAATAAAAAAAAAATGAAATGATGTTACATTACCTATTCTTTTTATTATATTATATTATATATATATATATATATATATATATATATATAATTATAAAGAGGAAAACTTTATATTTTTGTTTGTTTGTTTGTTTGTAATGGATAAACTCAAAAACTACTGGACCGATTTTAAAAATTCTTTCACCATTAGAAAGCTACATTATCTGCGAGTAACATAGGCTATATTTTATTTTAGAAAAAATAGGGGTCCGTAAGATATTTGGGTTTTTCGGACCCAAGGTGTAAAAAATCATCCAAAAAAGTTCTTTATTTGGCGTACGCCGCCGAAACTATAAAAGATAGAACCATGAAATGTTCTAATTAATTAAAGACCTTAAAAATATCTACAAAAAGTCCGCGACACACTATAGGTACAGTCAGCTACAAAAGTCGATTAACAACGTTGCTTTTTTATATCATTTAAACAGACACTAAACACATAATTTACTGGTTTTCTGAATTTCAGGTAATAGCTTAAGGTTTATTACATCCTAATTTTATGTTCATTGAGTTTTATTTTTAATATTGTACTTAATAATTAGGATTTAAAAATCACAAATGTTAATCGACTTTTGTAGCTGACTGTACCTATCTATTTCGAGTTAAGCACAACAACCATTTTTTTATTTAAAAATCTTGAATTTTTGTAGGACTTCATTTAAACGCATTTATTTTACATATGTCATTACTCCTTATCAAAAAAAACTATTTAGTCACAAAGTACTGTTTATGTAGAAAATATTTAGTCTTTAGTTCATTAAAATTGGACGTTTGGTTTGAAAGTTATGGCGAAATCAATATAATACTATATCAAATCGCTTGACGTACGTTTAGCAGGGAGGTATTTAGTTTATAACATTAGTAGACGTTCGCTAAGAACGGATTTTTCATAATTCACCCTCTAAGGAGATGAAACGGGGGTCAAAAGTTTGTATGAAGAAAACTTTGACGCGGACGAAGTCGCGGGCAGAAGCTAGTATTATATAATTAAATAAATGAATGAATTAAGTAGTATATATTATTATAGGATTAAATAAATGAATGATTTAATTAATATGTAAATAAATAAACCATATGCATGTAAGTAACTTTTAATTAGGTAGTATTATTTTATTTTATTTAGAGTCAAAAATAAAATTGTTATTTTCGTCTTTTAATTTTTTTAAGTAATTATTGTTAATTTTAATTTGCAAGAAATAAAAGGCTTTTTTATTTTATTTTATTTATTGAATTCCGACCTCTGGTTATGACAAAATTAATGTTATCTGTACTTGACGGCCTATTCACACATGGTCAAGGAAAATTTGTTTCCTAAATCCATAATTAAAAGTAAGTACGATAAAACGGGAAGGATATGGTTGGAGGGGTGAATCGGGGCAAAACACTTTACTATACCCATGAAAATCTGATTAATTTTTAATTAGGTAAGTAATTGTTTGATTTTTAATTGCTTTCAAATTAATAAATAGTTAGTCAATTGAGTTGGCACGAAAGTGACGTCACAGATATCTTTTGCAATACACATTATACGGGAGAATCGCGTTTTGACAGGTCATAATAATGGTAAAAAAAATCGGTTGTCTGTAAAGTCGGTTTACTCTATGGATTTCACACATATTAACTGTACGGGCGCCGCCGTCGGCTATCAACCGTCTATCAAGTTACTACAGTACCCGGCGATAAATATTGCACATCGACCTTTGGAAAGAGACAATCTGCTAATTTCGGCTTCGTAGAGCGTTATCTCTGTCGCACGAAATACAAACAGTCCGGTATCTATTAGGAGCTGTTAAAACAATTATGATTTGCTTCTTTTGATAATTCTTTTTATTCTTTGTATAAAATAAGAAATACGATAAAGGTCGATGTGCAATATTTATCGCCGGGTACTGTAACTACTTCTGTTGAAAACTTACATCACCCCGTATAAGTAACAAACGGAAATAGTATACAGGATGTGAATTATTTATAAGCTAGATTAAATGAATTCGTTAAAACTACATAATTGTTAATTGGAAGCTGATTGGTAAGTAATCACTTTCACGCGATTTAATGATACAACAGCATTCATTGATGGGGCCAGCGGCCCTATCGCCGCAGTCCTTCCGCCCTACTCAGGGCGGAAGGACTCATTTGATGATTTTTACCAGGCTACAACTGAGAAATTCCGAAAAACACGTGAGACTTGATATTGACAAGCGTCAGTAATGGGGAGCTTGTGCAGGTATGGATGTACGAAATAGTTACCTATCCATAATTTGTGTATCTATTCAGGGATTTTTGGATGATATTTAAATTAAAATTCTTAACAATAAGTATAATATTTATTACGAAATAATAAAGTTTGTGTTGGGTGTCATGCAGGGCCGTAGCTAGGGGGGGGGGGGCATTGTAGGGCAATGCCCTACCTTGAAATCACAATGCCCAACCTTAGATCTCTATATCCAAATCTGGAATTTTCTTGTTCGCTTGTACTTCATCATTGAGTGAGGATTTAATAAGTAGTTCTTAGATCCATGGTCATGCGCTGTCACAGAAATTATTTGTCCACTTATAGCTATTGAATGTACATCACTGATCTAGAGTACAGTGATATACATTGTGATTGATTTAGGAGCCCATGCTTCAAGGGCAGATCAATTATATATTTTTTTACTTTCGCCCTACCTGTAACCAATGCTACCCTACCTCAAATTTGACTCTACCTACAGCCCTGATGTCATGTCTCATCTTTCGTGGCGCGTGTTGTACTTCTAATTATCGAACTACTAATCGTACTTACCCCGCGTAATTGGAACTAAGAAAGTTATGTAACGCAATAATTAGTGCAAGCATCTGACCGCGATGCTATAACCTGGTTACTGGTTAGCAATCATTGTCGGCACACGCGACAGCCGGAAACTTGTGATTTTTACCTTATTTCTTTATGGGGACTGTTCGGGCAGTAGCAGGGGCGTAGCTACCGCCGTATCTCCAAGGTGCGTAAGCAAAAATTAATAAAAACTTCCCAAATTTTTTAAATTTCAGAAATGAGAAAAGTAAAAAAAAGCAATTTCTTTTTTCCCGAGTTAAGCGTGCGTTCAAAAGTTGGCAACACCCTACATCGGTTAAAGCGGGCTGCGGGATTTCCTCGTTTAAGTTATTTACGAGGCCCAAACCGAGCTTTGCATTATAATACAAAGATAATAATTATGATGAATATTTCTTTTAATTTTATGCAAAAATTTTTTTCTTTTTTGAGAAATCTTTACCCTTCCTAAGGGCCCCCAAACAAATTTTTATACGGGGCCCCGCCAAGGTACGCTACGCTTCTGGGCAGTAGTACTAGCGGATCCGAAGGGAGGGGCTCAAGCCCTCCCCCCCAAACGCATATGAATTTTTCGAGACAAATCTTAAAGTGAACTTGATATTATTGTAATTAAACTTTTTGCAAACATTCAAAGTCAAAGTCAAATCATTTATTTCAATTATCCCGAAAGGGTATCTAGTATCTACCCTTACAATTTTTTTTTATTACAGGCGTGATTTTATGTTAAAGGCATAACTTAATCTTGCCAAATTTCATAGTTCTAGGTCAACGGAAAATACCCTAAGTACTTTTGATTCCCTTGTGAGTGTCGAAATATACGTTTGTTGTGGCATAAACAGTCGTATCTTTTTTTTACGTTAACTTAGAAGTTAGATTTTTTCACAGCTTCAAAAGATTGTAGACCTGAGAATTTAGTTTTAATTCCAACTCGATACCTCCACGCGTTCCCGAGATATGGATCTTGACAAACAGACAGACGGACGGACAACAAAGTGATCTTATAAGGGTTTCGTATTTTCCTTTTGAGGTACGGACCCCTAAAAACAAGTCTATCAGTCCAGAATTCTGTTAAGTAACAAACGGGACCCATTAGGGTCCGTTCACACAGACGGTTCGCGACGGTTCGGTTCGGTTCGAGTTCTCTGTTTTCAACGTGATAAGAATCTGATCTCCTCTCCGAGCCGGTCTGTGTGAACGGACCCTTAATGGAAATATTTAAGACAGTCCACTTTTCTAATGAGTCCCGACTGTGAAAAAGTTCATTCCTCATTTCTAAATTATAACTACAACACTACTTAATACTAACAACACTAATTAATTAATCAATAAAAAAGTTGGTAAATAAGTAATTACAGTACCCGGCGATAAATATTGCACACATCGACCTTTATCGTATTTCGTATTTTATACAAAGAATAAAAAAAATTATCAAAAGAAGCAAATCATAAATTGTTTTAACAGCTCCTAATAGATACCGGACTATTTGAATTTCGTGCGACAGTGATAACGCTCTACGAAGCCGAAATTAGCCGATTGTCTCTTTCCAAAGGTCGATGTGCAATATTTATCGCCGGGTACTGTAATAAAAACATAATTAGTCGTTCGTTAACCCGTTGAATGTCTAATTAGTAACACAATAGTAAGACAATGGCTTATGTCGAACTGTGTAACATAAGACATTCGAGAGGACAAGCATATTAATCTGACTACCTCTGATTTGAGTGTCTCGTTGGTCTAGTGGTTAGTGACCCTGACTGCAAAGCCGGAGGTAGTGGGTTCGATTCCCACTCAGGACTAAACTTTGTGTGATGAGCATAATAAAATTGTTTGTTCTGTGTCTGGGTGTAATTTATCTATAATATGTATGTATTTATAAATTATATAAGTATGTATATCAGTTGTCTGGTTACCATAACACAAGCTCTGCTTAGCTTGGGATCAGATGGCCGTGTGTGAGTTGTCCCAAGATATTTATTTATAGTTTTGCATCACACGTTTACTAATGCATAGGATGTTAGGTAGATAGCAGATAATGCTTACTTTTGTCTCTGTCACGCATTCCTAAGAGTACAAAAAGACATTTTTTATCCTTTTCTGTCCAATAAAACAAGAAAGGTGCGGAAATAAATTAGACCTGCCAATTTTAGTTAATCTGAAACTTACATGCAATTTTAGTTGTCATGCGCGGGACGTCTCGGGGTTGCAGGATACCGTGGCCCCGGAACGTAAAGGGCAACAGAAGGAACAGGGTGGTTTTTTAGTCAGTAAAAGTCTGACAGTCCCTTACTAACTTGATGCAGCTGAATACTAGTATTTTACATGGAGCGACTGCCTATCTGACCTCTACAACCCAGTAACTGGGTAATACAATACCCCTTGGTAAGACTGGTTGTCAAACTTTCGGGCTTTTGACGACCCGAAACGTCTGTCAAAGATCCACGTATGACAGCCGGGACCAACGGCTTAACGTGCTTTCCGAGGCACGGAACGATGTCAGTGATTTCTTAAGACACACTTAGAAAGTACATTGTATATGAATTGAAAAAGTCGCATTGGTACTTGCCCGAATTCGAACCCACAACCCCATGCATGAGAGGCGGCGCTTCAACTACTGGGCTATCACGACATGCCCGATGTATGCCTTGTACTAGCCTATTACTGTCCCACTCAAACCATGTCAAAGGCCCTTGAGGCGGTTTAGAAACTCTGACACTAGGGTGTGGGGGGTCGTAAGACCTTACTGCCCACACGATAAAAGAAAAGAAAGACTCCTCGTATATAGGCATGAACCCTTATTAGACGGGGCCGTGGAGCTCATAAATTGCATTCAGGCTGTAAATAAACAATTACTTAATTAATTAAGAAAAACTTTTCATACGACCCTGATTTTTGTTTAAGATATCAGTCTGGTTATTAACTTGCTAGGTTGGTAATTAGACAAGTAAACGATAGAAGGTTAAAACTAATTTATAATCTATTGATTTTCATAATTAAATTACATAACATATAACATCACGCCTGTAATCCCCGAAGGGATAGGCAGAGGTGTACCCATTAGTACACCCACATTTCGCCAGTTATGTTTAAGTCCCATGTAATAGGAGGCGAGCCTATTGCCACCAACTGGGCACAAAGACTCCGAGACTGAGAAATTCCCGATGGAAAAACCTAATAACACTTTGCTCGACCTGGGAATCGATCCCAAGACCTCATGCTCAGCAGTCGTACGTTGAGACTACTAGACCAATATAGCAGTCAATACATAATATAACAACTTCAAAAAAACAAAAAAAATAGTAGCCTACATGGGACTTAAAAACATAACTGGCGAAGTGTGGATGTACTAGTGGGTACACCTCTGCCTATCCCTTTAAGGATTACAGGCGTGATGATTGTTATGAGTAGCCTACCGGTACCGGAAACAACGACCAAGCCAAGGTCAGGGCTTCAGAAAGAGAAACTTCGGAACAACACGAGATACAGAGTTTATCTTAGACATCACTGACATTGGTGAAGGAAAAACATCGTGAGGAAACCTGGACTTATATACCAGCCTATTACTGTCCCACTCAAACCATGTCAGAGGCCCTTGAGGCGGTTGAAACTCTGACACTAGGGTGTGTGGGGTCGTAAGACCTTACTGCCCACACGATAAAGAAGAAGAATATGAGCCGCGTCCAGGAGTACCTTTTTCTGTCACCACCTGGCAATCACAACGTGGTCGGGAGGCACGGATCGCTGTCGAGTCTACCATGAAGTACCTGGAATTGTTTCTGGACAGCTGGTTGGACTTCGGGTCCCACTTTCGCTAACTGGCCTCCAAGATACTGGGCGTAGCTGGCACTCATAACGCTACTTCTTGGGGGGTTTATACATCTCGACGGGGATCGAGGAAGGCGCGTACGTTCCCGTGATTCCCTCCGTCTGTGTCAGAAGGGAACTCGGGGTGGTTTTTAGTCAGTAAGAGTCTGACAGAAACCCTTTTTTTAGGGTAGTAAAAATCATCAAATGAGTCCTTCCGCCCTGGGTGGGGCGGAAGGGAATGTCAGATTTTTGCTGGCTAAAAAACCACCCTGTTCCTTCTGTTTCCTTTTGCGTTCCGGGGCCACGGTCTCGGCGAGACCCCTCTGCCCTCCCCAGGGCAGTGAACATCCATGAGGATTTTCCAACCTGGACCAAACAAAAAGAAAAGGTCATTAGCTGTAACGACTATCGGCACAATGATCACTAAGTCTGCATCTCACATGTCGATAACCTCGCGGGTCAAGTCAAGATACTTGATTTGTTTATGTTTCTTGACTTCAATGAGGTTCTCATTGACGTTATGATTATTATTCTTTGTCTCATTGTCCCATGAAGTTAGGGTTGTCATCACATAAATTGAAAAAACTGGTTATAAACTTCAAAAACCCTGGACATTTGAGTGAAATTAAAAAGTTTTTACCATACATACACATAACATCACGCCTGTTATCCCCGAAGAGTTAGGCAGAGGTGTACCCATTAGTACACCCACATTTCGCCAGTTATGTTTAAGTCCCATGTAATAGGGGGCGAGCCTATTGCCATCAACCGGGCACAAATCCAGACTCCGAGGCTGCTACTGAGAAATTCTTGATGGAAAAACTCAATAACACTTTGCTCGACCCGGGAATCGAACCCAAGACCTCATGCTCAGCAGTCGCTCTGCGACCACTAGACCAACGAGGCAGTGTTTTTTTTTACCAATATGACTTAATCAATTCATTTTGTATTTTCCAAGTTTATTTTGAACATCACTGATATCGTGAAGAAAACTTGGACTATAGAAGTCTGAAATCGCCAATCCGCCTTGAGCAGGCGTGTTGATCAATACTCATGCCTTCTCTGTATGAGAAGATAAAAAAGAAATAATAATCAAATCGGTAAAGCCGTTTTTGAGTTTTAGCGAACAGCAGTTCGATGGTGGCATACCAACAGCAGCGCCACTTACCGGGTTCAATTGTTTTCAAACTATCCAGGAACCCATTGAAAGATAGCCTCAAAATTCAAATCAAAATTGTATTTATAAATCGATGATTTTGTATTCGTTTTTATTTTGTGATGTATTTATTTCGTGCTTTGTAATTTTGATATGGGGTACTTAACCCGAAATAAATGATATTTTTAAATTTTATTTTTTATAAGATAAATAAATATTATATACTTACAATAGTTTTGATTCCGGTTACGAAGCTTTATAACATCCTGGTATCAACCCTAATACATAAAGAGTTCTTTTGCTGAATAGGTAGGTAATAATGAAAGAAACCTATCAGTTTTCCATTGTATCTTAGCAGAGATTTTTATCTAATGCTGTAATCATAACAGTTAACCAGTACATGAACTGCTTATATACAGGGTGTTAGGTTTAACATTAGGGACGTACTTTTAAAAGGGAGTAATCCATACTAGAGATAAACTACAATAACTTAGCGCGCCCCTCCACAATTTCAAAACGTTTGAAAGTATTTACAAGACTCACAACACAACGCATGTGTGCGTACTGAGACGGTTCCCGAAACAAAAACAAATCAGCGATTTGTTGCTCGACTAGCGGCGTCATTGATAACTCATTATTATTAGTATGGCGCTGCACTGACATACTCTATGAAAATGAAACGTGTGTTGTCTTGCGCGGTCTTGCTAGTTAAGATTAGTTGACCAACAAATCTGCCTCAATCTGCTTTTTGAACGCGTTTATAACACCGAAAAATAGCTTTTAATAGTTTTTCAAATCCATATTTTTGCATTACCAGAGGGCCTCGCAAAATGTATGTTGCTCACGTGAAATTTACCGGACGGATGACAGCCTTATGTCGAGGGTACGTTTTTGCTTTTTTGAAGTGGCGCTGTCAGTCAAAAGTTTAAAGTACATGCTTCGTTTAACCCAACACCCTGTATAGTTTCCTACAAGCACACCATTCACACTCATTACTATTTATTACTCTCACAGTTCCATGATATTCTTAGTTTTATCTGAACCAAGGAATCTGTATCAACAATTTTTTTTTATATCAGACTATCTGCTCGTTAAGTGTTAATTTACGTCTTTGGATACTGCTCAGCTCTCATATGTCGTAGCGTGATGTTATATAGCTTATATTTTTCCTTATGAATCTGGCTATCATATACAGAAAGATTTTTCCAAATCCGACCGGTAGTTTTTGAGATTGGTGCGTTTAAACATACAAAAAAATCTTCAATACAAGGCGGTGAAAAGTGTCGATTTATTTTTCATTTTTTACCAATTAACCTTCTGTTTAATTTACGTATACTAAACTATAATTTCGCTACGATCTTCGCGTACATCAATCAACTTGCATCGTCGCGGTCTATTGGGCCCCTTGCCACACAAGTGTATATGTATAACCACATTTCATAATTGTATCGCATTTTCTGTCTGTCTGTCCGCGAGTGAGGGCGTGTTTTGCTGTTTCAAAGATGAGGGTGAGTGTTTCTTTTTTATTGTAGTGTATGTAAATAATTGACATGGTTTTTAACCGACTTCAAAAACAGAAGGAGGTTCTCAATTCGGCCGATATTTTTTTATTTTATTTTTATGTGTGTACACCGATTACTCCGAGGTTTCTAGTCCGATTAGTGTGATTCTTTTTTTGTTCGATGCAGTATACTTGCCATTTGGTCCCATAAAATTTTTATCCAATTTGGTTTAGTGCTTTTTATTTTGTGAGCATTTTTCTAAATTAAATATATCGTGTGAAGTATTGTTCGAAAGGGCTTTTATTAAGGATTTCAAACATTAACACACAAGCACTAAAAAGTGAAAAATAAAAAGCTTTTTTACAAAAAAAGACAACCGCCTTCAAAAACTACAAAATAAAAAATAACTTTAGTTTGGAAGTCGGTGGCAATACCTACATAACAAAAAACAAAACCAAAGCCGCCGACTTCCAAACTAAAGTTATTTTTTATTTTGTAGTTTTTAAGGCGGTTGTCTTTTTTTGTAAAAAAGCTTTTTTTGTTTTTGTGATTTGTTTTTTTTTGGTGTTTTATTGAAAACTAGCACTCTCCCCGTTCGGGTGATTTTTCTTATGGATCACAAATTTTTTGATAATAAAATGTATGACTATAGCACTCAGTGATAAAGTAGCTTCTAATTTGCGAAAGAATTTATTCACTTCAGTAGATCCAGAGATTAAATTCATTCAATCATGGAAACAATCAATCAACATCATTCATTTAATTCATTGATTCATTTGCATGTAATTACTATGGGTGAAATGTATGTAAAAACGTGCTATGCCTGTAATATTTTTATTTTTTTTTCCGGAATAAAACTGTGCCAAATTTCTTCTAGATCCGTTCAGTCGTTCTTGCGTGATTGATTAACAAACATACATCCTATAACGGTTTGATGATCTTGTTACAGTTAATATGTTTTTGGTGTTTTCTTCTGGCGGCCGCCGTGCGCGCACAGAACAGTGGATATTACACGCCACAGACTTTTAGACAAGTAAGTTATTAAGCTAGTGCTTCTGATCGCGACATTGTTCGCGTTTGAGTCTAATTAATCATAAAATATCATATCCTATGACACTAACTTATATCAGTAAAATATTTTTTGTAATCGTACTAGAATAATACGCGCCACGAAAGATAAGACTTGACAAGCGTCAGTAATGGGGAGCTTGCGCAGGTATGGATGTACGAAATAGTTATCTATAATTTGTGTATCTATTCAGGGAATATTTCGATGACATTTAGATTAAAATTCTTAACAATATTATAATATTTATTACGTAATAATAAAGTTTGTCTGGTGTGTTCAGTCTCATCTTTCGTGTTACGTACTTATGCCTCTTAGAATTAAAATACAATTCCTACATCGCGCAATCAAAGTTTACCGCGACATTAGCATATAATACAAAATCCCGGCAACAACCGTCGGGCAGTAGCCCACCAGACACAACACCCGTCTGGTCGGAGGCAGGATGTCTTTTCAACGGAGGATGAGAAACTTTACACCCAGTTTCTCATTCCTCTAAACTCTAAACGAACAATAATATTAGTATAAATAGGCTTTCTCTTTACGTAATTCGCAAAAACGAAAAAAATATCTGCTGTTCTAAATAAAAGTACAAGGCGCTTTGCACATAGAGCAACTATTGCTGCAACTGGCAACTAGCTGTTTATGTTTACATATATTTCAATTGGACTGCGCACACATAGCAACTCGAGTTTTGAGTTCCGGTGATCGTCAACAGTTTTCAGTTGCTGTAATAGATGACTAAGTTAGTTCTTAATTGCCGCAACTAGCAATTGTTAAATATTATACCGGTTTTTAAAGTGGCCGGTTCCCTCAACCGTCAATCGTAACGCGTCGGGAGATTTCACACCCTCCCTCCCTCTCCCTGTGCCCGGCAATGCCAGTGTCGCTACGGCAACGGCATACGGCAACTCGGCTATGAAAGTTGCTCACAGATTGCCTTAAGTTGCGGCAACGGTAAACGTTATAGCAACTATCAACTTTTACAGGAAACTTTTAAAGTGTTGATCGTTGCGTCAACTTAAGTTGCTCCGTGTGCAAAGCGCCTAAGTCGCGATCAGATGTTTTTTTTTAAACATGACGTTGCCTCTTACTAGATTACTCTTGTGCATCGTGGATGCGTTTACAAACATTTCAACAAACTCACATACATAAACAATCCTTTCTGCCTAGGGCTGCCATCCGTCCGGGTTTCCCCGGATTTGTCGTAGTTTAGAGGGCGTCCGGGAGACGTCTGGGAGGGGTTATCAAAAAGTGGACACTTTTAGTGTCAGGGGAATCCCGATTAACTGAAAGATAGGTGATAAATAAAAAAAAAATCTTAGTTAAAAATGCATTCTCCCCGTCTTGATATATGGCGCACAGACTTGGTCTTTGACTAATTCTCAGAAGTCCTTAATTAGATATTATATTACTTATTATATTTGTGTTCAAATATCATGATACCGACATGTTGTTACTAAAGTCAATTAAGTAATCAAGGTTTGCCAACGAGCAATGGAGCGCAGTATACTTACTAGGTGTTAAATTAACGGACCGACTTCGAAACAATATAAGTACTGCGCTCTAAAATAGGAATAGCTGACGTGACTCAAAAGGTTGCTCAACTTAAATGGGACTGGGCAGGACATGTCTGCCGCGTGTCGGACAAACGGTGGGCCCAAATAGCTCAGAACTGGTGTCCTGAAACAGGGAGTCGGGGCCGCGGCAGGCCACGAAGGAGATGGCGGGACGAACTGGATGGATTTCTCCAAAACTGGAGGGATGAGGCACTGAATCGGGGAGGATGAAAGGAGTGGAGGGAGAGGCCTTTGCCCAGGAGTGGGACAGAATAGGCTAACAAAAAAAAAAGCTTTAATTTTGAATTTTTATTTTAAAAATTTTGTTTTTGGTGTGTCCGGAAGAAAAAACTCAATTTCACCCAAATGTTCGGGGTTTTTAATTAAAGTTATTGTCCGGCGTCGGCAATTTAGGTAATGGCAGCCCTATTTCTACCTCATATACAAATACTGTATCATATTGTCGCCATATCAATAACGCAATAACTGCAGAAATGTCATCATCATCTTCATTCGTGATTTAGAAGTTTTCACACATTTAAGTGTTATTTTATTTTTATTTTTACGTTTTTAATTTTAGTTAAGTAATACCTACAATGTTGCTGTACTCTAACAGGGTCCATGATCTGTACTTTAACTTTAAGGCTTATGCAACACCTTTTTTCACATTATGGTATGCAAATAAATGAATATGAATCTATCTAATACCTACATATCTATTTAAAAATGCTTTGTCTTGAATGACTGACTGACGGATCAACGCCCAGTCTAAACCGCTGATCGTAGAGGCTTGAAACTTGGAGGGTGTGTTCTTTGTATGACGTAGGTGGATACCTAAAATCCTTGCTTATCAGATGATAAGCAAGGATTTTTCGAAATTCTATCCCTTAGTGGGCAAAGTTTGTATGGGACAACTAGCTTCATTAACGGTCGACGAAAGTGTTTTTGTTGTCTAAACATAATTCAAACAACAAAAACACTTTTGTCGACCATCACAACCATATCGCTCACCCATCAGCATTCGAACCTAAGCAACGGTTGCTTAACTTAATTGGAGCGCTTACAAACATTGCACCGCTAACTAAATAGTTAGTGATCTGTATCCGAATAGTTTGCGTTCAGTCGTGTGTATCAACTAATTAGACTTGAGTAATTATTGATTACATTCATTAATAACTGGTCTATAAGGGCGAGCCCTTTAGTAGATAATCAACATGTGACTTACGTACAGACTGCAGACTGGGGTCCATACAACCCCGTACCTGTTTTACGTGTCATCATCTGCCTAGCCTTTACCCAACTATGTTGGGGTCGGCTTCCAGTCTAACCAGATGCAGCTGAATACCAGTATTTACACGACTGCCCCAAAAAAAGGAGTGTTATGTGTTCAGGGTTAATGTATGTATGTATGTATGTATATATGTATGTATGTGAGTTTCTTTATTCCACCATAACTTTCAAACGCCTGAACCGATTTAGATGTATGGGGTATCGTTACAATCCTTGCATCGTTCCGAGTAACATAGGCTAGTTAAAAATAAAAAGAAAGCGGTGTGCTCACTTTAAAAAGTAAATTAATACCAGCCTCAATTTATTTTTTTAATGAATCTGGTCGTGTCTATGTTTATCGTCTAGAATTTGACAAGTAGATTTAAAAAATATATAACACTGTAAATAATAAACGTAGTAAAAAAAACTGACGAGTAAACAAAGTACAAATATGTGCAATTTTTGCAGTCGTGTTTTTTATTTTTTAATTATAGTAGCTTGTTTACTATCTGACCTCCACAACCCAGTAACTGGGTAATACGATACCCCTAGGTAAGACTGGTTGTCAGACTTTCAAGCTTGTTACGACTCGTAACGACTGTCAAAGATCCACGTATGACAGCCGGGACCAACGGCTTAACGTGCTTTCCGAGGCACGGAATGATGTCAGTAATGTCTAAGATAAATTTTAGAAAGTACATATGAATTGAAAGAAGCTGTATCTAAAGACTTATGTATTTAGATGGGTAATCCACTGGGTTTAAACTCGCTGCTTTGGTAAACAATGCCGAAAAACACCCAAGTATCTAGTGTTTATGCGTGCTTCATCATCTGCCTAGCCTTTTCCCAACTATGTTGTGGTCGACTTCCAGTCTAACCGGATGCAGCTGAACACCAGTATTTTACATGGAGCGACTGCCTATCTGACCTCCACAACCCAGTAGTATTGTATAATTTAATATCATTTATTTCAATTTTGTAAATGTGAGTACCATGGAGCGTTTTATTTACTGAGTTACTACTTATGTGTTTTGACTTTATGAGCATGGCAGTTGAGAGCTTGTCATGCTTTGTTAATACTTAAATATATTCTATTCTATTCTATTTACTCAAATGTCTCGCTGATGGTGGCGCGTGTGTTGGATTACTTGGCTCCCTCCATGATGGTTGAGCTAGGTGGTGCTGATCCATGCGTCATGCTCGTGGACGAGTGCTGTCAGTTGGGATTGGTAACTGCTATGGCTTACATCTTTATTTTTATTATTTTTTACTACTGTTTTATGTTTATCTTCATTGTTTTCGCATGTAGAATCATCAAGAATAATGTAACCAGGATTTTGTAAAAAGCTAATTGAAAAGAGTGTCCGTGGAGTTTCTTGCTCGTTCTTCTCCATAGAGACCTATCTACGTTTTGGAACGAGCAACTAGCTTCAACTTTCGGACTAACTGACCGACTCCTTGACAATTCAAAAGTACCTGTAAATGGTCTAATTGAAATAAATGTTTTGACTTTAACTTTGAGGTGTCTTTTTTGCTCTGCAGAATAATCAGTATGCGCCGGCGCTGTTTTCACCTAATCACAACGACGTCAACGCACAGAGTACCACAGTGGACGCTTGGAGACCAGCTCCAGTCAACGAGTACAGAGGAAATCAGGGTATGGAATACAATTAAGAAAGAAAGAAAGAAACACTGTTTATTCCCGCGATTATGCACATAACATAATTTAAAGAAAAATTGTACATAAAAGCAAGATAAAAACAAGTTGGTATTAAATGGTTGGATGCAGGTGTTTGGCGCAGCTGTGGGGCACACAATAGCTAACCATACACGGACGGTTATGCCCGTCGGATCTGTCCGACAGGCAGATCCGTGATTCGCCACACACGAGTACGGGCATCAGACGGGCATCAGTTCAAATCGTGATTCCAACATATTCGGTTGTCCGTAAAGATGTCTCTTTCGAAGCAACAATTAGCAATATTATTGTGGAAGATCTGGCGGGCAAATCCGTCGCTACGACACACGCGCAGTTGGCGCTTGGATCTACCCGCCCCGTACCCGATCCGGCCGATTTGAGCACGGGCAGCGGGCCACACCCGACGGGCAAATCCGTGTCTGTTTGTTGCCATACACGCACAGATCTGTCCGCCAGGCACGTTTGTCGGACAGATCCGGCGGGTAAACCCGTCCGTGTATGGTTAGCTATTAATGTTTTTAATTTTTGTTCTTTTTTCTATTGCCTTTTTGTTTTTACAATTTTTTGTGCACATGGCCTGTGCACACAAAAATCGTATCGTACTTTTTCTTTCTTTCAAATCTAAAAAAATAAAAACAACTACGTAATATGCGCCATTACCGCGAGTAACGGCTGACGCTCAGCAAAGTCAACTAACCGATCTATTTAATTGTGTAAAAAATCTCCTTCGATATTTTGGCGAAATGAATATAATGAAGATTGCTTCATTGGTCTCCTAAATTCCTAGGTCGGGCAAAGTGTTATTGGGTTTTTCAATCAGGAATTTCTCAGTAGCAGCCTCGGAGTCTGGATTTGTGCCTGGTTGATGGCAATAGGCTCTCCCCCTATTACATGGAACTTAAACATAATTGGCAAATTGTGGGTGGGTCCAGTTGAAAATCAGCGTCAGCGTCAGCGTCAGCGTCAGCGTCAGCGTCAGCGTCAGCGCCAGCGTCAGCGTCAGCGTCAGCGGTGGCGGTTAAGCCGATTGCACCGCTCGACCGCGCGGTCGGGCGGTGTACGTGTGTTATGCATCAACGGATTTCTTAGAGGCCAATGCGACAAGAGATCCGCTTCACCGCCAACCGCGGCGGTGCGCGGTGCCGTGTATTAATCGCCTTATGCCGGCCATCCACCATCCTTCCTATCGTCCAATCGGCAGGACGCTACCGATTGGATCATGCCGATTGGACCGTGGATAGGAGTGGATTGGCATGACAGTTATAATGGACGGCATAATCGAATTTCGATTCTTTTGGCAGGATCCTTCCGATTGGATCATGCCGATTGGACCGTGGATGGAGGTCTGCGCGATCGTAGATAATCTTGAGGCGCAGCCCTCAATTCTTTTAATAAATTAGTATGAGAAAACTGTTTTTTTTATCATTAGCCACTGTTTGCACCACTCTGCTGGAACTTTTCAACTAAACGTCGCTGCCGATTGGACAATCAAACTGATCGTGGGTGGTGTATATGGACGAACTGCAGATTGGATCATGCCTGCAGCGTCCTGCCGATTGGACGATAGGAAGGATGGTGGATGGCCTGCATTATAGGCCAATGCGACAAGAGATCCGCTTCACCGCTAACCGCGGCGGTGCGCGGTGCCGTGTGTTAATCGCCCGCGTATGTTATGTGTCTTTCTACAACCTGTTCAAATATTTTACAGATCGCAACATCAACACAGGTCCGTTCATACCTAAAGCGGAGCTGTGGCGTCTTCCTTATGGCGCAGGCGCACTAACAAAGGAGCAGCAAGCCGCCATAATACACCACAAACAGTCTTTGACATCAGGTAATCTATACATCATTATGACTGACTGACGGATCAACGCACAGCCTAAACCGCTGATCGTAGAGACATGAAACTTGGAGGGTGTGTTCTTTGTATGACGTAGGCATCCGATAAGAAAGGATTTTCCGAAATTCACCCCCTAAGGGGATGAAACAGGGGTCCAAAGTTTATATAGAGAAACAAGATTAGATGGCGATCTAATCTTGTTTCTCTATATAAACTTTAACCGACATTTTATAACCGACATTTACGCGAAGTCGCGAGCAGAAGCTAGTTCTCTTATGAAGTTCGAAAGTGCCTTTTAATGGGTTAATTGAAATAAGTAATTTGACTTTGACTTTGATTTTGACTTTGACTTTGACAGTTAGTGGCCCAGTGGTTAAGGCGCCCGATTTTACAGATCGCAACATCAACACAGGTCCTTTCATACCTAAAGCGGAGCCGTGGCGCCTTCCTTATGGCGCAGGCGCACTATCAAAGGAGCAGCAAGCCGCCATAATACACCACAAACAGTCTTTGACATCAGGTAATCTATACATATAAAATGCTTTGTCCTAAATGACTGACTGACGGATAAACGCACAGCCTAAACCGCTGATCGTAGAGACCTGAAACTTGGAGGGTGTGTTCTTTGTATGACGTAGGCATCCGATAAGAAAGGATTTTCCGAAATTCACCCCCTAAGAGGATGAAACAGGGGTCCAAAGTTTATATAGAGAAACAAGAATAGATCGCCAATAACCGACATTTACGCGGACGAAGCCGCGAGCAGAAGCTAGTTCTCTTATGAAGTCCGAAAGTGCCTTTTAATGGGTTAATTGAAATAGGTAATTTGACTTTGACTTTGACTTTGACTCTGACTTTGACTCTGACTCTTACTTTGACTTTGACAGTTAGTGTTAGTGGCCCAGTGGTTAAGGCGCCCGATTTTACAGATCGCAACATCAACACAGGTCCTTTCATACCTAAAGGGGAGCCGTGGCGCCTTCCCTATGGCGCAGGCGCACTAACAAAGGAGCAGCAAGCCGCTATAATACACCACAAACAGTCTTTGACATCAGGTACATCTATACATATATAAAATGCTTTGTCCTGAATGACTGACTGACGGATCAACGCACAGCCTAAACCGCTGATCGTAGAGACCTGAAACTTGGAGGGTGTGTTCTTTGTATGACGTAGGCATTCGATAAGAAAGGATTTTCCGAAATTCTACTCCTACGGGGTTATAAAGGGGGGGAAGTTTGTGTGGAGAAACAAGATTAGATCGCGAATAACCGACATTTACGCGGACGAAGTCGCGAGCAGAAGCTAGTCCTCTTATGAAGTTCAAAAGTGCCTTTTAATGGCTTAATCGAAATAAATAATTTGATTTTGACTTTGACTTTGACTCTGACTCTGACTTTGACTCTGACTTTGACTTTGACTCTGACTTTGACTTTGACAGCTAGTGTTAAAATCCAATTCTTCGTTTCAGACGGAGCGTTCCGCTTCGAGTACGCGTCAGACAACGGTCTGGCAGCCGGGGAGCAGATAGAACCTGACGGCTCTAGGGTCGGTGCCTACCAGTACAAGGATCCCAGCGGACAGCTGGTGAAGCTGAAGTACAGGGCTGGCAAGGATGGCTTCCAGGTAAGAATTACATGGACATTCCTTTTTTATCGTGGGCCACTACTTATGGTCTATCCTTCGTCTAGGGCAGCCTTTCCCAAAGTGGGCGATAACGCCCCCTTGTGGGTGCTGCAGGCCTAAAGTGGGGCGGCAAGAGACCCAGAAAAAAAAATCGGGGCGTTGTGTAGAGGCTTGGGGAGCTATTTGTAATTATATCTACTAGGTGGTTTTTAAGTAGGTGAAAAAATGGGGGCGTTAGAAAATAATTTATTCTCAAAGTGAGTAGCGAGCGCTCACCTTGTTTTTCAGGACAAGCGACTGGTCGACTCTTCACATGACCAGAGGGCTGGCCTTTTCTTAGGCCTAAGAATCAGCATTGCCATACAACGTGGCAATGCTGTCAGCCTTTTGGGCACTTGCCCCATTGACAGCGACGCGGACGAATTTTTTGATGGCCTGTGAGGTTTCCCCTTTCTGTCTTTTTTATAAAATGTACATATTTTATATCGAATGCATAGTATTTTAGCATAGTTTTATAGCATTTAGTATAATAATTTTGACAAAAGATTTATTTTATTATTACCTAATTATTTACACTTAAACATAAAACCTTAAAGTAAATGTAAAATATGTACAATTTATCGAATTGAATAAAATTTAAAACGCTTATCTTTGAAGTGCATTCTACCGCGCCCCCGCCAGGCTATGACCCGCTTTAGGCCAGTTCCATCAACCTCGGTGGCCTAAGCGCCGCCGAATTCTAGAGAGGGGGCTGCAGAACACGACGCGCCTCCTACTCGAGCCTGCATCTGATAGACTCATAGCGCCATCTATCGCACAGCATGCGAACTACAACTGACTGTTGCCACATCGCGCTATCAGAGTTTGCCGCAACATTAGCATGTTTACAAAATCCCGTCAACAACCATCTGGTCGGAGGATCCTCCCTTTTCAACAGTGGATGAGAGACTTTACACCCTGTCCCTCATAGCCCTAAAGCCCAACACACAGACTGCGGGAGCGGGACGGGCCTAACAACAACCGTCGGGCAGTAGCCCACCAGACACAACACCCGTCTGGTCGGAGGATCCTCCCTTTTCAACAGAGGATGAAGGACTTTACACCCTGTTTCTCATACCTCTATAGACTGTCTCTAAGATGACCACCCGCAGGCCGGCAACTCATAGAGGCCAGAGGTCAGGTACACATTACACCTACATCAACAGCCCCGTTGGTAGCGTGGTCGCTTGGCCGTAAGCGCGATTGCTGAGCGTGGGTTCTTAGGTTCAATTCTGAAGTTGGGCAAAAAGTGTTACTGGATTTTTCCATTGGGACGTTGATAACGTCATCTAAAGTGCAGGTGTAGCTGAGCACTGTAGTAAGTGGTCCATCATCTGATCAGGAGCATCACACTCGCACTGGGAATCGAGAGGTTCTACAATCCCCCATAAGGGGGGATTTTTTGTTTGAAGATTGTTGTTAGTACTTGTTTGATGTTTCAATTGTTTCCAGATCCTGGAAGGCAGTCACTTACCCAAGAGTCCGGAGCCAGTCCCCCCTAACAGCGGAGGTAAGTACCTAAAGGGCTAACACACCATAAAACTCGACTACAAGTTTATAATCGCAAAAAAAGAAATTATTATGTGACTAGCTTTTGCCCGCGTGGAACTTGTTTACATCGTACTTGCATACAAACTTCCACCCCCCTTTTCACCGCTTTAGGAGGTGATTTCCGGTATAAAAACTATCCTATGTCCTTCCTCGGATCTTAAACTATCTCCATGCCAAATTTCATCAAAATCAGTTCAGCGGTTTAAGCGTGAAGAGGTAACAGACAGACACACTTTCGCATTTATAATATTAGTATGGATGTAGCTACAATTGTACGGCTTTCGTATACACCGTGAATTTTAATGCAAATCTTTCAGGGGGTCAATGTACTCATGAATATGAACAACTTTTATTAAGGGACATAGTACGAAATGTGAAAAAAAAAACAGCTGATCCATACAATAATGTACTACATTACGATCAAATTGTATGGATCAGCTGTTTTTTTTGCATTTGGATTAAAATTTGGATTAAAATTCAGGTTGTATAAGTATTTCTTTACTTGTGCTACATGGCATTTCTTCTTGCCTTTCATGGTTCTAGGTCAACGGAAAGTCCCATAAAGTTTTTGTTTCCCTAGCGAGTTTCAAAATATGCGCCATAAACGACCTTATCTTTAGATTGCGTTGACTTAGAAGTCCGATTTTTTCACTGCTACAAAGGGTATTAAAATTAGATCTGAGTATTGATAATAATTTCAGCTTGATACCTCCACGCGTTCCTAAGAAAAAGGGTCTTGACAGACGGACAGACAGACGTACAACAAAGCAGTGATCAGGGCGCCTACCGCCATCTCTTGTAACAATATTATTTTAATATTACTTTGTAATTTCTGTTGTTGCATTTTCAACTCTCGGCGCTGATCCGAGCGTTGAAAATCCAACAGTGCGGAAGGCAAAGTAATATTAAAATAATATTGTTTTAAGAGGTTGTGGTAGGCCCCTGAAATCGCGTGCTAAATCAAGCTAAAAAATAAAATGCTTTTTCTATTTCAGACAACTACTACCAACAGGCGTACGCGCAGCAGAGACAACAATACAACTTACAACAAACTTACAACCAGCAGAAACCTGAACCGCAACAGAATTGGGGACAGACCCAGGTATACACCCCCCAGACCCCCCCCCCCCTTCAAAAAACAATCTGCTTAGCCTTTTCCCGTTTATGTTGGTATCGGCTTCCAGTCTCACCGAATGCAATACCAGTATTTTACATGGAGCGACTGCCGATCTGACCTACACAACCCAGTAATTGGGTAATACGATACGCCTTGGTAAGACTGGCTGTCAGACTTTCAGGCTTCTGATGACCCGTTACGACTGTCAAAGATCCATGTATGACAGCCGGGACCAACCGCTTAAGGTGCTTTCCGAGGCACGGAGGAGTCTGTGTGTAAATATGGTCACCCATCCACAGTCCTTGACGCGGCTAAGGGTCAGTTCACACCGAGACGCGACGCGACGCAACGTGACGATACTGGAAGAGGCCAGTGACTTCGCGCTGCGCCGCGCGCCGCTGCGAGACGCATCGCAACGTCGCCACTCTTGCACGTCGCGCGTACCGGCGATTCACCGCTGCGTCGCGATGCGTCGCTCTACGCCTCGTGATGCCTCGCGGCGTAGAGCGACGCATCGCGACGTAGTGCTGCGTGGTGTAACGTATTCTAAATTCTCACAATGAAATGTGTATCTTTTCGTGTAGAAAATAAAGTTATATTTTGAGTCGCTCTTTTAAAGTGTGCACGCAGCGTCGCGTCGCGTCGCGTCTCGGTGTGAGCTGACGCTTATGCACTGCGAGCCGCGAGTACTTTTTAACCCCCAACGCAACGACGGGGTGTTATAAGATTGACGTGTCTGTGTGTATGTCTGTCTGTGGCATCGTAGCTCCCGAACGGATGAACCGAATTTGATTGGTTTTTTTTTGTTTGAAAGGTGAATTAGTCGGGAGTGTTCTTAGCTATGTTTGGTGAAAATTTAATTTTTGTATAGTAGATAGTTATTTCGGGTCGTTGTTTGTGTATGTGAGTGTGTGGGGCAATATAACACATACATAAACTCACGCCTTTTTCCCATGGGGGTAGGCAGAAACCACAGAACGCCACCTGCTACGATCCTTACATACTCCTTTCGCCTCATCTACGTTCATACAAGCACGCCGGTTACGAGTACTGCGCACCTGAACTTTTTGCAACCAGGCCTTTTTAAAAATAACTTCATTCGTTTTAGGGTCCCGTTGAGCAACGGCCAGCTGGTAATCAGTACTTCCTGTCAAACTGGAGGCCTGAAGCGGGCGCCGAAGATGATGGCCAGGTATGACAAATCATTCTAAGTCTACCTTGGACATCACTGACATCGGTGAAGGAAAACATCGTGAGGAAACCTGGACTTATAGTTAATATGAGTCTGAAATCGCCAATCCGCCTTGAGCAGGCGTGGTGATCAATGCTCGTGCCTTCTCTGTATGAGAAGAGGCCTTTGATCTGCAGTGAAACAGTAATATGCTGGCAATGAATTAGAAGCTGCGGCCCCGCGGGCATAGCTAGATTAAACTAAAAGCGTTTACTTCGCGTGATAAGTCATGCAAACTTTCACAAAAACATTTTTAGAGAAATTCCAAGTGTTTAGTAATAGGAAAGAAAGTAAGAAAATCTGTTTATTCACGTGAAAATGACGTAAAATCAACAAAATAGAAAGGTATGCAGGGTCGTCAGATATAGTTGATGTTTTCTTAAAAACCGATGGATGTATTCGATAAAAACTTAACTTAATTAATGAACTGTCTATTATCTAATTTTTAAGTTAAATTACATTTGAAAACATGCATCGGTTTCTAAGAAAACTTCAACTATATCTGACCCATGCCCGGGACGACGACGACGGCGCGTTCTGTTCGCGCGCGCCTCAAAGAGCTGTCAGCACAGGGACGGGGCCCCCAACGGGGCCAAACGCCTGCCGGGGTTGCGGGACGTCTTAAAGTAACAGTATACCGTGGCCCCGAAAGGTAAAGGGCAACAGAAGGAACAGGGTGGTTTTTTAGTCAGTAAAAGTCTGACAGTCCCTTCCGCCCCACCCAGGGCGGAAGAAGTCATTTGATGATTTTTACCACCTCAAAAAAAAACTATAGCTGACGACCCTGCATACCTATTTTTTTTGTTGTTGACTGTTCATAACATAAAAAGAAATAATATTTTTTTTAATAGTTTAAAAAACTAAAAAACACGCTTTTAGCACGCACTAATTTTTTTCGTATCCCATTCAGCAAACCCTTCTATATTGGATTTAAGTCACGTGACTATTTTTTTTCGTATTCCTGACAGCAAACCCTTTCATTTGATACCCATATCATGGGGGTGAATTTCAAACAGCCAGTCCGCCATCTTGGGGAGGCCGCCATATTGGATTTGTAATGACGTTTCTTAGCTAGTCATGTATTGTCATCAGAACTCAGAGCGTGTGCAAAATTTCATCCTAATCGAAGATCGGGAAGTGGGTCAAATTAAGATTCCAAGATTTTCTTACATAGTTACTTACAAGTGAAGCGTGTTAAAAAATGCACACAAAAGCAAATAAAAAAAAAGTTGGTTTATTTGGGTTGGTTGGTAATGTATTCTTAATTAAATAATTACTTTTTTTGTTTCAGTATCGGGACAATGAAGTCGATAAAGAAAATAAACAGCCTCACAGCTTCGGGGAGGGCTACGCTTTTGCGTTTCACGGATAAAAACAAAACGGCGTCTGCAAGCTAACACGAGCGCGCTAACCTAAAAACATTCAATTCATTTTTTTAATTGGAAATACGACTATCTTTATTAAACCCAATTATGCTATCTTCTTTTCTTGACGTCTTTCAAGACTTTTTAACACGTTACGATTTTTTCTAGGCATTACTGTATCTTTCGAAAACACCATTTTTGAAAAAAAATTGGCATGTAAAATTTTCAAAATAAAATATTGTTATAAGTAAGTATATCCGGAATACAACATACCTTTCCCATATGACGGTCCTAAGCCCGTGAAAGTATGAAGAGAAAATTTGCAACTTAAGTATGTTATCAATGTTCACTTATTCATCAATCGTCAATTTGCTAACTCAATTGACTTACCATTTATTGATTTCAAAGCCCCAAAAAAACTAATTTTACAGTAAATTGAAAATTAATAAGGTTTATGCTGAATTAAAGTGATTTTTTTTAGAAGTTGTGTCTTGAAATAAATGATTTAACCCAATTGAGTTGGTAAACAAGTGACGTCACAGTATAATATTACCATACAAAATCTATGGAAGAATCGCGTTTTGACAGGTCATAAAAAGTACCTACGTCAATTGATTGGTGTTGTCATCTAGCCTATTGGTTGATGTGAATAAAGTCAAAAGTAGTTTTTAAACTAAACTAATGTTATATTAGAAATTAGCGATCCGTCCCGGCTTCGCACGGATGCAATGTAAGTAGATACATAAACCTTCATCTTGAATCACTCTATCTATTGATGAAAGCCGCATTAAAATCCGTTGCATACATAGTTTAAAAGATCTAAGCGTACCTACAGACGACGGGAAGCGACTTTGTTTTATACTATGTAGAGATGAGTATTTCCATTTAATAAAATTGATCGAATTGATGTTAAGATCACGTCGTGTGCTTGTGTTAGGGTTTCTGGGTCAATCTTCAGTGTTGAGGATAATGACGCCCGATACTTTTACTACTAGTGCAAGGCCATCCATTGAAAAAAAACAAAAATTTAAATTATTTTAATTACATTTAACTAGGTAATAATCTAATTTATGTTTTTGTTTTTTGTCAATGGATGGTTGCACTAGTAGTAAAAGTATCGGGCGTCATTATCCTCAACACTGAAGATTGGCCCTTCTGATAAATTACAATGTTATAACTAACGATATCTATGATTTTAGAAAGAGGCAGAAGTTTTTCAAAAATCCTTGTTACATACGCGAAATGGACATCGAATTTAAATCTATTCTAAGCATAAGTTTTTGTTTTGTAAAAACCTAATTGAAAAGAGTGTCCGTGGAGTTTCTTGCTCGTTCTTCTCTATAGAGACCTATGTTTTAGAGCGAGCAACTAGCTTCAACTTTCTGACTAACTGACCGAATCCTTGACAAATCAAAAGTGCCTGTAAATGGTCTATTTAAAATAAATGTTTTGAATTTGACTTTGACTTTTTACGGTCAACAAAAGAGATGGGTATGCAGTGTCGTCAGATATAGTTGAAGTTTTCTTAGAAACCGATGGATGTTTTCAAATGGAATTTAATTTAAAAAGTAGAAAACCTCAAATATAACAACCTTCTTGGAAGTTATGTGTTTGAGTCGTTTGGGGTTGAAACACTGGGGCCATGGGGTCCGAGCGCTCAACTTGTTTTTCGGGACATCGCTAAGCGACTGGTCGACTCTTTACATGACCAGAGGGCTGGCCTTTTCTTAGGCCAAAGAATCAGCATTGCTATACAACGTGGCAATGCTGTCAGCCTTTTGGGCACTTGCCCTATTGACAGCGACGCGGACGAATTTTTTTGATGCCCTAGTTTCCCCTTTCTGGCTTTTTTATAAATTGTACATATTTTATAATTAATTAGTTTAGTTTAATATTTACTAGCGACCCGCCCCGGCTTCGCACGGGTGCATGTATAATACATATAAACCTTCCTTTTGAATCACTCTATCTATTAAAAAAAACCGCATCAAAATCATAGTTACAAAACATAGTTTTAAAGATCTAAGCATACCTATATAGGGACAGACAGACAGGGAAAGCGACTTTGTTTTATAATATGTAGTGATAACTATATTTAATTTCTTTTCATTGGTTGGTGAATTTTGGCTCAACTTAGTGCAATTTTAAAGCTTAAAAACATACTTAGATGTCGTTAGTTATAACATTTAACTTAATGTACTTACCTACTGTTTTAATTAAGGCTGTACCTACTTATAATAATTAAGTAAATTATATACTGAATACATTTTTATTTATTTTATTTTATTTAACTACCCATGACTCCGCGTCAAAGTTCATCCCCTTAGGGGGTGAATTTTGGAAAATCCTTTCTTAGCGGACGTTTACTCACTATAAACTACCTATCTGCCAAATTTCATCTTTATACGTCAAAATGTTTTTGATATTTCGTGATGAGTGGGGGAGTGAGTGCCTTTTCATCTCGTCATACAAGCACGCCGGTTACGAGTACTGCGCACCTGACCTTTCTGAAGAACCTTACCAATAAGATCAGTGTAGGTCTTCCGAGGGCGTCCCCTCCCTGCGTTGCCACTCACCTCTGCCATCTAAATACCTTTTGTTAATCATCTTTCACTCATCCTCTCAACATGACCGAACCATCTAAGCATACCCTTTTCTATTTTTGACACTACATCCTCTTTTAATCCGCAACGGTCCCGTATAACCTCATTCCTCACTCTATCGTTCAAAGTTACACCACACATACTCCGCAAGGAACGCATTTCCACATAATTAATAATTTATTTATTGTATATTTTTACAGGAATTCCTTTATATCTAAATAAAATAAATTAATAAGTCTTCAATTTATTCTCGCGCTATCCACGAAGCTCGCGTCGCCTGTTGAACGTTTTAGATTTGGTTTACATGCTGTCAATAATATGATATTAGTCGAATCTCTTAACTGCCTTGGCTTACATCTTTATTCTCATTTTTTTTTTTATTGTTTTGTATTTATCTTTATTGTTTTCACATGTAGAATCAACAAGAATAATGTAACCAGGATTTTGTAAAAACCTAATTTAAAAGAGTGCCGTGGAGTTTCTTGCTCGTTCTTCTCCATAGAGGCCTACCTCCGTTTTGGAACGAGCAACTAGCTTCAACTTTCAGACTAACTGACAGACTCCTTGACTATTCAAAAGTGCCTGTAAATGGTCTAATTGAATAAATGTTTTGACTTTGACTTTGACTTTTGAAGATAATTTTTACTGTCCCCTTCGGTCTCGTCCTGTTACGACTTTGATTACTGCTACTGTCTTTGCTCTATTAGGTAGTAGCGTGATGTTATCATGTACCGATCCTTCCTTAATAAACGGGCTCAAGGTGCAGCAATTTCAGGGGGTTGGCATAATTATATAGCTACTTTACGATACAATCGCAGTGCCACGAACATCTAAAGTTACCTATCTATACTATAATAATAATATTATAAAGAGGAAAGATTTGATTCTTTGTTTGTTTGTACTGAGTAGGCTCCGAAACTACAATACCGATTTGAAAAATTCTTTCACTGTTAGGAAGCTACGCTATCCCCGAGTGACAATAGGCTATATTATATTTACCTATATCTATACTTATATTATAAAGAGGAAAGATTTGATTGTTTGTTTGTTTGCACTGAATGGGCTCCGAAACTACTGAACCAATTTGAAAAATTCTTTCACTGTTGGGAAGCTACACTATTCCCAGGTGACAAAGGCTATAATATATTTAGAATATTATTTAAAATCAGCATTGCACTCGTGCGATGCCGGGGCGGGTTGCTAGTTATATTATTAGTAAGTAGGATTTTTGCCTGCCTCGTTGGTCTAGTGGTCGCAAAGCGCGACTGCTGAGCATGAAGTCTTGGGTTCGATTCCCAGGTCGGGCAAAGTGTTATTGGGTTTTTCCATCAGGAATTTCCTCGGTTTTCAGTAGCAGCCACGGAGTCTGGATTTGTGCCCGGTTGATGGCAATAGGCTCGCCCCCTATTACATAGGACTTAAACATAACTGGCGAAATGTGGGTGTACTAATGGGTACACCTCTGCCTAACCCTTCGGGGATTACAGGCGTGAAGATGTTATGTTAAGTAGGATTTTATTTTATTTCTCGCCATGTAAATCTTGCTGAGCTAAAGTGCTTCGAATTATCCTTAGTATTTGACCTCCCTTTCTGCCACAGAGTAAAATACTGAACAGACACGACATACAGAATGTGAAAAATTATATGAAAAAATACATCACATAGTCATTTCCTGTGTTGTCTCCTTATTTCGCAGACAAAAGCTTCATAGAATTTCATTTTGTAGAAATTGAAAAGAAAAACTTTTTAAAAACTAGCCTTTTTAGTGTGATGCCACTGTTAACGTTATCGTTTTCTACTCTTCAAGCCCTTTCATTTGATACCCATATCAAGGGGATTGAGAAACAATATGTAATCCGCCATCTTGAAATTATTACATTATTGAGTATTGGACATTGTATTGTCATCAGAACTATAGGTGTCTGCAATTTCAGCTCAATCGGATACCAACAAATGGTCGAAAAATAGTTTGCAAATTTTGAAAGGACGACTTACATACATACGAACAGTGCAAGCTAAATAAAAGCTTGAAAAAAAAAACATGTTAAATTTTCTACCTAACTGCCCATCTACAAAATCAATTCTATCCCCCTAGGGGGTTCAATTATCATCCCCTTTTATTACCAGTGGCTGCGGTAGACACGTTCAATTTTATCCCCGATAGCCCCATTGGGGTAGCCAGGAATATATTAGGAATCCTTTGTATTCACCCCCTTACGTTCGCCCCCATGCGAGCGGGTGGTATTACTATTTTAATGATCTAGAACAGTGGTTCTTAACCTTGCCTTGTACTGCCTTGTTGGTTAAGTGGTTGCTAAGCGCGACTGCTGAGCATGAGGACTTGGATTCGAGTCCCAGGTCGGGCAAAGTGTTATTGGGTTTTTCCTTCAGGAATTTCTCAGTAGCAGCCTTGGAGTCTGGATTTGTGCTCGGTTGATGGCAATAGGCTCGCCCCCTATTACATGGGACTTAAACATAACTGGCGAAATGTGGGTGTACTAATGGGTACACCTCTGCCTAACCCTTCTTGGATTACAGGTGTGATGTTATGTTATTAATCATAATCATACTTATTGATATAGTGTGTACTATTCACATTCTACTTTTTCATATACAAGTTGTATTATTAAAAATATACTTTTTCATATACAGGGTGTATTATTCAAAATATATTTATTCATATACAGGGTGTATTATTCAAAATATACTTATTTATATACAGAGTGTGTGCGTCGTCCGGATATTGATCTAACATTCCTAGCGGGCACATCGTCGCGTGCCGCGTGGGACGAAGGCTTTATTAAATAACTGACGCCTTCTGAATTCTATTGAGCACGGACCGCTGATAGGGATATGATGGAGGAGAATGTGGGATAGTTCCGGTTCTCAAAAGGGTTTGGCTATTTTTATTTTTGATCTTATTAGGGGTGTGTGGGTTTTCTTGCTGTGCAGTTACGGTGAAGTGGTCACAATATCTATAAAAAGGACACTTTTATAGATATTGTGACCGCTTTGAAAATCTTTTTACATACATAGCATCACGATTGTAATTCTTGAAGGGTTAGGTAGAGGTGTACGCATTAGTACACAAACATTTCGCCAGTTATGTTTAGGTTCCATGTAATTGGGGGCGAGCCTATTGCCATCAACCGGGCACAAATCCAGACTTCGAGCAGGCTACTGAGAAATGTCTGATGGAAATCCCCATAATATTTGCCCGACCTGGGAATCGAACGCAATACCTCAGGCTCAGCAGTTGCGTTTTGCGACCACTAAACCAATGAGGCATAATAGAAGTAAGATTCATAAACAATACTTAACATCTCCAATAAAAATAAAACCAATAATAACTCACTTTAATCTCAAATCATTGTCACAATAAACGAACCTAATGAATTGAAAGCCATCTTCAAACAATAATCTACCCTCACTTTATAAAAATAAAGTCTCCTTTCCTGTACCAACGTTCTCATTTCACTGACTGTGGAGAATTTTTTTGAATACACCGTGTATTTTGAACTCTATGAATAAAATATTAAAGTTGAGGTTTCTTTGGGCGGTTTCTGCTATGAATGTAAGGGTCGAATTTCCCATAGATAAAGTATTTAGATGTATAATGAAATTGATGGTGAAATAAATTCAATATTAAGTTGTTAAAGACTCAGGAAATATGTATTCGATTATCTCCATCTCGTACCGACTCGAGCTGCACAAGACAGTGATCGGTGTAACATCATCTGCTAAGCTTTTTCCCAACTATATTGGGGTCGGCTTCCAGTCTAACCGGATGCAGCTGAATACCAGTATTTTACATGGAGCGACTGCCTATCTGACCTCCACAACCCAGTAACTGGTTAATACGATACCCCTTGATAGATGTTATGGATGTATAATTGAAATATTATTTGTAATACATGAGACTTACACATAATTGGCGCAATGTAGGTGTACTAATGGGTACACCTCTTGCTTGCTGTAAACTTTGTGTACATCCATCAAAAACTGCACTTATGCGCAAGAGTGTATTTTGCATGGCACCAACTATCTATAATAAATTGCCCAAAAGTTGGAAAGAGCAGACTATACCTAAATTTAAGCAAACAGTGAAATTGTCTTTGTCACAAAAAGCATATTATAAATTATTAGAGAATTTTTAAACGACTCATTGTGATTACTATCAATTAACAAATAAATCACATTACAGTAATTTAGGTCAGATAGATAAATAATAAATAATTTTATAATGTACATATGTACTTAATGTAAATTATTAAATATAACAATTTTCTCATAATGTGTAATATTTAATTGAATATTTAATATACACGGTTACTTTTAGGTCGTTCTTAAACCGAAAGCCATAAACTCGATCATCAAACTCGAAACAATTGGGACCATTTTTTTTCAAAAATAACAATAAAAAAAAACAGCTGTTCAGTACATTTATGTTCGTCTAACTCGTCAAAGTGTACTGAGCAGCTGTTTTTTTTATTGTTATTTTTGAAAAAAAATGGTCCCAATCGTTTCGAGTTTGATGATCGAGTTTATGGCTTTCGGTTTAAGAACGACCTAAAAGTAACCGTGTATAGTAATAAATGTAAAAATTATAATGATTGATTTAATAATATATTTGCACGCCATGAGAAATGGCAGACATGTCGTGACCCGATTTTTATTTAAGATCTAACATGCATGTATTAATTTATTTCTGTATTTATGTATACACATGTTTGCGCAAATAAATTTTCTTATTCTTATTCTTATTCTTAACCCTTTGTGGATTACAGGCGTGATGTTACAGGTGTGTGTTTGATTGAAATACGTATTATTTGTAACACGACTGTAATATCGATGAAAGTAAGTATGGACAAAACTCGCAAGTCTCGCTAGCCAGGCAGCGAGCGTGCCGTATCCTAGATTGAACTAATTACTTCAATAGAATCAGTTCAGAAGTGAATATTCTGGCTATTTTGTCGGAATAAGGGCAGAACAACGGTGTGTATTTAATCGATACTCAATACAATGTCATAAGAAAGTTAGGTAGCGTTTACGCCTTATGGCGATTGTGCACTACAAGGAATTTTACTGTCCGGCAGTCCGATTTTTTACGGTCCGAAGTGGCATGAAAAAAACGGATGATTGGCTTGTGCACTTGTCCGTCTTTACTCGGATGATACGCCTCAGTTTAGGGTAAGTAGCTCTGTCTTTGAAACTACACGCCATCACGCACGCGTAATTACTCTGAACGATGAGTTTCTTGGTTCCGTTCCGGAATGGGGAAAAGTAAAATGTCGGACGGTAAAATTACGTATAGTGCACAAACTAGTATATAACTACATTATATAGCGTACCATATCGGACCGTAAAAAATCGGACTACCGGACAGTAAAATTCCCTGTAGTGCACAATCGCCCTTACGGAATTTCATACAAGCTTTCAAGTCCATATTTTTTTAAATGAATGAATTGATTGTAATGAAACTTCCTACACATTAGCAGAATATACAGGGTCATTGAAAATTTACCTGAAACTTGAATAGGGTCTATATTCAAATAAAATTATGAAAAATCAATTCAAATTATCTTCTTTTTTTTAGCCGACCGACCCCAACGTAGTTGGGAAAAGGCTAGGCAGATGATGAGATGATGATTCATAATATCACGCCTGTAATCCACGAAGGGATAGGCAGAGGTGTACCCATTAGTGCACCCACATTTCGCCAGTTATGTTTAAGTCTCATGTAATAGGGGGCGAGCCTATTGCTATCAACCGGGCACAAATCCAGACTCCGAGGCTGCTACTGAGAAATTTCTGATAGACAAACCAAATAACATTTTGCCTGACCTGGGCATCGTACCTAAGTCTCCACGCTCAGCAGTCGCGGGGCAGTAAAGTGATAAGTATAAGTACTATAGTAGAGGCAGAAGCGATGATTAGACGCAAGTGCAGATCTGTGTAGCGCCCGGTCGCGGTGGCGGCACAAGGAAACTGTGGAGTCGAAGTCTTAGAGGTTACATACATAAACTCACGCCTTTTTCCTATGGGGGTAGGCAGAAACCACAGAACGCCACCTGCTGCGATCCTTACATACTCCTTTCGCCTCATCTACGTTCATACATCTCGTCATACAAGCACGCCGGTTACGAGTACTGCGCACCTGACCTTTCTGAAGTACCTCACCAATAAGGTCAGTGTAGGTCTTCCTAGGGCGACCCTTTTTTGTTTGTTTTTCCTTATTATTTATTTATTTATTTATTTGGATCTCCAACAGAGGCTACACAGTTGCATGCTAATAATAAATAGAGGAACAATTACTTGTGTGCTCCTCCAATAATATAGGAGACCACATCATTCACTTACAATCTAGTTATTACAAATAAGTTTGACAGGAACAGTTAAACAGTTAAATTTAAAAAAGAAACTAAAAATAGACACAGAAACAGATGTTGGCATTGTTATAGTTTTGATAACATGATTCGTAGGTTCCTTTTATACACTGATATCCTGCAAGTAATGTCTAAATTTTTACTTTTAGACATTTCGTTATAGTTCCTACAGAGCCTTGGCAGAACGGCAAAGTGACCGAGGTTTGTTCTGGAGCCTGGCACATTGAAAAGGTTGTAAGAACACTTCCTCGGCGGGCGAGATGGTGCATTTATCTGCAGCTTACCAAGAAGCTCACCACAGTCGACCATCCCATTGAACAGCTTGTAGAGAAAAAATCCTTAAATAAATAAATAAAACCACGGACGAAGTCGCAGGTAGAAGCTAGTACTACAAGTTTGAAATCGCCAATCCGCCTTGAGCAAGCGTGGTGATCAATGCTCATACCTTCTCTGTATGAGAAGAAGGCTTTGCTCTGCAGTGGGACAATACGCTGGTATAAAAGTGTCATCGGCATCAAGCTGGCAAAAGTTAGTGACAATACACCGTGAATTTTAATCCGTTGCAAATCTTTCAGGGGGTGAATGTACTCATGAATATGAACAACTTTTATTAAGGGATAAGTACGAAATATGAAAAAAAAAACAGCTGATCCCAGATCCATACAATTTGATCGTAATGTAGTACATTATTGTATGGATCAGCTGTTTTTTTTTTCACATTTCGTACTATGTCCCTTAATAAAAGTTGTTCATAGTCATGAGTACATTCACCCCCTGAAAGATTTGCAACGGATTAAAATTCAGGTTGTATAATAATATTATGTACTAATTATTATAGTTATTACTAAACTGCCTCGTTGGTCTAGTGGTCGCATAGCGCGACTGCTGAGCATGAGGTCTTGGGTTCGATTCCCAGGTCAGGCAAAATGTTATTTGGTTTTCTATCAGAAATATCTCAGTAGCAGCCTGGATTTCTGCCCGGTTGATGGCAATACGCTCGCCCCCTATTACATGGGATTTAAACATAACTGGCGAAATGTGGGTGTTCTAATGGGTACATCTCTGCCTAACCCTTCGGGGATTACAGGCGTATTACAGATGTGTTATTTTATTATTATTATAATAAAAATAAAAAAATATTAAAAAAAAATCTGCTCCATTCTATTCTTGTCCGTCCATCTGTCCCTAAAGGACTTTAAGTGTCTGAAAGAGAAAGCTACAGTTAGAGCGAGACAGAACTAATCTCTCAGCTTAGAAGTAGGGTGACTATATCTATCGGGACGTTATGAGAATCGTTCGAACCAAGTAATAACCCAGCTCTCAGGTAGGGGGTAATTTGTTTGATATCGGGGCAGCACTTAAATAAATTTTTCAATTCATATGTAAGTACTTTCTTAATTCTTGTAACTCACTCACCCCAACTCTCCTAACTCTCTCTTTTCATAACTGGCAAAATGTGGGTGTACAAATGGGTACACCTCTGCCTAACCGTTCGGGGATTACAGGCGTGATGTTATGTCTCTTAATTCATCTTGAACATCGCGAATTAGCTAGTTGAAGTGGCAGTGGGCAGGCCACATAGCACGCAGAACGGATGGCCGATGGGGCCGTAAAGTTCTCGAATGGAGACCACGCACCGGCAAGCGCAGCGTAGGACGTCCACCCACAAGGTGGACAGATCTGATGAAGACCGCGGGATCGCGCTGGATGCAAGCCGCTTTCATCCGGTCCTATTGGAAATCTGTAGGAGAGGCCTATATTCAGCAGTGGACGTTCTACGGCTGATATGATGATGATGTTCGGGAAAGGAAAACATCGTAACAGAACCTGGACTTATCTTCATTCATCATCATCTGCCTAGCCTTTTCCCAATTATGTTGGGGTCGGCTTCCAGTCTAACCGGATGCAGCTGAATACCAGTATTTTACATGGAGCTACTGCCTATCTGACCTCCACAACCCAGAAACTGGGTAATACGATACCCCTAGGTAAGACTGGTTGTCAGATTATCGGGCTTCTGACGACCCGTAACGACTGTCAAAGATCCACGTATGACAGCCGGGACCAACGGCTTAACGTGCTTTCCGAGGCACGGAATGATGTCTGGACTTATCTTCATTACATAGTATAAAACAAAGTCACTTCTCGCCGTCTGTACGCTTAGATCATTTAAACTACGCAACGAATTTTATGCAGTTTTCATCAAATTTAAGTGATTCAAGGGGAAGGTTTATGCATCTACATTGCACCCGTGCGAAACCGGGGCGGGTCGTTAGCAAGTAATCTATACTATATAATATTATAAAGCTGCAGTGTTTGTTTGTTTGTTTGTTTGTTTGAACGCGCTAATCTCTGGAGCTACTGGTCCGATTTGAATGATTCTTTCAGTGTTGGGTAGTCCATTTATCGAGGAAGGCTATAGGCTATATACCATCACGCTACAACCTACGGGAGCGGAGCAGTAACCAAAGACGCGGGTGTAACCGCGGCGGACAGCTAGTATTTTATAAGTCTGAAATCGCCAATCCGCCTTGAGCAAGCGTTGTGATCAATGCTCGTGCCTTCTCTGTATGAGAAGAGACGTTTGCCCTACAGTGGTACAATAATAGGCTGACATTACTACCAGCAAAAGTCTCGCAAAGACAGAAAGTATGGTTAGCATAACGTATGACTACAGAATAGATATCGAGTAACTCGATCTCAATTCTGTAGACTTTTATTTACAGATTAAGAACGATTCATCCGATTTCAAATAAAAGCGCAGGCCACACCGCCAGCTAGCGGGCGGGCGGGCTAAGCGGGCGGGCGAAGCGAACGAAGGAAACTATACAAACTACGCGAAATATTGGCGAGCTAAACTATGGGGTTCACACCGAAAACTACGGACAGACGAGCGACGGGCGAAGCGGACGAAGCGGGCTAAGCGGGCGAAGCGAGGGGCGCGGATGGGAGAGCGAGAGGTTAGCCTTCTATCTATCCATTGCAGGGGTAGGATGGGGGGAGGACGGGCGAACGAACCGGGCGAGCGGGCTGGCGGGCGAACTAAGCTAGCGAAGCGCGGGCGCGCCAACGAGGTGAACGATTAGCTTCGCTGGAATCGTCGGATATTTCGTTAGCTTAGCTCGTTAGGTTAGTCAGTAGCTCGCGGTGTGAACCGAAGTATGTAAAGAGGTGAAACGATGTTCGCCCGCTTAGCCCGCCCGCCCGCTAGCTGGGAATCGTCGGATATTTCGTTAGCTTAGCTCGTTAGGTTAGTCGGTAGCTCGCGGTGTGAACCGAAGTATGTAAAGAGGTGAAACGATGTTCGCCCGCTTAGCCCGCCCGCCCGCTAGCTGGCGGTGTGGCCTGCGCTTAAAACGGATTAAGAAAAAAATTGGTCATTTTCTGCTGCCTGTATTTTAATTGTAGATTTGATTTTGAAGTTTAGTTATAACATTAAACTGCTTCGTTGGCCTAGTGGGCGTAAAGCGCAACTCCCGAGCATGATGTCTTGGGTTCGATTCCCAGGTCGGGCAAAGTGTTACTGGGTTTTTCCATCAGGAATTTCTCAGTAGCCTCAGAGTCTGGATTTGTGCCCGGTTAATGGCAATAGGCTCGCCCCCTATTACATGGGACTTAAACATACCTAACTGGCCAAATGTGGGTGTACTAATTGGGTACATCTCTACCTAACCCTTCGGAGATTACAGGCGTGATGTTTGTTTCTATGAATGCTTTTTCAATTTTTGTGTGTCTGTGTTCTGAAACGGCTAGACTGATTTTAAAAGCACTCGCACTTGGCCAGTTTTATACATATTTTACAGGATATCGTAAAAAAAAAAAAATAGAAACACTATATACTTAGCTCTGCGCATCCCTTTGGAATTATTTACTAGCGTGATGAAAAGTGCTAATACGGTCTCAGTTTTATAAAATTGATCGGTGACATTGACGTCATGCGTGGGCGCATAGTAAGTGACAATTTGTCACTATTTATGCAGAGCAGGAACATCTCATTATAGTATTATCTTGTTATGTCTCAAATGAAAATCACAAAAATGAACCAAAAAAAAAAACAAATAACAAGGACAAGAAACAAAGTTAGGTTTTGCCAAAATTCATCCCCAATGGGGGGGAGAACGTGGAAACTTTAATCGGCCGAGTGCGAGTTGGACTCAATCACGCTTCATCACATTATCGCACCTAGATTCTAAACTAATGGACCGATTTTAATGAAACTTTGACAGCTTGAGAGCATATCAGGTAGGTATAGTAAAAAGCCAGTATGAATAATTTTATTCAGATGTTTACTTAAAATAACAAATTCACGCACGTTATGCCGTTGGTCCCGGCTGTCATACGTGGATCTTTGACAGTCGTTACGGGTCGTCAGAAGCCCGATAGTCTGACAACCAGTCTTATCAAGGTGTAAATTACCCAGTCACTGAATTGTGGAGGTGAGATAGGCAGTCGCTCCATGTAAAATACTGGTATTCAGCTGCAATGGTTTAGACTGGAAGCAGACCCCAACATAGTTGGAAAAAGGTTAGGCAGATGATATGACTTAAAACGACAAATTTAAACTTAAGTTTTTCTTCGCGAATTTGGGTTCGCGCTCACAAAAAACTGATATTTACGCAGGCGCTGTCGCGGGTAAAAACTAGTCTTCAATAAAAAAAAGTTGAACGGGTACTTCTGACCACTTAGGACCTACTTTACAATAAAAAAAAAACTACTTACTTTAAAGTATTACAAACGGTCTAGAACAAAGGATCCAGCATCTAAAGAATAAAATGAACTTTCGAAGCCGCAGAAATAAATGAAGCCGTCTATTGAGATCGACTTTGTGTTAGAGAAAGACGGAGAGATGTTTATGTTGAAAAATGTCGGTTTTTCTGTGTGGATGTGAGTTTAAAACATAACATAAGTAGATAATGTTGAACGTTTTCACTGAATACGTTGAAACGTTGAACGAATTCACTGTCCATTCCATGGTTGCCTGGAAGAGATCGCAGTAAGCGATAAGGCCGCCAATTGTATGTTTTGTAGTTGATAGTTTATTTTTAAGTCATATATAATCTGGTGTACAATAAAGCATATATAAATAAATAAATAAAAACGTTAGTACTTAGTATAATAAGTATTTTGTTTTATTAGTAAGTTAGCTTGTATAACATTTCATAGTACTCCTGTTTTTTATCTCGAAAAAAATAAATATTAAAAAAATAAAAAACATAATGCTAAAATCCTCGAAGAGTTAGGCAGAGGTGTACCCATTACTACACCCACATTTCGCCAGTTATGTTTAAGTCCCATGTAGTAGGGAGCGAGCCTATTGCCATCAACCGGGCACAAGTCCAGAATCCGAGGCTGCTACTGAGAAATTCCTTATGGGAAAACCCAATTACACTTTGCCCGACTTGGGAATCGAATCCAAGATCACATGCTCAGCAGTCGCGCTTTGCGATCAACGAAGCAGTTTACTTCTACCCTCACTTTCATATCAATATCGATAATAAACTAATAAAAAAACCACTTTGCCTGAACCGGGAATCGAACCCAAAACCCCAGGCCACAGTTCCTAACAGACCTGCTACAGAGAAAGGCAAAATATAAACGAGAAATTAATTACTTACACCGAAAAAAAAATATCCCAAGCGTAGTCAGGTGCAATAGCAAGTTATTTTACGTCAAAACCATAGCTTCGGACTTGTAAGTGATGACAGAGAAAGCGATATTCGTTGTAACGTGACAGACAAGGACGGAACGATAAATTAAGTACCGGGCGTCGCTGTACAGGAATAAGTATGGAAGTGCACTTTTTGTATATTATTTTTATTTTCTTTAGACGACACGATTTTGTATTTTTTTTGAGGATGATTAATCATCAAATTAATTCTTCCTCTGGGCGGAGTGGAAGGGACTGTCAGACTCTTATTGACTAAAGGACGTACTGACCTAAGGTCGTGATGGCCCAGCTATGCTATTCTCTAAAAGACTCGACGACGAACTCGTCGACGAAACTAGTATGGTCCCCAGTGGATTTTGAACTTTATGCTCTAGACCATTTAGTTGAAAATCCATTAACGACAAACTGTCTCTACGACGAGTTCCGAAACAGTTTGTCTTTAATAGATTTACAACGTTGTGATCTACAGCATAAAGTTGAAAATCCACTGGGGACCATACTAGTTTCGTCGACGAGTTCGTCGTCGAGTCTTTTAGAGAATAGCACCCCTGTGGTTAAGGCGCCCGCCTCTCATACATGAGGTTGTGGGTTCGAATCCGGGCAAGTACCAATATGTCTTTTTCAAATTCATATGTAGGTACTTTCTAAAGTTTATCTTGGACATCACTGGCATCAATGAAGGAAAACATCGTGAGGAAACCTGGGACTTACTGTTCCACTCAAACCATGTCAGAGGCCCTTGAGGCGGTTTAGAAACTCTGACACTAGGGTGTGTGGGGTCGTAAGACCGTAGGTACTTTCTAAAGTTTATCTTGGACATCACTGGCATCGGTGAAGGAAAACATCGTGAGGAAACCTGGACTTACTGTTCCACTCAAAGCATGTCAGAGGCCCTTGAGGCGGTTTAGAAACTCTGATACTAGAGTGTGTGGGGTCGTAAGACCTTACTGCCCACACGATAAATTAATAAATAACTGACTAAATCAAAAAAAACATCCGTGTTCCTCTATTTTTTTTTTTTTTTTTTAAATCCGTGTTCCTCTTAATACCCTTTGTGTTCCAGGTCCACGGTGACTCTTTCGAACAAAATCTGCAATCATTCCTATGGTCTACAGACATAGCTGCAGGGCTGTAGCTAGAGTCAAATTTGAGGTAAGGCAGCATTGGTTACAGGTAGGGCGAAAGTAAAAAAAAAATATTATAATTGATCTGCCCTTGAAGCATGGACTCCTAAATCAATCACCATGTAGGTATATCACTGAACTCTAGATCAGTGATGTACATTCAATAGCTATAAGTAGACAAATAATTTCTGTGACAGCGCATGACCATGGATCTAAGAACTATTAAATCCTCAATGATGAAGTACAAGCGAACAAGATGGTTGATCTTCCAGATTTGGATATATAGAGATCTAAGGTTGGGCATTGTGATTTCAAGGTAGGGCATTGCCCCACAATGCCCCCCCCCCTAGCTACGGCCCTGCATAGCCCCCATAGCTGTTCCGGGTCTGACTGTTTGTGTATGTGAGTTGATATGTTTGTAAGCGCACCCCACGATACAGGAAAAATTCCTAGCGCAGGGCAACGATTTATCTTAACAAGAAAATAAAAATTATTTTGAACCATTTTGTTTCATGAAAAGTCTTAGAATAAGAATCGAATGAATCGTCTTCCTTCTTCTTCTTCATCTGCTTTTTGAAATCTTTAAGTCCTTAAATAAATATGAACTTAAAGATATTCATTCAAATACTCGTTAAAAAAAAAATATAAGGCAGTCATGAGGACTATACCTAAAAATTATGTCATATTAGTATGTCAGTGACGCGGTCACACTAGCATGTCGATGAAGCTGGTACATTAGCATGTCGGTGACGCTGTCACTTTAGCATGTCGGCGACGCCGTCACATTAGCATGTCGCTAACGCGAACTAAGTAATAAGGTTGCGGATACAGCTGTATTTTACTACAAATCTGCTCAATCAATCTCAATCTTGTGCTTTGTAAAACGTTAAAAACTGTCCAGGCGTGAAGTATCGCTAGCCTACAATGTCTACTGTGTGTGTTAACTAGTCTAAAACCCACTAAAACCAACTGTCCCACTGCTGGGAAAAGGCCTGCCCAAGGCCTTCCAAGTATTCTTTTACAATCCTCTTAATCACTTACATCCATTACATTCGCGGTAATAAAGCAATAAATCAAAATGTAACAAAAATAACATTTACCCCATTTTCGCTGATAACGCTGCGCGCATTTTCAGCGGAAACTTATCGAGAACCTGTAGCTTTTGTATTGAGTTCACCTTAATATCAACCTTATTTAATAACCAGAACATCTCAAAATCCCTTGCAGTCCTCAGTTGTGTTGGAAAATTTATCTAGACAATGTAAATTGAGATGTATGGTACAAGGAATACAGTAGAAATTCAAACGAAACGGTTTTCGCAAGCTGATAAGACACTACCAGCCGTCTTAGAGCCCCCTCCCCCCCTGTGACGTCAAGTATTGACTTATATAAGAAGGGATAGCATTGTATAAATCAGAGTTCAAAGTAATTTGGTCTTCTCTATTCGGGCGTCGGACCTCTGTGGGTTCTGCTCAGTCGCTCCGCGGACAACGCGCGGCGCGGACGTCTGATTTACCTATAGTTAGTATTAATTTTACAAATTATTATTTTTTATTATTAAATTGCTAAATATATATTTTAGATTTTAGTTTTTTTAAATCAAAATGTCGGTTGGTGTCTTCAAGATAATTATTTAGTGTGAGTATTGCTGTTTCTTTTTCTTATTACTTACGATTATATGTTATTTTTCTTTAGAAAAAGGAGTATTTAAATGATCATGTAGTTAAAGACGATATTTAGTCAAAAATATGCGTTTTTATACAGTTTAGTCGGACATATATTGTATTTATATTACAAAAATTAACGTACGTATCAAAGTTTTTCCATTATGGCGTACAAATTTCAATAACATACAAAGTTTAAGCATAACAACTTGATAAACGAAATTACATCTTAGTTTAATTGATTAAGTATTAAGTATTTTTTTCTAATCTTTATTGCAATCCATAAGGTGATAGCTATTATAAATAGAAACAATTATGGACTTTGTCTGGCACAGCAACATTTTAAATAAGTAGGAGTGGAAAACGTATTAATAAATCCTTATTCATGAATATTTAATACTACGAGTCGTCAGAAGCTTGAAAGTCTGACAACCAGTCTTACTTAGGGGTATCGTATTACCCAGTTACTGGGTTGTGGAGGTCAGATAGGCAGTTCCATGTAAAATACTGGTACTCAGCTGCATCCGGTTAGACTGGAAGCCGACCACAATATAGTTGGGAAAAGGCTAGGCAGATTAATATTTAATACTAGCGACCCACCCTGCTTCGCACGGGTGCAATGTAGATACAAACCTACCTCTTGAATCACTCTATCTATTGATTAAAATCCATTGCGTAGTTTAAAAGATTTAAGCGCACAGACAGTGGGAAACGATTTTATTTTATACCTACATGCCTACTAGCTACTGTTCATCAAAGTGTGTATCAAAGTTGATTTCTCCATACAAACTTTGAACCCCCATTTCATCCCCTTAGGGGGTGAATTTTGAAAAATCCTTTCTTATCGGATGTCTACGTCATACAAAGAACACACCCTCCAAGTTTCAGGTCTCTACGATCAGCGGTTTAGGCTGTGCGTTGATCCGTCAGTCAGTCATTCGTGACAAAGCGAAGATAGATACGAGTAGATTTGTTTAGATTTACATTTTTACATACATATATAAACTTACGCCTTTACCCATGGGGGTAGGCAGAAACCACAGAACGCCACCTGCTACGATCCTTACATACTCCTTTCGCCTCATCTACGTTCATACATCTCGGCATACAAGCACGCCGGTTACGAGTACTGCGCCCCTGACATTTCTGAAGAACCTCACCAATTTTTAAATTCGTAATATCTTTTGAAAGGAATATCCGATTTTGATAATTCAAAAAGTAATATACAGGTATTGAAACAGTCTTGATTCAGTAAAAAGGTAAATTGTTTGTTATCATTAGTAAAATCATGTTTATAAATATCGTACACTAATTACTAGTTACCTTATACAGCATGTAACAAAAACCCTGTCCGATCCTTAAGGGTATTATTCGGCATCGTACTGCGTACACATATACGTAACCATTTAATGGATTTGAGATTATTATTTTTTCCCAATGAATGTAGTTACTTAAATTAAAATAAAAAATAAATAATAAGGTCAGGTGCGAAGTACTCGTAACCGGCGTGCTTGTATGACGAGATGTATGAACGTAGATGAGGCGAAAGGAGTATGTAAGGATCGTAGCAGGTGGCGTTCTGTGGTTTCTGCCTACCCTCATGGGAAAAAGGCGTGAGTTTATGTATGTATGTAAATAAAAACTGATCAACGGCAACACTGATCGCTCGACAAAGTTCACCTACAGTTTTTTGTTTTGATTTTGCCGGCGGGTGGAGTGTTGTCAACTTATGAAAATTTGCCATATTCAGTGTTAAATTTCGCATTAATTATAAAAATAAAAAATCAATAACTTTTGGTTGTTATGAGTTACATTTTTATAACAATTTTTTCTAGCACGTATTGGATCGGACAAGGGTTTTTGTTACATAGTGTATAATAATAATGCCCCGCAAGAACCATTCGGGTACGGACCTCTAAAAACGAACCATTCCAATCACAAACCAATTGTAGCATAGAATATAATATCCTAAATTGGGTCTCACATTTACTAAATAAAATTTTCTTTGACTAATTTCCTTTTAAGATTTTCTTATTAATTAAGTACGATCTTTTATATGACGATGTCCTTGGGGCATTTTTTTCCATTTAGAGCAGTGATTCCCAAAGTGGTCTATTTGTACCCCCGGGGGTACATCGGAAATTGGCGTAAAAAAATCAATGGGGGTTCCCAAGTAATTGTAAATGGGGGTTCATGAAATTTTTTTTTTTTTTTAAATCAGATAAAATTTAGTTTAGGTAGGTAGGTAAAATTTAGGTAGGTAGAAAATTTGGAATCTATACTAATGTTATAAAGAGAAAAGATTGGATTGTTTGTTGGTTTGCATTGAAAGGCTCCGAAACTACTAAACCGATTTGAGAAATTCTTTAACTGTTGGGAAGCTACACTACCCCGAGTGACATAGGCTATATTATAGGCTATATTTTATTATAGAAAAATTAGAGATCCGTAAAAAAACATCACGCGAACGAAGTCGCGGGGACATAGGGAGAGTTCTAGTATGATATAAATAGGGGGGAGGGTCAGGGGGTCCAACAAAACCAGAAAAATTTAAAAAGTGGTCTATGAGAAAAAAAGTTTGGGAGCCTCTGATTTAGAGCTATTAAATTCAAGATGTAGGTATGTAAAAGTGTCGTAAAGACGGTTCTTTATTCTATTTGGGACCCAAAAATGTATAGAAATATATTTTATTTTTTTCTTTTCAATATGACGACCCTGACTGCTTCGTTGGTCTAGTGGTCGTAAAGCACGACTGCTGAGCATGAGGTCTTGGGTTCGATTCCCGGGTCAGGCAAAGTATTATTGGGTTTTTCCATCAGGAATTTCTCAGTAGCAGCCTCGGAGTCTGGATTTGTGCCCGGTTGATGGCAATAGGCTCGCCCCATATTACATGAGACTTAAACATAACTGGCGAAATGTGGGAGTACTAATAAGTACTCCTCTGCCAAACCCTTCGGGGATTACAGGCGTTATGTTATGTTGTGTCAATTATAGAAAATTACTTATTATGTTATAATAGTCTCTCAGATATCTTTTAATCCAGCAATTCCTAATCTCTTAATGGCTTCTTTATAACTCTGTCACAAGTTTTATCTCTTGAGAAATTAATCTCGCGAACCACAGCCCTCGTTTAATGGTAGTATTAATCTTTTTTAGGGTACCGCATCGAAACTGGGCGGTAGAAAACCGGTCTGATCGTTTTAATTGTACAAAGACTTTAAAAAAAACAAGAATCTCACCAATAAGGTCAGTGTAGGTCTTCCTAGGGCGACCCCTCCGTGCGTTGCCACTCACCTCTGCCATATAAATGCCTTTTGTTAATACCTCTCAACATGACCGACGCATCTAAGCATACCCTTTTCTATCTTTGTCACTAGGTACATCAAAAAATTGTTAAAAAACCCAATTATTGTAATTGGTACTGTAACCGTTATAATTGAAGTAAATAAATAAATAAATCGCATTCTTTTCCGTCAGCGCGCTTGTGTTAGGCTTACAGATCCATCATACATTAAATAAGGTCGTTACGGGGTTAGGTTTGACAAAGATTAAAAGGGTCATGCAAAGGTTTGAGTTAGGTCGACCCCTGTACCTTTTATAAAGGTTTCAGTCTACCTAGATGATTTGTGACTGAAGTATACCTACAGGGTTACTTGCTATAAACACTAAAATAATATTTATTTATTTATTTAGGTTCACCCACAGCACATATATGTATGTACATACAAATGGTAAATCACATGGTAATATTCTAATATACATGCCAATTACAGGTAAACACAACATTGACAACAAGAACGCCAGAACTTAAGTCTAGGTGTACGATTAATTTGGAAAAGGGAGCAAACAAGAAAAAGTTAATAAATACAAAAACAGAGACAAATTATAGAGAAAACCAATTAAATATAAAACTAAAAACTGAGTAAATACTTAAATAAATATCGAGATATAAGTACTAACGTACTAGAGAAGCTACGTCAAATAACTGAATATTGTCCTATTCTTCGTAATTTGAATCTCTAGTTCGCTGCAGCGCTAAAATAATAACAACTCGTCTAAACCGTAACTATTTTACCACAGCGTTAGATTTGCTGCGGAAGTGTATTTATTCTCGGCAAAAAGGTCTTAAGCGCCATGTAAATCACGGCACTTACGCGTTTTCTTCAACAAAGTGCGGCGACGGTGCGGCGCGATCGCCGCAGTTGAATAAGACAAAGTAGGAATTTACGGTGTCTTCTCTAGTACGTTAGTACTTTTAACTCGATGTAAAATAAAAAAATAAAATAAATTGTTGATATTATTTGTCAAGTTGTTTTCACTGCCATGCGACGCTACGCGCTTTCTACGTCGTAGCAATATCTGCTACGGCGTAGCGAGCACTGCTACGACTGCGTTGGTTGCTTTTTTGAAAAGTTCATTCAATTTTTTTAAATACAACTAGCTGCTGCCCGCGACTTCGTCTGCGTGAACTTGGAGTTCCACATCAGGTGTTCCAGATCTTCAAATTTATTCTCTCAGCAGAAAATGCTCATCACGTGGAACAATTTTTGCTATGGTGGCATTTTTGTATATCTTATAGTTTAGCTGGTCTGTTGTGGTTCTGCATCGGGTGTTCAAGTTTCCAAGATAAATTATAGCCTATAGGTATGTTGCCCAGACTTAATAATACCTATATAACAACCAAAAAATCATTTAAATCCGTCCAGTACTTTTTGAGTTTATCCCGGACATACAGACAAACAGACAAAAATTCTAAAAACTATATTTTTGACTTCGGTATCGATTGTAGATCACACCTCAAGTATTCTTTAAAAAAAATATTCAATGTACAGTTTTGACTTTCCTACCATTTTATGATATGTATAGATAACATTTTTCAAAATTATTTAATACTAGCAACACGCCCCGGATTCGCACAGGTGCAATGTATATCCATAAACCTTCATCTTGAATCAATCTATCTATTGGTGAAAACCGCATTAAAATCCATCTCGTAATTTAAAAGATCTAAGCGTACAGTTGGCGCTGTTTTTATCTTCGCTGAGACCGCATTTTTGTTTCATATTACAAAATTGTTTTAAAATTCTCGCTTTGCGAATATTTCTGTAGCAAAAGGCGGAGATATTTTTGTGTAAAATTCTAGTTTTTTACAAAAGGATACATTGTTGATTCTCTCGGTATAAAATATGCCATCATCTTTTTTAGAGTTCTGTACCTTTAGGTAAAATGTGGTATGGTATCTATGGTAAAACTAGCTGTCCGCCGCGGTTACACCCGCGTCTTTGGTTACTGCTCCGCTCCCGTAGGTTGTAGCGTGATGGTATATATAGCCTATAGCCTTCCCCGATAACTAATCTATCTAACACTGAAAGAATTTTTCAAATCGGACCAGTAGTTCCAGAGATTAGCGCGTTCAAACAAACAAACAAACAAACACTGCAGCTTTATAATATTAGTATAGATATGCCATCATCCTTTTTACCCCCTATACGTCCTATACGTCATATACGTCCGTCCGTCTGTCTCTCTATCACAGGGCTGCATCTTTTAAACTGTAATAAGTAGAAACATAAAATTTTACAGGATGTGAATAAAATCACTACATAGTATAAAACAAAGTTGCTTCTTCTGTATGTCCCTATATCTTTAAAACTACGCAACGGATTTTGATGCGGTTTTTTTTAATAGATAGAGTGATTCAAGAGGAAGGTTTATATGTATAATACTTACATGCACCCGTGCGAAGCCGGGGCGGGTCGCTAGTAAAATATAGAGTAAAAAATGAATGGCCCCGTAGTTAAATCCAAATAAAACTTCTAGTCGGATTGGAACAATTTTTTTTGTATATGATAGCCAGTTTTGTAAGGAATAGTATAAGCTATATAACATCACGCTAGCACCCAAGGGGGTGGAGTAGTAACCAAAAACGTAACTTAAGATTGGCGAAAAAATACATGATATACTTACACTCTTTTAACCTATACAGTGTCATTGAAAATTTACCCGAAACCTAAAAAGTGGTAATTGTACTCATCTATTATGAACAACTTTTAAGTACTATGGGACCAACCATGAAATTATGAAAAAAAAATCAGCTGTTCCCTACTAAAATGCTACATAATATAAGTTCGTAATGTATGGATCAGCTGTTTTTTTTCTTTATGATTTCAAGGTTGGTCCCATAGTAAAAGTTGTGCTTAACGATGAGTACAATGACCCCTTTTTAGGTTTCGGGTAAATTTTCAATACGTATATCCCTGTATATCATCACCTGCCTAGCCTTATCCCAACTATGTTGTGGTCGGCTACCAGTCTAACCGGATTCAGCTGAATATCAGTATTTTACATGGAGCGACTGCCTAAACCTCCACAGCCCTCTTTTAACGTAAAAAAATAGGTATAATATATCTCCAATTAACAATTACAAATGGCCGCCACAATGACGTTAGTGACGTTTCAAGATGGTCGCCGGAACTGAGTCGACGGCGGTAACGAGCCGTTTCCACCAATATGGCGCCGTTTCCGGCTCGTCTGCGCTTTTGTGTGAATAATTAATTTCTGAATGTTTATAATGATTTTGATTAATTTTCATTTCGAAGGTTTTGTTAAATTGTTTTGATGTATGGAGTACTTAATCTTATTTATGATAACATGTCATAACAAAAAATCATCACGCCTGTAATCCTCGAAAGGATAGGCAGAGGTGTAGGTACCCATTAGTACACCCACATTTCGCCAGTTATGTTTAAGTCTCATGTAATAGGGGGCGAGCTTATTGCCATCAACCGGACACAAATCCAGACTGAGAACTTTCTGATGGAAAAATCCAATAACATTTTGCTAGACCTGGGAATCGAACCCTAGACCTCACGCTCAGCTGTCGCGCTTTGCGACCACTAGACCAACGAGGCAGTCTGTCTCAGGAATTTCTTAGAAGCAGCCTCGGAGTCTGGATTTGTGCCCGGTTGATGGCAATTGGCTCGCCCCCTATTACATGGGACTTAAACATACTTAACTGGCGAAATGTGGGTGTACACTCAACAAAAGAGATAGGTATGCAAGGTCGTCAGAATATGGTTGAAGTTTTCTTAGGAACCGATGGCTGTTTTCAAACATAATTTAATTTGAAAAGTAGATATAAACCGTTCCTTAATTAAGTTAAGTTTCAATCGAAGACATCCATCGGTTTCTAAGAAAACTTCAACTATATCTGACGACCCTGGGGGCTTAGACAAAGTAACAATGTCAAAACGATAACGAAGTTAGAAAAGACTAAAATGTATGGGATTGACATAAGCCGCGTTAAGTCACGTGGACATGAAGCAAGACATGACAACTAATTGACAAGTCAGAGACGATGACGAATTTAGATATCGTTTCGCTACAAAGTGATGTTACTTTGTCTAAGGACCCTGCATACCTATCTGTTTTGCTGTGTGTCCCTACCAATAGACCAATAAACCTCTGCCTAACCCTTCAGAGATTACAGGCGTGATGTGTCTTCTTTTTTAAGACGTCAAAAGTGCCTTATAATGGTCAAATTAAAATAAATGATTTGACTTTAACTCTTAACCCTCGAGAGGCAATCAAATAATCTTTCCATCTCTTTCCAGCCATCTAGACCATCATCATGGGAGTCGCATCAGATGGCTTCACCAGCAGGTGGAGGGCGAAGATTGCAGCATTGAGGGAATCCAGGAAACTGGTCCTGGTCATCGTTGCCATCGCCCTTCTGCTGGATAACATGCTTCTGACTACCGTCGGTAAGTGGAACTTACCAATCGTTTATTATTGAAATAGATTAGATTTTTTAATTTTTGTGAGTTTTTGTTTACTCTGAGTTGGGTCCATATTAAAAATCCTAATCCTAACTAATATTATAAATGCGAAAGTAACTCTGTCTGTCTGTCTTTTCTTCACGCCTAAACTACTCAACCGATTTGTGTGAAATTTGGTACAGGGTAAGTGTGAACCCCAACAAAGGACATAGGCTACTTTTTATTCGACTTCGACTTCGACTTCGTCTGCGTCCGCGATAACCGACATATACGCGGACGAAGTCGCGGGCAAAAGCTAGTTGTTCATATACCTATAGTTAAGTATTTTCAGTACTTATAGATTATTTTGATAATAAAACATAACCTATAGCACTCAGTGATAACGTAGCTTCCAATTTGCGAAAGAGTTTTCAAAGTGCGTTCAGTAGATCCAGAGATTACCTTCTACAATCTTACAAACTTTACCTCTTTATAATATTAGTATGAAATAACTCTTTCTTGTCAAGCCTTTATGGCTTGTTATTCACAAAACACGTAATATTTTTCACCGGCGCCATTCAAATAACCTTTTACTCTCGACGTGAATTCGTTAAGTATTTCTCAGGGAATCTGTTACAAGGAAAGATGGGCTATTACAGAATCCAATGAATTGCAGATGAAGTGAACCACTCTTCTGATTGTACGCGCGCCATCTTGAATTTTTGCTACCATCTTGGATTGTGGCTGGCTGGTTAGGAAGCGGTTTGGAACGGTTCTAATTTTGAATTGGAAATTTTAAGTGTATTCTTTAAACTTGTCGTAATTTGTAAACAGATATGAGGTAATGGTGCCGATTCCCTTGTTCACAAACTAGACTAAAGAGAATTGACTTCTCTTACTGACATACAGCGAAAGAAAAGGACGGTGACATTTAAGAACTAAGTTAGAGATGTCAAATTAGTTCTGCCTTGAACTTTTCCGTATTTTTAATCTACACGTTACAGGATGTCAACTATAATTGTATGGATGTGTCAGATTGACTAAATTTGACAGCTCTTATTTACATTAGTCTCTTTCTTGTTTAATTGGATAGAAAAAGATAGAAATAGTCTAATTTTAGTTTAGTTTGTAAACAAGGGAATTGGCACCAATATATAGGTACTTATTCTGCTTTTCTTATCGATGGTACATCTTTAATTGAAACGTAAGAACCTAGTTTGGGTGCAGGTGAATGGGAAATTGGGACACTTCAGCATATGGAATTATGGAACATAGTCTGCTACTTGTTAAGGTTCATTTTTGTTTACTGCTCTGCTCCTCTGGGTACCTAATAGCGTGATGTTACATAGCATGAATCTGGCTCATATACAAAATATTATTTCCAATCCGATCCGTGGTTCTAGAGATTAGTTCATTTAAACAAACCAAAAATCTCTTCAGTTTTATTACATTACTAGCTTTTGCCCGCGACTTCGTCCGCGTAAATGTCGGTTATCGCGGACGCAGACGAAGTCGAAGTCGAATAAAAAGTAGGTAGCCTATGTCCTTTGTTGGGGTTCACACTTACCTTGTACCAAATTTCACACAAATCGGTTTAGGCGTGAAGAAAAGACAGACAGACAGAAAGACGGACAGACAGACAGAGTTACTTTCGCATTTATAATATTAGTTAGGAAAGTATAAATAGAAAAATAGGTAGTACCTAATCAAATGAGTTCCACGTCTGAAACACACAACTCACTTCTGTGCAAGTCGGTTTAGCACGGAAGCTGGGGCAATTTCCCCGTCGGCGAGATCAAAGTGAAATTCACTTAGCCGCCTCATCAAAAGAGCCGACGTCTAGAGTTGGGCTGCGCTACAAGATTGTCGATAATTTTGACACAATTTTGGCGTTTAGTAGTAAATAACACTAAACACTACATACAAAACACGTAACTGCCTCGTTGGTCTAGTGGTCGCAAAGCGCGACTGCTGACCATGAGGTCTTGGGTTCGATTCCCAGGTCAGGCAAAGTGTTATTGGGTTTTTTTATCAGGAATTTCTCAGTAGCAACCTCGAAGTCTGGATGTGTGCCCGGTTGATGGCAATAGGCTCGCCCCCTATTACATGGGACTTAAAGATGACGGCTAAATGAGGGTGTACTAATGGGGTATACCTCTGCCTAACCCTTCGGGGATTACAGGCGTGACTTTATATGGATTTAGTGAGGGTAAGATTTTGATTTGTGAAGCAATTCCCGTTTTTAATATAATGTGCGCATTCTAATCTCAGTTTCAATCTGTTAAAGTATCTCTAATTAACATACGTTTTTGAATTCTGACACACACACTATTTGAATTCTTGCACACTGACTGAGAAACTGTTTGCTCTCACTGACTGCTACTAAGAAACTGATGGAAAAACCCACTAACACTGCCTGACCTGGGAATCGAGCCCAAGACCTCATACTCATCTCATGCTCTCTGAATCATTTTTTTTATCGACATATAAATTTATCGACATAACCGTCCCATCACTAGCCAAGACTGGTTCCTCGTAGTCGCATTTCAAATCATATTTCGTCGAGTTTTCACCCTTTTGCTCCGGGGTAGCGTTTAACTCTGTTAAATAGTTTGAAATTGCCTTTGGGGTGACAACACCGTTCTATAATAGCCCGTATAGTGAGACCAGAGGGTATAGGGCAGGGATGGCAAACTTTGATTGTTGAATATACCATTTTTATTACAAGCTTTTATTTAGCTTGCACTGTCCGTATGTAAGTTGTCCTTTCAAAATTTGCAAACCATTTTTCGACGAAGATAAGAGGGAACAAACAAACATACATACAAACATAGGGTAAAACCAGGATAGTTGCCCCACTTTTTGAAATTACTTCATATCTCTTAGTATAAAAAGCGAGATTCTTTATTTGTTAAACGGGTAACTAAGGTAAAACACCCAGTGTTCGACAGAGCCCCAGTATTCGACACTTAAAAAGTTAACGAAAAAAAACAAGACTTGAGTCTCGCTTCGGAACGTATTTGAACCATAAACATAGTTGAGGATTATCTAGCTATCATTGCGAAAGATATTTCATAGATTCGGCTGTTTTAAAGAAAATGGCGTAGCTGAACATACCAACCGGCAGAGATCTCTAAATAAATTCCCGTTTCATTAGCGAAATCGCTAAGGAGGTGAGCAAGATATAATGCCCATAACTTTTAATTGTTTTGCTTGACCGAGCATGTAAATTATTTATTAAGTTAGAACCCAAATTCTTTAGTTTTTAGTAATGTCTTTGCAATTGTAAGTTTATAATATAATATGAAAACACGCTTGTCGATAACTAGAGTTTTTTTTTTCGCATGTTCCTATAATCGACATAAATGTTTTTTATGGTGGGTCATACTCAGAAAAAGTGTACATTTGGTATCTTTTCTTGTCCCACTACTTCATATTAAAGTAAATATCCAAATTATGACAATGTTTCCTTTTTTACCCTCAAATTTTTATGTTAGTGTAATAAAGAATAGATTTATATGCTATTTTAACTTTAATTTTCATTAAAAGAGTATTTTTTTTGAATGTCAAAACATTGTTAAAAATTTCTCCATACATTTTTTTCGTGTCCCAATGACGATTACACATTTTCAGATATGAATTGTTACGAATATTCATAGCTTTACTTTACATAAACTGTGGCTATATTATTCTTGATGAATCAAGTAACTAAATAGGACCAAGTATATTCATCAATCATCTAGAGAAGAATTTATTTTTATTTAAATAACTTTGTCCCAAAATTATGAAGTTTTGTTACTCAGGGTTAGTTACACGCAATGAAATATTGGAAAAAATACTTTATTTTAATAAATACTTTTTCCTATTCTGGCGACACTATAACTTACGTGAAAGTCACTGTCGCGGCAGCCTTTACGTTTTCTCGGTAGTCGTGAAGTCGATATCTATCAAGTGAATAGGTATTTACAAAAAAATTCTCAGGGTGATAAACGACTATTATTGTGCTAAGTTTATTATATTTTTTGTTTACTTACTATGTTATTTTCTATTTTTATGTATTATCTTAACGAATACGCTCAGTGATGACATAGTATACACGTGGTTTACTTTAAAATATTTGTAGAGGTTAAAGTTTCTCAGATTTTATTCTCATTTTCGTTATTTTGCGTTACGTTACGAAACTGAGAAATTGTTAAGCTTAGTTCACAAAGACGAAAAGTACTTAAATTGTAATTATTATTACCGTCACGTAATTTGGATAAAGATTTTGAAGTGAGGGTAGTTCGCGCACATACAAATTCATACACTTGTAACCTACTTAAAAAAAAGAAGTTTTTTTTTGTGTTTGTTATCTCATAACTCCTCAAGCTTTTATAATAATATAAGTAAATCAAGATTCGAAAGACATGTGGCGCCACCTATTCTCATAAGAACGTTATTGTTGTTTTCCTCAGTAAAAGTACCCTATGTCTGTTTTTGTACACCTGACAAAGTATATACGAAATTTTAGGATGACCGGTTCAGTAGTTTAGGCGCGAAAAGGTAACAAACAAACAAACTTATATGACTGATTAGCCAAATATAATCACGTGTTTTATTCGCCCAATCCATGTGTACTATACCTTATGACATCAGTTTCGTGACGGAGATTCTCAGTATCGTTACCTATCAGTTTAGTTACAAATTTAAAATGTACACTTTTTCTGAGTATGACCCGGTACCAAAAAAAAATTCCACACTTTTTCAAATAATACAGGCAATAGAAGTTGTCAGAAAGGTGAAAAAATTATAAATTAAATCCAAGGAAAGAGAAAAAAGAAAACGATTAAAATTGAGGAAGATAGGAAAACAAAAAACAGAAAAAACTAACAGATAAAATCAATAAAAAAACAAGAAAAGGCGGATACTAAACCGAAACCAAATGACACATCTTCTACATTTATTGTTTAACATTTAAGAGATGTATTATATTGCAAAAGTGTATTTTTTTAGAAACCTACGAATTACTAGCCACTATTTGTTTATTATAAGATTGTTTGTTGATTAAAATGATCAAAATACTGATTAAGACTAAGTTTTTATTTCGTCACATATAATACTAGATTATCTCGGCTTTTCTATTGGGATTTATTGTTTAGAAGTGTTAGGAATATGTCGATTATTGGAAGTCGATTACTGGAACATGTCGATTACCGGGTGTCGAAAAATAGAATTCTGTTGTCGATCACTAGACCAAAAAACGTTAATTTATTTCGATATATTATTACTTTATTTATTTATATGAAACTTATGTTTGCTTTCAAATATTACGCAACGAAGTCTGAAGCGTTACCCAATGCTAGAAAATATCTTATAATATCATAAAGTAAGAAAATATTTAAAAAAATGCTTGTTTGCGCACGCTAAAGTGTCGATTATTGGGGGTGTTACCTTACTTTGGTTTAAATTATTATCTTCAAATTTATGAAAGGAATAAATATTATCTTTGATATTTCCAGAGTATTGGCGATTTTTGCGGACCTCTAAATTTTGGGACAACTATCCCATATAGGGGATAGTTGCCATCTCTATATAAATTACATTTAGGATAGATGCCTCGTCGCGACAGAGGACATTTATCCCGCAAAAACTTTGATCGCACCTAGCCGTCCCATGCAATCGCACAGAGACATGCAACACGGTCAACTTAGTTGTAGTTGCAGAGTCTCTCGATAGATTTTAAATAAAATAACATGTGTTTCATTCGCGAAACTAGAGTAATTGCAATCGAGGCAACTATACACCCGGGGCGACTATCCTGGATTTACCCTACCGGTCAAAATCATATAACCCTCCTTTTGAATAACAATGAAATTAAAACTAGTTGCTAAAATTGACTCAGTTACACAGTGCAGTTCGATCAACTAGTTCATTTTCTTTGTAAATCAAAAAAAAATGTGAACCAGAGATTTCCAATTTTTTTTTGTAGGAAGTTTTATCAAAATCGGTTCATTTATTTCGAAAAATAGAGTCTTGAAAGTTTGTACTTATGAAATGCTGTACGGCGCAAGCGCTCTTAATTATTCCCAAAACATCTCATTTTAAATCCATTATCAAATTCTCATTAAATATGTAAACCACAAGTACTTCAGTTCGACCTACTAACTCCACAAGTGCTTCGGCAAAGTTCGGGAGCACCCGATGAGAGCCGACCGCGTCATATTCGGAATTAACTGTCGTTTCACGAACACTTGACGGAGCTGAGGGCTTTTCAAATTTGGAATCCCAATCGAATTTCAAACTGGTTGCGTACGCTTGGCAAAGATCTATGTATTAGAAGTTGAGAACGTTATTATAAGGTTTTATTTAATTTTTTCGTTGGTCTTATGGCCACATAGCGCGACTGCTGAGCACGGTCTTGGGTTCGATTTCCAGGTCGGGCAAAGTATTATTGAGTTTTTCCATCAGGAATTTCTCAGTAGCAGTCTCGGAGTCTATATTTGTGCCCTATATAAATACCTTTTGTTAATCGTCTTTCACTCATCTTGTCAACATGACCGAACCATACGGATGTAGTGACAGGGGGGGGGGGGGTGAAAAGGGTATCACGCCTATGATTCCCGAAGGGTTAGGCAGAGGTGTACCCATTAGTACAGTCACATTTCGCCAGTTATGTTTAAGTCCCATGAAATAGGGGGCGAGCCTATTGCCATCATCCGGGCACAAATCCAGACTCCGAGGCTGCTACTGAGAAATTCCTTAAAGAAAAACCCAATAACACTGACCTGGGAATCAAACCTAAGACCTCATGCTCGGCAGTCATAGGTATACTTACGTTGTATTTCTTGCCCATTCTTCTTCATACAAAAATACCTTTTAGAAGGGGCAACTAGTTTAAATTGTATTTTTTTGTTTCTTAAAATATACGATGTTCAAAAGTGCTTTGTAATGGCCTAATTAAAATAAATAATTTGACTTTGACTGTGACTTTGACTCTGACTTTGACTCTGACTTTGACTCTGACTTTGACTCTGACTTTGACTTTGACTTTAAACCTAAAATAAACTGTTTTGTTCCAGTACCTATCATTCCGGAGTTTCTGTACGACATTCGCCATCCTGACGCTCCGCTGTCTATGTCTCTTGAAGACATCACCCTTCCACCTCCATCGCCGACTCCATACTGTCCCTGCCTCCAAGTCAACAACACCAACGTCATACAGAATGAGACGCAACCTCGTAAGTATTGCTATCTTTTTCTAACAGCGAATTTCAAAACTTTCGGAGGTGACAGTGAGAGCACTGTGTCGTCACTGACACTGACAGAAGTGAATGCGTTCATAGAGAATGTATGAAAAAATTAAGCTGCGTTTATACTTACTTTGCCGCGTGTCTCCACGCGTGGAAAAGCTATCGGTTTCATACATTTAGCAGGTTGCTCCACGACACGCGGGGCGAGACTAATGTGATCAGTCCTATACTAAGGGTCAGTTCACACCGAGACGCGACGCGACGCGACGCAACGTGAAGATACTTGAAGAGGCCAGTGACTTCGCGCTGCGCCGCGCTGCGCCGCTCGCCGCCGCGAGACGCATCGCAACGTCGCCGCTCTTGCACGTCATTCTGTGCGCGCGTACCGGCGATTCACCGCTGCGTTGCGATGCGTCTCGCGGCGCCGCGCGGCGCAGCGCGGCGTAGAGCGACGCATCGCGACGTAGTGCTGCGTGGTGTAACGTATTCTAAATTCTTACAATGAAATGTGTAGGTATCTTTTCGTGTAGAAAATAAAGTTATATTTTGAGTCGCTCTTTTAAAGTGTGCACGCAGCGTCGCGTCGCGTCGCGTCTCGGTGTGAACTAACCCTTAATGTATGAAACCATAAGTTGTGCCATTACCAAAAGTCACTCAAGATGGTATCAGAAGTTTTCATTTCCAAAAAGATTGGAATGCAAAATCAACTTATATGTTCACCTCAAAGAGCTGTCAGAACAGGGACGGGCCAATAGGGCCAAACGCCTGCCGGGGTAGCGGGACGTCTTAACAGGATACCGTGGCCCCGGAACGTAAAGGGCAACAAAAAGAACAGGGTGGTTTTTTAGTCAGCAAAAGTCTGACAGTCCCTTCCGCTCCACCCAGGGCGGAAGGACTCATTAGATGATTTTTACCACCCAAAAAAAAGGCAGCTTAGAAGTTTTCTTTTCCAAAAAGATTGGAATGCAAAATCAACTTGTGTTTTTTTCTCAGTAAATCTGACAGTGCAACGCGAGGAACGCCATCAAGAGTTGATACATGAGACCGTGGCAGTTGGCGTCATGTTCGCCAGCAAGGCCATGGTCCAACTACTCGCTAACCCCTTCGTCGGACCTCTGACACACAAGTAAGTGGTACACTGTTAGGGATTTTTAATTTGTTAACCTTTTAAACGCCACAGTCATGTATAGATGACAGACCAAAATGTGCAGTAGAACTTTATTTATTTAATTGTTTAAGTGACAGATGCTTTTATTCGATTGATGACTTAACTAATTTGATATCCTTTTGATATATATTAGATTATTTATATATTTATTTCTTTCCTCTATGGTGGAAAGTAAGTACTACTTACACAGTTTTTTAAAAAAGTTCTCAACTAACTTTTAGACGGTCTGTGTATCCTGCTTATGTGTAGAAAGTTTAAATAAAATCTGTTTATTCATTAAAAAAAATAAAGACTTGAAAGGCGGTATACGTGTGACATCAATGGATTTCTTAAAGGCCAATGCGACATGAGTGAAGAGAGAATTGAAAAGGCTTACTACTCTATCAATGAGTTTTTAGATGACAAAAACATAAAATAAGAAATGTCCGATCTATTTATTACTCGAGACTTTATGAAACTAAATTTTTTTTTAGGTTTTTATTTAGCTTGCTCTTTAATTAATTTGTACGCCTTGCAAGGCAAAATATAGTGATACAACACAATTTTTATACCATATGTACCATTTTACCTATGTTCAACAAATAAATTACTTTGACTTTGACTTTGACTTCACCGCCAACCGCGGCGGTGCGCGGTGCCATGTGTTAATCGCCATGATGTCTTTAGCCTATGTTATGTAATTGACCAATAGCCGTTTTATGTTAAAGTTATAGATAAATACATTTATTTTTGTTTCAGAATCGGCTATAGCGTCCCAATGTTTACTGGATTTATTCTGATGTTTCTCTCGACCTTGAGTGAGTATAATAATACCAGCTTTTTATTGTTCCATTGCAGGGCAAAGTCCTCTTCTCATACAGAGAACGCTCTTGCGTCCTCTGGATCCGCCTTGAGCAAGCGTGGTGATATACTCAAAAAGCTTACAATGCCCTCCGTATCCAATACAATGCGTTCAGGGTGCTTTTGGGGCTCCCTCGCTTTCGTAGCGGATTGGGGGCTTAGACAAAGTAACAATTTCAAAACGATAACGAAGTTAGAAAATACTAAAATGTATGGGATTGACATAAGCCGCGTTAAGTCACGTGGACATGAAGCAAGACATGACAAGCAGACAAGCAAGTCAGAGACGAAGACGATGACGAATTTAGATATCGTTTCGCTACGAAGCGATGTTACTGTGTCTAAGGACCCAGGGATGTTAGCTGACGTGAGGGTGGATTGTAAAAGGTGTGCTTCCTGGTGCGCAGAGTGAGAGAGAGCTCCAACAGCATGCTGTTAATGACTGGACTGCAATTTATGATCGCTGTTGTGCAGTTTCCCATGGGGCAGCGCAGCTATACCTAAGTAATACACTTGTTTCCAGTATTCGCCTTCGGCCGTTCCTACTCGGTGCTGTTCATTGCGCGTGCGCTGCAAGGTATCGGCTCTTCCTGCTCTTCTGTGTCAGGCATGGGCATGTTGGCAGAACGTTACCCTGATGATAAGGTAAGGATTCACATTTTTAATCATCAATAATAATTTACAATTTAATAAGAGATCTTGCAGTAAAAATGGGGCTGCACTCTCGTAAATTGCCGACCTCGAACAAAAACTTTAAAGGCATTCACATTTTCAGTAGAGCCGCAGTTCCAGCACAGTTCCGGCACCGTCCCGTATCAGTGATAATGATTCTTTTAAACATTCTCTATGAACGCACCGGAACAGTCACTGAGAACATGCTGTGTCGTCACTGACACTGACAAGTGTAAACGCGTTCATAGAGAATGTATGAAAGAATAATTTTCACTGATACGGGACGGTGCCGGAACTGTGGCGTCACTGATATGTGTGAATCAAGCTTAAAGACTCCAAAACTTTGGGTGAAATTGATTTTATTTTCCGGATTTCCTTGACATTTTTTTTTACCTTTTTTATTTTTTTTATTTTTTTCTCATCTTTCAATTAATCGGGATTCCCCGACATTTAAAGTGTTTAGGTTTCACCCGGACACTTTTTGTGAACTCTTTCCGGATTTGGGTTCGATTCCCAGGACGGGCAAAGAGTTATTGGGTTTTTCCATCAGGAATTTCTCAGTAGCCTCGAAGTCTGGATTTGTGCCCGTTTAATGTCAATAGGCTCGCCCCCTATTACATGGGACTTAAACATAACTGGCGAAATGTGGGTGTAGGTACTAATGGGTGTATTTCTGCCTAACCCTTCTAGGATTACAGGCGTGATGTTATGTCTTACTTAAATTTTATTTGACAGGAGCGTGGCAACGCGATGGGCATTGCTCTCGGAGGCCTGGCGCTGGGAGTGCTGATCGGTCCACCGTTCGGAGGACTCATGTACGAGTTCGTAGGAAAGACTGCCCCGTTCCTGATGCTGTCAGCCTTGGCACTTGGAGATGGATGTGAGTATCATCAGCTATTTGACACGAAGATGTTGTGCAACTTTTTTAAACTTTTGACCGCCTGTCATGTATAGATGACAAACCAAAATTTGCCCAGCACGCGTCAGTCACGACTACATGACAGACTTTAAATATGTAAAATAAAGCTCATAAAACAACAATGTTTTTTTATATTTCCTTTGCTAATTATGTTCCTTGACTCACCTGTGTTATGTTCCTTCCTTATATTAGTTGAATTTCTTTTTTTAAATTTCATCTAAGATGACATAAGATGACAAAAACTATACCAATTATTGCTTTTTGAAGTGGCGGTCAAAAGGTTAAGGCTATTTCTATCTTTTTCTCTCCGATTAAACAAGAAAGGGATGGACATAAAAAAGAGTGGTCAATTTTTGTTGTTCTTAAAAATACAGTGTTAAAATATGCGACATACATAAACAGGGGTTCCCAACCTTATTATTTTGTCTACTGCCCACTTTGAGAATAAATTATTTTCTAGCGCCCCCCTTTCTTTTACCTACATAAAAACCACCTAATAGATGAAATTACAAATCGCTTCCCAAGCCTCTACCCAACGCCATGATTTTTTTTCTGGGTTTCTTACCCCCCCCCCCCCCCCTCTAGGCCTGCAACACCCACAAGGGGGCGTTATCGCCCACTTTGGGAAAGGCTGATTTAGAAAATTGATTTTACAGCTGTTATGGTGCGTAGACCTAAGTAGGTATTGAACGCGTTTCTAAGAAAAAATGTCTTGACAGTCAGACAGATAGACTAAAAATTGAAATTAGGTATTTCTTACTCCTCCGCTGTTCTTTTCTGATTAATTTCGTTGCGGGATCCAAGACAGTTGAATCGTTTCTCCGGGACTCGTCGAGCTTCATTGCCTCGGCGCTTTTCTGGTGGTCGCCACTATTGATTCTGTCTTTGAGGAGCTACAGTGATTGGGAATAAATTGGCAGACAGACAGACAGACCGCTAAACATACATCCAGACAACAAAGTGAGACTATAAAGGTTATTTGTTCTTTTTAAGGTAAGCGTCCACTTGTCGGTATCGTACGCATCGGACGGATCGCACGCAACGGATCGTAGTATTCTTTGTATAGAAACTCATGTAAGTGCGTCCACCTGTCCGCACCGTACGCATCGCACATCGGCAATGCCGACACCGTTGCTCCGAGAGGCAACTTTTGCGATGCGTGCCGATGACGTCATACGGAATGCCGACTAGTGGACGCACCCCGTGCGCTCGCTGTTGTTTGTTCTTCATCGCTTTCCTCCATTCTCACAGTGTCCACACGTGCGCTCATTACGAAAATCCGAATGAACTGGCATCGTCAATCCGTATGCTGGTACTCAACGTCAGTAATCCGTACGCAGCCGAAATAGTGGACGCACTGTGAAAAATTTATCCGTTTGATGCGATCCGTCCGATGCGTACGATACCGACAAGTGGACGCTTACCTTTAGAGGTACTTAGATACAAATCTTTAGAAAAAAAAACCGTTACAAAGTTCAGTAAATCATCGGATTTGCCACGAGCTGCGGCCATTTACACGTTTATATCTACTAATTGGTATCACATTGCTTTTGCGCACATTACCCGCCCACTCAGACGACAGGAGGATATGAATTATTGTGGTTATTGTTTATAATGACCAAGAATCTTGATACTTGTGTAGTATTACGGAATAAGGAATAATAATATGCTGTTTGTGTATGCGTGTTTATATGTTTGTAAACGCATTCAATAAACAGGAGAAATCATTAGTGTGAGGTAACGTTTAAAGTAAAAAATCGGCCAAGTGCGAGTCGGACTCGCGCACGAAAAGTTCCATAAAAACGGCAAAAAAAAACACATTTGTTGTATGGGAGCCCCCTTAAATATTTATTTTAATCTGTTTTTTAGCAGCAAAAGAAATCTGTAAAAATTTCAACTGTCTAATTAACATGGTTCATGAGATACAGCCTGTTGACAGACAGACGGACGGACGGACAGCGGAGTCTTAGTAATAGGGTCCCGTGTTAACCTTTGGGTATGATAAAATCTAAAAGATATAGGTAGTTAGAATTACATATTTTGTGCGTGTATTTATCCTGCCGGGGTTGCGGGACCTGCCGGGGTTGCGGGACGTCTTAACAGGATACCGTGGCCCCGGAACGTAAAGGGCAACAGAAGAAACAGGGTGGTTTTTTAGTCAGTAAAAGTCTGCTCTGACAGTGCCTTCCGCCCCACCCAGGGCGGAAAGTCATTTGATGATTTTACCACCTTAAAAAAAAGGGTGTATTTATAAGAGGATCTCGTGCCTAAGTAATAACAGCCGCACGGGTCGATCCATCAGGTTAAGCTACGCTTGCCGGGGTTGGTTCATGGATAGGTGACCATCTTTACACGCCGAGATCCTCCGTGCCTCGGAAAGCACGTTAAGCCGTTGGCTGTCATACGTGGATCTTACCTGTTCTTTTTTCTTGGCAGTGCTACAGCTGATGATCTTGCAACCTGGAGTCGTTCGCCAGGAGACGGAGCCACCTTCTCTCAAAGCTTTAGTCTGCGACCCTTACATCCTTATCGCTGCAGGTTTGTAGCAATATACTTATTGTATTTACATACATAACTGTGGGAATGGAACGTAAAGTGAGCGAAAGAGATAGGATGCTATGTGTGAGTGGGAGGTGGAAGGAAGGATTTGGTATGAGAGTCAATAGTCAGTAGTCGATAGACGGGGCTCACGGTGATAAGTAGATGACGATGACGTTACAAAATATAAGAAGAATTTGAAGACGATTTTTTTATTTAAAGAACCTGATATCCCACATAACATAATATCACGCCTGCAATCCCTGAAAGGTTAGGCAGAGGTGTACCCATCAGTCCACCCAAAGCCAACATCAAAGCATTTATTTCAATTAGACCATTTACAGGCACTTTTGAATTGTCAAGGAGTCGGTCTGTTAGTTCGAAAGTTGAAGCTAGTTGCTCGTTCCAAAACGGAGGTAGGCCTCTATGGAGAAGAACGAGCAAGAAACTCCACGGACACGTACTTACTCTTTTAAATTAGGTTTTTACAAAATCCTGGTTACAATATTTTTATTGCTTCTTTATGTGAAAACAATGAAGATGATTATAAAACAAAAAAAAATAACAATAAAAAAATAGGAGGCGAGCCTATTGCCATCAACCGGGCACAAATCCAGACTCCGAGGCTGCTACTGGGAAATTCCTGATGGAAAAACCCAATAACACATTGCACGACCTGGGAATTGAACCCAAGACCTCATGCTTAGCAGTCAAATATAATCATTACAAAGACTCCTCCAATTTGACTTTGAGTCGCTCCATGTAAAATACTGGTATTCAACTGCATCCGGTTAGACTGGAAGCCGATCAACATAGTTGGGAAAAGGCTAGGCAGATGATGATGAAATTTGACTTCCAGGAGCCATAACTTTCGCGAACGTGGGCATAGCGATGCTGGAGCCAAGTCTGCCGATCTGGATGGCTGATACGATGGAGGCGCATCGCTGGCAGCAAGGGGTCGCCTTCCTGCCGGCCAGCATCTGTTACCTGATTGGTAAGTGGAAGGTCAATTCTTAATTTGTAACACTTCGTTCGTATTATGATGGGGTGTCGTGATGGCCGAGTGGTTGAGGCGCCCGCCTCTCATGCATGACGCTGTAGATTCGAATCCAGGCAAGTACCAACGCCGGGGTTGCGGGACGTCTTAACAGTATACCGTAGCCCCGGAACGTAAAGGGCAACAGAAGGAACAGGGTGGTTTTTTAGTAAGTAAAAGTCTGACAGTCCCTTCCGCCCCACCCAGGGCCGAAGGAGTCATTTGATGATTTTTACCACCTAAAAAAAAGGCAAGTACAAACACGACTGTTTAAATTCATTTATACTTTCTCAAAGTTTTTTCTGTTATCGTTCGATCCTCCGATAGCACATTAAGCAGTTGGTCCCGGCTGTCACACGTAGATCTTTGACAGTCGTTACGGGTCGCCAGAAGCCCGAAAGTCTGAGAACCAGCCTTACCAAGGAGTATCGTATTAACCAGTAACTGTGTTGTGGAGGTCAGATAGGCAGTCGCTTTATGTAAAATACTGGTATTCAGCTGCATCCGATTAGACTGGAAGCCTACCCCAGCATAGTCTCCACAAAAAATCAGCTGTTCCCTACAAAAATGCTTTACACGATCATAATGTACGGAACAGCTGATATTTCTGTCATGATATCAAGGTTGCTTCCATAGTAAAAGTGGTTCATATTGATGAGTACAATGACCCCTATTCAGGTTTCTGATAGATTAAAAATCATCCTGTGTTTTATTTTTATTTTCATTTTACTTTCAGGTACAAATCTATTCGGACCTTTGGGGCACAAGATGGGACGCTGGCTGGCAGCTTGCTCTGGACTGATCATCATTGGATTATGTCTTATCCTGGTAAGACAAAAGTCTGTCATCTTTTTCTTAGTTTTCTCACAGAACAGCAAATCTATTACATATAAAATGCTTTGTCATGAATGACTGACTGACGGATCATCGCACAGCCTAAACCGCTGATCGTGGAGACCTGAAACTTGGAGGGTGTGTTCTTTGTATGACGTACGTTGTTGACATATTATAAATCCAGAAGTTAATATGGATCAACTCAACCACGCCAGAACGGCTATAACGGAGCACAGATTATAGATTCGTTCCTTGCGGAGTATGTGTGGTGTAACTTTGAACGATAGAGTGAAGAATGAGGTTATACGGGACCGTTGCGGATTAAAAGAGGATGTAGTGACAAAGATAGAAAAGGGTATGCTTAGATGGTTCGGTCATGTTGAGAGGATGAGTGAAAGACGATTAACAAAAGGTATTTATATGGCAGACGTGAGTGGCAACGCAGGGAGGGGTCGCCCTAGGAAGACCTACACTGACCTTATTGGTGAGGTTCTTCAGAAAGGTCAGGTGCGGAGTACTCGTAACCGGCGTGCTTGTATGACGAGATGTATGAACGTAGATGAGGCGAAAGGAGTACGTAAGGATCGTAGCAGGTGGCGTTCTGTGGTTTCTGCCTACCCCCATGGGAAAAAGGCGTGAGTTTATGTATGTAGATATAGATTATAGTCTGGAACAACACATAGACTACTTTTTATCCGGAAAACAGATCCCGTGGGATAGTATATTTAAGTCGCGGCCGTCATAAAAATAGTTTAAACTACAACCCACTTCCCCACGCACCGGCAAGCGCAGCGTAGGACGTCTACCCACAAGGTGAACAGACGATCTGATGAGGACCGCGGGATCGCGCCAGCGCGATTTGGAAGCGGCTTGCATCCAGATGCAAGCCGCTTCCAACTGGTCCTATTGGAAATCTGTAGAGGCGGCCTATGTTCAGCAGTGGACGTCCTACTGCTGATATACTTAAATAAAAGAAATAAATAAATATCTTGGGACAACTCACACACGGCCATCTGATCCCAAGCTAAGCAGAGCTTGTGTTATGGTAACCAGACAACTGATATACATACTTATATAATTTATAAATACATACATATTATAGATAAATTACACCCAGACACAGAACAAACAATTATGCTCATCACACAAAGTTTGTCCTGGGTGGGAATCGAACCCACTACCTCCGGCTTAGCAGTCAGGGTCACTAACCACTAGACCAACGAGGCAGTCACAACCTACGATGATCAACATATGATGATGACAACCCACTTTTAATCCCCCAGATTCCAATGGCCCGTAAACTGGAACACCTGATCATTCCCAACGCTGGTCTTGGCTTCGCTATAGGCATGGTGGACTCCTCAATGATGCCAGAACTTGGCTTCCTGGTGGACATTCGTCATGCAGCTGTGTATGGCTCAGTGTACGCTATTGGTGATACCGCATTCTGTCTTGGATATGCTGTCGGTAAGTTCTGGTTTCCTGGTACAGTACTCTAGAGCAGCCTTTCCCAAAGGGGGCGATAACGCCCCCCTGTGGGCGCTGCAGGCCTAAAGGGGGCGGTAAGAGATCCAGAAAAAAAAATCAGGGCGTTTTGTGTAGAGGCTTGGGGAGCGATTTGTAATTTCATCTACTAGGTGGTTTTTAAGTAGGTGAAAAAATGGGGGCAGAAAATAATTTATTCTCAAAGTGGGCAGTAGACAAAATAAGTTTAGGACATTAAGTGATTTTTCGTCGTTTGCCAGCAATAATATACTACTCAAAACAAAATAGGGCCCACCACGTTTTTAGGGTGAAATTAAAAAGTATTAATGTTTATCATGTTTTTATGGATAGACGTATTTAGGCTAGGCTTTAAGAAAGTGTTTAAACGTAATCAATAACTAAAGTTGTTAATTTTTTTCTAAATCAAACACAAAAATACTTTTTAGGGAAATTGTAGCAAAATAATGAGAAAAGTACATTTCACTTTTCACTATTTTTTTGGTGCCTGTGGCTTGAGCAATTTTATGTTTAGAAGAGAGTGGGGCCTGCTCTACTCCGTATGCACTCGCTGAGCCTATCAGGTACACTTTTAATCAGATGGGTAACGTTTTGTTCCAGTATTCGTTACAACAGACTTTTGAGCTCCTGTAGACTATTCACTCGACTGTTGTTCTCTTCGAAGCTTTTATTCAGTTGATCCCATAAATATGCAATGGTATTGACGTTGGGACTGACGCAGGCCATGGCAAAACCAGGATACTGGTGACAGAAAGAGCTCTTTGTCTAATACGGGCCGTATGTGGACAAGCCTTATCTTGCATAAAACCATAACCAGAACCCACTCTTTGTGAAAATGGAATAATATGAAGTCAGACTCCTCGCTCACCATAACTGGTAGCAGTTACAGCACCCTCATTCAGAATTACCAGCTCTATTTTGCACGCCAAGTGAATTTCCGCCCACACTGTAACATTTGAACCCCAGAAACTGTCTGTTCTATGGATGCATGGTTCCGTAAAACGTTCGCTTTGTTTTCTCCACACTTGTATTTGTTTGTCATCACTATAAAACTTGACCTAACATTCGTCAATAAAGAGTAGCGCACCAATATTAGCCTTGGTCCAGTACAAAAGTTGGCGAGCGTACCTTAAACGCTCTGCATGATGAGCCCTTGTCAGTTTAAGTCGAACAGCACATACTCTGAAACATTGGCCATCTTCGTGGAGTCGATTACGAATGATTTAATCACTGACTTGTATACCATTTGATTGCCACAATCGGGTTTGTAAAGCCCGAGCGGTTAAAATATTCTCCCGACGTATAGTTAACCTGATATAGCGATCTTCAGGAGCAGTTGTAGTTCTAGGACTTCCTTTTATAAGACTCCTAGCTACACTCCCGATTTTCTGGTACCACTCCTACATGTTTTGGATAGCTCTTTGCAACACACCAACATGTATTGCTACAGACCTCTGAGATTTTTCCCCTGAAGCAGGACAACTGCTCTCGCTGAGGTTTCCATGTCCTTATGACGTCCAGAACCCGCCATAATAATCATTATTAACATAAAATTCAAATAAAACTGTCCAAGAAAGCAACGATTTACAACAACAACTACAGTCACATTGAGAACACAAGTAAAAGAATTTGTGCAATTTACGTTCTTTCAAGCACTTTACTTTTTCTAACTTCCCACTTGAATTCAACCCTCAAGTTTTCGCTCGAAACATTGATAAAGACTCACAAACAAGTCAACTACATAATCTAATGCTTCATTTTGCTAATCAGTATCTCTTGAATAATTCTAAGACAAAAATTGAAAATAAGTAGTGGTGGGCCCTATTTTGTTTTGAGTAGTATATTTGCCTTTGTTTTTATTGTGGGGAAATCCTCATGGACTATCCCCCGTCTAGGGGAAGACGGGGGGGTGTGCCGGACTCTTACCGGCTAAAACCACCACGGTGTTCCTCGACACACCTTTCGGCGGGGGTACGGGATTCGCTCGCGCATTCTACCGCGCCCCCGCCAGGCTTTGACCCGCCACCTGTGTAGGCGGGTCTCGCGTACGCCGGCGGCCTAAGTGCCGCCGAATCCTCTAGTGTGACGCCGCCTACACGGGCCTGCATCTGATCGGGCAGTGGGTGGACTGCCCCTAGGTCCACCGCCCAATAATATTTGCTTAAAATTCAAGCTTCATGACAAAATGCGTAGTTAACAGATGATGTGTCTTACGCCCCATATACGATAAACTTTTCAGGACCGGCACTGTCAGGTGCTTTGATGAACAGCATCGGCTTCGAGTGGATGATGGTCATCATAGCAGTTCTCAACTTTGCCTACGCTCCCTGTCTGCTGTACCTCAGGTCTCCACCAGCTACTAATGAGAAACAGGTAGGTCCTCAAGCTGTTAGTACTCTCCAAGATTTACCGTCGTCCTTGTCCGACACCCAGTGCGATTGCGGAGCTCCTGATCAGACCATGATAATTCCAAGATATAACTTTATAAAGAAACACTATATTTTAACCCTGAAAACATGATTAATTTTCAATTTACTGTAAATGTTATTTTTTTAAAGGGTCGTTGGCAATATTAACCATAAATTCAAGAAACAATATCTAAAAAGAATCCACTTAATTCAGCAGAAATCAAATTTTTGAAATTTTTGAATCTAATGAAAATTCTAAATTAATCGGGTACGATAAATTTTTAGTTGACTGAAAAATTAGATTTTTTGCGACTTTGAAATTAATAAATAGAAGTCAATAAGAGTTGGTAAATAAGTGATGTCACAGTTGTCTTTTGTCATCTTACAAAATCTATGGGAGAATCGCGTTTTGAAAGGTCATAAAAAGTACGTCAATTGATGGTGGTGTCAACTAGCCTACTAGAGGGAGTTTGCGAGTTAGCTTGTTACTACAGAATTTATTTGTTCCCCAAAATTTTGTTCGACATTAAATCATTAAAATTTTTATTATTTTCAGAGTTTAATAGTAAGCGATAAATCATCTGTCCGCTACGTGAGCTATCAAAACGAAGAAGAAGAATGAAACACCAGTCGCCATCTTGTTCCCGCCAAAGACAACCGCCATTTTGAATTTTAAAACCTCGGAAGTTTTTTTTAATGGGGTTTGCTTAAGACGTTTTAGAAGTCAAAATTTAAGACGAATAAGATATATTATACTTTTATGTATACTGTAGATTATTGCCCAAAATGTATAAGTATTTAAATCATATCTAATATACATATTATATTAGATTATATTTTATGTCTATCCATATACAATGTATTTAGATACTTCGCTGTATTCTTCTGACCAATTTTTGCTCTGTGACCTGTCTAATATAAATGTATACTAATGGATTATATGTATAAATATACACATTTATACGAGGTTGTTAAATTAAATGAGTAATTTTAAATTAATGCCTGACGACGATGTAATTTAAAATTCATAAAATTAAATTATATGCATACACATGGCAAATAAATAATTAACAAAATTCAAGCAGATTAAAGAATATAAAAAAAACACTCAAAATATTTTACAGCCTCGTATAAAAAAGTAGTAAAAATATGTATAATGCCAATATGTAGATCAGGGTGTACCTTCTTAGCTAAGTGAATACATATTTTAAAAATATTCATAGATTTTATGTATACTCAGCATATAATGTATTATAAAAATAAATTGTCAAAAATACATTTTCAATGTCAATCTTAAATACAAACATAAAACGGTGGTATAAATTAAATAAATACGCCGTCAATGGTCACAAAATAATCCACCCCTGATCGTCCCCGGATGTATTATATATTTATGTGTAGTAGTGACGTATAGTATGCTGTCAAAGAACTCTTTTAAACAAAGATTATTCGGCAATTTTCAGATCCGGAAATCCGAAGAATAGACTCTATTTTTATCGTTTGTTATCCACGCAGTTTTAATTTTAAATTCACTTCAATTCACGTTATCTTCATAATTACTAAAAGCTGCAATAGCAAGATTTATTCTAAATTAATAAAACGTCATCAGAGCAAGAAACTTAACAATAAAGCTATCTTACCTTCTTTGAACATCAAAACAAATATTTATAAAATAATATCGGCTCTCAAATAAATATATACATTATTATACTAAATGGCCTTTAAATTATACATATTTATAAAAATATATTCATGTATGAATAAAAAAATATTTATAATTTAATTTTGCAAAGGTGACTTTGACAATATTTTTCTCTATACATTTTTATAACAAATATGTATACAATATATAGACAATAAATGTATATTTTGCATTAAGATTTTTGCGTAAAAATAATAAAAACAAATGTATATTCCATTCCGCTAAAGATTCTTATGTTCCAAACGTTTGAAGGAAATATTTAAATTCTTTAATTGACAATAAATTGACAGAAAATATATAAAATAATTATGTCAAAAACATTTTGATAAGTTGATTTTATTAGGTAATGGACCAGAAGCATGTAGATTTTTATGATTTTTAATATGAGCTTAAAAATGTCTTGTAAATAATGCAATAATGGTTTTAATGACAATATTTATCACAATAATATGCTAAAATATACACACATCAAAAAAGTCTAGGGATCAACATCCCTAACAAATGTTATGTGTATATTACTTAATTGTATATATTATATTATTCGTGTTTTGAGAATGACCGGCCATTGTGTTTATTAAATGTATATTAACTATTTATTATGGACTTAAAAACTAAACAATTTAAGTTTTGGTTGACTAAATAAAAATTGTTGATTAATTTTAACTATTCTCAAAATGTATATACCTGTAAACTACTACTACTGCTACTGCTACTACTGTGTGTACTATTTTTTATATCAAATGAATGTTCAATGCATAAAATTTCGCCGTGTGTTGCCAGATTCAGTATTTTATACTTAAATACATTTTCTAATATTGGCCGGGTATTTAAAAAAAAACGAATAATATCTTAGTAAATAATTAAATGTTTTGCTTCGATTTTACAAACTTTACTGTAACGAAGTAATTACAATATAAAATATAATAATTTAAGACTTAAGTGTATCTAACAATAATTTATTTTTCATGTAAATATTACGAATATGAATGGTTGTAAGTAAGTATAGAAATATTATAATTATATTATGTGTCATATAATTAATGTATACATGTACTTATACATATAATTTTATTCTGCTGTAACTTTCATAGAATTATTATTTTGTTGAATAATGTATTTATATACAATTCCATACACAGAATAATTTTTCATTTCATGATGCTTCGAAAAAATTAGATTTTAGAATTGTCATTGTTGAAGTAATATTGTAGATTATTAGAATAATCGTCATTATAAGCAAAACATCATAACGTCATAAAAAAAATCTTACACATTTTATGGAAATATGTATTTCAATATGATATCTAATCAATTCAAAACTTTTCCATTGTTGCTTATTAGAAGGTTAAATTATCACTTTAGAAGTAGAAATATCAAATTAATACTGTGTCTTAATAATAATCTAGAATTCGATGGACATATTTCTTCATTTTGTGTCTTTATTAAAAATAAAACAAGGTTATAAGTATCTACTTATACTTATATTATTTAATCAAGCATATAACTACGTGGTTTTTATCTTCGAATCTGGGGGGCCTACCCTCATCTCCTAAAACAGTATTATTTTAATATTACTTTGCGCACTGTTGGAGCTCAGCGCCGGGAGTTGAAAATTCAACAACAGAAATAACAAAGGAATATTAAAATGATACTATTTTAAGAGATATTGGTAGGCCCCCAATATTATCTATCATTAAAACTGTTGATAGTTTAACTTTAAAATTCGTGAAATAGAAAGATGTCCGTTATTTTTTATTTAAACTAGGTACAATTACAGGTTTCATTTTCTTGTTATATTATTTTTTATCTATTAGTAAGTTTACGGAGACACGTTAAAAGCAAATTGTGTATGGCTGCAACAGTTTGTTTGTCAAAAATGATGAAAAAAGTCCATTTCATTCTATTTTTTTTTTAAATTATCTTAAATTAGTATACATTTTATCCTATATCATTCTCAGTAGTTAAATCATACATTTAAATCATTATACATCCGTAATTCACTTCGCTACAATACATTTTAAATTTATAACGAAACTGAAATATATAATCACGTAATCTTCCAGTGTTAGATGATAAAAATGTAGATTTAAAACAAAATATATTGTTCTACTTTAATATATATCTTCACTTATAAAACGCTACAAGCGAGCATCGCATCTTCATCATATATCTATTCCTTCACGCTAAAAGTAGGACATAAAAATAATATACGTTTCTTATATAAAATGTATAAAATATTCAACGAATGTATAAGTCCAGTTTTCATATTCATAATTCGTAGTAAGTTCAAGTAGGTAGTGGTAGGTAATAATAGCAACTAAATAATATTTATAACGTTATTCGTAGAGTTATATAAAATTAATCTTGTGTAGTATTGTAGGGATATTTATTAATATAATGTAGTATTACAATCATTCATATTTGATGATGTTTTACTAACTTTACAATAGCAATAGCTGGGTTTGGGTCCTGTTACAGAATTGTGTATTTTTAATCATTTGTCGTATAAAATTAACTGACATGTAAATTACATTGTTTTAAATGTTTAAAATAAATATATTACACATGTTTTTAATGTTTAATTAGATTTGTAGTGTAACTAAGTAATGTTGTTATTTTTTGAAGTTATTTTGTTAAAAAAAAATAACGAATATTAACCAAATAAACATATATACTTAAAAGAAGTAGCATTTCAAAAATATAAACTAAATATTTACAGTTTTAATAAATATTTCAATATTATATTTATACCTAGGTATTTTACAGTATAACTTTGAAAAATAACATTTATAATATTAAAAATAAAACAAATAACTAATTGTTAGTACAAGAGCCTCGAGCTGAAAGTGTATCGTAGTAATAATTCGAAATCTATGTAAGATAAAAAAAAACTATATATTTATATAACATTTAATATACTTTATATCATAAATTATATACATTATACCGGATGATGTGCGAAGTGTCATGTCACATGAACTAGTCAGATATAATGGGACTAGTGATATAGTTACAATTTAGGATAGAAATGTATAGATGTCTATGAATCATTATCATAAAGCGAATTCATAGGTTGCCAAATTATAATATTTATACTGCTTATTAGTAGGCATTACTTGTAATACTGTTTTAATGTAAATTTATATTTTATCAAAAATATACATTTTGTAAAATCATTAAGTACTTTTTATTATAAAATCTTGGTACTTTGCACATTAACCGGGTATTATAGAAAGTGGAATTCTGTCGCCATTTCGCTACTATATATTATATATATATTTAAATATATATAATCCTTAAATGTGATAGATTAGTGATATTTTCTGCTTTTAGAATTTTAATATAAATTTAAGTATAAATAAGTATTTCAAATATATATTTGTTAGTTGAGTGTTAAGCTACCAAATATAAAATATATACATATATTATTGAAATTAATGTTAATTGGTGTCCTTTACTTCTTGACGAAGTTGTCAATGTTTTTTTATGTATTTTAAAGCTCCTTTTAACAAACCAACAAATAATGCCAAAATTTTATATGTGCATTTTTTTTTAAACAATAGGTAAGTATAGCGTGTTTTTATATTTTGTTCATAAATTTTGAAAAGCTTTGTAGTTATACATACAGGATGATTGTAAATTGACCAAAAACTTGAAAAGGGGTCATTGTACTATAGGACCATCCCTGAAATTAATAACAAATAATCAGCTGTTCCCTACAAAAATGATTTACTATTAATGCCATCTATCAGACAAAACGTGGCACCATCTAGCGTCAGATTGAAAAACAATACCGCGTGGCGCCCTCTTGCGTCTGGTAGACGGAAGCTCGACGGTAGGTGAGAGAGCGAGAGACCAACATACTAGCCCCTCTTGGGACAGAGCGAGAGCGGTGCAACTGGAGCTCTGATTGGTCACTTGTAATATTATGGAATAGCTGTTTTTTTATGATTTCAGTGTTGGTCCCATAGTAAAAGTTGTTCATAATGATGAGTACAATGACCCCTTCTCAGATTTTTGGTCAATAAACAATCAACCTGTAAAAAAACGAGGATTTTGTCGACATCTGAAAATGGTAGAGAATTTTGATATTGTTGTTGTTATTTTTTTTATTATTTTATTTTTTTGTTATTTAGGTATAACATATCTAGTCCTGCCCTAAATGTCTAAATCATTAACTTAGATTTAAATTTATATTTATAAAAAACTTACTGCGCTTGTTCTGATTTAACTTGGCCGAACTTGGCTCTAATTTACGTGCATTTTTCATCAAATTTCCAAAAAAACTTGGCCAAATGTCAATGTAAAAAAAAGACTTGGCAACGTGCCAAAAGTCAAAATATCTGAGATTTGGCCAAGATGCATATCATCATCAACATTAAGAAATGTTTTTAACTTATCTTGGCTTATGTGATGACAATACAAGATCTTGGCCAATTAGCCAAGTATGACGTCCAAGCTATAGAGACAATAATAAGCGCAGTATTAAAATGTGTTGGACTATAATTTATTAAAAATGTGGGTATATGAACTAATTAATTGTTTTATTTCCTTACTAACCTCCCCGCGACTTCGTTCGCGTGATTTTTCTTACGGATCCCTAATTTTTTGAAAATAAAATATAGCCTATAGCACTCAGTGATAACGTAGCTTCCAATTTGTGAATGAATTTTCAAAATCGGTTCAGTAGATTCAGAGATTACCCCCCTACATACAAACTTACAAACAAATGTTACCTCTTTATAATATTAGTATAGAGTGTATAGACTAGTATAAACCCGAGACTTCGCTCGTTTGATTGTCTGTTAAAGGGTTTTATTTCTTTACACGTAACCTTAATTCTTTTACTTCACATAACGCCTGTAATCCCCAAAGGGTTAGGCAGAGGTGTACCCATTAGTACACCCACATTTCGCCAATTATGTTTAAGTCCCATGTAATAGGGGGCGAGCCTATTGCCATCAACCGGGCACAAATCCAGACTCCGAGGCTGCTACTGAAAAAATCCTGATGGAAAAACCTAATAACACTGCCCGACCTGGGAATCGAACCCAAGATCTCATGCGAGGCAGTCAATTCCTTCTCTACTCCTTTATAGTATCAGCTACAGTCGTTACGGGTCGTCAAAAGCCCGAAAGTCTGACAACCAGTCTTACCAAGGGGTATCGTATTACCCAGTTACTGGGTTGTGGAGGTCAGATAGGCAGTCGCTCTATGTAAATACTGGTGTTCAGCTGCATCCGGTTAGACTGGAAGCCGACCCCAACATAGTTGGGAAAAGTATAGGCAGATTGGTAACATTGCCATTGAAAGTTTTGTCAAAACGCTTCATTAATTTTAAATATTTTCTTTATTCATTCATATTTATAGTATAAATTAACACTGTGTATTAAATTACATAATAATAATTTTACATATTACTTAGGCGCTTTGCACACGGAGCAACTTAAGTTGAGGCAACTATCAACTCTTAAAAAGTTTCCTGTAAAAGTTGATAGTTGCTATAACGTTTACAGTTGCCGCAACTTTATGGCAATCTGTGAGCAACTTTCACAACCGAGTTGCCGTATGCGGTTGCCGTAGCGACACTGGCATTGCCGGGCACAGGGGGAGGGAGGGAGGGTGTGAAATCGCCCGACGCGTTGCAATTGACGGTTGTGGAAACCGGCAACATTAAAAACCGGTATAATATTTAACAGTTGCTAGTTGCAGCAATTAGCAACTAACTTATTCATCGATTGCAGCAACTGAAAACTGTTGACGATTGCCGCAACTTGAAACACGAGTTGCTATGTGTGCGCAGTCCAATTGAAATATATGTAAACAGCTAGTTGCCAGTTGGTGCAATAGTTGCTCTGTGTGCAAAGCGCCTTAGGGCTAATTTTCCAATCGTCAGGTTACTCTTAACGGAGAGGAATAAATATGGCAGTTTGACAGCTTTTGTATAGAAAATAACGTCAAACTGTCATATTTGTTCTTTGTATAAAAGTTATATGACTTGGCAAAATCAGCCCTAAATAAAATACTTTAAAATAGTCACAGCTAGACACAAAAAAATAGCGCTATCAGTCGCTGGGCTGGCTCGGGGTGGCAGCGCGCAGGGACTTCTCCAAATTCCTCAACGATGGAGTAATACTGCTTCCTAGATCTTCAACTACGCTTGATAAGTATACTGGAGAAGAAAAGTAGCATTTTAGAACGCGCACTTTTTTTATCATAACATCATGCCTGTAATCCCCGAAGAGTTAGGCAGAGGTGTACCCATTAGTACACCCACATTTCGCCAGTTATATTTAAGTCCCATGTAATAGGGGGGGCGAGCCTATTGCCATCAAACGGGCACAAATCCAGAGGCTGCTACTGAGAAATTCTTAATGGAAAATTCCAATAACACTTGGCCCGGCCTGGGAATCGAACCCAAGACCTCATGATCAGGAGTCGAGCTTTGCTACCACTAAGCCAACGAGGTAGATAGGTTATTAAATGAATCTTACCAATGTCATTGAGACATCGCTTCGTCCCCAAAGCATCCATATTTTTAATATTCAATATCTTCTCTGCGTACACTTCACAAGTATGGGTGCATACCTGAAAATGTTAACAATTGTCAAATATTTAATGATAATAATAAGAAAAACTATTTATTCCCGCAAAAGTGACGCACAAAACATATAAATCTTTTTGTTAACAAAATCTCAAGCCAAAGCCAAACGAGTACTAAGGCTAGAAAAAATAAATAAATCAATATTAAACATAAATGGAAATATGTGTGACTACCGCACGAAACGGCTGATGCTCAGCGTAATGCCGTGGCCCGTGCACGAAGGCACGAAACCACGGCGCTTTTTTTCAGCGTATAATAATATTCTCCCAGCGGCTGTAAATTTCAATGTGTAAATTTCAATCTGAAAAAAAAAAACAGCTGATCCATACAATAATGTACTACATTACGATCAAATTGTATGGATCAGCTGTTTTTTTTTTCAGATTTCGTACTATGTCCCTTAAAAAAAGTTGTTCATATTCATGAGTACATTCACCCCCTGAAAGATTTACAACGACTTAAAATTCACGGTGTATATTGAGATTGACCAAAAATCGGTCAGACCCGCTCCCGACCCGCGCCCGTTCAGCGCCGTGTGTGAACACAATGGCCTGCTGTACTGAATTCACGACCCGCGCTCGACTTGCCCCGCCCCCGTCCCGACCCGCGCCCGTCCCGCTTCCGCTGTCTGCGTATGTTGGGCTAAAGTGAGATGAAAACTGACCTCTGACAAGAACTGTAGTGGCGCTTGCTTCTCTGAGATGTGCATCTCAAGATGCTGCGGCAACGTCATCAGGTACTGACCAATCTGTGTGACAAATAAAATATATTTAATCATCTGCCTAGCCTTTTCTCAACTATTTTCAGGGGCGGATCTTGAATTTGTGGGGCCCTGGGCTAATACTGCTTAGGGGCCCTACCTAATTACTTATTTTAATTGCCATTTCGTCAAAAAACTGTTTTCTGTAGCGATTTTGTTCGTTGTGTTTGTGGTTTGTGTAGTTGATCGCAGTGTTGCCAACCTTATAATCCGATTTTTTTTAATTTAAGATAATTTTCATTATTGACAATACCGTCTATTCAGTCCGGTTGGGGGCCCTCTGTATTCACGGGGCCCTCTGTATTCACGGGCCCTCTGTATTCACGGGGCCCTGGGCTGCAGCTCAAAAAGCCTTTAAGTAGATCCGCCCCTGACTATGTTGGGGTCGGTTTCCAGTCTAACCGGATGCAGCTGAATACTAGTATTTTACATGGAGCGACTGCCTATCTGACCTCCACAACCCAGTAACTGGGTAATACGATACCCCTAGGTAAGACTGGTTGTCAGACTTTCAAGCTTCTGACGACTCGTAACGACTGTCAAAGATCCACGTATGACAGCCGGGACCAACGGTTTAACGTGCTTTCCGAGGCACGGAGGAGTCATGGGACTTAAACATAACTGGCGAAATGTGGGTGTACTAATGGGTACACCTCTGCCTGACCCTTCGGGGATTACAGGCGTGATGTTATGTTATGAAGATATCTTACCTCAGTGATATACTCTTGCGGTGACAAGGCGAAGTCAGGCAGATCAGTTGATAGCGCATCATTATTATTCCATACTGATAACTGGGGTATTTTATCTGTAGCAAAAAAGTAGTATAATAAATAAATCTATACTAATATTATAAAGCTGCAGTGTTTGTTTGTTTGTTTGTTTGAACGCGCTAATCTCTGGAACTACTGGTCCGATTTGAAAAATTCTTTCAGTGTTAGATAGATTAGTTATCGAGGAAGGCTATAGGCTATATACCATCACGCTACGACCTACGGGAGCGGAGCAGTAACCAAAGACGCGGGTGTAACCGCGGCGGACAGCTAGTATCTAATAAATATCTTGGGACAACTAACACACGGCCATCTGATCCCAAGCTAAGCAGAGCTTGTGTTATGGTAACCAGACAACTGATATACATACTTATATAATTTATAAATACATACATATTATAGATAAATTACACCCAGACACAGAACCAACAATTATGCTCATCACACAAAGTTTGTCCTGGGTGGGAATCGAACCCACTACCTCCGGCTTTGCAGTCAGGGTCACTAACCACTAGACCAACGAGACAGTCAAAGTATCAATCAATTAATTGATAAACATTGATTCCCTTGTTCATAAACTAGACTAAATTTAAAGTATTGGCATCTCTTACATACATACATACATAAACTCACGCCTTTTTCCCATGGGGGTAGGCAGAAACTACAGAACGCCACCTGCTCCGATCCTTACATACTCCTTTCGCCTCATCTACGTTCATACATCTCGTCATACAAGCACGCCGGTTACGAGTACTCCGCACCTGACCTTTCTGAAGAACCTCACCAATAAGGTCAGTGTAGGTCTTCCTAGGGCGTCCCCTCCCTGCGTTGCCACTCACCTCTGCCATATAAATACCTTTTGTTAATCGTCTTTCACTCATCCTCTCAACATGACCGTACCATCACACACACTGACATACAGAAAAGGATGGTGACACTCACAAATTAAGTTAGAGATGTCAAATCTGGGCTCCCCTACTATGTCCATCAACCTTACCCAACGACCATATATAACTAGACTCCTAATAACAGACGACCGATGTCTGTCAACACATTAGGCATAAAAGTCTTATAACCGTCGTCACTCACCAAGTTCGTATTAGTTTCGACCACTCCTGTTAGCCGTAAATATGCACTGACCTTGAGTTAGCCAATCAGAACGCAGTATCCCGCCCCCCTCGTACCTCGGCAAGTTGGCAGAATAGTTTTCGTGCGTTAGATCGTGTATTAGGCGTCTATAGGCTGTATGGTCGTTAACCTTACCTAACTGAACATCGATAGGATTCCTCAGGATAGCTCTGGCCAAACTCCTGAGTTGGTCCTTGGTGCGTCTGAGGACGGCAGCGGAGGCCGGGGGCTCCGTCCTGAACGAGGATAGCCGCTGTCTCGCGTCTGCGTCGAGTAGCAGAGCTGGGAGGTCGTGGAGGGGGTCCGGATCTTTACACTCTGGAAGAAAAACTAAAGTATAAAAATTTTGAAAGAAAATTTTTATTTTTAAAAACAAGCTTTTACAACGTGTAAAGGAAAGGGTATATACATACAAAGAGTAAGGTTTCTTTGGATGATAACTAACGATATGGCAAAGGTTTCAGCTCAATATAAAATACTCTAAGAATAATTAATACCAAATTTTCGGTTTCATATGTTTCTTTTAAATTCAAATCATAACAAACGTGTCAAACCGCACTACGTGGGTCAAAAACTTTCCACGTTACCTAATATCACAATAAATATCTTCCGTAATTCTGCGCGCCTAGTACCGCATAGTAGCCTACTGCAGGCAGTGTTGTTTGTTGATCATAATTTCCGAACATGTAGAGATAGGATTAAAAAACCCTTGCCATATCGTTTGTTATCATCCAAAGAAGCCTTGCTCTTGGTATGTATATACCCTTTCCGTTACACGTTGTATATACCTTCCACATCCTTCTGCTCTGCCAAGGTCATGAGGATATTGGAAGCAGCTGTCTGCAACATCAGCGACGCGGGGAAGCTGGTGGAGAGCACCCCGGTGACCTGGCCAGCTGACGCTGAAGACAGGAACGTGGTCTCTATGCGGCGACTGTGTGCCGATATTAGGTTCGAGAGAGATGATGTGAAATTCTGGCGAAAAAAATAAAATAAAAAAAATTACCAACTCTTTTTTTTCTTAGTCTATGTAGTTTATTGATCATTCACATTATACAATAACTAGCTTCTGCCCGCGATTTCATCCGCGTCAAAGTTTGTTTCTGCATAGTCATAATGAAACATTGCTCACCCCCCAAAGCAAATAGCGTGATAATTTATAGTCTATAGACTAATTTGGCCAATGTGGAATATTCATACAAAATTTGAACAGAATCTATCCGGCAATTTTCGCGTGATGCTCTAACAAACATACAGACAAAAAGACAAACAGACAAAAATTCTAAAAAAAATATTTTCGGCATTAGAATCACTCCCCGAGCTCATAGCAATTACTCTTTTTCAAAAATATTAAATGTACAGTTTTGATTTCGCTACGATTTTATTATATGTATAGATATACCTAAACATAAAACCTTAGAATAAATGTAAAATATGTACAATTTATAAAAAAAAGGCAGAAAGGAGAAACCTCATTGAGCATCCAAAAATTCGTCCGCGTCGCTGTCAATGGGGCAAGTGCCCAAAAGGCTGACAGCATTGCCACGTTGTATGGCAATGGTGATTCTTTGGCCTAAGAAAAGGCCAGCCCTCTGGTCATGTGAAGAGTCGACCAGTGGCTTAGCGATGTCCCGAAAAACAAGGTGAGCGCTCGGACCCCATGGCCCCAGTGTTTTAACCCTAAACAGCTTAAATTAAACTTTAACTCAACTTTATTTAAATTATTATAATTACATACATAAACTCACGCCTTTCTCCCATGGGGGTAGGCAGAAACCACAGACCGCCACCTGCTACGATCCTTACATACTCCTTTCGTCTCGTCCACGTTCATACATCTCGTCATACAAGCACGCCGGTTACGAGTACTGCGCACCTGACCTTTAATTACGACTAATAAATATAACTCCAGATTCTGAGTGCCTCGTTAGTGTAGTGGTCAAAGCGAGACTGTTGAGCATGAGGTCTTGGGTTCGATTCTCAGGTCGGGCAAAGTGTTATTGGTTTTTTTAAATCAGAATTTCTCAGAGTCTGGATTTGTGCCCGGTTGATGGCAATAGGCTCGCCCCCTATTACATGGGACTTAAACATAACTGCCGAAATGTGGGTGTATTAATGGGTACACCTCTGCCTAACCCTTCAGGATTTACAGACATGATATTATGTGTGTGCTGTAGGTAACTATCGGGCAACTAACGCTCAACTATCGCCACACTTATTTCGATTCGCACACCTATAGAACACATACCAGCGATCGTCCTCGCTCTGCTACGCGGGACTAAGGGTCAGCACACACCGTGACGCGACGCTGCGTGCTCACTTTAAAAGAGCGACTAAAAATATAACTTTATTTTCTACACGAAAAGATACACATTTCATTGTGAGAATTTAGAATACGTTACACCACGCAGCACTACGCTTACGGGGCGTAGAGCGTCGCATCGCGACGCAGCGGTGAATCGCCGGTACGTACGCGCGACACCGACGTGCAAGAGCGGCGACGTCGCGATGCGTCTCGCGGCGGCGAGCGGCGCAGCGCGAAATCACTGGCCTCTTCTAGTATCGTCACGTCGCGTCGCGTCTCGGTGTGAACTGATCCTAATAACTAACTTTCACATCTTCGCTCAACTAACGCTAAACTAACGCTCAACTAACGCTCAACTATCGCCACACTTACCTCAACAGCGGGCATATAGAAGACGTACAGCGCATCTCCTGCGATCTTCCTCGCTCTGCTGCGCGCTGCTGACAGCCAACCCTCACAATGTTCAGACACCGTGAGGATAGCTCTTGACAGTTCTAGAAGATCCTCCTATAACAAAACGGTTAGTATGATTTTGGAAAATGAACTTTAGTATGAATAAACTACTATAACATGGCGCGCCCCTCCATATTACTATTTTAATGTGTGTAGTTACATCCTTAAGAAAGAGTTTGTATGTAGTTGTAAGTATTCGTTTTCAGTAGCAGCTTCAGATTTGTTGGTCGACTAATCATAACTAGCAAGACCGTGCAAGACAACGCACGTGTCATTTTCGTACAGTATGTCAGTGCAGCGCCATACTAATAATAATGAGTGATCAATGACGCCGCTACTCGAGCAACAAATCGCTGATTTGTTTTTGTTTCGAGAGCCGTCTCAGGAGGCACACATGCGTTGTGAATCTTGTAAATACTTTTAAACGTTTTAAATTTGTGGAGGGGCGTGCCATGTTATAGTAGTTTATCTCTAAAAACAGACACTTGAATTTATTTATATAGATTTGTGATTACCTGTTTTAATTGTGGATCATTAAGATGATCGAGGAATAACTGTGTTTGCAACTCAGTGTACTTCGGTAACAGCTCTCTAAGCGGCGCGTACGCAGCCCGACCGAAATCTCGCATGATCGCTGGCAGTAGAGTTTCTGTAATACATAGAAAGATCTTTAGTAACACAATACAGTTTTTACATTTTGGCGGGAATCTTTATTCTTTTGACCGCTACGTCACAGATAATATAATACTGCGTGCTACGTCAATAAAAAGCGAATTACAAAAATATTTTTAAAAACAAGCTTTAATTAAAATTCCAGAATATTGAATATTGGACATTGTATTGTCATCAGAACTAAAGGTGTATGCGAAATTTCAGCTCAATCGGATAACAACAAATGATCGAAAATGGTTTGCAAAGAAAGGACAACTTATTTACTATACATACATACATTAAGAACAATGCAAACTAAATAAATGATTGTAAAAAAGCAAAAACGTGCTTATCATTTTTTAATATAAGACACTCTGTAAAAATTTCAACTCTCTACCTATTAGTGAGGCCGCACACCAGGCGTACACTTGTATCACGATAATAATTATCCACAATTATTGTGGCGCCACATTCGAAACGCGACACATTTATCGCCCCCGTATATCTGTGCGCCAGCACGCACTCCAAGGACACAATTGTATACGAGGCTGTAATATATTTTGAGTGTTTTTTTTATAATCTTTAATCTGGTTGAATTTTGATAATAATTATTTATTTGCCATGTGTAGGTATGCATCTAATTTAATTTTATGAATTTTAAATTGCATCGTTGACAGGCATTAATGTAAAATTATACATTTTTTTAACAACCTCGTATAAATGTATATATTTATACATATAAACGATTAGTATACATTTATATTAGACAGGTCACAGAGCAAAAATTGGTCAAAAGAGTACAGCGAAGTATCTAAATACATTGTATATGGATAGACGTTTGCCGCGCTACACGAATTAAAGATCGAACATGTTCGTTTTTTGTGTCGCTTTGGTTTGCAAAAATGAAAGACAACATTGAATTTTACGTTGAGTTTATTGCAGAGGTTGAAAAAACCGGGCGGACAGACAGACAGATGGATAGACAGCGGAAGCATTGCATTCACGTGTAATTATGTTTGATGCTGTATGCAAATATTGTAAAGCATTGATTTTTAATAAGAGTAACTGTAGAGTTTCTTGCCCATTCTTCTCCATACAAAACTACCTATACCGTATTCAGGGAGCCGTGAGATAAAAGGTAAACAAATCATAAAACGGGTACTTTAAAGGTCACGATTGATGAAGTGAATATATTTTATAAAAATAACTACGGAAGTAATACGCTGACAACACTGTAAATGATATTTTTAGAACGATGTCTGTAGAACATTTGTAATCCTTTCAGACTTATTTAATCTTGAATATCATAAATGCCTTAAATTATTTCCTTAATTTTAATATTTTTTTTTTATAATTAAAAAAATGCATTATAATACTACTAAATTAAAGACCACAGATACTGCGAACATTTTACATTAAAATGTGACGTTTTGTAATCGGTCGGGTTATATCCGCCATCTTTACTATCGATTTTCTTTATTTACATTTTGTTTCAAGCCCAGATGAATACAGTATAGGTATTGAAAGGGGCAACTAGATTCAATTCTTTTTTTCTTGTATATGACGCTCAAAAGTGCCTTTCAATGGCCTAGTTGAAGAAATTATTTGACTTTGACTTAGTAATAGGGATTTGTTGGCAGTCTTCGGTCACCCTAAAAAGTACAAAAAAAAAACAATTGGGTAGTTGACACTATTAATAAATAATTCCAAGACATAACTTCTTTAAAAAAAACGCTTTATTTTAGCCCTGAAAACCCGATTAATTTTCAATTTACTGCAAAATTAGATTTTTTGCGGCTTTTCTATACTAATATTATAAAGCTGCAGTGTTTGTTTGTTTGTTTGAACGCGCTAATCTCCGGAACTACTGGTCCGATTTGAATGATTCTTTCAGTGTTGGGTAGTCCATTTATCGAGGAAGGCTATAGGCTATATACCATCACGCTACGACCTACGGGAGCGGAGCAGTAACCAATGACGCGGGTGTAACCGCGTCGGACAGCTAGTAAATCAATAAATAGACAATTGAGTTGGCAAATAAGTGACGTCAAAGCTTGCTATTTCCATACAAAATCTTTGGGAGAATCGCGTTTTGACAGGTCATAAAAAGTACGTCAACTGATGGTGGTGTCAACTAGCCTATTGTATGACTTACCTTTATTCTGTCTGGGCGCGTCTATAACTCCTTGAATACAAGTAATAAAATCATCGATGTCAGTCCTCAAATCCGTCAGCAGTAATATGCCCTCATCAGGAGACGAGCACAGCTTCAGATTAGCTGATACTACCTGCAATTTTTTTAACTTAAAGTTAGCAAATATAAAAAGAAAGAAAAAAAAAAAAACTTTAGTTTGGAAGTCGGCGGCTTTGGTTTTGTTTGTTGTTATGTAGGTACTGCCACCGCCTTTTTAGTGCTTGTATGTTAATGTTTGAAATCCTTATAAAAAGCCCTTTCAAACAATACCACACACGATATATTTAATTTTGGAAAGTGGTAGGTTAACGTAACCCCTCCCCCTTCTTTTCCTTCAGTCAGTCATCGGCTACACGTATAAACAAAGCAATTTTACTTGTTACGACGGTACTGCTGTGATCCTATGAGGAGTTCCGTACCATATCTCCGAAGTTCATCAACTGATCATGACAATATTTCTATGGGACCTATCCGGAAGTATACTCTTACAAATAAAAAAAGAATCATCCAAATCAATTCATAATTGGCGGAGTAATCAGGTAACAAACATACAAAAAAAAACATACCGCCGAATTGAGAACCTCCTCCTTTTTGAAGTCGGTTGAAAAGACGTCACTTTGCTATTGCCATACAAAATCTATTCGCGTTTTAACAGCTGAGCTGAGCTGAGCTGAGCTAAGCTGATGTAACATAACATCACGCCTATAATTCTCGAAGAGTTAGGCAGAGGTGAACCCATTAGTACACCCACATTTCACTAGTAATATTTAGGCCCCATGTAATAGGGGGCGAGCCTATTGCCACCAACCGGACACAAATGCAGACTCCGAGGCTGCTACTGTGAAATTCCTGATGGAAAAACCTAATAACACTTTGCCCGACCTGGGAATCGTACCGTCAAAAGCTAGTAAGTAAATAAATTTTATTTTTTACCTTAGTAGGCGAAGGGTCCAGGGAGAGAAGCAAGTCTGTATATAGCCTTATCAGCTCTGCTAGAGGAGTCTCTGATTTCAATACATTAGTCAACCAGTCAACCTGCAAGGAAATATCAACCTTATTTCTATACAAGTAACAAAAAAAAGATGAGACTTGACAAGCGTCAGTAATGTGGAGCTTGCGCAGGTATGGATGTACGAAATAGTTATCCATAATTTGTGTATCTATTCAGGGATATTTCGATGACATTTAGATTAAAATACTTAACAATGGTGCCGATTCCCTTGTTCACAAACTAAACTAAAATTAGACTATTTCTATCTTTTTCTATCCAATAAAACAAGAAAGAGACTAATGTAAATAAGAGCTGTCAGATTTAGTCAATCTGACACATCCATACAATTATAGTTGACATCCTATAACGTGTAGATTAAAAATACGGAAAAGTTCAAGGCAGAACTAATTTGACATCTCTAACTTAGTTCTTAAATGTCACCGTCCTTTTCTTTCGCTGTATGTTAGTAAGAGATGTCAATTCTTTTTTAGTCTAGTGTGTGAACAAGGGAATCGGCACCAATATTATAATATTTTATTACAAAACTAGCTTTTGCCCGCGACTTCGTCCGCGTATATTATGTCGGTTATCGCGGACGCAGACGAAGTCGAATAAAAAGTAGCCTATGTCCTTTGTTGGGGTTCACACTTACCCTGTACCAAATTTCAAACAAATCGGTTCAGTAGTTTAGGCGTGAAGAAAAGACAGACAGACAGACAGACAGAAAGACAGAGTTACTTTCGCATAATTTATAATATTAGTTAGGATAATAAAGTTTGTGTGGTGTGTGTATTGTACAGAACCCTCCGTCGCACTTGACCGGTTTTATTTTCGACTGACCTGCCTCCCCGCCTCGCCTGCCAGCAGCCTGGTGAGCGCGGCCAGCGCGTGCGCATCCAGCCGCCGCCAGGCAGCCGCCAGGCGCGCCCCCCCCGCGCGCCGCCAGCAGCGCCACACGGACTGCGCGCGCGACATGCCCAGGAACACCGACACGTACGTCGCCGTACGCTCTGTGGAAGACATTGGCATTCTGTGCATGTGCGTTCATCGTCCCACCTGCTTATACCCAGCTGCAAGATAGTTGTCGTGATGGCCCAGTGGTTAAAGCACCCGCCTCTCATGCATGAGGTTGTAGGTTCAAATCCGGGCAAGTACCAATGTGACTTTTTCAATTCATTTGTACTTTGTAAAGTTTATCTTGGACATCACTGACATCGGTGTCATCGGTGGTATTACTCACTCAAACCATGTCAGAGGCCCTTGAAGCGGTTTAGAAACTCTGACACTAGGGTGTGTGGAGTCGTAAGACCTTACTGCCCACACGATAAACAAAAAGTTTATATGTTTGCAAATTGTAAACGCACTCACTATACAAGAGAAATTCCTAGTGTGAGGCAACGTTTTATTTAAAAGAAGAGAGAAAGAGAAGGATAGAGTTAGAGAGAGAGAAATAAACTTCAGCCAAGTTCAAAATGACCTAGGTAGGCTAGGAACTAAAATCTTGAAGTAGTAGAAGGATCTCTTACCAGCGTCCATCTGTGTGAGAGCTTCAATAAGAGGTGGGCTTATAACCGCCTCTAACCTGTTGTACAGAGTCTCTAGCTGCAGCCGCTTATTCTCGTAGTCGGGCGCGTCGCTCAGTACCTGGAGACCAAATTATAGATGTCAAAGTCAAAAGTCAAAGTCAAAGTCAAAAGTCAAAGTCAAAACATTCATTTCAATTAGACCATTTACAGGCACTTTTGAATTGTCAAGGTGTCGGTCAGTTAGTCAGAAAGTTGAAGCTACTTGCTCGTTCTAAAACGGAGGTAGGCCTCTATGGAGAAGAACGAGCAAGAAACTCCACGGCACTCTTTTCAATTAGGTTTTTACAAAATTGTAGTTACAATATTATTGTTGCTTCTACATGTATTGTGAAAACAATGAAGATAAATATAAAACAATAATAAAAATGTAATTCAAGAATAAAGATACAAGCCATGGCAGTCAAGAGATGACCAATCACAACTGACAGAGCTCGTTCACGAACATGACGCCAACAAAGTCTTTTTAAATTACTAAATAACTAAACACATAGCGTCGGCGTCGTGTTTCGATGCGTGGTGTCGCGTAATCGACCTCGGAAACGTCGATATACGACACCCTTCGGCCAAAAGTCCTCTTTCATGATGGTATGTAGCTATATGCTGTATGTATTTTTAACTATGCCCTCACCTCAAGACTAGCAGTCATGGCGGCGACCTGCTCCGCCAATTCAGTCAGCTTCTCTCCTTGTGTGGGCACTCCTGACTCCAAGATGTCTTCCAAGGAAGTAGCTAGCGCCGCCCATTTGTCGGCCTCGCGAAGGGCCGATGCTGCATTCTGTGGAATAAGTCACCAGTTTAAGTCTGATGTAATAGAGGGCGAGCCTATTGCCATCAACCGGACACAAATCCAGACTCCGAGGCTGCTACTGAGAAATTCCTAAGGGTCAGTTCACACCGAGACGCGACGCGACGCGACGCTGCGTGCACACTTTAAAAGAGCGACTCAAAACGACGACGCATCGCGAAGTCACTGGCCTCTTCAAGTATCTTCACGTTGCGTCGCGTCGCGTCGCGTCTCGGTGTGAACTGACCCTTATGGAAAAGCCGAATAACATTTTGCCCGACCTGGGAATCGAACCCAAGACCTCATGCCTCAGACCAACGAGGCAGTCAACTACAATTGACGTTTCCTACATCGCGATATCAAAGTTCTCCGCGTCGTTAGCATATATACAAAATCCTGTCAACAACCGTCGGGCAGTAGCCCACCAGACACAACACCCGTCTGATCGGAGGATCCTCTCTTTTCAATCGCGGATGAGCGAATTTCCACCTTATTCCCCTGAAGAGAAATTTGAAAATCAATAATTTGCTTACCTCCAATCGGCTTTTGAGCTGATCAATCTTCTGTAAGCTCTCGATGGAATGGCCAGTCTGCTCCTCAACACTTTGTACCTTCTGCTCCAGAGACAAAAGCTTCTGCTGCAGCATGGCACCTTCCAGCTGAAGAGATGACGCATCTTGCAAGATTCGGGGGATGGAACTCACGATCTGAAAATGGTCAAAGATTTTGACTAGGTACACTATGACTTTAACCTTTTGAGCGCCAGTCATGTATAGATGACAAACCAAAATGTACCGGTTACGACTGCATGGCAGACTTAATACGTGCGATTACGATTTTATACGTAAACTGGCTTCAGCCCTCGACTTCATCATCATCTGCCTAGCCTTTTCCCAACTATGTTGGGGTCAGCTTCCAGCCTAACCGGATGCAGCTGAGTACCAGTATTTTACATGGAGCGACTGCCTATCTGACCTCCACAACCCAGTAACTGGGTAATACGATACTCCTAGGTAAGACTGGTTGTCAGACTTTCAAGCTTCTAACGACTCGTAACCACTGTCAAAGATCCACGTATGACAGCCGGGACCAACAGCTTAACGTGCTTTCCGTGCGTTCTTCCCTGTTAAAGTTAATATATTATCCCATGGAAACCGTATATTTTCCAAGATAAAAACTAGCCTATGTGCTATCTCTGTGCCAAATTTCATCCAAATCCTTAGATCCATTTTGTAGATTTTGCCTTAACCCGTTAACCAGGGACGCCGAGTTTTTTAAATTCCCGTGGGTGCTCCAACTTTTTTAATGACATACCTAGCTACTTATGTTTTTGTTATTTAATAGACACAAGAAAATACAAGATATTTAGAAAATATAATTTATTGTATTACACAGCAGTTTGACATGTGCACCTGTTAATAAATATCTTATTTATCTTAAAAGATGAAAAAGAGAATTATTTTAGATATTCATAATCGTGGGTGCTCGGCACCCACTATTTACCTCTCGTGGGTGCTGGAGTACCCGAGCACCCACGGAGTCGGCGCCCCTGCCGTTAACTGTCAAGCTACTAAATAGAATTAAAAGTCTTGACTTTGACAAATAAAATAAACGTAAAATATCATCGTCCAATGGCGGCCGTTCGCGTTGAATCAAGTTTTGTACAGTTACCGACACGTAAGTTGGCAAGAGTTTTTGTAGTGGGGGAAGTTTGCGCACGCACAATTTTATACATTTTTATATGCGCGAACTTACCCCACTACGAAAATCTCTTGCCAAGTTACGTGCCGGTAACTGTACCTATGCGATATGGTTGACATTTGGAGCGTTCACTTTTGTACCGCATAAGTACAGTTGACAGTTTAAGAGGAATAAACATTCATCCATCCTCACAAACTTTCGCTTTTATAATATTATTAGGATAAAGCTCTTAAGAGGAAACGCGGGTGAACTTTTCTCCATACAAACGCTCTCGCCTGTTTTCTTTCTGGTTTGTGACTTTAAAGCAATGATTTTTTAGAATAAAGTAAATATCAACTATTTTTATGCCCCTATGTTTTCCTTTTTAATGAGACATTATTTTTATAAGCACTAGAATCCACAGAAAATGCTCAAAATTGCCGCTGTGAACAGCGGCCTAGTATACATATTTAAAAACTATAGTTGGGGAGGCCAAGATGCTAAATGTGGATTTACTCGAGCGTGGTGGGGACCTTTTGGATTGTGAAGATTAGATGCTAAAAAGAAAAAAAGGTTATGAGATGTATGCACTTTCACTGGTGGGGGGAGCGCGTAGAGATTTTCAAAAATGTAAAAAAAAATCGTGACCTTGGCATACTCGAGCGTGTCAGATATTAATAGTGTATACGCCCCACGTGTTTCTTATAACGGGGGAATAATAATCTGCCGGTTTGCATGGTGGGGGTGGCCGTACAAAGGGGTTGAAAATGGGGGAAAAAAAAATTTACTCGAGCGCGTCTGGTTTTCAGAAGGGATGTTAAGTAAACCCTAAAGAGTCTCCCATTCGAAAGACTGACGATTTAGAAGCGACCAAAACTCATGGCCGATTTTTGAAAATGCAAAAAAAAATCGTGACCTTGACATACTCGAGCGCGTCAGATTTTTATACAGAGGGTTCAGCTTGATGTCCTTATCGTGCTGACCCATAATCTGACAATTATGTGGAGGAGTTCCCTTAACCTGACGGTTTTAATTTGTTTTATATATTTTTTTTTCAATTATTTGCCTAATGTAAAAGTACAACTAATAAATATAAGAGACATAATAAAGAGAGAGATTATTGGCCAATTAAGAGAATCGCAGAGTGAAAACTACATACTTCTTAGCAGCTGCTAGTACAACACTTTTTTGATTATTTAACTACTTCTTCTTCGGCTTCTTCGGCTTGTGTAAATCGGCAGATTATATTATTTTCGTAATCCTTGAAAGATTTCCTTCAAAATAAAATGAAAATTAACCGCGCTCGAGAATGTCCAGGTGACATATTTTTTTTGCAACTTTGTGACTTTGCTATTTCCTTACGTTACGCACAAATCGTCAGATTATTGAAATGCACACTTTTCTGCATGTAATTAACTTACCCTGCCTTAATCTGACGCGCTCGAGTAAATCCAACGATCGATTTTTTTTTACTAATCTGATCGGCTGTCCTAGCCGCGCGGCTCTATTTACAAGGCTTATATTTGGTGGAGGTACTTAACAGGGAGCAAGGTATCCCCCCTTATATTAATCTGCCGCGCTCGAGTAAATCCAAAAATCCCTTCCTGGCCTCCCCAACTACTATTAATGATAAAATAAAAACATAGGGACATAGTATTTATCCTTCTTATTTAGTTTATGAAATATCTTTTATATTGGTTCAATATTAGAGAAGAAAATAGGCGAGAGCTAAACCCCGAATTATGACTTTTTTATTAGGCTATTCAGTCGGATCTGCAGTTGTCCTTTTCGCACGCCGAAGCTCGCAGAGCGACAGCGATAGTTTCTTCTGATACCTAATTTTCAAAAGTCTCTCCTCTCGCGTTTCCTCTTAAAACAATATAGTTACATAGTTTTTTTTTTATCTTTTGCTAATGTTTCTTGACTCATAGTTATTTATATTAGTTAAACTTTTTCCTTTATATTTTATCTATAGTCCTCTCCGCGCTCCCCACTCTCCCCGCGACTTCGTTCGCGTGATTTTTCTTACGGATCCCTAATTTTTTGTTAATAAAATATAGCCTATAGCAATCAGTGGTCACGTAGCTTCCAATTTGTGAAACAATTTTCAAAATCGGTTTATTACTTCCGGAGATTACCCCCTACATACAAACTTACAAACAAATGTTACCTCTTTATAATATTAGTATAGATAACATAGGATGACAAAACGAATACAATAACATCATGCTTGTAATCCCTAAAGGATGAGGCAGAGGTGTTCCCATTACACCCATATTTCACCAGTTATGTGTAAGTCCCATGTCCCATGCGATTACATACCTGTGTGGTGGTTTCATCTAAAGAGTTGGTGAGCTGTTTCATGTACAGCTGTAATCTCGACACTGTGTTCGCAACGAATATCTGTAAAAAATTTCTAGCTTCAACTCAATGGCTTTAGTGGAAAAGACAAGATTAGAAGAAGAAGACGGTTATATGCTATCACAAGGCTGCTGAACCGCAGGCCTGCGTTGAGGGATGGCCTGCGTATGCAAGTGTCCGTATATAGTGTAACTTAACGCTGGGTAAAACCGTTTGGTATTTGTTAAAAATAAACCCTAAAATTCAATTTAAACTTTAATTTGAATTAGTGAAATAAGTATCACGAATTTATTTATTTAAGAATAGTGTCTTTCAAATTGCCACAGAACAAATAGAAATAAGTAAACCCGTGGAACTTTTATTAGTTTGAACGAAATATTTTGTTTCATATCTTTACCTCTTTTTCTTGATTACCACTAGAACTCCATGCTTTGTTTATCCATTGTTTAGGATCGAAATTATCCTCCCCAAACGTTTTTAAATCCTTAAAACACATAAAATTATCAAAATAACTTGAAAAATACAGAACTTTTGATGCCGACAACATTTTAGGAGTACATTGATGTTTGAAAATAAAGCAATTTCAAATTATTGTTATTAGATTATTATGATATTATTTTACCATTTTATTTTAATAGGTTTCCAAGAAACAGCTTAAATAATTAGATTTCTTGTAAGTAAATATTGCGATATTTATTATTTGGGTTCGTGACGTGACATAGAGCTATCAATTTTCTAATGACAGACAGTGACACTTGACACAAACATGACATTGACAAATAATTGATAGCATTTCTGCGTTTAGTTCACAGTCACACCACGGATGAGTGTGAACTCAACCGAGCATTGATGGTAAAAAGAATTTTTTCAAAGTTCTGTGGCCAAAATCATGCCGGAATAAAAAAAGAAAAAAGTACTATTAATTTTTCAGAAATAATTTAAGAACACTTTCTATTTATAACTTCTAATTTATGTAAACACATAATTTATTGTAAAATAATATACTCTGCAATATTACTCCGCGTTGCTGTCAACTGGAAATAAAGCCAAACTGCCAAAGTGGGATGGCATGGCAATGCTTAGCCTTTGGAAAAGGTAAAAGCCAGCCATAGAGCAACACCTTTGAATCACGGGAATTGCCAACCAACTGTATATGGTATGAACAATTTCATAGAAAGACTATTCGTGTATGGACCCCACGAACCGAAGTTTCTACCCCAAACGGCAATGTAATTTTGGTTATTTTTGACAACTGGCAATCCAAGGAAGCTCTCTTTCATTCATTGACACTTTGAAACTGCCAAAGTGTCAACTGAACTGCCAAAAAAAAGAAAAGAAAGTGAATGAAAAAAATGGATGTTTATGCTACGATTCAAAATATAATTTAATTATCCGTAATGTTATTTCAATTATTACTTACAATAACTAATTTATTGTCAAATAAAGAATATAATAACTGCAATGCGTGTTACAATATTTAATAATCGAAGAGAATTTGTTATTTGAGGTTACGATTTCGTAAAAGGTAAATATGGTAACGGCTTTCATGATTATTTTTTAATTTACTTATAATATTATCGCATGGAAAGATGAACAATTGCCCAAACCAGTGATTAGAGTTTTCGTGATAACAATTTAGTTTTATTTGGTTTTAAAATGACATATTTTTGTAAGTAGTTTAATTTCATCGATTTTTTCATCTCTCCCATCATTACATAAAACTGCTGCGTTGCTCTCGTGGTAGCAAACACGACTACTGAGCACGAAGTCTTGGGTTCAATTCCCAGGTCGGGCAAAGTGTTATTGGGCTTTTCCTATAAGTAAGAAATTTCTCAGTAGCAGACCAGTATTTGAAAATTCGTCTTGTGACACCCCCATTCTGGAGGGGTCAATCGCCTCGAGGGAAGCCAGTATTCTTCACCAAGCTGGTCTAAACTGGTGATCATTTAGACCCCCATTCTGAATACACGTAAGGCCGTTGGTCCTGCATATAATTCGTGCGTTTTTGGCAGATGTTTAGGTAGTCAAAAGCTCGGTAGTTTGACAACCAGTCTTACCAAGGAATAATATTGTGTTGCCTTGTTACTCCATTGGCAGTTGCTCTATATAAATCTCTGGTATTCAGCTGCTTCCAGCTAGACTGAAAATTGCTCGAGTAGTTTTCATTTATTAATTGATATTGAACTCAAACCAATCTTAAATAGAGTTTAAAATTGTGTGCTGTAAGTGTAGTTCTGATTTTTTGAATTTTGACAAATGTGTTTCTGTTTTTAAAATCTATTATAGTACTGTTATACAATTGTCTACTTTATTTCTGTTGCATCTATCCATCTGGTTAAGTTACCTTGCCGGAGTATATCCATGAATGGGTGACATATAAATTACTGGTATCGCTGCATCCGGTTTCACTGGAAGCCGACGCCAACATAGTCGGGAAAAGGCTAGGCAGATTGTCATAAAAACTCAAAAGTCACTCACTTAATTAAACAACACAACATAACCATCATGCCTGTAATCCTGAAGGGTTTGGCAGTAGATGTACCCATTAGTACACCCACATTTGGCCAGTTATGTTTAAGCGCCATGTAATAGGGGGCGAGCCTATTGCCATCAACCGGGCACATATCCAAACTCCAAAGCTACTACTGAGAAATTCGTAATGAAAATACCCAAAAACACTTTGCCAGACCTGGGAATCGAAGCCAAGACCTCATGTTTGCGACCACTACACCAACATAGTACTTAATTTTACTGTTTTTTTTTTTTCAGGAAAAATGAGAAACAAAACGATTAGTATAAGTAGCGATAGCTGTGATGATGAAGTCCCCCTAAAGATGATAAAGCAGAATGGGTACAAGGAAGACCCAAACTCCTACGACACTCTCTGTAAGCACAGTCTTGAAGCATGCGAATTCTGTGATAAAATCTTGAATAATAGGTGAGAACACTACATTTGTACTATTTTTATTGTGAAAGAGCTGGGGAATTGGGGAATTGACTGCTTCGTTGGTCTAGTGGTTAGTGACCCTGACTGCAAAGCCGGAGGTAGTGGGTTCGATTCCCACCCGGGACAAACTTTGTGTGATGAGCATAATTGTTGGTTCTGTGTCTGGGTGTAATTTATCTATAACTAGCGACCCGCCCCGGCTTCGCACGGGTGCATGTATTATACATATAAACCTTCCTCTTAAATCACTCTATCTATTAAAAAAAACCGCATCAAAATCCGTTGCGTAGTTTTAAAGATCTAAGCATATATAGGGACAGACAGACAGACAGACAGGGAAAGCGACTTTATTTTATAATATGTATGTATTTATAAATTATATAAGTAATTATATCAGTTGTCTGGTTACCATAACACAAGCTCTGCTTAGCTTGGGATCAGATGGCCGTGTGTGAGTTGTCCCAAGATATTTATTTATTTATTTATTATTTATTATTAAGGGTCAAAAGGGGTCGGCGCAGTGGCTGAGCGATTGGCTGGTGCGCTGCGTGTCGCGGGTTCGATTCCCGCACGGAACAAATATTTGTATGGCCTACAGGTAGTTGTTCCGGGTCTGGCTGTTGATTTTATTTTTTTTATTTTTTTAAATGCTTTTTGGGCTGCAGCCCAGGGCCCCGTGAATACAGAGGGCCCCCCCCCAACCGTACTAAAAACAATAGACGATATTGTCAATAATAAAAAAATATCTTAAATTAAAATAATCCGATTATAAGGTTGGCAACACTGCGATCAAATTATTTAAACCTACATCACTACAGAAAACAGTTTTGTTGGCAAAATGGGTAATTACATAGGGCCCCTAAGCAGTATTAGCCCAGGGCCCCAAAAATTCAAGATCCGCCCCTGCATCAAGCGGGCGTCCGCGCGGTTCCCTGCAAAAGTGCTCCATTGCGAGGACATTAAGTATGCTTACGACTCCCGAAGCCGCACCGTAAGGCGCCCGAGCTGTACCGAGTACAGTTCGGGCGCCTTACGGCGGCTATCGCAGGGCATCGGCCCTGCGATAGTGGACGCCGAGCGTAATAGTTAGTATAAATCTAAACCTGATTATGGTTTAGATATTAAATATATATAAGATATTAGATATTACATATTATATAAGATATTAAAAACTAACCTAAAATCTTCTCCATTTTTCCAGATATTCCAGTCTTATTCATAACGTTAGTCATATAATTATACCTCTAATTAAACAGACCGTCTTCCACTGTCCCGTATGCCTCCATATTTTTACAAGTGAAAAAGACTTGAGAATGCATAGCGTGAAGAAGCATCCAGAGTCAATAGTACCTCAGGATCTGCTAGTCAATAATAGTAATAGTCGACGTTGTACATCACAAACTTCAAGTCATACTTCTACGAAGGTAAGCTGTATGGTATTTTTTTTTAAACGTTGTCCCTTATTAAGAAAATCTCTTGTGTCGTGGGTGCGTTTACAAGCATATAAACTCACATATACAAACAGCCAGACCCGGAACAACTATCTGCAGGCCATACAAATATTATTTGTTCTGTGCGGATACCGAACCCACGACACGCAGTGCAGTAGTCAATTGCTCAGGCACTGCGCCAACCGTGTCGTCGATTTCTGTCTTAACAACTCAATTGACTAGGTATTTATTGATTTCAAAGCCACAAAAAACGTAATATTACAGTAAATTGAAAATTAATCAGGTTTTCAGGGTTAAAATGAAGTGTTTCTTTAAAGAAGTTATGTCTTGGAATTATTGGTTAATGGTGTCAACTAAAATAAAAATTTAAATTAATTGTGTACAAACTAAATACAATAGTGCATGCGGTGTTAGCCTGTAAGTGATTGTTGCACTCATAATTGTATATTGTGTTATATAATTTGGAATGAATTGTGTAAACAATTGTTGGCTAACCTATTAATAAAAAAAAATTAAAAAAAAATAAAAAACTAGAGATTAACTACTATAACTACTACTACTACTACTTTTTGTACTTGTGTACATTATTTTATTTTATTATTTTTATCTCTAGTTTTGTTGTTTTACTCTCGTACAATAACTTGCACCTGCTATGTTATCTCTTCACCACCTTTGGTTGACTGGTAGAGAATGCCTAAGGCATTAAGTCCGCCTTTGTACTTTTGTTGCATAAAGTTTAAATAAGTAATAAGTAAGTATAACATGGCGCGCCCCTCGATGTTACTATTTCAATGTGTGTAGTCACATCCTTATGAAAGAGTTTGTATGTAGTTGTAAGATTTGTTGGTCAACTAATCATAACTAGCCGACCGCGCAACACAACGCACATGTCATTTTCATAGGGTATGTCAGTGCAGCGCCATACTAATAATAATGAGTAATTATTGACGCCGCTAGTCGAGCAACGAATCGTTGATTTGTTTTTGTTTCGAGAGCCGTCTCAGTAGTTCAGTACGCACACATGCGTTGTAAATACTTACTACTACTTTTAAATACTTTCACAAACACTCAAACGTTTTGAATTGTGGAGGTGCGCGCCATGTTATTGTAGTTTTTCTCTACCCAATTACTATTATTCGTTTCAGGACTCCCAAGATGACACAACTGTAACTTCCATCAGCATAAAAAACGATGAATCCAAAATTGAACCAATAAAAAATCGTTTAGTCTTCGAAGATGATGATCTGATAATTCTAGATTATTCTAAAAGCGACCAGCTATTGAACGATTTGACGACTGACTGTAAAGTGAACTTAGAAGTGTTCCATACTCCGTGGTTGAACGGCGAAGTTGATGAGTTTGAAGGGAAAAGTGTGCATTATGATGAATTAGTCAAACCTGGTGTTTATAGATGCAAAAAATGCAGTAAAAGATTCCCTTTGCGGTGAGTTTTTGTTATTATCCATCCCACAATCTATGTATGAAGTATTATTATATTATACTTGACTCGACCACGCGTTGCTGTGGCTTGAAGTAAGTAAAGATATTGAGGTCAATAATCGAGATAAAAACTACCATATCTTTCAAGTTGGATCAAACTGCACACAATGTGCAAAGATTAAAATCGGTTAAGTAGTTTAGAAGTTGATCCCGGACAAACAACGTGACGCGTAATTTATATATATTAAGATAGTTCTTTAGAAAGGTCAGGTGCGGAGTACTCGTAACCGGCGTGCTTGTATGACGAGATGTATGAACGTAGATGAGGCGAAAGGAGTATGTAAGGATCGTAGCAGGTGGCGTTCTGTGGTTTCTGCCTACCCCCATGGGAAAAAGGCGTGAGTTTATGTATGTATGTATGTATTAAGGTAGTTTCTGCCCGCGACTTCGTCCGCACCAAAATTTATTTCTCCATACAAACTTTGGACCCCTTTTTCATCCCCTTAGGGAGTATATTTTAGAAAATCCTTTTTCATCGGATACCTACGTCATACAAAGAACACACCCTCCAAGTTTCAGGTCTCTACGATCAGCAGTTTAGGCTGAGCGTTGATCCGTCAGTCATTCAGGACAAAGCATTTTATATTTATGGAAGATAGATTACACCCGTACGAAGTAGAGGCGCTACTTTATAATAAAATCTTTATTTTTTCAGATACGACGCAATAATACATGAAACGTCACACTTAAAGTTTAAAAATAGTCAAATCAGCTTATGTGTTATATGCAAGAAATACTTAAAGGGCGGAAGAAACGATTTAAAACATCATTATTTAACATTTCATCAAGGGAATTTGGAAACGAATAACAAAACTGAAACGGAATACATCTCAAAATTACTCTTTGAAGAAAAGAAAACGTTCGACTCAAAAATTCTTACTCTATGCGATTTATGTTTTTCTTTTTGTAAAAATAAGTCGCATATGAATTATGAATGTATTGACACGTTATCTGAATTAGGAAGGAGGTACCGCTGTGATAAGTGTGGGCACTTATTCTTTGAAATTAATCTTGTTAGACGTTCATTACAGAGGAGAGCGTTGTATGGAAGTCAGACGCATCGGAGAAAAAAAACGAATGAAGATCGTCTTAAAACTATTGCTAGTAGATTAAAAAAGATGAGACATTGAGTTATTGTTTTATTTACTTGTTTGTAGAATATTTAGAAGATAAACTAATATAACATGGCGCGCCCCACCATACTATTTCAATAATAATGAGTACCGGTAATTAATGACACGCTGATTTGTTTTTGTTTTGAGAGCCGTCTCAGTACGCACACATGCGTTGTGTCTTGTAAATACTTTCAAACGTTTTGGATTGTGGAGGGGTGCGCCATGTTAAGGTAGGTAGTTTATCTCTAGTCCGAAAGTCGGTTACTCATTACAAAACATAAGTAGGTCTCTATGGAGAAGAACGAGCAAGAACTTCCACCGACATTCTTTTCAATTAGATTTACAAAATTCTGGCTTTGATTAACTATGTGGAACTGGAGACTGCAGTCCTTGAAAGAACAACACAGAATCTCGTATTCTCAAAAAGGAATAATTAGTTTTTTTATTCTTATTCTCAGTCAACTTTATACTACCAAAATCGAATCTGTTACTAAGATCTATGAGAGAGAAACTGTCGCCATCTTGGTTCGCTACGCAATGAAACATGGAGGAGAAGAATAGTCCAAAGTCAATGGCGCTATTCTCATGTATCATATGACTGTCAAAGCTTTCATACAATGGTGCAAACATTGAAAGAGTTATACGATCCGTTCTATTATAATTATACCAATAAAAACTAGCACCAAACACTGCTCGTTCAGATAGTATCCTGTTTATTATTGCCTTGCTTTTTTCTACTACACAAATAAGTGTGTCGTCCATTTTGATTTTTGTGTTAAATATGTCAAAAACATTCATGCCGCAACTATGGAACATGACGTTAAGTATGAAGTTCCATAGCTTTTCTTGAACGGGTTGGCTGTCGTTTTTTAGTAAATCACAAATGTATTCGACGGCAAAGTATTCCGCGAAGGACTTATGCACGAATATTGGTATGCTGTTGGCTACAGTGCGAATTAAACCTGTCTTATCTCGTCCATGACTTAGCTTATTAATCATAACCTTAATTTCTTCCAACACAGCTTCTTCAAAAACATCTAAATTAGGATAGAATACGGCGTAAGCACCTAATTTCTTATGCATATCTATGCAATACGCGCGTTCTTTCTCATAAGTAATTTTATTATCAGGATTAAATATATCAATTTTATTCTTCTCTTGAAACCGAATCTTTTTTATTTTACTCTCAAAATAATATTCGTAAAATATGTATCCTGTGACGTCAATATCCCAGTTTTTATCTCTCTCCTCTATGTCCTTGATCTTGGAGTGGAAACATTCTGCTAATAAGTATAGTTGCAGCGGTGATGCTGTTAAATTCGTGGCGACACGACACGCTGTGACGCATTCGCGAATGTCAAATCCCGACAAAAAGTTAAAGTAATCGCTTTCGAAATCGATTCCAGCAGCAAGGGACTCCAATTTTAAAAATTCCAAGAAGTTTAAGTAAACTTTGAAGTATGGGTTTAGTCGCAATAAACTAGAGACACGGAAACTCTCAGCTGGTAGAAGACTTTGCATGAAACGTACAAAGTCTTGAACGTTCCTAATTTGTCCGCTATTAAGATTTCTGAATTGGATCTTGGACTTCCAAAATGTATTGAAATAAATGTCCTGCTCCACGCAACTGAGATGTTCTATTTCGTACGATAGTCCAAATTCTTGCTCTAAAATAGATTTTACGTAGTTAAACGATCTGCTTGTAATCCAAACTTTATGCTTTCGAGGGAAACTTCTGACACATTTCAGCAATGAGAGCGCTTCACTTTCATAATGTGGAAAGATTTCATCAAATCCATCGAAAATAAATATCAGTTTTCCTCGGTTGTAAAAATGTAAGAATAATTTCAATTGAAATACTGTTGTATTACTTCCTGAACATTTGTTCAATGAAACAGTTCCATTTGACGATTCTTCCAGCTCAATGAGTATTTCATCTTCTTCATAAGGTTCATCAGATTCTTCCCAGAGCGCAGCTTGACACATGAACTTTAAACTTTCCAAAGTGTTGATGACTGTCTTATCGTCCTGCCACTTACTGAATACTCTCGCGTGCTCCAATAAGTTTATTCTCACAATCCAAACTTTAGGATCGAGTTCCTTTGTTTTCAGTGACAAGTGAGTGAGTAGGGTCGACTTGCCCATCCCTGGCATGGCTGTTATAAGTACAACATCGTCTTCTAAATCATACAACGTCTGTAATACCTTATCTTCGACATCATCAAACTTGTCGTGTTCCTGCAGCGTCTTGGTGCGACTAACTCGTCTGTCAATATAAAAGGGTTTAGCCTTTTCGTAATTGAAATTAACAACTGTCTTACCAATAACAATGGTTTCTTTGTTAATCATTTGGTTTAATACGTCTCCTTCGATTAGTTTAGCTGACTCATCATCTACGATTATGTTTAAACTTAAGTCTTCATCTTGAAATTTCAGTTTAGAAGTCGCTAAGAGTTTCTTCTGCGATTCAGGGCTTATGTCGTTGAAAATAGTGCCTTCATCATTCAATACATTACTCGCTTTTGAGAAATACTCAGTCACAATGTCAACAGTGTTCTTATTAGCAATGATTATTATATGCTTGCCGTCAACAGCTTTCGCGATATCTTTAAGTCTTTTACAAGAATTCCTAGAATCTTGAAAATTATTGCAAACAATAACAAGAATCTTCTCCTTGGTCGTGCTCGTCAATTCCTTACATAGTGTGCTGTGACTCTTCAGGGGTAGCTTGAAAATGTACTCTAAGTCTAACACAACATGGTCTTCTTTCCCTAGGTATTGTTCCACCTTGGCAACTGTCAACACACAGTTCTCTGTAGCAATAACAGTTCCTAGAAGCTGCCCATGCAACTGGAATGGTTTTATAACGCTTTCATTAAACGTGTATTCTGTGTTTGTAATCTTATACATTATATTTAGAACACCTATCAGTGTCTCGCTCATGGCGCTGGTAACTGCATTCTCATATATCTTGCTTTTCTTAGTGAGGTACGATCCCACTTTAGGTGTCATCCACAGTTTTTGCATTTCATCATGATATTTTAGAAATATCACATCAGACCTAACTCTGTAGTTGTTGACGTCATTACACGGATGATCTTCTATTTCTCCTCTTAAAATTTCTTCTACTTCTTTCTGATCAGCTTGGTTAGTGTAAAACAGTAATTTGTCATAGAAATCTCTCACCAAATTCACGTCGTATTCTCCTCTGTCGAATGAAAGTTTTGGGAACTTTTCCACTTTCACATCTAATTTATACTCGTGTAAATTCTCGATTTTACTCTTCAATGTTTCGTACCATGTTTTGGCAAGATTGCCTAGTGATTTACATTTATCTGTAAACTTCAAAAGTTTTGAACTTTCATCGTAAACTAGTATGTTACCGACAGCGGAAGCTATGCCTCCATTTAATTGCAGTAACCCTTCTCCCAGAGACTCGTCTATTGTGGCGATGTTATTGGGTTTCGATTGCTCTAATATTTCTATGATTTTTGATGTTAGATGGTTCAGTCGCTTGTCTATTTTCTCACGTTTGCCTCTTATTGCTAAGTCTTTGTTGCCAAACAAAGCTGGCACTTTAAGCTTCAGAGATAGTAGATAGTCTTTAGCAGCCAGTTCTGCAGCTTCATAGACAGTCGATTGAGGGACACTGGTTTTGTCGAGTTGTCGCTTTAGATCATCTGTTACTGATTTGCTAACAAACTCAAACTTGTCGTGTTTATACGTAAGAACACTTCCCATCAGTTTACTAAGAGTCGTTATGGCAGTGGGTTCGCTAAGGAACTCCAACAATGAATTCTGTACATCAGTCTCTTCTGGCTTTCGCTTTTTGAGAACTTCCAAGCACAATACGTTTTTGAACAGCACAAGAATTTCTTCTTTGGTTGTGAAGAAGTCTTGTCTGAAGCTGGCGATCCGATGCCCTTCAGGTTGGATTTCAGAAACATGTAAAACGTTGTGCGCTAGGACTACATGATAGCGCAGCATTAGATCGTTATTCATCGACATTTCACCATCAGATTCATCACTAATAAACTTCGCCAACTGTTCAGCTAGTGTCGTGATTTGTTCTTTCATTACTATTCTACACAAAAAGTCCAAGTCTTCATCTCTGTATGATGGCTGTGTGCAACAACCTCCAGTGCCTATGAGTTCGTTCAAATACTCGGCGAGACTACCTTCATATACTTTGTTGTTGGGATCGTCCTTTGCTGTTGTATACATAATGAAAAAGCATTCAGTTTCATCAAAGTTTCCTTTAAAAACCATATCTTTACTGTTCGGGTTAAAAGCGTGTCTAATTTTCAAATAACTGTCGAAGTATTTAGCTAAATCATTTTTGCTTGTAAATGTGAGAAGCTTGTCGTTCTCTCTGTGCTTTGCTTGAATGAACGCGACGACTGGTTTGTCGAATCCCTTCACTTTTGCTCTAAAACAGATATCATCGAAGGCTCCTGTGTCATCTCTATTGGTGGCTAAACTAAACTGTTCAACACTATCGTCATGTGTCAGTCTAAAGTATATTAGACTTATCAGTTTACTCTCGTACAGCTGTCCTTGGATGCCCGACGTGCCTGCTCGCTTTTTATACATTTGACTGTTCATGGTTTGAAGATAATTGGTTCTTTTTCTTTTGTCTCTTCTTCTTCTTTTCGTATCGATGATACATCTGTAACATCAACATATTTATTGCTGTGAAGTGAAAAACCGTTAAGTGCGAGTCGGACTTGCACACGAAGTCAAAGTCGTCAAAGTCAAAGTCAAAGTCAAAGTCAAATCATTTATTTCAATTAGGCCAATATAAAGCACTTTTGAACGTCATATACAAAAAAAGGATTGAATCTAGTTGCCCCTTAAAAAGGTAGTTTGTACAGTCGTAGAAGATAATAAATATGTAATGCCATCAAAAACAAAACTTGTAAAAAAAACCAAGTCTCGCAAATCATTTCTTCTACCGTAAAAAGTTGTGAGATCCATGTAATACCAAGTCAGTCGATTTTTTCAGTCCCTACTTAAGGGACCTTCTGTCTTAAGTTATTACGTAATTAGCATTTATGTTTAAATAAAATAGATTGACTTGGCCATCGCATGAAAACACAATGTAACTCACAAGCAATACATATTGTAGTAAATTAGATTGTTTAGTGCGATAGCAAAATTGCGCTGAGTCGCGAGACTTGGTTTTTTACAAGTTTTGTTTTTGATAGCATTGTATATTATTTATTATTATTATTTGTATATTATTTATTGTATATTATTATTGTATATATTGAGCCAAAACCGTAAAATAGAAACAGGTCTTTTGTAGGGGACCCATTTTTTATATGTAACTTTATTTATTTGTTGGTGTTGCGGTCCCGTTTTATCCTTTGGGTACGGAATTACCCGAAAACGTTAAGAAAAATAATTATAAAGTTACCTGAACTATTAAATTACTGATTATCTTCCGAATTTACATCTTTACTTAGTAAATATAACAACACACAAACAAATTATAAGCAAAATAAAGACTACATTTTGTATGTGAAAAGTTTAAAAATAAACTCGTAACTTGAGGAAAATCATGCTGTGATTCATTCAACAAAGGTGCCGATTCCCTTGTTCATAAACTAGACTTTTAGAGAATTGGTATCTCTTTCTAACATACAGCGAAAGAAAAGGACGGTGACATTTTAGAACTAAAGTAAAGATATCAAATTAGTTTTGCCTTGAACTTTCCCGTTTTAAGATGTCATAACTATAATAAAATTGTATGGATGTGTCAGATTGACTAAATTTGACAGCTCTTATTTAAGTACATTCATACGTCTCTTTCTTGTTTTATTAGACAGAAAAAGATAGAAAAAGGCTAATTTTAGTTTAGTTTGTGAACAAGGAATTATCGGCACCATTGCCACGCAAAAAAAATGCTAAGTGTAGCGATGCGCCAAGTACGGTTTGACTCGAGTCAGAATCGAGTCCTGGGCCCTGACCACAATCTTTTACAAAACAATGTTATTTCGTTACCGTTTTGTTTCAAGCTTATAATAACATTACTCATATTCGTACCATGAACTTCATATTTCAATGTTGTTTTATTCCTGTGCTAAAGTGCTGGGAAAGAACGAACTATTTGTAAGATTTGTCTATTGCCTGCTATCATGGGGCCAATCACAAGCTCTTAAAACAGTATTATTGTAATATTACTTTCACTTTTCGTATTATGACGTCCTTAGAACAAGCTTATAATAAGGTTAAAGTAATGTTGTTTTCTTAGCAATTTTGGTGACGTCACCCCTAAAAGTTCATTCATTTCCTACCATGAGGTCACTTTTGACAAACAGCATTATTGTTTTAATGTCAAATTTAGCTATCATAAAAAAGTTCCTCGAATTCGACGGAAGTATTATCGTTTTGCACATTTATATATTTAATAATGTAGTTTTTTGGAGTGCAGTGCGTTGAAAGTGGAGATGATTAAGATGCAATCCAGAATAGAGGTTTCAGAAGAATCCAATGCTGAACTACGTACGAAAAAAGCTGCACATGCTGCTCCTGCTGGGTCCTGCTGTGCCTACGTCGCAGCTGTACGATTCACGTCTGCAATACTCCACGAAGGTTGAGGAAGTCGTGGAGTCTATCAGAGTGAAGACCAATTGGACTCTGGAGGGTTGAAAAGTTGGAATCGCGCCACGATATCAACTTTAGATCGTTCGTGGTTTTGAGTATAAGAAGAGGATTTTTGGCCGGGTGTCGTATACCGGCGTTTCCGAGATCGATTACGTAACACCTCGCAGCGGAACACGACGCCGACGAGACGTGTATACGAAGTGTATACTTGAAGCTAGTTTATATTAAATATGTATTACGTTTACTCAGAAGTTTAATTTTTTCACTGCTACAAGGGGTAGTAGACCTAAGTAGGGTGAACACGCCAGTTCGCCGACCACCTCCGGCTCTCGACCACTTTGCGAAAATCAGGTAAAAATAAGGAAACCGAAGCGCGGAAAATGTTCGAATTGCATGCAAACGAACGGTCATTCAGTATTCTTCCTACGCGTCATCGTTTGTCCACCTAAGATCGTTTGATGCCGCTCAGTGAAGTAATGAACTTAAGCTCAGTACACCAAGTCACCAAATTAAAGCTAAAATTAGTGGACGGGAACATTTTCTAACGTCAGTAAAACATGTTATTATTTAGTTTTGAACATAAATATTATGCTTGGTGTGTCAAAATATGTTTGTATTTACTTATAAACTAATAATCAATTGGAAATTACGAGTGTTTAATTAAAATAATTAGTGGTCGGTCAACTAGCTGCTAAAATTACGCTTCCGTTAGTTTACGACCACCTGGTCGGGAACTAGCTGAATTAGACTAGATAATTTTCAAAGATTGTGGACTTCCTGCAAGATATAATGTGAAAAATTTCGATTTATTCTATTCATTTCGGCATAGCTGATGTGCTCGCCAGATTACGACCGGCTAATTGTATCAAAGAAACTAAACTGTAAGCCCTTAAAGTTCTCAAATTCTCAAATCATGGTGGTCGACAACGGATCAGTTGTCGACCACCATGATTTTACTCTGAAGAAAATCGACTAGTTTTTGGCGGTGTACAATTTTTTAATAAATATTCCTTACCTACCTTACATAGAAGCAGCATATAAGATTATACCTGCCAGTTTTGTACGCTATAATATTAAATAATTGTGATTATAAAAAAAAATATTAATGATTTTATTTTCGACTTTAATCTGATAGTGCTTGAGTTGTTTTTACAGTGGCTTTCTACCGGTCGGGAACTAGCGGAAAAGACGGGCGTTAACTGGCTTTAGGTGTCCGGGAACTGGAAAAATCACACTTTTCGATATATTTGTTAATTATAAAATAATACATTAATATAATTTGAAAAAATATATCAGATCGTGTAATTTAAACATTTTTCTTTCACATGTAGGCCCAATATCAAAATATTAACGATTATTATCATAACTATGTGATTTTAAAGATGACAAGTCGACTAAGTGGTCGTGAACCGGCCTAATCACCCTATTTGATATTAATTTCAGCTTGATACCTCCACGCGTTCTGAGAAAAAGAGTCTTGACAGACGGACAGACAGACAAATGGACAACAAAGTAAATAATCCTATAAGGGGTAAGTAAAATGTGTTTCTAGAGATTTTAGTATATGGGTATTGGAAATAAGCAAAAGTAAATAAAGACCAATAAGTTTAAACATAAATATGAAATTTCTTTAATCACTTACTAATACCTAATAACAATTATAAGAGAGTATACAATTGTTAAGTTATATTATAAATGTGACACTTGCAATAGGGCTAACATATATCTGTAAAACCATTAAACAATGAAGATGTGATTCGGGAAGTCCAATTACAGCCACAAAACAATGCGAGCGAACAGCCACGTAGTAACAACATCGCTCTGCAACAGGGTTTGGTTACTCGTGAAACTCTTGTACAGCGGCTGTGGGGAAGACGGCATTTAAGATCCTGAAACAAAATAAATTTTATTTTTGTTTATAATTAAAAGAGTGTACGACTAAACGCCTATAGACTGAACACCGGCAAGACTTTACTTCGACGGGACTCTTCGCCGACAGGGCACATAGTACTTAGATGTGAATAATTTCTGTTCGATTTGATAGGATTTCTGGATAGCACTTTTTCGGGGTTTTAAAGACAGCATATTTAAAAGTTGTGTACCTTTCAATCCTTATTGCTGCGAGTAGGATTAAGGAATGATGTTGTTGATCTCTTGGAATTTAAAATTTCCCAGAGTATCTCTAGCTGTCGCCAGGATTAACTCTTAACTAGATTCTAGATTCTTCGGCTGCAAAATGAATAACAAAACACTTATAACTGAGTCTGAAAACATATTGTTTCGAAACTATCACAATCAAAACATTACAGATAAATATTTTCTTGTTGTAAAGTTATTCACGGAGTTACAGTGTTTAACCTTACCTTGATTCCATGATGATTTTGTATCCAACTGACTACAAAATGCTAGTGACACACAGATCTTAAGTAACTAAGATAAAATAAAATAAGTTTAACCACAAAAAAATCCATTTTAAATTTTTTGACTTTTCAATTTCGTCCGCGTTAGACAGCTGACATTGCTGACAATTTTATGGAAACTCGTGACAATTAAGAGCAATAGCGCACTAGCGAACTGGCAGCGCGGCCACGACGCGCGGCCCGGCCGCAGGGGTTGCGATTTGCAACGCGGCCAAAACCGCGGCTACGATCGTCAGTTGCACATACAGCGCGCAACAAAATGGTCGTTGAAGAAATAGCAGTGCTTTTTATAAGTAAGAAGCGGAAAAAGAAAATATAAAAATGGCATAGTCATCACGGGACATGTCCCACAACGCCCTCCTTGTCTCAATCTCGGTTATAAATCTTTGCGTGTCGAAAGACATCCCGATGATCACAAATCACGCTGTAGTTCCACAATACGTGCGGCCGCCGCGGCTAGTGCGCGCACACTGGTGATTTAACTACAATGCAATATTGATCTCAGTGGCCGCAGCGACCAGCGACGAACACTGGCCGCAAATGCGTCGCTTCGATCTCGCTGGCCGCTGCGGCTTGGTGTGGCCGCTGGCCGCGTGCGGCCAGGTGCGCGTGCTCTGTGGCGATTTCAAACTAAGGTTATCTATCCCGATGGCCGCCGCGACCTGGCCGCTGCGGCTTAGCCGCTAGTGCGCTATTGCTCTTAGATTATAGCAAGCGATAGATTATACCAAGCAATAGACAAATCTTACAAATAGTTCGTTCTTTCCCAGCACTTTAGCGAGAATAAAACAACATTGAAATATGAAGTTCATGGTACGAAAATGAGTAATGTTATTATAAGCTTGAAACAAAACTTTCTTGAAATAAGATTGTTTTGTAAAGCGCAGGCCACACCGCCAGCTAGCGAGCGAACATCGTTTCACCTCTTTACATACTTCGGTTCACACCGCGAGCTACCGACTAACCTAACGAGCTAAGCTAACGAAATATCCGACGATTCCCAGCTAGCGGGCGGGCGGGCTAGGTGGGCGAACATCGTTTCACCTCTTTACATACTTCGGTTCACACCGCGAGCTACCGACTAACCTAACGAGCTAAGCTAACGAAATATCCGACGATTCCCAGCTAGCGGGCGGGCGGGCTAGGTGGGCGAACATCGTTTCACCTCTTTACATACTTCGGTTCACACCGCGAGCTACCGACTAACCTAACGAGCTAAGCTAACGAAATATCCGACGATTCCTAGCTAGCGGGCGGGCGGGCTAGGCGGGCGAATATCATTTCACCTCTTTACATACTTCGGTTCACACCGCGAGCTACCGACTAACCTAACGAGCTAAGCTAACGAAATATCCGTCGCTCGTCAGTCCGTAGTTTTCGGTGTGAACCCCATAGTTTAGCTCGCCAATATTTCGCGTAGTTTGTCTAGTTTCCTTCGTTCGCTTCGCCCGCCCGCCTAGCCCGCCCGCCCGCTAGCTGGTGGTGTGGCCTGCGCTTTAAAGATTGTGGTAAGCCATGGACTGTATAGCGCTATCCCTTTCACACATCGGTCCGATTCCCTACTATGAAGTATAGTCTTGAAGCAAATTATTATTATTTTTATATTTAAAAAGATTACTTTGTATTAAGTAGAATCTAATTGTTATGAGTAATTTCTTTTAAATTAACCAAAGCATTTTGAGTGGTGTTTTTATGCAAGTTAACATCTTGGCATTCATAAGAAAAATACCCAGAGACAATCGACTAAATTCATATTAAAAACTTTTTAAATTTTAAATTCCAAGAGATCAACAACTACTGCCAACAATCGCTATGACAAAACTTGTCAATATTTAATATGGAAAAAACAATGTCTAAAAATACTGGGAGAAGATATTGGCCAGGGATATGCCAGGTGTTTAGGTGGAACTAGTAAGAAAACATAAGTAGTTAAGCATAATTTATTGTTATTTGTAATATAAAACAAAGATAAAAAAGGGTATGCTTAGATGGTTTCGGTCATGTTGAGAGGAGGAGTGAAAGACGATTAAAAAAAGGTATTTATATGGCAGAGGTGAGTGGTAACGCAGGGAGGGGTCGTCCTAGGAAGACCTACGCTGACCTTATTGGTAAGGTTCTTCAGAAAGGTCAGGTACTCAGTACTCGTAACTGGCGTGCTTGTATGACGAGATGTATGAATGTAGGAGGTGGCGTTCTGTGGTTTCTGCCTACCCCCATAGGAAAAAGGCGTGAATTTATGTATGTGTGTGTATGTAATTCTTATGTTATTTCTTTGTAGCCTCCAGAGATTGGCGCTCTTTTTACAGAAGTGATGTGGATTATCCCTCTGCTATAGAATGCATTCTGCAAAGTGTGAATTCTTTCCTAGATCCCGCATTCCTTAATCCTACTCATAGCAACAAGGATTGAAAGGTACACAACTTTTAAATATGTTTACTGTCTTTAAAACCCCGAAAAAGTGCTATCCAGAAATCCTATCAAATCGAACAGAAATTATTCACATCTACTATGAGCCCTGTCGGCGACGAGTCCCGTCGAAGTAAAATCTTGTCGGTGTTCAGTCTATAGGCGTTTAGTCGTACACACTTTAAATTATAAACAAAAATAAAATTTATTTTGTTTCAGGATCTTAAATGCCGTCTTCCCCACAGCCGCTGTACAAGAGTTTCACATTGTTTTGTGGCTGTAATTGGGCTTCCCTAATCACATCTTCATTGTTTAATGGTTTTACAGATATATGTTAGCCCTATTGCAAGTGTCATATTTATAACTTAACAATTGTATACTCTCTTATATTATTATTAGTAAGTGATTAAAGAAATTTCATATTGTTGTTTAAACTTATTGGTCTTTATTTACTTTTGCTCATTTCCAATACCCATATACTAAAATCTCTAGAAACACATTTTACTTAACCCATAAAGGATTACTTACTTTGTTGTCCGTTTGTCTGTCTGTCCGTCTGTCAAGACCCTTTTTCTCAGAACGCGTGGAGGTATCAAGCTGAAATTAATATCAAATACTTAGGTCTACTACCCCTTGTAGCAGTGAAAAAATTAAACTTCTGAGTAAACGTAATACATATTTAATATAAACTAGCTTCAAGCAAGCACGTCGTATACACGTCTCGTCGGCGTCGTGTTCCGCTGCGAGGTGTTACGTAATCGATCTCGGAAACGCCGGTATACGACACCCGGCCAAAAATCCTCTTCTTATACTCAAAACCACGAACGATCTAAAGTTGATGTCGTGGCGCGATTCCAACTTTTCAACCCTCCAGAGTCCAATTGGTCTTCACTCTGATAGACTCCACGACTTCCTCAACCTTCGTGGAGTATTGCAGACGTGAATCGTACAGCTGCGACGTAGGCACAGCAGGACCCAGCAGGAGCAGCATGTGCAGCTTTTTTCGTACGTAGTTCAGCATTGGATTCTTCTGAAACCTCTATTCTGGATTGCATCTTAATCATCTCCACTTTCAACGCACTGCACTCCAAAAAACTACATTACTAAATATATAAATTTGCAAAACAATAATACTTCCGTCGAGTCAGAGGAACTTTTTTAAGATTGCTAAATTTGACATTACAACAATATTGTTGGCTGTCAAAAGTCACGTCGTGCTAGGAAATGAATGAACTTTTAGGGGTGACGTCACCAAAACTGCTAAGAAAACAACATTACTTTAACCTTATTATAAGCTTATTTTAAGGACGTCATGGTACGAAAAGTGAAAGTAATATTATAATAATATTGTTTTAAGAGCTTGTGGTTGGCCCCCTGCTCATTCTCGCCTACTCAAATATCAATTTGTTTTGATTCAAGTCTTCTTTCTTCTTCTTACTGTAAGTATCGTGTGGGCAGTAATAATTAAGGTCTTACGACCCCACACACCAGTGGCGTAGCGTGGGTCTTTGCCGCCCGGGGCCGGCCGAAATTTTGCCGCCCCCCCCCCCCGTAATGATTAGTTTAAAGTTTAAATATTCTATTCCACGGACTATACTGGGCGTTAGTGACAGGTTGGCAAAAACTGAAACTGTAGTTTCAGACCACGATTTGTGATTGAAAACCGTTGGAATTTTTCTCCGGAAAATTCTCATCATTTTCGACCGATTTTTCACTTGATTCGTGATATATTGATATGTAAGTACCAAGTCCAGGCCTCTAAACATAAATTTAATGAAAAAAACAATAAAAACTTAACTCGGCAATGTAAACACAACAAAAATAATTCTAGGTACCTACATTTAAGCTATGTAGGTTTAGGCACAAATAACACGCGCCGCCCGGCGTCGCCGCATCGGTGCGATGTCCTCTGCTAGAGCTGTACCGAACGAAACTTTAAATAGTTTTTAAAGTTTCGTTCGGTTTTCTTTTAATTTTGAGAATTTTCCGGAGAAAAATTCCAACGATTTTCAATCACAAATCGTGGTCTGAAACTACAGTTTCAGTTTTTGCCAACCTGTCACTAACGCCCAGTATAACTTATTGAAAGTAAAGATAAAATTTACCACTTCTCTGAAAGGAAAATACATCTATCAGTCAGGGCCCGATCTAAAGGGGGGCCGGCCGGAGAGTCGCACCAGGCGGTGGGGTTGCGACAGTCGTCGAAAGGATCCGGCAACTGGCTCCGCGATTGGACCGGGCTGGGGCTGCTTTGTGGTGGCTCCTCTCCTGCCCAACCTCGGAGGACCAGGCACCCTCTACGGGGCCCCTGTGTAGGCCCCAGCATCAGGCGGCGGCCACCAGCCAAGTTGGTCGCATGCCAGAGGGTCATGGCCATCCGGATGATCCGGGGATACCGCACGATCTCCGGCGAAGAGGCAAGCCTCCTTGCCGGATTGCCGTCATGGGCTCTGGAGGCGACAGTCCTCCAGCACGTTTACGAGTGGCGTGTAGAGGCGCAGCGCCGGGGCGAAACCCCACTGCCGCGACAAATCGCGGCACTGCGGACTGAGCTCCGGTGCGATCTCATGGCGGCATGGAGGTTGCGACTCCCCGCTTGGGCAAAGCACCGCCGTGTCCTCACGGAGGCGATAGGCAGCGGCGACCTCTCGCGTCCGGACCTGGTTCAGGCCATGCTCCGGGGCGAGAGGGAATGGGATGCAGTCGAGATCACCTCCTTCTGCGAAGCAGTAATGCTAGCGAAGGAGGAGGCGGGCCGCGTGAGGGAAAGAACATCTTCCACCTCACGCCCCAGCCGCCGCGGGAGACGCACAGGGCGTCGGAAGTCGCGAGGCGACATCCGGCCACCATAGGCGCGGGCTTGCGGACGGCGAGTAATGGGTAGCTCGCCGTCCGACCAAGGACCAGGCTCGGGACGACGACGGCGCGTTCTGTTCGCGCGCGCCTTAAATAGCTGTCAGTATAGGGACGGGGCCCCAACGGTGCCAAACGCCTGCCGGGGTTGCGGGACGTCTCGGGATACCGTGGCCCCGGAACGTAAAGGGCAACAAAAGGAACAGGGTGGTTTTTTAGTCAGTAAAAGTCTGACAGTCCCTTCCGCCCCACCCAGGGCGGAAGGACCCATTTGATGATTTTTACCACCTTAAAAAAAAAGGTGGGGCCGGCCGAATAAATGCCCAGAGCGGCAAAAATGAGGGGCGGCAAAATTAAGTGTGCCGGGCGGTTGCACAAAGTCCAACCTCTCATGAATTTTTGTAAACTTGTTCAGAAACCTTAGTAGACCAACGTATTTGAATATTAAACGATAAAACAATATCACATAATATAATTATATCATCCCATCTAACATTGCGAGCGCGATTTAGATTTTTTTTTATTTAAAATTAAAAACATCGTGGCACTTGCCGCCCCCTGACATATGCCGCCCGGGGCAATGGCCCCCCCGGCCCCCCCCAAGCTACGCCACTGCCACACACCCTAGTGTCAGAGTTTCTAAACCGCCTCAAGGGCCTCTGACATGGTTTGAGTGGGACAGTAATAGGCTGGTATAAGTCCAGATTTCCTCACGATGTTTTCCTTCACCGATGTCCGTGATGTCCAAGATTAACTTTAGAAAGTACATATGAATTGAAAAAGTCACATTGGTACTTGCCCGGATTTGAATCCACAACCTCATGCATGAGAGGCGGGCGCCTTAACCACTAGGCCATCACGACACGATTGATTCAAGTACGATTCCGGTACTCGAGTCATGAAGAATTGATTTTGTATTTGCTGACTCGATTCTATTACAAGTTCAACTGACTCGAGTATTCTAGTTAGGTTGACTCGCTCGTACCTACTTGATCTCTGTATACCTACTTAAGCAATGAAGTGACACTTGACAAGATTTAATAATAATTCATCATCTCATCTGCCTAGCCTTTTCCCAACTATGTTGGGGTCGGCTTCCTGTCTAACCGGATGCAGCTGAATACCAGTATTTTACATGGAGCGACTGCCTAATTACTGCGAATTATAATAATTATTAATAAATATTTATTTATTATATACACATCAAAAGTGTCTAGGGATCAACATCCCTAACAAATGTTAGGGATGTTGATCCCTAGACACTTTTGATGTGTGTAGTTGTTTCATTATGCTAAACCTACAACACTACATGCTGTTTGAAGTTTACTCCTTTTCGATTTTCCTTTTGGTTTTAAAATCGGTAACATACTCGAATTTCTACACTCGAGTCCACATTCGAATACCAAACATAGAACTAGTACTGGGCTCAAATTGTAGAATCGAGTCATGATTCGAATACCGTATAAACCGACTTGAGTTGAGTTAGCTAAGTGTTTTTTGTCATAATTGGCGCGTTTTATACATTGAGTTATAATGTACTACGTACTAGAGAAGACACCTCAACTCGATTGTTTGTAACACGAGTTAGAGCGCATGCACTCCAACTCACTTAGTCTATGCCGAGCGTTTGCTGCAACGTGACACATTTGAGTGAAGTTTTGTTTTTTATATTATATGCCTTCGTGCGTATTGAGATACTGTACAAACAACTCCAGAAACATAAATAAAAGTCAAGGAGTGACTTTTCACCAATAAGTTCATTAATTATGTTTAAAACACGCATAAAATTTAATTATAATTTTTCAATTGCAACGCGTCACCGCGGCTGCGCGGCGGCCATGTTTACGTGAATGTCAAAGAGTAAAACATTTGTATGCGCAGACTTGACACTATCGACGTATAAGTTTACATAATTAAGGGCAGTAAAATATTAATTTTAAATCACGATAATAATGTTAATGCAATAACATTAATATTTTATTATTATTATTTGGATTTAAAGGTTTCCTCGGCCGTGTCATGAAACAAGAGAATCATGGATGTTCAGAAGAATCGCAGCGAAAAAACGTGGTTACCTTTAGATTATTCACAAAACGGCAGAAACTAACTAAACTTATGTTACTTAAAGGAAATTAAAATATTATTTCAGCATAAATACTTTTTTATTTACTCTTTGAGTAAGTACACACATAGGCAGAATATAAAAATTATGTCGCATCTGCACGCATTGATTGTTATCTATGAGAACATAACACCCCCCCGCTTGTACCGCGCATACCCCGCCGTCATCAAGTGCGCCCTATCTTTTCTTTGAGATAGCTTCTCTAGTACGTAGTACATTATAACTCAATGGTTTTATACTAGCTCTATTCGGATTCGGAATTTCGGATACACGTACATAATGAAGTTAATGTTAACTTGACTTGACAGCCTATTCATACATGGTCATTATTGGTCATGGAAAATTAATTTCCTAAATCCATACCATTAAAAGTATGGAGATACCAACGATAAACCGTGGAGAATAGGATTTAGCCGTGAAACCCCGATTAATTTTCAATTTACTATAAAATTTGATTATTAATTGCTTTCTAATGAATAAATAGTTAGTCAATTGAGTCGGACACAAATGTGACGTCACAGTTATCTTTTGACAATCAAAATCTATGGGAGAATCGCGTTTTGACAGCTCGTAAAAAGTACGTCAATTGATTGGTGGTACTGTCATCAAGTTTATTATATAACAGACACGACACAGACAAATTTTGTCACGTTTTGTACCTACGCAAGTCACCTGACACATTGTACGACTAATTTCGTTTAAAAGCGTAGTAGTACATGTCATTTATATGCGGGCGAGCCGCCAAAACAACTGTTGTGCTAATTATTTACCATATTTTAATTATAACACTCAAACATGGCTATTAAAAGTTTTTAATAAGGCTAGTTTTAAACAGACGAGTCACAGTTAGGCGATTAACACTCGGCATCGCACACCGCCGCGGTAGGCTGTGAAGCGGCGTCCTACGTACACGTGTGAAAAGCAACGGCGGATTTCATAGTGGCCAATGCGACATGAGATCCGCTTCACCGCCTACCGCGGCGATGCGCAAAACAGTGCGTTTTCTTCTTCTTTCTTTATCGTGTGGGCAGTAAAGTCTTACGACCCCACACACCCTAGTGGCAGATTTTCTAAACCGCCACCGATTTTCCTTTAACATTGGTAATTGCCCGTAATTGAACCCATAGCCTCAAGCATGAGAGGCAGGCGCCTTAACCACTAGGCCATCACGACACAACACACATCACGACAGTGCGTTTTAAAGTGATGTAAGTAATAAACTATTTTATTTCAACATAAAAATCCCTTTTATAATTACACCGCGGCGCGGTTCCACCTTCCAACCATATTGTCCCGGTTTTATCGTATTACTTACTTTTAATTGTATTTAAATGGTCAGTTCACACCGAGACGCGACGCAACGTGAAGATACTTGAAGAGGCCAGTGACTTCGCGCTGCGCCGGACGCATCGCAACGCGTCGCCGCTCTTGCACGTCATTCTGTACGCGCGTACCGGCGATTCACCGCTGCGTCGCGATGCGTCGCTCTACGCCTCGTGACGCCTCGCGGCGTAGAGCGACGCATCGCGACGTAGTGCTGCGTGGTGTAACGTACCTATTCTAAATTCTCACAATGAAATGTGTATCTTTTCGTGTAGAAAATAAAGTTATATTTTGAGTCGCTCTTTTAAAGTGTGCACGCAGCGTCGCGTCGCGTCGCGTCTCGGTGTGAGCTGACGCTAAGAAACAATTTTTCCTTGACCATGTCTGAATAGGCCATCAAGTACAAGCAATTAATTTATTCATAACTTCATTTAGTACACGACGTGTATCCGAACATAGCTGGTATAAAACGCGCGTTTCCCAACTTAAATTTTTTCCCCAACAAATGCGGAAACACTCGGGTCTTGGGGTCCGTGTGCCCATGGCCTTTTCAAGGAGTTGGCCAAACGGTTGGTTGACACGTCCCCTGACCCAAGGGCTGGATTACCTTGGCCAGAGGTTAAGCATTGCCATCCATCGTGGCAATGCGACCAGTCTTTTGGGCACATTTCCAGTTGACTATGAATGTTTTGATGCCATTTAGTTTTAGTTGCTCTTTTTTTATTCTGATTGCTTTTTTTTGTAATTAAGCTTGTAAATAATGTATACAAATGCGGTGAGATATTTTTAGTAGCGTTATATTTTTAGGAAGTTTTGGCATCTTGTAAGATATATATTTTTATTTGTTGACCTGGCGCTATTTATTATTTTTTTATCACCTATTATTAATTTACTAGAGGGAGTTTAGGGGTTTTTGACTTGGCTTTAGGGAAAAATATTTTCGAGAGTTGGTAACACTGTTAAAACGCGTCAAATATGACAAAAAAATGCGCGGCAATAATTACTTTGTTGTTTTATGAATGACAGCATAATTTATGACTAAGCAAATTTTTTGTGTGGCTATATTAACTTGGTTGAAACTTGAATGAATCACAACATTATTCACCTCAAGTTAGAGTTTGTTATTAAATCTTTTACATTATAAAATGTATAGTCTTCATTTTACTTAAAATATGTTTGTGTGTTGTTAAATTTACGAAGTGAATTCGGAAGATACTCAGTAATTTATTAGTTCAGGTAACTTTATAATGTATTATTATGTATGATTCTGTACGCAAATATTGTAAAACAGAGATTTTAAAAGAGTTCTTCTCCATACAAAAATACTTTTTGGAAGGGGCAACTACTTAGATTCAATTTTTTTTTTGTGTATGACGCTCAAAAGTGCCTTGTAATGGCCTAATTGAAATTAATGATTTGACTTTGATTTTATTTTTGTTTTTTGTTTTTTTTTTTTACGGATTCGTCTCATACCATTTTTAGAGTTCCGTACCCAAAGGGGAATGAGGGGAGTGAGACCCTACTACTAAGACTCCGCTGTCCGTCCGTCTGTCACCAGGCTGTATCTCATTAACCGTGAAAGTTAGACAGTTGTTCACAGATGATGTATTTCTGTTGCCGCTATAGCAACGAATACTAAAAAAGATATAAAATTAATATTTAAGGGGGCTCTCATACAAGAGACGTGATTTTATTGCTCGATATTGATAACAGCCACAGGTAGATGCTTGAAATATTTACAGAATATTTAGTTATACATCGGAAACCAACTCTATGAGGGTTCAAAAAAACGACGAAACACTTCGAGAAAAGGTAGGTAGTGCCCTTGCGCTTCGCTTGGCTCGTCTTGGCGGGGGCACTACCGTGCCCCCCGATAAGTACTTACATATATTCACTTTAAAAATATTTTTTCGATTCCCAGGTCGGGCAAAGTGTTATTGGGTTTTCCATCAGGAATTTCTCAATAGCAGCCTCGGAGTCTGGATTTGAGACCGGATGATGGCAATAGGCTCGCCCCCTATTACATGGGACTTATAACATAACTGGCGAAATGTGGGTGTACTAATGGGTACACCTCTGCCTAACCCTTTGGGGATTACAGGCGTGATGTTATGTTATGTTATTTATTTAAAGGGGTCTCTCATACAACAGACTTTTTTTTTTGCCGTTTTTATACAACGTGTAACTTTAAATGCGCAAAACCTGAAAATAGTTTGATCAGAATAACGAGCAGAATCAATTGAACCACTTTTTAATATAGGTCACATTTTTCAAAAAATATTCATTAAAAACGTTGCCGTGTCTATTTATTAGTAGGTCAAGCCATCCGGCGCGCAGCGGCCCGGTGACGACTCTCCCTCGATAGAGCGTCGTCGCAGACGCAAGAAACGATCAGAATTGCCAGTAAAACTAAATCAGCACATAAAACCTTTAAGTAATTTTGTTTTAATGATTTTTTTTTTCTCTGAAATAGGTCAATTCAATTAAAAATCAGTTGGGGTGTCTGAGGTTTTGCGCATTTAACGTTACACGTTGTAGATAATGGTACGGAACACTTCGTGAGCTTGTTCGACTCACCTTTTATTAATATAATTACCTATCGACCTTCTTCCCACTATTTATGTTAGGGTCGGCTCCAGTCTAACTGGATGCAGCTATTGCAGTTGAATATCGCAGTGTAAATTCACAGAATGTGTATTTCTATTGCCGCTTACCAACAAATAAAATAAAAAATTGGGTCGTCTGTAAAGTCGGTTTAGCGTCAGCTCACGCAACGCGACACGACGCTGCGTGAACACTTTAAAAGAGCGACTCAAAATATAACTTTATTTTCTACACGAAAAGATACACATTTCATTGTGAGAATTTAGAATACGTTACACCACGCAGCACTACGTCGCTATGCGTCGCTCTACGCCGCGAGGCGTCACGAGGCGTAGAGCGACGCATCGCGACGCAGCGGTGAATCGCCGGTACGCGCGACGTGCAAGAGCGGCGAAGTTGCGATGCGTCTCGCGGCGGCGAGCGGCGCAGCGCGGCGCAGCGCGAAGTCACTGGCCTCTTCCAGTATCTTAACGTTGCGTCGCGTCGCGTCTCGGTGTGAACTGACCCTTACTGACGATAAGTTTAGTTTTACGTGATAACGTCATAAAGAAACATTGACGAAAAATTGCATACTTTTATGAATTGAATTATCAATATTTTGTATAATACAAAGAAGTAATTAATTGAAAATTAATTTTTTTTCGATAAATTAACATTTATTTACACTCGTTTATTCAAATGTCACAAGGCAACGCTTGGGCCGATCGTGCCTCTCTATCGCTCGTTCCACGCTCTCGCTTGCACGCTCAGGCTCAGGCGGAACGTGACACTTTTTCGTGCGTGCAGCCGGTGTTCATCGATTTATAAGACGTTATCACGTCAATAAATAAAAATTAAATAGGTACTTATGAAAGGGTGTCCCCATTCAAAATACCTGTTTCTTTTCACGTTTTTGGCTCAATATGTTATATTTTCTACGATGTACGAAACCCTCCGTGTCTCGGAACTGGCACTTACTTTATCACAACTGTTACAACGCCTCTGATACAGCAATAAACGTGGCCACCCACAGGACTCAAAAAGTTTAAATTGTTACAGATGTATCATCGATACGAAAAGAAGAAGAGAAGACAAAAGAAAAAGAACCAATTATCTTCAAACCATGAACAGTCAAATGTATAAAAAGCGAGCAGGCACGTCGGGCATCCAAGGACAGCTGTACGAGAGTAAACTGTTAAGTCTAATATACTTTAGACTGACACATGACGATAGTGTTGAACAGTTTAGTTTAGCCACCAATAGAGATGACACAGGAGCCTTCGATGATATCTGTTTTAGAGCCAAAGTGAAGGGATTCGACAAACCAGTCATCGCGTTCATTCAAGCAAAGCACAGAGAGAACGACAAGCTTCTCACATTTATTAGCAAAAATGATTTGTCCAAATACTTCGACAGTTATTTGAAAATTAGGCACGCTTTTAACCCGAACAGTAAAGATATGGTTTTTAAAGGAAACTTTGATGAAACTGAATGCTTTTTCATTATGTATACAACAGCAAAGGACGATCCTAACAACAAAATATATGAAGGTAGTCTCGCCGAGTATTTGAACGAACTTATAGGCACTGGAGGTTGTTGCACACAGCCATCATACAGAGATGAAGACTTGGACTTTTTGTGTAGAATAGTAATGAAAGAACAAATCACGACACTAGCTGAACAGTTGGCGAAGTTTATTAGTGATGAATCTGATGGTGAAATGTCGATGAATAACGATCTAATGCTGCGCTATCATGTAGTTCTAGCACACAACGTTTTAGATGTTTCTGAAATCCAACCTGAAGGATATCGGATTGCCAGCTTCAGACAAGACTTCTTCACAACCAAAGAAGAATTTCTTGTGCTGTTCAAAAACATATTGTGCTTGGAAGTTCTCCAAAAGCGAAAGCCAGAAGAGACTGATGTACAGAATTCATTGTTGGAGTTCCTTAGCGAACCCTCTGCCATAACGACTCTTAGTAAACTGATGGGAAGTGTTCTTACGTATAAACACGACAAGCTTGAGTTTGTTAGCAAATCAGTAACAGATGATCTAAAGCGACAACTCGACAAAACCAGTGTCCCTCAATCGACTGTCTATGAAGCTGCAGAACTGGCTGCTAAAGACTATGTACTATCTCTGAAGCTTAAAGTCCCAGCTTTGTTTGGCAACAAAGACTTAGCAATAAGAGGCAAACGTGAGAAAATAGACAAGCGACTGAACCATCTAACATCAAAAATCATAGAAATATTAGAACAATCGAAACCCAATAACATCGCCACAATAGACGAGTCTCTGGGAGAAGGGTTGCTGCAATTAAATGGAGGCATAGCTTCCGCTGTTGGTAACATACTAGTTTACGATGAAAGTTCAAAACTTTTGAAGTTTACAGATAACTGTAAATCTCTTGGCAATCTTGCCAAAACATGGTACGAAACATTGAAGAGTAAAATCGAGAATTTACACGAGTATAAGTTAGATGTGAAAGTGGAAAAGTTCCCAAAACTTTTATTCGAAAGAGGAGAATACGACGTGAATTTGGTGAGAGATTTCTATGACAAATTACTGTTTTACACTAACCAAGCTGATCAGAAAGAAGTAGAAGAAATTTTGAGAGGAGAAATAGAAGATCATCCGTGTAATGACATCAACAACTACAGAGTTAGGTCTGATGTGATATTTCTAAAATATCATGATGAAATGCAAAAACTGTGGATGACGCCTAAAATAGGATCGTACCTCACTAAGAAAAGCAAGATATATGAGAATGCAGTTACCAGCGCCATGAGCGAGACACTGATAGGTGTTCTAAATATAATGTATAAGATTACAAACACAGAATACACGTTTAATGAAAGCGTTATAAAACCATTCCAGTTGCATGGACAGCTTCTAGGAATTGTTATTGCTACAGAGAACTGTGTGTTGACAGTTGCCAAGGTGGAGCAATACCTAGGGAAAGAAGACCATGTTGTGTTAGACTTAGAGTACATTTTCAAGCTACCCCTGAAGAGTCACAGCACACTATGTAAGGAATTGACGAGCACGACCAAGGAGAAGATTCTTGTTATTGTTTGCAATAATTTTCAAGATTCTAGGAATTCTTGTAAAAGACTTAAAGATATCGCGAAAGCTATTGACGGCAAGCATATAATAATCATTGTTAATAAGAACACTGTTGACATTGTGACTGAGTATTTCTCAAAAGCGAGTAATGTATTGAATGACGAAGGCACTATTTTCAACGACATAAGTCCTGAATCGCAGAAGAAACTCTTAGCGACTTCTAAACTGAAATTTCAAGATGAAGACTTAAGTTTAAACATAATCGTAGATGATATGTCAGCAAAACTAATCGAGGGAGACGTATTAAACCAAATGATTAACAAAGACACCATTGTTATTGGTAAGACAGTTGTTAATTACAATTACGAAAAGGCTAAACCCTTTTATATCGACAGACGAGTTAGTCGCACCAAAAAGCAGGAACACGACAAGTTTGATGATGTCAAAGATAAAGTATTACAAACGTTGTATGATTTAGAAGACGATGTTGTACTTATAACAGCCATGCCGGGGATGGGCAAGTCGACCCTACTCACTCACTTGTCACTGAAAACAAAGGAACTCGATCCTAAAGTTTGGATTGTGAGAATAAACTTATTGGAGCACGCGAGAGTATTCAGTAAGTGGCAGGACGATAAGACAGTCATCAACACTTTGGAAAGTTTAAAGTTCATGTGTCAAGCTGCGCTCTGGGAAGAATCTGATGAACCTTATGAAGAAGATGAAGTACTCATTGAGCTGGAAGAATCGTCAAATGGAACTGTTTCATTGAACAAATGTTCAGGAAGTAATTCAACAATATTTCAATTGAAATTATTCTTACATTTTTACAACAGAGGAAAACTAATATTTCTTTTCGATGGATTTGATGAAATCTTTCCGCATTATGAATGTGAAGCGCTCTCATTGCTGAAGTGTGTCAGGAGTTATCCTCGAAAGCATAAGGTTTGGATCACAAGTAGATCGTTCAACACAATTAAATCTGTTTTAGAAAAAGAGTTTGGACTATCGTATGAAATAGAACACTTTAATCGATTTGAACAAGATACATACTTGAATACTTTTTGGAAGTCTAAGATACAAATTAAGAATCTTAATAGCGAACAAATACAGAACGTCCATGACTTTGTTCATTTCATGCATGGCCCTCTACGGCATTTCCAATCAGGACAGTTCTGTATCCACAGCATCTTCAAGAAAATCCAGCACAAACCATACTTAAAAGTGTATCTGAACTTCTTGGAACATTTAAAAAACGAGTCTATAGCTGCTGGCATTGACTTCTCTTACGCTGAATATAATTCTTTCATGGCCAGTATTGACAAACACAAAAGCGGTATTACACATCTTGTAAACGATCTTACTGCACCTCCACTGCATCTGTACTTACTGGCTGAATGTTTCTACAATAACATCAAAGATATCTCCAAAAGGGATGATAAATGGGACATGGATGTTACTGGCTGGATGTTTTATGAGTACTACTGTGAAACTAAGCTAAAAAAGATTCGTTTTGAAGAGAAAAACAAAATCGACATCTTCAATCCTGATAACAAGATGGCGTATGAAAAAGAGCGCGAAGCTTGTATGGCTATGCATAAGAAATTAGGAGCTTTCGCCATATTTTTTCCTTATGTGGATCTTTTTGAAAAGGATGTGTTGGAAGAAATTAAGGATACGATAATTAAACTGAATGATGGAGTGGAAAAGACAGGTCTTATTCGAACTGTAATAGCAGGTGGTATGCCCCTATTCGTGCACATATCCTTTGCGGAATATTTTGCTGTGGAATACCTTTGCGATCTCATAAAAGACGAGAAAAGTAAAGATAAACAAGTAAAGCTTTGGGATTTTATCGTTAATTTCATGTTTCGTCATTACAAAATTAATATTTTACATATATTTACAACTAAAATTAAGAGAGATGAGAAACTAAACGGCGTCGTACAAACAAACAAAGAGATAATATTTAAATTACTATACGAGCAGAAAGGTAAGATATTACGTGTTGAGTTTTGGAAGTCGGCATACGAATGCTTTGACGAAAAACATCGCATTACACCTTTTCCTGATTATAAAACCCACACTATTTCATTATTCTCAATACTTTATGACAGTAAAATCATAGACGCAAATAGTGAAGTCGATTTTGAGAAATTCTTTCTTTCTTTTTTCATAATCATTCACCCGAATGTTGATGATGCAATGGTAATGTCTTGCAGTTCGGTTGGTGAGTACTTTGTGCCAGTGAAATGTCAGTTGTTTCTACGGCTCGGTCCTAACGCGGACGACGTGGCTGTCGGTACCCACGCGATGCAAATGTGTACGACAGACACTGAGTCGCCTTCAAGCACGTCTGACTGCTATAGCCAAGGGCGTGGAGTCATCAGAGTCCAAGGACCAAACAATTATGAAGACGGTTTGACTTTGTTTATAGAAGTTGAAATATAAAAATTGTTACCGATACATCTATACAACGTGTAACGTTAAATGCGCAAAACCTGAAAATAGTTTGATCAAAATAACGAGCAGAATCAATTGAACCACTTTTTAATATAGGTCACATTTTTCAAAAAATCTTCATTAAAAAAGTTGCCGCGTCTATTTATTAGTAGATCAAGCCATCCGGCGCGCAGCGGCCCGGTGACGACTTCTCCCTCGATAGAGCGTCGTCGCAGACGCAAGAAACGATCAGAATTGCCAGTAAAACTAAATCAGCACATAAAACCTTTACTTTTGTTTAAATGATTTTTTTTCTCTGAAATAGGTCAATTTAATTAAAAATCAGTTGGGGTGTCTGAGGTTTTGCGCATTTAACGTTACACGTTGTATATACGAAATACGAATATGTAAAATTTGCAATGTCAAATAACAGAGTTTTACAAAATATTTTATTTTTTTATTTTTTTGCGGTGCTGGTATTTTAAAGTTGTATTGGAATATGTATGTAAGTTTAATGTTATTAAAATGAACTCTGTTCCTCTCTTTGTGTGATGTGCTAAGGTGAATGAGTGAGTGTGAGAAAGTGACTTTTGTTGAGTGTGAGATGTGGCTTTTACAGAACATATATTATCAATATCTACTTTGTTATCTTATGTCGTGATGGCCCAGTGGTTAAGGCGCCCGCCTCTCATGCTTGAGGTTGGGGGTTCAAATCCGACCAAGTTTCAATGTGACTTTTTCAATTCATATGCACTTTCTGGAGTTTATCTTGGACATCACTGGCATCGGTGAAGGAAAACATCGTGAGGAAACCTGGACTTATACCAGCCTATTACTGTCCCACTCAAACCATGTCAGAGTCCCTTGAGGCGGTTTAGAAACTCTGACACTAGGGTGTGTGGGGTCGTAAGACCTTACTGCCCACACGATAAAGAAGAAGATCAATATCTACAAAAAACTTCGCGATACTTACTATAGATATATCTCGTAGTTTAGTTTTTGTTTGCTAGTCTATATTCTATATATGTATATAAAAATGAATCCCTGTTTCCCTTGAAATGCATAAGATTCACTTTACCAAATGTTAGAAGTAGTGAACTTAACGTTATATTGAATAAGGACATACTAGAGTTCGTCGAAAAGACAGTTTTCCTGGGGATTACGCTCGATTCTAAGCTGCAGTGGGGTCCCCACTTAACATCTCTTGCAGGGCGGTTAAGTTCAGCCGCTTACGCTGTCAGAAAAATCCGACAATTAACAGACGTGGATACCGCGAGACTAGTCTATTTTAGTTACTTTCATAGCATCATGTCTTACGGTATTTTGCTTTGGGGACGGGCTGCAGATATAAATTCTATCTTTATCCTGCAAAAGAGGGCCGTCAGAGCCATCTATAATCTTGGCAGTCGAGATACTCTAAGGGAATTGTTTAAGAAAATTAACATCATGACGGTACCTTGTCAATATATATATGAAAACATTATGCATGTTCGGAAAAACATTCATCTTTTTAAGAAAATTAGTGATAGACATAATTTTAATACTAGAAATAGGAACAAATTAGATCAACCAAGTTTCAGATTGTCAAAAGTAAAAACTTCTTTTATGGGGTACTGTGTAAAATGCTATAATAAAATACCACTGGATATTCTCCAACTAAATGAGAGAAAATTTAAAACATGCATTAAACGCACATTATGTAGTCAAGCATATTATAAGTTAGATGATTATATCACGGACAAAAATGCTTGGCTAAATGCTAGTCCTGCTCCACAGCCACTCGGGCTCACTAAATAGGATTGTTTTTTGTTTTTTTTTTAGAGAATGATGTTTCTTACCCTTTTTTTTGTTGACCTGAATAACTTGTACCGTTATCAGTACGATTACTTTTCTTTGTTACTTACCTCAGTCATATAACCAAGAAGTACACCGAGAGTGTTAGTATTGTATAATTTAATATCATTTATTTCAATTTTTGTAAATGTGAGTACCATGGAGCGTTTTATTTTTGAGTTACTATGTGTTTTGACAATGAGCATGGCAGTTGAGAGCTTGTCATGCTCACTCAAATGTCTCGCTGATGGTGGCGCATGTGTTGGATCATTTGGCTCCCTCCATAATGGTTGAGCTAGGTGGTGCTGATGCATGCGTCATGCTCGTGAACGGGTGCTGTCAGTTGGGATTGGTCATCTCTTAACTGCTATGGCTTACATCTTTATTTTTATTATTTTTAACTACTGTTTTATATTCATCTTCATTGTGATCACATGTAGAATCAACAAGAATAATGTAACCAGGATTTTGTAAAAACCTAATTTAAAAGAGTGCCGTGGAGTTTCTTGCTCGTTCTTCTCCATAGAGGCCTACCTCCGTTTTGGAACGAGCAACTAGCTTCATTTTTCGGACTAACTGACAGACTCCTTGACAATTCAAAAGTGCCTGTAAATGGTCTAATTGAAATAAATGTTTTGACTTTGACTTTGACTTTGACTTGGTCACGGCATCACGCGTAAACGGCTGGACCGATTTCACTTTTTCTTTTTTTGTTGTGTTTGTTATTGTCAGGAGAAGGTTCTTATGAAAAAAATAAATAAAAAAAAAAGTCGGAAATGTCGGTCTCAAGGGTAGGGGTAGGGTAGGGTAGGGTAGGGGTAGGGTAGAGGTAGGGGTATCGGTAGGATACCACGCGAACGAAGTTGTGGCGGGTCAGCTAGTTTTAAAATAAATTTAAAATAGCCGAAGCAGTCAATTCTATTAGAAAAGTTCACCTAAACTATTCCACGGTCAAGCCAACCTTGCCAGGTGTTAAAAACTACACACATTCTTTCCTCCCACGTTTGCAAAAATCTAATATAATATTTTCGACAGCTAACTATTTCAGACAGACACAACATCATCTGCCTAGCCTTTTCCCAACTATTTTGGGGTCTGCTTCCAGTCTAACTGGATGCAGCTGAATACCAGTATTTTACATGGAGCGACTGCCTAAGATCTGACCTCCACAACCCAGTAACTGGGTGATACAATACCCCTTGGTAAGACTGGTTGTCAGATTTTCGGGCTTCTGACGACCCGTAACGACTGGCAGTAACTGGGTAATTAATACGAAAATTGTAATTGAAATAAATGATTTGACTTTGACTTTGTAAAAGATTTTTTCTAATCCGTAGTTCCAGAGATAAGGGTGTCTAAACAAACACACAAACAAAATAATCTTATATATGTATACATTATAATGATGGCGGCGTGGACCACTTCATATACTTTTTTCAAGATCTAATGCAAGTTACATTTTCACAGGCGCTTCTTATTCTGCTGACCCCCTAAACTCTAAGCTTTAATACACGTGTCCTAAAAAGTGCAGTGGAGACGCATACGGTCTTTAATGAAGAAAATAGATTACTGCTGAGTGCACCGAACTGGGCGGCCATTTTAATAATAGAATCGTTGGCGTTGACAAGAGTAGAGGTGGCGTGGAGTCGATGTTGGAACTAAAAGTTTTTTTTTCTATGACTAAGACGTAATTAGTCGTTCAATTAAATACTGTGAAGGTTGCATGCTTTTTTTTGTTCTAGTTTGTGTTGAGGGGAGGAGGGGTCTGTCAGACTCTAGATTATTGACTAAAAAAATATGTATAAAAAAATACTTTTTAAAAACAAGCTTTAATTTAAACCTATTACAATATTGAGTATTGGACATTGTATTGTCACCAGAACTAAAGGTGTATGCAAAATTTCAACTCAATCGGATACCAACAAATGGTCGAAAAATTGTTTGCAAATTTTGAAAGGACAACTTACATACATACGAACAGTGCAAGCTAAATAAAAGCTTGTAACTTGTAATAATCACATTAATGTTCCCTTCACACACTAAGCGAGGATTCCGGGACCTGTAAGGCCCGCCTCTACAGGCCTCCTCAGCTTAGGAGGGGGAGTGAGGTGTGTGACTCTCCCCACGACGTCGAAGAGGCGGTGTGTGGTAGTCTACGCTCCATAATATAGTATATATAGCAATTACGCACCTACCTTACTTCTAATCAGCATATTACTGTCCCACTGCAGGTCAAACGCCTCTTCCCATACAGAGAAGGCACGAGCATTGATCGCCACGCTTGCTCAAGGCGGATTGGTGATTTCAGACTTGCTTAAAGAGAAAAGATTTGTAACTCAAATACTACGTAACCGATTTAAAAAATTCTTTCTCCTATGGAAAGCTACATTATTAAGCTGTATTTTATTTTAATAAAAATTAGGGATCCGGCAAATCCACGTGGACGAAGTCACGATCAAAAGCTAGTATTAACTGTAAGTCCAGATTTCCTCACGATGTACTAATAGTATAGAGATTTAAAAAAATTAACATAATATATTCCTCTCCATGACTTCCTACGTCCCGCAGTCAATGTAAAACGAACAACTAAGCCAGTTTGAGATCGCGCGCTAACAAAACTGGCGCGTAATACGAAATAATAAAAATAATACGCATACATAGGTATCTACTAATTTTAATAGCAAATGACTATTTAGAAACTGAAAGTTAATTGGAATTCTAATCATCAAAATTAGTGTTTGTCAATAATAATTTCTGCAATAATTTTTAATTTTAACTGTCACAAAAATAAATAACTGTCAAAGTTTCCCGCGTTTTTTAACGTCACGTTTTGTTGTAAAAAAAAATAAACTTTATGGTGAATTGAAATAGTGAAGTGTTTCGTGAGGTCAGTGTGTGGACAGATAAAAAAATAGTATCGGTTTTACGGTTTTTGTTGTTTTTTTAAACAGAACGTATATATTTAATGATTCGTTGCATATATTTTGACCATTGCGCACTATCATGTTGGTCTAGTGGTCGCAAAGCGCAACTGCTGAGCATGAGGTCTTGGATTCGATTCCCAGGTCGGGCAAAGTGTTATTGGGTTTTTAACTAAGGTCTAAGTGTCATTAGGAATTTCTCAGTAGCAGCCTCGGATTCTGGATTTGTGCCCGGTATGGCAATAGGTTCGCCCCTTATGACAAGGGACATAAACATAACTGGCGAAATGTGGGTGTAGACCTACTAATGGGTACACCTCTGCCTAACCCTTCGGGGATTACAGGCGTGATGTTATGTACCTATGTATGAATGTATCCTTTTCAGTTATAAGATAAAAGTATAGTGTTCAAAGAAAGAGTCTATAGGCAACACAAATAATTTTTCCAACAATATTTTTGGAACCTTATATCTATTAAAACTAAATTGAGCCATTTTAAGCAAGAACAGCAGACTTTATCTGGATGAAATTTGGTATAAGTTAAGTTTGAACCCCAAAAAGCCTCTTTTTAATACGCAACGCCCCGTACAGCAGTTTCTAAACCGCCTCAAGGGCCTCCGACATGGTTTGAGTGGGACAGTATAGGCTGGTATAAGTCCAGGTTTCCTCACGATGTTTTTCATAATATGATATCCACCAAGTTAGCCAAATTATCTAACACACTATGAAACAAGCGCGAGTCGGAAGGGTTTCCGTTCCATCGTAGAAGATAGTATTGCCATAATAGTGTCGAGCCAAAAACGCAAAAACAACATGTCTCTTGCATGCCACCACCTTTAATTTTTAATTTTTAACATTTGTTGGTATAGCATCAGCAATAGAAATACACATTCTGTGAAAATTTCGATTCTCTAGCTATTACGGTTTATGAGATACAGCTGACAGATTGACGGATAGCAGAGACCCCTTAGCACTTTTTAGGTACGGGAACCTTCTTTTTTAAACAAGCGTCCATTTAAAATATTTACAATATAGAGTATTGCACATTGTATTGTCATCAGAACTAAAGGTGTATGCAAAATTTCAGCTCAATCGGATAACATCAAATGGTCAAAAAAAAAAAATGGTTTGCGAATTTTGAAAGGACAACTTACATACACACATACATACGAACAGTGCAAGCTAAATGAAAGCTCGTAAAAAAACGGCAAAAAAAACTAAGTACCATAGAAAACCAAAAGTACCAGGCGCCCATAAAACGGAGAGAGTACCTAATCGATTACAAACACACATACATACATACGAACAGTGCAAGCTAAATAAAAGTTTGCAAAAACGGCAAAAATACAACCATTATTCAACAAAAAAGAAAACCAAAAGTACCAGGCGCACATAAAACGGAGAGAGTAATCGATCAAAGTTTAATTATCGATCAATCAACCGGGAAGTTGAATATTCAGCGGCAATCGATTGAGGTCAATATAAATAATGTCCCGGGTCGGCTAGCTAGTCTTGGCGGGCGGCACACAACGTAAATGTCAAACGGTGGTGGCACGCCAGAAATAAATGGCATAATCGAATTTTGAGGGCGTAGTGAAGATAGACGGCTTGGCTTTGTAATGTTTAAAACTTATAATGCATGCAATTTAAATGTGGAATGTGGCAGGAATAAACTAGATCGACGACACTACCAATCAATTGACGTACTTCTTAAAGTCAAAGTCAAAGTCAAAGTCAAATCTTTTATTTCAATTAGGCCATTACAAGGCACTTTTGAACGTCAAATACAAAAGAAAAAGGAATTGAATCTAGTTGCCCCTTCCAAAAGGTAGCTTTGTATGGAGAAGAATGTTCAAGTAACTCCATACCATAACATTTTATGACCTATCAAACCGCTTACTGCTAAACCTCTCGCTTAACCATCTAAGATGGTTCGGTCATGTTGAGAGGATGAGTGAAAGACGATTAACAAAAGGTATTTATATGGCAGAGGTGAGTGGCAACGCAGGGAGGAGTCGTCCTAGGAAGACCTACACTGACCTTATTGGTGAAGTTCTTCAGAAAGTTCAACATAACATCACACCTGTAATTAGGTTAGGCAGAGGTATACCCATTAGTACACCCACATTTCGCCAGTTATGTTTAAGTCCCATGTAATAGGGGGCGAGCCTATTGCCATCAACCGAGCACACATCCAGACTCCGAGGCTGCTTCTGAGAAATTCCTGATGTAAAAACCTAATAACACTTTGCCCGACCTAGTAATCGAACCCAAGACCTCATGCTCAGGCAACGAGGGAGTCATTCAGTCAGCGATATCAGATTTTAAGATATTTTTCAAAAATTGCCATTTTTTTTAGTATTTATATTAATTTGATATCTCCACGCGTTCCTGAGAAAAAGGGTGTCAATAGACAGACATACGGACCGGTTTCCGTTTCTTTTGAGGTACAGAACACTCTTTCTTCTTTATAGTGTGGGCAGTAAGGTCTTACGACCCCACACACCCTAGTGTCAGAGTTTCTGAACCGCCTCAAGGGCCTCTGACATGGTTTGAGTGGTACAGTAATAGGCTGGTATAAGTCCAGGTATCCTCACGATGTTTTTCCTTCACCCAACCCCAAAAATACCATAATTATGTACATATCGATACCTTTAGGCTCAAAGGGCGTAAACGCCATTTTGGCCAAAATAAGATTTTAATTCAGTCTTACTTAGTTTTTCGTCCTCTCTATCGATTGGTATATTTAAAACATCGATATTCGCAAAAAAATGGTGGATACAGCCATAATTTTTGGTTCGCTAAACATAGATTTTCTTAGGGTCGTGTTTTTTGGCTCTCCTGAAAAGTCGTGTTTTGGTGGATACGCCCTTTGAGCCTAAAGGTATCGATATTTATCAAAGAATAACTCAATTACACGAACTCGAAAGCACAGCACACCTCTGTCGCTGTCGTTTACAAATGATATCACCTGCATTATTGATGACACATATATATAATTGGCTGATGTCCTAATTATCAATCGTTGGCTGCCACGGCAATATGTTACGCAATTAAAATGAAATCAAATATTTAATGCTAGAATAATTTGTCTATATTAGTCAGTCTATTTTTATTGTAAAAGGAATCTATACTTCTTTATCGTGTGCAGTAAGGTCTTACGACCCCACACACGCTAGTGTCAGAGTTTCTAAGCCGCCTCAAGGGCCTCTGACATGGTTTGAGTGGAACAGTAATAGACTGGTATAAGGCCAGGTTTCCTCACGATGTTTTCATTCACCGAAGTCAGTGATGTCCAAGATAAACTTTAGATTACCCTCCTTTGCGTCGCGCAGTCGGGTAAAAATACGTATTCAGAATTGAAAAAGTCATTGGACCTTGCCCGGATTTGCACCCACAACCTCAAGCATGAGAGGGGGGCGCATGTAAACTAATAAGTGACTTAATTGAGTCCTCGCCTGCTGACACTGTCCAGTGTAAATTTCGCCTCTTGTGTATCACGCTACAAGCGCCACCCGCCCGCACCTCTCCCGCTCCCCGTTCTCGTCTTACCCCGCGTCCCTGCACCCCGCAATCGAGAACACAATAAAGCGGTTTAACTATAAATGCTTTAACAAAAAAAAAAACCGTAAAAATCGTCAAAAACCGTAAACAACACCACATCACTAGAACAAACCGCCATTTTTAAAAGTGACACTGTCTATGAGATGAATAACGCGCGCTCGGACTCAGAAAGTGACAGTGGTTCGAGTTCGGAAGAAGACGTTGACTCCGGGATAGCTGACGAGGTTCCACCTGACACTAGAAAAGAGATCGACTGCATGGATCTGTCGGAGTTCTTCGGATATTGGTAAGTGTCAGATAATAAAAATAATTGCTTTTATATTCCATACGTTCTATGATGGTGCGGGTGACACATGTCAGCAAGTCATCTATGGATGTCAGAATCGCATAACTAGGTCAGTGACATTATTTAAATTACTAGTTATTTACTTACTTATTACTAATTCCGTATTTTACGACTATGATGTTAGTGTGCAGTTAAAATATTCAATCATGATTGAAGCGCCGCCCCGTAGCGTTCAAGAGTGAAAAGCAACAGTTTGACAAATGTCACCGGTACCATCCTAGAGCGTAAGGAATATTAGTAGGTACAATATAAAGTTGAAGAACGAATATAAATTGGGATGAGTCAAGATTTACGATTAGCAAGGGAAATAAAAATAAAGCAATGTTGTTTTATGAACTATATTTAACTTTCAATCTCCGTAACTAGGTATAAAATAGCCCAGAAAAATAAAACGCAATGATAGGAAGCACAATATGTAACTTTCGGCTTTGTGAAGTGCATTTTGTACGGAACCCTTCATGTGCAAGTCTAATTCGCACTTGGCCAGTATTATTTCATGAAATAACCATTGCCCTATTAAATAACGACTTATATTTTATCATAATATTATATTTAGCGCCTAATATTATTCTCCTGAACATTTAAATAATATCGCACCAACGTTTTGTTGCTATTGATTTTTTTGTAGGCGTTAACACACATTCTACTTGTAGATCTGATCAAGTTAAGATTTGGAGTATAAGATTCTAGAAGATTCTATATTTAGTGACTAAACTTAATAAAAAAGGTCGGAACACTTATGGTCAACTATGTAAACTCAAAAAATCTACTTAAATAATTATATTTTCCATTATAAAATACAATTTTTCAAAAAGAAAACCCTGTAAACACGATTAGTTTTAATTAGGTTTGTATGAAAGGCGCAGTAGCGTGCTGTCAAAAATATCATTTAAAGAAAAAGATGGTCGAATAAAAAAAATAACAAACGTTTATTTTAAAAGTAATAATTATTTTTAGGTTAGATTCCGATTCAACAATACCAAAGCTGCACGAAGTCACCTCCGTTTTTGCTTACTGTAAAAAAAAAAAGCTCGTTTAATTATAACAGTGTTAAGATTGAGAATGAGTGAATGAGTGAATGAGTGAAAGAGTGAATGAGTATATGATCTCTGTCTCTCTCTCTCTCTCTGATTATTTTGTATGCGTCACTTTCACGTGAATAAAAAGTTTTTTTTTCTTTCTTTCTTATCTAGACTAATCTAGAGATACAAGCAATAAACATACCTACTTAAAGCGTTCACGCTATACGGCACTTTATGCAAACTTTCAATTAAGTCCTTATTCTTGGAAATGAATGAACCAATTTTAATGAAACTTTCTACTCAGCAGGATACATAGGTCTCAAAACTAAGTAAAGTAAAAGAACATAACGAACGGACCATCAAATTTTGCCAAAGCTTTTACAATGATACGGACATAGCAAAAAAAAATTGTAGCATAGAGGATTGATGTTAGACTTTAATAATCCAATAACACTTTGCCCGACCTGGGAATCGAACCCACGACCTCATGCTCAGTAGTCGCACTTTGCGACCACTAGACCAACGAGGCAGTAATTTTTTTTTTCAATAAGTTTTTTGCTAAATAAACATTTTTATTGATCAACTCACCGCTCATTCCACAACATGAACACCTCCTCCATATTCCCCATCGACCACATGTACTCCGCCGCCGCAATCATCTCCATCGACCACATGCACTCCACCGCCATCGTCACCATCTACGACGCGCACCTCGCCGCCCCCCCATCCGCCATCATGAACATGCACACCTGAGGTTTGGGATGTTTTATTTCTCATTAAGAATAAATTCACTTACACGAGAAATGTTATTAAACTAATCTCTATACAGGGTTATTTTTAAAACACCAGTAACCTGAAAAGGGGACATTGTACTCATCATTATGAACAACTTTCTCTATGGGACCAACCTTGAAATCATGAAAAAAAAATCAGCTGTTCCCTACAAAAATGCTTTATAACACAATCATAATGTATGAATAGCTGATTTTTTTTTGAACGAAGTTCCTTAACGCGCGTTGCGAAAGGGGGCTAGACGGAAAAAATTAAGACCAAAAGTTGTAACGACACTTTTTGCTATAGTTGTAAGCCGTGCGGCGTGCGCGTGTTTCTCTGTCTGTCTCTCTCTCTCTCATATAACTTCGTTCCATCCGGGTGTCCCTTGACACCTCTCAAGTCTTTTTCATGATTACAGGGTTGGTCCCATAGAAAAAGTTGTTCATAATGATGAGTACAATAACCCCTTTTCAGGTTTTTGGTATTTTAAAAATAACCCTGTATAATAAAAATAAGTCGCTAAATATGTTGCTAAGCGCAAAACTCGAGAACGGCTGCACAGATTTGTCTGATTCTTTTTTGTTGTATTCGTAATTTCCCGCACAAGGTTTATATGCAAAAAAAAATTGAAAATGCACCGGAAATGTCGGTTTGCACCCGAGCGAAGCCCCGCGGTTCCCTAGTATTAAAATATTTTTCAACAGTTAGTTAGCAGTCAGTTTTTTCTAACAGTTTTTGTTTCTTTCTTTACACACAAAAACTTACGCACTTTAACAAAACTCTTGGCAAACTATTTTTACAATACAACGTGTAACGTTAAATGCGCAAAACCTCAGACACCCCAACTGATTTTTAATTAATTTGACCTATTTCAGAGAAAAAAAAATCATTAAAACAAAAGTAAAGGTTTTATGTGCTGATTTAGTTTTACTGGCAATTCTGATCGTTTCTTGCGTCTACGACGACGCTCTATCGAGGGATGAGGTCGTCACCGGGCCGCTGCGCGCCGGATGGCTTGACCTACTAATAAATAGACGCGGCAACGTTTTTAATGAAGATTTTTTGAAAAATGTATATTAAAAAGTGGTTCAATTGATTCTGCTCGTTATTCTGATCAAACTATTTTCAGGTTTTGCGCATTTAACGTTACACGTTGTATAACAGAAATATTTTACAAGTGTAGGATAGTTGCTATAACTTAACGCAGACCTCCAGACTTAACACAGAACACACACCTCCTCCATAATCCCCATCAACAACGTGGACTCCCCCTCCATTGTCTCCGTCAACGACGTGGACACCACCGCCGTAGTCCCCCCCTACTACGTGGACACCGCCGCCGTAGTCCCCCCCTACTACATGTACTCCACCGCCATAGTCTCCCCCGTCAGCTACATGAACTCCTCCCCCATAATCCCCGCCAACTACATGGACTCCCCCACCGTAGTCCCCTCCGCCATAACTACCCCCGACTACGTGAACGCCGCCCCCGTAGTCTCCATCGACTACTTGTACACCACCCCCATAATCCCCACCAACTACATGTACCCCCCCACCGTAGTCCCCTCCGTCGACAACGTGGACTCCACCTCCGTCTACCTGAAATGGACATACATAATATATAACATCACGCTTGTAATCCCTAAAGAGTTAGGCAGAGATGTCCACTAGTACACCCACATTTCGCCAGTTATGTTTAAGTCGCATGTAATAGGGGGCGAGCCTATTGCCATCAACTGGGCACAGATCCAGACTCCGAGGCTGCTACTGATAAATTACCTACTGGTGGAAAAATCCAATAACACTTTGCCCGACTAATGCAGGCCATCCACCATCCAATCTATCGTCCAATCGGCAGGACGCTACCGATTGGATCATGCCGATTGGACCGTGGATGGGAGTGGATTGTCATGACAATTATAACTATCATGCCAATCCACTCCCATCCACGGTCCAATCGGCATGATCCAATCGGTAGCGTCCTGCCGATTGGACGATAGATTGGATGGTGGATGGCCGGCATTAGGAATCGAAAATGTCGCGTAAATCTGAAATGGATAATATTGAGAAATGACGTGTAGGAAATGCCTAGGTCAGTCTAGGTCTTCCTAGGGCGTCCCAGCTCCCTGCGTTGCCACTAACCTCTGTCCTACAAACTGCTTTTGTTAATCGTCTTTCACTCATCCTCTCAACATGACCGAACCATCTAAGCATACCCTTTCTAATCTTTGTCACTACATTTGTATTTTATAATAAAACTAGCTGACTCGACCACGCGTTGCTGTGGCTTGAAGTAAGTAAAGATATTGAGGTCAATAATCGAGATAAAAACTATCCTATCTTTTAAGTTTGACCAAATTACACACAGTAAGCCATATTTAATAAAAAATGGTTTAGTAGTTTAGGACTCCATACCGGACAAACAACATGACGCGTAATTTAAACATATTAAGATAATACGTACATAACCGCCATCAACATATCGGATCCGTTCGTCAGCCATTTTGTTTCGTTTAAAAAATCAAACTGAATAAAACAAAGGATTTCTTAAATCGACTTGTTAACACGAAGACACTTATCATACTGTCAGGTACTTACTGATTGTGTTATCAGTATTATCTATACTTAGCCCATTGATTTATCAAAAAGATTATACCTAGAAGGATTTTGTAGGTATTTCAAATTGACTCATACACACAATCACACATTTTGATTGTGATTTGAAGGAAAACTTTGAAGTTTACTTATAAATTGCTAGATTTCGTCCGCGGCTTCGCTCGCAAATTAAATTTAAAATTCGATCATGATTGAAAAGACATGTGGCGCCATCTGTCATCTTAAGAACGTTATTGTGATTTCTCTCGGGAACAGTACTTGTTTTCGGGACGAAAGGTACCGTTTTTTTTGAGGTGGTAAAAATCATCAAATGACTCCTTCCGCCCTTGTGGGGCGAAAGGAACTGTCAGACTTTTACTGACTAAAAAAAAAACCACCCTGTTCCTTCTGTTGCCCTTTACGTTCCGGGGCCACGGTATCCTGTTAAGACGTCCCGCAACCCCGGCAGGCGTTTGGCCCCGACCCTGTGTCGACCCGGGCATGGTCCTTGATCAGACGGCGAGCTACCCATTACTCGCCGTCCGCAAGCCCATGAAAGGTACCCTATGTCCGTTTCTGTACACCTGATATAATGCAAAATTTCAGGACGTTTGGTTCAGTGGTTTTAAGATTTCTCCATATATACAAACTTTGGACCATCCCCTTTGGGGGCGAATTTTGGTAAATCCGTTCTTAGCGGACGTCTACTAACTAAATCTACCTCCCTGCCAAACATGTTTATATGTCTAGCGGTTTTCGATATTTCGTGATGAATGAGAGAGTGAATGAGTGACCTTTCGCTTGTGAGTTGAGTTGAGTGAGTGATTGAATGACTTTTCGCGCCAAGAAGATGTCAAGATTCTTTGGCGGCAAGATTTGTATTTTTGAATGTTTGTAACGAATTATCTCAAAAACTACTGGACCAATTTCAAAAATTCTTTCACCATTTCAATGCTACATTATCCCTAAGTAACATAGGCTATATTTATTACTAGAATAAATTAGGGATCCCTAATAAAACTTCAATAATGTAACCTAAAGTATCAACAAAAGTCTGTAAAATTCATTATTTGGCGTGCGTCGCGAATACTTTGGATTCGGGTTTGTAACAAGGGAAGTTCGAAATCTACGCGGACGAAATCGCGGGAAAAGTGCTAGTCTAAAGTACGGCCAACGAGAAGCGATACGAAAGTCTACATTATACAATAATTCAAATTATGATAAAATTTATAAAAATAGACTATCCTTATGGTATTATTACAATTTGCCAGATAATTTTTAAAACTATATAAATCCAACTTTCAAAAAGTTATGCACCCCTGCTATTCCCAATGACCTTGCATGGGTTTTGTTTACATTTGGTATCGCTTCTCGTTGGCCGTACTTTATATCTATGTATATTTATACTATATTAACAAGCAAGAACCTAAGGGCAAGTAGGTACCAATGTGACTTTTTCAATTCATATGTTCTTTCTAAAGTTTATCTTGGATATCACTGACATCGGTGAAGGAAAACATCGTGAGGAAACCTGGACTTACTGTTCCACTCAAAAACCATGTCAGAGGCCCTTTTTTTTTTTAGTTGGTAAAAATCATCAAATGACTCCTTCCGCACTGGCTGGGGCGGAAGAGACTGTCAGACTTTTACTGACTAAAAAACCACCCTGTTCCTTCTGTTGCCCTTTACGTTCCGGGGCCACGGTATCCTGTTAAGACGTCCCGCAACCCCGGCATGTCAGAGGCCCTTGAGGCGGTTTAGAAACTCTGACACTAGGGTGCGTGGGGTCGTAAGACCTTACTGCCCACACGATAAAGAAAGAAGAAGATACTATATTATAAAGAGGTAAAGTTTGTGAGGATGTAGGAGGTAATCTACTGAACCGATTTTGAAAATTCTTTCGCAAATTGGAAGCTACGTTATCACTGAGTGCTATAGGCTATATTTTATTATCAAAAAGTTAGGGATCCGTAAGAAAAATCACGCGAACGAAGTCGCGGGGAAAGTGCTATTATACAATAAAAAAACCAATAAAAAAAAATTAAAAACAATCTTTAATTTTAAATTATTACAATATTGAGTATTGGACATTGTATTGTCATCAGAATTAAAGGTGTATGCAAAATTTCAGCTCAATCGGATACCAACAAATGGTTGAAAAATGGTTTGCGAATTTTGAATGGACAACTTACATACATACTTACATACGAACAGTGCAAGCTAAATAAAAGCTTGTAATAATAATGATTACCTGCGTATTCGCTCGTCTGAAAACTTCACGTAAATGCGCCACTATGATTTGACAGCATTGCACAGCCCTTTCTTGTATTGCAAAACAAATGCGAATCACAAATCCGACGAGCAACCATATTGAATTTATTGAATCTCCAGCTTTAGGAGCGAAACGAAACATACTACCATTACAATACTTTTAAAAACTGGGGCGTTATATACGCCCCGAGATTTTGCTTCGAGCGGAATACGGTATCACACACCACAAATCAATTGACGTACTTTTTATGACCTGTCAAACCGCAATCCCCCCATTTTGGATTGCAAAAAACAACTGTCACATCACTTTTGTGTCGACTCAATTGATTAACTATTTAATATTTAATTTTACAGTTATTTGAAAATTAATTAGGTTTTTTGGGGTAAAATAAAATGTTTATTCAGAGAATTTAAATGTATTGGTTATAGTCCGGGCAATTTAGATATCCGAGGTTACAATAATTCGCACCCAGCTGAAAATTGTTCAAAACACCTGGTTTTTTTTTTATTAGGAGTCAAAACCCGTTTTTGTGAACCCCTAATAAAAAATAATCCAGGTGTCGGATCGGTGCCGGGGTTGCGGGACGTCTTAACAGGATACCGTGGCCCCGGAACGCAAGGGCAACAGAAGGAACAGGGTGGTTTTTAGTCAGTAAAAGTCTGACAGTCCCTTCCGCCCTACCAGTGCGGAAGGACTCATTTGATGATTTTTAACACCTCAAAAAAAAAAAGGTGTCGGATCGATGAGGACTTTTTAGGTTTCATTTATGATGGTGTTTTGAACAATCCTACGAACTTTCAGCCGGTGCGAATTATTGTAGGTAGGTACCCTCACTCCTATGTTTTGGTTTAATTTGACCGGACTATTAATAGTATTTTAGGTAATAAATACCCAATTCCGATTTCACTAAATTCTGGGTAAATAAACCCTTTTGTCACTGAACCCGAAAAACACCGTTATCTTTGATTGTCGTATGTCAACTGTATAATGATTATGCATAATAATCTTCCTGTCAATTGCATTCTGTGTCGTCGTTCTATTGTTTTCACAATATACGCAGCTGCATGCTTACTGCCACAGTCACAGACATCGTTTAAGTAACGTTACTTAATTTAAATATTTACAAAAAAAACTAAAGTTGCTTAAGTATAGTCACTGTTTCTAATGAGATGCTGTTGAACAGATTGTGAAGTAAAATAAAATTATTTAGTTGTACCTAATATTATGAAACTGGTCTCCTTATGCTAAAGAAATAAAAGATATCACTTATTTTAATTAAATTTTTGATAATTGTTTGACATAGGTACATAAATTCTTAATTGACATATACACTATGTACTTAACAAAAACCCTGTCAGATCAGTGTTGCCGTTGATCAGTTTTATGTTTTATTTTAACTTAATTACTTCTTCTTTCTTCTTTTTTTTTTCACTGGGGTAAAATAATAATCTCAAATCCATTAAATGGTTACGTAAATGTGTACGCAGTACGATGCCGAATAATACCCTTAAGGATCGGACAGGGTTTTTGTTACATGCTGTATATCTAACATTTCCTGACATTTCATATTATTGTTGACGTAGTTTTGTTTTATTTAATTTTTTATTTATTTATTTATTTGTTTAAACTTTATGCAACAAAAAATTACAAAGGCGGACTTAATGCCTAAGGCATTCTCTACCAGTCAACCAAAGGTGGTGAAGAGATAACATAGCAGGTGCAAAAAATTGTACATGAGAAATAATCAAATAAAATAATTAAAAATCATGGTCAGTGGGTCGTCTTAGGGAAATCATAAAAACAAAAATCTAAATAAATTAAAAATAATTTAATTATATATATTTATTTAATTAAATTTTTTAATGTCATTTGATAAATCAGTAGAGTCATAATTTGTAAAATTGCATGCCTTCTGGCGGATTATGGAGAGGGGAGACTAATATAATATTGTATGTTACCTATATTACCCATTTTCGCAATAAATGAATATGAATATTTTTGTGAATCTCATTTTAAGTGAACTATGTTCTTATGAGAAATAAAGTTCTCACTACTGGACTTCCTCGTTGGTCTAATGGTTGCAAAGTGCGGCTGCTGAGCTTGAGCCTAAGACCCCACGAACAACAGTTACACTTGCAACCACGAGACCATCTCTAGGAAAATTTAGGTTATTCAAGAGTAAAAAAAAAATACTTTAAAATAAAAATTTATTACAGATTTTTACAGATCTTAGCAAATAAATACAGTTATTATAATACATATACGGTATGGAACTCACTTCTAGGCAATAAATGAAACCTCAAGTAATACTAGTCCACAGAAGTATAGCTTAATTAAATTTTAAATCGAAAACCGAAAATTAAAAAAGTAAAATTTTCAAACAAAATAAATATCAAAATAAATTCAGTTAAAGTAAACACTCTGTTGACAGTTCTCTGTTGACTGTTCTGTTGGCACGGCTTTTTGATTCGTTTGAAAATTTGAGATTTACGAAAAAAAATTGATCCAATTCTACAGAGTGTTTAAATTTGTTCAAAATTAAAACTCTACTTTTTGACCTAATTACTGGACCGATTTCGTTAATTTTTTGTATATCGTCAGAAAAGGCGATAACAAGTATGTCGTATAATTTATTGCATATATGTGATCCCCATACTGTATATATATATATATATATTATATTTTACTTATTTAACAATACATTAATCGTGAAATTATTTTATATGTCCTGTAATACCTGTAACAAAGAAAAAGTATTAATTAATAAAAATGGCAGTCTTCAAAGTTGTCGTAAAAGGCAACTATAAGGTCAAAGTCAAAGTCAAATCATTTATTTCAATGAGAACATTAGAAGGCACTTGTAAACGCATACTTACACAAAAAAAACATACATCATATACAAAACTACCTTTCGGAATGGACAACTAGAATTTATCTTTTTTTTGAGTATGACGTTCAAAAGTGCCTTATAATGGCCTCATTGAAATCAATGTTTTAAAATATTTGCATAAAGAATCATACATAATGACACGTGAATGCAATGTAGCTTAAATAAAAACTACTAAATCATAATGCGTAAAAATATTAAAAAATTAAAAATTGAAAGGTTAAAATATTTTCAAATATAAGTGTTGTTAAGAGATGGTTAAGAGACGTTTGAGTATGCGGGTGTTAGTCCATCGTAGTATGACAATGTGGAGTAGGTATCACAGTACGTCAGCGTACGCAAGCAAACGTGAGAAAAAAATATTTAAATTATGAGACGCATATTATTGGTGCTTTCCAAAGGTGTGGATGTGTGCAATATTTATCGCCGGGTATCTTACTTTTTTTTAGAGTTCCATATCTCAGTCGGCAAAACCGGCACCCTTACGATAACTTCGTTGTCACCCAAGAAAGGAATAAATCCGAAAACCGTTTTGTAGTTACATCATAAAATAATTACTTTTTTTGCGATTATTTAAGCTAATTTTTTTTTGTTGTGTTAAATGTTGTATGGTGGTACGAAACTCTTCGAATAATGTAACCAGGATTTTGTAAAAATCTAATTTAAAAGAGTGCCGTGGAGTTTCTTGCTCGTTCTTCTCCATAGAGGCCTACCTCCGTTTTGGAACGAGCAACTAGCTTTAACTTTCGGACTAACTGACCGACTCCTTGACTATTCAAAAGTGCCTGTAAATGGTCTAATTGAAATAAATGTTTTTGACTTTGACTTTGACTTCGTGTGCGAGTCCGACTCGTACTTGGCCGGGTTTTTTTAGGGTTCAACCGCACTCCATACCAAATTTTATCAAAATCGGTTTAATAGTCTAGACTCTAGCTGTAAAATTGTAACAGACAGATTACTTTCGCATCGCATACTTTTCCTTAACAATCCTATATATAGATTAATCTTGAAAAGTACTATACTATTAACTTAATTTTAAAAACCTACCTAATTACCGATAATACTATCTACGGATTAAAACGAAAATCATGTATTTTGGATAAGTGGTTTTGGAGTTATGAACGCTCATATACAACATGACTATGATTTCGTTATTTATCTTAAGGGGATAAAAGTAACATACATAATATCACGCCTGTAAACCCCGAAGGGTTAGGCAGAGGTGTACCCATTAGTACATCCACATTTCGCCAGTTATGTTTAACTCCCATGAAATAGGGGGCGAGCCTATTGCCATCAACCGGGCACAAATCCAGACTCCGAGGCTGCTACTGAGAAAATTCCTGGGTCCTTAGACAAAGTAACATCGCTTTGTAGCGAAACGATATCTAAATTCGTCATCGTCTCTGACTTGCTGTCACTTGCTTGTCTGTCGTGTCTTGCTTCATGTCCACGTGACTTAACGCGGCTTATGTCAATCCCATACATTTAAGTCTTTTCTAACTTCGTTATCGTTTTGAAATTGTTACTTTGTCTAAGCCCCCTGATAGAAAAACCCAAAAACACTTTGACCGACATGGGAATCGGACCCAAGACCTTGCTTAGCAGTCGCGCTTTGCGACCACGAACCAATGATGCAGGTTGATCTATACATATGTATAGTCAACAAAAGAAATCATAGGTATCCAGGGTCAGGTCATATAGTTTAAGTTTACTTAGAAATCGATGGTTGTCTTCGATTGAAACTTAAGTTAATTCATCATCATTCTCCTGCCCTTGTCCCATGTTACTTGCGGTCGGCGCAACACGTTTTCTTCTTCCACTCTGTCCTGTCAGCCGTCATGCAATCACTGACTCCCCTTTCATACATATCATTCTTCACACAATCCATCCATCTTTTCTTTGGCCTTCCTCTTGCTCTCCATCCATCCACATTCATATTCATAACTCTCCTGGTCACATGCGTTTCATCCCTCCTCTTCACATGCCCATACCAAGACAAACGATTCCCTTTCAACTTTTCTGTCACTGGCGCCACTTTCAGACTTCCTCTTATGTACTCATTCCTGACCTTATCCATTCTGGTCACTCCGCACATCCATCTCAACATTCTCATCTCTGCTACATGCAATCTTTTTTCATCCGTCAATAAACTGTTTAATAACTACTTTTTAAATTAAATTACATTTAAAAACATCCATCGGTTTCTAAGAAAACTTCAACTATATCTGACGACCCTGCATACCTATCTCTTTTTTGACTGTACTTACATACAAGACAAGCTATAAGACTTACCAAAAGGTATCATTCTACAATGTTAACCCCACTTTGGTCGCCATCAGAGAATTGTACCCCGCCACCATCTCCGTCAGAAATTTGAACCCCACCGCCGTTATCCGCGATTTGTACCCCCCCACCGTTATCCGCGATTTGTACTCCCCCTCCGTTATCTGCGATTTGTACTCCACCCTGGTCATTGTCAGCGAACTGGACTCCACCACCACCATCATCAAACTGTAAAAAATAAATAGGACAGTCAGCAAAAGAAATAGGTATGCAGGGTCGTTAGATACAAGATGTTGTTTTGCATCCTCGTCAAATTTCAGGTGGTTGTCCTAAAAGACATAAATAATCAATTGAAAATACAGTACCGGCAATAACTAATAAGCGCGCGCGAGAGCGCGAGCGTGGCTAGGCACGTGCGCGAGTAGTACCTACGAAATTATTGAATGATCGTTGCGTATGCGTTGTGTATGTATTGTTTGCGTTTGTTTGTGTGTGAAAGCGCGGTTATAGCTAGTAACAGACGGGCCGCTTTTAAATACGGCTGGTTTACAATTATGGATTTCAGTAAACAGGAAAAAAAAAATACCTACTCATTTTATTGTTGATTTGGGTCGAGAATCATTAGCATAATTACGTCCTTGAATTTGACTAGGATGCAAATCAACAGCTTGTATAGTTGAAGTATTCTGAGAAACCGATGAATGTTTTTAAATGTAATTTAATTTAAATAGTAGATAATAAACAGTTCAATAATTAAGTTAAGTTTCAATAAAAGACATCCATCGGTTTCTAAGAAAACTTCATCTAAATCTGACGACCCTGGATACCTCTCTGTTTTGCTGACTGTACATAACATCACGCTTGTAATCCCCGAAGGGGTAGGCCGAGGTGCCCATTGGTATACCAAGATCTCGCCAGTTATGTTTAAGTCTCACGTAATAGGGGGCGAGCCTATTGCCATCAACCGGGCACAAATCCAGACTCAGAGGCTGCTACTGAGAAATTCCTGATGGAAAAACCCAATTAACACTTTGCAAGACCTGGGAACCGGTTCTGGGACCTGATTTTTATTATTATACAAATATTATAACTTAAGATAATGTTAATTTATCATATTTTATTAATTCACACAGTTTTGTTACTTACAAAACGTATACCTAAGCATAAAATCTTTTTACAGAGATTTAAAAACAAAGAAGGTTTTCTTTTACTGCACGAGTACTATAATAATAAAGAAAAAAGCACGCGTTTGTAATACGCTGCAAAACTAACAGTGCAATAATAGCCAATTGTATAAAAAAAGAATGACTTACATGTACGCCGCTCATATTGTTATTTTTGAATGGAAAATATTCTTGAATATGTCTTTTTTTGACAAGGACGGATATGATACTAAGCAAGCACAGATATCAATATATTTAAGTATAATCTATACTCAGAATTATGACTAAAGCGTAGAGTTAGGCCTAGTTTCCGCAAAAAGACGGGTGTCGGTTTCGGCTGCCATTAGGCCGAAACTACGGCATTCGGGAGGTTTCGCGTTGCGTTCGGTTATGTTCGGTGCACTGCTGCCCTACCATGAACTCTTATTGCGATCCAAAAAACTGAATTGTTCTTCAAATAAGTCAATATAACGCATCAATTTATGCGTTATATTGACGTATTTGAAGAACAGTTCAGTTTTTGGATCGCGATAAGAGAAAATACGTCAATAAATGACATAAATTGATGCGTTATATTGACTTATTTGAAGAACAATTCAGTTTTTTGGATCGCAATAAGAGTTCATGGTAGGGCAGCAGCGCTGCGAGCGACGACGTGTCACGTGTGACGTGTTTTTGCATCAGTTTGATAATGATAAAGTTTTTTTAATTAAAGAAAAGTAGTTTAATTAAACCATTAGGTACTGTTAATAATTTGGATTGACTTCAATAAAACTGACTCGGATAAAAAATTAACGTAACGTATTTTTTTGTTTAAAGACAAAAAAGGAAGAGGAAAAAGCAAAACAGTGTTGCCAAATAATAACAAATAATAATTTGGTTGCGTTCTCAATTCCTAACCACATTTACCAAGAAAACAGAACCGTAAATGGAATTTTCAATTTCGGTTTCGGCCGAAACTGAGCCAGAAGCCGAAATACTGTATCGGTTTCGGCTTTAAAAACTAGTTTCAGTCCGACACTATAAGTACCTAGCCACTATCTGCAGGGACGAATGTTTATCTAAAAAAACATGTATTTTGGAATAGCCTATCTGATAGTGGAAATTGCGGAGCTCAGATTACGAATGGAAATATCTTTAAAGTACTTTTAGGGACTGCCTCGTTGGTCTAGTGGTCGCAAAGCGCGACTGCTGAGCATGAGGTCTTGGGTTCGATTCCCAGGTAGGGCAAAGTATTATTGGGTTTTTCTACCAAGAATTTCTCAGTAGTAGCCTTGGAGTCTGGATTTGTGCCCGATTGATGGCAATAGGCTCGCCCCCTATTACATGGGACTTAAACATAACTGGCGAAATGTGGGTGTACTAATGGGTACACCTCTGCCTAACCCTTCGGGGATTACGGGCGTGATGTTACTTTTAGGGTTTTGTATCTAAAAGGTGCCGAAGGGACTGTCTGTCTGTCCGTCTATATGTCACAGGGCTGTATCTCACTGTCGTAGGCAGATACTTTAAATTTTCACAGAGTGTCTATTACAATTGCTGCTATAACAATAAATACATACATACATAAACTCACGCCTTTTTCCCATGGGGGTAGGCAGAAACCACAGAACGCCACCTGCTACCTGCTACCTGCACCTGCTCCTTACATACTCCTTTCGCCTCATCTACGTACATACATCTCGTCATACAAGCACGCCGGTTACGAGTACTCTGCACCTGACCTTTCTGAAGAACCTCACCAATAAGGTCAGTGTAGGTCTTCCTAGGGCGTCCCTCCTTGCGTTGCCACTCACCTCTGCCATGTGTGGTGGGGCAAGCGCCCCACCCTGCCCCATCGTGGCTACGCCCATGCTTAATACTACCTATAGCACTATACTTGCTTCCTGTAGAAGAGGTAAAGAAGATGGTTAGGAAATGAAAAATAAAAGACTTGATTTTTTTACAAAATTGTATTCAAAATTTCTGCAGATCTTGAGTCCTACAGTAGCATTTTCTATTGTCATTAAACAAGTTTGCGAAATTACAAACTAATTAAAAACATTATGGGGGTCATGGGGTCAACTAAAATGTTCACAACTAAGTTTTTAGACCTATATTTATGTTTTCTGCTTATGTGTAGAAAGTTTCTTCAAAATCGGTTCATTTATTTGGAAATCATTTTTTTTAATAGTTTAAAAAACTAAAAAACACGCTTTTAGCACGCACTAATTTTTTTTCGTATCCCATTCAGCAAACCCTTTCATTTAATACCCATATCATGGGGGTGCATTTCAAACAGCTAGTCCGCCATCTTGGGGAGGCCGCCATATTGGATTTGTAATGACGTTTCTTAGCTAGTCATGTATTGTCATCAGAACTCAGAGCGTGTGCAAAATTTCATCTTAATCGAAGACCAGGAAGTGGGTCAAATTAAGATTCCAAGATTTTCTTACATACATAGTTACAAGTGAAGCTAATAAAAGCGTGTTAAAAAAAAGACTTGAAAGTTTGTATGAAATGACGTAAGGCGTAAAAGCTCCTAAGTTAGCGTGCTAATGACAGGGTTTGTCTGTTTTTCTGTTTTTCGGGCAAATAATCAACATTGCCATCCAATGAGGCAATGTTGTCAGCCTTATAATCATCATCTGCCAAGCCTTTCCCCAACTATGTTAGGGCCGGCTTCCAGTCTATCCGGATGCAGCTGAATACCAGTATTTTGCATGGAGCGTTTGCCTATCTGACCTCCACAACCCAGTAACTGGGTAATACGATACTCATTGGTAAGACCGGTTGTCAGACTGTCGGGCTTCTGATAACCCGTAACTACTGTCAAAGATCCACGTATGACAGCCGGGACCAACGGCTTTTTTTTTTTTTTTTTTTTAGGTGGTAAAAATCATCGGGACTAACGGCTTAACGTCGCTTTTGGAGGCACGAATGATGCCAGCCTTATACAGTAACACAATAAGCGAAAGAACATGTTAATGAATATTGACTAATCCTGCAGTCTATGTAAGAGTATTTAAAAAACTTATAAAAAAATATTAATTAATATTACTTAAAATATTTATAATTTATTCGACAATATCAAAGTCGCTCTGCATTATATTTTGTTTCTGTTATGTACCTGTAAAAAATAAAAAGAAATATATTATAAGGAGTAAAATTATTTTATTGGAAAGGTCAGGTGCGCAGTACTCGTAACCGGCGTGCTTGTATGACGACTAATGACGAGATGTATGAACGTAGATGAGGCGAAAGGAGTATGTAAGGATCGTAGCAGGTGGTGTTCTGTGGTTTCTGCCTACCCCCATGGGAAAAAGGCGTGAGTTTATGTATGTATGCAAAATTATTTTGCTTGCTAACTTCTGCCTACGACTTCGCGTCAAAGTTGATTTTTCTATACAAACTTTGAACCCCCGTTTCATCCACTTAGGGGGTGAATTTTGGAAAATCCTTTCTTACTGGACGTCTACTAACTATAAACTACCACCCTGCCAAATTTCACCTTTATACGTCAAGCTTCAGGAATTTCTCAGTAGCAGCCTCGGAGTCTGGATTTGTGCTCGGTTAATGGCAATAAGCTCGCCCTCTATTACATGGGACTCAAACATAACTGGCGAAATGTGGATGTGCTAATGGGTACACCTCTGCCTAACCCTTCGAAAATTACAGGCGTTGTTATGAGATACTTACAATAACTTACACGATGTTAAAATCTACCGCCGCCTCCATAGCCGCCATAGTTGTTATCCACTACATTTACTCCCCCATCGACTACATGTACTCCTCCCCCATAATCAGCCCCATCAACTACATGTACGCCACCCCCACCGCCCCACCCGTCAACGACATTTACCCCACCCCCATAATCCACTCCATCTGTGACGTGTACTCCGCCACCACCCCAGCCGCCTCCATCTACAACGTGGACGCCGCCACCGTAGTCGATGCCGTCGCTGACGTGGACCCCACCGCCCCCTCCCCAGCCCCCACCGCCGTAGTCAATTCCGTCTACTACATCGACTTGGCCTCCCTGGAAAAGAAAATGGTAATTTTTTGTAATGCTCAGATAAGGTTTTTATCTTGGACATCACTGACATCGGTGAAGGAAAACATCGTGAGGAAACCTGGACTTATACCAGCCTATTACTGTCCCACTCAAACCATGTCAGAGGCCCTTGAGGCGGTTTAGAAACTCTGACACTAGGGTGTGTGGCGTCGTAAGACCTTACTGCCCCCACGATAAAGAAAAAGGTGAAGTTATATTTTTTTTTAAATGTGATCACCACGCTTGCTCAAGGTGGATTGGCGGTTTCAGACTTATATTAATTATAAGTCCAGCTTTCCCCAGGTCAGATTTAATATACACGCGACTGCTGAGCATGAGGTCTTGGGTTCGATTCCCAGGTTGGGCAAAGTGTTATTGGGTTTTTCCATTAGGAATTTCTCAGTAGCAGCTTTGGAGTCTGGATTTGTGCCCGATTGATCGCAATAGGTTCGCTCCCTATTACATGGGACTTAAACATAACTGGCGAAGTATGGATGTACTAATGGGTACACCTCTGCCTAACCCTTCGGGGATTACAGGCGTGATGTTTTTTGTTATAAGTTTAACATAATTATTACTGATCTATATTCGTCACAAGTGACGCAGTGTCATCACTTAGTCAATCTTTATCAGGAGATTTAAAACGGTGCTATCACAACAACCATTTTGTAATGCGATAATACAATCTATCTATCGAAATGAGCTTCGATTATATGAATCATTGATGTCTATTTTATTTGTAGTTTTCCTGTTAAACGTGTTTGTATTTTCCTCATTCATGATTTTTCCTCATTCATGATTTTTCCTCAATCATGATTTTTCCTCAATCATGAATTTTCCTGTCGTAGTATAAATACTGAATGTAGACTAGGAAAATTTTACGAACCTAGGATAGTAAACAATTAGCAAGCAGTAATAGCAGTAATAATTAACAAAATATAACATCCCCGAAGGGTTAGGCAGAGGTGTACCCATTAGTACACCCACATTTCGCCAGTTATGTTTAAGTCCCATGTAATAGGGAGCGAACCTATTGCCATCAACCGGGCACAAATCCAGACTCCGAGGCTGCTACTGGGAAATTCCTGATGGAAAACTTAATAACACTTCGCCCGACCTGGGAATCAAACTCAAGACCTGACACTCGATGGATGTTTGTTATTCAATCATGGCAGAACGTCTGAACGGATTTCGATGAAAATTGGCAGAGATAATTATAGTATGGAATAGCACATAGGTTAAAAATGAACATGACGGATTATATAATATATCTGACGCGGACGAAATCGCGGACAGAACCTAGTGTAATATTGATAATGTGTGACTTGTGTTGCCATGGCAACCATTTATTTACGTGCAAGGCAACCATAAGGCGCTTTGCACACAGAGCAACTATTGCAGCAACTGGCAACTAGCTGTTTACATATATTTCAATTGGACTGCGCACACATAGCAACTCGAGTTTCGAGTTTCGGCGATCGTCAACAGTTTTCAGTTGCTGCAATCGATGACTAAGTTCGTTCCTAATTGCCGCAACTAGCAACTGTTAAATATTATACCGTTAACGCTGATCCCTGCCTAGATTGAGCAACTCGGCTATGAAAGTTGCTTACAGATTGCCATAAAGTTGCGGCAACCGTAAACGTTATAGCAACTACCAACTTTTACAGGAAACTTTTAAAGAGTTGATAGTTGCCTCAACTTAAGTTGCTCCGTGTGCAAAGCGCCTAATGATCGAAAATTATCGCGAAAATTCTCGCGCGTTTTGTAGGAAAATGACACGAGTGTTGCAAATATTTGGCTAATTATCAATATCTACAATCTATTGAGGAAAAGATTAACATGATAAATAATTGCATAATCTTAATCAAACGGTAGCAATAACATTTTAAATATTGTCCAAGATCTCAGAATCTCTTATGTCATTTTAGCACGCCTAAGAATTTTTGAGAATAAGTACTTAGATAGAGTAGCCTCCGTGAAATAGGGCCTGCGAGTGGCTCACTTGGGGTCAGTACGTCGCCTGAACAGAGACAGGCCCGAGAGTAAAGCTGCGTTTATACTTAACCTGCCCCACGTGTCGCCTCGCGTGGGAAAGCTATCGGTTTCATACATGTATAGGACTTATCACATTAGTCCCGCCCCGCGTGGCGTGGAGCAACCGACTAAATGTATGAAACCGATAGCTTTCCCACGCGTCGACACGCGGGGCAGGTTAAGTATAAACGCAGAGCGCGGTGTTCCCCGTACGCTTTTATGGAGTCGGAGTCGAATGGATGACGGCCGCGGTAGCGGGTCTATACCTGCCGGGGTGCGGAAGAATGCTCTGATTGACCCCCGTACCCCTGCCAAAGGTAGTTGAAGTAACACAGTTTATTCGGTCGGAGTCTGACACACGTCATGGACTGACACCGCGAAGGCGCGCGTGGCGGTGGCAGTCCATGATGATTTCTCCACGAAAGAAAAAGCAAGTTCCGATCCAGCCTGACCCCTTTCGACGACCCACCAGCGGCGCCCTAAACCGAAGTCCGTTCTCCACTGGGCGGCTGTGAGATACGGACGTGTATTCACTTGGTTTATAAGTTTTTAAAGAACCACAAGAAAGTCCGGTTAAACAGCCGACAACCTCCTTTATTTCCGGGTTGAAATGGATGCCCCCCGCCCTGGGGAGGGTAGAGGGATCTGTCAGACTATTACTGACTAAAAACCACCCCGGTGTTACCTTTGATTAACCTTCCCACACTTGTGAAGACAGTGTGGGGCGAGCCAACGCAAGCAAGCCGACAAACTCCTAGATTCACAAGCGAGATCATCATCTGCCTAGCCTTTTCCTAATCATGTTGGGGTAGGCTTCCAGTCTAATCGGTTGCAGCTGAATACCAGTATTTTACATGAGCGACTGCCTATCTGACCTCCACAACCCAGTAACTGGGTAATACGATACCCCTTGGTAAGACTGGCTGTCAGACTTTCGGGCTTCTGCGGACCCGTAATGACTATCAAAGATCTACGTATGACAGCCGGTATCAACGGCTTAACGTGCTTTCCGAGGCACGGAACGATGAACAAGTGAGATGCTACACCAAAAAAAATAGGCAATAAAAAAAGAGGTAGCCTAGCAGTTCCTCTAGCAGTACTTACATCAGCACAATTACAAAGAGGCACAAAACAGCACGAAACACTTTGTAAAGTCCCCATCGCAGCTACAACACTGCCGCGGCCATGATTTTAATGATACTTCTATTTTATCTGTACCGATATCAATACTTATCTGCTTATCGTTTAGTTTGCTGGGTTTTTGTTTGTGCTATGAATTGTGAAGATAGATTGTGTGACAGGATAAATTAATTGGGAAAAATCAGGCCTCTCTTTTTAACCGACTTCAAAAAAAGGAGGAGGTTATCAATTCGTCTGTATTTTTTTTTTATGTTTGTTAGCTCCTAACTTGCGACTGGGTGAACCGATTTTCATGATTCTTTTTTTATTTGAAAGCTGGTGCTTCCCGTGTGGTCCCATTGTCACCATTTCAATATCTGATGATGAGCTTCTGAGATATGGAATGGAACTCCTCACAGAATCACAGCAGCAATATCGTAACAAGTGAAATTGCTTTGTTTATACGTGTAGTCGATGACTGACTGAAGGAAAGGGGGGGGGGGGTACGTCAACCCCCCTCCTACCAGTTTCCAAAATTAAATATATCGTGTGAGGTATTGTTTGAAAGGGCTTTTTGTAAGGATTTCAAACATTAATACACAAGCACTAAAAAGTGAAAAATAAAAAGCTTTTTTACAAAAAAAGATAACCGCCTTCAAAAGCTACAAAATAAAATAACTTTAGGTTTGGAAGTCGGTGGCAATACTTACCTACATAACAAAAAACAAAACCAAAGCCGCCGACTTCCAAAACTAAAGTTATTTTTATTTTGTAGCTTTTGAAGGCGGTTATCTTTTTTTGTAAAAAAGCTTTTTATTTATTAGGCAATCTGGGCAATTTAGTATACGGCGTCATTGAAAATTTACCCGAAACCTGAAAAGGGGTCATTGTACTCATCATTATGAACAACTTTTACTATGGGACCAATTCTGAAATCAAGCTGTTTCATACATTACGATCGTGTTATGTAGCATTTTTGTAGGGAACAGCTGATTTTTTTTTCATGATTTCAGGTTTGGTCTCATAGTAAAAGATGTTCATAATGATGAGTACAATGACCCCTTTTCAGGTTTCGGGTAAATTTTCAATGACCCTGTAGGTATAGTATCCTAACTAATATTATAAATGCGAAAGTAACTCTGTCTGTCTGTCTGTCTTTCTGTCTGTCTGTCTGTCTGTCTGTCTTTTCTTCACGCCTAAACTACTGAACCGATTTGTGTGAAATTTAGTACAGGGTAAGTGTGAACCCCAACAAAGGACATAGGCTACTTTTTATTCGACTTCGACTTCGTCTGCGTCCGCGATAACCGACATATACGCGGACGAAGTCGCGGGCAAAAGCTAGTTGTACTATATTTCGGGTCTACGTAACATTTATATTGTATCGTATCGTATACTGTTGTTGTTGGTATTCAGCTGCATCCGGTTAGACTGGAAGCCGACCCAAACATAGTTGGGAAAAGGCTAGGCAGATGATGAGCGTATAATGTTGAAGAAATATATACTTAGTACGCAAAAATACTATTTCAGTTATATAGATGGGTCAATTTTTGTTTTGCAAACATCGAAAGTAGTAACAAATAAATTCCTCACTCGTTAAAAACTATAGTTTTTATAATTAAACAAATAAGTAACAAAATTATATCTGTGTCTATTTTTTTATCTATTCCATAAAATATGTAAGTACAATTTTTTTTTAAGTGTACTATATTTTTATCGCTTATTCTGAAAAATACTTATAGTTAGTATTACATATACCTACTTCGTAATGTGGTTCTTACAACAATACCACAATGAATACATTTTCACAATAAACACCTAACCTAACCTTACTTTCGAAGAAAAACAAATAAGAAAATTCAATATGGCGGACGGTTTTGGCGGCAAAACAGTCAGGGCAAAGGAATCGAAATTATTCAGCCCGGTCGTGTACCTTTGCATGAGTCAGATTTAGGGTTACCATGTAATAAGATGTTTTGGGACTTTTTTATTTTATTGATGTTTATACATGTGTCTAGAATAGTCTTGTAAAGTCAAAGGTATCTATAAAATAGGTTGCACTTAGCAAAATTCAAAACTGATTATTATTATCACCTACAGGTACAGAGATATTGTAGAAGAATTTTGTAACCAGGATTTTGTAAAAACCTAATTGAAAAGAGTGTCCGTTGAGTTTCTTGCTCGTTCTTCTCCATAGAGGCCTACGTTAAGGAACGAGCAATAGCTTCAACTTTCGAACTAACTGACCGACTCCTTGACAATTTAAAAGTGCCTGTATTTACAGGCACATTTGAATAGGAAACGAAATTTTCATTTTTTTTTTATTTTAGACTAATTTGGTCTAATTCTAATTTAAAGGGCACTAATATTTATAGGCTTGTGGTTAGTCAATTTCCGTAAAATATAATCAAAATAATTCGAAATCTAAATCAATGACGTTCAAACAGAAAAACAATAACGTAATAATTAAAAATAAAGGAATGCTCCCATTTGATGAAGTGTGAACCTCTTGGCAGGCAGACAAGCGTAATGAGTAAAACGTGTTTAAAAAAAAAACAATGTAACTGGCACTTAAACCTGTCAAACTGTTTATTTTTTTCTAGAAATAATAGACAATTTAGAACGAGTTTCTTTTAAAATAGGTCACATTCAAAGTCACTACTCGCTGCAACCCCTGATGAATCATACACCGCGTCTTCTGCCCCCATTATAACTGAAGTGCAAAATTCAACCGGTACACAGAGTAGAAAATAAGCACGTATTTCTATTTCCGAATGCAACATGAAACGATACGACCAGTCTCTCGACGGCCAAGTGACGCGCGGACGCGACAACCGCCATTATAAATAACCTCCTTACTTCATCTGTGCATTGTCAATAGACTATATTTTTTTTTAATTTGACTTTGTAAGGAACTGTCAGATTCTAATTTCCCCGTCAATTTATTTTCCCGCGTGTGGGTTGCAGTGCAGTTGTTTTTTGTTGTTTGTAAACAAATAGTAATGCAGTGTGTTTGTGTTTCAAAGTTATAATTTGTGGTTTTCTAATAACGGGAAACGCTGTGAGAAATCGGGTGGTTAAAGTGTGAAACGTGATTATAATTGGTTGCTGTGTTTTTTAGCGGTAAAACGTGATTTGTTTTTAAAATATTTGAATTTCGAATGTTGATTGTGCAGTTTGCGGTTTAAAGTTTTTACAGGAAGGATTTTAAATAAAAAGGTATACTGCCTTATATATTCTTAATACAGAAATTGTCTATTAAACAATTTCTTATAAACTTTATAAATAAATAAAAAGCCGGCCACGTCCGAGTAGGCCTCTCACACAATTGGTTCCGTACCTACTACCATACAATATTTGACAGTACCTACATACAAAAATAAACAAAATTTCTTGTTTGGGAACCCCCTTTAATTCTTAACTTTATTTAATTTTTATTTGTTCTTATAGCGGCAATAGAAATATCAACCTATGGCCGTCAACTGCTGAATAGAAATATACACTGTGAAAATTTCATCTAAATAAATAAATAAATATCTTGGGACAACTCACACACGGCCATCTGATCCCAAGCTAAGCAGAGCTTGTGTTATGGTAACCAGACAACTGATAAACATACATATATAATTTATAAATACCTACATACATATTATAGATAAATTACACCCAGACACAGAACAAACAATTATGCTCATCACACAAAGTTTATCCTGGGTGGGAATCGAACCCACTACCTCCGGCTTTGCAGTCAGGGTCACTAACCACTAGACCAACGAGGCAGTCTCTACCTATTACGATTCATGAGATACGATCCGCTGACAGACAGACGAATAGACAGCAAAGGCTTAATAATTATAGCGCCCTGATGGCACCTTGTGGTACTGAACCCGAATACTCATTAGTCTTACAAAAACTCGAAAATAGCTGAATACCAGTATTTTACATGGAGCGACTGCCTATCTGACCTCCACAACCCAATAACTGGGTAATACAATACCCCTTGGTAAGACTGGTTGTCAGACTTTCGGGCTTCTGACGACCCGTAACGACTGTCAAAGATCCACGTATGACAGCCGGGATCAACGGCTTGACGTGCTTTCCGAAGCACGGAGGAGTCTCGGTGTGTAAAGATGGTCACCCATCCACGGACCAACCCCGGCAAGCGTAGCTTAACCTGATGGATCGACCCATGCGACTGTTATTACTTACTTAGTCACAAACACCTCACTTTTCCTTGGCAATGTTTAGTGTTTATTATTCACATAGTTACTGCCAAGTAACTTCCACGTAATGATATAAAAATGTTCAACTTTCAACAATGAACGACTATGCCAAATACAGTCTCTATTTACAGATATTAATTTAGTGTTTTAATTATAGCTGTGATTAGCACTCTCCCCGCGACTTCGTTCGCGTGATTTTTCTTACGGATCCCTAATTTTTTGATAGTAAAATATAGCCTATAGCACTCAGTGATAACGTAGCTTCCAATTTGTCAAACAATTTTCAAAATCGGTTCATTATTTCCGGAGATTACCTACATACAAACTTACAAACAAATGTTACCTCTTTATAATATTAGTATTATAGACAAGGGCTAGGACTGCCATCCGTCCGGGTTTCCTCAGATTTGTCCTAGATTAGAGGGCGTCCGGTGGACGTCCGGAAGGGGTTGTCAAAAAGAGTTCGGGTGAAACCCGGACACTTTTTATCAGGGGAATCCAGATTAATTAAATTTTTATTCTAAAAATATTTTTTTCTGGGATGTCCGGTAAAAACACTCAATTTCACCCAAAAATGTCCGAGGTTTTTGAAGTTTTTGTCCGGCGGCGGCAATATAGATGATGGCAGCTATACCAACGGCAAACGCCTCTTCTCATACAGAGAAGGCACGAGCATTGATCACGACGATTGCTCAAGGCGGATTGGCGATTTAATATTTGGTCTGGTACGTCAAAAAAGCAAAAATGTGCCCTCAGTGCTAAGCTATGAATTCGAAACTTAATTCCTAATTAATATTAGTTTTTATCATACATACATGACATAAACTCACTCCTTTTTCCCATGGGGGTAAGCAGAAACCACAGAACGCCACCTGCTACGATCCTTACATACTCCTTTCGCCTCATCTACATTCATACATCTCGTCATACAAGCACGCCGGTTACGAGTACTGCGCACCTGACCTTTCTGAAGAACCTCACCAATAAGGTCAGTGTAGGTCTTCCTAGGGCGACCCCTCCCTGCGTTGCCACTCACCTCTGCCATATAAGTAAATACCTTTTGTTAATCGTCTTTGTCTGTTGTCTTTTTTGTGTCGTTTTTAGTTTTTATCATCTTATGTTAAAATAGATAAAATATAAAGAACTGCTGACTACCTCGTTGGTTTAGTGGTCGCAAAGCGCGACTGCTGAGCATGAGGACTTAGGTTCGATTCCCAGGTCGGGCAAAGTGTTATTGGGGTTTTCCATCAGAAACTCAGTAGCAGCCTCAGAGTCTGGATTTGTGCCCGGTTGATGGCAATAAGCTTCTATTACATGGGACTAAAACGTAACTGGCGAAATGTGGGTGTACTAATGGGTACACCTCTGCCTTACCCTTCGGGGATTACAGGCGTGATATTATGTATGTATGTGTATGTATTAATTATGGTCCAATGACTGTAAATCTATAGTTTTTGAGTTTAAAGCCTTCAAGAGATCGACAAAATTACAGAAGGGCGCGGGCACACGATGCGTTGCGGCGCCGCACCGCAAAGATTTCAGTGAATTTTTTTGCGGTGCGGCGCCGTAACGCACCGTGTGCCCGCGCTCTTAGCATTACAGATCGCATTCCGCGCGTACAGTTCAATTGTCTTTGCCATATAATATACCTATGGTGTTAGTTATGAATATCATAAACCGTTAATATTTTTACTAGCCGAATAACAGATTTGCGAATAATACTTAACTGTATAACAGACCAAACCGGAATGCGTCTGTAGTATTGAGGTCAGCATAGATCGATTATAGTAAAAAGATTTTTTATCTACGAATCTTTTTAACGATTTTTATGAAGAACTATATGCTTCTACATTCGATTTTACTTGGAATACTTTTAAATATTAAACTGCCTCGTTGGTCTAGTGGTCGCAAAGCGCTGATCTGAGCATGAGGTCTTGGGTTCGATTCTTAGAAGGAGCAAAGCGTTATTGGGTTTTCCATCAGGAATTTCTCAGTAGCAGCCGCGGAGTCTGGATTTGTAGCCGGTTGATGGCAATAGGCTCGCCCTCTATTACATGGGACTTAAACATAACTGATGAAATTTGTGTGTACTAATGGGTACACCACTGCCTTACCCTTCGGGGATTACAGGCGTGATGTTCTATTATGTTTATTATCAAAAAAATTAAGGATCCTTAAAAAAAAAACACAATTAGAAGTCTTAAATGCACTGCTATGTTAAATGCAGTAACTAATCATGAATACTTTCATCTATGAATCATCATTCGATAACTAGTTTTCAAAATTGAGGTAAGTAATATGTAAATTGATAAACAGTAAAAAGAAAAACTGGTTGTACGAGAACGCATCGGCGTAAAGAGTTGAAGGCAGACAAGAGTAGTTTTATGTCAGAGACTAAACTTCGACGGCACGGTAGGCGCAGCGACTGAGCAATTGACTACCGCTGCGTGTACCCATGTAGAATAAATGTATAAATAATAAATAAATAAATATCTTGGGACAACTCACACACGGCCATCTGATCCCAAGCTAAGCAGAGCTTGTGTTATGGTAACCAGACAACTGATATACATACTTATATAATTTATAAATACATACATACTATTGATAAATTACACCCAGACACAGAACCAACAATTATGCTCATCACACAAAGTTTGTCCTGGGTCGAAATCGAACCCACTACCTCCGGCTTTGCAGTCAGGGTCACTAACCACTAGACCAACGAGGCAGTCAAAGTATGTATGACCTACACGTAGTTTCGGGTTTGGCTGTTTGTGTATGTAAGTTTTTACGTTTGTAAACGCACCCAAAAAGAAAGAAAGAAACAAAAATATTGACACAAACCATGTGCATACAAAAGTAATAAAATGCAACCCCACATTACAGGAGAAATTCCTATTCTATTCCTGACTTTAGCAAGTACATATCTATACTAATATTATAAAGTTGCAGTGTTTGTTTGTTTGTTTGTTTGAACGCGCTAATCTCTGGAACTACTGGTCCGATTTGAAAAATTCTTTCAGTGTTAGATAGATTAGTTATCGAGGAAGGCTATAGGCTATATACCATCACGCTACGACCTACGGGAGCGGAGCAGTAACCAAAGACGCGGGTGTAACCGCGGCGGACAGCTAGTAAAGAAATAAAATTAAAATGGCAAGCTAACAAAGGAGCTTATAGTGCCATTTCACTCGGTCAGTATGGTGTTGGAGTGAGAGGGCGCCGTCGCCATTTTCAATCGCTTCTTTAAAGCTGTAGAAAATCGCATTTAAAATGTGCACTCACTCTTAAGTCTCTGTAACATAATCTACTCCTGCGCCACACACATCGTCTCCGCATAACGAACACATTTTTTTGCTTAAATATTACAATTGAAACTAGTTAGTCAGGAAAAAATGTTAAAGAATGTTGTCTGACCTCATTTTACCGACTTGACAACTGTTGAAATTAACATGTCATTATTGCAGTATAATTACAGACATACAACTGCGTAATCGTAATAGTTAACAATATTATAATAATAAGAATAATAATATTATAATAACCTAGAGTCGAAGATGGTTCCAATAGGATTTTCAATTGTTTTTTTTTTACGTTCAACTTTGCCCCCCTTTTTTCACCCCCTAAGGGGTAGAATTTCTGAAAGACTGACGCTCAGCATAAAGCTAATACAGAGTTTTTTTTTTATTATTATGGCCTATGTTCAGCAGTCAGTGGACGTCCTACTCCTGATATGATGATGAAATTATTGTGTACTTGTGTACCTAATAGTGTACCTACATTTTAATTTATTTAAGCAATTGTTTTGAATGATTTGTAGGCTCGCCTCCTATTACGTGGGACTTAAACATAACTGGCGAAATGTGGGTGTAAGTACCTCTGCCTAACTCTTCAGGGATTACAGGCGTGATGTTGTGTTATTTTTTTAAATCTCTTAGTTATTTTACTCTCGTCAATGATATTCTAATAAACAGATATGTTATACCCTTACAAAGCAACAGAAAAAAGTGTTCCGCGCCGAGAGGCAGCACACATACACACTTTTCATTCATTTTACATTTCACTACAAAAGGAAAAGGAGTAAAAAGGATAGCTTGATAAAATCAATAAGAAAAAAAGTGACAGCTAGATGTTGTCAATTGCGCGTGAATGTAAACAGACATTATTCGAGCCACCAATGTGACCAATCACCGCACGTTGGCATCATAGACTAACAAATTAACTAGGCAGAAGGTACAAACCGTGTGTACAGAATTTGTAGCCGGGATTTGTGCCTATGCAACGAATAAACTCTCTCTTGCTGTTGTCACATAGTAAAAGTAATATAAACGATTCATTAATTCTTTGTTTACGATGTCGGCGACGAAGACCCCATGCACGTACGTACTATAACGCAAGTACAGTTAGTGATATTTTGTAAGGACTTTATAGTTAAGTTTAATTTTTGAAAGGATTCTATAATTTGTTTTTTTGAAAGGATTTTAAAGTTGTTTTCTTATGTTTTATTGTACTTATTAGGTAGGCAGAAACTTTAATTTAAGTACTGATAAGGATATTAGGAAAACTTGTCTGGTTAGAAAACATAACGTAAGGGAATTTGTGCAAAATTGGTGTATTATGTCTTATTGGAACGATGTTAGCGTAATCCAATTAGAAAAGTCTAGTAGGATAGTAATTTGAAAGGTTTTTGACGAAAAATTGTATGATAAGGAATAATTACGTAACTTGAAAATGAGGTTTTTTGTTTATGGAGGAATATTAAATATTTCTATCATATTTTGGTAAGATCACATAGAAACAAGGTTTACAAAAGGAATTGTAAAAATCTCGTAAGTATTGTAAAAGTTATAGTCGATTGTTCAAAGTGAAAATGTTAAAAGAACAATTTTTACACTTCAATGTTCTAGGGTTTTTGTCAGACTGTATTTTATCATTATGTAATTGATTTTAAGTATTAAGTATTAAATTATAATGAAAAGTTATTAAAAGGGAAACTAGAACTCTGGAGTAAAGATGACTTTACTGCCTAATATTCGCATCTGTACTTTTATTCTATGTCCGGAGTGCACGCATCCTTGTCGTTCTCACGACAAAAAATGTATTTTCCATCTCTTTCTTTTTTCTAACCTCAAAATATCAGAATATTAGGAAAATAATTGAAATATATTAATAAATCGAAGTATATTGCGTACTTACGTGTGGTATGAGATCCCTTGTGTTTTATTAACTTTGGTATCGTAATTGGTACACTTTCTAAACACACACGATGGCATTTTGGATGGTAATTACGTAGCAGCGCGCAACGTATCACTCGTAGTAGTGCCAGACACAGACTAAAGGCAATGCGTCCTAATTAGGACGGTTTCCGGTCTTCACGTTTTGCGCGCTTATAACATATCTGTTTACTAAAATATCATTGACTCTCGTACAATAATTTGCAGCGGCCATGTTGTCTCTTCACCACCTTTGGTTGACTGGTAGAGAATGCCTAAGGCATTAAGTCCACCTTTGTATATTTTTGTTGCATAGTTATAAAGTTTTGTTGCATAGTTTAAAATAATTCTTACACATACACATAACATAACATCACGCCTGTAATCCCCGAAGGGTTAGGCAGAGGTGTACCTACATTTCGCCAGTTATGTTCAAGTCCCATGTAATAGGGGGCGAGCCTATATAAATACTTACAAAATATTCAATCGACCATCTCGCTTGCATATTACGTCATAGTACTGAAGCCAGACAGATCAATATAAATCCATTATCTACTATTAATAACATAAACCAATGCGATGCTCCAATACAGAGTAGAATTTCAAGTGGATTTCAAATAGATGTGGCCATATTTACAATTGAAGATTATGGTACACCAAGAGAGGTATGCAGGTTCGTCAGATATAGTTGAAGTTTTCTTAGAAACCGATGGATGTTTTTAAATGTAATTTTAATAAAAAAAAGTAGATAATAAATAGTTTATTAATTAAGTTTTAATCGAAGACATCCATCGGTTTCTAAGAAAACAAAACATCACGCCTGTAATCCCCGAAGGGTTAGGCAGAGGTGTACCGATTAGTACATCCACATTTCGCCAGTTACGTTTAAGTCCCATGTAATAAATAGGAGGCGAGCCTATTGCTGCCATCAACCGACAAATCCAGACTCCGAGGCTGCTACTGAGAAATTCCTGATGGAAAAACCCAATACCACGTGAACCGAGGTCAGATAGGCAGTCGCTCCATGTAAAATACTAGTATTCAGCTGTATCAGATTGTATTGGAAGCCGACCCCAACATAGTTGGGAAAATGCTAGGCAGAATAATTGATCTGACTCAAGACATAGGATATTTCAGGAGTGGCAGAGCTGGTGTGGCAGGCTTGTTCCATTAAAACAGAAATTATGCCTACTGGATGTATCAAGTATTCGCTGAATAGTTGATGCATCATATTTCTGTTAGGCAGAATGATTAATTTATCTCCATCTATCTTTTAATTTAATTAAATCTTGGCTCCATATTCGTAGAAGCGATGGCGCTTAGTCGTAAAATATTTTAATTTAGTATAATGGTTAACTTGAAAAGGACAGGATGCAACAACTACCGGAATTCATCAAGAAACGAGCGTTTTTCTAAATATATTCCCATTTCCTGTCTGAAGTATTATGAAATAGTCCTAAAATGGCTTCACGAGATGACGGTTCTGGATGCTTCTTTTTAACATACATACATACATAAACTCACGCCTTTTTCCCATGGGGGTAGGCAGAAACCATAGAACGCCACCTGCTACGATCCTTACATACTCCTTTCGCCTCATCTACGTTTATACATCTCGTCATAGAAGTAAAAATATAACTGGCGAAATGTGGGTGTACTAATGGGTACTCCTCTGCCTAACCCTTCGGGGATTACAGGCTTGATGTTATGTTTATGTAGGCTGGCACGTTCTGGCAAAAGTAACTTCAATTAAACTGCAATTATTTTAATGTTTATTACTCAATCAAGCAGTAATGGCTGAACGGATTTGGAAGCAATTTAGCGCTGAATTTAAACACATCCTAATTTACAACTTTATATTTTTTCCCTTCAATAATAATATATGAGTTAAGTGGTGCTGATCCATGCGTCATGCTCGTGAACGAGTGCAGTCAGTTGGGATTGGTCATCTCTTAACTGCCTTTGGCTTATATATCTTTATTCTATTTTTTTTTTATAATTGTTTTACATTCATCTTCATTGTTTTCACATGTAGAATCAACAAGAATAATGTAACCAGGATCTTGTAAAAACCTAATTTAAAAGAGTGCCGTGGAGTTTCTTGCTCGTTCTTCTCCATAGAGGCCTACCTCCGTTTTGGAACGAGCAACTAGCTTCAACTTTAGGACTAACTGACAGACTCCTCGACTATTCATAAGTGCCTGTATATGGTCTAATTGAAATAAATGTTTTGACTTTGACTTTGACTTTGACTATCCTCCCGACCGTAATTCGTTCACAGAGAAAATTCTTATGGGAAAATCTTATAACACCTTGCCTTACCTGGTAGTTGAACTCTAGATTCCACACTCAGCATATCCAATAGAACGATAATCAGATATTACCGGAAACCTCTCCTCGTTGGTCTAGTGGTCGCAAAGCGCGACTGCTGAGTATGAGGTCTTGGGATCAATTCCCAGGTCGGGCAACGTGTTATTGGATTTTTACATCAGGAATTTCTCAGTATCAGCCTCTGAGTCTGGATTTGTGCCCGGTTGATGGCAATAGGCTCGCCCCCTATTACATGGGACTTAAACATAACTGGCGGAATGTGGGTGTAGGTACTGATGGGTACACCTCTGCCAAACCCTTCGGGGATTACAGGCGTGATGTTATAAATGTATGTACCGGGGAGAGATCTGGCGCAGGATCAACACCTTATATATGCTTCCTGCATGGAGGAGCCACACCACAAACTTCCAAATTCCGAGGCTGCAACTGAGAAATTCGTAATGAAAAAAAAAGACAACCGCCTTCAAAAACTACAAAATAAAAAATAACTTTAGTTTGGAAGTTGGCGGCTTTGGTTTTGTTTTTTGTTATACAGGTATTGCCACCGACTTCCAAACTAAATTTATTTTTTATTTTGTAGTTTTTGAAGGCGGTTGTCTTTTTTTGTAAAAAAGCTTTTTATTTTTCACTTTTTAGTGCTTGTGTGTTAATGTTTGAAATCCTTAATAAAAGCCCTTTCGAACAATACCTCACACGATATATTTAATTTAGAAAAATGCTCACAAAATAAAAAGCACTAAACCAAGTTGGATTTTTTTTTGGATTTTATGGGACCAAATGGCAAGTATACTGCATCGAACAAAAAAATAATCACACTAATCGGACTAGAAACCTCGGAGTAATATGTGTACATACATAAAAAAAAATACCGGCTGAATTGAGAACCTCCTACTTTTTTTGAAGTCGGTTAAAAACCCAATAAGACTGGGTATCGAAACCTGGATCCCACGCTCTGCAGTCGCCCTAGCGGCAACGGGGCCTACGCCTTCAAAGTAAAATGGCATCAAGATACACCAACTTTTTACTGTCCTACTTACTGCAGGGCAAATGCCTCTTCTCATACAGAGAAGGCACGAGCATTGATCACCACGCTTGCTCAAGGCGAATTCGGACTTAAGACTTACAAGTCCAGATTTCTTCGCGATGTTTTCCTTCACCGATGTCAGTGATGTCCAAGTGCTTGAGTTTGTGGGATCAAATCCGGGCAAGTACCAATGCGACTCTTTCAATTCATATTGTACTTTCTAAAGTTTATTTTGGACATCACTAAACCCAATAACACTTTGCCTGACCTGGGAATTGAACCCAAGATTACTAGACCGATGAGGCAGTCAAATAGAAAGACTAAAAAAAAACGAAATAAAAAGATCAAACTTCCTAAGTTACAATAACTCGCAATAAAAAAATTAATAGCAATAAAAATATCGAATACCAACCTCCACCGTTTGCTATGATTGCGGTCATTTTATATTCTGGCAACACTCCAACGGCTTAACGATTCCAAATTCGAAATAAGAATGATTTACGATTGAATTGGTGTTATATAAAATGCATCCATTTTTATTGATCCAATCATAATTTGGATTTTTTTGAACTAGATAAATAAAAAGTCCCGTTCTCTAAAAAAACGGTAATCAAGTAAAATTAACACATTTAATATTACTTACGTAGGTACTTTCTAACTTTGTCGTTTCTTTTTTATCGTGTGGGCAGTAAGGTCTTACGACCCCACACACCCCTAGTGTCAGAATTTCTAAACCGCCTCAAGGGCCTCTGACATGGTTTGAGTGGGACAGTAGTAGGCTGGTATAAGTCCTGGTTTCCTCACGATGTTTTCCTTCACCTACGTCATTAACGTCCAAGATATATAAAATTGGAAAGTAAAATGAATTGAAAAACAACCTCATGCTTTTTACTACGCAGTACCAACATAATAATATTTTTGTTTACATTCCCACGATTCAATTTTGTTTTATACGAAGTTCTTTTTTATTTTCCAATGTCAACCATTTTGTTTTTTACGCGCTGACGTCAAATCACTTCCCGTGGCACTCACATTTTGAAATGTTTGTGTGAGATAGATTAATTTTATGTTTACAAATTCGCGTAATGATAAATAGGACATGTTTTAAAATATTAGCTAAAATACTAACTCGCAAAATGAATATTTTTTCAGAGTTTTTATTTAGTTGCAATCTAAATATATCAACAAGTCCAAACTCGATAGGGTTGGTCGTTGCATTACAGAATTCCTATGACCACCTTCCAGCTCCATCATCAGATCAGCTTATGTCATCATAATATTGCATTGTCATATGATATAATGCGTGCAAAATTTCAGCCAAATCGGTTGAATATTTCTGCTTCAAAATTGAGTTGCAAGATGCGACCCGAACAAACATACATACATTGCAACTTAAATAATAGCTTGTATTATTAAAAAAAGCGAAAGGTCGTCACGAAATATCAAAAACCACTTGACATATAAAGATGAAATGCAGGGAGGTAGTTTATAGTAAAGTTAGTAGACGTCCGCTAAGAACGGATTTTCCAAAATTCCCTCCCTAAAGGGGTGAAAATGGACGAAATCGCGAGCAAAAGGTAGTAGTAAATAATAAAGCTAAAGATTCTTTTTGTTTGTGTGTTTGTTTAAATCTCTGGAACTGCCAGTCGTAAAAAATATTTTTTTATATGATAGCCAGCTCATGAGGAATAATAAAGACTATAATAACATCATGCTATGATGCTACGACACACACAGGAGCGGAGCAGTAAACCAAAAACGTAACAGAACGGGGGTGAAACCGCAGGATATAACTAGTTATAAAAGCAAAGACGTAGGTGTAACAACTCTGCGATCTATCTCCTAAACCACACAGATAAAATATAAAATTAAACATAGAAAAAAAAACAACTCGAAATAAAAGTACCAGGAGCGCATAGCCCACCAAGAGATTAAATTAAAAATCGAACCGCAGACGAAGTTTTAAAAAGAGAGTAATAAAGTAAGCATGTGTGCGTGGAACAGTATTTAAAACCGGACGCCGGACGCGCCGTCTTTCCGTTAAATCAGCTGTTATTAGAAGCTCACGACTAGTGATGTGCGATAATTATCGATAGTTTTCGGTTTTTTTAGGGAAATTGTTGTCTGTCAGTGAAAGAGAATTTAAGTATCACGTAAGATCAATCTATGGGGGGGGGGGGTTATTTTGCCTATTTTTGACTACTTTATGCCCGCAACATTCGCGTGAATGTCGGATTTGATTTTATTTTGCGCGGAATCCTAATTCTTTTTCCTCAGTAAAAGGAAAAAAACGTGAGGGTCCCGTCAAAATCGGTTCACCAGTTTCGGTGATATTATACACGGTTACTTTTAGGTCGTTCTTAAACCGAAAGCCATAAACTCGATCATCAAACTCGAAACGATTGGGACCATTTTTTTTTCAAAAATAACAATAAAAAAAACAGCTGTTCAGTACACTTTGACGAGTTAAACGAACATAAATGTACTGAACAGCTGTTTTTTTTTTATCTTTTATCAATCTAAAAATAACCGCGTATACAGGCAAAATTTAAATACCCCATATAAAAGCTCGATCTTAAATATTGTACTAAATACCTCATAATAAAAGCTAAATCTTACCATTGTACGGTGGTACGAAACTCTTCATAATATATGTAAGTCCGACTCTTTCTTGGCTTGTTTTATATTAATACGACTCATCGCGTGTCACAACCACGCGTCTAAAAATGCGTAGTAAATAATGATCGTTTAAAATAGATATCAAACGTAATAACACAATAAAAAACTACAAAGAGTATTGACATTACAGACTTGAGTACATAAGATTTAACGAAGTGTCTTTTCGTTTGTTGGCTTGTTAAAAAAAAACTTTTTAAAACAAGCTTTTTTAGTGTGATGTTACTAACTTTATCGTTTTCTATTCTTCAAGCCCTTTCATTTGATACCCATATCAAGAGTATTGAGAAAAAATATGTAATCCGCCATCTTGGAACGGCGGCCATATTGAAATTATTACAATACTGAGTATTGCTCATTGTATTGTCACCAGAACTAAAGGTGTGTGCAAAATTTCAGCTCAATCGGATACCAACAAATGGTCGATAAATGGTTTGCAAATTTTCAATGGACAACTTACATACGGACAGTGATAGCTAAATAAAAACTTGTAAAAACTAGCTGTTGCCCGCGACTTCATCTGCATAAATGTATGTTTTGTGTGGGGTGTGGGTTTTTTGCGCAAAACCCTAAACTTACCTTTAAAAAGGAAAAACATTTTTTCTAAAATTAAAGGTAAACTGCCAAAGAAAGTCCCTTCAAAATCGGCCCAGCCGGTTCAGAGACTAACCGGAATAAGCAGATAGACAGACAAAAATTTTATAGATTGATTGCAATACCACAGAAGCATCCAAACGTGACCGCCACGTGGTGTAAATACGTGTCATACTAATTTATATCTTATGTTGGGATAAAAATAACTCACATTTTGGCAGACTAGTGATTTAATACAAAGGTGAAAAGGTTAATCACTGAAGATGATGTTGATGAATTGATAGGTAAATGACAGTTACGAAAGAAAGAAAAAGAAAGAAAGAAAAACTCACGCGAAAATGACACACATAACATAAAAAGAAAAAGAAAATGTACATACAAGCAAAGTAGAAACAAGTTTGTATTAAATCCAAAAAATAAAAATCAAATAAATACAAATACTTAAAAGAAATATGCGCCACTATCGCGCGAAAGGGCTTACGCTCAGCATAATGCTGTGGTCCGTGCACAAAGGCACGAAAACCACGGCGCTGGTTTTCAGCTTAGACGGCGGCGTGTCGCTGTATCGGACTATAGGTAAAACGTCACTTTCTTTAAACTTTCTAAGTTTATCTTGGACATCACTGACATCGGTGAAGGAAAACATCGTTAGGAAACCTGGACTTATAATTAATATACTTAAGTCTGAAATCGCCAATCCGCTTTGAGCAAGCGTGGTGATCAATGCTCGTGCCTTCTCTGTATGAGAAGAGGGCTTTGCCTTGCAGTGGTACAATAATATGCTGGTATGTTTTTTTTTTCACCCGCGTTGAGTTATATCTTTGGTGACTGCTCCGCCCTTGTGGATCATAGCGTGATGTTATGTAGCCTATACTATTCCTCATGTATCTAGCTAGCATATACCTACAAAAAAAAAAATTCTGATTGGTAGTTTATTTATTTATTTATTTATTTAAACTTTATGCAACAAAAGCGTACAAAGGCGGACTTAATGCCTTAGGCATTCTCTACCAGTCAACCAAAGATGGTGAAGAGAAAAGAAATAATCAAATTTGAGATTTTAAAATCAATTAAAACAAATATCTAAATAAGTTGTAGTTGTAGTTGTTGTTGTAGTTGTTGTAGTTCCACAGATTACAACGTTTAAACAAACACACACAAAAAAAAATCTTAATGATATTATATTCCAATCGTTCTGGAATGGTGCGGGTGACAGATGTCAAAATCTCATAATTATGTCAGTGACATTATTTAACTTACCTACTAGTTATTTACTTACTTATTACTGATTCCGTATTTTACGACTATGATTTTAGTGTGCAGTTAAAATATTCAATCATGATTGTAAATCGCCGTAACGTTCAAGAGTGAAAAGCAACAGTTTGACAAATGTCACCAGCACCATACTAGAGCGTGAGAAATATAGCATAGATTAATAACACGTTTCAGAACAACACTACCCAACCTCTATCGATATGCGTCTAACCAATAAATCAAGCGCGTCACTACGCAGACAACTTTCCTTGCGCGCGCGCATACATCGGGGTTATATTTAGGCGAGACACTGACCTTTGCTTTTTATGGATGCAAGCGTCAGTTTGGTTCTAAATGTACTGCTTTTATTAATATAACTTCACGACTGTTCTTAACAAAGGGGACGGCAGAAGCGTTATTCTAAAAACTTGAACGTTAATTTGACTAATTGTAAAACCGGGCAATTCTAATTTGCTAATACATATTAGCAAATTAGAATTCTTTTTTTCTTAATTTTTTTGCCCAACTTGAGAATCGAACCCAGGACCTCATGCTCAGCAGTCGCGCTTTGCGACAACGAATCAGTCAGTTTATTTCATTCCTATTAAGATTTTACGACGCGCAGTTCTTCTATTTTTGCGTTAGACTACGCAAAAATAGAAGAACTGCGCGTCGTAAAATACTGATAGCCAGCTATTGTTTTCTGCTTACCCCTTCACAGATTACAAGCGTTATGTTTCACATCAAAACACCCATATACATAGGTTATTTTAAGAAGGTTTTCCACAAATTTAACTAGATATTGGTTTCAATATCGTTGCCAATATTTCGGCCTTGTGTAGTGTTGTTTACTTCATTCTTCCGTCCTATAACCTCTTTATGTTACCGACTACTGTACGTGGTGGGGTCGTGGGTTCGATTCCAAGTTCGGGCAAAGTGTTTTTACACCTACATTTCGCCAGTTATGTTTAAGTCCCATGTAATAAAGGGCGAGCAGCTATTGCTATCAACCGGGCACAAATCCAGCCTCCGAGGCTGCTACTGAGAAATTTCTGATGAAAAAACCCAATAACACTTTGCCCGACCTCGGAATCGAAGCCAAGACCTCGTGCTTAGCAGTCGCGCTTTGCGGCCACTAGACACTACTGTCAAACTAGTTCTGACTAAAACTATAAGAAATGTTTTGTTACGACCGACCCACTGTTACATTTTTTCTAAATGACATACATCGCTTCTGCCAAGCTTTACGTACAATACACCTGTGATGTAATCATAGGAAATTAGTTGTGTGTGACGCGGATTGACAAGTGTTGGTAATATTATGTAATGTGACGTAAGGAAAAATAAAGTAAATTAATTTTGAAGTGAAAACTTCTTTAGCGGCGTTGAGAACTTTTTCTGTAATGGGTATAAAATCTTAAACTCGCGTCAGGACACGTGCGCGTCAGGACACGTGACCTGATCGAAAAAGCGTAAGACGGATGGAGAGTAGACAGCTATCCCCTCTCTACGGCGCGGCGAAAATGTATGCCTGGGCCTACTGTTTCGTTTAGACAGCGCAGGGCGCTTGCGCGAATGTTCGTGTATGTTAAACGTAAACGTAAACGTTAATAATCAAGTTTTCACTTCTGCCGGCACTCCCGGAGTGCAACCCGTTTTTTTTTTTTGTGTACCATAAATTTATTTTGTCATCATTCCGTGCCTCGGAAAGCACGATAAGCCGTTGATCCCGGCTGTCATACGTGGATCTTTGACAGTCGTTACGAGTCGTCAGAAGCTTGAAAGTCTGACAACCAGTCTTACCTAGGGGTATTGTATTACCCAGTTACTGGGTTGTGGAGGTCAGATAGGCGGTCGCTCCATGTAAAATACTGGTATTCAGCTGCATCCGGTTAGACTGGAAGCCGACCCCAACATAGTTGGGAAACGGCTAGGCAGATGATGTGTACCATATTTTATTCATTTTAAAATAATAATTAACATAAACATAAAACCTAGGAGTAATCTATACATACATACAAATAAATAAAATTGAAGCGTCTGTTTGTAATATTAAAATAACCGCTTTTTGCTACATGCATATGAATGTATATACGGTACATTATACCAATATATATTTTTTTTAATTTTTGTCTGTCTGTCTGTTTGTTCGTAAGTAACTTTCATGTAACGCGTAATTTAGACTACTTTTATAAGTTTCGCTCAAAACATTAATCCCCCGAAATTGACGCGGCAAATTCACGTGCAAAAGTTAGTAGCCTCATAAATCTACTAATTAATTATTAAACTTTCACACGCACGCTGTTTGTAAGTTTTTGCCAAAACATCTCGCAAACGTTTAACATTAAACAGTTTTTTCAAAGTACCAGGATATAATAAATTATTATGTTTATAAGAGAAAAAAAGTAGCAGCCAATGTACTCGTTAGCGGTAGCCTAAACATGTAGGTACAGTCGCGGTCATAAGTGGAGTAGCAATTTACAAAGCAAATCGATTGACACTTTGGTTAAACTTACGACCTTTCAACGTCGTTTGCCAATTTTGAGGTGTACGTAGGTACTGTGTTATTACGTTCAAAAGTGCCTTATATAATGGCCTAATTAAAAAATTATTTGACTTTGACTTTAACTTTAAATACATCACTTATACACACAGATAGGTACTATGGCCTGTACCCCGTGTTCACAGCAATTTAAACTTTAGCATGCTACTGCACTTATGACCACGACTGTACATTTTATGTATAGGTATGTCAGATGGAGGAATAGTGGAGGGGTAGTGGATAGTCATGATGGCCTAGTAGTTGAGGAGCCCGCCTCTCATGTATGAGGTTGTGGCTTCAAATCCGGGCAAGTACCAATGTGACTTTTTCAATTCATATGTTCTTTCTAAAGTTTATCTTGGACATCACTGACATCGGTGAAGGAAAACATCGTGAGGAAACCTGGACTTATACCAACCTATTACTGTCCCACTCAAACCATGTCAGAGGCCCTTGAGGCGGTTTAGAAACTCTGACACTAGGGTGTGTGGGGTCGTAAGACCTTACTGCCCACACGATAAAGAAAGAAAGACTAGGAATTTTTTCTTGTATTTTGGGTGCGTTTACAAACATAAAACTCACATACACAAACAGCCAGACCCGGATCAACTATCTGTAAGCCATACAAATATGGGTTCTGTGCTCAAATCGAACCCACGGCACGCAGCGTAGCAACCAATCACTCAGCCGTTGAGCCAACTTACTTTATTTATTTATTTTACCAACGCAACTTTTTCAGTAATCATTCTAATATTTACAAAACATAGTAAGCCCGGTATCGATCCTTGTTCGATTATTTTGAATAAGTGGATTGGTTTACTATGTATTTGAATTAATATACTTTACTTTTTCACTGTAACTGTACTTTTTATAATGTAATTTATGTACTTTACTCGTAGTGACACGGAATAGAGAGAGTGTATCATAAAGTATAGAGCAACTCTCTGGTTGCTCTATACTTGATTGTGTCTCTACACAATCTAACAAACTAGAAAATTACATTAGAAGGCGCGAAATTTAAATTACAACAAACACATACATAAACTCACGTCTTTTCCCATGGGGGTAGGCAGAAACCACAGTACGCCACCTGCTACGATCCTTAATTACTCCTTTCGCCTCATCAACGTTCATACATCTCGACATACAAGCACAGCTGACCTTTCTGAAAAATTAACAAAATTTTATTATTTAAATTAACATTCCAATAAACCCGCATATGAGGCGGGCGCCATAACGACAGTCAAAATAAAACGTTAATAAAAAAACAAACCGCACAACTGCACTTAATCAACAAAAAAAGCAGCAACCGTTTATATTTATGTGATAGTCAATGCTTTATAGGTTATCCACCGACCAGTCGGTGCGACAACGCCGGGATAGACAGACGGTCATGAAAACACGCGGCCGCCATGTTTAATTTCTTCAAGAGGAAAGGCGGGAAACCCGAGGCCGCGCCGGCAACACCCGACGACGCCCGAAAACTCCCGAACCCCGACCATACAAAATTAACATCAGTTACCGCGCGCGCGCAACGAAACGACACAGAGCACGAGAAACTCAATACAATACGCAAAGATGTAGTGAATTTACTCTTACCTGAAACTGATTACAACAACCAGAAGACTGGCGTGGGTGCTATACTGCAGATTATGGCGGGGAAGAGGAAGAAGGCTAAACGGAGAAACGTGCGGACCGAGTCGTGCCGCATAAGCCCCTTGAAAGAGACGAATGTATTGCAAAGGAGCAACTCTGATCGGAAAGCGAATGACGTCGCTGTTCCCACACAAGCCAAAAATACACCAGACGACGCAGACTTCGTCAAAGCTCTGGTACTGCATAAATATTCAAGGAGCAACGAAAACAAGGAACACGTGTCCCGTGTATACGTTAACGAACCAGATTTGAATGATAAAAAACATGCGGAAGCATTACTAAGAGAGATCGCGCGCACAATAGACTGTACTGTTGAAAAAATAAATGAAACCAAACAAATGGGAGGCACTGACAGCAAAATCGATAAAACTGAACCTCTTTACGAGAGTATTGACGAACGAAATTTAAATTATAGAAATGAATTAAAAGGTGAATTAGATAAACTTTTAAATACAGACGGAGATAACAACAGTTTGGAACCAGAAAGTGAATCACCGGGAATATCAAAAAAATCAAACTTGAAACCACCAAAGTCGGACACCGAAGGCTGTTCAGACGACGACAGGTCAGACTGTGGGAAGAAAAGAGTAACCTTCAGAAAACACATAGTCTTCGATGATGGAGAGCAACAAACTGACGAAGAAATCTGCTCCTCATTCGAATCCCTTTCATCAGAAGACGAAGAATTCTTAGAAGACGCCGACGACATTATCTTCACGGATAACACGACAGTTATCAACGTAAATGATTGTGAAAATGATAACGAAGCTGTGACTATAAAAGTTGAATCTCCAGAGACTTTAAAAAGAATATCTAGCGATAATAGTGATAGTGGTTTTATAGAAATAGGAGACAGAAGTGAAGTGACTGATAAACTAGAGGAGTGTGAGGAAAGTGAGAGTGAGAGTGAAGCAGAAGTGAGTGGGAGTGAGACAGAAGAAGAGATTATAGAGGAAATAGTTGAAGAAGTCAGTGTCTGTGAGCCGTTTGTACCTGGAAAGGATAAGAAGCCTATAGAACAGTGAGTAAGCCTTTATTTTTTAGTGCTACGTAAGACGAGACTTGACAAGCGTCAGTAATGGGGAGCTTGTTCAGGTATAGATGTACGAAATAGTTATCTATAATTTGTGTATCTATTCAGGGATATTTCGATGACATTTTAGATTAAAATTCTTAGCAATATTTTAATATTTATTAAGAAATAATAAAGTTTGTGCGGTATGTACAAGTCTCATCTTTCGTGGTGCGTGTTGCATCTGCAGTGGTATTCTGTTAAAAATTTATTCCGTGATGTTATATTAAATGAGATTAAAACAGCATTGAGTGAGATGATAGCTTTTACACAATTCAACTCGTTGTTCCAGAGATTAAACAAACACACACAAAAACTCTTTAGCTTTTAATACTAGAATGATCTTTAAATTACTATCGGTTCAGTCGTTTTGCCATGATAGAGTACCAAACAGGCAGACAGGGTTACTTTCGCATCAAAACGCTGTACTTAATCCCCGAAGGGTTAGGCACAGGTGTACCCACTAGTACACCCACATTTCGCCAGTTATGTTTAAGTCCCATGTAATAGCGAGCGAGCCTATTGCCATCAACCGGGCACAAATCCAGACTCCGAGGCTGCTACTAAGAAATTCCTGGTGGCAAAACCCAATAATACTTTTACCCGACCTTGAAATCGAACCCAAGACCTCATGCTCAGCATTCGCGCTTTGCGACCAACGAGGCAGTAACAAAAAGTAAAATATTGGAAAAGATTTATATTCACCTACGCAAAGTACTAAAAGAAACAGCAAATCAACTGTTGTACTGTATTACGAAATTTGTATCAGTCAACAAACACGCTTAATTTATTTCAAATGACAAAGAAAATATTGCCACAAAGATTCTGATTGCCAACACAGAGCATTGTTACTCGTGTCACATGTAGAAGCAACAAGAATATTGTAACCAGGATTTTGTAAAAACCTAATTGAAAAGAGTGTCCGTGGAGTTTCTTGCTCGTTTTTCTCTTAGAAACCTACCTACGTTTTGGAACGAGCAACTAGCTTCAAGTTTCGGACTAACTGACCGACTCCATGTCAACTCAAAAGTGCCTGTAAATGGTCTATTTTTTTTAAATAAATACTACAAAAAATCAATTTTCCCCTTTCGATATCTTAGTAAAGATTAATTACTCAATAATAGGGTATTTGAACGTCTTATACAATAGAAAAGAACTGAATCTAGTTGCCCCTTCCAAAAGGTGAACACTATGTAACTTTCAATATATTTTTACCGTCATTTCTTAATTTGTAATATAAATTCCTTTTGCGTGTTATTATATGGTAGTTTTTATATAAGGTACATTGCATTCACATGTAATTACGTATGACTCTGTATCTGTATACAAATAATAATATTGTAAAACATCGATTTTAAAAGAGTACGTATATGGAGTTTCTTGCCCATTCTTCTCCATACAAAACTACCTTTTGGAAGGGGCAACTAGATTCAATTCAATTTTTTAATTGAAACTGACTGACTTTGACTTTTAAAAGGTAGTTTTGCATGGAGAAGAATGGGCAAGAAACTCCATACGTACTCTTATTTTTCTCTTCGATATTTTCTCTCACCATTTTGAAAGCTGATGAAATATTCACACGTGTCCAATAAATCAATATATTGACATTTATAATCACACGTGTTTTTTAATATGCGTATTAGTTTTTAATTAAGTGCGTAAGATGTTGTGATATTCAGCCAAGTTTTGTGAACGCAGATTATAAATCGTGTGTTTAATCCAAGAGTATATTTCCTTGTTTTACAAGGACATGCTAATTATGTTGTTGATACTATCAACAGTATCAACCAATAATTCCAAGACATAATTTCTCTAAAGAAACACTTTATTTAGCCCTGATACCCCGATAATTTTCAACCGACTTCAAAAAGGAGGAGGTTCTCAATTCGGCGCGTATGTTTTTTTTTTTGTATGTATGTTACCTGATTTCTCAGCCAATTATGAATGGATTTGGATGATTCTTTTTTTGTTTGAAAGAGTATACTTCCGAATAGGTCCCATAGAAATATTGTCATGATCTGATGATGAACTTCGGAGATATGGAACGGAACTCCTTATAGAATCATAGCATTACTGTCGTAACAGGTAAAATTGCTTTGTTTATACGTGTAGTCGATGACTGACTGAAAGAAGAGAGGGGGAGATACGTCAACCCCCCTTCTACTACTTTTCAAAATTAAATATATCGTGTGAGGTATTGTTTGAAAGGGCTTTTTGTGACGATTTCAAATATTAACACACAAGCACTAAAAAGAGAAAAATAAAAAGCTTTTTTACAAAAAAATAAAACCGCCTTCAAAAACTACAAAATAAAAAAAAACTTTAGTTTTGGAAGTCGGTGGTTTTGGTTTTGTTTTTTGTTATGTAGATATTGCCACCGACTTCCAAAACTAAAGTTTTTTTTTAACTATAAAATTAAATGTAGATAAGACTGAAATCGCCAATCTGCCTTGAGCAAGCGTGGTGATCAATGCTCGTGCCTTCTCTGTATGAAAAGAGGCCTTTGCCCTGCAGTGGGTGGGACAATATTAGACTGATATTATTATATGCTTACGTAGATTTCATTTGAACCAACATCAAACACTCAAGCGTCAATGTGCGTTCTCTCATGTCCTCTACTATACTTGTTCGTAGACTAAACAAGATAACAATTTGCGTAGAAAAAATCCTTTGGAAAAACTGCCTAGGGAACTCTTAGCATCTGCATTGTTGCTAGGCAGGGCCGATGATAACCCTAGGTTTTATGAATGAAATATTTATGTACGTATGTTAGGCATCAACGGATTTCTTAGTGGCCAATGCGACATGAGGTCCGCTTCACCGCCGACCGCGGCGGTACGCGGTGCCGTGTGCTTTATTGGCAAAATTTTAGCCGGTACAGATTTTGAATGAGCTTCGACGGCTACTTGACAAACTTGGCTAGTTGACATTGACACCACCATCAATTGACGTACTTTTAATGACCTGTCAAAACGTGATTCTCCCATAGATTTTGTATGGCTTATGCCATGCAAAATCAGGCATTTTTATGGTGTGACGTCACTTTTGCGTCGACTCAATTGACTAACTATTTATTAATTTAAAAGCAATTAAAATTAATCATAACTGGCGAAATGTGGGTGTACTAATGGGTACACCTCTGCCTAACACTTCAGGGATTACAGGCGTGATGTTAACACTGTATTCGTTGTAAATTACAGTAAATGTTCAAATTGTCTGCCACCCACTCTGATTCAGACCTAACATCTTAGAATAAATGCTCTCCTAAGAAGTGGCTTATCACGTCGATTGCTTTTTTTCGATGTGGTTGACCGAACACAGCTTCGTAAGTCTTCCAAGGATCGGCTTCGCGTAATAATTTTCCTTAGGACAGCCCCAATAAAAAAATCACGGTCACACCACATTTTCAAACCCACAAGTCCCACAACAGGCTAACCAAGCTTTTCTATTCAGTAATAACGTCTACTAATCTTTTTATTTAAACCCAGATGGTCAGGTTCATCTAATTTTCATATTTGTTACAATATGGCAAACTTTATTGTTTTACTAAACACTCCTTTTGAAAACGAATAGCAATAATTCACTATTTACATTAGGTACAATAATGAATCATACCATTTTGAAATCGGCTATAAGCACATATTTTTTTAAAATTATTGGCCACTTTGTTTCGATACATTTTTTTTAAAGTACGGACGCTTAAACTTTGTTAAAAAGAAAATTTTTCACGATTTTTTTTAAAAGATGTTGGCTTTTTTCAAAACCTTGTAATAGCAGCCCTACTTTTGATTACTTATCTATCAGCTTAGTTAACGTAAATTACGTTAACAATAAAAAATCTATGGAGATCATTAATTTGTGGTCGTGGTGTACAAGAATGTAAAATAAGGTACCAAAAATATCGATTATTATTAAATAACTCATATCTTTGGTTCTACTTGTTTTTTTTTTTTATTTGTATTTTTTTCTGAATGGCGAAAAAAATGCGCGACTGCTGAGCATAAGGTCTTGGGTTCGATTCCCGGGTCGGGCAAAGTGTTATTGGGTTTTTCCATCAGGAATTTCTCAGTAGCAGCCTCGGAGTCTGGATTTGTGCCCGGTTGATGGCAATAGGCTCGCCCCCTATTACATGGGACTTAAACATAACTGGCGAAATGTGGGTGTACTAATGGGTACACCTCTGCCTAACCCCTCGGGGATAACAGGCGTGATGTTATGTTTTCTGAATGGCCATTAATTCTACCATGACCCATTTCAAGAATATCCATTCATTACCGGACACCCGATATATGATGAGATATGAGATGACATATTATGAGATAAACTATTCTATCTTTTTCTGCCTAATAAAACAAGAAAGTGGTGGCAATAAATTGGACCTGTCAATTTTAGTTAATCTGAAACTTCCATGCAATTATAGTTGACATGTCAGAACGCATTGATTAAAAACACGGAAAAGTTTAAGGCAAAACTAATTTGACATCTCTAACTTAGTTCTAAAATGTCGCCGTCCTTTTCTTTCGCTGTATGGTTAGTAAGAGATGCCAATTCTGTAATTTTAGTCTAGTTTGTGAACAAGGGAATCGGCACCATTAAGCGTGGTTAAAAACTATGTGATGTGTTTTTTTACAGCTCATAATATATGAAAAATTATTTATCAAATCTGTGTGTAAAATTAAATATTTATCTAAAACTAGCTGTCCGCCGCGGTTACACCCGCGTCTTTGGTTACTGCTCCGCTCCTGTAGGTCGTAGCGTGATGGTATATAGACTATAGCCTTCCTCGATAACTAATCTATCTAACACTGAAAGAATTTTTCAAATCGGACCAGTAGTTCCAGAGATTAGCGCGTTCAAACAAACAAACACTGCAGCTTTATAATATTATTATAGTATAGATCTGAAATTGATTTCGTAACCTTGCAACGAATGCTACATGACGCCTTCCAATTGAATTTATTTTACTAAGAATTACTAATACAGAATTTGAAAACAAGTTTCTGGAAAGTTTACATGTTATTGACCGGATCGGTTTCATAGTATTCCTCTGACGATATCGATACATATTGATGATCTTTATTCATATTTGGAAGGTTCTCGTGGCTAAGTAATAACAGCCGCTCGGGTCGATCCATCAGGTTAAGCTACGCGTGCCGGGGTTGGTCCGTGGATGGATGACCGTCTTTACACACCGAGAGGCGAGACTCCTCCGTGCCTCGAAAAGCACGTTAAGCCGTTGGTCCCGGCTGTCATACGTGGATCTTTGACAGTCGTTACGGGTCGTCAGAAGCCTGTCTTAACAAGCAGTCTTACCAAGAGGTATCGTATTATCCAGTTGCTAGGTTGTAGAGGTCAGATAGGCACTTGCTCCATGTAAAATACTGGTATTCAGCTGCATCCGGTTAGACTGGAAGCCGACCCGAACATAGTTGGGAAAAGGCTAGGCAGATGATTCATTTTTAACCCCCGATGCAAATCGACGGGGTGGTGTTTGACGTGTCTATCTGCGGCATCGTAGCTCCTGAACGGATGAACTTACTTATTTTGATTTTGTTTGAAGGAATTAGTCGGGAGTGTTTTTAGCTATGTTTGATGAAACTCGGTTCAAGATGGCCGCCATCGGGGGTTTTTTAATATTTAATTTAATTTTTAGATATTGATACTTAATACAATAACGATTCCCAGGTCGGGCAAAGTGTTATTGGGTTTTTCCATCAGGAATTTCTCAGTAGCAGCCTCAGAGTCTGGATTTGTGCCCGGTTGCAGGCAATAGGCTCGCCCCCTATTACATGGGACTTAAACATAACTGGCGAAATGTGGGTGTGCTAGTGGGTACACCTCTGCCTAACCCTTCGAGGATTACAGGCGTGATGTTATGTTATGTGGAGAAAAACGCAATGATGGTCGCAATAATAGGAACAATGTAACTTTCGGCTTTATTAAGTGACCCGTTATGTATCCGAATATCCGACTTCTGGTGCTGTTGGATTTTGTTATTGTAACCGTCCATTTGAGCGGAGCGAGTAAGCGGAGAGGAGCGAGGTAGTAGTGCGTAGCAGTGTAGCGACGTATCCCAATTCACTGGACTGCGAATGACGTGAATTGATAGGAATTTTATTGGTTTACCTACTAGTAATTATACCCCCGCAGTTTAAACCTGCTCTGCTCCTGTGGGTCCTAGCGTGATGTTATACAGCTTACTAGCTTCTGCCAGCGACTTCGTCCGCGTCAAAGTTGATTTCTCCATACAAACTTTGGAACCCAGATTCATCCCCTTATGGGATGAATTTTGGAAAATCCTTTCTTAGCGGATGCCTACGTCATACCATCTACCTGCATGCCAAATTTCAGGCCGATCCGTCTAGTGGTTTGGGCTGTGCGTTGATAGATCACTATGTCAGTCAGTCAGTCACCTTTTGAGTTAATATATTTAGATAGACTGCAGGCTATCATATACAAAAAGATTTTTTCCAGCCTGACTGGTAGTTTTAGAGAATAGCGTTTTTACAAACAAACTTTTCAGGTTTATTATATCAAAAAATTACATATAATTAAGTATGTATGTATCTATCTATTTAGATAAAAATTAATAGTTTAAAAAACTAAAAAACACGCTTTTAGCACGCACTAATTTTTTTCGTATCTCATTCAGCAAACCCTTTCATTTAATACCCGATATAATCGAAGACCGGGAAGTGGGTCAAATTAAGATTCCAAGATTTTCTTACATACATAAGTAGTTAGTTACAAGTGAAGCTAATTTATGCGTGTTAATAATAATTAATGAATGGCTAAATGTGTTGCTTAAGCGCAAAACTCAAGAACGGCTGGACCGATTTATCTGATTCTTTTTTTTCTTGTGTTCGAAATTTCCCGGAAAATGTTTTTATGGAAGAAATTTTCGGAAAATCTACCGGTAAAATTAAAAATTTTCAGCCGTACGAAGCCGGGCGGTTCGCCAGTTATAAATGATTACTTAGCTCAACAATTCTACGCTTCGACAGACGATGTAAAGATGCACTTACACGGCCAATTAATTACGAATATGACGTCTGAGCAACACCGAGCAATTTGCGGCAATGACTGCACCATTACGTCTTGCATATTCTATCTTGTCTATTCTCGTAATGATTGTCAATGATCTACGAATGACAGCCGGGACCAACGGCTTAAGGTGCTGATAAACTTGAGCATTCACTTGTAATGAGCATTTGTGTGAATTTTACATCACAGAAAAATACGAGAACATATTATTTTAGCGAGCATTCTATCGAGCGTCCTGGCGAGCATTCTAGTGAGCATTGCTTCGAGCTTTTTGCCGAGCGAAGCTTCGGTCATCGTTCCGCGCCCCACCGTTCTGCGAGATTTGTTTGCCACCATCTTCTATTTTTCTTTTTCTTTTTTTTTTACATAACCAATGAGTGTAAATGCAGCACACGCGACCGTCAAGTCTGACATCTTCGTGAAGAATATTTTTTGACGAGCATCGACTAGAGCGTTCACTAGAATGCTCAAGAAAATGTTCATAGCAATGTTTGGCTCTATGCTTGGCTCAGCTCGTTGTTTAGTTCGACAAATATAAAAACGGCGAATGCTCGATGTTCTGTTACAAGTGAATGCTCAAGTCTATCAGCACCTTTACGTGTTTTCCGAGACATGGGAGTGTCACATGTGCTCTGGGCTTCTACTGAGAAATTCCTATTGAAAAACTTCAATAACACTTTGCCCGAACTGGGAATTCAACCCAAGATCCCACCAATCGTGATTATAATCATAGCATCAGCAAACACGAGTATTCTGACCATTTTTGTTTTGATTTTTATAGTCATCTGTTATTACAACATTACCGCTCCGACATAGCAACTGCCTGGGAATATCCAGCCCGCGAGCCGTCACCTTTTTTATTATTACAAGCTTTTATTTAGCTTGCACTGTTCGTATGTATGTAAGTTGTCCTTTCAAAATTTGCAAACCATTTTTTTGACCATTTGTTGTCATCCGATTAGGCTGAAATTTTGCATACACCTTTAGTCCTGGTGACAATACAATAAGCAATACTCAGTATTGCAATAATTTCAATATGGCCGCCGTTCCAAGATGGCGGATTACATGTTTTTTCTCAATCCCCTTGATATGGGTATCAAATGAAAGGGCTTGAAGAGTAGAAAACGATAAGGTTCATCACACTAAAAAAGCTTGTTTTAAAAAGTTTTTTTACCATTAATTTTGATCACACATAACATAACGTAACATCACGCCTGTAATCCCCAAAGGGTTTGGCAGAGCAGCAGCCCTACCATGAACTCTTATCGCGATCCAAAAACTGAATTGTTCTTCAAATACGTCAATATAACGCATCAATTTATGCGTTATATTGACGTATTTGAAGAACAGTTCAGTTTTTGGATCGCGATAAGAGAAAATACGTCAATATAATGACATAAATTGATGCGTTATATTGACGTATTTAAAGAACAATTCAGTTTTTGGATCGCGATAAGAGTTCATGGTAGGACCCCTGGACTCATTAGTACACCCACATTTCGCCAGTTATGTTTAAGTCCCATGTAATAGGGGGCGAGCCTATTGCCATCAACCGGGCACAAATCCAGACTCCGAGACTGCTACTGAGAAATTCCTGATGGAAAAGCCCAATAACATTTTGCCCGACCTGGGAATCGAATCCAAGACTTCATGCTCAGCAGTCGCGCTTTGCGACCACTAGACTAACGAAGCAATCGATGTTTTTATCGGTCGGACTCTTACGATTAGTCAAATTAGCAAACTTTCGAAATAAACTTTACCTCGTTTTACAGCGAATAACCTTTCAGGGTTCAAAAATTGTATTCTTACAATATTTACAAGATCATATAACAAGATACTGTGTACAAATTACACACTCGACACACTATATTTATTTTCGCGCGCATTTTTGACGTTTCAAGGCCGCCATATTGGCGTTTGACGCACGTGAGTGAGTCATGCGTGTTCTAAATTTGAAACAAAGAAAGTTTGTGGAGTACGTTATTGAAATACTTTGTTTAAATAATTGTAGGTTAATTACTATGAAGGGTACATAGTATTTCAATAGTATGAATATTTATAAACTCACGCCTTTTTCCCATAGGGGTAGGCAGAAACCACAGAACGCCACCTGCTACGATCCTTACATATAGGAAAAAGGCGTGAATTTATGTATGTATGTATGTTTGTATGTATGAATATTTATTTTTTTACTAGCCTTGTCTTGCGATTTCACCCACGTTCTGTTACGTGTTTAGTTACTGCTTTGCTCCCTTTAGTCTTAGCGTGATATCATATCTACATATAACATAAGCCTACCCTGTTGCATAAGACTAGCCTAGCGGTCGCAAAGCGCGACTGCTGTGCATGAGGCCTTGGGTTCGATTCTCAGGTCGGGCAAAATGTTATTGGATTTTTCCATCAGGAATTCCTCAGTAGCAGCCTCGGAATCTAGGTTTATGCCCGGTTGATGGCAATAGACTCGCATCCTATTACATGGGACTTAAACATAACTGGTGAAATGTGGGTGTACTGGGTACACCTCTGCCTAACCCTTCGGGGATTACAGGCGTGATGTTATGTTACAGTAAAACTACTTCTCAGTTTTTTTATATTAGAATAATGGATATGTTCTCAAATAACTTTTTAGACCTATGTATTCTGCTTGTGTGTAGGAATTTTCACTAAAATCGGTTCATTCAATTTGGAAAAATAAAAACTTGAAAGTTTGTATAAAATGACGTAAGGCGTAAATAAAACAATATTGCTAATTTTGAACTGTTTGTAGGTCATTAACAAGTTCTATAAACATTAGTTCTGGATTCTATATAAGGTACAGTAGGGGTCATAAGTGCAGTAGCATGCTAAAGTTTTAATTGCTGTGAACACAGGGTACAGGCCATACCTACATGTATGATGTGTTCAATGTGTTGATAAGTGATGTATTCAAAGTTAAAGTCAAAGTCAAATGATTTATTTAATTAGGCCATTATACAGCATGTAACAAAAACCCTGTCCGATCCTTAAGGGTATTATTCGGCATCGTACTGCGTACACATAATTATACGTAACCATTTAATGGATTTGAGATTATTATTTTTCCCCAGTGAAAAAAAAAAGAAGAAAGAAGAAGAAGTAATTAAATTAAATAAAACATAAAAACTGATCAACGGCAACACTGATCTGACAGGGTTTTTGTTACATAGTGTATAAGGTACAGTAGGGGTCATAAGTGCAGTAGCATGCTAAAGTTTAAATTGCTGTGAACACGGGGTACAGCTAGGCCATACCTACATGTGTTTAAGTGATGTATTCAAAGTTAAAGTCAAAGTCAAATAATTAATTTAATTAGGCCATTATATAAGGCAATTTTGAACGTAATAACACAGTACCTACGTACACCTCAATTGGCACACGACGTTGAAAGGTCGTCAGTTTAACCAAAGCATCAATCGATTGCTTTGTAGATTGCTACTCCACTTATGACCCCGACCGTACATTGTATTTACGTGCCATATGTATGATTCTGTATGCAAATATTGTAAACGTTGATTTTAAAAGAGTACGTATGGAGTTTCTTTCCCATTCTTCTCCATACAAAGCTACCTTTTGGAAGGGGCAACTACACTCAGCGGCACGGAATGTGGCCCAAACATAAACTAACCGATAACAGGCGATTTTGATATCGCGTATGAAAATTTCGAGTGGCAGTTTGTCAGGACATTGTTTTTTATTAATTTAAAAAAGTAAGCACAGAAAAAAGTTAATTTGTTTAATTTCTGTGACACTTAACGTTAGTTCGTTACCGGAACGCATAAAACACGGGTAGGTTGAACCTCGATATTCAAATGGTCGTGCATTTAGTCTTTATTGTTTTACTTTGTAATTAATCTGTAGTCATTTATGCTTCCAGAATTGGAACACAATGCCTCTTATTTCAGCTCAAGTTGCTCAAACAGTGTTGCTTTGGAATCAGGGGCGAACGCAGCGAGAGATTGCTGAAACTTTAAATGTACCGCGTACAACTCTCAGGTACGCCTTAACAAGTTACGATCAGACCGGCCTATACACAATGAGACCAGAAAGTAGTGGTATTAGGTGTACATCAGCGCAAGATGACCGATTTATCGCTCTCGCAATTTTGAGAAATCGGTTCCTTACTGCGGTTGAAATACGGCAGCGGCTACAAACGGCCAGAGGGGTCAACGTAAGTGAGCGGACAATAAGAAGGAGGATGGAGGAACGGGATCTGCGCACTTAAAGGCCAGCTCGAGGTCCAGGACTGCTCCGGCACCATCGCGTAGCTCGACTTCGGTTTGCTCGCAAACACGCAAATTGGACTCACGAGCAATGAAGTAAAGTTCTGTGGACTGACGAATGTAGAGTGGCCTTAAGAGCTCCAGATGGCCGCGAACGTCTGTGGAGAAGACATGGGGAGAGGTTTCTGCCAATCACTACCAGGCAAACTGTCAGTATCCATGGTGGATCAGTTACGGTTTGGGGAGAGATCTGTTCAGACGCATGCACAGAGTTGGCTGTAGCTGCTGGTCGTCTAACGGTAGTGCGATACATTGAAGAGATCCTCCAAGAACATGTTTTACCATTCGTGGGATTCATCGGTAGCGAAGATTTCATCTTAATGAACAATAATGCCCGACCTCACACAGCATTTTGCGTGGATGATTACCTTTCGGAAGTGAAAATCACAAAATTGGAGTGGCCGGCACAAAGCTCAGACATGAATCCCATAGAACATGTCTGGGATATGCTTAAAAGACGCATCCGATCCAGACCCAACCCTCCAGAGACCATCAGTCAGTTAAAAACTGCTCTTGTGCTCGCTTGGGAAGAAATACCCCAGATGGACATTAAAAACATAATCCATAGCATGCCTGATCGCATGCAGGTGGTCATCAGGGCCAGAGGTGGAAATACCCACTATAAATTTTAATGCCATAGCTTAATTTTGTAAATTTCATTCAAAATCATTTTTTCAAACTTAGAGCTTAATGTCTTTTTTGTAATTTTCTAGGATTATAATAAAGTTTATTCACTTTTTTGTTAATTAATCATTCTCATTTAAGATTCGAATAAACATTTAAGTTTTACAACGAAGAAAACTCCCAGTTTCACGTTTAATTTTGATAAAAAACCACATAACGCGCTTGGGCCACTTTCCGTGCCGCTGAGTGTAGATTCAATTCCTTTTTCTTTTGTATTTGACGTTTAAAAGTGCCTTGTAATGGCCTAAGTAATTGAAATAAATGATTTGACTTTGAGTTGGGTAACACACACTAACCAATAATTCCAAAACAAAACATCTTAAAAAAGAAACACTTTATTTTAGCCCTGAAAACTTGATCGATTTTCAATTAACTGTAAATAATAGATTTTTAGTGGTTTTAAAATCAATAAATAGTCGGTCAATTGAGTTGATAGATTGATTGATAGATTATCGTCTGGTATAGCACATAGACTACTCTTTATAAAAAGGAAAAACATGCATTGTAATTGGGACTTGACCAGTACGTAAAATTTAAAATTTCATGTCCTTACTGTTAACCGTTGAGGAGTTCCCACGTCTGGAGCCAATCCTGGCAGCAGCATCACGTCATGCTTATCATAAACATGCATTGTCATGGGGACTGGACCAGTATGTTAAATTTCAGCTCAATCGGACACCGGGAACTGGGTCAAATTTAACTTGCAAAAGTCCACCTTCACATACATACAAGTCAAGTTGAATAATAATAATAATAAAAGCTTTTAATTAATAATTAATAAAAAACGGCACCCTTATAGGATCACTTTGTTGTCCGTCCGTCTGTCTGTCTGTCTGTTAAGACCCTATCTCGGGAACACGTGGAGGCAACTAGTTGAAAGTAAAACGATATAGACATAAACTACTATAACACGGCGCGCCCCTCCATATTACTATTTCAATGTGTGTAGACACATCCGTATGAAAGAGTTTATATGACTGTAAATGTAAGTAATCGACTTCAGTAGCAGGCCGGCAGATTTGTTTGTCACCTAATCATAAATAGCCGACCGCGCAAGACAAAGCACGTGTCATTTTCAAAGAGTATTTCAGTGCAGTGCCATACTAGTAATAATGAGTGATTAATGACGCCGCTAGTCAAGCAACAATGACACGCTGATTTGTTTTTGTTTCGAGATCCGTCTCAGTACGCACACATGCGTTATGAGTCTTTTAAATACTATCACAAACTCTTTCAAACGTTTTGAATTGTGGAGGGGCGCGCCATGTTATTGTAGTTTATCTCTACTCAGATGCGCGACGAGAAAGTAGTTTAAAATAAATGCTTAAAGTTTGATTTGACAAGAGCATGCAAAACCAGTGAAATATATTCCAACGTCCATCATACCTTGCCCCCGTTCTGTCTGCAATATTTTATTAATATGTTCCCAAAGCAACAAAATTACGCAACATGTCTTGATTTGTTAGTCGTAAAAATGTCCGCAAGAATATTATTAAGATCAAACGTTTAGCTTTATAATAAACATAGATTTGTTAGAAAAATATTCCATTAAATGGGAGCAGGAAATCTTTCTGCAACTTTTTCTAGAAACGTAAAAGACACTAGCTAAAACTCTCTTGCATGCATAAGTAAATACACTTAGAAAAAATACCACAGTCAAAGTCAAAACATTTATTTCATTAAACCATCAGGCACTTTTGAATTGTCAAGGAGTCGGTCAGTTAGTCAAAAAGTTGAAGCTAGTTGCTCGTTCCAAAACAAAGGCCTCTATGGAGAAGAACGAGCAAGAAACTCCACGGCACTCTTTTAAATTAGGTTTTTACAAAATCCTGGTTACATTATTCTTGTTGATTGTGATCACAATCAAGATGAATATAAAACAGTAGTAAAGCAGCAGTTAAGAGATGACCAATCCCAACTGACAGCACTCGTTCACGAGCATGACGCATGGATCAGCACCACTTAGCTCAACCATCATGAAGGGAGCCAAATGATCCAACCCACGTGCCACCATCAGCGAGACATTTGAGTGAGCATGACAAGCACTCAACTGCCATGCTCAAAAATTAATACCACTTGCATAAATACACAAACACACTTGCGCAAATGCCCCTTGCATGCACTAATGCGCGCTCCACACTTAGCCCGCGAATCGCGCGCGATGGCCGCGAAAGGGCGCGATCGCTAAGTGTGGAGTCGTTTCGCATATTCTTCGCGGTTTCGCGCTTTGTTCCCCAATTTTTGTCGGTTTTTTGTTCCGCGTCAAAGAGAGCGCGAAGCGCGAACGCGACGCGAACGTGCATGACTCCACACTCGCAGTCCGCGACGATCAGTATTGTTCGAGCCGTTGTCTGAGCTAGACCTGCACTGTGGTTTATCAAAAAAATGAACGTTTTCTCCAACGATTCTCAATTTGCGTTTCATTTTTAATATGTACAAAATTATAGTACGCTAACGCGCACATTGTTAGGGACGCAGCAACAGCTACTTCGACGTCCATTTTATTCAACGTTGCGAACGAAGTGTGAAAATTCCGCGAACCATTGCGAGTGTAGAGTCATTGTTAAATTCGCGGCAAGTTCGCGCCGCGAAATCGCGCGCGATTCGCGGGCTAAGGCGCTCCACCCACTGCCCCGCGCCCCGTCGCGTAGCGCGGGATGGCAGATTTTACCGTTGTATGCAAGTATCTCAATTTATATAGAAATCACGCCTAGCACAACACACTGCCGACGCGGAAACGAGCGGGAAGGCGCACCGCGCGCAGATTCTGCCAATCTGCGCGGGAGCGCGGGGCGTGCCGCGGGATATGACACACCGGCTCCGCAGCCCCGGGCGTGATTTTATACAGCAAAGACGTTTGCACGATGGATTTCGACGTAGACAAATTTATTTAGCGCGAGGCCGTCGTAATCTGCTTCACCGCGCGGGGGAGCAGATTTCACCGCTAAGTAAGGCAGATCTGCGCCTCCGTCGCCGCGCGCGTTATCTGTCGCTCTGCTCACCGCGGCGGGACGCATCTTCAGTGGGTGGAGCGCCTAAGTGTGGAGCGCGCATAAGACGTTCTGCGCAACTACTAGGTATTTGCATAAAGCACTTGTGCATAGGATGCATGGGCCGCTAGCAAGTTTACCATAAACTTTGAAGTTTATACAAATTGTAATAATAAACAAACAAATTCAGTAAACTATACATGGACATTCCTAGCTTTTGCCCGCGACTTAGTCCGCGTAAATGTCGGTTATCGTGGACGCAGACGAAGTCGCAGAATAAAAAGTAGTCTATGTCCTTTCTAAGGGTACAAACTTACCCCGTACCGAATTTTATCAAAATCAGTTCATTGGTTTAGTCGTGAAAGCGTATCAGACAGAGTTACTTACTTTCTCATTTTTAAAGTTGGTTTCTCCATACAAACTTTGGACCCCTGTTTCATCCCCTTTTTTTTTTTTAGGTGGTAAAAATCATCAAATGAGTCCTTCCGCCCTGGGTGGGGCGGAAGGGACTGTCAGCCTTTTACTGACTAAAAAACCACCCTGTTCCTTCTGTTGCCCTTTACGTTCCGGGGCCACGGTATCCTGTTAAGACGTCCCGCAACCCCGGCAGGCGTTTGGCCCCTATTGGGGCCCCGTCCCTGTGCTGACAGCTCTTTGAGGCGCGCGTGAACAGAACGCGCCGTCGACCCGGGCATGGTCCTTGATCGGACGGCGAGCTACCCATTACTCGCCGTCCGCAAGCCCGCGCCTACGGTGGCCGGATGTCGTCTCTCGACGTCCGACACCCTGGGCGTCTCCCGCGGCGGCTGGGGCGTGAGGTGGAGGATGTTCTCTCCCTCACGCGCCTCCTCCTTCGCTAGCATTACTGCTTCGCAGAAGGAGGTGACTGCATCCCATTCCCTCTCGCCCCGGAGCATGGCCTGAACCAGGCCCGGGCGCGAGAGGTCGCCGCCGGTTTCATCCCCTTAGGGGGTAAATTACGGGAAAATCCCTTCTTATCGGATGCTTACGTCATACGAAGAACACACCAAACTTTCGGGTCTCTACGATCAGCGGTTTAGGCTGTGCGTTGATCCGTCAGTCAGTCAAGACAAAGCTTTTATATATTGTTTAGATTATAGATTATAACTAAGTACAGTTTCCTGCAAAAGACGTGACTACTAACGAGTTATATTTAAAACATGTTTTAGGAAAACAGTACACACACGTTGCTAAAATAATGGTGGAATAATATCTATATTTTGATTACAATGTGTTGCAATTCTGAGCGGGAATTATTTATTATAAACAATGCGTTTACCTACCTAGTTACTGTGTTATAGAATAAAGACTGCTTTACTATATTCATAAATAGATAGCCGCCATGCAATTGTCCAATTTTAACAAGAGCGTCTCGAATGTATTTTTGCAACCTAATTTTTTATATTTCTGCTGACGAAAATACTTGGCTTTAATATTTATGTGTTTAGTTCTAAGTTAGTAGAATTTAAGTTAAGTTTGCCATTAAAAAGCGGTTATTTTAATATAACAAACAGACACTTCGATTTTATTGATTTTATTTATTAGCTTAAAAAACTTGCATCACTCAATCTACCAAGAAGGTCGGTAGCCCGATAAAAATTCCATCTTAAAATAAAAATAAAAATTATAACAGCAAAGATAACCAGATGCACTTGAAGCATAGACAAATAAATCTAGGCTGAAACTCAAACGTAAACAGGACTAGGCCGGTCTGCCTAGATAATTCAAGTGCAAATGTTCTTATTTTAGATTAATTTATCTGTTTATATTATGTTATTGGAAAATGTATGGAAAACTTTTGGTAGTCCATCGAGGTCTGCCAATCTTTAAACCAATGTCGTTACACATTTACAGTTGCCCGTTGCCAGGAGTTCGTGGTTAAGTAATAACAGCCGCACAAATCGATCCATCAGGTTAAGCTACGCTTGTCACGGTTGGTTTGTAGATGGGTGATCATCTTTACACACCGAGACTCCTCCGTGCCTCGAAAAGCACGTTAAGCCATTTGTCCCGGCTGTCATACGTGTATCTTTGATAGTCGTTACGAGTCGCCCGAAAGTCTGACAACCAGTCTTACCAAAGAGTATCGTTTTACCCAGTTACTGGGTTGTAGAGGTCAGATAGGCAGTCGCTCCATGTAAAATACTGGTATTCAGCGGCATCCGGTTAGACTGGAAGCCGACCCCAACATAGTTGGGAAAAGGCTAGGCAGATTGGTTGTAAGGGAAATATTTGATTAGATAAATGATATACATATTATCATCATCGCTTTTGACACGCACTATGAGTAGAACGGTTCATATTACAAACATATTTAACTAGTTGGAACTCTTTACTGTACTCCAAACAAGAGGGAGGAGTGAGGAGAAAGAGGCGAAGCAATTGATTGATTGATTGCAATTTCTTAACGATTGAATTATTCTTTTCAGGAAAACCCTAGTAACCCAGGAGTCGAAGTTTCAGTCTCAGGTGGCATCGTTAACGGAGCTTGCTGACAGCAGATTTGACGAGTCAGAGAGAGCGAGAGAACTCATCGCCGCGTACAGGAAAGAGATAGAAGAGAAGGACCAAGAGATTGAACGTGAGTTAATTAAAATATACTAATAGGGTAGATGACACCACCAATCAACTGCCGTACTTTTTCTAACCTGTCAAACGCTATTCTCCCATAGATTTTGTATGGTGTAAATAACTATGACGTCACTTTTGAGTAGACTCAATTGACTAACTATTTATAAATTAGAAAGCAATAAAAAATCAAAACAGACAGTTAATTGAAAATGAATTGGGTTATCAGGGCTAAAATAAAGTGTTTCTTTAGAGAAGTTATGTCTTGGTATTATTGGTTAGTGATGTCATCTACCCTATTGAAAATATTTTTTTAAAACAAGCTTTAATAAAACATTATTACAATATTAAGTATTGGACATTGTATTGTCATCAGAACTTAAGGTGTATGCAAAACATCAGCTCTATCGGATAACAACAAATGGTCGAAAAATGGTTTGCAAATTTTGAATGGACAACTTACTTACATACATACTTACATACGAACAGTGCAAGCTAAATAAAAGCTTGTAAAAAAAATATCAGCTTGTCCCACTGCAGGGCAATAGCCTCTTATGCGGGTGATACCTATAGTCAAATATAAAATATATAAAATTAAATCAAAACCAATGATTTCAACAACAACAACATCACGCTTGTAATCTTATACGGTTAGGCAGAGGAATACCCATTAGTACACACACATTTCGCCAGTCATATTTAAGTCCCATGTAATAGGATAGCCTATTGCCATCAACCGGGCACAAATCCAGACACCAAGGCTGCTACTGAGAAATTCCTGATGGGAAAACCCAATTACACTTTACCCGACCTGGGAATCCTACCCAAGACACTAGACACTATACCAACGAGGCAGTATTGAATGAACTATGTCGAAATAATGTCGCAATGCTCCACAGCGGTATAAACTTTGTGCCTACAATCCCTGGCGTTTCGCCAGACGCTCCCAACTTTCTTCTGCGCGACTCATTACATTGCATCGTGTGTCACTGACTCATTTCTCATTACAGTGATGAGTATTTTATTCTTTGTTTGCGGACATTCACTGTGACGTGATGACGATATTGTCTTTCTTTGAATTCTACAGCGGTTATTCTTGAGTTGAATGTAAGATTTAGCATTGTTTTGTGGGCGGTTGAATTTCTGCATTGTTATTTATTTATTTAAAATTTATGCAAAAAATGTTAACCTCTCTAAAGTCTAAAATTCACCTAAAGTTTATCTTGGACATCACAGGCATCGGTGAAGGAAAACATCGTGAGGAAACCTGGACTTACTGTTCCACTCAAACCATGTCAGAGGCCCTTGAGGCGGTTTAGAAACTCTGACACTAGCGTGTGTGGGGTCGTAAGACCTTGCTGCCCACACGATAAAGAAAGAAAGAAAAGGCTTTCAGGCTTCTGACGACCCGTAATATCTGTCAAAGATCCACGAATAACAGCCGGGACCAACGGCTTAACGTGCTTAGTAGAATATTATAAAAACCGTTTAGAATCTGAATAAAATGTCTTCCCATGTCCCCATTAATTCTCATTCCGCCAATCACCACAAAATGAGAAGCCGTTTCTTTTATTACCATCTTTATCTTTCATTGGAGCTATCAATCTTTCAAAATGGCGTCTCCACAAGCCGAAACTGTCAAACAAATCGTTGAGAGCGTTCGGAATTCAAAATAGCCGACGTTTTTCTTGATGTCTCATCGAAACTCAAATTACGTTTTTGAAATGAGAAACTTTGAGTTTTATGCCCCCCTGTTACTGTAATAAAATCATTGTCTAGTTAGAATTAATTAATGAATACATTCGTTATTATTTACCTATAAATGTGAGTAAGTATTACCAGTAACGGCTGTAACTTATAACCATTAACGGTTGGTATAAGTAACTAATACCGGATGGTAACTATAACTATTAACGGTCAGTAATTTCAACATGGATTAATTGAATTAAATCTAATGGTCACTGGAAAATTAATTTTAACGACAAAAAGTGAAAACTCGACACATGTCATGCTTTTCAAAAGAAAGTTACTAAATATTTATGAGATATCGTATTTCCATCTTTTCCCATTGAAGAACCTTTGTACTCTTCTAAAAATTTGCATAATTTTGTTTAATAACATGCCGATCGAAACTTCGATTAAAGTAGGTATACATTAAATACTTACATTCCCACGATCATAAACTATTTTATATAAAAATACTAGCACTCTCCCCGCGACTTCGTTTGCTTGATTTTTCTTACGGATACCTAATTTTTTGATAATAAAATATAGCATAAAGCACTAAATGATAACGTAGCTTCCGATTTGTGAAAGAATTTTCAAAATCAGTTCAGTAGATCCAGAGATTACCCCCTACAACCTCACAAAACCTTTTTATAATATTAGTTCAGATTAGTTTACTTAGATATTTATTTGAACGCATTGATCTCCGGAATTTCTGGTCTGATTATGGAAATTCTTACGTTAATAGGAAGCTACGTTATCCCTCAGTGCTGGCGTCGGACGTCGCGAGGCGACATCCGGCCACCGTAGGCGCGGGCTTGCGGACGGCGAGTAATGGGTAGCTTGCCGTCCGATCAAGGACCATGCCCGGGTCGACGGCGCGTTCTGTTCGCGCGCGCCTCAAAGAGCTGTCAGCACAGGGACGGGGCCCCCAACGGGGCCAAACGCCTGCCGGGGTTGCGGGACGTCTTAACAGGATACCGTGGCCCCGGAACGTAAAGGGCAACAGAAGGAACAGGGTGGTTTTTTAGTCAGTAAAAGTCTGACAGTCCCTTCCGCCCCACCCAGGGCGGAAGGAGTCATTTGATGATTTTTACCACCTAAAAAAAAAAAAAATTCCCTCAGTGCTATTATAATAATAGTAATACCAGCCTATTATTGTCCCACAGTCCAAGCACAAGCATTGATTGTTGTTTACTCAAGGCGGATTTGCAATTTTTATAAACGCGAAAGTTGGTGATAATGAATAAATGGATGGATATTATTTGACGCGTAAACGGCTGAACGTAATAAACTAAAATATACACACTTATAGATATAGGTACACATATGTAACATAACACCTATGTTATGTTTGTTATGTGCTCGCCATTCCATTCCTAACCACTGCTGCTGCTTGCTTTTTAGAAATGGAATGGCGGGCTTGACGTACACACATAAAATCACTCCTGTAATTCCCGAAGGGTTGGGCAAAGGTATGCTAATTAGTACACCCACATATGTTTAAGCCTATTGCCATCAACCGGCCACAGACTCCGAGGATGCTACTGAGAAATTCCTGAAAAACCCAATAACACACCAAGACCTCATGCTCAGAAATTGCGCTTTGCGACCGATAAAAATGTCTGCTGCATGTATCAAGTTTTCCCTGAAATCCTTTACAGTTTGATCATAATATGTATACAGGGTGTAACGAAAAGGGTATATACATACAAAGAGTAAGGCTTCTTTGGATGATAACTAACGATCTGGCAAGGGTTTCAGCTCAATATAAAATACTCTAAGAATTTATACCAAATTTTCGGTTTCATATGTTTCTTAAATTCAAATCATAACAAACGTGTCACCGCACTGCGTGGGTCAAAAACTTTCCACGTTACTTGCCTAATATCACGATAAATCTCTTCCGTAATTCTGCGCGCCTAGTACCGCATAGTAGCCTACTGCAGGCGGTGTTCTTTGTAGATCATAATTTCCGAACATGTAGAGATAGGATTAAAAAACCCTTGCCATATCGTCAGTTATCATTCAAAGAAGCCTTGCTCTTGGTATGTATATACCCTTTCCGTTACACCCTGTATAACCGTGAAGTTATTTGATAGCGTGGGTAGAATCCGGTTGCATCAGCTATATTTAGTTGTGATGGGAACATCGCGAATAAACTTTAATTACGGGAAGCGATCGAGAAGTTTTTAGCTTTGAAAACATCCTTGTGTCGTTTAACACTGTTGTCTGGTATCATATTTTGGATAAGCTTGTAACTGACCGTGACTCTGTCCGCTAGGTAGTTAAGACAACTTGAAACATAGCCTATGGCACACGGCAATAAAGCAGCTTTCAATCAATGAAAGAACTACGAGAGAAACTTTCGCATAGAATGCAAAGAACGCGACGAATCCAGTCTTATCAAAGGGTATCGTATTACCCAGTTTAGAGTGACTTCTACATCCCAGTAACTGGGTAATACGATGCCATGTAAAATACTGTAATTCAGCACCCGGTTAGACTGACGGAAAAGAAACGGGCGTCACTGACCTGCTAATATCGCCGCGTCACCGACATGCTATAGTGACCGGGTAATCTACGTGCTAATATGGCTGGGTCACCGACGAGCCAGTAAGGCCGCGTCACCGACATGATATAGTGACCAGTACGTGCTAATATGGCCGCGTCACCGACATTGCTGCATGCTATTGTGAACGTTAAGTTTCATTTCTGTCAGCAGTTCCCATAACTGCCAATTTCTGTTTTATCTATCAAAGCTTACCACCGGCTCTTTTTCGTTTCAGAGTTAAAATGCGAGCTCGCGTCAGCATACAAGGAATCAGAGCTGATACGTCAGAGAAGCAGGTCGCTAGAAGAGGAGCTGTCTGCAGCCAGGACCTGTTCTTCAAACCTTGCTGATCAGCTGCACAGGCGGAACGGTAAGACAGAACCAACCCACACACATATTTACACAGCTATGCAGCTATTATTTATACAGCTCGAAAGACAATGAATAAAATTTTAATCCCGAGAGACTCAAAATGAAATCAAATGAAATCAATCATTTATTTGCAATGAATGTTGGTTAAAATATAATACAGTTGGAGTAGACAGGAGTGAGCCATGCACAATTTGCATGGAAATAGGCACGCAAAATTTATAAAACATTGTTAAGCAGTCTAAAAAATAAAAGTACACTTTATTCAGTGAACTTATCGATATTGCATTTATTAATGCTAAAAAAAATATTAAAAGAGTTTGGTTTAGCTGGTAGGAAACCTGTAGCGACATCTATTGCACAGAATACGAACTACAACTGACTTTTCCTACATCGCGCAATCAAAGTTCGGCGCGACATTAGATATACAAAATAGCGACAATAACCGTTCTAACTACTAATACTGTACTAACTACTTAATATTCTCTACTTCCCAGATGAGGCACTACGTCAAATACGAGCGGAGCTGGAGGATGCTCTCGGACAGAGAGCAGAGCTTGAGTCGCGAGTGCTCGCGCTAGAGCGAGACAAAGATAGACTCGAGCAGGAGAAGACGATACAGGAGCAGAAAGCGCAGGAGGTGAGATATTTTACTTTATCAATGTTGTTTAGGAATTTGCGCTTGATCTTCATATTCTTAGTGCAAATAGTTGTGACGATTTAAAATAAATAAGAAAAGAAGTCAGAGAAATAGAACATCAAGCCTATAACATCTGAAGGGTTAGGCAGAGGTGTACCCATTAGTACACCCATATTTCGCCAGTTATGTTCAAGTCCCATGTAATAGGAGGCGAGCCTTATGCCATTAACCAAGCACAAATCCAGACTCCGAGGCTGCTGAGAAATTCCATCCAGATTTTGTAGAAACTTAATTGAATAGTGTCCGTGAAGTTTTCTGCACGTTCTTCTCCATAGAGACCTACCTACGTTTTGGAACGAGCAACTAGTTTCAACTTTCTGACTTACTGACCGACTTCTTGACAATTCATAAGTGCCTGTAAATGGTTTAATTTATGACTTTATGTAGATGATTTCCATGCTCTATCGCTTTTACAATCGACTGATCAACAAAATCACTCCATTTTCCAGGCATTAGCGGCTGCAGAAGCGAGTACATCAAAATGGCGGGCAGCACACGAAGCTGCGCGGTCACAGGCCGCCGCACGCGCAGAGCGAATGTTAGCAGATTGCGAGTGGAAGATGAGAGAGTTAGAGAAGCGAGCCAGGGAGGCTGACAAACATAATAGAGAAGTAAATGATGGGAAATATGATTCCTGTATTATGAAGGCAACAACAAAAGTGGAAAGACTACTTTGTACACACGCTCAAAATACACTCTTTCACAGTCTTAGCTTTCACACGTTTACACCTCAACTCACCATAACTGTGTCTATCTGATGTTTGTTCAGACATAACATCACGCCTGTAATCCCCGAAGGGTTAGGCAGAGGTGTACCCATTAGTACACCCACATTTCGTCAGTTATGTTTAAGTCCTATATAATACCCGCGAGCCTATTGCCATCAACCGGGCACAAATCCAGACTCCGTAGCTGCTACTGAGAAATTCCTGATGGAAAAACCCAATAACACTTTGCCCAACCTAGGAATCGAAGCCAAGACCTCATGCTTAGCAGTCGTGCTTTGCGACCTCTAGACTAACGAGGCATCTTTATACGTCAAGTGGTTTTCGATATTTCGTGATAAATGAGTGTGTTAGTGAATGACTTTTCGCTTTTATATATTTAGATGATTTCATTTGATTTACAGTAGTAATTTTAATACTTTCTCTGATCAGCTCCTTCTCAAAGACCTCTGTACTAACATAAACATCACGCCTGTTAGCCCCGAAGGGTTAGGCAGAGGTGTACCCATTAGTACACCCACATTTCGCCAGTTATGTTTAAGTCCCATGTAATAGGGGACGAGCCTATTGCCATCAACCGGGCACAAATCCAGACTCCGAGGCTGCTACTGAGAAATTCCTTATGGAAAAACCCAATAACACTTAGCCCGACCCGGGAATCGAACCCGAAACCTCATGCTCAGCAGTCGCGACGCAAGGCGACGCGTCGCGTCGTACAAACTCGGTATTTCTTCTTTCAGCTTACAGCAACTGTAGATCAACTGAAATCCGACCCCAAGCCCTCACCAGCTCAAGTGGCGGAACTCCAACAACTGCGAGGAATAGTCTCGGAACAGCAACGTTCAGTGCAGTCCCTCACTCTACAGTTGCAACGAGTGGAGACGAGAGAGGAAGCTCTGAAGCTGGAGGTGCATCGGCTGAAGGAGCTGTTGGAAAGAGAGACTGCTAGTGGGAAGGAGAAGGAAGAGAGATATCGTAAGGTTGGTAATCCCTTGTTATTCTCATTACAAAAAAAAAGTATGGTTTAAGAACACCTTTTTTTGTCATAAAGAATTGCACACAGAATTCACTTAATGAGAAACAATGTCTAAAATTAATGCGTTTATAAAATAACGAAACAAAACATTTAAAAAAAAAACTAAAAAACACGCTTTTAGCACGCACTAATTTTTTTCGTATCCCATTCAGCAAACCCTTTCATTTAATACCCATATCATGGGGGTGCATATCAAATAGCCAATCCGCTGTTGGATTTAAGTCACGTGACTATTTTTTTCGTATTCCTGACAGCAAACCCTTTCATTTGATACCCATATCATGGGGGTGGATTTCAAACAGCCAGTCCGCCATCTTGGGGAGGCCGCCATATTGGATTTGTAATGACGTTTCTTAGCTAGTCATGTATTGTCATCAGAACTCAGAGCGTGTGCAAAATTTCATCCTAATCGAAGACCGGAAAGTGGGTCAAATTAAGATGCCAAGATTTTCTTACATACATAGTTAGTTACAAGTGAAGCTATATAAAAGCGTGTTAAAAATAAGGAGATAACATAAACTCGATCGTAAGTTAACCAAGCACAACATGGATCTATGAATGTGATTTTAACTAGATGTGGAGTTAGATAGTAGATACGAGCATTGATCATTATGATTTCTCAAGGCCGATTTATGATTTCAGACTTCTATGTCCAGGTCATTTCACGATCTTGCCAGGGCTTAGTTGGCCCTGAAAGGGCATTAGGAAGAACACGAATGGGTTGTAGTCTTGTAGTCATTAAAAGTGGCCCAAGAAGAGAGGCTTCCAAAATTTTCTCTTGACATCCTTATCTGGGCCACCCTGTATTTACCTTCAAAGTGTGTTATCAATTCCAGGAAATCCAACGCCTAGAACAACAGCACTCTAAATCCATCGAATCCCTTCGCTCCGAACACCACGCGGCTGCAGCATCCACTCGAGCCGCGCTAGAGAGGAGTCACGCGGAGAGGACCCGCAATGCGCTCGCGCAGCTCAGGGCTGAGGCTGACCAGGATGCTAGGAACGCTGACAGGAAACTTAGAGAGGTTACAACTAGGGTAAGTGGCAAGATGCTATCATCATTATTCTAAGTTAGTACTTATTTAATTTTCTAATAAAAACATAATGATCTCTTTAAACGGGGCTTCCTCTCTCCTACCCCTTTGCTGTGCCCTACAGGGTCCATAATGATCTCAATTATATAAGTCATCACCTAAGAATACATATGGAAAAGCAATAAAGATATTGAGTAATGATTAAATATAAGATACTGCTTTTTTGACTGCGACTGCTGTGCATGAGATCTTGGGTTTGATTCCCAGGTCAGGAAAAGCGTTATTCCATCAGGAATTTCTCAATAGCAGCCTTGGAGTCTGGATTTGTGCCCGGTTGATGGCAATAGGCTCGCTCCATGGACTGTAGCCTATGTGCTACGATTACTGTGTGCTGGGTCGTGAAGTGAAACTCCGAATTACAATCGACAGTATATTATCGCTTTCAAGGGTGGGTACATGTATAAAACACGGAGCGCAAGAGACGTGCGGCGGACGCTAAAGCTCGATCGGCACCAACCGGACGGCCGCGTTGAAGACACGGCCCCCGCTCGCCCCCCGCACCTCCCTCACCTCTTACAATCCTTTTTTAACTACTAATTACGTCGCGAACATTCCCCACCCTAGTGCTGTCCTAGCAGCACTCATCCCCAATCGGTAGGCGAGCGACGCGCGTGGCAGATCGTGTAAGTAGTCCAGTTTTGGTTTTTATCTTAACCATTCTGACCCGGCCATCTTGTCCGGGCATGACTTCTTGTATTAAACCCCGCGGCCACACATTCCGGGGCCCATCAGGCTCTACTACCAACACGAGATCTCCCACTTGTAAGGGTCTCTGCTCGGCATGCCACTTCTTCCTTGGTACTAGATCGGGCAGAACCTCTTTCACCCAACGTTTCCAGTACTGGTCGGCAAGCAGCTGGGCAATGCGCCACTGCTTCCTTAAATAGAACTCGGATCCGTCGAAGGTTCCCACCTGGGGCAAATTGGATGACGACCCCACAAGGAAATGGTTTGGCGTTAACGTCTCCTGACTGTTCGGCTCGACTGAAACGTGGGACAATGGCCGGCTGTTAACAATATTTTCAACTTCGGCTAACAGGGTATTCAAAGTCTCTTCCCTCGGTGCTCGTTCTTTCAGAACGACTTTTAGTGAGGTTTTAACGCTTCGGATTAACCTTTCCCATGCCCCACCCCAGTGTGGGCTAGCAGGGGGAATAAAAGACCACCTGGTACCCTGATTCATGGCCGCATTCTTTAGCGTTTCTTCGTCAAGTTCTTGCAATGATCTCGTGAGTTCTGCGTCGGCACCTCGCAGGTTCGTACCGTTATCAGAAAATATCTGCTGAGGCCAGCCTCGTCTCGCAGCCATGCGGCGGAGAGCCATTATAAAGGAGTCTGTCGTGAGTGATGCGACTGTCTCCAGATGTATAGCTCTCACGGTCAAACAGGTAAACAGTACGCCATACCTCTTCTCTCTACGTCTGCCAATAGTGACCTCCATAGGGCCGAATAAATCAACGCCACAGAACGTAAATGCACGCTGATGATGGGCCACCCTAGCGTAAGGTAAGTCTCCCATTCTAGGTATTTCAGGTTTGCATTTTCTAATCCGACATATCATACATTTAGATGAAACATTTTTCACAGTAGGTCTCATTCTGGTAATCCAATATTTTTGTTTTAAGTTATTTACAACTGTTTCTTGATAACCGTGTGCGGCATGTATGTGGTATTGTTTAACAATTAGCCGAGCGATATAATTTCGGCCATCCATAATTGCAGGTCTCTTAGTTTCAGGTGAGACATCAGTGACCTTTTCTATGCGCCCACCAGCGCGCAGGACTCCGTGTTCGTCAAGGAACGGGGATAACGTAAGTATTTTGCTATTTTTCTGTATATATTTCCCGTTTTTTAAATCATTCACTTCTTGTGGAAACGACTGAGCCTGCGAGTACTTCAGCAATAACTTTTCAGCGCACTCCATGCTAGTGTCACTATCTTCGGTAAGTTTTCTACATCGGTTAATAAAGGTAAGTACCATATGGGTAGATCTAAGTAGGCGCAACCATGAGGAAAACCTAGTTGGTTCTGGTACAGGTAAGTCTATTGTTTCATTTTGTATCATAGTTACGCATTCCAAATTGTTTTTATTTACAGGTTCCAGTACATCGGTCGGCCAGTCACATTCTTCGCTACGCAAAAAGGTAGGTCCCTTAAGCCATTCATTTTCCAGGATGCTGCAGTCATACATTATCCGTGTACCGATATCAGCGACGTTTAATTTTGTCGGTACGTATCTCCATTCACTTGTAAGCGTCAACTCGTCAATCTCGCCTAAACGATGTGCTACGTACGGTTTATAAGTACGCGCCGCGTTTCTTATCCAGTGCAACGTAGTACTAGAATCGCTCCAAAACGTTCGGCGTTCAGGTTTCATTTTGTGTTCCTTAGTAACTGCATCCGCCAGTCGAGCTGCTAAAACAGCAGCTTGTAATTCACATCTTGGTATTGACATATTTTTATTAGGCGTCACTCTGCATTTACTTGCTATAAATGCTACATTAAAATATCCATTGCATTCCCAACGCCAGTAAGCTACCGTGCACATCGCTATAGACGATGAATCACAAAATATATGTAGTTGTAGGTTCGTATAACGAGTGTTTATTAGCGGCGGAGGGGCGGACGGAGATAACGACGCCGGCGCATCGTCTCGTAGTAACAGCTGAGGAACCGGTTTGATACACATCGCGCCGACGCGGCTAGTACTCGCTGCGTCGCAGTAGTATCTAGGCAGCTTCACGTTATGCAATATTTTTAGCAGGTTCATCCATTTACACCACTCGCTGTATACGTCATCGGGTATCGGTTCATCCCAGGTAAGATTTAATCGCCAAGTATTCTGAATAATATTTTTTCCAATTATAGTGAATGGCGAAAGAAATCCATAAACGTCAAAAATTGACATTACCACTCGAAGCATGTCCCGTTTCGTAGGTCTTTGTTTTCCGCTAATTATATTTATAGGTATTTTCTTAAATGACACATCGAAGCCTAAAGTATCTTCATCGGGTCGCCATAGTAGGCCGAGTGTTCGCTCGCCATGGTGCTGCTCGCCGATTGTGAACCTTACGGCTGTCTCCCCGAGGGTCTCTTTTGGCATGGTATCGAGTACCGATTTACTATTGCTTGTAAAGTTACGTATTTCAAAGTTTCCCTGTTGATGTATCATTTTTATTTGTTGGATTAGCTGGATAGCGGTGTCTTCATCTGGCAGGCTGTCGATCCAATCATCCATATAGTGCTGATGATATATAGCTTGCGTAGCTTGTGGATATACTGACTCGAAGCGCTGTGCGTTCTTATTTTTCACGAACTGCGCAATGAACGGCGAACAATTCGCGCCAAATATCAATGACGACATAGCGAAGGTCTTTACTGGCCCTTCTGGTTCACTTCTGTACAAAAACCGAAGTGCATCCTGATCTTCATGTCTAATTTTAATTCGTAGGAACATGTCCTTAATATCGCCCGTCACGGCTACACGATTCTCACGAAACCGTAACATTATTCCAAAAAGGGACGTAAGTAAGTCGGGGCCCTTCAACAAATAGTGATTTAAAGATAAATCATTCGTCTTAGCTGCTGCGTCGAATACTAGGCGAAGTTTTCTTTTGTTCGGGTTGTCCACTCCAAAATGAGGTAAGTACCATGTCCGTGGGGTAACTTGGGTGTCAGCCAATTCATGAGCGTAATTATTATCCAGTAAGTGCTGAACCCGTTCCACGTATCTTTGTTTAAACCCGTCATCGTTCTTCATCTTTCGTTCGACGTTTTTCAGACGTGACATTGCATGAGGGAATGAATCGGGCGTTATGCAATTTTCGTCCTTCCAAGGTAACCCGACGTACCACTTGCCGTCAACGAGAGTTGAAGTTTGCTCCAGCAGTTCACGAGCGCGTTCATCGTCGCAGTTCAGCCGCGGTTTAGTAGAAATCCCCATAGATTCTACGGCGAAGTTACGGCGAACCTCTTCGTGTAATTCATTAAGCAATCGTTTGTTCTCGGTGACGTCATCGTTGTTTTCATAATTAGTGATAGATAAAGTTGCATGCGGCGCGCGCGTCGCTGACGTCACGCTCGTAGGCGCCCTGCCGTGCACACACCAGCCCAGCGGCGTACGGGTGGCGCAGGGCTCATGCAGACTACCGGCTATCACTTCCAATGGCAAGATTAAGTGAAGGTTATCTTGCCCTATTAATATTTCAGGCTTAAACTGTCCAAAACATAAATCACTTTTCAGTCTTTGCAGATGCGTAAATTTATCGCAATTAACTAAGTACGTACTCTGCCTCGGTAAATTTAGTTCTTTTACACTGCGCGCGCTAAACGTAAACATTGTTCCATCTTGGTTTGATAACTTTGTATCAATCACCTGAGTGTCGCACACTAACTCAGTACTGTCCCATGCACCGCGCACATGCATGCACTCCCGTCGCCCGCGCACCCCAGCCCGCGCGGCCAGCCCCGCACTTATCAATGATACGGTCGATCCGTCGTCGAGCAGAGCTGTCGCGTTAATTACACCATTAGGTCCGTGAATGTTTACTTGTACGACTTTTAACAATATTGTACCTGTATAGTTCATGTTTATATGCGTAACGACTTCAGGTCGCGGTTCATTCACTTCACTCACTTCATTGTCTGTTATTTCCGTGATGTTTACACTTGTTTGTTCATTAGAGTTTGTGTTCGTTTGATTATAGTGCAACAAAGGATGGTGCGGCTGGCCACAGTTGTCTTTATCGCAGGGAGCCGCCGGACACGTTTCCTTGTTGTGACGCGCTACTAAACACTTATAACACAAACCGGAACGTTTCACATATTGCCATCTGTCCTTTCGTAATGCCTTTTTGAACTTTTTACAGTCAGTTATTTTATGTTTAGATACACGGCAAAACTTACACTTAACTTCTTCACTGAGTTCATTTTGAATTAACAATGTTTGTGAACGGTAATGAGAGTCACTTTGTTTACGTTTTGTAGAACTATCACAGTAGGCGTTAGTCAAGCACACGGCAGTTTTAGATATCTTGATAGCTTCTTCATTTAAGAAATTAGATAGCACAACAAGCCTTGATTCTGTGCATTCATTGATGAGTGGGTAACTGTAATCGACCCATTTCGATATCAGTACAGTAGGTAGCTTGGACAGTACTATGGAGACCACATTCATCCCCCGCAGGTACTCATCATGGCCGATTGCTGACACTGCTGCCACATAATTTTTCACTTTTATCGCAAATGGCACTAAATCTTTGTGATATTCTGAAGATATCGGCGCGAGCTTATTAACACTTTGTATTATCTTGGAAATGATAACGTCCGGGTTCCCAAACTGTAATTCCAACGTGGACATCACGATGTCGGGTGAGGTAGCTCCGATCAGCAGAGCGGTTACTGCTTCTTTAGCTGGTCCGTGGAGACATTTACGTAGCCTCCACAGATTCTCTTTATTGTTGAAATTACACACTTGTGTTGATTCCTCGTACGCCTGTTTAAATTGAAGCCACTCCATTGGGTCACCGGAGAACGACGGTAAGTCACGCGGTGTGCATAGTCGGCTCAGCATTCTGGCGTCAGAACCACCAGCGGCGGAGATAGCGGTTAGGTCCTTCAGTGCAGTCGCCAGTAGGTGAACTGTATCTTCAGTGCCGTCGCGGGCTGGCGGCGGCGGGTGCGGTCTGTCCATTTGATTACCATTCTGCGGCACAGACTGCGGTTCCAGTTCTTGCTGACTGCGTTCTAACCATTTCTCAACCTCTTTGTGTGTGTGTATTTCACTTCCTTCTGATTGTGAACTGTATTCTTCTTCCAATTGTGCTAGATCTGCGGCTAACTTTTTATCAATTAATTCCATTTGTATGCGGGCTTTAGCTTCTGCCGCTTCTAGTTCAAGTCTCTTTTTTCTTGCTAAGACGGATGAGGATGCAGATTTTGCCATCTTAGACTTTAGTGATTCAGGTTTTTCACTTTTTCTCACACTACCCACTTCCATAGAAACAGTTTTGTCGCAGATATTCTTCGTGTGTTCATATGAATTTCCAGGTAACGGCGATTCTTCGGCTTGAACTAGATTAGGCAATGGTAGTTCCTGTTTGGGCTGACGCTGTTCAGCCTCTCTTTCGACCTCTCTTTGTCTCTTTGCAGTGTTTCTTGTGTTCACCATCATGCGCGGCGGAGTCCGGTACATTCACTTAGATCGGGCTCGAAGACCAGCTTTGTAGCCTATGTGCTACGATTACTGTGTGCTGGGTCGTGAAGTGAAACTCCGAATTACAATCGACAGTATATTATCGCTTTCAAGGGTGGGTACATGTATAAAACACGGAGCGCAAGAGACGTGCGGCGGACGCTAAAGCTCGATCGGCACCAACCGGGCGGCCGCGTTGAAGACACGGCCCCCGCTCGCCCCCCGCACCTCCCTCACCTCTTACAATCCTTTTTTAACTACTAATTACGTCGCGAACAATGGACCTTACACATATTTAGCAAAATGTGGGTGTACAAATAGGAACACCTCTACCTAACCCTTTGGGGATGTTATGTTTATATTATGTAATGTAATAAAATGATTAATTTTTAGTTCGAGAACCTAAAAGAACTTCTAGCAAGCAAAGAGAGTCAGTTCGAGCAAGCCATCGCGGAGGCACACAGCAAGGCCGATTGGGACATCATGCAGCTCAGACATATGCTAGACAAGGCCGACATTACATATGCCAACAAGTGTGAAGAGATGAGTGAACGATTTGAGAAAGAGAAAGGTAAAGCTTGTTATTATCAAAAAGTATCTTTATGTGAAAGTAATAGAGCCTTATATTCTACAGAAATATCCTGAGAATACACAGAAGAATTTCTTATCCATATTTGTGTTTACAGAAAGTCTAATAGAAGAATGGTCAGAAAAAGTAAGAGATATAGAAGAACAGACAGCCACAGCAGCAGATGAAGCTAAGAGACTTCTAGAAACCACTAGACTGAACCTTATAGCTGAAAGAATGGAACAAGTCAACAAACTCAAAGAGCAACATCGACAGGAAATGGGTGAGTCAAACTTTGTGTTACATTGTATGATAAAAGTCTAAATGCAGACTGAGAGAACGAGAATTAATCAAACTTATTATTACCCGACTGTGGCGAAACCCTAAAGGAGGGTTCTGTGTTTGACCCGTGTGTATGAATGGATGAATGAATGATATATTTATTTGCAAGAATATATATAGCTTATATAAGTTCTTAAGATCTATGGGTTTCACTATCCGGCATTTCAGCCGTGTAAATATTTGGATTTTACATCTTTATTATACTCATAGCATGCATTTACATTCTATGTATGTATGTCCACTCATAACTACTCAATAGCTCAACCGAGTTTGATAAATGGTAGGTCATTTGATTCGTCTTAAAAGCGAGAGTGTCACTAGGTACATCAAATACTTGGCAGATTTTTAACTATAAAGTATAAAATAAACAATATTTCTATTACAGATGACCAATGGGAACAATTTATGGAAGACAAAGAGAATTGTCTCGCGAGAATGAAGACAGAGTGTCGACAGGAAGGCGAAGAAGAAAGAGTTAAAAGAGAAAAGGAATTGATAGAGGAAATAGCTGGTAAGTATAAAAAACCATTTTAGATTTCTAACAGGAGATCAAAGCAAAATAGTGATTAATTCTATGCGATTATAGCTCAAAATACAAATCGGCGGAAAAAAATTCATTGTGCAAATAAAGATTTTGTTACCGGTTACCATCAAATCCCAATTTCAGAATTAAAGTCGCAGTTGCAGTCACAATCAAGTGAATACGATCACTTAGCAGTAAAAGCAGCTGCTTGTGGAAGAACTTTAGCAGTCACTGAGCAGGAGTTAAGGTCAGTGAACATTTAAGACTAATATCATTTGACCCATAATTGTCGTCTATATAGACGATGTTGTAATATATTGCATGTTTGCGTTAAACCAAGTTTTGGTGAGACCCGTATTCAAAGATATGTGTTTTAGATAAACTTTTTAAAGAAAAAAACTACTACAATATGAATATTTAATCCCTATCTAAATTATGTAAATATTTATATCAATGATTCTGAATCTAAAACTTGGAATATAATGATAAAAGAATCTTAAGTTTAGAAAGATTAATTAGACTGTGCTTGAATATAACTAGACTACTGTACCCCGCGGTTTCACCCGTGTCAAGTTATGTCTTTGGTTACTGCTCCACTCCCGTGGGGCGTAGCGTGATTTTTCGTTAATGTACTATTGTTTCCCAAACCGACTAGTGGTTCCAGAGATTAGCGCTATTGAATAAACAAACTCTTTAGCTCTAATACTTTCCAAAGCATTTAGTATCCGAATTTTCAATATAATACCAATCTTTGAATACGGGTCCAAAGACCCCAAAATAATCATTTAATTCAACCAAACACAATTGGTAGCGAAATTTGTTCCTAAAAACCTATTACGTTTTATTTAAACTAATAACTTTTAACACTAATTTTATTGAAATATAGTCTTTTGGACAAATTTGGCTACCATGATTGCATGTCAAAATTCACCCATGGAGTGATAACTACCATTTTTATTTATATTTCATGGTCAATAACAGTATTTGATTAAAATACCATTAAAAGACAAATTAGTTTTTGGAAGATGCCCATATTGATACAGATTTTCATACAAAATCAGGTCAGATTTTAGTTATTATTGTAAATTGATTTACCTTTTTAATTTTCGATCTCTAAAAAACCTATTTGAAAACATTTCATTAATACCCATTTACTTTACTGTAAACGTTGGTCTTTTAAAGAAACCAAATTTTTTGCTTGTCTTTAAAAGAGACGCATATTTTTTAGTTTTCAACTTTAGAAGTTTGTTTATTTGTCTTCTTGGTAGAGTGGATATAAGGGGATAATTATTTACAAAATAAAATAAATTGTAAATCTTTTTATACAGCATCCTTAGCAAAAGAGAAGACCATTAATTTCATGACCACTTCATTCAGTGCAAAAATATACTTTCATAATGAATAAATAAGTACTATATTTTATTAACCTCATTAATTATAAAGGCATCTTCCAATATATTCTTCATACACAACACAAATAGGTATCACAAGAACACATTACTCACTTTCATCATTAAAAAAGCGATGTCCAAAAGGCAATATTTTAATAAAATTGAATAAAGTTTTAATAAAAACAGCTTTGAATAAGTAAACGCGGTTTGAAGGAACAAAATCAATTGTGGTTCGTGGAATTAGAAATAGCTTACGTGCGTGTGATCATGCAGGCATATGAGACATTCCATCTTTGTCCCTGGAATAGCAACGTACTATAACAATGATGAAAGATGGTTGAGCAAAGTGGTGCTGATTCACGCGTCATGTTCGTGAACGTCAGTTCGGATTGGTTATCTCTTAACTGCCATGGCTTACATCTTTATTGATTTCACATACTGGGCGTTAGTGACAGGTTAGCAAAAACTGAAACTGTAGTTTCAGACCACGATTTGTGATTGAAAATCGTTGGAATTTTTCTCCGGAAAATTCTCAAAATTAAAAGAAAACCAAACGAAACTTTAAAAACTATTTAAAGTTTCGTTCGGTACGGCTCTAGCAGAGGACATCGCACCGATGCGGCGACGCCGGGCGGCGCGTGTTATTTGTGCCTAAACCTACATAGCTTAATATAGGTACCTAGAATTATTTTTGTTGTGTTTACATTGCCGAGTTAAGTTTTTATTGTTTTTTTCATTAAATTTATGTTTAGAGGCCTGGACTTGGTACTTACATATCAATATATCACGAATCAAGTGAAAAATCGGTCGAAAATTTTGAGAATTTTCCGGAGAAAAATTCCAACGATTTTCAATCACAAATCGTTGTCTGAAACTACAGTTTCAGTTTTTGCCAACCTGTCACTAACGCCCAGTATAGAAGCAACAAGAATATTGTAACCAGAATTTTGCAAAAACCTAATTGAAAAGAGTGTCCGTGGAGTTCCTTGCTCGTTCTTCTCCATAGAGGCTTACCTACGTTTTGGAACGAGCAACTAGCTTCAACTTTCTGACTAACTGACCGATTCCTTGACAATTCAAAAGTGCCTGTAAATGGTCTAATTGAAATAAATGCTTTGACTTTGACTTTGACGATGTTAGAACTGGCCTCGTTGTTATGCAGTGTCGGTATCATCGTGTTATTGCTGTGTGCTTGGGGAGGCTGTGGTCTTCGTGTGACCGTCATCGCTACTCTACTTGCCATCACCGTGGCTATAGCAGCCAGACTGCTGCGTCGGACTAAACGACATACTAATCAATATTAAATTTTAATTCAAATTCTGCTTCACATAACGAGTGTAAAAACACACTTAACAAATCAATCTGCCTAGCCTTTTCCCAACTATGTTGGGGTCGGCTTCCAGTCTAACCGGATGCAGCTGAATACCAGTGTTTTACATGGAGCAACTGCCTGTCTGACCTCCACAACCCAGTAACTGGATATAAGATATCCCTTAGTAAGACACCTAAGAAAGCTGAGTAAAAATTATTGCTAGAAAACGACTTTTGGTGTGAAAAGTTAAATCGAAGTCACCGTATGATCTGATCCAGCCTCTTCCCTTGCTGCCCTCCCCCAGCGACGCCCTAAGCCAAAGTCTGTACCCCAAAGGGGGGTGCCCTTAAAGTGTAGTCGCTCAGTTTATAAGCTTTAAGCCCTGACTGGAGGTCTACATTTTTAAGGCACAGTAAATGTCCAGTTGAGCATCCTTTTAGACCTTCCTTATTGCCATTATAACTGTAAATTAGTATGAAAACTAAGTTTTGGAATTCCGTTAATGTGGAGCAGGGTTTAGATATACAGGGTAATTGAAAATATACCCGAAACCTTAAAATGGGTCATTGTACTCATCATTATGAACAACTTTTACTATGGGACCAAACTTGAAATCATGAAAAAAAAATCAGCTGCATTACGATCGTGTTGTGTAGCATTTTAATAGGGAACAGCAGATTTTTTTTTTCAAGATTTCAGGGTTGGTCCCAAAGTAAAAGTTGTTCATAATGATGAGTACAATGACCCCTTTTAAAGCTTCGGGTATATTTTCAATTACCCTGTATATAGCGTAATTAGGATCCTCAGTATCAGAACATATTAGCTTAGCAGTACCCGTAGAGTACCCATTGACTGCAGGCGAACATTCGCTGCGCCAAGCCCGCAGTGCGGCTGGCTACACAGTTCGTGTGTTCGCTGTAGAAAAACACATACGTTTTTTAGTAAAAACACAACGGGTGTGTTTTCCCGCAGTCAAGGAAAATAAAATGGTCAATGTTGAAGTGTTTCCTTTGAAAAATGTAGTGGAGGAATCCTGATTACGTTTAAAACACTAAATGTAGCTTTCCTATTCTAACATTTGACCATCGTTAATTAAACGGTACAATCAACCAGAAAAAAATGTAAAAAATACAGCGTGACAGCAGCGCCTCTACAGGCTAAACGAGTAACTAAAATTGTTGTAAAATGCCGTTACATTTTCAAAAAGAGAGTTCAGATTTTGAACACTGTGTCATGATTTAAATATAATTCTCAATTAAAAACAAATAGGTATTGCATTTTTGAATCATAATATAAAGATATAAGTATCCGCATAAATATGCTTATTGGATTATTGTTATTTCCATACTCTTCCAACAGAGGCGCTGTTGTCCTACCAACTATATGTTTACTATATATATTTTTTAAATTAAAATTGTCGCTGTCATTTGTTTTCTTTGTAAATTCTAATATTAAAATACTGCCAATTGGACTGAAATCATGCACATAACACACCATTACGCTTGTACCCCCAATGGGTCAGGCAGACATGTAAAACGCATACATTTAGCAAAAGACATGGCCAAAAATTATCTGGGCTGCACCCCAGATTGTGTAGCTGTAAAAATCTGGGGCATAATATTTTGTCTATCATATTTGTTCATATAATTACATCATATAATTGTCATGTTGTTTGTCATCATTATTTTTATCTAGTCATCACTTAGAATATTTAATTTTGTTTGTTAGATAGAAGCAGCAATATGGTAGAAGGTATTCAACAGATATTAGCCATTACCATAAAGGAAAATAATAATAAAATCTCCATTATTTAAAGTAACAGGAGAAAAAAATAACATGACATCACGCCTGTAATTCTCGAAGGGATAGGCAGAGGTTTACCCATTAGTACACACACATGTCGCCAGTTATGTTTAAGTCCCATGTAATAGGGGGCGAGCCTATTGCCAGAAAAAAAATCTAGTATCACACGAACGCTTTTCCCAACGGCGTGACGCCAGCCTATGTATCTATGTTTGCTCCTTTATGGCGCTGTAAAGACAGTGGATATGACAGAAGAAAGACAGCTGTAGAGAAAGTTCAAAGCTTCTCCTTTGAAAAGGGAGGATTCTCCGACCAGACGGGTGTTGTGTCTGGTGGGCTACTGCCCGACGGTTGTTATCGGGATTTTGTATAAATATAAGCTAACGTCGCGGAGAACTTTGATTGCGCGATGTAGAAATTGACAGTTGTAGTTCGTATTCTGTGCGATAGATGTCACTACAGTCCCATACTAAAAGTTGTTCATAATGATGAGTACAATGACCCCTTTACAAGTTTTTGGTAAATTAACAGACACCCTGTATATAAAATAAATAAGGGAGGAGATTATTATTTTCTGCTGAATACCTTTTCATCATTTAATTGCTATTTTCATCGTTTTTAATATAAATCATGATACTAGTTCTTCATTGCTCAAATTGTTATCATTCATAATAGTATAAGTGTTCACGTTGTTTTTCTATTTTTATACGATTTTGAAAATTATTTTGAGTGAAAAAATAAAAATTAATAAAATTATTTTATTTTTTCGTTATTGCCGCCAAAATGTTTGACACACCACACAGTTTTTCAACCAGTGTTGCCATAGTTAAACAGAAATATTGTTTTAATTAAAAATAATATTAATTAATTACCATACTAAACAATTACAAAGATTTTTCTTAACATTTACTTAAAATCCAAACACTTGAGTTCCCCCTTTTTCTTACAACCTATTAATTTCCTTTAAAAAACTGGCAACACCAATACACATAGGGTGAGACCCCCAATTATCGGCAATACAACACAAAACGTAAGGTGAAAACACCAATTATCGGCTTAACATAAAAATTAAATATGACACACAATTTAACTGTCTTTCCTTAACCGACTAACCATAGAGAAGCATTGGCGAGGGAGAAAGAGTTAAGAGTGAAGAGATCAGAGGATGCTACGAAGATTAAGCAGGTGGAGAACGCTTCGAAGGACCAGATCGAGCATCTGACGAGGAAGTGCGCGTGTTTGAGGAAGCTGTAAGTACCATAGAGCTTAAATACTCTATCAAGCCACCATTGGCAATATTCGCCTAATAGACGAGTATTGCAAATGGTGGCGAATATAGCACAAGTTTCAAAACAAGACAAAAAAGGTTTATCAATGTAATGCGTCATCTCTTTCACTCGTTCTTGACTCGTTCAAAAATTACATTATAAGTAATTCAAGAAAAGACGAAAGTTTTTTTGCTATTTTTCTTTATTCGAAACTGTGGAAAAGGCTACTAAATAGACATAATATTTAATACATAACATTATTTATTTTAATTTATTTTGTTACGTTTAAAAAACGTCTTATAAACTTTTAATAGTGTCATTGACACAAATTATTTGATTTTTTCAAGCTTTTATTTTTTAGCTTGCACTGTTCGTATGTAAGTTGTCGTTTAAAAATTTTCCAAATCACTTTCCGACCATTTGTTGGTATCCGATTGAGCTGAAATTTTGCATACACCTTTAGTTCTGATGACAATACAACGTCCAATACAATATTTTTAAATTTAAATTAATGCTTTATTTAAAAAAAATATTTTTAATTAGTTAATTACTTATTAAATGACTATTTTTTTCGTTCTTTTCTAATCACAAAGCATTTGAAACTAAAAAAATCTTTATTTTATTGTAATTTTAATGCCCTTTTTTGAGCTGGTAAAGTCACCACATGAGTCCTTCTGCCCTGGATAGAGCGGAAGGGACTGTCAGACTTTTACTGACTAAAAATCCACCCTGTTCCTTCTGTTGCTCTTTGCGTTCCGGGACCACGGTATCCTGTTAAGACGTCCTTTCAATGCCCTTATGTACCAATTCTACCATTCAGTTTCGACGACATGCGAGCCCGTCTCACGGTCAGGGAGAGGGCAGCCGAACAGGAATCCAAAGCGAAGGACAAGGAGCTCCACCAGCTGCGTGGCGAAGTCGCCAGACTCACCAAGATACTATTCGAACAGAAGTAAGTCATATAGTATACAGACATAAAGAAAGAGAGCAACCAGCGCCTGGTGGCGGTTGGGGACCATCACCAAACACTCCTTAAATAAGCACTTTCAAAATAATAATTCTCACGACCGAATTTCGGTTACAAAATCTCAATGAAGACTAGCCTAGTACGCAGGAGATTAGCCTAGCCTAGCCTAGCCTAGTTCACAAGTGTTTGCGCAAACACAGGTGCACTCCCTCTTCCCTCACTCTGATAGTCCGATGAGACGGCAATCCGACTTGACTGAGAAGAGATAAAGCACAGGGACAACGGCCTTATGTGCTTTCCGATGCATCGTGGTGTCACACCACACCACCCACTTACAAACTCCAGGCTGCTACTGAAATTCCAATAATACTGTGTAAAATACACTTGATTTTGGGTAGGGGGTGGGGGTAGTCTAAAACCTCACCACGTATCACCAGGGACGAGAGTAGGTCAAAAAATTGCTAAAAATATCACGTGATTAATCGATGACTCCTAAGCTAGAATTCCTTTCAATGCATGAGCTAGCAACACAGCACAAACTCACGCGCAATTTTTATGTCAGCACTCCAAAACTAGGTGCACGCACGAGGGCTGATGGCTGCGAGACTTTGCCCCCAGAGGAGACGGCACCGGAGCCCCGGCGCAAGGGTATGTCACCCTGTATATAGGTGAGCACTCTTGTCGCTATCGTGTGTGGAATGTGCGGCTGGTGAACACCCTGTGCTATGGTATGTGCTGGACATGTTTTGATGAAACAACCCAAGACTGCCCGAACTGGGTCCCTCCAAGATAGGGTTTTTATTGCGTTACTATGTGTTTTGACTTAATGAGCATGGCAGGTGAGAGCTTGTCATGCTCAATCAAATTCTTCTCGCTGATGGTGGCGCGTGTGTTGGATCATTTGGCTCCCTCCATGATGGTTGAGCTAGATGGTGCTGATCCATGCGTCATGCTCGTGAACGATTGCTGTGAGCTGGGATTGGTCATATCTTATCTGCTATGGCTTACATCTTTATTTTTATTATTTTTTACTACTGTTTTGTATTCATCTTCATTGTGATCACATGTAGAATCAACAAGAATAATGTAAGCAGGATTTTGTAAAAAAACCTAATTTAAAAGAGTGCCGTGGAGTTTTTTGCTCATTCTTCTCCATAAAGGCCTACCTCCGTTTTGGAACGAGCAACTAGCTTCAACTTTCTGACGAACTGACCGACTCCTTGACAATTCAAAAGTGCCTGTAATTGGTCTAATTGAAATACATACTTTGACTTTGTGTAATATGGGCAGAAATAAACTCAATTGGATACGTCAAAACATGCCCAACGCTGGCCATATTCACAGGGACCGTGTTAACAAAAGGTACCTACTGGAATTATTGTGGTAATGTTTTGTTAAAACCATACAACGTGTAATTTTGCATTCTCGTCTTCAAGAAGGCTGTCATAAAATAAATAAACAATCAAATAAAATTACGACACCTAGTTAATCATTAATAAATATTTGCTTTCTTAGTTCATGTTTGACAGTATTTCAGAATACACGTCTTTCAAAGTACAGAATCGCCCCGTTGCGTATACGGTAGGCCCTAGTGAATAGTCCCGGGAAATCCCGGAACCGAAAGTACCGGGAAATCCCGGAAATTTGCGTTGTTTTAGGAACCGGAATTTCCAAAACCAAATCCCGGTTCTTTCGGTACTTTCGGCAAAAGATACTTCGCGTTTAGAATTTTTCTAATTTTATTTCTTTTTTTCTGAAATGTACTTCTCCAACGCACATGATTAAGATTTGTCAGTGTTTACTCGGCCAAGTAGTGACGAAATATGCAGGAAGATAGTGGAACTGCTAAGGCGTACTTTAGGAGATTCTTTTTTGGAAACAGCTCAATTGCCGTCAGATACAGATGAAGACATAGAAAGTGAACCTCAATCAAAAAAAGAGCAGAGCTTAAAAAAGCTACTGCTTGTAAAAGATTAAAAAAGCTACTGCTTGTAAAAGAACAAGAATGACTCACAGTGAAGATCTTAATACGAATGTGAGGATCGCAATGGCTCTTTTTGAGAACGGAGGGGATCGTGGACGTTATTTGTCGCAGGCTTTCGACTTTCTTTTATCAATTCCACCGACAAGTGTAGAGCCGAAAATTGTTTTTTCTTTCGCTGGGTACCTTTGTAATAAAATAATATCACGTTTAAGTGATAAGAGTTTGGACGCTCTTATATTTTTAAGATCATTATATAGGCAGGAGGGAAATACTCTAAAAAAAAAAAAAAAACAGGTACCTAACCTAGGTCACTGAGTGCCCCATTGTAACTATAAGAATCAGACCAATGTAATATTGGTCTGAGCAAGTATTCCAAAATATTATAATTTTATAGGTTGGGTATTTTTATTTGTAGTATTGTAAGGATTAATATCTATGTTTAAGTTTTGCAAAAATATTTAAGCTTAAAGTTATATTTTTTTAAATTTTATTTTTACATTTTATTTAGCTTGCACTGTTCGTATGTATGTAAGTTGTCCTTTCAAAATTTGCAAACCATTTTTCGACCATTTGTTGGTATCCGATTGAGCTGAATTTTTGCATACACCTTTAGTTTTGATGACAATACAATGACCAATACTCAGTATTGTAATAATTTCAATATGGCCGCCGTTCCAAGATGGCGGATTACATATTTTTTCTCAATCCCCTTGATATGGGTATCAAATGAAAGGGCTTGAAGAATAGGAAACGATGAAGTTAGTGAGACTGATTGATGCTACGCTAGAACTCCATAGTTCCTTTTTTTGTAGATGTTACGTAAGTTTTAAATTATAATTTGGTTGGCCCTGTCATTTCGTCTTTTTTTTACTTTCTCCGTTTCAACACTTTCAACTCTCTTACAGAGACTTATTAAAGTATCAAAAGTATCGATAGTACCGGGAATCCCGGTTCTTAAGCCAGATGGTCTCAAAAATCCCGGTTCTTTAAAACAGCACCGGTTCTGCATTCCCTAGTAGGCCCGCCCCGCCTACATAAACCCAGCGGCATGATGGCTAGTTCGATTTGAACATCATCTAAAAGAGTACGTATGGAGTTTCTTGCCAGGGGCGCCGACTCCGTGGGTGCTCGGGTACTCCAGCACCCACGAGAGGTAAATAGTGGGTGCCGAGCACCCACGATATCTAAAATAATTCTATAATATTTTCTTGTGTCTATTAAATAACAAAAATATATATAAGTAGCTAGGTATGTCATTAAAAAAGCTGGAGCACCCACGGGAATTTTAAAAACTCGGCGCCCCTGTTTCTTGCCCATTCTTCTCCATACAAAACTACCTTTTGGAAGGGGCAACTAGATTCAATTCCTTTTTTCTTTTTGTATTTGACGTTCATAAGTACTATAAAATGGCCTAATTTAAATAAAATATTTGACTTTGACTTTGATCTACTTACCAAAAAATAAACATCCTATTTATTCTATTTTTGATTCGTGTTGAGAATCACTAGAATAATTACCTCCTTGAATTTGACGAGCATGCAAAATTGCACCTTGCATACAGTGTTAGAATCACAAAGTAAACATAGAGGAGATTGGCCAAATCATGTCTGACAGAAGCCACACTCATGTTTATGACGTCACGTGGACCTTGGGTGTTTCGGTCAAAACATGATTTGACCATCTCCTTTATGTTTACTTCGTGGATAGAATACATGAAGGCCCTTGCACACTATATCGATTCAACACCAACCCAAAATTACTATGTCATACATCTTTTGAGTCCATTTAGTGTTGAGTCGTTAAGGTGAGCATTAGTCTTTATTTTGTGTTAGAAACATTTTATTCGCAAATATATATATTTTTCTATTCGTGTGTATTGTTTGTTGTGTATCTTCAAGCTAAGTTCCCTGCAAGGTAAGCAGGTAACTTTAAATATTACGTGTGTAGTTTAAAATAGATATTTGTTGTAAATAAACTGTCATTAAAAACATATTTTTTTAAATTAACTTTTTATTTGTTTTGTAAATAGTTTGTATTTATTTTTAGTTGGATGTTAAAGTAGTGAAATATTTTTTCAAAATTAACTTGAACATGTTTCTGGCCTCAATCTATGCTTATCTTTCTTGTTTTTTCTTAAAAGAACACACGTAAATAAATTGTACACTGTATATAAAAGAAAAAAATTAAAATAAAACTTGAAATTTTTTTTTGCATTGTCAGACAAAAAGCGATTCGGAAGCGGTAACTAAAGTTTACCACACACAGCTTATGGACCATTCAAGTATTACGTCAGAAAGAAAGAAAGAAAAACTATTTATTCCCGCGAAAGGGACGCAGATAACATAGAACATTTTTGTTAAGTACTAAAGAGGGGGTCTTTATTTTGCTTATCTATACTATTATACTATATATATTATATATAATATTATAAAGCTGCAGTGTTTGTTTGTTTGTTTGTTTGTTTGTTTGTTTGAACGCGCTAATCTCTGGAAGTACTGGTCCGATTTGAAAAATTCTTTCAGTGTTAGATAGATTAGTTATCGAGGAAGGCTATAGGCTATATACCATTACGCTACGACCTACGGGAGCGGAGCAGTAACCAAACACGCGGGTGTAACCGCGGCGGACAGCTAGTTTTTGATGATTGGGGACCGGGGTCTGGATGGCGATTACTTCATTAAATATTCTTTTAACTTTCCGACTTTATCTTCATTTTTTTTTCAAAATTCAGTAGATTCTGATTTGAACACATATGGTAACCCTGGTTGTCTATGCTCAAAAGCGAGAAGCATTATCAGGGATGATAAAAACGTGAATAGATTTAAAAAATATATATGTAAGTATATCAATGTTTACGTACGCATAGAAGAGGGGGGTAAGAGCTCTGCTTACTTTTGCTGAGAAGGGGGGGGGGTCTTAAATTACTAAAACCCTCATTATTTAATACATGAATGGACTTTTCCAAAATTCATTAATGTTAGAAAAATATCTATAATTTCTTTCTACCGATTACTTAATTGATTTAAAAAAATCCGCTCCGTCCCGCTGTCTGAAAAGCGAAAAAACTAAAAAATAATAACTTTAAATCTACCCTTCACAGGTGGGAGTCTTCGAACGCCCGAACTAGTCCGGAAATACTCGATGATACCCGAACTCGCACCAGCGCGCCAAACGCCCGCAGAAATACAAAATGGCCGGCGGCGAGCCAAAAGCGTGGACCTACCGGCGGTACAAGTGCCAGTTAGAATTAAACAATTGGAGGAAAAAAATAAAGAATAAATGTATTGTTTTTATTACATAGGTATTGGCTGAACGAAATATCTATCGCCTGCTTCATACTTCTTACTACTCGAATGTATAAGCTGTAAGTTTTCCTAAAAGCAATAAAATAAATAAATACTAGTCTATTTATATAAAAAAGAAATGTCACTCACTCACTCACTCACCCACTCATCACGAAATATCGAAAACTGCTTCACCTATAAAGATGTTTGGCAGGGAGGTAGTTTATAGTTAGTTCGATTTGAACATCATCTAAAAGAGTACGTATGGAGTTTCTTGCCAGGGGCGCCGACTCCGTGGGTGCTCGGGTACTCCAGCACCCACGAGAGGTAAATAGTGGGTGCCGAGCACCCACGATATCTAAAATAATTCTATAATATTTTCTTGTGTCTATTAAATAACAAAAATATATATAAGTAGCTAGGTATGTCATTAAAAAAGCTGGAGCACCCACGGGAATTTTAAAAACTCGGCGCCCCTGTTTCTTGCCCATTCTTCTCCATACAAAACTACCTTTTGGAAGGGGCAACTAGATTCAATTCCTTTTTTCTTTTTGTATTTGACGTTCATAAGTACTATAAAATGGCCTAATTTAAATAAAATATTTGACTTTGACTTTGATCTACTTACCAAAAAATAAACATCCTATTTATTCTATTTTTGATTCGTGTTGAGAATCACTAGAATAATTACCTCCTTGAATTTGACGAGCATGCAAAATTGCACCTTGCATACAGTGTTAGAATCACAAAGTAAACATAGAGGAGATTGGCCAAATCATGTCTGACAGAAGCCACACTCATGTTTATGACGTCACGTGGACCTTGGGTGTTTCGGTCAAAACATGATTTGACCATCTCCTTTATGTTTACTTCGTGGATAGAATACATGAAGGCCCTTGCACACTATATCGATTCAACACCAACCCAAAATTACTATGTCATACATCTTTTGAGTCCATTTAGTGTTGAGTCGTTAAGGTGAGCATTAGTCTTTATTTTGTGTTAGAAACATTTTATTCGCAAATATATATATTTTTCTATTCGTGTGTATTGTTTGTTGTGTATCTTCAAGCTAAGTTCCCTGCAAGGTAAGCAGGTAACTTTAAATATTACGTGTGTAGTTTAAAATAGATATTTGTTGTAAATAAACTGTCATTAAAAACATATTTTTTTAAATTAACTTTTTATTTGTTTTGTAAATAGTTTGTATTTATTTTTAGTTGGATGTTAAAGTAGTGAAATATTTTTTCAAAATTAACTTGAACATGTTTCTGGCCTCAATCTATGCTTATCTTTCTTGTTTTTTCTTAAAAGAACACACGTAAATAAATTGTACACTGTATATAAAAGAAAAAAATTAAAATAAAACTTGAAATTTTTTTTTGCATTGTCAGACAAAAAGCGATTCGGAAGCGGTAACTAAAGTTTACCACACACAGCTTATGGACCATTCAAGTATTACGTCAGAAAGAAAGAAAGAAAAACTATTTATTCCCGCGAAAGGGACGCAGATAACATAGAACATTTTTGTTAAGTACTAAAGAGGGGGTCTTTATTTTGCTTATCTATACTATTATACTATATATATTATATATAATATTATAAAGCTGCAGTGTTTGTTTGTTTGTTTGTTTGTTTGTTTGTTTGAACGCGCTAATCTCTGGAAGTACTGGTCCGATTTGAAAAATTCTTTCAGTGTTAGATAGATTAGTTATCGAGGAAGGCTATAGGCTATATACCATTACGCTACGACCTACGGGAGCGGAGCAGTAACCAAACACGCGGGTGTAACCGCGGCGGACAGCTAGTTTTTGATGATTGGGGACCGGGGTCTGGATGGCGATTACTTCATTAAATATTCTTTTAACTTTCCGACTTTATCTTCATTTTTTTTTCAAAATTCAGTAGATTCTGATTTGAACACATATGGTAACCCTGGTTGTCTATGCTCAAAAGCGAGAAGCATTATCAGGGATGATAAAAACGTGAATAGATTTAAAAAATATATATGTAAGTATATCAATGTTTACGTACGCATAGAAGAGGGGGGTAAGAGCTCTGCTTACTTTTGCTGAGAAGGGGGGGGGGTCTTAAATTACTAAAACCCTCATTATTTAATACATGAATGGACTTTTCCAAAATTCATTAATGTTAGAAAAATATCTATAATTTCTTTCTACCGATTACTTAATTGATTTAAAAAAATCCGCTCCGTCCCGCTGTCTGAAAAGCGAAAAAACTAAAAAATAATAACTTTAAATCTACCCTTCACAGGTGGGAGTCTTCGAACGCCCGAACTAGTCCGGAAATACTCGATGATACCCGAACTCGCACCAGCGCGCCAAACGCCCGCAGAAATACAAAATGGCCGGCGGCGAGCCAAAAGCGTGGACCTACCGGCGGTACAAGTGCCAGTTAGAATTAAACAATTGGAGGAAAAAAATAAAGAATAAATGTATTGTTTTTATTACATAGGTATTGGCTGAACGAAATATCTATCGCCTGCTTCATACTTCTTACTACTCGAATGTATAAGCTGTAAGTTTTCCTAAAAGCAATAAAATAAATAAATACTAGTCTATTTATATAAAAAAGAAATGTCACTCACTCACTCACTCACCCACTCATCACGAAATATCGAAAACTGCTTCACCTATAAAGATGTTTGGCAGGGAGGTAGTTTATAGTTAGTAGATATCCGCTAAGAAAGGATTTTTCGAAATTCACACGTTCGTTCAGTCAATATGTAGATAATCTAGCTAAATTAGTACGTAAATGAGTCTCAGCTTAGGAAATTAGTGGTTAGTCGATTTGAAGTCGTTGTGATGGCAGTTTAGAGTGAGTGTATTTTTGAGGTTATTAGAGATCGCGAGACCAGTCGTAAGACCAGTCTTAAGACTTGAGGCTCATGTCATATTAATGTTCAATCGTTGTGCATAATGACACTTTCGAACTGACAATTTATTGACTATTTTATCAGATAACTAAGTGAATAATAAGCAGCGATTTAATTTTCAAAATCATTTTTTAATCAATATTTCTACAGCTCCTTATAATAATATCATAGAATTTATTCATCGCTTTCTGTCAGGCTTGATACCTAGAAGTTGTTCGAAATTTAAAAACATAAATAAAGAAAGTAATGTTGCCAACAATTATTACTTGCAGACGTTAATCATAACTTCATGCTAGAGTGGTCTCTTTCGAATAAATAATTTCAGCCAGTAACTTGTTCAATACAAGTCAAATGCCTTTTCTAAAAGGAATCGAGCATTGATCACCACGTTCGCTCACTGCGCGTCTAGACCACGAGATTAAAACTAAATGCGACTAAAACTTAATTTAGTTCAGTCACAATGACTTTCCCGACTAATCCGACTGACTATCGCCCGAAATTAATCTGTATAAATCAAAATGAACGTTCATTGTTTGTCCTCTATTGCGTTTCTAAACCATTGATCCGATTGTGATGTAACTTTGTTGGATTGTTCTGCGTATGCCTGCGAGGGTTCTTGGCCCAAAAAGAAGGAAAAAAACACAGGGGATAACGTCGCGGGTAGCAGCTAGTAGTCAAGAGTCGATCCTCAAGATTGCAGATAGCGATCTCGACCGTTAATGGGTTACAAGCAAAGATCGAGATCAAGGATCGAGATACAATATTAATTTCGGGCGTAAATGAGCAAAATCATAAAATACTTTATACTCTTTTGTTAATTCGCCTCCTGTACCGAAAAGAAAGGGTATCAAACGTATACTACTATAATAAGTGCAATAATTAATTAATTAAGTATTTATGTTTCTCATTTAATTAAGTGTAATTTTAATATCTTTTCAAACCTAACTACTTAAATAGGAGTATCAGAAAAACTTAACCCTGGTTTTCCGAACGAAAAATAATGTGTCAAATTGTTATGCGCGCGTAATCTTCTAATAATGTTTGATTGGCTGAATTACGCTTATTGGGCCCTTGATAATTTGTCCCAGTTAATTTTGCGTTGATTTTCGTTTATGAAACTAAGGATTAAAGTTTCTGAAATAATATTGTTGTAACGCCTCTCTAACCTATTTAACCTCAAAATATGTATTAAAAAAGCAAAATGTGTTAATATAACTATTTTAAATAAATTAAGGCGAAAGTACATAATTATTCTTTAAGTTGTAACTGTGTGTACAGGTCCTTAAAAATTAAAATAAAACATGAAAAAAAAAGTGTGAATGAATTTGAATTCAAAAATGGAACGGTCGAATCTTAAAAGTTGTACAGAAACGAATACTCCAAGAAGTTTTAAATCTAGGTATCCGTATTTTATTAAAAGTACACGACGTGTATGATTATATCTTTCTTTTTCGTTTTATTGCACAATGTCCGTTATTGTGCCTGCTGCAAGGAATAAAAAAAAGCATCATTTAAAAATATTCTGCTAAATAAAATGTCGCCTAACTAATAGCAGTCTCTAAACGTTTTCCGTTAAAAATGATGAATGAGTTTAATAAATGTGCAATTAAAAATGCATTCTCTTTAACTCCTTTTTTAATAAAAGTTGTATTTAATCATTGACTGTGTATGTAAATATTATGATTTTTTGTAATAAATATTTTGAAAGTATAACTGTGCGTTTAATTTATTTATTTAGTTGTTTTCGCAATATACAATGTGCGTAGTAGTTATAATGTAGGCATAAAAAATTTATTAAAAATCAGCCTTATGTAAAAAAAACTAACATAAGTAGTACCTATTCCTGTGTTTTTAAACGAGGTAGAAAATGAAAAGTTATTTTAATGATAAAAAGAAAGTAGGTAGTCAGATTAGAGAAAATTTTCGATTGACTATGTAAGTAACTCTTGACGCTAAGGGCAACCAAGATAAGACAAAAGTTGATAAATCTTGATACTTACTACTACAAATATAATTTCTAAACGGACTGACAGGCGTCACTCATCGCGCGACGACAGCTGTCAATGTCAAATGTCACAACACTAACCCCGAAACATAACCTCAAAATCGAATAAATAAAAATTACTAATTTAGAGAATATTCTATTAAAATGTCAGCAAAAAACATGTTCTTGAAGCCCGGATTCGTCCGGGCGCCACTGCAGAACGGTGTAGGCCGATACGTGTGTCAGTTACAACGCATTGTGCTCAAATTCTGTAAATCCAATGGTTCCAGTAGAGGAATGAGGTAACTATTATTTACAATACGGCCGATGTATCTTGGCGGTTCTGAAGTTAGCCGTAGGCTGCGCAGTAGACAATTTCATTCCTAAAAGATTCATTGCGCAGCTAAACAGCTTATTTCAGAACCGCCAAGATACGTCGGCCGTACTATACATAAATTTTAGAAACGATTGCCGTGCTCGTTGAATCGTTGACTGCATCGTTGGCCTAGTGGTCGCAAAGCGCGACTGCTTGAGCATGAGGTTCGATTCCCATGTCGGGCAAAGTGTGTGGAACTAGATATTCTATTTTTCCTTTATATGACGTTCAAAAGTGCCTTATTATGGCCTAGACAGCTAAACAGCTATATGCTGTGTCTTTTTATTTATTTATTTAAACTTCATGCAACAAAAAGACCAAGGCGGACTTAATGCCTTAGGCATTCTCTACCCGCCGGGGTTGCGGGACGTCTTAACAGGATACCGTGGCCCCGGAACGTCAAGGGCTACAGAAGGAACAGGGTGGTTTTTTAGTCAGTAAAAGTCTGACAGTCCCTTCCGCCCAGGGTGAAAGGAGACATTTGATGATTTTTACCACCTAAAAAAAAAAAAAAGGCATTCTCTAACAGTCAACCAAAGGTGGTGAAGATATAACAAAGCAGGTGCAAATTAATGTACATGAGAAAATAATCAAATAAAAGATTTAAAAATCATTAATAAAATTATTGTGTTATTGATTTTTTTTTAATTCCTGTTTCTTAGACTATAAGCTTTATTTTCTTTTTCAGAGATTTCATTGAGCAAGACCTGGTGGACTTTGCCAAAGTAAATCCAGGTGTGGTGGTATATTTGAAGCCTCGCAGACACAGAGGACCCGTTGTTGTGGCTGAATATTGTAAGTTATGAACAAGGATCCGGTAATTAACCCGTTAACTGTCAAGCCACTGAATAGAATTAAAAGTCTTAACTTTGACAAGTAAAATAAACGTAAAATATCATCGTCCAATGGCGGCCGTTCGCGTTGAATCAAGTTTTGTATATGCGGTACGGTTGACATTTGGAGCGTTCACTTTTGTACCGTATAGGTACAGTTAACAGTTGAAGAGTTAAATGTATATTTACCTGTTGACTGCGGGCGAACATTCGCTTCGCCAAGCCCGAAGTGCGGCTGTACTGTGTGACACAGTTGGGTGTGTGCGCCGTAGAAAAACACATTTGCGTTTTTTGTAGAAACACAACGGTTGAGTTTTCTCGTAGTCAACGGATTTTTCTAAACTTCCGACATTGTCCTAGTATGGAATGGGATTCTTGTTCGATTCCTAGATCGGCAAAGTGTTATTGGGTTTTCCGTGAGGAATTTCTCAGTAGGAAGCGTCGGAGTCTAGATTTGTGCCCGGTTGATGGCAATGGCTCGCTTTCTTCGGGACTGAAACATAACTGGCGAAAATGTGGGTGTACTAATGGGCACACCTCTGCCTAACCCTTCGGGGATTACAGGCGTGATATTATGATATTGCAGTGTGTCAGTTCAACCACTCTCATTAATCAAAACAATATCTATTCCCAGTAAACGGAGACCGAGTATGGATGAACATGCACAACAAAACGCATTCAGAAATAACAAAATGGATAGACGTTTTACGGACACAGCAAGGAGACAACGCTACCACACGTCTGCGCAAGTACCAGTACACTGACTACCCATCAATCCAAGGGCCGTGGACACCGTTCACTTTAAAAGCACCAGAGTTGAACACCGCCGAGCTGCCAGACCAAGCGTTTGGGGCTAATAATAGGCTGCCAATGTCCGCAACAGAACAGTTACGGTTGATGTTTGAAGCGCAGAAATTGAGTGGAAAAAGTGAGGATTTGAAAACGGCTGAGTGATTGTGATAGTTTTATTTATGTAGTGTTTGTAAAGTTAAAATAATATAGATATTAAATACAATTTTGTTGGTATTTTTGAAATTCCTTAAAACTTTTAGTTGACTGTCTCGTTGGTCTAGTGGTCGCAAAGCGCGACTGCTGAGCATGAGGTCTTGAGTTCGATTCCATGGTCGGGCAAAGTGATATTGGGTTATTCCATCAAGAATTTCTCAGTAGCAGCCTCGGAGTCTGGATTTGTGTCCGGTTGATGGCAATAGGCTCGCCCCCTATTACATGGGAGTCCAACATAACATGGAGAAGAATAAACAAGAAACTTCATACTTACTCTTTTACAATAAATAAGTCATCTGTTTAGTCGTTTAACCGGTAAATAAAAACGGTTTCCCTATAATACATCAAAATAACTTTCTTTATTCAGACATCAAAAATGTGGGTAGTTTTAAAAATACATTTCTAACATAGCCAATAATGACTACCCACAAAATAAAAATGTTATGCGAAAAAGAGATGGAGCTATACAGAACGTGTAGCTCCATCCCTTTCAATCTGAAGCACATTATTTGATCGAATTCGCAATGTTTTTATCGCGTGTTTGTAGGACTACAAACACGCGATGAAAACGTTGCAAATTCGCCTCGCGTCCGCGACGTCTCCGCTGTGCAGCCGCGGCGTGTTCGCGACGCATTCGCTGCGCCCCCGCTCCGCTTTGAGGACGCTCGCAATCCGCTAGTATGATAAGGCCCTAAGTTATGCATTGCGTTTTATGTTTGAAAACTTCGCATAACCAGCAACTCACATAACGCAATCAATATTTCTTAACTGTCAAAATGAAAGGCGATTAAAAAATGATTCCTCTTTTTAAAAATACCTTCTTGGAGTAAGATAACCAATAAAATCCTTTCATAATCTTCCAAATCATTTATTCAACAATAAAATCTATTTACAAAAATGTACAACTGAACAAAATGAAAATTATATAAAATAAATAATTATGTATTACATCACAAATCATTGTCTTTGTTTACTCAATTTACATAATAGATTACATTAATACAATTTTATCGTCAATTTCGATTGCACATTTTTTTGAAAAACAATAATTTCCGCAAGTAAAACAAGTACGAAAGATGAGACTTGATATACCACACAAACTTTATTATTTCGTAATAAATATTATATTGTCCCCACTAGGAACATTAATTTGTCGAGCGACATATTGTGTCCCCGGTGACATCGGGCGACGTCGGACGACATTGCCGCGACATTGTTGAAACTGTCCCTTATCACTACTCTTCATCATCATCGACTGTGCGACAAGGAACAGTTTCGACGATGTCGTCCGACGTCGCCCGACATCGCCCGATGTCAACGAGGACACATGTCGCTAAACAAATGTTCCTAGTGGGGACGAGGCTTTAGTACTTATATATTAAATTGGTTAAGAATTTTAATCTTAATGCCATCGAAATATCCCTGAATAGATACACAAATTATGGATAACTATTTCGTGCATCCATACCTGCGCAAGCTCCCCATTACTGACGCTTGTCAAGTCTCATCTTTCGTGGCGGGTATTGTACTAAAAATAAGTAACATTGCTCTTAACATTTTTCATTCTTTTATTTAAAACCTAATGCTGCGTACACACCGCCCCAACGAATGCCAACGATTGGGTTTCGCTGGCCTTCGTTGGTCCTGTCTGGACGGTTTTGCTGCGTACACACCGCCAAAACGAATGCCAACGAAGGCATTCGTTGGGCCGGTGTGTACGCAGCATTATTGCATCGTATGACACCGCATAAGTAAGTTGAAGTGAGTCAAAATTGAGTTTAATTCGACCAAAATAAACCAATCCACAATCTTCCAATAATAAAACTAATAACGTCAAAAAAATCCATTAAACCATAAGTTACATTACTATCTAGTAATAACAGTTCTAACTACATACAAAACGTATGCTTAGAATACATAAATATCACAAAATCATTGCAATTACTCCAAAAAATTTGAGAAATTTTGAAGTGGATTAATTCATTTGGTAGAAAAAAACCTAAATTTATATCTTATTTCAGAAATAGTAATGAAAGATTTAAATTTTATAAATAAATGAATGAATACATAAATAAACAGACCGTAATTCAATCAAGGATGTTTTCATAAAATAGACCAACAGTTTCGAAAATAAACAATTCCATACTTTTATTTTTATATCATGCTAATTGTAATTAGCTTTAACAATTTTTCTACAGCTACATTTTATGTTTATATTATTTTTCCTGAGTGATGATTTGATGACAATTCTAACTTTGTAATTTAAAACTTTGCAAGACATTAATTTTACTAATTAACAAATACTTTCTGATATTTTAAGCATACTTCTAACTGTACTCTGTTTATTCTGACCAGTTGATTTTAATTCGGCTAAAACAAGCCAACCCACAGTCGTAATTGTTCATTTTAGCAAAATCAAACTCAATCACGGAACATAAATTATAAATAAAACAATTTAACAGATTTAGGAATGCAATTCTTACTAAACATTAAAAAAAAATATTGTAGATATAGGTGAAAATAAATTTAATAATTTATAGTTTAATGTGGTTGACATTTTTGTTATAAGTACTTATTTAAATAAGCAGTAAGTGGTGCCGATTTAGTTGTTCACAAACTAGACTAAGAGAATTGACATCTCTTGCTAACATACAGCGAAAGAAAAGGACGGTGACATTTAAGAACTAAGTTAGAGATGTCAAATTAGTTTTGCCATGAACTTCCGTGTTTTTAATCTATATGTTTTAAGATGTCAATTATAATTGTATGAATGTGTCAGATTGACTAAATTTGACAGCTCCTATTTACATTAGTCTCTTTCTTGTTATATTGGACAGAAAAAGATAGAAATAGTCTAATTTTAGTTTAGTTTATGAACAAGGGAATCGGCACCAGTATCTAGGAAGACAGGATTAGGAGAGGTGAAGTGTTTGTATGAGGTAATACATGGAAGTACTGGACCAATTTCAACAAAATTTCATGTTAAATACTCAAATAGGAATAACACTTACATTCTAATTTTAAACTAGCAACACTACTTCGATTCTTTTACTCAATAAAGGCTTTCATACATGGAGCTATGCCTGTATAGACTGGGTACGATACACACTGTATTATTTTGTATTCTTCTCTTTCAACCAAACTCAATCTATCTCATTACAAAAAAGAGTTTAAACTTGTCCAAGCGACTTTCAAGCCAGTGTGTTCCGAACTCTATTTCAAATTTTAGAACTTTGTTTTAATGGGAATAAAGTTCAAAATATCAAAAATAAAAAAAACCCCGACGGCGGCCATCTTGAATTTTGATCAAACATAGCTAAGAACTCTCCCGACTAATTCACCTTTCCAACAAAAAAAAAACAAAATCAAAATCGGTTCATTCGTTCTGGAGCTACAATGACACACACACAGTCAGACAACGTCAAACTTATAAAATCCCATCGTTTTTGCGTCGGAGGTTAAAAACAAGCTAAAAGCTTAAATTTTTGTATTAAGAACTTTATCTCCATCGACATAACGTTCGAAATACCAAACACTGTCTCGAAAGTTCAACTTCTTTTAGGTAAGATTCAGACCAACCGGCTCGCATCGGGCCGGACCGGACGGCATTTTACAATGCGGTAAAGAACATTGAAATGTATCAACAGTAATTATAGTTCATATTTGCATGCAACTTTACCTCCGTCGATCGCGTCCGTCGGAGCCGTACGGCGCTGACGGCATCCAATCGGCTGCCGTCGGGTCCGTTCGGAGCCGGTCGGCCGTGCGTACGGATGCGTACGGCTGCCGCGGCATGCGTACGGATGCGTACGGCTGCCGCGGCATGCGTACGGATGCGTACGGCTGCCGCGGCATCCGCGGCATCCGGCTGCATCCGGCTGCCGCGGATCAAATCGAAATCTTAGTAACTTCTAATCTAAATAGAATAAGTAATTGTATTAGATGATAATTTTTATTTTTCTTTGGGACTTAACTATCTATAGGAAATATGTTCTTGTTGAACTGACTAAAATAAATGTTAAGTATAATTTAATAATTAAAATATTTTAATTTTTATTGGGATAAAATATTCTTTTCTATGTTTTAAATTCAATGGGTATAGTTTTAATCAGTTTTTATATTGTATACTGAGTTTTATTTTAAAATTAAATTACTATTGAATGAATTAATTATTCTACTTGTCCTTCACTTTATTCAAAATATAAAATAAAGCTCAGTCTAAAGGGGGGAGATGTTATGAACAAATACATGTATGTAATAAATGCACAGTAAGCGAAAACCCCCGCCGCTTCCACTTTAACGCAAAATTATAAAAAGGCCAAACCATGCGGTTTAGGCAGTCAGTCCATCCAATTAGTCAATCTATTCATTCAATCAGTCAGTGCAAGTGTATCTTTGAGTGTAAAATTTCAGTATAATAAATTGTGTTCTTTAGCAGTATAAAAGTGTTTTTTTTAAAAAGGACCCACGGAACGCCATCCTTACAGTACGGATGCGTACGGCTGCCGCGGCATGCGTACGGATCCGTTCGCATGCGTACGGATCCGTTCCGATGCGGTCCGATCCGAGCCGGTTGGTCTGAATCTTACCTTAGTCTTCTTTCTTCTTCTTCTTCTTTCTTTACTGTTATAGTAATGAGACAGTACAATTAAAATCGCACTTAATTAATTAAGTACAGATTAGATTCTACAACTAATTGTATTTTTTTAACTAGTGTTTGATTTTATTATATTTTTTTTAAATTTACAATCCTACTTGAAGCCTCATTAATTTAGTCGTCGCATGCGCAACCGCTGAGCGCGGGGTCTGGGTTCAACGGAGAAGATTACTGTGACGAATCATGCTGACCATCAAACTAAGTAACATGGGACCAACGACCATACAGCCTATAGACGCCTAATACACGATCTAACGCACAAAAACTATTCTGCCAACTTGCTGAGACACGAGGGGGACGGGGTACTGCGTTCTGATTGGCTAACTCAAGGTCAGTGCATGTTTACGGCTCACAGGAGTGGTCGAAACTAATACGAACTTGGTGACTATTGGTGAGTGACGACGGTTATAAGACTTTTATGCCTAATGTGTTGACAGACATCGGTCGTCTGTTATTAGGAGTCTAGGTATATATGGTCGTTGCATTGAGCAAACATTATTGCTGGTAAATGACTTTTATTTTCGGTGTGACGTCATTGTTGATGGTAGAGATAAACTACTATAACATGGCGCGCCCCTCCATATTACTATTTCAATGTGTGTAGTCACATCCGTATGAAAGAGTTTGGTATGTAGTTGTGAGTAATCGTCTTCAGTAGCAGGCCGGCAGATTTGTTTGTCAACTAAACATAAATATCCGACCGCGCAAGACAACGCACGTGTCATTTTCATAAAGTATGTCAGTGCAGCGCCATACTAGTAATAATGACTGATTAATGACGCCGCTAGTCGAGCAACAAATCGCTGATTTGCTTTTGTTTCGAGAGCCGTCTCAGTACGCACACATGCGTTGTGAGTCTTGTAAATACTATCACAAACACTTTCAAACATTTTGAATTGTGGAAGGGCGCGCCATGTTATTGTGGTTTATCTCTAGCACATAAAACATTGTGTTTACAGGTAACTGTATCAGTACATGGGTCATTTTGTTTCGTGAAAAACGGGCGACGTGTGAGTTTATTATACATATCTACTTACCCCTCTGGTATACAGGCGTGATGAGCAGACCAGAAGTTCGACTAGTACTTACAGATTAAGATCCCAGAGTAACAGTTTAAACATGGCTGAAATTTTAAAGATAGAGGAACAGGTCATGTTGAGAGGATGAGTGAAAGACGATTAACAAAAGGTATTTATATGGCAGAGGTGAGTGGCAACGCAGGGAGGGGTCGCCCTAGGAAGACCTACACTGACCTTATTGGTGAGGTTCTTCAGAAAGGTCAGGTGCGCAGTACTCGTAACCGGCGTGCTTGTATGACGAGATGTATGAACGTGGATGAAGCGAAAGGACTATGTAAGGATCGTAGCAGGTGGCGTACTGTGGTTTTTGCCTACCCCCATGGGAAAAAGGCATGCTTTTATGTATGTACGTATAAAGGAATAATAAGTTAAGATGGTATATGTATGTGCTTGCTAGTATCAATAATCTATAATACACTATGTAACAAAAACCCTGTCCGATCCAATAAAGGCGTATTCCTGGTTCAACATACTTGCTAGAAAAAAATGTTATAAAAATGTAACTCATATCAACCAAATATTATTGATTTTTTCTTTTTATAATCCATGCGAAATTTAACACTGAATATGGCTTTCATAAGTTGACAACACTCCACCCGCCGGCAAAATCAAAACAAAAAACTGTAGGTGAACTTTGTCGAGCGATCAGTGTTGCCGTTGATCAGTTTTTATTTTTTATTTTAATTTAATTATATTCACTGGGGAAAAATAATAATCTCAAATCCATTAATTGCTTACGTATATGTGTACGCAGTACGATGCCGAATAATACCCTTAAGGATCGGACAGGGTTTTTGTTACATGCTGTATATAAAATGGTTTGTCCTGAATGATTGACTGAGGGATCAACGCACAGCCTAAACCGCTGATCGTAGAGACCTGAAACTTGGAGGGAGTGTTCTTTGTATGACGTAGGCATCCATTTAGAAAGGATTTTCCGAAATTCTACTGTACAAAAGGTATAAAATTTCAGCCATGTGACGTAGGTCTAGTGACTTCGGGATCTTGGACTATAATCTTAGTACTCATCAGCCATTATAAGTACTACTAAAGCAGTCCATCCGTTGAAGGGCTTGCATCCGGACCCTTTGCCATCTTCTCCTGAATACTGCTCGAACAGGTAACCTGTTCGCTTGTATTCGTTTAGAATATTACCTGTTAGAAGAAAAAAGGATTATAATATTACTGATGTGCAATAAAATAGCCTAGCAAAGATTGGTAAAAGTGATGGTTAAATATAGGAATTTATAATAATTTATAGGAATCCAGTACTAACGTGACGTAGTTTATAGGAACAAAACGAGAGGTAAGTTATAGGAATCCAAAAACGAGAGGTAAGTTATAGGAATCCAAAAACGAGAGGTAAGTTATAGGAATCCAAAAACGAGAGGTAAGTTATAGGAACCCAGAAAACGAGAGGTAAGTTATAGGAACCCAGAAAACGAGAGGTAAGATATAGGAACCCAGAAAACGAGAGGTAAGTTATAGGAACCCAAAAAACGAGACGTAATTTATAGGAATCCAGACAACGAGACGTAGTTTATAGGAACCCAAAGTGACGAGACGTAAATTATAGCAACCCAAAGTAACGCGGCGTAGATAATACGGATCCACAATAACGGAACGTAAATTATAGGAATCCACAAAAACGAGACGTAACCTCAAGGCACCCGAAACAGAAACTTTTAAAAGACCCCAAACAAAAAAAAAATAATTTAAAAAAAAACAAAAAACCCGACTGCGTAAAAACTAATTTTAAAAAGAAAGAAACAAGCCCAGTAGTTTCGAACGACTCACAGTCGGGGCCCCTTGGGAAGATTTGATTGGTAAAATTTGAATAGGCCCCGACCACAGTATAAGTATGGACAGTATGGAAACTAGGCCTAGTTGCAGAAATAAATACCTACGCTCCACTGCAGCGGTAGGGTTGTCACTCTTAATGTTTTTGAAACTGAACTGTATTTATTAAAACATCTAATTCTGTGTTCTGTAGTGATAAAACAATCGAGTTAAAATAACTAGTTTACAAATAAAATTTAAATAGGTACCTAATCTCTAAGACGAAAACGTTTCGTTCGATCCTTGTCGGAACGCGTGGTGGATGCCGCAAGCGGCGCACGGCATGGCGCATATGTGGCGCCGATGCCTGATCAACCCGGCGAAATGAAATGGCGAAATGAGGTCGAAATGAAAATCCAAGATGGCGGCCGCAAAATTTTATAAAGTATGCGTCATGGGTGTCATGTCCATGGTTTTCGGGGGTGCTGATGTCGAAAATGAGGTCAAAATGAAAATCCAAGATGGCGGCCGCAAAATTTTATAAAGTATGCGTCATGGGTGTTGTGTCCATGGTTTTCGGGGGTGCTGATGACGAAACTGAGGTCAAAATGAAAATCAGCACCCCCGAAAACCATGAACATGACACCCATGACGCATACTTTGTAAAATTTTGCGGCCGCCATCTTGGATTTTCATTTTAACCTCATTATCGTCATCAGCACACCCGAAAACCTTGGACACGACACCCATGAAGCATACTTTGTAAAATTTTGCGGCCGCCATCTTGGATTTTCATTTTGACCTCATTTTCGTCATCAGCGTCCCCGAAAACCACGGACACGACACCCATGAAGCATATATTGTAAAGTTTTGCGGCCGCCATCTTGGATTTTCATTTTGACCTCATTTTCGTCATCAGCACCCCCGAAAACCATGGACACGACACCCATGAAGCATACTTTGTAAAATTTTGCGGCCGCCATCTTGGATTTTCATTTTGACCTCATTTTCGTCATCAGCACCCCCGAAAACCATGGACACGACACCCATGAAGCATACTTTGTAAAATTTTGCGGCCGCCATCTTGGATTTTCATTTTGACCTCATTTTCGTCATCAGCACCCCCGAAAACCATGGACACGATACCCATGAAGCATACTTTGTAAAATTTTGCGGCCGCCATCTTGGATTTTCATTTTGACCTCATTTTCGTCATCAGCACCCCCGAAAACCATGGACACGACACCCATGAAGCATACTTTGTAAAATTTTGCGGCCGCCATCTTGGATTTTCATTTTGACCTCATTTTCGTCATCAGCACCCCCGAAAACCATGGACACGATACCCATGAAGCATAATTATTTTGTAAAATTTTGCGGCCGCCATCTTTATTTATTATTTTATTCAAGTCATGTTCATGTTATTTTCATATTATTATGATTATTGTTTAATTAAGAACGTATAAGTATTAGAAAAGCGTGCGTATAATTATACGCAATACACTCCTGGCATTTTGTGAAGATAAACGCAACCACTCGTCTTGACACGGCACCGGCACTCACGACTGACAGCACCGCGATGTCCGCTTAGAGGTCTCGTCGATTCGCGTGTTTGTGTGAGTGTGCCGTTTCGAACGTTTAGTACGTAGTTTCCGTACTGGTCCATACTTATATTGTGCCCCGACTGTGAGTCGTTCGAAACTACTGGGCTTGTTTCTTTCTTTTTAAAATTAGTTTTTACGCAGTCGGGTTTTTTGTTTTTCTTTAAATTATTTTTTTTTTTATACTTTTTAGTTATTGTTTGTATATCGTTATACTTGAAATAAAAACTTAAATCAATAAGTAAGAAAATTAGCGAGAATGATTGTTTTGTTAAACAACTTTAAATCGTTATAATAATATATCCTAAACTATTATTTAAAATGAAAAATGATAAAAGGAACCTAAAGATGATTTTAAAATACCTATTCAACGACACCCCACTTGACATAGTTCATCAACTTTTTTTTTTTCATTTTACAATATGGCGTCTGGTTGTCGCTGTGGTGAATTTTGATTACTGTCATGTCTTTAGTGACACTCGCAAGGTTAAGACGAATCGATTGACGTAAGAATTATCAAAATCGGCCTACGCATTTGGTCTCTAGAACGCCACATAGAAACAAACATACATACATACATACATAGACTGATAAACACATTACCCTCCTTTGCGTCGCGCAGTCGGGTAAAAAGACGACCTAAATAAAGAACCCAGAAAAAAAGACACAGTAATTTATAGGAACCCAAATATTTTAGTTTATATATAGTAACCCAAAAAGAACGCATTCATAACTTACAGCGAATAGAAAAATCAACATTTATAAGTACTAGGCTAACATAATATCACAAAGCAATACTCACGAACAACATTGTCCCTGAGTCTTGCGTTCAGCTCGGCCGCTCTCGCCGCGTGCGGCCCGTCTATACTGGCGTAGTACTTGAGGCTAGATAACGCCAGGTAGTTTATAGGAATCCAGATCTGACCCCTCCAGTACGGAGGGTCGTGTTCTGTGTTCCTTTTCATGTATAAAGGTGCAGATTTTGAGAGGGATCTGTAAAGAAATAATACTCTAAGGCGCTTTGCACATAGAGCAACTATTGCAGCAACTGGCAACTGGCTGTTTACATATGTTTCAATTGGACTGCGCACATATAGCAACTCGAGTTTCGAGTTCCGGTGATCGAAAACAGTTTTCAGTTGCTGTAATCGATGACTAAGTTAGTCGCTAATTGCCGCAACTAGCAACTGTTAAATATTATACCGGTTTTTAATGTTGCCGGTTTCCTCAACCGTCAATCGCAACGCGTCGGGCGATTTCACACCCTCCCTCGCTCTCCCTGTGCCCGGCAATGCCAGTATCGCTACGGCAACGGCATACGGCAACTCGGCTGTGAAAGTTGCTCACAGATTGCCATAAAGTTGCGGCAACCGTAAACGTTATAGCAACTATCAAATTTTTACAGGAAACTTTTTAAGTGTTGATAGTTGCCTCAACTTAAGTTGTTCCGTGTGCAAAGCGCCTAAGAATGCAGTTAGACGGCACAGTTGGCGCAATGGTTTAAGCTTTGGTTTCCTAGGATAGCGGTGCTGTCATATAGAGGCCGTAATACAGCGGTGAATAACGTCATTAGAACGTTGTCTATGTAAACAAAATGGTGCGGTTTCCTAGAGAGCGGTAACTGACACCGTAACGTCAAAAAGCGGTGCCGTCATTTGCATGACGGCCGTCTTGACGGTGTCAGATAGTTTCGTGAACGTTTCATTGATAGCGGTGAAGCTATCGTTTGACGTTTGTTTAAAAAATTACTGACGGTGTGTTAAAACGGTTGTGGAACTTTCCACATGTCGTCACCGTAAAGACGGCCGCCGTTTTGCATCCGTAATATTACGGCCGGTATATTACGGCACCGCTTTCCTAGGAAACCAAAGCTTAAGCGATTGGCTGCTAAACTGCGTGTTGCGGGTTCGATATCCGCACGGAGCAAATATTTGTATGACTTACAGATGATTGTTCCGGGTCTGGCTGTTTGTGTATGTGAGAGTTTATGTTTGTAAGGATACAAGAGAAAATCCTATTCTTTAAAAAAAAAGAAGGAATGAAATGAAAAGAATTTTTACTTATTATCATGCTAGCTAAAAACTGCTCTATGGAGAAAAACAAGCAAAAAAACTCCACTGAAAAAAATATGAGTAAGGGTGTTACCACACCAATCGATCGATAGCCGATAGATGCCATCGATCGATGGTAGAATGGATTAGTCGACGTCGACCGATAGTTTCTACCACACCAATCGATCGATAGCCGATCGATGCCATCGATCGATGGTACAATGGATTGGTCGACGTCGATCGATAGTTTCTACTAGACCAATCGATCGATTGTCGACCGGTATCCGTCGACCGATGCCATCGACCGGCAATCGATCGATTGGTTAGTCGACCGGTATCCGTCGACCGATGCCATCGACCGGCAATCGATCGATTGGTTAGTCGACCGGTATCCGTCGATCAATTAAAGCTACCACACCAATCGATCAACGTCGACCGTCGTCGTCGTCGAATCGATTGGTGTGGTAACACCCTACAAGCTTTGTCTTTGAATGATATACTCACCTTAACCCATACGGCGACCACAGTAGTTGAGGCTTATCTAAATCTTCCAATATTTTTCCTAATTTGTCACTTTCTGGTCTCAAAACCTTCATTAGCATTGGAAACAAGGAGACGTATCCTATAAAAAAAAAAACAATATTATGGTCATCGGTCATTAAAACAATACTGCAAGGTGTTGCCGCGTCGAAAAATCCAACCGTTAGCAGTCATCGTGCCCCCCGCAAGCCGTCACCTTTTTAAGTATATCTTTTGATTGTTTTTTTGTTTGCATTGAACAGGCTCCGAAATTACTGAACCAATTTGAAAAATTCTTTCACTGTTGGAAAGCTACACAGTGCAAAACGAAACTAAATGTTACTTACCAAACGCGGAAGTGACTAGTCTTGGCTGAGGAGTCACAGACACGGTTCTGATAACCCGGGCACCCTCAGAAGGATTCTTAGGTTGCTGACGAACCAGCTTGACGCCATCAGTGTGGAGACCTAGAAATAAATAACCAATAAAAACAAGCCTATTACTATCCTAGTATTAAAGTGTCATGTGGCTAAGGCGCCCGCCTCTCATGCTTGAGGTTGTGGGTTCAAATCCGGGAAAGTACCAATGTGACTTTTTCAATTCATATGTACACACAGCAAAACAGATAGGTATGCAGGGTCATCAGATATAGTTGAAGTTTTCTTAGAAACCGATGGATGTTTTCGAATGTAAGTAATTTAATTTAAAAAGTAGATAATAAATAGTTCTTCATTTAGGTTAAGTTTCAGGCAAAGACATCCATCGGTTTCTTAGAAAACTTCAACTATATCTGAAGACCCTGCATACCTATCTGTTTTGCTGACTGTATTTTTTAAGTTTATCTTGGACATCACTGACATCGGTGACGGAAAACATCGTGAGGAAACCTGGACTTATACCAGCCTATTACTGTCCCACTCAAACCATGTCAGAGGCCCTTGAGGCGGTTTAGAAACTGACACTAGGGTGTGTGGGGTCGTAAGACCTCACTGCTCATACGATAAAGAAAGACGTACTTGGGTAATCTTCGTTATGCTTACCATAGTCGGCATATGTTTGTGTATGAGAGGACCAATGCAGGTCGTTCAGTAAGTCTTCATCACCGAGTTGGTCTCGGGTGACCACATACCTGCAAAATAAAAATATACAGTATGTTAAATAACAGAGGGCGTTCCATTAAACTTGTTAATCTATATCATTAAGAGATTATAATAAAAATATCAGCATAGAAAAATAAGCATAAAATAATCCGAATTAAAAAAAATAATTAATTGACAATAAATTCGAAACCTCCTGTTTAAAATCAAAATAGTAGCGCGGAATAGTACCTAGCGTAAGTAGCATTGCGACGTTGCCGTTCTTCAAGTACGCATAATGTATAGAGTGTTTCTTTTACGTGTTAGTTTAACATTTTTAGTCAATATTTTAATATTGAAAAAAAATAAAAACATTTTGTTTTCAAATGGTACTATTTTTTTTAGCATGTATGGATGCTATACTATTGCGGTTTAACGGGAACGCCCTCTGTTAGTTAACTTAATGTATAATAAGGATCAACTAAATCAGGGGTTAATTAGTTAATTATTTTCTAGCGCCCCCATTTTTTCACCTACTTAAAAACCACCTAGTAGATGAAATTACAAATCGCTCCCCAAGCCTCTACACAACGCCCCGATTTTTATCTGGGTCTCTTATCTTTAGGCCTGCAGCACCCACAAGGGGGCGTTATCGCCCACTTTGGGAAAAGCTGTCTTAGGGGGTGAAAAAAGGGGGCAAAGTTTGTATGAAAGCTTGACGATTAAACGATATGGTCAATTTTTGCTAGCCACTTCATGAAATGGCGTAACACTTGAAATTATCAATTTTAAGATGTGCCCATGACATAAATGCTAACCACGCGGCAAACTTTGATAGCACAATTTAGGAAACGTCAGTTGTAATTCGCATGTTGTGCTACAGATGTCGCTACACTTTTTTTTTTTTGGTGGTAAAAATCCCGGCTGTCATACGTGGATCTTTGACAGTCGTTACGAGTCGTCAGAAGCTTGAAGGTCTGACAACTAGCCTTACCTAGGGGTATCGTTATACTCAGTTACTGGGTTGTGGAGGTCAGATAGGCAGTCGCTCCATGTAAAATACTGGTATTCAGCTGCATCCGGTTAGACTGGTAGCCGACCCCAACATAGTTGGGAAAAGGCTAGGCAGATGATGAGATGGTAAAAATCATCGAAGGACTGTCAGACTTTTACTGACTAAAAAACCACCCTGTTCCTTCTGTTGCCCTTTACGTTCCGGGGCCACGGTATCGTGTTAAGACGTCCCGCAACCCCGGATGTCGCTACACTTACTTCTTAGAATCCCTCTGCAGCACATTAGCGATGGTCACCATGGCGTCTGCGGCTGCATACATCCAGCAGCGAAGGTCGACGTGACGCTCTATGTCCGATGGATGAGAGGCTCTGCAAGAAACAATAGATTATAGACTCAATAGATGACGCATCCAATTAGGTAGTTGACACTAGTGATGTGCCGGATCATTAAAAATGTAGATCCGCAGATACGTATCTTGATACGGATAAATGGCATCAAGATCCGCGAATACGGATACGAATCTTAACTTTCTTATAATCGGTGTCGGTGCGCGTGACCTTGAAACGATAGTTATTATATTTATTACTAGCTGTCCGCCGCGGTTACACCCGCGTCTTTAGTTACTGCTCCGCTCCCGTAGGTCGTAGCGTGATGGTATATAGCCTATAGCCTTCCTCGATAACTAATCTATCTAACACTGAAAGAATTTTTCAAATCGGACCAGTAGTTCCAGAGATTAGCGCGTTCAAACAAACAAACAAACACTGCAGCTTTATAATATTAGTATAGATTAGTATAGATATGTATTAAAAATTAATCAAGGTAAAAGATCCGTCAAAAATGTAACGGATAAGGATACGGATGTTTTTTCTTCCGCGGATATTCGAAACATCACTAGTTGACACCGTTAACCAACTATTTCAAGACATCACTTCTCTAAAGAAACACTTTATTTTAGCCCTGAAAACACGATAAATTTTCAATTTACTGTAAAATTAGATTTTTTGTGGCTTTGAAATCAATAAATAGTTAGACAATTGGGTTGCCAAATAAGTGACGTCACAGGTCGGTATTGCCATACAATATTTATAGATCTTTACCTGGGGTAGTCATCAAGTCCTGAAGTCAAGGTTTTGGGGTTGAGTTGTAACCCATCGTCATCGCGCCCCCTCCACCGATAGGACGTTGGTTCATCCCCCTTTTGGGATATCTGGAACCATTGGTACCATGCCTGTGGGGATACCATTAAAGTGAGTGTGGTTTAATTGAAGTAGTCTAGCTATTTGAGAAGAAGCGCGTTCGGGGAGTACTGCAACCATATACAGGAAGACTTTTTTAATCTTTCACAGACACCATTTTTGAAAAAAAAAAACGGGTTGCACTCCGGGAGTGCCGGCAGAAGTGAAAACTTGATTATTAATAAGTTTACGTTTACGTTTAACATACACGAACATTCGCGCAAGCGCCCTGCGCTGTCTAAACGAAACAGTAGGCCCAGGCATACATTTTCGCCGCGCCGTAGAGAGGGGATAGCTGTCTACTCTCCATCCGTCTTACGCTTTTTCGATCAGGTCACGTGTCCTGACGCGCACGTGTCCTGACGCGAGTTTAAGATTTTATACCCATTACAGAAAAAGTGCTCAACGCCGCTAAAGAAGTTTTCACTTCAAAAATGGTATTTAAAATTTTCAAAATAGAAAATTGTTATATCCGGAATACGACATACCTTTCCCATTTGACGGTCCTAAGCACGTGAAAGTATGAAGGGAAAATTTCAACTTTGTTTTAATTGTTATCAATGTTTGGGGGCGGGGCCAGGCGCGCGAGTCGGGTCAGAGTTCGACGTAAAATTTGACATACCAATTTTTTTTCAGAAATGGTGTCTGAAAGATACCTAATGCCTAGAAAAAATTTCGACGGTGATAAAAAAGTCTTCCTGTATAAAAGTACCAGGCTAACATAACTTACAGAGAGTCTAGTATACATTCTATGGAGCGTGCTGCGATGCTTAGATCCCGTCACGAACAGCTCAGGCCGTATCCTCACGAAGTGCGCCAGCTGTATCAGCAGCATCGGCGGGTTGGCGGCCGCGTTGCTCTGCACTACGAACTCTTTTGGTACTCTTGCTAACGCCTCCGGTCCTGGTACATGGAAAAGGATTTTGTTTAAAGTTGACTAGAAAATTCATACTCATATCTGTACTGGTATATTTATATAAAGAAAGAAAGAAAGAAAGAAAGAAAGAAAGAAAGAAAGAAAGAAAGAAAAAATAAAGAAAGAAAGAGAGAAAGAAAGAAAGAAAGAAAGAAAGAAAGAAAGAAAGAAAGGAAGAAAGAAAGAAAGAAAGAAAGAAAGAAAGAAAGAAAGAAAGAAAGAAAGAAAGAAAGAAAGAAGAAAGAAAGGAAGAAAGAAAGGAAGAAAGAAAGAAAGGAAGAAAGAAAGGAAGAAAGAAAGAAAGAAAGAAAGAAAGAAAGAAAGAAAGAAAGAAAGAAAGAAAGAAAGAAAGAAAGAAAGAAAGAAGAAAGAAAGAAAGAAAAAAAACTAATTATTTTGGTTTGTTTGAACGCGTTAATCTCTGGAACTTCCAGTCGGATTCGAAATATCTTTTTGTATATGATAGCCAGAATATAACATCACGCTTGTAATCTCCGAAGGGTTAGGCAGCAGTGTACACTGTACTCCCACATTTCGCCAATTATCTTTAAGTCCCATGTAATAGGGGGCGAGCTTATTACCATCAACCAGGCACAAATCCAGACTTCGAGGCTGCTACTGAGAAATTCCTGATGGAAAAACCCAATAACACTCTGCCCGACCTGGGAATCGAACCCAAGACCTCATGCTCAGCAGTCACGCTTTGCGACCACTACACCAACGAGGCAATCAGGCTGTTATACATACCTAAAATCTGTTCTCTAGGAATCCATCCCTCAACGTTGATAAGGTCCATCCAATGGGCTGCAATGTCCATTTGTATGTCTGGAGACCAGCGACCTATTAGCAGACCATGGAAGCCCTCGTCCCAAAGAAACCCTCGAGGGAAGAAGGATCTGGAAGTAATAATACCAGATCATAATCCCACTGTCGTGATGGCCCACCTCTCATGCTTGAGGTTGTGGCTTCAAATCCGGGCAAGTATAATTGCCGGCACAAGTCTTGAGCACAGATTGTAGGATTTCGCGCATGTACACTTTTGGCCCAATAAAGACTAACATATATTATATAGATTTTCAATGTCTTTTCAAAAAATAAAAAAGTTTAAAACACAGCAATTTTATAAAACGAAATAATAAAAATGAACTTTATTAAACAAAAAAACATTTAAAATACGAAATAACGAAATTAAACTATATTAAAAAAAAATCAACTAATAAGTAATAACAAGAAAAAACAATTTAAAAATTTAAAACGTGATTCATTGCACAAAAGTGTACAGTAGCCGAATGACAGGCGATAGACCAATAGACGACGAGTATCAATTGACGAACCAATCGCGTGCAAGATGGGCGCCCCCCGCCTTCTTCATTCCGCCAAAGAGACCGAAAAATTAACAAATGCGCAGTGCTCACCACTGGTGCCGGTATCTATACCAATGTGACTTTTTCAATTCATAATTATGTACTTTCTAAAGTTTATCTTGGACATCACTGGCATCAGTGAAGGAAAACATCGTGAGGAAACCTGGACTTACTGTTCCACTCAAACCATGTCAGAGGGCCTTGAGGCGGTTTAGAAACTCTGACACTAGGGTGTGTGGGGTCGTAAGACCTTACTGCCCACAAAAGCAATAGTTCCACTGCAGGGAAAAACCCTCTTCTCATACAGAGAAGGCACCAGCATTGATCACCACGCTTGCTCAAGGCAGATTGGCAAATCACCAATCCAATTTTTTGCTTACCAAAAATTTGAAAAGGAGTCATTGTATTCATCATTAGTGGTCATTCAAGTATTGCGTACGCACCAAAAGGGGGTGGGGGGGGGGTATTTGCTTTGCTTATTTCTGATGAATACATAAACTCACGCGTTTTTCTTATGGGGGTAGGCAGAAACCACAGAACAACACCTGCTAAGATCCTTACATACTCCTTTCGCCTCGTCCACGTTCATACATCTCGTCATACAAGGACGCCGGTTGCACATTTATAATATTAGTATAGGTAAAATATTATATGGAATAGCTTATTTCTAAATAACTCTTGCTTGCCACACACAAATAGTTCTTACTGCTATAGAAATAAGGTTCAAACTCACCTGCTAGGAACTCCAGTATATAAGGGCGCCTTCCAGTATGGTACTGGTTCTTTAGTGTATTGAGACTGCACTTTGCTGGCCCCGTAGAAATAGCCCACACCGCCGATCATGTTGGATAGCGCAGCCCGGGCTATTGCAACGTCTTGGGGAGGGTAACTGTAGGGGGGTAATGAGAAGATTAATCACCAGTCTATTGCGGGTTCCGTACCATTATCTTATAAAAACGGCGAAAAAAATCAGGTCTGTTGTATGAGGGACCCCTTAAAGCTGACCGGCCCACGCGTTGCTGTGTCTCAGGTTTGCAATCAAAAAATATTAAGACCAATAATTCAGATAAAACCTATTCTATCTTTCAAGTTGGATCAAACTGCACATGGTGTGCAAATTTGATTAAAATCGGTTAAGTAGTTTAGCAGTCCATCCCGGACAAACAACGTGACGTGTAATTTATAATATTAAGATTTTTACAGTGAATATATAACTAAATATTCTGTGAATATGAAAAGATGCTTGAAGCATCTACCTGATGCCGTTATCAATATCGAGCAAAATCAAGCAAATAAATCAAGTATGTTGTATAGGATAATTTGTTGTTATAGCGGCAACAGAAATCCATCATCTGTGAAAATTTCAACTGTCTAACTGTCACGGTTCATGAGATACAGCCTGGTGACAGACAGACGGACAGCGAAGTCTTAGTAATAGGCTCCCCGTTTTACCCTTTGGGTACCCCTAAAAATAGTATTTTATTTCAAAACTTACCCTTTTTCATTTAACTTAAATTTCTCTTCAAACTCGTTATCAAACGCCACTTTCTTGGCTTGCAAGGCTTTGGTATACCTGTCCCCCTTTAAGGGAGGGGTCGACAGGTCGTCATCTGACGTATATACAATGTCTAAACAAAATGGCGTCTCCACCAACATTTGTATTGGCACAAAATTGACCTCTTTTTCCTGTAAAAGTCAAATCATTTATTTCAATTTAAAGGCACTTTTGAACGTCATATATAAGAAAATAGAATCTAATTTAGTTGCCCCTTCCAATAGATAGTTTTGTATGGAGAAAAACTCCATACTTTCTTTTTTTTAAATAATTACATACATAATTACAAAAATCACGCCTGTAATCCCCGAAGGATTAGGCAGAGGTGTACCCATTAATTAGTGCACCCACATTTCGCCAGTTATGTTTAAGTCCCATGTAATAGGGGGCGAGCCTATTGCCATAAACCGGGCAAAAATTCAGACTCCGAGGCTGCTACTGAGAAATTTCTAATGGAAAACCCAATAACACTTTGCCAGACCTGGGAATCGAACCCAAGACCTCATGCTCAGTAGCCGCTCTTTGCGACCGAGGCAGGGTTATTGCTAGTATAGATTAACTACTATAACATGGCGCGCCCCTCCACAAACTCAAAACGTTTGAAAGTATTTGTGAAAATATTTACAAGACTCACAACGCATGTGTGCGTACTGAGACGGCTCTCGAAACAAAAACAAATCAGCGATTTATTGCTCGACTAGCGGCGTTATTGATTACTCATTATTATTAGTATGGCGCTGCACTGATATACTCTATGAAAATGACACGTGCGTTGTCTTGTGCGGTCTTGCTAGTTATGATTAGTTAACCAACAAATCTGCCGGCCTGCACTTACAACTACATACAAACTCTTTCACAAGCATGTGACTACACACATTGAAATAATAATATGGAGGGGCGCGCCATGTTATAGTAGATTATCTAGTGTTACTGCGAGTATACATACATTCACATGGAGGTCATCATCAGGTCCTAGAACAGCAAGTTTGCCGAACAAGGAATGTCTTTCAATCCTCAGTAAGGAGTAGAACTTCTCCTTGAGCAGATGAAGCCCTGGTGCGTGGGCTTCTGAGTATGAGGTGTGGAGGAGTTTACCTGAAAGGAGACAAATATTTTTTAATCTATCTAAATATTATATACAGGGTAATTGAAAATATACCCGAAACCTTAAAAGGTGTCATTGTACTCATCATTATGAACAACTTTTACTATGGGACCAACCCTGAAATCATGAAAAAAAAATCAGCTGTTCCCTACTAAAATGCTACACAACACGATCGTAATGTATGAAACAGCTGAATTTTTTTTCACGATTTCAATGTTGGTCCCATAGTAAAAGTAGTTCATAATGATGAGTACAATGACACCTTTTAAGGTTTCGGGTATATTTTCAACTACCCTGTATAAAAGCGAAAGGTCATTTACTCATTCCCTCATCACGAAATATCGAAACCGCTTGACGTTTAAACATAACCTCACGCCTGTAATCCCCAAAAGGTTAGGCAGAAGTGTACCCATTAGTACACCCACATTTCGCCAGTTATGTTAAGTCCCATGCAATAGGGGCGAGCCTATTGCCTGCAACCAGGCACAAATCCTGACTCCGAGGCTGCTACTGAGAAATTCCTCATGAAAAACCCCAATAAACATTTTGCCCGACTTGGGAATCGAACCCAAGACGTTTGACGTATAAAGATGAGAGAGAGAGGTAGTTTATAGTTAGAAGACGTTCGCTAAGAACGGATTTTCCTAAATTCACTTCCTAAGGGAATGTAACAGGGGTTCAATGTATGTTTATGGAGATATCAATTTTGACGCTTCCTACTTCCTCGTTGGTCTGGTGGTCGCAAACCGGGCCTGCTGAGTATGAGGTCTTGGGTTCGATTCCCAGGTTTGGCAAAGTGTTATTAGGTTTTTCCATCTGGAATTTCTCAGCGGTAGCCTCGTAGTCTGGAATTGTGCCCGGTTGATGGCAATAGGCTCGCCCCCTATTACATGGGACTTAAACATAACTGGGGAAATGTGGTCGTAGTAATGGGTACACTTCTGCCTAACCTTTCGGGGATTACAGGCGTGATGTTATGTTATGTGTAGATATAATATATCTTACCTTGATGTGGTACAAGATTGACTCTGAAATTTTGCAGCTGTGGCGTACTACCCAGTATGGAGCCGTCTTCATACCAGAGCCTTGAATCTGGGTCTGGAGGGCCCAGGGACTCGTCCAGCGCTCCGTACCAGATAAGCATGAACGGGACTTTTGCGTGGCCCTAAAATTAGAGATTATTTTTATAAACTTACTAGCTGACTCGTCCATGCATTGCTGTGGCTTGAAGTAAGTAAAGATATTAAGGTCAATAATCGAGATAAAAGCTATCCTTTCTTTTAAGTTTGACCAAATTACACACAGTAAGCCATATTTCATAAAAAATGGTTAAGTAGTTTAAGAGTCCATCCCGGACAAACAACGTGACGCGTAATCTATACTAATATTATAAAGCTGCAGTGTTTGTTTGTTTGTTTGTTTGTTTGAACGCGCTAATCTCTGGAACAACTGGTCCGATTTGAATGATTCTTTCAGTGTTGGGTAGTCCATTTATCGAGGAAGGCGCGGGTGTAACCGCGGCGGACAGCTAGTAATATATAAATTACTAGCTGTCCGCCGCATGGTATATAGCCTATAACCTTCCTCGATAACTAATCTATCTAACGCTGAAAGAATTTTTCAAATCGGACCAGTAGTTCCAGAGATTAGCGCGTTCAAACAAACAAACTAACAAACAAACAAACAAACACTGCAGCTTTATAATATTAGTATAGATTAGTATAGATATTATAAAGAGAATCCCCCTAGTCGCTACATCAAGTCACTATGAGTTAGCCACCGCTTTTGGGAGCCCATTTATTGAGTGTGCAAATCACTCCCTGTCATTTTATCCGTGTAAAACAAACATTGATTGGAATAATTGATCCTCAGATCTCTGAGAACATTTTCGAAAAATTGTGTTGCAACTATTTTCGACCGATTTTAAGTTTTCCATAGAAACTGAGATTTCCAATTACTCAAGTCCAAAAGCCAAAGGCCAAAGGGTAAGGGGTATTACCCAGTTACTGGGTTGTGGAGGTCAGATAGGCAGTTGCTCCATGTAAAATGCTGGTATTCAGCTGCATCCGGTTAGACTGGAGGACGACCTCAACATAGTTGGGAAGATATTGAGTATTGTATTAAAAATATTGCAAGCTGAATATAGCTGCTCGAAATATTTTGTATAACATCTAAACTTATACCTGTATTCGCAATAAATTTGAAATTTGAATTTGAATTGAATTGAGCATCTGATCTTAAAATACCATACCTTAGTAGTAATATTAATCCTAGCAGTCCAATGACCCCCGTATTCACCCCCTGGGGTCTTAATGAAGGAGGTAGTAATATTGTGGGGGAGGTCAGTTATGAGTTGCTCCCCAAATTTGACCCCGTCGTGTCTGAGCCAGCCGTATGTTGCGAGGAGGTCGTTTTGGTCACACCAGTGCCTGTAAATGTAGGTTTATGATTAATCATGGCTCATTAGATCAGTACACAGTATCAGCCCGGCCACGATTTCTTCTAATGTACAAAAATCCAGCAGAAATGTGAAATGAGGCCTCTAGGCCACCATACAACCTGAATTTTAATCCGTTGCAAACCTTTCAGGGGGTGAATGTACTTATGAATATGAACAACTTTTATTATGGGACATAGTACGAAATGTGAAAAAAAAAACAGCTGATCCATACAATAATGACAAACATTACGATCAAATTGTATGGATCAGCTGTTTTCTATTTCACATTTCGTACTATGTCCCTTAATAAAAGTTGTTCATATTCATGAGTACATTCACCCCCTGAAAGATTTGCAACGGATTAAAATTCACGGTGTATAACTATCTGCAGCCCCGCGCATTGGTGCGGACAATCTGCATAATGATGCAGATCTGCAATCCGCACCCGCACGCGTGGCTACTTCGCCACGCACCCCGCAGCGTAGCGTTGCGTGCGAATCGCCTTAAAAATCCAACCACTACCTGGATGCCCGCAAGCCTTTCTTTCTTTCTTATCTTGTCATTATAATAAATATTTTAATGCACACAATTTAAAGTCTTAATTTGAATGACAAATGGCTTATTTGGTGAGTCAGAGATTTAACTCGTTGACTGTGGGCTAACATTTGTTACGCCAAGCACATACGGTTGTGTGTGCGCCGCATTTTTTTTGTAGAAACACAGTTTTTTTTCGCAGTCAATGGGTTAATACGTATAATTATGTCGCAACCAACTGGTTGAAATTACCGTTTAATTGCACGGCTAGCCCTTTTATTAAACAACGCAATTCAACCTCTTATCTAGTTTTCTTAAGCCCTCAATTAGAACGAGCTCTAATACTAGAACTAACCTAATTCCTTTATGTGATGATGCGGTCAGTTCGTACCACATCATACCGAATACTGGTGACTTTGGCTCTCGGCTCTTCATGCCCATGTAGACACCAGGTCTATACGTACCCCAGTAGCGTTCAGGGACATCTAAACCTGTTTCCTTTACCACCTAAAACAAGAGAGAACACCATGTATTTATGCAACATGAAAGCTTATTTAGACAGTGCGAGATATATCGAGCAAGTTGTTGTACATTCCTGTCGATGATAGGTCACTTATGTCGGTCACGTACGGCAAATCGCACGATATTTTGTCTCATCGTCTAAATCAGCTTAAATATTAATTTTGGTATAATCCATAGCCATACTAATATTATAACTGTAAAAGTAACTCTATCGATCTGTTATACTTTAACGTCTAAACCCCTGAACCGATTTCGATGAAATTTTGTATGGAGTATGTTTGAACCCTAACAAAGGACATAGGCTACATTTGATTCAACTTTGACTTCGCTATGTCCGCGATAATCGATATTTACGCAGACCAGTCACTGGCAAAAGCTATTTTGTTATACAAATTGTAACAAGGTATATCCCATACCTGCTGTAACTATGCATAGTGCCCATGAAATGAAGCAAATATTATTGCTGGGACACGACTTTTACTGTTCGTGTGAATAATCACTGTATAGAATAGTGTACAATATAACAATGGAAAACATGAGTTCCAATATTATAAAGGCCGAGAGTAATCTGTCTAAACAGGCATGAATGTTTAGACTTCACTGAGAAATCCTACCAAGTTAGAGCCACAGTTAAATCATTTAATTCAATTTGACTATTAAAATGTACTTTTGAAGAAAAAAATAATAATTTAGAGTATAGTTGAAAGAAAAACCTAATACAAGGTTTCCCAGACCTGGGAAATGTACCTAGGAACCTACACTAGCGGCCACAAGACCAATAAAGCAAAAATACCGGGTTACCGGCTTTATATTCTTAAAGCTGTGAAAAAAACAACGTATTTACAAAGAAATATTTTTATTACCTTTTCAGCGTCAAACGGTGTGTTCACACGGGTTTCTAAGTACCCCAAAACGCCGATATATACAGCAATTATTAAACAGACGATACCGACACTGGTCTTCCAAACATACAGAAATTTAAACGTTTTTCTACCTACCGAAGCTTCGCTACTTGCCGAACTACTAGTATCTACTTTATCCGTCTTAAGTGAAACTACTTTTCTATGTCTAACCATTTTGAATTATTAATAAATAACTAATCTACAATATGTGTGAGGAATTGACACGTTTTCTTGTATAATTTTATCTGTAAATTCGTTTTATTTTTATCGGCGAACGCGAATTATTGCTCGCGTCAATACGCGAACGCGTTTGACGTTTCATAATGATAGTGATGTGATGTAAAAGAATACTAAAGACACTAAAATTTACTCGACTATCTTTGATGGATGAATATTTTGTTCTCCTACCTTACAATGTCGTACTATGCTATGTCCCGAGCGGTAGAGAAGAGACAAATACTCTCTGTTAGCCTCCAATGCGATCAGTATTGAACTTTACGGGTAATTTCACAGTTAATTACACATTAAATCACAGTTAGTAGATATTACTTTGCCTGGCATAGTACAATACGCGCCACAAAGGATGAGACTTGACACAACAGACAAACTCTAATGCCGGCTGTAATTAGGCATTTCTGAGAAATACGAAAATGAAACACAATTAAAAAAAAAAAAAAATTTGTCAATCATTATATAGTTTTAAATCTTTTATTACTTACTCATTACTCAAGTACTCATTGCAATTAGTTACTTAAGTAATCTGTTACAAAGTATTTTAATTACTAATTATAATGGAACTGTAATTTGTAATTATTAATCTAATTACTTTTTGCCCATCACTGCCGCCAACGCGCAACGATACTGTCTCCGCTGACGAGTAACAACGAACAGCGAACTGAACAAGACACCAACGTGTGAACGCTGTTTGCGGAGCGCGCCAAGATCCTTTGATGTGTGCACAAAAAACCGACACTATTCGGATTGCCTGCCAATGTAGGCGCCAACTGACCAATTGAGCCAACATACCGCCAAGTAGCTCTCTACACGTTGGCCCAACGCGTTGGCCCAACGCATTGGCCCAACGCGTTGGTCCAATGTGTACAGCCGGCATAAGATTTCTTAGTAAATATTATAATAATCTCGTCACCGTCACTCCGTCAAATGCACAATTCTCCAGTGCTGCAGCTGTCCGCATAGAGCAACACGGGTACCTGACGGAAGGGGAGACGCCATAGGCAGGCGTTCCCCTCTGTCGAAACATATGACCAAATGGTCCACTGTTAAGTCACTGTCACCAGGTGCGATAGTGTTGTTATTTTGTAAATTGTTTGTTTGTTATCGATAAAAATATTTACTTACCATCAGTCGATGTGTGACATTTGCATTTGCAAAAACTAAAGACTAAGTTGTAGTTATGTAGTATGTTAATGGAAAATTATGCTGATTCAAGAATTACTTACTTAATGACAAAAGCAAACCCACATAAGTGATTAAAATTTTTAACCTTTAAATTCTTGATTTGTAATACTTTTTAAGTGCTAGTGTATGATTTAGTAGTTTTTAAATAACATTGCATTCCATTTCACATTTACATTGCATTCACGTGCCACTATGTATGATTCTGTATGCAAATATTGTAAACATTTTTATATTTCATCATGTCTAGATTATGGTATTTTGATTTCGGGACTGGCTGCAGATATAAATTCTATCTTTATCCTGCAAAAGAGGGCTGTAAAAGGATTGGTCATCTCTTATCTGCTATGGCTTACATATTTATTTTTATTATTTTTTACTACTGTTTTATATTCATCTTCATTGTTTTCACATGTAGAATCAACAAGAATAATGTAACCAGGATTTTGTAAAAACCTAATTTAAAAGAGTGCCGTGGAGATTCTTGCTCGTTCTTCTCCATAGAGGCCTACTTCCGTTTTGGAACGAGCAACTAGTTTCAGCTTTCGGACTAACTGACCGACTCCTTGACAATTCAAAAGTGCCTTTATATGGTCTAATTGAAATAAATGTTTTGACTTTGACTTTAAATTATACCTACATGCTTTTAATTATTTTTAAATTATACCTACATGCTTTTAATTATTTTTTAATTGACAACTGTTGAAAAAGTAATAAATAACATAAATAAAGTATAAAACCTGATTTCCCTAACAGAGTTATTTAATTTATCGATAATGCGTATCGACAGCTGTTACAGCAATGTTTGTCAATGTAGTTGCATCATGTCGTTACACTGTTATGACACAAAATGTATCTATGTGTGTACGAAATTGTTAGTGTATTGTTATTATTTCTATGTGTGAGTTTCGTAGCGACAGACGATTGTTTTTGTGTGGGGCATTGAAAAGTGTGTTTGTGTGTGTATTTCCCCCCGCAAAAAATGACAGACTTTTCTGTATTGAAAAAATACGCTATGGCGTCTCCCCTTCCGTCAGGTACCCGTGTTGCTCTATGGCTGTCCGGCACCAAACGCATAAATCGAAAAAGGTTTTATTCTAACACTCTACTTTTTAATCTAACAATCTACAGATGGCCACTTACTTGCTTGCTTTCTTAAAACAAACTATTTTTAAGTTTACATTTTTGTAAAGTTTAACTTGTGTCTGAATTAGGGTTGCCAACATTTTTTTGTCTAAATATAGTATTTTTTTTAAAAGCCATAAAAAAATATAGTACGCTTCAAAAAAATATAGTATTTTTGTAGGAAAGACTAAAAAAAGACATAAGTTATTTTTTTTTTAATTTAACATTACATTTAACATTGTAAACGTTTCCGGGATCTTCAGTAACCCAGTCATACACTCTTTTCCACTCAGGTTTATATTTTTGGAGCCTTTTTGTATTTTCCTCTTTTTAGTGTGTGTCAGTGGGACACTTTCGCTATCGCTACAACTTTCCATTATTTTACTCCGTAATTTAATGCAGGACTAAAACTACTAAAACCGTATTATATCTGCGCAATAAAATTCTATGAAATATCTGTCTGCAAAACAAGTGGACAACACCCTAGAAAAGTATTTTTTTTTTAGATTTTTTAAACAAATGTTTTTTTTTTCATTCTCTCCTTCTTTTTCCTTCGCCTTGGAAATCTCGCCCAGGGCGCCGGTAGTGCTAAAACCGGCCCTGTATTAACTCCACTAACTCAATAAAATTAACGAAATCCAAAACAAACGAAAAAGGCAAGCAAGTAGAATAAATAAACATTAGTTTGATGTTGTTAAGTTTGACATTGACGTATCAATTAGGAGCGAAATATGACAGGGACGTGTTCGGTTACACGCACACGCACAATACTTCTGTCGAAATAAAGACGCGTTAGAAAATTGCATGAAGTTTTTTTTTTATGTTACTAATTTTAGTATTGCAAAATATAAACATTGAGCTATTGTACTGAAATATAGTATTTTCGCGTACTATATATTTCTTCAACAGTATATAGTACGGAGACCCTAAATACAGTACAATACTATATATTATAGTACGGTTGGCAACCCTAGTCTGAATTGATACTTTCAAATAAAATCACTCAAAACAATGAGTACAAAATAAATTGACCAAACATTTTTAGGCACTAAAAAAGGTTTATTACTAAACCTAGACGTGGACAAGATTAGTAACAAATGTCGCATCACTAACATCAATACATGTGGCCAGTTGACAATTATCGTTCCGTTCAAAAATTAAATTTAAATTAAAGAACGTTCAAGCCACATCTTCACGTTTAAAAAAATAGTTTTTCATGTTTAGCTCATAATGCCTCTTTCTCCGTTTTTATTTTACCTTTGAATAAATGTTACACTTTTATATATCCAAGAAATATAGCATATTTTCAGCACCTTTCCTCAATAAAATATGTGGGGATATATGACCACTATGTAGGTATCTTGGAACAAAATTTAATTTTAGCCATCATTTCTTCATTTGAAATACTTTGTTCCTGTACCTACATACAATAGGTATACACACGTAGTAATTTTTAACAAACAGTTAACAAATGAGATCGATAAGCAGGGTCGTCAGATTTAGTTGAAGTTTTCTTAGAATCCGATGGATGTCTCTGATTGAAACTTAACTTAATAAATCAACTGATTTTTATCTACTTTTTTAAATTAAATTACATTTGAAAAGATCCATCGGTTTCTTTTCTAAGAAAACTTCAATTATATCTTTTTTGTTGGCTGACATCCTGTATACAAAATATTGTAAACCGCTTATTTCAATTTTAAACTAGCTTATGCCCGCAACTTTGTCCACATAAACGTCAGTTTTTACGACGATTTTTTATGCGAGAAACCATTCTTATATTTTTAAAATAAAAGTAGGTACCTATATAGTCTAGTTACTCTTTTTAACATCAGCTATATGCCAGTGAAAATCTCGTCATTATCAGTCCAGCCGTTTCGGAAATTAGCCCGAACAAACAGACAGACAAACAAAAAAACAACATTGACTTTTTGGTATAATTGCATAATAATTGATATTTTATTAATATACATTTTTCGTAATTAGCTGATATGTTGACATTACAAAAAAACACTTTAATTTTATTTATTTGTGTTTAAAGTTACTAGAAATAGACTAAAATAGAGGCGTCAGTGGAATGCCTACAGCAATCACGAAAGACAAGCAAGCAAACGGGTTGGTGACCGCCGGCGGAGGCAGGGTTGCCAATTTAGGGGTTTTCCCCCTAAATTTAGGGGGTAAATATATACGCCGGGATTTTTTTAGGGGCGTTATACTTATGTTTCGGGGTACTTTTAGGATCTTTTTTCCTACAACATTTAGTTAAAAATAATACATAATTTTTTTATAGATATTAAAATACTGAACGTTTATTTTAAAAAAATTATACAACTATTATTTTCGCCGTAATATCAAGCAGTTAAAACTATTCATTTCGAAACCAAGACAAAAATCTTGGCGCTTATTACTTAAAATTTTTTTGAATATTATTATTTTATTTAGGGGATTTTTGACTACGCTTTAGGGGCAAATATTTTCGAGAGTTGGCAACACTGGGCGGAGGCGCTGCGCTGACTGCCGCGGAGACCGCGTCGTCCAATGACGACACGGCCTGGCGATTCAAATAATCGTTCTCAACTCAAATGCTACGTTTTTCATGTACAATACTTTGGCGTTATAGCTGTACCCTTACCCTATAGCAGTGCTATTGACATCAATATCGGCAGAAAAAATGAATACCTACTTTGACGAAAAAAAAACAATAATTAATTCGGGCAAAGATTTAACATTGCTAGCGCCACCTATCTTACAAGAACAGCATTTTTGTTTATTTTAGCTTGTTATTATTTTCATTGAGTTCGTAAATTACGTTGTTGCGTTAACAAACAGTCGAATTTAGTATTGTATGTTGTAATAGTAACCAAGAAATGTCAGGTGTTTTACAAAGCTTACAAAAAGTTAGGTATATTTTTTTTTATTATTTCTCTCTTCGTGACAAGCGCATCGCTGGCGTTTGGTTTTCTGTCTATCAAGCGCTTTATTTAGCCGATTACTGAGTGAAACGAGAGGATTATGTTTTGATTGAGAGTACACACGGCTACACATCAAGCTATACAAAACCAGTTTTAGCTGACCTCGCATTGTATATGCTTTTCGTACAATCAGAAGTCAGCTTATACTGGTTAAGTATAGCTTGATATGTAGCCGTGTGTACATATAAGCCTTGTTTTCTGAATTTTATAAGATTAATTTTAGGATAATACCAGAAAGAAATTAACGAGCAAGTTCAGATTTGTAATGGGCAATATTTGTAAAATAAGTATTAGTCATTAACTTAGCATTCTATACGCTAAGTTACTGACTAAGATTTAAGAAGATTTGAGTTTTTTTTAGGTTAACAGAAGGTTAACAGGTAAAAAATATTTCTGGAATAATTTTATTATGAATTAGCAGTCGGTAAAAATATGGATGTTTTATAAGTTATTTAATTTAAAAAACCCTGCTACTGTTTACAGTTTTGAATGTTTTATGGCTTGTAATTCAATTGCGAAAACTTACAAAACAAAAATAAATAAATGTCCAAAATAAATCGTACCGCTTTTTACTCAAAAACTCATTCGCTTCAAGCGCTTTCTAGCTTCGAACCAACAACCGCGCCACCTGTCCGTTCCAAATGTAGATAAAACAGTTCAGAAATACTGTGCGTCGGTAAAACGGGCGTTCCCCCCGCGGCGGCGTACCCGGCCCCCTCCGAGGGCGCACGGAACCAGTGCGATCGAGCGATACGTACCGCGCGTACCTGCTACAAATACATAAACGCGCCACGCTACGCGAATATGATGAACCGAACACAATATTACACGCATTTATTCAGTGAAATAATGTAAATAATAACGTTAAACAACATTTAGTATAGTTTTAGTGTTGTGTGAAAACCGTGAGCATTGTTTACCGGCCGGCAAACGCACGCGACAACGCTCACAGAAAAAAAAAACTTCGATGTCGGTGGCAGTGAGGATGGTTGTGTCAGTGTAGTGTATTAAAATAGGTAAATGTATAAACGGCGTGCTATGATCGTATGAGGAAGAAAAGCACAAGGAACATTGTAAGTGAGAGCGTGTGGCTCAGTGTGTTATTAAGTTGTGTTTGCCCAGAAATGCGGGGTTACTCGCCCCAGACCACGGAGGTTTTATCCTAGTGGGGCGGCCGCCGCTGATCAAAAACGGAGGTACGGAGGACTGTCCCTCGTGTACTCAGTGTTTTTTTTTAACCGAAGCAGGTCTCTCGTAACCCCTTTTTTTGTGTGACGCGTTTTTTTTGGAGGGAATGTTTACGAATCGATACTCTTGTAGGTTATAAGCGCCTAGTACTTGCGTCCGAGTTTCTACACGCGTTTTCGATAAATAAACACAAAAAAAATCGATCGGTTCGATTACTGTTTTCTTTTTTCGAAAACAAAGTTTGTTTTTCCATTGTCGGCTAACTTCGGTTTAGTTTATGGTGCAAAAGTTTAGGATATGTCGTATTCGTTCGTGTTTCTGGACTTTTATTCGGTATAACGATACATCCTAGGTAGACTGACCTCAGGTTTTAATAAAAACAAACAAACATTAAAGAATTTTGTTTTTGGATAAGTAAAACTATAGGCAGGTAGATAACTTTATTTTGCTAGTTTACTTCGTTTGTAGCATGGGCAGATTTCTATTCTCTCTGACGAATAATTTTAATTATCGAACAGCAAATAAACCGTTAATTTAAAAATAGAACTAACTAGGTGCCTAAGTATTTTTTTTTTCTAATGATAGACTAATATCTTAATTATAGACTAAAAGCATTGAATTAAAACGGAAACCGAGTAGACTTACCTAGGTATACTTCATTTGAGCATGGGTAATTTTAAGGATATTTTTTATGGAATGTCAGTGGGTAGGTATAGTGCGTTTCACCGAATAGTTCCTATGGCGTTATGTTGGCAGCAATATTTTTCAGTGTTATTGTTCAAATTAAAGTGCATTTCACCGAATAGTTCCTATGGCGATAAGTTGCCTACTCTGTCTGTCAAAGTCATTGACGAGAAGACGCTCCCGCAGATTTTGTTTAATTTGAACAATAAAACTGAAAAATATTGCTGCCAACATAACGCCATAGGAACTATTCGGTGAAACGCACTCTAGGTACTTGCCAGGTTAAATCCTAGGTTCTTTTTCAAGTACCTATCTATATACTAATATTATTGTTTGTTTGTTTGTTTGAACGCGCTAATCTCTGGAACTACTGGTCCGATTTGAAAAATTCTTTCAGTGTTAGATAGATTAGTTATCGAGGAAGGCTATATGCTATATACCATCTCGCTACGACCTACGGGAGCGGAGCAGTAACCAAAGACGCGGGTGTAACCGCGGCGGACAGCTAGTCTCTATACATATAATTATGTGGTATAAAACAAAGTCGCTTCCCGACGTCTGTATGTACGCTTAGATCTTGTAAACTACACAACGGATTTTAATGCAGTTTTCATCAATAGATAGAGTGATTCAAGAGGAAGGTTTATGTATCTATAATGCACCCGTGCGAAGCCGGGGTGGGTCGCTAGTTAAGAATAAAAATAATGTACCTTAGAGTTGCTTTCTCATCTATAATAAACAAAAATAAATAGCTAAATGTGTTGCTAAGCGCAAAACTCGAGAACGGCTGGACCGATTCGGTTAATCTTTTTTTGTTGTGTTCGTAATTTTCCGGACGAAGTTATATTGGACGATTTTTTTTTTTAAATCCACCGAAATTATATAATACTAGCTTTTGCCCGCGACTATGTCCGCGTGGAACTTGTTTATATCGTACTTGCACACAACCACCCCCCTTTTCACCGCCTTAGGGGGTGATTTCCAGGATAAAAACTATTCTATGTCCTTCCCCGGGTCTTAAACTATCTCTATACAAAATTTCACCTAAATCGGTGCAGCGGTTTAAGCGTGAAGAGGCAACAGACAGACAGACACACTTTCGCATTTATAATATTAGTATGGATTTGAACCCACGCGAAGTCGGAGCGATTCGGTAGTTCCTAATAAAAAAACCCAATACCTAAGCCTCAGCAGTAGTCAAGGGGTATCGTATTACCCAGTTACTGGGTTGTGGAGGTCAGATAGGCAGTCGCTCCATGTAAAATACTGGTATTCAGCTGCATCCGGTTAGACTGGAATCCGACCCTAACATAGTTGGGAAAAGGCTAGGCAGATGATGATAACCTTTTTTTTTGAGGTGGTAAAAATCATCAAATGAGTCCTTCCGCCCTGGGTAGGGACTGTCAGATTTTTACTGATTAAAAAACCACCCTGTTCCTTCTGTTGCCCTTTACGTTCCGGGGCCACGGTATCCTGTTAAGGTGCTGATAGACTCGAGCATTCACTTGTAACAGAACATCGAGCATTCGCCGTTTTTATATTTGTCGAACTGAACAACGAGCCGAGCCAAGCATAGAGCCAAACATTGCTACGAACATTTTCTTGAGCATTCTAGTGAACGCTCTAGTTGATGCTCGTCAAAAATATAAATATAATATTCTTCACGAAGATGTCAGACTTGACGGTCGCTCGGCAAAAAGCTCGAAGCAATGCTCGCTAGAATGCTCGCCAGAACGCTCGATAGAATGCTCGCTAAAATGCTCTCGTATTTTTCTGTGATGTAACATTCGCACGAATGCTCATTACAAGTGAATGCTCAAGTTTATCAGCACCTTTAAGACGTCCCGCGACAGATGATGATGACCTAATGCAGGCCATCCACCATCCTTCCTATCGTCCAATCGGCAGGACGCTGCAGGCATGATCCAATCTGCAGTTCGTCCATATACACCACCCACGATCAGTTTGATTGTCCAATCGGCAGCGACGTTTAGTTGAAAAGTTCCAGCAGAGTGGTGCAAACAGTGGCTAATGAAAAAAAAAACAGTTTTCTCATACTAATTTATTAAAAGAATTGAGGGCTGCGCCTCAAGATTATCTACGATCGCGCAGACCGCCATCCACGGTCCAATCGGAAGGATCATGCCAAAAGAATCGAAATTCGATTATGCCGTCCATTATAACTGTCATGCCAATCCACTCCCATCCACGGTCCAATCGGCATGATCCAATCGGTAGCGTCCTGCCGATTGGACGATAGAAAGGATGGTGGATGGCCGGCATATGCCTTATTAGTCCCGTTTCCACAATACTAATGAGGTCGCGTTTGCAAGTCGAATGTTTATAAACTTGAACGCGATGGCGCTGAAATCGAACGTTGAAGCATACTGTCGGTCTGTCGTCAAGATGTCAATTTTACAGGTAACAAAAAACTTGTGTGTAAGAAATTGCACTTGAATAGTTGTCTAAAAACTGGCCCATCGCGAGTTAAACACACATAAGTTCCTTACATCTATACTAATATTATAAAGCTGCAGTGTTTGTTTGTTTGTTTGAACGCGCTAATCTCTGGAGCTACTGGTCCGATAATGATTCTTTCAGTGTTGGGTAGTCCATTTATCGAGGAAGGCTATAGGCTATATACCATCACGCTACAACATACGGGAGCGGAGCAGTAACCAAAGACGCGGGTGTAACCGCGGCGGACAGCTAGTCATACAATAAAAGAACTGCGGAAAAAAATACGAAAATAAAAATCCTTGTAACCCCCCTTTAATTTTTAACTGTACCTATTCTATTTTTATAATTTTTTGTTATAACGGCCATAGTAATACGCAATCTGTGAAAATTTCAACTCTCTACGTATTACGGTTTAATAGATACAACCCTGTGATAGAGGGGCAGACAGACGGACGAATAAGCGAGGTCAATAGGCCATTTTGTACCCTTACAAAAAGGAAGATGTTGAGTGTTGACCTACCTCAACAAACCTATTTCTATAGTAAATAAAAACTATTCTAGCTTGGTGTTTGTCGCTAAGTAGATCTAAATAAAAGCGAAAGGTCACTCATCACGAAATATCGAAAACCGCTTATAAAGATGAAGGGAGGTAGATTATAGTTAGTAGATGTCCGCTAAGATACGGATTTTCCATAATTTAACCCCTGGCGATTAAACGCTGGTCCCACATTTAGGCCGCTATCACACGGACTGCACCACAACAACCGCACGCAGTCTCTATATTCAACTGCATGCAGTTGTACGTTTGACTTCGTGCAGTCATGATACCAACTGCACGCGGTCGGCTACAACTGTAACCGACCGCGTGAAGTTGAAGGCACGACTGCATACCAGTTGATATTGACTTCTCTCGACTGCAGCCGACCGCGTGCAGTTGGTATCATGACTGCACGAAGTCGAACGTACAACTGCATGCAGTTGAATAATATAGAGACTGCGTGCGGTTGTTGTGGTGCAGTCCGTGTGATAGCGGTCTTACGTGGACGAAGTCTCGAGCAAAAGCTAGCAAATTATAATACCAGCCTATTATTGCCCTTCTGGAGGGCAAACGCCTCTTCTCACACAGAGAAGGCATGAGCATTGATCACCACGCTTGCTCAAGGCGGATTGGCGATTTCAGACTTATATGAACTGTAAGAACACATTTCCTTGCGATGTTATCCTTCACCGATGTCAACGATTTGTAGCCAGATTCATGTAGAATAGTATATATATACCTAACTATATAACTAGGCTATATAACATCACGCTGCGACCCACAGAAGCGGAGTAGAGACGTAACTTAAGAGTGGGTAGTAAGCAAAATTACCAATCATTCTAGATTTCTAGGCTTAAAATAGAAATGTATGAAAACTACATGATATTTTCGAGGGTTCTCATTGATCAAAAACATAAAATAATAATATTTTCTCGATAGAAAAACATCACGAAGTAGCCTCTAATTTTTTAGTTTTTTCGATTTATTCACGATATTATAATGACTAATCTAAGACGATTTGATAATTAGTTATATTATTCAAACATGAGTGAGGGTTTTGTCTAGGCATTTTAGGTAATTCCTTTTATTTTTGGAGTTATTACGATAAAACACTTAACACGGGGCGCGCGGGTGAATTATAAAATCAAAAAAAAAAGACAACCGCCTTCAAAAACTACAAAATAAAAAATAACTTTTGTTTGGAAGTCGGCGGCTTTGGTTTTGTTTTTTGTTAATGGTATTGCCACCGACTTCCAAACTAAAGTTATTTTTTATTTCGTAGTTTTTGAAGGCGGTTGTCTTTTTTTTTGTAAAAAAGCTTTTTATTTTTCACTTTTTAGTGCTTGTGTGTTAATGTTTAAAATCCTTAATAAAAGCCCTTTCGAACAATACCTCACACGATATATTTAATTTAGAAAAATGCTCACAAAATAAAAAGCACTAAACCAAATTGGGTGAAATTTTTATGGGACCAAATGGCAAGTATACTGCATCAAACAAAAAAAAAATCACACTAATCGGACTAGAAACCTCGGAGTAATCGGTGTACATACATAAAAAAAAAAAAACCGGCCGAATTGAGAACCTCCTTCGTTTTTTGAAGTCGGTTAAAAATAAAATCAAGTATGAAAGCCGTACAGTATCAAGACTACATAAGGAATCAATAATTTGCTAAGCTAGTATAAAAAAACTGGAACGTCAACTGTATGTGTTTGTGTATAAGTAACCCAAAAACTTGTTCTTACTAAGTACCTATTTGGCACATACTCGTAGCAATGACGAAATTGTTTAGGTAGCGTTTATATTCAAACCGTTTGTGTTTAGGAGGTAGGCAGTATTGTAAAGAGATTTTGTAGTTTTTTTTTAGACGTTGCAGTTTGTCTAGTCGTCGCAAAGCGCGACTGCTGAGCATGAGGTCTTGTGTTCGATTCCCAGGTCAGGCAAAGTGTTATTCGGTTTTTGCATCAGGAATTTCTAAGTAGCAGACGCGGAGTCTGGATTTGTGCCCGGTTGATGGCAATAGGCTCGCCACCTATTACATGGGACTTATAACATAACTGGCGAAATGTGGGTGTACTAATGAGTACACCTCTGCCTAACCCTTCGGGGATTACAGGCGTGATGTTATGTTATGTCCATCATCATTATCATTATATCAAGTCGTGTTAAATCTGGAATCGCCAATCCGCCTAGAGCAAGCGTGGTGATCAATGCTCGTGTCTTCTCTGTATGAGAAGAGGGTTTTGTTTGCCCTACAGTGGGATAGTAGTGGGCTGGTTTTGCGCCAGACGAAAGGGCCACTGGGCCATCAACTGCCCCGTACGGGCCTGAGCACACCACGTTTTTTAAACGCGCCGTTGACGCGCGTTTTAAACGTTTAACCTACAATGGAGGGTAGACAAAGTAACATCGCTTCGTAGCGAAACGATATCTAAATTCGTCTTCGTCTCTAAGATAACTACAACGTTTTAGCATTCGTTTCGTTATCTTTTTTGGGGATCATGATCGAGGCGAAGGCGAACACTGAAAGCGCTGCTTGTCTACGCATTTGTATGGGATAACCACGATAATAATTCGTTACTTAAGGTTTCGATATTTCGTTATGAATTATAACATTGTCTACCAAATTGCGATAACGATGTCGATTGACCACGTGACTTAACGCGGCTTATGTCAATCCCATACATTTTAGTCTTTTCTAACTTCGTTATCGTTTTGAAATTGTTACTTTGTCTAAGGCCCCAGTTTGTTGACTTGCGCCTGTATAGCTACAAACGCGCGTTAACGGCGCGTTTAAAAAACGTGGTGTGCTCAGGCCCTAAAAGCCTATAGCACCCACATGGGGGCATTATCACCCACTTTGAGTAACACTGGACTAGCTCAACGAGACAGACTGACAACAAAAAACCACTGCATTGTACATTCAACAAAAGAGATAGGTATGCAAGGTCGTCAGACATATCACATAGTTGAAGTTTTCTTAGAAACCGATGGATGTTTTCAAATGCAATTTAATATAGAAGATAATAAACAGTTAATTAATTAAGTTTCAATCGAAAACATCCATCGGTTTCTAAGAACACTTCAACTATATCTGACGACCCTGCATTTCGACATTCAACAAAAGAGATAGGTATATCTCTTTTGTTGAATGTACAGTCACGAGCAAAAATAAGTATGCAACATGTGAAATAATGGTTGTAACATGAATATTATATGACCTATTTCATAGTACCTAGTACTTTTTATTGAATTCAAAATTTCTTTTGCAAAAAAGGAACCGACTTCAAAAAAAAAGCACTAAAAAGTTAAAAATAATACTATAACCTACCTATATTAATAAACCTAACCTAACCTACGATTAACCTATACTAAAATTTTACAAATTTTTGGAGTCGGTGCCAAGACCGAGGATATTATATCCAACCGTATGGCACCGACTCCAAAAAATTGATAAATTTTAGTATAGGTTTTAGTGACATATTTTTGTCCGATTTCGATAAAATTCATGGGACCATTTGGGAAGTATAACCTTTCCAACAAAAAAAGAATTTTTGAAATCGGTTGGCAAGCGACGGAGTTAAGCGCGATCAAACCTAAAAAAAAAAAACAAACATCCGAATTGAGAACCTCCTCCTCCAAGAAAATAGCTTCGTAATGTTGCTAAGTGTATTTATACTTGTTTTTGCTCGTGACTGTACCTATTCGGCTAGCGTCTCTCCTCGTAGTGTATTATCACGTATTTTAAAATGCTAGGTTAGTTTTTTGGCGGCAGAAAATTGGGCTTGCCTAGGTCAACGGTCGAGAAGTCTGCATAATAAGTACACTGGCTACATGCCACAGAAGATTCATCTTTATCTTATTTAAAACCAATTTAAGCCTGCTACTTTACCCGCGTAAATGTATACAATACGAATATTGTAAAAGACTGCCTCGTCGGTCTAGTGGTCGCAAAGCGCGACTGCTGAGCACGAGGTCTTGGTTTCGATTCCGAAGTCGGGCATAGTGTTATTGTGTTTTTCCATCAGGAATTTCTCAGTAGCAGTCTCGAATCACTACATAGTATAAAACAAAGTCGCTTTTTATGTCTGTCTGTCCCTATATATGCTTAGATCTTTAAAACTTCGCAACGGATTTTGATGCGGTTTTTTTTAATAGATAGAGTGAATCAAGAGGAAGGTTTATGTACCTACATTGCATCCGTGCGAAGCCGGGGCGGGTCGCTAGTAGCCTATAATCGTGTTTAAAGTTTCAAACCCAGTTATCAAGTTGCCTAACTAAAAAATTCTTAACAGAAAAATCTTCGGCTGGAATCAAACCAAGTACCTACCTTAGCTTAACCTCCACATCACTAGTCTAGCAGTAGCAATTTTTAATAAAAAACGACACGATACGATAATATTCTGTACAGAGTTAAGGCGCTGTTCCATTGGTGCACGCGGTGCACGATATAAACGATCAAGTTTAGGTATTTGTCAAACTACACGTTTTCATAAAAAAAATAGCTCAAACGTTCTAACCGAGGAGATACTTTATCAAACAATGTGCCAGATTCGGTTTCCTAGTAGGCATAAACCACAGAACGCCAGCTACGATCCTTACATACTCCTTTCGGCTCGTCCACGTTCAAACATCTCGCCATACAAGCACGCCGGTTACGAGTACTGCGCACCTGACCTTTCTGAAGAACCTCATTAATTCTGTTTTCATTAATAGATAGACTGATTCAAGAGGAAGGTTTTATGTAGGTATCTACATTGCACCCGTGCAGGGGTAGGTAGCTAGTTTTGATACATAGCGAAGCTAAGTCAATGTAAGCACGTAGTGTTCCACCCGCGCCTCAAAGAGTTGTTAGCAAAGTAGACGGGACCCGCTAGCGCCAATGCCTGCCAGGGTTGCGGAATTTGTTCGAAACAGTTACCGCGGCCTTGGAATGCAAAGGGCACGCAGAAGGAACACGGATGGGATTTTGTCAGTAAGAGTCTGACACTCCCTTCCATTCCGCCCAGGGAAAGACAAAGTAACATCGCTTCGTAGCGAAACGGTATCTAAATTCGTCATCGTCTCTAAGATAACTACGTTTTAGCATTCGTTTTTGGCGATCACGATCGAGGCGAAGGCGAACACTGAAAGCGCTGCTTGTCTACGCATTTGTATGGGATAAACACGATAACGATTCGTTACTTTATGGTTTCGTAATTTCGTTATGAATTATAACATTGTCTACCAAATTGCGATAACGATGTCGATTGATCACGTGACTTAACGCGGCTTATGTCAATCCCATACATTTTAGTCTTTTTTAACTTCGTTATCGTTTTGAAATTGTTACTTTGTCTAAGCCCCCAGAGCGGAAAGAGTCATTCGATGATTTCCCATCCTTGAAAATAAAAGTCAATGTAAACAGCGTGCTTGTGCGCCGCAATGGAACAGCGCCTTTATGCGTGTACTTAATTTAAATGTACAAGTCGGCTTGACAACCTTATCCTTTTTATCGGTTAAAAAGTAACAAATGACTTTACAGACCATGATTATAGAATTGTTTACATAATAACTTCATAATAGGCAACTACTGAGGTTCGATTTCCAGGTCGGGCAGTAGTATTTGGTTTTTAAGGCCGTACCCCGACCAAAACTTTGTTTTTAGTCGTTTTTCAGAGATATATCTATCTTCTCATTGATTAAGGGAAATAAACGACATCTAAAAGCACTTTATTAATGTTTGATATCTTATCATCACATTGCAAGATCTATTTTTTTTTAATGTGTTTAAAATACATTTAAAACCTCCTTGCGAAATAATGACTAAAATTATTGATTATTTGCATCTCTTGCTTAATGCAACGTGCTATTAATTTGAGAATTGTACTAATCATTAGATAATTAAAAAATCTAAATAATACAAGATTTATTTTATTTAAAAAGCTCGCTGTTTTTTTATATTTCAATAATTCCGAAAAATTGCGTGAAAACGAGAAAGATGAGAAAGAGATGAGATAAGAAAGTGGCGTGCGGCAAAGAGGGACCGAATGCTCAAGGTCATTTGGTCAGGGAAGCGCCTTAAATTAGGAATGCGATCGAAATTCGGAAGAGTATTATAATTTCTGAGTGGCAAAAACAAGCGTTAACAAATTAAAAAAAAAAAGCGTGCCGCCGTATTATCAAGAATTGAATTAATCATACAATAATACAACATCCAGTTTCCAATAGAAAACCTGTTTAATTTAGAAATTCAATCATTTCATCTTTCATGTAACCGCCTTTGCTAATTAATGAAATTATTTATTGAATTCGTTACAAAATTTCTATTGATTGCTCCAAGTTAGTTACCTAGGCAACACTTGTTATATTAGTCCAAGATCCTAGTCGTCAGACGAACGCCATCTCAACATGTATTTTTTTAGGATAGACTAGTTTATGCCTTAGGTTTTGTCCGCGTGAACCTTAGTTACCGGTACCTGAAATTAACTGCAGGGTTTTATATTTAACTAGCGACCCGCCCCGGCTTCGCACGGGTGCATGTATTATACATATAAACCTTCCTTTTGAATCACTCTATCTATTAAAAACCGCATCAAAATCCGTTGCGTAGTTTTAAAGATCTAAGCATATATAGGGACAGACAGACAGGGAAAGCGACTTTGTTTTATACTATGTAGTGATGCGCAATACACATTTTTCCTACAACAAAGTGGCCTAAGTTACTCCTTAGTTAAGTATCTGCCAGCGAAAGTCCCGTCAAAATCGATCCAGCCCTTTCGGAGATTAGCCGAAACGAATATATAGACAGAAAATTTTTAAAAATTGTTTTTTTCGTGTCATTACCGTTTTACATTCTATATGATTTGTTTTTATTTTGACATTACAGACAGATATTTCAATTATATATTTAACACACAGAACATCACGCCTGTAATCCCCGTAGGGTTAGGCAGAGGTGTACCCATTTGTAAACCCACATTTCGCCAGTTACGTTTAAGTCCCATGTAATAGAGGGCGAGCCTATTGCTAATTTTATTTAATACATTATATTATATTGCACAAAATAAAGCAAATTGTATTATTTTTAACTAATTTTATCCTTTTATTTCGTGCGGAAATGACAATGATAAGAACGTTATACCTAATATCAGTTTCTTTTAAAAGAAAAACTTGGCTACCAGGGTTGCCACGTTACTTCCTTATCACTTTACGTATGTTAGTATCCTCAAATAAGGAAAATCATTGAAATACTAGCTTGGGAAGTTGATAAACTGACTGGTACTGCGCAGTTTTATCCACCATGCTCCAATAGCGAACAAGCTAACGCAAACGCTGATGGTGGCGCGTGTGTTGGATCATTTGGCTCCCTTCAAGATGGTTAAGTGGTGCTGATCCATGCGTCATGCTCGTGAACGAGTGCTGTCAGTTGGGATTGGTCTTCTCTTAACTGCGATGGCTTACATCTTTATTCTTATTTTTTTATTATTGTTTTATATTTATCTTCATTGTTTTCACATGTAAAAACAAAACATGAATAATGTAACCAGAATTTTGTAAAAACCTTATTTAGAAGAGTGCCGTGGAGTTTCTTGCTCGTTCTTCTCCATAGAGGTCTACCTCCGTTTTGGAACGAGCAACTAGCTTCAGCTTCCGGACTAACTGACCGAATCCTTGACAATTCAAAAGTGCCTGTAAATGGTGTAATTGAAATAAATGTTTTTGACTTTGAACAATCTGTGAAGGAGCTTTTAAACGGGCGATATTTTTACTATAATGTGTAGCGGCAACACTTTCACGTGTGGCCCGGCCACTGCCCGCGTCAGTAGATTTCTCTATACAAAATTTGAACCCCTGTTTCATCCCCTTAGGGGTGAATTTTGTAAAATCCTTTCTTAGCGCATGCCTACGTCATAATTTTAGCGCAATCCGTTCTGTGGTTTGAGCCGAGTGTTGATTGATAGATCAGTCAAACGGTTACTTTCTATAAGATCAGATTTTTGTTTTAAATTAGGAATTATTGCTAGATGACACTAAATTCATGTTTCAAATTAGGAATTGTTGCTAGATGGCATTCAATTCATGTTTTAAATTGAGTATTGTGTCTAGATGGCATTAAATTCGGAATTAGTGTTAAATGGTATTGTACTTATATTTTAAATTAGGAATTGTTGCCAGTATACGGCTTTTCATTTACGTTTTAAACAAAAAGATTTGTCCATTCCTACAAAAACATATTTCTGGATATAAATCGATACTACTAATCGCTCAATTGGTCGTGTGTTGGTAGCTAGCGCTGCGTCTTCAGGTTCGGAACCCGTTTTGGTTCTTTTTTTTGTCCCTTTGACCCTTGTTGTTATAAATTCTCGAGAACAAAATGGGAATAAATAGGTCCCCTTTTGTTATTTGCTTATTGTATTTGGTTTACCAACAATTGTAACAAAAACGTGCTTTAAATAAACAGAGCAGATCAGAACCAAAGACGGAATATAACTGTAGTAACTGAAGGTTACTTTGACAGATGTCAAATGGTGAATCTGTCTTGATGTCAATATGTCAACCTCCCATCATTGAAGCAAAAGCTTAAAGCAATGTTAGAATAACATAGGTAATTTATTAATATTAATACTATAATGGTGCCGATTCCCTTGTTCACAAACTAGACTAAATTTAGAGAATTGACATCTCTTACTGACATACAGCGAAAGAAAAGGACGGTGACATTTAAGAACCAAGTTAGAGATGTCAAATTAGTTCTGCCTTGAATTTTTCCGTATTTTTAATCTATACGTTTTAAGATGTCAACTATAATTGTATGGGATGTGTCAGATTGACTAAATTTGACAGCTCTTATTTACATTAGTCTCTTTCTTGTTTTATTGGACAGAAAAAGATAGAAATAGTCTAATTTTAGTTTAGTTGGTGAACAAGGGAATCGGCACCATTGTCTTTCTAAATAGTACTAAATAAATAATACGCAGACTCTGAAAACTCTTTTATTAAATAAGGAAGACATTAATACAATAACTCTGGTAAAGCCGAGGTGTATAACTAGAATATCATATTGTTATTGGCTTCAAGTTCTTTGTAATGCCATGAATCTCATGCCATGACAAAAAATTGAAAGTCGTAGGTAAGTCCTATCTCTGTTTCTAAGAAAAACTTAAAATCATAAACCAAAAACAAACATAACATAACATCACGCCTGTAATTCCCGAAGGGTTAGGCAGAGGTGTACCCATTAGCACACACACACATTTCGCCAATTACGTTCAAGTCCCATGTAATAGGGGGCGAGCCTATTGCCATCAACTAAAAACCGAAAGTTTATTTTATTACGAACAACCAAACAGTCACTGCAACGTTCTCTAAATGACAAATAATAGCTGTTTTAACAGGCGAATTTTTTGTCATGCAGGTAGTAAGTGAGTCATTATAACCTTCAAAGTGATACATTATATCTGATTGTTTTAAGTTATGCTACCCTGGTAGTAATAAAACCAGTCTGTTATTGTACCACTGTAGGGCAAAGGCCTCTTCTCGTACAGAGAAGGCACGAGCATTGATCACCACGCTTGCTCAAGGCGGATTGGCGATTTGAGACTTATTTATTAAGTATAAGTCGTTTCCTCACGATGTTTTCCTTCACCGATGTCAGTGATGTCCAAGATTACTACCTACCAATAAATGACACGCGCATTGATAATTTATCAATTACATCTTATTTTTATTATTTTTTACTACTGTTTTATATTCATCTTCATTGTGATCACATGTAGAATCAACAAGAATAATGTAACCAGGATTTTTTAAAAAAAACCTAATTTAAAAGACTGCCGTGGAGTTTCTTGCTCGTTCTTCTCCATAGAGGCCTACCTCCGTTTTGGAACGAGCAACTAGCTTTAACTTTCGGACTAACTGACCGACTCCTTGACAATTCAAAAGTGCCTGTAAATGGTCTAATTGAAATAAATGTTTTTGACTTTGACTTTGACTTGACTTTGATTTACTAAAAGCTTCTCACTGTGATAAGATAAGAAGGATATGACGCCTCTCATGCAAGGAAGAAATGGAGAAATAAGTAAATATCCATACTAATTACAATATAAATGCAATAGTTAAGTCTGTCTATCTGTTTTATACGCTATCACGACTAAACCACTGAAGCAATTTTGATGGAATTGTTTGCCCGTGACTTCGTCCGCGTAAATGTCGGCTATCGCTAGGGTTGCCAACTCTTTGTCGGTCAAATATAGTAGTTCTAAAATTTTTACCCATGAAAATATAGTAGGTAAGGAAAATATTGAAAAAAATATAGTAGGTTTGAAAATAAGTACTTTATTTCTAAAAAAATCGAAAATCGAAATTGACAATCTGTTAAATTTAAACTATCTATTGAACGTAACTGTCAACTTGACATTCCAGAATCGTTAAGAAATAAATAATTACGTTTCGTTTTACGCTTAGACATTTTGAAGCGAATATTATTGCTTAAGAGTTTGATGCCTTCAAAATATAGTAGTTTCGCCTACTATATCTTTTTTCCAAAAATATAGTAGGCGGGGGCTCTAATATAGTAGGATACTATATTATATAGTAGGGTTGGCAACCCTAGCTATCGCGGACCCAGACAAAGTCAGGTAGTAAAAAATAACTAAAACCCGACTACGACAAAGTCGCGCACTGAAAAGTATAAAACAAGAACAATATTCATTTGACCGATATTTTCGAAATTTTTAAGTAATAGCCGTGGTCGTATGCCACCTATTCAATAAAGATTGTGTGAAACAACCGCAGGTGGCATACGACCACGGCTATTACTTAAAAATTTCGAAAATATCGGTCAACTGAATATTGCTCTTGTTTTATACTTTTCAGTGCGCGACTTTGTCGTAGTCGGGTTTTAGTTATTTTTAACTTATTTTTTATTTACACTATTTTGGGGGTTACTTATATTATTTGGGGGTTATATTATTTGAAGGAATAACTCTATTTAATTATTTGATATAATAATAAAAGCAAAGTAGCGAGTGAATTTCAAATGTACTCATTAAGCCTTTTCATTTGATACCCATGTTGACACTGTTAAAAACAGGCAAAGTAGCTAGTAAAAGCTATATAATCTATATATATTTCAAATGTGCTCATCAAGCCCTTTAATTTGATACCCATGTCGATATTGTGCGAAAAAAAATTTTTTTTTTGATAACGACTTCACATCCCCTGGAGGGCGCCATATTGGATTTGGTGACACGTCACCTAACCTATAACCAGCGGACAACTGAGACGCTTCTAACGACACCTCATTTGTCATGTAATGATAAGTAGTTTAGAAGTTACGAGGGAACAAACAAACATACATACAAACATACATACATACATACCGGTCAAAATCATAACCCTCCTTTTGGCTTTGCCGTAGTCGGGTAAAAAGTGGTCTATGTCCATCCTTAGGGTTAAAACTTACCACGTGCCAAATTTCATTAAAATTGGTTCAGTGGTTTAGTCGTAAAAGCGTGACAGACAGATTTACTTTCGCATTTATTATATTAGTTGGGATAAGTAGTAATATAAACCAGTTAATCCTGATTTTTCTGTAAGTATCAACTTTGCTGGACCGAATCATCAAACCAAAAACCCCTCACAATCACTCTTTATTTTTAGCAGTAAGGTCTTACGACCCCACACACCCTAGTGTCAGAGTTTCTAAACCGCCTCAAAGGCCTCTGACATGGTTTGAGTGGAACAGTAAGTCCAGGTTTCCTCACGATGTTTTCCTTCACCGATGTCAGTGATGTCCAAGATAAACTTCAGAAAGTACATGTGAATTGAAAAAGTCACATTGGTACTAACTTGGTTGGTTAAAAACGTCGTGATGGCCAGCGGTTAAGGCGCCCGCCTCTCATGCATGAGTTTGTGGGTTCGAATCCGGGCAAGTACCAATGTGACTTTTTCAATTCATATGCATGTACTTTCTAAAGTTTATCTTAGACATTACTGACATCATTCCGTGCCTCGGAAAGCACGTAGCTGTTGATCCCGGCTGTCATACGTGGATCTTTGACAGTCGTTACGAGTCGTCAGAAGCTTGAAAGTCTGACAACCAGTCTTACCTAGGGGTATCGTATTACCCAGTTACTGGGTTGTGGAGGTCAGATAGGCAGTCGCTCCATGTAAAATACTGGTACTCAGCTGCATCCGGTTAGACTGGTAGCCGACCCCAACATAGTTGGGAAATGGCTAGGCAGATGATGGTACTAACTTGGTTGGTTGGAAACCTGGACTTACTCCAGGTTTCACCCCGATGTTTTCACAATCACGTTTGCGACGGCTGGACCACCGAAGCAGACGAAACTATTAACAGCTAAGAATTCCTATCATTTTAAGTGACGTGGAGTAGAATGAAGGAATTTTTAAACCAACTAGTTAAAATATACTAATGATGGTTAACTATGATGCCTTTTGACTGTTCTTATTAGGCGAGATAATGTGTTTATACTGCTTATTTACGTTTTTTAATTGATTGTTTAATGGTTTGTGGCAATAAGATGCGTAGCGCAGCTTTTTTTGGGCTTTTTGTAGGGAGAGAGAACTTTTGAAATACGATAGACAGAGTACTTTGCAAGCGGTAATTATTAATACCAGCTTGTTACTGTCTCACTGCAAAGCAAAGGCATTTTCTCATACAGAGAACTCACGAGCATTGATCACAACGCTTGCTCAAAGCGGATTGGCGATTTCAGACATACATTCCTCACGCTCTGGGATGGTGCCGGTGACATTTGTCAAACTGTTGCTTTTCACTCTTGAACGTTACAGCGATTTACAATCATGATTGAATAATATTTTAACTGCACACTAATATCATAGTCGTAAAATACGGAATCAGTAATAAGTAAGTAAATTAAATAATGTCACTGACTTAGTTATGCGATTCTGACATCCATAGATGAATTGCTGACATGTGTCACCCGCACCATCATAGGACGTATGGAAATATAATAATTAATTTTCTTCACCGATGTCAGTGATGTCCAAGATAAACTTCACTAATGCACTTTACAGGTGAATTTGAAGAGGAAGCATTAGTATAAAGTTCCCAGTGGATTTCTAGGTTTGATGTAGTAGAAAAAAATGACCGTAATAATAGCGCTCAGCACACGCACAGTTCGGACCGCGGGAAACAGCACGCGCCTCGCTCCGAACTGTACGTGTAGATGTGCGGGTCATACATTTTATACAGTTCGGAGCGAGGGATTGGAACGGCGCGTGCTGTTTCCCGCGGTCCGAACTGTGCGTGTGCTGAGCGCTAATGTGTAGAACCTGCCAGGGTTCGGATTTTGTTCGAAAGAGTTACCGCGGCCCTGGAATACAAAGGGCATTAGGAGGAACACGGATTGGTTTTAGTCAGTCAAAGTCAAAACATTTATTTCAATTAGACCATATAGAGGCACTTTTGAATAGTCAAGGAGTCTGTCAGTTAGTCCGAAAGTTGAAGCTAGTTGCTCGTTCCAAAACGGAGGTAGGCCTCTATGGAGAAGAACGAGCAAGAAACTCCACGACACTCTTTTAAATTAGGTTTTTACAAAATCCTGGTTACATTAATCTTGTTGATTCTACATGTGAATACAATGAAGATGATTATAAAACAAAAATAAAAAATAAAATTAGAATAAAGCTATAAGCCAAGCAAGGCAGTCAGTCAGCCTGACACTCCCTTCCGCTCCGCCCAGAGTGATAGAAGTCATTGTGTTCTCGTGTTTTTCGGAAATGTGATTGGCCTCTTCACATCCGATATTTCTACTGTATAAGAAAAACTTTCTTTCATTTAAAAGTACCCTAAGTCCACGTGTCAAGGTGCATTCTTCGATCCAAAATCATCGTATAATTATAAGGGTGTTAGTCAATTTGTCGAACAACAGTACCACCTGTGCGTCTGTTGAAAGTTCACGCCCTAAATTTAGCACGCGATAAGTTGGCACGCGAGAGATCCTCGATGCAAACACCTCGGCTGTTATGTGCTCCTGGTATTTTAATTGCCCATGGCTGCGGAAGATGGGAGCCTGGCAACTGTCTTTGGACAACAATGGTGCCCATTTTACATAACATAACATCACGCCTGTAATCCCCAAAGGGTTGGGCAGAGGTGTACCTACCCATTAGTACACCCACATTTCGCCAGTTATGTTTAAGTCCCATGTAATAGGGGGCGAGCCTATTGCCATCAACCGGGCACAAATCCAGACTCCGACTCCGATTTTAATAAGCACAAACTATAAACTTAATTTAGACTGGTTCTTTCTTTTTTTCTACATTTAAACAAGAAAGGGACGAATGTAAATTAAATAAGAGCTGTCAAATAGTTGGTATCAAAAAACGTATAGATTAAAAATTTGTAGAAGTTGAAGGCGAAACTAATTTGACATCTCGAACTTAGTTTGTAAGTGTCACCGTCCTTCTCTTTAGCTAAATGTCAGTAAGAGATGCCAATTCTCTAAATGTCTAGTTTGTGAACAAGGGGAATCGGCACCTCTTGATTTCTGATCGTATTCAGACACATAAGACTTTTCACCTTTTATTTATAACTAGCAACTCGTCCCGGCTTTGCACGGATGCAATGTGCAACATAAACCTTCCTTTTAAATCACTCTATCTATAGATATGTAAAATCCGTTGCGTAGTTTAAAAGATCTAGGCGTACAAACGGCGGGAAGCGACTTTGTTTTATACTATGTAGAGATTCACCTTTTAAGGGCGCGCCAAAAGCCAGCAAACGTTTGGAACGAAGTTCCTTATATTGTAATTCACCCGCGCGCCCCGTGTTAAGTGTTTTACCGTAATAACTCCAAAACTAAAAGGAATTACCGAAAATGCCCAAACAAAACCCTCACTCATATATAATTATCAAATTTTCGTCATATTAGTCATTATAATATCGTGTATAAATCGAAAAAACAAAAAAATTAGTGTAATGTAGTTAAAAAAACTACTTCGTGATGTTTTTCTATCGAAAAAATGTTATTATTTTATGTTTTTGATCAATGAGAACCCTCGAAAATATCATGTAGTTTTCATACATTTGTATTTTGAGCCTAGAAACCTAGAATTGTTCATGTAAATTAAAAAAAAAGATTGATAATTTTGCTTACTACCCACTCTTAACTCTAGGATGGCGACTCACCTATGATGCGTCAGGTTTTGCAAATGACGACGGTGACTAGAAGACCAATCTCATCTCCGCGGCAGTCGATGTAAATAAAAACACATAAAAACATCACGCCTGTAATTCCCGAAAGGTTTAGAGAGATTTAGGTACCCATTATTGCACCCACATTTCGCCAGTTATGTTTAAGTACCATGTAATAGGAGGCGAGTCTATTGCCATCAACCGGGCACAAATCCAAACTCCGAGGCTGTTACCGAGAAATTCCTGATGGAAAAACCCAATAACACTTTGCCCGACTGATAGGAATAGCACCCAAGACCTTATGCTCAGCAGTCGCGAGCAGCAGTTTTACGCATGGTTGGTGAAGGAAAACATCGTGAGGAAACCTGGACTTACTGTTCCTGTACCATGTCAGAGGCCCTTGAGGCGGTTTAGAAACTCTGACACTAGGGTATGTGGGGTCGTAAGACCTTACTGCCCACACGATAAAGAAAGAAAGAAACAGTCTTGCGACTACTAGACAAACGAGGTAGTCAAAAAGGAAATGTAGATAAATTAAAGTAATTTTTGATAGATTTAGACCGAAATCGAATCGATCGTTTCTATAAGTTAGTAGAAACGCTCCCTGAAATCTATTGGTGGTTAAGCGTCTGCGCATCCATGATTCATGACACATATTATTTTGAAACAGCTTGAACTATTTTTAGTAATCCAAATTCACTGTCTGGTTTTTATTATTCTTTGATTACTCTTAAAACTAAATTAATCTTACTACGATATGCTAAAGTAGGGATGGATGGATGTTTGCGTAAAGCTTTTGGCGATCTAAGCTTGTTTCTCCATACAAACTTTGGATCCCCGTTTCATCCCCTTAGGAGGTGGATTTTGGAAAATTCTTTCTAAGCGCATGGTTACGTCATAATAACTATCTGCATGCCGAATTTCAGTGCAATCCGTGCAGTGGTTTGAGCTGTGTGATAGATTACTCAGTCAACTGTAACGAAAGTAACAATAAACGAATTATTTTTTTTTTAAAAAAAAAACCAAGCTTTAATTTAAAATTCTACGATATTGAGTATTGGACATTGTATTGTCACCAGAACTAAAGGTGTATGCAAAATTTCATCTCAATCGGATAACAACAAATAGTCGAAAAATGGTTTGCAAATTTTGAAAGGACAACTCTTATTTACATACATACTTACATACGAACAGTGAAAGCTAAATAAAAGCTTGTAAAAACGACCGAATGTTATAAGATTGACGTGTCTGTCTATGGCATCGTAGCTCCAAAACGGATAAACCGATTTTGATTTTGTTTTTTTTTTGTTTAAAAGGTGAATTAGTCAATAGTGTTCTTAGCTTTTTTTTCGGGAATTCCTTAAATTTTTAATTTAATTAATCTATACAAATCGTAGCGAAGTCAAAACTGTACATTTAATATTTTTGAAAATGAGGTCGGGGAGTGATACTAATGGCGAAAAAATTTTTTTTAAAATTTTTGTCGGTTTGTCTTTTTGTCTGTATGTTTGTTAGAGCATCACGCGAATACTGCCGGATAGATTCTGTTGCCGGATAGTTCTCTGCAAATTTTGTATGAATATTCCACATTGGCCAAATTAGTCTATCTATAGGCTATAAATTATCACGCTATTTGCTTTGGGAGGTGAGCAATGTTTCATTATGACTATGCAGAAACAAACTGACGCGGACGAAGTCTGGGCAGAAGCTAATAAAGATTGACCAAATCACCATGGAACCTTGCAAAGTCCAAAATGGCTTTCGTTCCCACAAGGGCGTTTTACTACCAGGATAGCAGAAACCCAAGGAGCATAGATCGAAAGATAAACACCAACAAACAAGTAGCGACAGGTTGCTAGTTCATGGAAACCAGTTTCTCTCAACAACACGGAAAGATAAGACCCTGTTGTATCTTGTACGTAAAACGCTGTGTATTTACATGAACTAGCTATACACCGTGGTTTTACTCGCCTTTAGTTACTGCTCGAAAGAAAGAAAGAAAAACTGTTTATGCACGTGAAAAGTAACGCACATAAAATATACAAAAATTGTTTACAGAAGCCCGAAAAAAAAAACAAGTTGGAATTAAATCTAATAGATCCAGCTATGCTGTCCATTTGCAAAGATTTTTTCCAATCTTTCTGGTAGATCATTTAAAAAAGCAGAAAAACTTCGCGTGGTTTTTTTTATCCGTGTTTAGTTAGGGCCTGAGCACACCACGTTTTTTAAACGCGCCGTTGACGCGCGTTTTAGAAACTAACCTACAGAGCAGTTTGTTGACTGACTGACTCGCGCCTGTATAGCTTCAAACGCGCGTCAACGGCGCGTTTAAAAAACGCGGTGTGCACAGGCCCTTAGAGTTACATTTGGTTACTGCTCCGCTCCCGTGGTTACCCTTGTTAAGTTACGTAGACCATAAAATACTTTGAATGTCATGGACAAGAGAAAAGAAATATTATAATATTGAATCTAGTTACCCATTCCAAAAGGTAGTTTCGTATGGAGAAGAACGGGCAAGAAACTCCACTCCAACAGGGTCGGTTCACATCTGACGGAAGATACGTCGAACGTATCGTCTTTAGTATGGTCGACGCACTAACGGATCATCGGTTATGTGTGTATGGTTGGATATTTTATTATCTACTAGCGACCCGCCCCGGCTTCGCACGGGTGCATGTATTATACATAAACCTTCCTCTTGAATCACTCTATCTATTAAAAAAAACCGCATCAAAATCCGTTGCGTAGTTTTAAAGATCTAAGCATATATAGGGACAGACAGACAGGGAAAGCGACTTTGTTTTATACTATGTAGTGATTTGACTGTTTCTGCGTTACGCAACTGACGATACGCGGCGTATCTTCCGTCAGAAGTGCACCGACCCTTAAATAACGCAAAGAATAATCTATAGCAACAGAGGAAACAATAACTTGATAAGAGTACACACGCAATTAGGTGACAAAGCCGCAGCAGTATGGCGACGGCCACAGAAGCCTTGTTGTGGCCGCTGGCCACTTGTCGCTAAATGCATGCGGTTTTAAATATATGTATACTCGATTTTGCCCGCGACTTCGTTCCGCATAAATGTCGGTTAATAGTTGACGCAGACGCACTCGCTGAATAAAAAATTAAAAGTAAAAAAATATATTAAAAAACAAGCTTTTTTAGTGTGATATTACTAACTTTATCGTTTTTTACTCCTACAGGCCTTTAATTTTATTCCCATATCAGGAACATTATGAAACTTAATTAAGAACTAGATTTAGCTTAGGCTCCGTCCACGTTTATCATTGAACATAATATTCTATTCTTAATAGTATAGCTTTGTAACAGGGAAAGATTTTTTGTATTCGGACTTCTGCTGATCTGATTGCAAATAAAGGTCTCTTCTCATACAGAGAAGGCACGAGCATTGATCACCACGCTTGCTCAAGGATTGGTGATTTCAGACTTATATTAATTACTAGCTTTTGACTGCCTCGTTGGTCTAGTGGTCGCAAAGCGCGACTGCTGAGCATAAGGTCTTGGGTTCGATTCCCAGGTCGGGCAAAGTGTTATTGGGTTTTTCCATTAGGAATTTCTCAGTAGCAGCCCCGGAGTCTGGATTTGTGCCCGGTTGATGGCAATAGGCTCGCCCCCTATTACATGGGACTTAAACATAACTGGCGAAATGTGGGTGTACTAATGGGTACACCTCTGCCTAACCCTTCGGGAATTACAGGCGTGATGTTATGTTATGTTTGTTAGCTTTTGACTGCGACTTCGCCCGCATAAATGTCGATTATCGCTAACGCAGATGAAGTCGCAGAATAAAAAAAGTAGCCTACATTCTTCCTTGAGGTTCAAACTTACCCCGTACCAAATTTCATCCAAATCGGTTCAGTGGTTTAGTCATAAAAGCGTAACAGACAGACAGTTACTTTCGCACTCCATAATATTACTAACTAGCTTTTGCCCGCGACTACGTCCGCGTGGAACTTGTTTATATCGTACTTGCATACAAACTTCCACCCCCCTTTTCACCGCCTTAGGGGGTGATTTCCGGGATAAAAACTATCCTATGTCCTTCCTCGGATCTTAAGCTATCTACATGCCAAATTTCATCAAAATCGATTCAGCGGTTTAAACGTGACGAGGTAACAGACAGACGGAAGACACACTTCCGCATTTATAATATTAGTATGGATGATAAGTCCAGGTTTTACCGATGTCAGTGATGTCCAAAATAATCATGAAAGTTCTATTATGTAAAGCTACATTGGTACTTGCTCGTCTCCGGTTGCAAACCCACAACTTCGCGCATGAGAGGCAGTCGCTGTAACTACTGAGTCATCACGACATTACAGTTGTTACTGTAAGAGTTTTCAGCAAACGATATCGATCAACGACATAAAACTGTTGCCACAAAATCAATGCCAGATTATTTCACAAATTAAAAAAAAGAACAAATAATACAATTTAATAGACCGTACACTTTCTATATTTAGCAATAATATACAATTTACTGAGCGTATGACGTAAGCACTGCGCGTACGCCGCTGCACCAAAGTTGTGTAACAACTGTATAGAAATAGTTCAATAAACCCGACAGAATATGAGGCGTCGATTGTAACGCTGATTCGCTGTCAGTGATGGTTGAAATTCGAACGGCGGTTCTGAATTTAAAAAATGGGTTTTTTTTTTCCGACGTGTGATGTCAGTATGTTCCAGCCAGTTCTGGGCATCATAGAATTGGGTAGGTGACACCTATTAACCAATAATTCCAAGACATAACTTCTTTAAAAAAAACCACTTTATTTTAGCCCTGAAAACCCGATTAATTTTCAATTTACTGTAAATTTGGATTTTTTTGTGGCTTTGAAATCAATAACTAGTTCGACAGTTGCCAAATATGTAATATTAATTTTTAACTAGGTATTTCTAGACATTATTCTGGTATATCATCAAGTTGACAGTACGTTCACTTTTTACCTACCTACTATTTTTTTCATCTTATCACTATCTACTAGGATTTTTATGGGTAATCATCTTAGAACTACCTAGGTACCTACTATTTTTACAACCAAAAAGTTGGTAACCCTACTTTCCCTAGAATAAGTTGTTGTATGAAACTCTTAGGTAACCTTGTAATTCTGGTACCCAGATGTCGGTGGGGCTGCAGCGGCGCGTGCCGGCGCTGGACGAGACCGGCGGCGGCGTGCCCGCGGCGTGGAAGAGCGGCAACGCCGAGCCGCCGTTCGCGTCGTTCGCGCCGCCCGCCGGGTCCCCGGCCGGTCCGGCGTTCGCCGCGTCCCCAGCCCCGTCGACTCCCGGCCCAGGGTTCGCCGGCCCGCCGTATGCGGCGCCGGGCCCGTTCGGCTCGCCCTCGGCGCGGCCGGGCTCCGGCGGCGGGTTTCCCCCGGGCCCGCCGCAGCAGCCACACTTCCCTGGGCCGGGGTTTGCGCCGCCGGGCTCTCCCTTCCACCCGCACCCTCCACATCCGCCTATGCCGCCACACCCGCATATGATGGCACCCTTGCCGCCGCCTGTAGACAGGTCAGTTTTTTTGTTTTCTTCTTAGATTTAAGATTTGTAGATCGCCATGATGTTGAAAGGACACACGTCAGTATAATGTTAGCAGTACATGTAGAATCAACAAGAATAATGTAACCAGTATTTTGTAAAAACGTAATTGAAAAGAATGCCGTGGAGTTTCTTGCTCGTTCTTCTCCATAGAGGCCTACCTCCGTTTTGGAACGAGCAACTAGCTTCAGCTTTCGGACTAACTGACCGACTCCTTGACAATTCAAAAGTGCCTGATGGTTTTACTTACTTACTTTACTACTTATAAATGCGAAAGTTTGTAAAGATGGACGGATGGATGGATGTTACACTTTCACGCGTTACTTAACGCGAGTTAGAAGGACCACGCGCATGAAGTCGCGGCTAGAAACATTATACTTTTAATCATTCAGCGTTATGGCGTTTCATACGCTCTAACGCTGCAGCGTTTCATACGTCCTAACGCTGCAGCGTTTCATACGCCCTAACGCTGCAGCGTTTCTCTTCTACACGAAGCATTGTTTTTCTACAAGTTCTGTATACAGGGTAATTGAAAATTTACCCGAAACCTGAAAAGGGGTCATTGTACTCATCATTATGAACAACTTTTACTATGGGACCAACCCTGAAATCGTGAAAAAAAAATCAGCTGCTCCCTCTAAAAATGCTTAACAAGATCGTAATGTATGGATCAGTTGTTTTTTTTTTTTTTCATGATGAGTACAATGACCCCTTTTCAGGTTTCGGGTAAATTTTCAATGATCCTGTATTTGGACATAACCACAGTGCAACTAGACACTTACATTCTAAAGGTTATTTTGTACAATCGATATTATCTTCAATAATTAAAGAATGCTAGCGTTTCAGTAGGTAATCGTCAGTTACAGAACGACTAGGTGTGTAGCTTAGGAGTGTAATAAAACCAGCCTGATTGTCTCACTGCAGGGCAAAGGCGTCTTCTCATACAGAGAAGGCACGAGCATTGATCACCACGCTTGCACAAGAAGACTTTTCCTATTTCAAATGTACTTTCTAAGTTTATCTTGGATATCGTGAGGAAACCGTCCAGGTTTCCTCACGATATCCAAGATAAACTTGTAATTAATATAAGTCTGGAATCGCCAATCCGCCTTGAGCAAGCGTGGTGATCAATGTTCGTGCCTTCTCTGTATGAGAAGAGGTTTTTACCAGTGGGACAGTAATAGGCTGGTATTTTTTTTTTATTAATATAGTTAGTTTAAACTTGCATAGATGACCAGGCCCTCCCCAGGTCGTGGGTTCGAATCCGGATTCGAACCCACAACCTGGAGAGGATGAATTGAAAAAGACACATAGGTGCTTGCCCGGGCAAGTACCAATGTGAATTTTTCAATTCATTTAATATACTTTCTTAGTTTATCTTAGATATCACTGACATCGTTCCGTGCCTCGGAAAGCACGTTAAGCCATTGGTTCCGGCTGTCATACAATATGTATGACAGCATCTTTGACAGTCGTTACGGGTCGTCAGAAGCTCGAAAATCTGACAACCAGTATTACCAAGGCGTATCGTATTATACCCAGTTACTGGGTTGTGGAGGTCAGATAGGCAGTCGCTCCATGTAAAATACTGGTATTCAGCTGCATCCGGTTAGACTGGAAGCCGACCCCAACATAGTTGGGAAAAGGCTAGGCAGATGATGATGAGATGACCAGGACTCAACACAAAATGGCTCTCGCATAATCGCATATTAAGTTAAACGTAGATTTTTTACAAACAATAGTTCACGGCCCATAAAGTCTAGCAGCCGTCTATATTACTTATCAATCTCTTATCAGCAGCTCAAAGTTCATTATGTTTTCTTTAGTCAAGTCGCTGCGGCCACAGTGAGAGAACGCGCGGACGCTGAAGCGGGCGCGTATTTTTGAAACGTCAAAGTCAAAAGCAATTCCGTTGTTGCAAGTGTTAACGTATTGGGTTCTTCCATCAGAAATTTCTCAGTAGCAGCCTGGATTGTGTCCGGTTGATAGCAATAGACTCGCCCCCTATTACATGGAACTTAAATATAACTGGCGAATTATGGGTGTACTAAGGGGTACCCCAAAAAGGCACGACTGGCTGTTCACAACGGCGTGCTGGTGCCTACGCTTATGTATGGAAGTGAATGTTGGGTATGGCAAACGAGGCATGAGAGTAGGATTAGTGCTGTGGAAATGCGTTCCTTGCGGAGTATGTGTGGTGTAACTATGAACGATAGAGTGAGGAATGAGGTTATACGGGACCGTTGCGGATTAAAAGAGGATGTAGTGACAAAGATAGAAAAGGGTATGCTTAGATGGTTCGGTCATGTTAAGAGGATGAGTGAAAGACGATTAACAAAAGGTATTTATATGGCAGAGGTGAGTGGCAACGCAGGGAGGGGTCGCCCTAGGAAGACCTACACTGACCTTATTGGTGAGGTTCTTCAGAAAGGTCAGGTGCGGAGTACTCGTAACCGGCGCGCTTGTATGACGAGATGTATGAACGTAGATGAGGCGAAAGGAGTATGTAAGGATCGTAGCAGGTGGCGTTCTGTGGTTTCTGCCTACCCCCATGGGAAAAAGGCGTGAGTTTATGTATGTATGTATGTAAGGTAAGGGGTACACCTCTGCCTAACCCTTCGAGGTTACAGGCGTGATATTGTTTTATGTTACTTTACCTATTCTTTCAAAGTTTATGTAAATAAGTCTTCTACCTTCCTGTATCTGTTTATATGTATTTCCTATCTGTTAAAACTTTTAATTGGCCTTATTTTTGTTACAACTCTTACATAATCTTACTTTAGATCACAATCATCGTGAGGAAACCTGGGATTTACTGTTCCACTCAAACCATGTCAGAGGCCCTTGAGGCGGTTTAGAAACTCTGACACTAGGGTGTGTGGGGTCGTAAGACCTTACTGCCCACACGATAAAGAAGAAGAGAATTTAGATATTTTTTTGTTCTGGATCTATATGCCTTCTTTATAATCTTCTGAATACGGAGATAAGTTTAAAATGTTGATGACCCTGTACTTTTTGGATGACTCTGAACACAATACTCTACGTGCTAGGTACGATTTATTATTAAGGATTTGAAATCATCAAACAAAAAATTATTTAAAAACAATTATTTTTAAAAACAAGCTTTAATTTAAAATTATTACAATATTGAATATTGGACATTGCATTGTCATCAGAACTAAAGGTGTATGCAGATTGCAGCTCAATCGGATACCAACAAATGGTAGAAAAATGGTTTGCAATTTCTGAAATTTTGCATACACCTTTAGTTGTGATGACAATACAATGTCCAATACTCAATATTGTAAAAATTCCAAGATGGCGGATTACATATTTTTCCTCAATCCCCTTGATATGGGTATCAAATGAAAGGGCTTGAAGAGCAGAAAACGATCAAGTTGACGATCAAGACTGAAAAATCTTGTTTTTTTTAAATGACGGAATTTTTTTTATTTTTACAACTAGTTTTGTTGCGCCCGTCGCCGCTTCCGCTAACGCCCTTGTCAACGTTCAGTGATCGAGTTCTTATTTCTTCAGATCATTAGCGAGAGATAATGATTCTGCGTAAACTATGAGGTAAGACATTATGACTTACTGCGAATCTGTGGAAAAATAAATCCTAAATCTAAGTCTCACAGCAGTCATATGCTAGGTATTTGATAATGAACTGAAATGCGATAAGTATAGAGTTGCAATTCGTGTGTAAATAATTTCGCGCGATGATTAGTATGTTGCAATAATTACGCAATTTTGAACTCTATTTCATTATCAATTATTTAATACTAGCCTCGTTGGTCTAGTGGTCACAAAGCGCGACTGCTGAGGATGAGGTCTTGGGTTCGATTCCCAGGTCGGGCAAAACGTTATTGGGATTTTCATCAGGAATTTCTCAGTAGCTGCCTCGGAGGCTGGATTTGTGCCCGGTTGAAAGCAATAGGCTCGCTCCCTATTATATGGGGCGAAATGTAGATGTACTAATGGGTACACCTCTGCCTAACCCTTCGGGGATTACAGGCGTGGCGTGGCGTGGCTCATGTAATAGGGGGCGAGCCTATTGCCATAAACCGGGCACCAATCTAGACTCCCAGACTGCTACTGAGAAATTCCTGATGAAAACACCCAATAACACTGCCCGAACTGGGAATCGGACCCAAGACCTCATGCTAAGCAGTCGCGCTTTGCGACAACTACACCAACGAGGCAATCTATTGTACTAAGGTAACATATCCACACACCACACCATAAACTCGACTCGACTAAATAAGCCTTTTTAAATAAAGAATAAGACTTTATTTTGACCGGTTAATAATATACGGTTTATTAAAAAAAAAATCTCAAAAATGTACCAAACGAACAATCTACGTAGGAATAAAATAAATGCTATCAATGTGTGAGTGAGGTGCCCGAAGTCGTGTCCGTGTGCGGTTGTGTGTGTGAACTCGACTCGAGTCATAAAACTGTGCTTGTGTGTGTGCACGAATAAATGTAGGTGAATGTAGTATGTACTCATAGCGGGTACCGACAGAATATTGAGTTTAATTAAATAATGTCGGTTTTTGATTGGCTGTGTTTTTTTTGTTTAATTAAATGTTTTTGAACTTTTTGAGTTAGGTTAGCCGTTTCTTGGGTTAAGGAATCAGCATTGCCATCCAATGTGGCAGTGCTGTCAGCGTTTTGGCCGCTTGCCCCATTGACAGACGATTTTTTTGGTGCCTTAAAAGCTTTCTCCTTTCTTTTTAACCCCCGACGCAAAAACGACGGGCTATTATAAGTTTGACGTGTCTCTCTCTGTGGCATCATAGCTCCCGAACTGATGAACCTATTTTGATTTTGTTTTTTATGTTTGAAAGGTGAATTAGTCGGGAGTGTTATTGGCTATGTTTAGTGAAAATCTGTCCAAGATGGCCGCCGTCGGGGTTTTTAATTTTTTTATTTATTTTATCACTTGTCTTCAGCTTTCTTAGATTTTTTGTTTAAACATGGACAATGGTGTGGGGTACACATGTTTGTTAAATCTTAGTTTAAGTATTTCTCTGTATTTTGTAGCATGTAACTGTTTTTTGCCTCTTATAAATAAACGTAGCAATGCTGCCAGCTGTTTGGGCACTTGCCCCTTTCTTGCCTTGCTTTCTCTTTTCTTTTTTATAAATTTTATTTTATTTATATTACTTAATTGTACATTGCAATTGTACATAGGTAATAAATAGAAAAGTTTGGATTTATTTTAATCAGAAAAATAATTTCCGAATAAATACCGAATAATGTAACTAATAGTAATGAAACTGCAACTTTTGTGCAAGGAAAATGTTGGAAAGGTAATCTTTAAAATCATTTTTTTGGAGTAATCTTTAAAATCATTTTTTTTTAGTTTGCATTGTTTTTTAGTTTATTTAATCGCTTACCAACGAGCCTAGAAAATAGACATTATTATATTTTCTCTTAAAAAACACAGATAATAAATAATTCACGAGATTTTGTTCCAAATAAAAAATTACAAAAACCTCAAAAATTATTTATCAGAAACCAAATTTTCTGTCCGTACCGGCCCACCCCGTACCTACATACCTAAGTATAACATCGGTACCGCTTCGCCCAGCACATCTTGATCCTTGCCGTTATCCCGACCGTTACCTTCGAGGGGTCACACTGAACTGGTTGACGATACATAGCTAGATTGAAACTCCACTTCGCTGGAGTGTCGTCTGCCGCGCGCTCCACGATCAAAACGATTCGAAATTCGAATGAATATTTTTTTTTTGTTGTATTTTTATTTTATTTCATATTTTTAAAGTTATGGAACGAATCGAACTTTTTTTTTCTCCTTTTTTTTGGTGATGGCGGTGGTAAATATGTTGATAATAATTTTTAAATACAAAAAAAAAAACTTAAATGAAAATAAGTCAACACTAAAAATTCACACCATTGTAACAATGGTAAGGTTTACACGTTGTTAAAAATAATACACTACTACTCATTGTTTATGAAAGATATTATTCATTTAATAAAGCTAAAGAGGTTTTGTTTGTTTAAACGCCTTAATTTCAAGAATTTCCCGTCGGATTTGAAAAATTCTTTCTGTATGTGTTAGCCAAATTCCTAAGAAACAATATAAGCTATATAACATCACCCTACGACCCACGGGGGCGGAACAGTAACCAAAAACATAACTTAACGCGGGAAAAAAAAACTACGCGCTCAAAATCGCGGGCAGCGACTAGTATAGGATATAAATACAATACAATACCAACTTGAAGACATGGTAGAACGGCGTCCTGTTTTTTCAAATTACTACAAAAACATGGCTTGATAACTCTAAATGATAGAGTAAACCGATGAAATTATGGGCACGTGACTCATTTTAACTTTATGTTTGGAGTCGGCAGCGGATCTCGGAACCCTTTGGTGCTGCAGGTGTGTATAGACTGACCAGAGTCAGGTGGGTCCAATCGGATTGGGCAACCTATTAAAAATAATGCATAAAAGAAAGAAAAAAAATATTGACACAGATCATGTGCACACAAAAATAATACAGACAAAAAGGCAATAATAAAAATTAAAAAAATAAGAGAAAACATTGTGTGCATGAGGTTTGATAATATTCCCTGATTTTATTCAGTATCTAGTGACTCGCCCTGGCTACGTATGAGCGAAATAATTTTGGCGAATTTTCCAAAAAAAAATCTTTCTTACATACCCTGTCCTGGCAATTGCGAGCAGAACAAGAAAAAATCTACCAAGTCGATTGAGCTATTTCCGAATTTTTGATAGACTTGCACGGCAAATTATTAACTATAGATTATTTTCTCACAAGTGTACAGGTTGTGGCTTCTTGCTTAGTAATTAATGATTAAATTCAGGCAAATCGAAGAGCTATGTAATTTTTTCATAATAATTATTAACTTTCTTTTTTTTGTGTGTTCATAAATATACATACAATACATTCAAAATGATGCACTTAATAAGAGTTTTACCATTTTAATCTAATGCAGTACAGCCTTAAGACTATATCTAAATAAAAATGTAAGTGTCTGTTGGCAATATTAAAAAATAACAGTTTTTTTTTACTAAATGCATATGAATACACTTCTGACGGATTTTGACGGGACTTTCACTGGTAGATAACTGATATTATGAAAAGTAATTCCCTAATTCCTTTTCTAAAAAAAAAATACCCTAAGCTGGTATTTTTTTTTTAGAAAAGGAATTAGGGTTCCAAGCAAAAACAGAAAAAAAAACCTCGCAGGTAACCGAAATTCATGCTTATAAGTTAGACAGAACATCAACCTCATAGATATAGGTCCTCATTCCACACACAGTACTCAAAGATTCTTCCAATGTTTGGATACTGCGTAGTTCAAGGTCATATCGCGTACTCCACGTCGACTGCCTCCGTTTGACCATCAATCAAGTAAAATGCTGGGAATAAAACCCATTTGTAATCTTAAACTGCATCTGGTGATCTGGCAAGGAGGGATATCAATTAATCAATCCTTTATAGAGATTATATTTTGCATAATTGAAAACTAGAATTATTTTTTAGGCTTTCATTACATTTTTTTGGAAGAGACTGACTGTACCTACTGTCATTTAAGGATTCTCAGATGTAGATGGGGGAAATGTCCTACTACAGGCATTTCTTGTCTAAATTGATGCTTCAAACACTAGTCAAGTAGTACAAAAATTGCTAAATCATAAAGTATTTGTACTGTTGGCGCAGTGACTGAGCGATTGGCTTCTGAGCTACGTGTCGCGTGTTCGATTCCCACGTGAAACAAATATTTCCTACAAGTAGTGGTTGTTTGGTTGTTGTATATGTGAGATAATATGTTTTAAAAGGCACCTGTGAATCGTTACATGAGAAAAAAATTAGAATTAGAGTACGGATTAAACCATAACATATGTGCCATTTTCTTGTTTTTGCTTTTTCTTTACTTTGCTCCTGTACTATTATACTATATACTCTGTTGCTTTACCACGAATTATTATCGGGTCAGAGGGCAGAGACACATATACCAGGACAAGACTAAAATCCTAAACAATATACAGACAAGAAGCTATAGTTGTAAGTAAGGGGTTGTACCTTTCTGTAGTTTCTGCCTACCCCCTAGAGAATAAGCCGTAAGCATATACGTACCTAACCAAGAGTTCTACCAACCCCGAAGTAGAACAACAGACTACATCTATAGTAAGTTCAAAAACGTGGTTAGCAACTCCACACAGTGACAGACAAGCTAACCTATATTTAAGTATATAGTAGTACATAGCTGTAGGTATGTACGCGAGGGTGGCGAGCACGTGGCGAACGAGGGGTGGTTGCAACCCCCTCGGTTCGCTGCGGTCTTGGTACTTTGATAGGGCGAGATATGATTTTTTTTTGTTATGGCAACTTAATTTTTGATTATTCTGTGGTTTATTTAGTAATCATTTTTCATTTTTTAACAGAAATATATTTCTTTAGTAGTGAAACCTGGACTCTGTCCAAGCTTCTGGTGGTTAGGTCTCTAAGTCTCTAGAGACAGGACTGGTAGAGAATGTCTAAGGTCCTAAGTCCGCCTTTGTATTTTTAGGTGCATGAAGTTAAAAATTTGGCGAAAGTACAATCATAGGCTTTTTGTTAGAAAAATTAGTCTTAAATTATACAATATACATATACCTATATATACGTATATCTGCTAAGATAATCTACATTGCTAATAATGATAAGTCTAAGTCCACTTAAGCCACCGAAACCCATAGACCGGGGATTGACCTTGGATGAACTAACTTAGTGCGTACAGGGATAATTTGTCGGGTGATGCTAAGGGGCCTCTGCGAGTTGGTTTCAGCCGTACGTCTTCCAAAGGTCCGAAACCCTGAGATTCCGAGTTACATAAAGTCAATGAAAAGTCGCTTATTGTAAAAGTATGTATGTTAAAATATCTATCTTGTTAGAGATTTCATTGGTACTCTTTGATGTCTCATTAATACCTTTGCCGACGAGAAAACTCGCATCACAAATTACTGTAATACATTTAATCAAAATTACACATGTATTCGAAACCCCCACATCGTTATTACCGATTTGACAGCCATTTTTACATAAACTGTCACCATACTATGTGTTAAAAGACATTTAGAATAATTTCCCATTCAAATCACTCGGTTTCCTGTCAAGTTTATTCATCTTTATTGTTTTTTTAACAGTATTACTCTGTTTTTATAATTTTTTGATTATTTTATTGGTGTTTTATGACGTCGCATAGATTACGATAATGGTAGCTACATTCTTTTACTTGAAACAACCAATAAAATGTTTGTAAAACAGATTAAGATAAAAAGAAAATAAAAAAAGTTTTGACTGTTTAAAAAGTACTTAGCCATTTTCGCAAGTGATTTAATTACTCAAGGATCAAGTTTATTTCTTCGCGCTATACGAGATCCCCTCGATCGCGTGCCCCCTCCGAGTATGGTTTGCAAAAATGCTGAGCTACACAAAAAATATTATCATCAGTGGCCGAGTCAGCATCACCTGGGCATTGCTGCGTGGCTATGCTGTCCTGGTACTTTATGTCCGAATGAACGATTTTTTTTTTCTTTATTTTGACAAATTAATTGTTTTGATCAGTCATTTTCTAAATAATTAAATGTAATTAATCGTTATTTGTGTTTAGCTTCCGGCAGAAACCATTTTTGAGGAGACTACCTATTTAATTCTCTCGTTGAATATCGATTCGTCACAAATTCACATTAATTACGTCAAATCATTATTTTTATCGCCTGAAAAATCTCGACCTTGTCAAGGTTAGACAGGAACTAGATTTTTTTCAATAGATAATAAAATCAGCCAAGCTAGAGAGAGACAAACAGACAGAGAATATTGTGCTGACAGCAATCATATAATAATAATAACTAATCATTTTATCAGTCATCTTTCTTCTACATTCTTACAATTTCTTTCAAACCCAGTTCAGTTCAATGTTTTGACATTTGACGTATCTATGCTACCCTAGTAGTTCACGGCCAACGTGACAGGTGGCGGCAGGCGATACCCACCGCCGTTTGTTGCCTTCTGTAACTTATGAGTGCCTGGTACTTGGCGGCGGTATCGATCGACGTAATGGGGGGTAGGCAGGAGTCTAATTTTTTTCGGTTACGTAATTATGACAAGCTTAATATTAATCTACAATTATTTAGGAACGGAAATCGTCAAATTGTGTACAATTTTTATTATTTTGTAAATGTTTGGTGATATTCGCGAAAATGGCCGCTGTTAAATACAGCGACAAGACTCATTTTGATACTCGAATTATTTAAAATTTTCCTGCTATAACATTTAAAGTTGAGTTGTTTGTTTCGCTTCAATTATTTAGCTACATGTAAATTATTTTATGGAAAGGATCAATTTTAATGTTTTTATTGGTTACTGTAATTAATTAAAAGTATGTTAGATCTATAAATAGACAATTTTTATTGGCGGGGGCACTACCGTGCCCCCCGATATACATAATCGACATTTACGCGGACGAAGTAACTTTCTGACTGCCGCGTTGGTCTAGTGGTAGCAAAGAGCATGAGGTCTTGGTTTCGATTCCTAGGTCGAGCAAAATGTTATTGAGATTTTCCATCAGCATTTTCTCAGTAACAGCCTCGGAGTCTGGATTTGTGCCTGGTTGATGGCAATTGGCTCGCCTACTATTACACCGGACTTAAACATAACTGGCAAAATGTGGGTGCAATAATGGGTACACCTCTGCCTAAACCCTTCGGGGATTACAGGCCTTATGTTATATGAAGTAACTTTCTGTATACATTTTATTTGCTACTTAATGCTTCGTTCCCCAAAACTTTAAAACATTTAAATCAATAAAAGAAAATATTGATTTCAAAAATCGACATCAAGTGACTGAGTGAAGGGTGCGTAAAGTCACCCCTATTAATATAATAAATATGCTATCTCTCTCACACATCAAGCAACGATATCTTTCTGTCTCATTTGACATGTAAATGAAAAATCGATGAGTGCAATGGGGATTTATTTTTGGAGAAAATTTACTAATTCCTTTTACTTGGTTTATTTACATACTAATTTCTGCCTGCGACTGCATCTATGTCGGTTATCACGGACGCAGGCAAAGTCGCGGCATAAAAAGTAGCCTATGTAATTTCTTGGGGTTCAAACTTACCCCGTACCAAAATTCATCAAAATCGGTTCAGTAGTTTCGTCATGAGAGCGTAACAGACAGACAGACAGTTACGTTCGCCTTTAGTATGGACTAGCTTCTGCCCGCGATTTCGACCGTGTTTTTTTTTTCACCCGCGTTGAGTTTCTTTAGTTACTGCTCCGTTCCTGTGGGTCGTAGCGTGATGTTATATAGCCAGTACTATTCTTCATGAACCTGGATATCAAATACAGAAAGAATTTATCCAATCCGAATGATAGTTTCGAAATTATCGCGTTTAAACAAACAAACAAAAAGTTTCATCAACTTTACATTTGACCAGCTACAAGAGTGTATCCCGAATTCCCGAAGTTTGCTTTTTTGGCGCTGACCTCCATGTTTCTGGGTAGGTGTAAGTAGGACAGGTTAGATGTTATCGGTACCCCATCTTGTTGCATGACCTTGCATAATTTATTCTTGTATTGGCACCAACTAAATGAAAAGAGATCATGTTTTCCACACTCTCAGGATTTGTAATAAAAAAAATATATTTCAGGAATAGGTGTACACCCACACCCATTTCGCCAGCAATAGGCTCGCCCCCTATTACGTGGGACTTAAACTTCACTGGCGAAATGTGGGTGTACTAATGGGTACACCTCTGCCTAACCCTTTGGGGATTATAGGCGTGATATTATGTTAAGTCGAAAAGTTTTAATAAAAATAATGATAAATTGTAACTAAATTAAATTACAGCTGATTGTGTGTTATTTTTGTTACTCAATATTCTATTGGGGCGATTGAGGTCATGCGCTTTGCAAATAAAATAAAATTGTTTCCTTGGCAAGTTGTTTGTTATCATAAGTATCATGTGTATAATTATCGGTCATTAATTACCAATAAATCTACCTAGTCTTTTCCCAAACTACGTAGGGGTCGGCTCCCAACCGATGCAGCTGAATACCAGTATTTTACATAAATCTACTGCCTGACTTCCACAACCCAGTAACTGGGTAATACGATACCCCTTTGTAAGACTGGTTGACAGACTTTCGGGCTTCTGTCGACCCGTAACGACTGTCAAAGATCCACGTATGACAGCCGGGACCAACGGCTTAACGTGCTTTCCGAGGCACGGACGGAGGAGTCTCGGTGTGTAAAGATGGTCCAACCCCGGCAAGCGTAGCTTTACCTGATGGATCGACCCGTGTGGCAGTTATTACTTGTTACTGTTTGTTTGTCTGTACATCTAAGAATTAAGACGTACACTAAGCAGGGATTTACGAACTAACGGAGTTTTTTTTAGTTTAAATACGATGTTAGGCAACAAAATATAATCTTTTTAGTTTTAATAGAGTTTTTTTGGTTTGTTTGTGTAAATGCGGTAATCTCTGGAATTACCAGTCGGATTGCCAAAAATATTTTTATATATGATAGACAGATTCGTGAGGAATAGCATAGGCTATGTAACATCACGCTACGACTTATGGGACCAGAGCAGTAATCAAAAACGTAACTTAAAGACGTGAAACTCTGGAACTGCCGTCGGATTGCTAAATTGTTATTTGTATAATTATGATAGTCAGTTTCATGAGGAAAACAGGCCATGTAACATCACGCTACGATCTACGGGAGCGGGGCAGTAATCAAAGACTTCTTCAAATGTCATCTATCTATCTACATAATTATCTTCTATCTATACATACAAAATGCTTTGTCCTGAATGACTGACTGACTGACGGATCAACACACAGCCTAAACCGCTGATCGTAGAGACCTGTAACTTGGAGGGTGTGTTCTTCGTATAACGTAGGCATCCGATAAGAAAGGATTTTCCGAAATTCACTCCCTAAGGGGATTAAACAGGGGTCCAAAGAAACCAACTTTGACGCGGACGAAGTCGCGGGCAGAAGCTAGTTGTTACATAAAATTTCGACAAGAACTTTCTCAAAGGTTCTTCCTCTGCTGGTCCCACAACAACGTGTCATGAAGATATGTTGTACAAAATCTTCAAAGTTACTCTTAAACTAAAACCCGCACACATGCGCAGACAATTTTCAATAATGTATGCTTGTATGTGTGTTTGTTTATGTACCGTACACTAATTATGTATGTAGTTGTGTTTGGGTATGGTAGCGTAGTGATTTTGATTCTTTGCATTATTTTTGTACGTTAAAAATTATATTGTTTAGCTTATAATTTTTTTGAATTTAAAATGAGAGTAAAGTTTTTTTTTGTGGTTTTTAGTACTGGCAACTGCCCCAAATTAAACTTGATTATATATGTATATTTTTTTAATTAGAATGGAACTAAGATAAGTATTTTTTTTATTTGTTACTGTAATGCTAGAAAACGCCCTTATTGCTACGTAATAAGGGCGATGTCAAAGTTAAACTGTTTATTTTGTTTTTTTTTTTATATGCAGTCGAAAAAGGATAAGATTTTTTGGAACGAAGTTTCTTAATGCATGCGGTGGGAGTAAACTGATAGAAATTGTCACGTAAGGGAAAGGCATTATGCCTCCAGGCGAAATTCCTTCTCTTTCTCTCAGTCTCGGGGGTTTCCCGAACTGATATATTTTTTTATAATTCTAATTGTACAGCTCTTGCTTAAATTAATAGATAATATATCTTATTCTTTTATTTTATTGCACGTTAAAAAGAATAGTTATTACAATGGCATCACACCAAGTCATAAACATCTCCAACAATTATGTCGTTGGCACAATTTCCTACATTAAAAAAAAACTTACGCTAATTGAAAAACAAATGTTAGAGTACCAGGAAAATATGACTTAAACGTGTTTATCCCTGACGTCGGACTCGCTGCTTTAGTGGTCCCAAGCTCTACTGTTAAGCTTGAAGGCCTTAGTTCGAATTTTTAGAAAAAATGTTTTTGAATTTTTCTTTTAGAAAATTTTCAAAAACAGCCAATTTTGGCCTAAAAACTTGTCAAATCCAGTACAGGCAGCTTCTTTTCAGTGAACTGCAAAAACCACCCTTACTGCGACGCTGTAAAAATCATATTGTTATCTGTCATAGAAAAATAATATTAGTTTTTGATATGCGTGTTGTGGTTGACTGTACTTGTACATCTTTGCCTACCCCTTCGCAGTATACAAGCGTAATGTATCATCCCTAGCATTATTTTACCCAAAAACTTTAGCTCATTACTATTAAAATAATCGCTTGCAAGTATCATAACTGCGCGGTCGCGGTATACATCTAGACATCGCACTCACACATGCCCATTTTATTGTCTTCACACACACGAGACGTTTGCACCTGTGTGAGTGAGTTCAACGGCGCACGACGCATCGTGGTAAGGTGATAAGTGAATTTTCTGTTTTTTTTTTCTTTATTTATTTTATTTAAAGTTGAACAACAAGTGAATGAAGGATTAGTATTAAAATGTTTTGTAGCGATTTTTTTTGTTATCAATGTACTCTGGTGAACCAAAGATAGACATTTATATCAATGTCTTCTCATTACGTTATTCTTATGATTGAAAATGCTCAAACATCAAAGTATTTAAATTAGGTTAAGAATGTAGGTAGGTAGGACAGTCGAGACAAAGACAGTTCCCAAAACGAAAAAAAAAAATGGTGAAAAAAGTGGCGCAACAAACTCCGTCAGTCCCAAACAGGGGAGCGATACGTCTCAGAATTCTACGATTCTATTATCGAGCAAAGAAAAAATAGTAAACAACAACAATATAGTACCCAAAGTTTTATTTAAAAGTTTAAATAACTTTAAAGTAAATTCACCACTAGTGTTTTTGTTTTGTTTTGACTCAATTCTAATTATAAAATAAAGTATTTTTTAATTGTTTAATTTTTAATCTCCACATTTCAAAAAGCCATCCTCAGATTTGCAAGAAAACATTTTTCACTTCCAACATTATCTATCTGTCGTGTCGTGTAATAATAATAATTCGTGTCTGTGTGCGTGCGACGTAACTCCTCTATGTGTGCGTTCGGCTCGTGCCGCGTTTGCATCTTGTCATTGTTGGAGGCAAGTTGTTAGGCGAGCGGATGGGCGAGTGGAATTTGTAGAATTATTTCAAGTTCATCGTGGAATCAAGATAGTAATCGTGATATTTTAAGCTAGACATGACTGATGGATTATCTAAGCTTAGATTAGGAAGATTATTTTACGTTGGGGTAGATGTGTTCTTGAGTGGAGACATCGGCAAGCGTAAGGTGGAACTCCCTCAGGCTCGGTGGCGCGATGATCTACGCAGGGTAGCTGGTAGCAACTGGATGAGAGGCCTATGTCCAACAGTGGACTGTTTTAGGCTGACTATGAGGTTACGTTATTGAAAAATTTTTGGTTCGTCTGCCTACAGAACGATGTATTTCAGATGGCAATACTTTAACCCTAGACTATTGTCGTCACCCAAAAACATCACTGCTAGTCAACAAGCGCCTTAACGATTTTTTTTCCATTTAAGTACCTACTATTTCCAAATAAGAAATTGCTTATTTTTAACATAAAATAAGTATGTCAAATTATTTCAATGTGTCAATTCATGTGATTTTTCCTCACAAAATATCCAACAACAATACCATAAAAATTGCAATAAACGAACAAAACTTCACACATTTCCCATACAACACGATTTTGTAACAATCTCACACTACACCGTGCACTTGCTACAAAAACCCGTCACTAAAGTATTCAAGTAAAAAAAACAGTTCGAACGCTCACCAAACTGCTGATAGCCCCTTATCTCATCTACTACTACGTCAACAGACTGTCGCTGTCCCTCTCTGACGCAGGGTAGTAACGTATGGCTGTCTCGCTCGCACGCTAGTGCCTTTCACTCATTCAGTGTTAAGAGGGAAATACACTGTACGGTTTTGACGTCGAGATTGACAATGCGTGGAATTTGAAATGGTTGAGCCGTTTTTTTTTTTGGTTTTGGAATGTTTTTAGTTTTTTTTTTTATGTTGACTGTTTTTTTTTTCTGCGGATGTTGTTGGATGAGGTAGGTTTATTATTTGTTTACGTATTGTTTTTGGCGTTCGATATTGATTTGTATTTTAACTTAAGAGCAATAGTAATAGTTTATAATAGCTGACGTAGAGCTAGCTAAATGTAAATCGAGCTATCTTTTTTGTAAAGATTTTTGTTTAAATTGTCTTTTTGGTATAATAAAAATGATAATTATGTGAGCTGCAACTGCCAGGTAAACATTTGCAATCTCACTCAACGACAATCAATTTCAAAACCTTGCTCAAAAATGGTAAACCTAAATTAGATGTATCTTTGACAGATTAAGGCTTAGATTGCCAATATAAATAAATAAACAAAGAATGCCAATATTATGGATTTAAAAATACGAGAATAGGCTAGTTGACACCACCATCAATTGACGTACTTTTCATGACCTGTCAAAACGCGATTCTTTCATAGATTTTGTATGGTAATAGCACGCTTTGACATTACTTATTTGCCAACTCAATTGTCTAACTATTTATTGATTTAAAAGCCACAAAAATTTTAATTTTGCAGTAAATTGAAAATTAATCGGGTTTTCAGGGCTAAAATAAAGCGTTTTTTTTAAAGAAGTTATGTCTTGGAATTATTTATTAATGGTGTCAACTACCCAAATGCCCCTCCGTTCACTTTGACAATCCGAATTCCACCTTGGGTTAGCTTATTTTCTTCTTTTCTTTCTTTAAAAAAAAAAACGTTGCCCCACACTAGGTATTCCTTCTGCATCGTAGGTGCGTTTAACAGCCAGACCCGAAACAACTGTCTGTAGGCCATACAAATATTCGTTCCGTGTGGGAATCGAACCCACGACACGCAGCGCACCAGCCAATCGCTCAGCCACTGCGACAACCTTGCCAAAGAGAAGAAGAAGAGCTTACATCTCAAAATGGAACTCCTGCAGAAACAAAAATCAAGTAATTTCCTTAACTTGATTTTTATTTCTGCATTAATTTTTTAATAATTAACTGTCAATAAAAAAAAACTTATAAATGGTGCCCGTTTTGAGAAGTGCATGTTTTTTTGTCCTTTTACATCTTCACCTTTGCGACTGAGCTGCTTACTTTTGTGATGATCCTTATTAATTTTAAAACAGGTTATAAAAAAAAATATTTTACGCCAAAATGTATGACATTTCTAGAAAATTTGATATACTATACTATTTAATTTACCAATGTTTGCAAAAAACTTTATTAAAGTGATTTGTTGAAAATTACATACATAAACTCACGCCTTTTTCCCATGGGGGTAGGCAGAAACCACAGAACGCCACCTGCTACGATCCTTACATACTCCTTTCGCCTCATCTACGTTCATACATCTCGTCATACAAGCACGCAAAATTCCGTCGCGTTGTTCTGCTCATATTTGCTCCTAGCCTAATACAGCATTTATATCAAGCAGTCACCTGTAAAAAAGTCAACGACACACCGGACAGTGTGCAACACACCTAACTCATCGTTCTGTCGCTATCTCGTTCTCACGCCGCTATCGCCGTCTCTTTCCCGCTAATGAATTAAATCAACAACCTCGCTCGCTCCCTCTCGATAGATGATCGTTCCATATTTGAATTTATTTCAAAAAATAGGAATTCGATTTTTTTTTTCTTAATATTTACTAGCGTATTTGAGGTAAAATATTTCCGTTATTTAGGTTATTGGTCGCAAAATGTCATAAAAACGGTTAATTTTGCCTAAAAATATTACTTATTAAATCTTTAATTAATAATATTATAAATGCGGAAGTAACTCTGTCTGTCTGTCTGTTACGCTTTTGCAGTGCCGGCGTTAAGGTAGGGCGAGGTAGGGCGACCGCCCCGGGCGCCGGACTTTTTGGGCCGCTCGCTCGTTGAGTCAGTACTTACTTGTAAATTCTCAAAGCCTAGCGACAAAATCGCTATGGTGACAACACTAGAGTGGAACTCAGCGTTCGGCCGGAACACTAACATTGTTGTTCAGTTCAACAAGACACGTTACATCTCTTTTTAAAATTTAATTTTAAAAGAGTTGGCTTTATTTTTGACCAGGCTTCGTGATTTCGAAAAGTATATCACCGAATAACATGGCCCCATTGAACCCGAACGTACTATAAGGAATTACTTGACAAATCTTATCGCCGAAACCATGCGACTTTTTTTTGTTCCCGGGGTGGAAAATCCTCTTGGATGTCGAAGGGGTCTGTCAGACTCTTACTGCTTGAAAGCGACCCCGGTGTTCCCCTCCCACACTTAGGCCGGGTTCACGTTCTTTCCGCGATTCCCGACTGGTGCTGGCCCTCCTCCGCGGGCCACCTCGGGTCTGGAGGGGAGGGAGGTGTTTAACTCGCCCCGCGACCACCACCACCACCTTGGGTTCGGTTGATGGAGTCCCCAAGTCCGCCGCCTCTAGCCCATTTAGGGGGGCCGTAAGAGGGCGCCACCGACCAGGGCTGTAGCTAGAGTCAAATTTGAGGTAGGGCAGCATTGGTTACAGGTAGAGCGAAGGTAAAAAAAAAAATATCATAATTGATCTGCCCTTGAAGCATGGGCTCCTAAACCAATCACCATGTATATCACTGAACTCTAGATCAGTGATTTACATTCAATAGCTAGGTATAAGTAGACAAATAATTTCTGTGACAGCGCATGACCATGGATCTAAGAACTATTAAATCCTCTATGATGAAGTACAAGCAAACAAGATGGTTGAACTTCCAGATTTGGATATAGAGATCTAAGGTTGGGCATTGTGATTTCAAGGTAGGGCATTGCCCCACAATGCCCCCCCCCTAGCTACGGCCCTGCCGCCGACGCCTGGGGCGCCTGCTGCGGGCCGGGAGAGAGGTCGTAATATCTCTTTCCTTTTCCGCAGCGAGTCCTGCGAGATAAGCGTTTCGCAGAAGTAGGCCACCGCGTTCCAGGACCCTTCGCTGCCGACCATCGAAGCGACGACGGCCGGCAGCGACAGGTCACTGTTTACTTCAGAGATGAGGACACGACGCGGCTCCTCCCAGGCCATACATTCTGACAGCGTATGCCGCGCCGTGCCCTCCAGGCAGTCCACGCAGTGGTGGCACCGGGCGTCTGGCTCCCTGTTTTTGAGACAGGTACTTCCCGAAGCCATGCCCCGAGACAATCTGCGTCACCCGAAACGTCAGGGAGCCCTACCTTCTTCCGAGCCAGTCCGCCAGCACCGGCCGGATCGCCTCGATGGTGATAATAGGAGTGAGAGCCTGTCCGGACTAGCGTTAAAAATGCTGAAAAAAACAATTTGTTTCTTTCACGAAAAAAACCAATTTGTGGTTTTTTCCGTTTTTTCACATGTTACATTGAAAAATTCGCAGACAGAATCCTTTGGGAAAAAACGGGAATCTTTCGAATTTTTCTTAAAATGTCTTGAAATGTTGAAAAAAAACAAGTTTTTTTTTCAAATATTTTTCTGTTCAAACAACATAGGGTAGCATGGCTCGTTTGATTCGTCTTGACGAGTACTGTGATCCTACATGGTAACCAGGGTCTGATGATGGAGCTGGAAGGTAGCCATAGGAACTGCGTAATAGAACTACACAACCCCGTCGAGTTTGGGCTCGTTTGATTCGACTTGACGTGTACTTTGATCCTAGATGGTAACCAGGGTCTGATGATCGAGCTGGAAGATGGCCATAGAAACTGCGTAATAGAACGACACAACCCCGTCGAGTTTGAGCTCGTTCGATTCCGTGTATTCTGTTTTTTAGTATTTGTTGTTATAGCGGCAGCAGGAATACATCATCTGTGAAAGTTTGAACTGTCTAGGACAGCGGAGGCTTCTATGTATTTTTTCTCGAAAACAGTGCGTCTTAGGCGCAAAATGACCGAAATTTCACTCCCCCCTAGAAGGCCCCATGAGAGCAGCACCACTATTAAAATTTTGGGTTTGGGGGGGGGAGGAGGGGATTGTTTTTATTTTAATGTTTTCAATATGTTTAATATAATTAAGTAAATAGTCTTTGAAGCAATAATATTCGAAATAAAGATACAAGAACCGAATATTCTATGAAACATTTTCTGCGAAATAAAATTCAATGGAAATATCTTTCTACAAAACAAGGGGACAACACTATAGAAAAGTTTTTGTTTTAGATTTTTTCTACAAAATGTTTTTTCATTCTCTCCCTTTTTTTTCTTTCGTAAAGGCAGTAGGTATAGGTTTGAATGGCAGATGGGGGGGGGGCGCCTTAGAAATCTCGCCCAGGGCGCTGGTAGTGCTAAAACCGGCACTGCGCTTTTGTGCCTAAACTACTTAACCGACTTTGATGAAATTTAGTACGGACCTCAAGAAAGGACATACTAGGTTACTTTTTATTCGACGACTTCGTCTGCGTCTGCGATAACCGACTTTTACGTGAACGAAGTCGCGGGCAAAAGCTACTAAAAAAACGTAACATAAAATCACGCCTGTAATCCCTGAAGGGTTAGGCAGAGGGGTTCCCGTTAGTACACCCACATTTCGCCAGTTATGTTTAAGTCCCATGTAGGTAATAGGGGGCGAGTAAAACCTAATAACACTGCCCGAACTGAGAATATAACTCAAGACCTCATGCTCAGCAGTTGCGCTTTGCGACCACTAGACTAACGAGGCAGTGAATAGAATATTATCATATCAAAAGTCAGTGAGTGAGGTGAGTGGCAACGCAGGGAGGGGTCGCCCTAGGAAGACCTACACTGACCTATTATTGGTGAGGTTCTTCAGAAAGGTCAGGTGCGCAGTACTCGTAACTGGCGTGCTTCTATGACGAGATGTATGAACGTGGACGAGGCGAAAGGAGTTTGTAAGGATCGTAGCAGGTGGCGTTCTGTGGTTTCTGCCTACCCCTATTGGAAAAAGGCGTGAGTTTATGTATGTATGTATCAAAATTCATAATTTACCTTGAATTCTGTTTAAGACTCCAAAAAATGATTAATGCATGACAAATTCGATAATTGAGACTCGATTTTTCACACCGTCAAGACAATTTGATAATAAATGTCGATAATAAATACTGTAGACAGTTATTGTTTTCACCTTGACATCACTAATAGTGTCAAATGTTAACCATTTGTCTCACTTTTTTAGTTAAAATCTCCGAAACGGATGGTCTAAAATTGATCATTGGAATTGTGAAAGTTTTAAAGAAATTATTATAGGGAAAATAATTTTATACATTATTTACAAGCTTAAATAAAAAAAAAACAATCAGAATAAAAAAAAGAAAAACTAAAACTAAATGGCATCAAAAAATTCATCCGCATCGCCGTCCACTGGAAATGTGCCCAAAAAACTGGCCGCATTGCCACGTTGGATGGCAATGCTTAACTTCTGGCCAAGGTAATAACCCTTGAGTCACGGGAAGTGTCAACCAACCGTTTGGCCAACTTCTTGAAAAGGCCATGGGCACACAGACCCCACAACCCGAGGGTTTCCACCCCAAATTGCTCGAAAATATAGTTGCCTGAAAGGGTACGGTCGGTTTACGGAATTATTCCTTTACTTGTGCTGCATGGCATTACTTCTTGCCAAATTTCATTGTTCTTGGTCAACGCAAAGTCCCTTATGCCGGCCATACACGATCCTTCCTATCGTCCAATCGGCAGGACGCTACCGATTGGATCATGCCGATTGGACCGTGGATGGGAGTGGATTGGCATGACAGTTATAATTGACGGCATAATCGAATTTCGATTCTTTTGGCATGATCCTTCCGATTGGATCATGCCGATTGGACCGTGGATGGCGGTCTGCGCGATCGTAGATAATCTTGAGGCGCAGCCCTCAATTCTTTTAATAAATTAGTATGAGAAAACTGTTTTTTTTTCATTAGCCACTGTTTGCACCACTCTGCTGGAACTTTTCAACTAAACGTCGCTGCCGATTGGACAATTAAACTGATCGTGGGTGGTGTATATAGACGAACTGCAGATTGGATCATGCCTGCAGCGTCCTGCCGATTGGACGATAGGAAGGATCGTGGATGGCCTGCATTATAGGTTTTGAATTTGATTCCCTAGCGAGCGTCAACATAAACGACCTTGTCTTTACATTGCCATAACTTAGAAGTTTAATTTTTGCACTGCTCCAAGCGTAGCAGACCTCCTGATATTTTATATAAATTCAGCTTGATACCTCCACGCATTCCGGAGAAAAGAGTCTTGATAGACGTAAGTATAAACAAACGGACAACAAAGTGATACTATAAGGGATCCATTTTTGCCGACTGAGGTACGAAACCTTAAAAAAATTTATAAAAAATCGGTTTAGGTGTTTAGGAGTTCAATAACGTGAATACGTACATAAGTACAAATAATTGCAGAAGAGAAGTATTAGAATACTTCCCTATTATCGTCGTGGTAGCCAGGCATCCGGAACTCCGAAGCCGGACAAAGTCAGACTTTTTGGATGGATGTCCGGCCCAATTAGTCGGTATCATTTTCTCAGGATTAATAAAAAAAAGAAAACATAAAGTCCGATTCTGTTTTTACCCCATTTTACCTAACCTACCTGGCAACGATAACTAGGGCCCCAACATAGTTAATCCGGCCCTGTTCGAAACCCAAGTCCCTACGCTCAGCAGTTCCTTGTCACTAGACCAACAAGGTGACCACTACCTACTCCCCCAGCCAATACAGGCGTGATGTTTAACGTATCCAGAGCACAAATGATTTGCTCAACAATAGTGTGAAAGTTGGAGAAAGTTCGCCGACGATTTGATGCTTGACTGACGCTTGATTCTGTTGCTGTTTCCCAACGTATTTGTACTAGTTGTTTAAAAATTCTAGTGTAATAATGGGTCAACATCTGCCTAACCCTTCGGGGATTACAGGCGTGATGTTATGTTTGAATATTCAGCCCAGTTACTGTTTAGCGTGGAATTCTGGGTTCCTACAGGGCCGGATTAAGCATATCGGGCAATGCACGTTACAGGGACCCTTTACCTTTTTTCTAACGTCCAAAAAAAATATTTTACCACTATGCCATTTTATTTATAACTAGCTGCTGCCCACGACATGGTTTGCGGGGTTTTTCGGGCAATATTAACCCGTTAACTGTCAAGCCACTGAATAGAATTAAAAGTCTTGACTTTGACTTTGACTTTGACAAGTAATAAACGTAAAATATCATCGTCCAATGGCGGCCGTTCGCGTTGGATCAAGTTTGGAACCTGTGCGGTACGGTTGACATTTGGAGCGTTCACTTTTGTACCGCATAGGTACAGTTGACAGTTGAAGAGTTAAGGGTTTTTCCAATAGGAATTTCTCAGTAGCAGCCCGGAGTTTGAGAGGCACGTGTCGCCGTTGGTCCTGCGTCTGATCTCTCCTCGACAGTGTCGGGTTGTCGTCAAATCGGACTGAGAGTGAGGGAAGAGGGGACAAGCCCGCCACACTGTTCCCACCCACTGCAACTCCTGAAAGCCAGAATCAACAGTGGAGGCCACCAGAAAAGCGCCGAGGCAATGAAGCTCGACGAGTCCCAGAGAAACGATTAACTGTCTTGGGTCCCGCAACGAAATTAATCAGAAAAGAATAGCGGAGGAGTAAGAAAAAATATAATTTCCACTTCCCTCCAAACAAGCAGGAGACAGAACAGAACTAGGCCAATAGGCACAAAGGGACGTCGTAGGGAAGAGGGGAGTGCACCTGTGCTTGCGCACACATTTTTGTACTATAATATCTCTAGACACGGCGCATATTGTTAGGAGATTCCCTTGTCTGGAGCCCTGATCACTGATAGCTTCGACCCTGTTCAGTAGGCTACTATTTTATTACTTACTAGCTTTTGCCCGCGACTTCGTCCGCGTGGAACTTGTTTATATCGTACTTGCATACAAACTTCCACCCCCCTTTTCACCGCCTTAGGGGATGATTTCCGGGATAAAAACTATCATATGTCCTTCCTCGGATCTTAAACTATCTCCATGCCAAATTTCATCAAAATCGATTCAGCGGTTTATGCGTGAAGAGGTAACAGACAGACAGACACGCTTTCGCATTTATAATATTAGTATGGACTAGCTTTTTTTGCCCTTTACTTCGTCCGCGTAAATGTCAATTATCGCGAACGCAGACAAAGTCGCAGAATAAAAGGTAGCCTATGTCCTTTCTTGGGTTCAAACTTACCCCGTACCAAATCCTATCAAAATCGGGTCAGTGGTTTAGTGGTGACACCTTATAAAAGACAGAATTACTTTCGCATATATAAATATTAGTATAGATTTATAGAAGTTGTCATCTTTCTGACCTTGTCTGATGTTACTTGTGGTCGGTGCAACACGTTTTCTTCTTCCATTCCGTCCTGTCAGCCGTCATGCTATCACTGACTCCCATTTCTTTCATATCGTTTTTCACACAATCCATCCATCTTTTCTTTGGACGTCCTGTTCCTCTCTATCCATCCACATCATCATCTGCCTCGCCTTTTTCCCAATTATGTTAGGGTTGGCTTCCAGTTCAACCGGATACAGCTAAATACCAGCATTTTACATGGAGCGACTGCCTATCTGACCTTCACAACCCAGTAACCGGGTAATACGATGGATACCCCTTTGTAAGACTGGTTGTCAGATTTTCGGGTTTCTGACGACCCGTAACGATTGTCAAAGATCCACGTATGACAGCCGGTATCTCCATCCATCCACATTCATATTCATATTAGTATGGAAGTATGGATTACATATTTATTTACATATTTATTGTATTTTTTAAACATTCTCCCATTATTTTAGTTAATCTTTATTTGCTAGATAAGCACGTTCACTCTGACATGATCTAAATTTTTTCTACGTTATCTTGTCATAAAGTCAAGAACATACATTTTACATAAAATAATTATCAGTACTGTGTGGTCCAGAAGTAAAAATACATGACCATCTCATCTTGGTTTCTGGTCGTTTTCTCTTAAAACGTTAAGTTCTGCTAAAACGAACCAACCCACATAAAAATGTCCGCCACTTTTCAAAATAAAGATGTTGGATATTCAGCACTAATTCATTTTAAACCTATTCTAAGCATAAATTTTGATGTTTATTGAACTGTTTTTGCTGAATAGTAATTGTAACACGTCTGGCATTAATTTAATTATTGAGGTTTTGTGGGTTGGCTCGTTTTTGGCCGATATAACCTCTATGAGATACTGCAAAAAGTACTAGGCATTCATAAAAGCGCTGTTGATACACCAAAGAAATTGAATAAAAAGAAGTATTCTACTATCTAATAGACAACAAGAAACCAGTTATCCCTCCAAATTGCGTCAAGATTGCAACGTTTAGTTGCAAATAGATTTATCAATCGCTATCAGGCGACCTTAGATCGCGGAACCACTTGCGCGCCGCCAAAACTAGTCAGCCATTGTAAATTGTAACCAGTCGATGTGATTGACCTAACTATAACCGGTTTATATATTAATCATTTTGACATAATCTAATCGTGTATCCGAACTCGCCGCTTGACGACGCTACCCGACCGCCGCCCGAGAGCTCACGGAAACGCCCGACCGTTGACAGTCCGTCACCCGTCAGAGCGGCACACTTTCTGCTATGTACTTTACATAGGTGCAGTACGCTGTCGCGCCGGTAACTAGCTAGTGTGCATTCAAATTTGGAATCGCTTTGTATTTTTTTTTTCAATCAATACGTTTGATAAATGTTTACTAGTAAACTATTAGTGTTGTAGCCGCCGGGTGCAGCGCACGCACGTTTCGATGTACGATCGTTCTCGATTTTCACCCCGATATTTTCCCCACACGTGTATAAGTTTACGTGTTACTCTATGCTAAAGTGAAGTCATTGACTCGTCATGACATACATTTGACGGAACTGCACGTTGGTGGTTTCTTGCAGACGTTTTTTTTTGTCTAATTTTATTGTTTTATCAACGTTATAGTTTCTTGTGCTATGCGTCGCGTTGTTTGGTGTTCTTATCAGTGTATCTAGATAACGCGTCAAGGCAACATCCTTGGATTCGCGATCCGACAATTGTGTGAATTGTTTTTTTTTTTACAATGAGGTTTTTGTTGTAGTAATTGTTTGGATGTCCTTGTTACTTTTTGACGATGTTTTAGTCGTTTTTTAACGTAAATAAATAAATTAAATTCCGAATTGTTTTCGTAGTATTTAAAAAAGGAATTTCCTATCAATTTAAATGAGTAACCTAATTACGTGAACACGAAATTTTTTAGAAAAAAAATCTGCAATCATTGACCCAATTTTCCGATTTAGATTTTCCGATTCGTGTTACTTAACTTTCCCATGCGCTCGCACGCGAGTAAACAGCGTCTGTTTGCGAAAAAAAAAAACTTCACACGTCACGGTGACGTTACACCCGCCATTCCATTTTCGAATTTCATCATTTTCCGAAACAATCGAAGATGCGCGCGTTTCATGGACACGTCTGCATTTTATTTTTAGACGCGAATGTTTGATTTGTACAACGACGTAGTTTACCTACATATCTACCGTCGCGGAATGTACATTATATACCATCTTGCACTATGTACTGCGGATACAACAATATAAGCGCTGTCTGTGTGCGTGCCAGCGTAATGAGCGTTTCTATGTGCTAAGAAACAGTAAAAAGTATGGCGCGAACGGTATGAGCGGCAACGTCGCGTGCGTTCCGAGGCCTTGCCGCGGTGAAAACAATAGTCTTTTATTATTTAATTTTTCTTGAATAAATTATTTTTTATGATAATTTTACGCTGATGAATAATATATTTGGATAATTAGCATCAGTTTGAATTTGGAAACCGGTTTTAGGGCGATATAAACAATATACGGATGAAAAGCCGTATGCAGTCTGTCATGAAATCCAATACAGACATTCTTGTATGAAAATCGATACTAAATGCGTCAACCGGAACTCTTTACCGATGTTTTAACACAATGATTACCAGTCCACATTCCAACCCAAAAAATCAATATATCAATGATAAAAAAACAAACAAAGCCAACGAAAATAGCCGGTGGGATGAAAAAAAAAAATACTAACCGATGTTGACCTTTTCGAACGCGTCTCGCTAGTAGCACGGCCAGCTGACGCGACGTTGCCGCTCTTCCTGCCGTGCCCTGAACCGTTCACGCTTATCGCCTCTACTGCCACGCGATTAGGCACAAATTCGCGTAGCAACACTAAGTATATAAAGGATTTAGGACGTTTCACGGAGCTATGACACTTCCCGCGCGAAAAATTTGAAATGCTTTATCAGTCGTACTTGGTGATGCGCGGCGCGTAGTAAATTCACGAAACGTTTTGCCTATTTATAGTATTTTCCTTTTTTTAGTTGATTTTAAATAGAAGTGGCTTATATTAGGAAAAAAATAAATGTGTTACAAAAACCAAAGTGCCCAAAGTTAGTGTGTAAAAAATTATTTATAAAATTTAAATATTTAAAAATTCTATTTATTAACAAAAAAAACTTACTAAAGTAACAAGAAAAAATCTGAGTGACAAAAAAAAGTGTCAGCCCAACCAACCAAGTTAACTAGAAAAAATAAACCCCGAGCTACTAGGAGCGCATACCGTCAAAGAGTTACTCTAAGAAATAAGTGACAACAAGATGGCTCGGTGACCAAGGTGGCCTACATGCCGGTGGCGCTGGGCTCGCTCGGCGGCGAGGGCGAGTACCGCGAGTACGGCCACCATCTCTCGCCGCACCACGCGTCGCACATACAGTACCACGAGTATGCGCCGCCGCCGCCGCCGCCGATATACCACCCCATACCGGAGCCGTATTTTAGGTAAACAGTCAAACCTCTTCCATTGTCATAACCGCCTGGTACTTTTGTAAAACTAGCTTCTTCTTTTTTTATGACCGACTTCAAAAAAAAGGTTCTCAGTTTGATCCGTATGTACTATGTATGTTTGCCCGCGATTATCTCTCGTTTGGCTGAACCGATTTTGATGCGGTTCTCAGAAAAGTATTTTTTACATTTAGGAGGTTTTGGAATACCAAAACCTCCTAAATGTAACAAATATTTTTCTTTTTTAGTAGGTTTTGGTATTTTAACCGACTTCAAAATAAGGAGGTTCTCAGTTTGACCCGTATGTATGTGTGTTTGTCAGCGATTAGATATAATCGCTGACAAACACACATACATATGGGTCAAACTGAGAACCGCATCAAACTCGGTTCAGCCAAACGCGATAGCGTTTGGCTGAACCGAGTTTGATGCGGTTCTCAGAAAAGTATATTTGTTACATTTAGAAGGTTTTGGTATTTTAACCGACTTAAAAAAAAGGAGGTTCCCAGTTTCCCAGTTTGACCCGTATGTATGTCATGTATGTTTGTTTGGAGGAAAACGAAAACGCGGACAAACATACATGACATACATACGTATGTCATGTATGTTTGTCCGCGTTTATCTCACGTTTGGCTGAACCGATTTTGATGCGGTTCTCAGAAAAGTATTTGTTACATTTAGAAGGTTTTGGTATTTTAACCGACTTCAAAAAAAGGAAGTTCTCAGTTTGACCCCGATGTATGTATGTTTGTTCGCGTTTATCTCACGTTTGGCTGAACCGATTTTTGTGGGGATTTCAAATATTAACGACGGGTAGGCCATGTTTATTGCGGCCACTCCAAACGACGTTCACTGCTGGAAATAGGGCTTCCCTAAAGGTAGCCATATTGACCGGTAATACAGAACAATTACATTCAAATAGTAGTAAGTAGTCGTGTTCTCGTTTTTGAACTATTACTTCGGGTGAAGAACACCCCGTCCAAGAGACATATCAATCAACCTCTTCGTATGTTATAGCCGCCTAGTACTTTTGAAGAAACAACGTATGTAACGTACGTATGTAACAACAATGTTTATAGTTTCGCTCGGGTGAAGGGTGAAGAAAAACCCCTCTATTATGAGAGCCATATCTTATGTAAACAATACAATCTCTTCGAATGTCATAAACGCCTAGTACTTTTGTAGAAACACGTGTAGTTTCGCTCGGTTAAAGGAAACCCCGTATTTATCGGAGCTTGCTTTAATTTAGGTAAACAATACTTGGAATCTTATGAATACCTAGTAGGTACTTTGATACAAACTTGTTGACGTAACATACAACATGGCTTATCATTCGTTATAATTATATCTCTCATGAAGGAGGGGGGATGAAAGTACTTCATGAATACAACCTTACACCCCAACTAAACCTTTTCCAAGAAAATAAAATATCTCATGTTATGATGAAACTGCATCAAAATCTAACAAGTGGTTTAGGAGCAAATCGTATGCACAGACAAACGATTTTGTTTTAAAAAGAGAAATCTACTTTTCGTCATAAAACTAAAGCCGCCGACTTCCATAGCTAAAGTTATTTTTTACTTTCTGTGTTTCTCTTTTACGGCTAAACTACTGAACCGATTTTGATAAAATTTAGTAACATGACTAAGCTTGAAGTGCTTTAACCCCGAGAAAGGACTTAGGTTGCTTTCTAATCTGCGATAACCCTTGTTTTTTTTTAATTGAAGAGTTTGAACTCTCTAACCTCCAGAACTACTGGTCTGATTCTAAAAAATCTTCAAAAATCACTAATAGGAAGCTATGTTGTCCTAGAGAATATCCTCTTACACAATCAGCAAACCTGTAGTTACTAGCTCAGTCAGGCCCAGTTACACCAGCCCGGGTTATCTTTTAACATACACACATAAACTCACGCCTTCTTCCCATGGGGGTAGGCAGAAACCACAGAACGCCACCTGCTACGATTCTTACATACTCCTTTTGCCTCAACCACGTTCATACCATCTAGTCATACAAGCACACCGGTTACCAGTACTGCGCACCTGACCTTTCAGAAGAACCTCACCAATAAGGTGGTGGTCTTCCTAGGGCGACCCCCGGACCCCTCCCTGCGTTGCCACTCACATCTGCCATATAAATTCCTTTTGTTAACCGCTTTTCACTCATCCTCTCAACATGACCAAACCATCTAAGCATACTCTTATTTTTTTACTCCGGTAATTTAATCTCGTGTAACTGTACTTTTCGAGCCGTTTGGGGTGGAAACCCTCATAGGGTCCGTGTGCCCATGGCCTCTACAAGGAGTTGTCCAAACGGTCGGTTGACACTTCCCGCTACCCAAGGGCTGGTCACCTTGGCCAGAGGTTAACCATTGCCATCCAACGTGGAAATGCGGCCATTTTTTTGGGCACATTTCCAGTGGACGGCGATGCGGATGAATTTTTTGATGCCATATAGTTTTGGTTTCCCTTTTTGATTATTCTGATTGTTTTTTTTTTTGTAATTAAGCCTGTAAATATTGTAATATACAGTACATATTACTGTACTTTTTTAGTTTATCTTAGACATAACTGCCATCGGTGAACGAAAAACATCGTGAGGAAACCTGGACTTATGATTTTCTAACTGTATCCCGCGAATTTGATTACGTTTTTGGTTGCTACTCCGATCCCCTATGTCGTAGCGTGATGTTATACAACTTATATTGTTTTTCATGAATCTGGCTATCATATACAAAATGATTTTTTTTAATCCGATTGGTAATTCCAGAGATAAGCGCGTAAACAAACAAACACTTAAGCTGTCAAAGTCAAATCATTTATTTCAATTAGATCATTTAAAAGGCACTTTTGAACGTCACTTGCAAGAGAAAAAAGAATCTATAGTTGCTTTATTATAATTAGTATAGATAGATTAGGTTAGGTTTAGGACAAAGGAGGAAAGGTCAGGTGCGGAGTACTCGTAACCGGCGTGCTTGTATGACGAGATGTATGAACGTAGATGAGGCGAAAGGAGTATGTAAGGATCGTAGCAGGTGGCGTTCTGTGGTTTCTGCCTACCCCCATGGGAAAAAGGCGTGAGTTTATGTATGTGTATGTAGGTTTAGGCTTTTTGGTTTTTTTTTAATTTAGATTTTTGTTTTTAATGATTTTTATTTTTTTTATTTTATTATTTCTCATGTACAATTTTTTGCACCTGCTATGTTATCTCTTCACCACCTAAGGTTGACTGGTAGAGAATGCCTAAGGCATTAAGTCCGCCTTTGTACTTTTTTTGTTGAATAAAGATTAAATTAAATAAATAATAAAATAAGTCTGAAATCGCCAATCCGCCTTGAGCAAGCGTGGTGATCAATGCTCGTGCCTTCTCTGTATGAGAAGAGGCCTTTGCCTTTTTTTTTAAGGTGGTAAAAATTCTCAAATGAGTCCTTCCGCCCTAGGTGTGGCGGAAGGGACTGTCAGACTTTTACTGACTAAAAAACCACCCTGTTCCTTCTGTTGCCGGTTTCGGGTATATTTTCAATTACCCTGTATAATTATTATTATGTAGGTATGTAAGTGAGATGTCCATAATTTGCAAAACATTTTTCGAACATTTTAAACTCCAAGTTAAATATTCGGCACAAATGGGCCTTGTTCTCATAATTACAACAAACTTGTACAATTGCGATTGTTTTTCTCGTCGGGGCGGGCGTAAGGCTTCAATTGATGACGTCATTGGCCGATGACGTAACATGGTACGTCAGGGAAAATTGTTTGTTGAACTGTATGGAAAAATTGAGAGATTCTCGGGTTGCTTGTTTTTTTTATTTGGGGTTAGGAGCTATTTTGACATAGTTTTAAGTGTTATGGGCGGAAAATATGTATGACTGTTGTTAAAAAAACGTATGGGTCAATCATTTGAAAAGAAAATTGTTATAATTTTTTTTTATTACCTATGTATTATCTCGGGACCCCGGGGCCCCTTGGTTTTGGGGCCGAAGCCAACTCGAAGAGGCCCCTTAGATAGCTTTAAGATGAAATGAGATACCAACTGACAATATTATCCCTGTATGCACTATGCAAGCCCATCCAAGGACAAGGTCAACCCCCAATTATTATTAGCAATAATAATTGTTATATTTTTTTTTTAAACCAAATACATAATTTAATAAAGAGATTTTTTTAAGAAAATAATTATGTAGCTCTATTAAATTATTTTTTATAAACTTTTACTTTTTTTTTTTAAATTACGCAATCAAGTAAGTAAGCACAATGTGCTTGCGTCACTGACATGCCAAAGAGATAGCATCACCGACATGCTAACCAGAACGCGTCACCAACATGCTAATGTGACGCTAAGATTTCACTATGTCGGCAGTTCCAACGACTGCTTATCTTTTTTGTTTTTAACCCTGACGCAAAAACGACGGGGTTATAAGTTTGACTTGTCAGTGTGTCTGTGGCATCGTAGCTCAGGAACGGATGAACCGATTTTCATTTTGTTTTTTTTTTTGTTTGAAAGATAAAGATGAATTAGCTGGATGTGTTCTGTGTTTGATGAAGATCTTTAGTTTTTAATTTTTTGTTTGAATGTTTCTAAAAGTTACTTTTCTGTGTTATTCCAGGCGGCACGCCCCCTACTTCGGCCAACCAGACTACAGAGTTTATGAACTCAATAAACGGTTACAACAGAGGACGGAGGTTGGTTCAATTTTACATTATACGTATTAATAAATTAGAATTCGAGAGAGAAAAAAAATTAATGAAAGTAACTTCTCTTTCTTTTTTTTTATCTACCTATCTTTTTTCTTCTATCTTTTTTTCCTCTATCGATTCTTTTTCTTTCTTCCTTTTTCATTTTTCGAGATCCGCCGACTTCCCAGAAAGTGGAGCTCTTCTGGGGAAGTGCTACCACCATAAATTACCTCCGTTGTAGGTTCGTTACCCGGTTCGGGTTATTGGGTTTATGCATCAAGAATTTCTCAGCAGCCTCGGAGTCTGGATTTGTGCCCGGTTGATGGCAATAAGCTCGCCCCCTATTACATGAGTCTTAAAAAAGACTAATAAATGAATAAATATGGGTATACTAATGGGTACACATCTGCCTAACCCTTCAGGGATTACAGGCGTAATGTTATATAATTTATAATTTTTGCGACGTGGGAAGTACTACTATCATATCTAAATTCAGCCTTTATGGAGTCCTGGGTTCGACTACCAGTTCAGGCTAGTGTTATTTGGGTTTTTCATCAGGAAATGTCACACAGTGTGTATTACAATGGTCAACGGTCAAAAATAAAATAACGTTGAAATTAAAGGGGGATCCCCCCCATACATGAAAGAAAAGTAATATCCCTACCCCCCACGGGAACTCTTCTAGTCCGACTCGCAATAGACCACTTTTTTTCAGTGTCCTCTGTTCGAAGTACCAGGAAACCATGAATTCAAAGTGTATTTTATACGTTCCAGGACTCAGATAACTTGTGGTGGGACGCGTTCGCAACAGAATTCTTTGAAGACGACGCGACGCTGACACTCACCTTTTGTTTAGAAGATGGACCTAAGAGATACAGTGAGTACGCTACAGTTTATGTGAGCCTGGTACACCAACCGGCCTTTTAGGGGCGGATCAGTGATGGGCAAAAAGTAATTAGATTAATAATTACAAATTAAAGTTACATTATAATTAGTAATTAAAATACTTTGTAACAGATTACTTAAGTAATTAATTGCAATGAGTAGGTACTTGAGGAATGAGTAACTAATAAAAGATTTAAAACTATATAATGATTGACAGATCTTTTTTTTTTTTTTAATTATGTTTCATTTTCGTATTTCTCAGAAATGTGTACCTAATTACTTTTTATCAGATTACTAGGTAATCTGTTATAATGTAATTAGATTACATTTTAATCAAATTATTATGTAATTCAATTATTAATTAGTTTACTTAAGTAACTACACACATCAAAAGTGTCTAGGGATCAACATCCCTAATCAATGTTAGGGATGTTGATCCCTAGACACTTTTGATGTGTATAGTTACGCCCATCACTGGGGCGGATCTACTTAAAGGCTTTTTGAGCTGCAGCCCGTGAATACAGAGGGCCTCCAACCGGACTGAAAACAATAGACGATATTGTCAATAATAAAAATTATCTTAGTAAAACAATCCGATTATAAGGTTGGCAACACTGCGATCAAATTATATATACCTACATCACTACAGAAAAGTTTTTTCATAAAATGGCAATTGATTGAGTAATTAGGTAGGGCCCCTAAGCAGTATTAGCCCAGGGCCCCACAAATTCAAGATCCGCCCCTGCGGCCTTTTATTGTTGACTAGCTTTCGCCCGCGGCTCCGCTTGCAAATTAAATTTGAAATTCGATCATGATTCTAAAGACATGTGGCGCCATCTATCTTCATAAGAACGTTATTGTGATTTCTCTCGGGAACTACTTTTTTCGAAATGAAAGGCACCCTATGTCCTTTTCTGTACATCTGACAACGGTTACACGTATGTATGTATATGCAAAATTTCAGGATGATCGGTTTAGTGGTTTGGGCGCGGAAAGGTAACATACAAACAAACTTACTTTCGCATTAATAATATTAGTTAGGAGTTATAGAATTCGGGTCTGGCTGTTTGTGTATGTTAGTTTATATGTTTGTAAACGCACCGACGATACAAGAGAAATTGCTATAGCGAGGCAACGTTTAAAAAAAAAACTATTAGTAAAAATTTCCACTGCTGGACAAAAGCCTCTTCTCATACAGAGAAGGCACGAGCATTGATCAATAAGCTTGCTAGAGGCGGATGGCGTTGGCGATTTCGGTTTTACATTAATTTTATGGGACTTTTAAACATAACTGTCGGAATGTAGGCGAACTAATGAGTACACCTCTGCCTATCCTTTTGGCGATTACAGGCGTGATCTTATGTTATGATTTTTCGAAAAAAAATTGCCGTATTTAATTCGTAGATCCTAAGTTAAAGTACTTTTGAATTGTCAAGGAGTCGGTCAGTTACTCAAATAAATGTATATTTCCTATAAGTCTTAACATGTATAATATTTCTGTTTTCAGCGATAGGGAGGACGCTGATACCCCGGTACTTCCGCAGTATATACGAGGGCGGCGTGTCCGAACTGTACTACACGATGCGACAGCCGAAAGAGTCGTTTCACAACACAAGCATCACCCTAGACTGCGACCACTGTACCATGGTGACGCACCATGGGAAACCTATGTTCACAAAAGTAAGTATTTTAATTAGAGATTTTTGGTAAAGCCGAGTATCCGGCCACTTTTGTAGTCGGTAAAGCCGAGTATCCGGCCACATTCGTAGTTGGAGACTAGTCGGTAAAGGCGAGTATCCGGCCACTTTCGTAGTCGGCGACTAGTCGGCAAAGCCGAGTATCCGGCCACTTTCGTAGTCGGCGACTAGTTGGTAAAGCCGAGTATTCGGCCACATTCGTAGTCGGCGACTAGTTTGTAAAGCCGAGTATCCGACCACTTTTGTAGTCGGCGACTAGTTTGTAAAGCCGAGTATCCGACCACTTTCGTAGTCGGTTTTTGTTGTTAAACCCGACTATCCGGCCACTTTCGTAGTCTGCGACTAGTCGGTAAAGCAGACTATCCGGCCACTTTCGTAGTCGGCGACTAGTCGGTAAAGCCGAGTATCCGGCCACTTTCGTATTCGGCGAATGGTTGATAAAGCCGAGTATCCGGCCACTTGTAGTCGGCGACTAGTCGGTAAAGCCGACTATCCAGTTTGACCGCGTTTTTGACATGTTAACGTGATCGAGTCAATGAAATGGTCATGTGAACGCGTCACCAACATTCTAACGTGACTACATCACCGACATACTCACGTACCGTTAAGTTTTCAATTCTGCCAGCAGTCCCCATGACGTGTCTCTCTCCTTTCTCCAGGTGTGCACAGAAGGGCGGCTGATCCTGGAGTTCACGTTCGACGACCTCATGCGCATCAAGACGTGGCACCTGGCCGTGCGTGCGCACCGCGAGCTGATCCCGCGCGCCGCCGTGCACCCCCCGGACCACGCCGCGCTCGACGCGCTCGCCAAGAACATCACGCGCCAGGGCATCACCAACTCCACGCTCAACTATCTCAGGGTAATTCATAATCTATTATCTAAAAATCAATTGCTATTCGTTAGTCTCGCTAAAACTCGAGAACGGCTGGGCCGATTTAGCTGATTTTGGTTTTTTAGGGTATTGGTAGGGTAGGATAGGGGTAGTGTAGGGTAGGGGTGGTGTAGGGTTTGGGTGGGGTATCGGTAGGTTAGGGGTAGGGGTAGGATACCACGCGAACGAAGTCGTGGCGGGTCAACTAGTTCTATTTATATACTATATGTATAAAATGCTTTGCAACTGCGGAAATTAAAGTACATGTTGCTATGCGGTTGTAACCAACCAGTCCATGCCCAAAAGGGATCAACTGGCTGTTCACAACGGCGTGCTGGTGCCTACGCTTATGTATGGAATGTTGGGTATGGCAAACGAGGCATGAGAGTAGGATTAATGCTGTGGAAATGCGTTCCTTGCGGAGTATGTGTAACTTTCAACGATAGAGTGAGGAATGAGGTTATACGAGATCGTTGCGAATTAAAAGAGGATGTAGTGACAAAGATAGAAAAGGGTATGCTTAGATGGTTCGGTCATGTTGAGAGGATGAGTGAAAGACGATTAACAAAAGGTATTTATATGGCAGAGGTGAGTGGCAACGCAGGAGGGGACGCCCTAGGAAGATCTACACTGACCATATTGGTGAGGTTCTTCAGAAAGGTCAGGTGCGCAGTACTCATAACCGGCGTGCTTGTATGACGAGATGTATGAACGTGGATGAGGCGAAAGGAGTATGTTAGGATCGTAGCAGGTGGCGTTTTGTGGTTTCTGCCTACCCCAATGGGAAAAAGGCGTGAATTTATGTATGTATGCTTGTACTAAGATATGGTAGATGTTTAGCGTACCCGCACACGAGTCATCATAAATGCTAAATGCACAAATCGTCGCCACTCGTGGCTGGAAGTGGCGACTAAGAAGCGGATGCGAGCGACGGACATTTCTGGCCGATGCTCCACATAAGTGGATGATGGCCGCTTGTTTTTATTAATATGCGGAGTAGAAGGATTCCAGTACATGATTCTATACCAGCAATGAAAAGATTTGATGAATATTTAAAAAACTACCATACATAAGTGCAACAACCACGCACACAGTTATAGATAAACTACCTACTATAACACGGCGCGCCCCTCCATATTACTATTTCAATGTGTGTAGTCACATCCGTATGAAAGAGTTTGTATGTATTGTAAGTATTCGTCTTCAGTAGCAGGCCGGCAGATTTGTTGGTCAACTAGTCATAAATAGACGACCGCGCAAGACAACGCACGTGTTATTTTCATAGAATATGTCAGTGCAGCGCCATACTAGTAATAATGAGTGATTAACGCCGCCGCTAGTCGAGCAACAAATCGCTAATTTGTTTTTGTTGCGGGAGCCGTCTCAGTACGCACACATGCGTTGTGAGTCTTGTAAATACTAAACGTTTTGAATTGTGGAGAGGCGCGCCATGTTATTGTAGTTTATCTCTACTTATCTTATTCTTTAAATATATACATATACATCTATATATATATAAATAAAAGAAAGTCGTGTTTGTTACAACACTTATAACTCGAGAACGGCTAAACCGATTGCCATGGTTTTTGATTTGTTGGATTTGTTTCCGTCCCGAATAGCAGAATACGAAAAAATAAAAAAATAAAAAAAAAGGTAGGGTAAGGTAGGGGTAGGGTAGGGCAGGGTAGGGGTAGAGTAGGGTAGGGGGTAGGGTAAGGCAGGGGTAGGGTAGGGGTATTGGTAGTGTAGGATACCACGCGAACGAAGTCGCGGCGGGTCAGCTAGTAAATTATAAAAGTGAAAGATTACTCAGTCACTCATCACGAAATATCGTAAACCGCTAGTCGTATAAAGATGAAATTTGGCAGGGAGGTAGATTATAGTTAGTAGACGTCCGCTAAATTCCGCAACCCTGGCTTATGGATGTTACCTAAGTACTGTTTCCATATTCCAGTTATGCGTCATTTTGGAGCCGATGCAGGAGCTAATGTCGCGACACAAGGCGTACGCGCTGTCGCCAAGAGACTGTCTCAAGACCACGCTGTTCCAGAAGTGGCAGAGGATGGTGGCGCCGCCTGGTGAGTAATCACAAATACTGACCATCTTTCTCTATAAGGGGCCGTCTAAACGAGCGAGAGAATCGCGGCGATATTATCGCTGTGCTATGTATTTCCACTGGTCGCATCGCTGTGTGTAGACACGTTCTAAGAGAGTGTATAGAAATACTTGGCACGACGATTATATCGCCGCGATTCTTTCGCTCGGCCCCTAAAGCTCATTTCAGATTACGGTATACTATTCTGCTATATAGTACAACATTAAATGAAATATAGTACATATATGTATAGCATAGCGAAGTGTGAACGTGTTCTAAATAAATGTATGGTGAGCAATATTATTGCTCTATGAACTATTTGCTATTATATTATAGCATAGTCTGAAATGAGCTTTAAACTTTTCATCACACTAGCAATTTCTCCGGTATAATGGGTGTATTAACACAGGAACGTATCAATAAAAAACGGCGCCTAGGGCACGCATCATAATTGCGCCCCTTCGTGAATTATCTTAATTAATCTAAAAAAGAGACACACTAAATAAAATAATGACTCATCATCATGAATATAACAGTATGAAATTGTGTATTTTAATTTTTGCGCCCTCCTTCGATAGGGGCCCAGGGCTTGCGGCCTACTTGCTCCACCCTAGATACGCCTCTGTTGTTAAAAAACATAATAAAGTGACTTTATGATTACAAATTCACTTACACAAACAGCTAGACCCGGAACAATTATCAGTAGGCTATACAAATATTTCTTTATGTTACCGATTTTGATTTTTTTGTTTGAAAAGTGAATGTGTTCTTCGCTATGTATGATGAAAATTTTTAATTATTTTTTTTTTGTATGTATTGTTTAATATTGTACGGTGGTACGATTATTTTTATTTTTTCTTATTTTTGATGACGTACTAAAGCAGTCCCCCCCGCAGAGTCGCAGCGGCCGGCCAGCAAGCGGCGCAAGCGCAAGGGCAGCGGGGGGCCCAACGCCGCGCCGCCCGCGCCCGCCAAGAAACGATCCCCCGGACCTAACTTCAGCCTCGCCTCGCAGGTATGGTTATTATTATTTTAGTTATTAACTGCTGGGCATGGTCTTGGGTTCGATTCCCAGGTCGAGAAAAGTGTTATTGAGTTTTTCCATCAAGAATTTCTCAGTAACAGTCTCGGAGTCTGCATTTGTGCCCGGTTGATGGCAATAGGCTGGCAACTGGCGAAATGTGGGTGTACTAATGAGAACTATAACCTGAGGTTGTGGGTTCAAATCCGGGCAAGTACCAATGTGACTTTTTCAATTCATATGTACTTTCTGAAGTTTATCTTGGACATCACTGACATCGGTGAAGGAAAACATCGTGAGGAAACCTGGACTTATACCAGCCTATTACTGTCCCACTCAAACCATGTCAGAGGCCCTTGAGGCGGTTTAGAAACTCTGACACTAGGGTGTGTGGGGTCGTAAGACCTTACTGCCCACACTATGAAAAAAACTGTACTTATAAAATTGTTACCAGGACGTGATGGTGGTCGGCGAGCCTTCGCTAATGGGTGGCGAGTTCGGCGATGAGGATGAGCGCCTCATCACGCGGCTGGAGAACACGCAGTACGAGGGCGCGGACGACTGGAGCGCGCCCCCCCCCGCCTCGCCCGCCAAGACGCCGCCCAATCACTGACCCGCTGACACCAACACCGACCGCCTCCATTTATATTAACAAAAAAAAACCTGACCGAATTTCTGCAAATTTAATCTCAACGGAGACACAAAATGTACACAAGAGTGTGCACAAAACACGAGTGTGTTTTTATAGTTATACATACATGTAAACACGACTTACTTTATTGTACATAAAAGGTTAATAAACAATATTATTATAAAACAAAAAAAAAATATAAATAGGCGGTCTTCGTTCAGAGCGATTTCTGAAGACGGTGCGCAGGCGCATGTCCGAGTTAAAACGTTGTTTTTCGTTAAGTCTGTTACAAGACAGTCTCGACTCCGGTCTGTGCACAGCCTAATAAGTCCATCCTAGTAGCTTTTTACCCGACTGGCGAAAGAGCGGGTAATGTTTTAAAGATTTTTAACTAGTATGTTTTGCATGCACGAAACAAATATACAGATTTGGAATTCCATCGTGATTGAAGACACTCTTGAATATTTGCTTTTGAAAACGACTTCGTCTGCATTAACGTCGATAATCGCGGACGCAGACGAAGTCGCGGGTCAAAAAGTAACCAATATCCTTATCCAGACCCTAAGCTACCTCTTTGTCAAGTTTCATTAAGATCGGTTCAGCGGTTTTGCTGTGATGAGGGAACAATCACACAGACAGAGTTACTAAGGACTATATTCCAAACGTTCTATGATGGTGCGGGTGACACATGTCAGCAATTCATCTATGGATGTCAGAATCGCATAACTAGGTCAGTGACATTATTTAATTTACTAGTTATTTACTTACTTATTACTGATTCCGTATTTTACGACTATGATATTAGTGTGCAGTTAAAATATTCAATCATGATTGTAAATCGCCGTAACGTTCAAGAGTGAAAAGCAACAGTTTGACAAATGTCACCGGCACCATCCTAGAGCGTGAGGAATATAGACTCCATTTTGTAATAAATGATTCGGCTCTCAAATCAAGTGATTTGATTGGTTGTAGATAATTGAGTCACTCAATCATAGCAGTTTATGTACGGTCGGGGTCATAAGTGCAGTAGCATGCTAAGGTTTGAACTGCTGTGAACACGCGGTACAGGCCATACCTACATCTGTGTGTATAAGTGATGTATTCAAAGTTAAAGTCAAAGTTAAATCATATTTATTTAATTAGGCCATTATATAAGGCACTTTTGAACGTAATAACACACTATCTACGTACACCTCAAAATTCGCACACGACGTCGAAAGGTCGTAAGTTTAACCAAAGCGTCAATCGATTTGCTCTGTAGATTGCAACTCCACTTATGACCGCTACTGTACTTGACAATTTGTTAACAAATTAAGTTCATTGTCTCTAATAGGCTAGTTGACACCACCATCAAAATTGACGTACTTTTTATGACCTGTCAAAACGCTATTCTCCCATAGATTTTATATGGCAATATCGAACTGTGACGTCACTTATTTGCCGACTCAATTGACTAACTATTTATTAATTTGAAAGCAACTAAAAATCTAATTTTACTCAATCTGATTCGCCTTTTCTCGACTATGTTGGAATCGGCTTCCAGTCAAACATGATGCAGTTGAATACCAGTATTTTACATGGAGCGACTGCCTATCTGACCTACACAACCCAGTAACTGGGTAATACGATACCCCTTGGTAACACTAGTTGTCAGACTTTCGGGCTTCTGACGACCCGTAACGACTGTCAAAGATCGTATGACAGCCGGGACCAAAGGCTTATCATGCTTTCTGAGGCACGGAAATTAATTCGAAATGAATCGGGTTTTCTTTTCAGGGCTGAAATAAAGTGTTTCTATAGAGAAGTAATGTCTTGGAATTATTAGTCAATGATGTCAAACTACCCAATTATACTTCTTTTATTGTTAGGGTCGGTTCACAACTAACGGAAGACACGCCGCGTATCGTTAGTCGCGTAACGCAGAAACAGTCAAATAGATAATAAAATATCCAACCATACACACATAACCGATGATGCGTTAGTGCGTCGACCATACTGAAGACGATACGTTTGACGTATCTTCCGTCAGATGTGAACCGACCCATAAAAGATTAATTAATAAATTAATTCGGTTTAAATAAATTAAATTAATGGTTAGCACAATTCTTTGTTAGCGTTTTTGGGCTTCAAAAGAACTATTCAACACTTTTTTTTAAGTTTTCTATGCATATTGGATGTTGTTCTGACTTTATTGTAATTTAGATCACTTTGCTATTTTTATCGTCTAATTTTGTTCAAACATTGGGCATTCCACTTGGTCCAAATGTTTGTGTTACTTGGAAAATGAAATATATTATACTCTACAAGATTTTTGTCGCGACTTCGTCCGCGCAAAAGTCGATTATCGCGGTCGCAGACGAAGTCGCGCAATAAAAAGTAGCCTACGTCCTTTCTTGGGACTCAAACTTACACCGTACTAAATTTCATCAAAATCGGTTCAGTCGTGAAGAGGTAACAGGCAGACATACTTATTTTCGCATTTATAATTTTAGTATGTTGTTTTTTTAATTGGAATTAATTTGTTTTTGTATTAGCAAAATAACACGAATTACATTCGTCTTCAGTCGTGAAGAAACAAAGATGGCCGTTTGACAGTTTTCGTGTAGAAAATATGTCGAGCTGTCAAATTTTATACTTCAGTTAAAAGTTTACTGATCATTGAAAAATCAATCCTAAATATCTCGCGTCAAAATTCAAAATCTGTTCAGACGATAAAAATGTACAGTGTATGATGACCCTCTTATTCTGTGTTAAAAACTTTTTTATTGTGTTTTTTTAACAGGCAACATACTGTGCTAAGAGAATAGGCTAGTTGACACCACCATCGATTGACGTACTTTTTATGACCTGTCAAAACGCGATTCTCCCATAGATTTTGTATGGCAAAAGATATCTGTGACGTCACTTTCGTGCCGACTCAATTGACTAACTATTTATTAATTTGAAAGCAATTAAAAATCAATTTTTACAGTGAATTGAATATTAATCGGGTTTTCAGAGCTAAAATAAAGTGTTTCTTTAGAGAAGTTATGTCTTGGAATTATTGGTTTTTGGTGTCTACTACCTAATTCTTCTTGATGCCAATTCGAGAATTGGCATCTCTTTCTAACATACAGGTAAAGAAAAGGACGGTGACATTCTAGAACTAAGTTGGAGATGTCAAATTAGTTTTACATTGTTCCGTGTTTTAATCAATACGTTTTGTTATGTAAACTATAATTTGTACGGAAGTTTTAGATCAAACTAAAATGACAGCTCTGATTTATGTCTGTCCCTTTCTTGTTTTTTGAGAGAGAGAAAGATAGAAATTGTCTAAATTAAGTTTAGCTCGTGTTTAACAAAATCGACACCGCATGAGACAAGAGAGATTTCAAATTAAGTTGCAAAGTTTTTACGGTAGCTATACTAGATTCATGATCAAATGTACTAGGACACCATAACAACAAGAGAGGTTTTATAAATATTGTTTGTAAATGTGAAATGTGAAGTTTGGGACTTGTAAAGCGGTTGGTAGGAAGTCGGCGCGGCCGTTGTTACGGCTCTCGGATTATTGAACGGGCACACGGATTATGTCAACAAAATATAAATAAATCAATAAATATAGGCCTTTACGGATAAATTATCATTATGACTTTTATTTTTTCACCTTTTTCCTACCTGTTGACTGATGGCGAACTTTCGCTAAGGCTAAACTACGCCTAACGCAAGTGCGGCTAGCTATCATTGTTCGTGTGTTCCGGGCCCGATCTAAGGGGCGGCAAGCCGGGCATTTGCCCAGAGCGGAAAAAATTAGAGTGCCGGACGATTGCACGAAGTCCAAAATACTGTCATGATTTTTTTTATACTCGTTCTGAAGCCGTACTAGACTAACGTATAACGTATAATTATAATAATATACTATCCCATCTTTGGAATAGCAAGCTCATGATTTATATGGTACCGGTATATGATGTTAGTGTAATTATTTTTGCCCGGAGCGGCTAAATAGCTAGATCGGGCCCTGTGTGTGTTCGCCGTAGAACACATACGGTGTGTGTGCGCCGCACTCGCGTTTTATAGTAGAAACACAACGGGCGTGTTTTCTCGCAGTTAACAACGGGAACGTTCTGCAAAACTTACGATTGGCTGTGTTGCGGGTTCGATGCTTGCACAGAACAAATGTTTGTATGACCTACAGGTAATTGTTCCGGGTCTGACTGTTTGTGTATGTGAGTTTATATGTTTGTAAACGCACCCACGACACGAGAAATTCCTAGTGTGGACCAAGGTTTTTTTTAAATAATTAACCAGACTCCGAGGCTGCTACTGAGCGATTCCTGATGGAACAATGCCCGGCCTGAGAATGGGACCTAAGACCTTATGCTCAGCAGTCGCGCTTTGGTCTGGTGAGACCAATGAGGCAGGTGGATTTGTGATCGGTTGATGGCAATAGGCTCGCCCCCTAATACATGGGACTTAAATATAACTGGCGAAATGTGGGTGTACTAATAAGTACACCTCTGCTTTACCCTTCAGCGATTACAGGCGTGATGTTATGTTATTTATTTATTTATTTATTTACAACAGAGCTTACACTATTATTACAGGTTTTACCCTAATGTTGTTGAAATAATTAGCACAAAATGAAACGTATACCTGCTTAATATTGATCATAATTATATAATCTACAGGATAATAACTATTATTTAAAAACAAGCAGAAATACTAAAAGCCAAAAAATTATATAAAGATAATTATATTCAAGAGGGTTTTTTTATTATGAACGCAACTGAAAGGCCAAAAACATCAACTTGGCATTTTCGTCACACGTCATCGCTGACGTTTGGAAAGTGCGTTCGAAACTAAAATCAGTAAAATACTCTACTACACTTTTTATAAAAACTAACTTTAGTGGCAGACGTTTAATAAGTTATCAAAGTAATAAAAAAAGCCCAACCTATATGAAACTTTCTTCTATGTATATCGTACATGATAGCTGTGCAAAATATTAAAAAAAATCTTAAATCAATAAAATCAAGTTACCTTTCACTGTTACAAAATCCGATCAAATTTTCGAACGCATACGAACGAAATACGTGGAACCGGATCGGGGCAAGTGATATTATTTCATAAAGTGCATTATAGATATTAAACTAACTTGAACCAGTCACAATTTGTTAGTAAATCAGCAAAATGGTCACTAAATACGCGTTCTGTTTGTTGGCCATCGCGTCTGTTGCGTTTGCACAAGGCTGCACAAACCCACAAGTAGAGGCAACTTCTTTCACCAGCTTAGACGCGACAGTTGTTACACAAATAGCGTATATTACTGAATTTACACTGAAATGCGACAACCCATTGCCTGAAAACTACGCATTGTACGCCGAGGTTGATGGAAAGCCCCTGACTGCTGCTCGAATCGGAGAAAATAGATATCAGGTAAGGTTAACCGTTTTTGTGATTTTTTCAGTATTTAAGACCCGTTTTAAACACTGGTGACGCTGGCAATCGATTCTTACGCCTTCAGAAATTACTTTCATGTCTTTCGTGCGTTAAATTTAATTTAGAAAGTTACGAAGTTTTAGGTAAACGTTAACCAACCATCTGTGCTAAGTGAAGGGTATCATAATTAGTTACAGCTTCAGTTTCAAATCTGTATCATGGCTTTTGTGGAAGAGATACCACAATTTTGCTAATGTCATGTAGGTAGTCAGATACCGTCAAACGGGGTGAATAAGGATACGGGGGTGAATCGGAACAAAACTTTAAACGGGATTTAACGTTGAAAAAATATAGTTCATTGCAACCAATGATACTAAATCGTAAATTATAATTCAGCAAAAACATTAGGTACTTTTTAGTAACAAACTATATTATTTCAACCTTAAAATCCCTTTTAACCGCCCGACTTCATATCACTTGGCGTGGCCCCAGCGCCCGGCACAGTTAACTATTTACCTAATATGTGCCCATGACCTTTTTAAGGAGTTGGCCAAAAGGTTGGTTGACACTTCCCGTGACCCAAGGGCTGGTTATTACCTTGGCCAGAGGTTAAGCATTGCCATCCAACGTGGCAATGCGGCCAGTCTTTTGGGTACATTTCCAGTGGACGGCGATGCGGATGAATTTTTTGATGCTATTTAGTTTTAGTTTCTCTTTTTATTTTCTTATTTTGGTTGTTTTTTTTTTATTATTTTTGTTAAGCTTGTAAATAATGTAAATATTTTAAATCAATTAATTTTTACCTATTATAAACATACTTTTGATAGAATACAGCGTAATTAAATAACAAAGCTGACTAAACGAGCAGTGATATTTTGGACGGAAATATACGACTCTGGCGAAATGGGCCCGAAAATATTTGTCGGATAAATCCGACGTAGGCAGTTCAAAGGCTAAAGTTTCGTCCCGATTCACCCCTGCATCCCTATTCACCTCGTTTGACTGTAGTCACCGAACGCTGAAAACTATTCAGTCAATTTGAAAACAATGAATTTAATACCTTACTTCCCAAACTTATTTTGTCTACTGCCCACTTTAAGAATAAATTATTTTCTAGCGCCCCCATTTTTTCACCTACTTAAAAACCACCTAGTAGATGAAATTACAAATCGCTCCCCAAGTCTCTACACCATGCCCTGATTTTTTTTCTGGGTCTCGTACTCTTTAGGCTTGCAGTGCACACAAAGGGGGTGTTATCGCCCACTTTGTGAAAGGCTGATTTAATAGAAAATAAAAAATAGTGACAGTCGCTATGGGTCATCAGAAGCCCAAAAGTCTGACAACCAGTCTTACAGTTGTGTCTGTCAGTTGTGGAGATGAGATAGGCTGTCGCTTCATGTAAAATATATCATCTGTATCCGGTTAGACTGGAAGCCGACACCAACATAGAACTGCAAAAAGGCTGGGCAGATTAATTGATTTTTTTTTCATTTGCCTTCTCCAGGTGTCTTGGACTGAGGAGCCAGCGAAAGCCCGCTCTGGTACCCACGAGGTCCTTGTACTGGATGAGGAAGGCTGGGCTTCCCTGCGCCGTGCCCGTCGTGCTGATGCTAACGCTGCTGTCGCTCCATTGATCGCCATTCAGTTACACCATCCCGGTAGTAAGTACATACATACATAAAACTTTTCCCATGGGTAGGGGAAACTACAGAACGCCAACTGCTACGATCCTTACATACTCCTTTCACCTCATCCGCGTTCAAACATCTCGTCATACAAGCACGCCGGTTACGAGTACTGCGCACCTGACCTTTCAGAAAAACCTCACCAATAAGGTCAGTGTAGGTCTTCCTAGGGCGACCCCTCCCTGCGTTGTCACTCACCTCTGCCATATAAACACCTTTTGTTACTCGTCTTTCACTCATCCTCTCAATATGACCGAACCATCATTGTGGTAGTAAGTTTATTAATAATAACATAAAATCACACCTGTAATCCTCGAAGGGTTAGCAGGTGTACCCATTAGTACACCCACATTTCGCCAATTATGTTTAAGTACCTACCAAGTACGCGCCATAAAAGATGAGACTTGACAAGCGTCAGTAATGGGGAGCTTGCGCAGGTATGGATGTACGAAATAGTTATCCATAATTTGTGTATTTATTCAGGGATATTTCGATGACATTTAAATTGAAATTCTTATCAATATTATGATATTTATTACGAAATAATAAAGTTTGTGTGGCAAGTATCATCTTTCGTGACACGGTATTGGAATAGGGAGCGAGTCTATTGCCATCAACCGTGCCCAAATCCAGAATCAAAGGCTGCTACTGAGAAACTCCTGATGGAGACCTAAAAACACTGCCCAACCTAGCAATCGAACACAAGACCTCATGCTCAGCAGTCGCGCTTTGCGTCCACTAGACCAACGAGACAGACAATAACTACAATCAGGGCCCTATCTAGCTATTTAGCCGCCCCGGGCAAAATAATATTCGCCGCCCTTTACACTAACACCATAATAAGTCATGAGCTTGTTATTCCAAAGATGGGATGATATCTAAGAGATATTATTGTTATAATATTCAAATACGTTAGTCTACTATGGTTTCTGAACAAGTTTACAAAAAATCATGAGAGTATGTTGGACTTCGTGCAACCGCCCGGAACATTCAATTTTGCCGCCCCTCATTTTTGCCGCTCTGGGCATTTGCCAGGCCGACCCCCCCTTAGATCCGGCCCTGACTACAATTAAATTATTTATTATTTTCTTTTTGCAGGTTACTCCGGCCCCTGGGTTAACTCTGAAGTCCTGGCAACCGCCCTCTCCATCCTAGTCGCATACACAGCCCTCCGGAACAAAAGCAAGATCTTAGCCTAATTAATTATAATGTAGTTAACTGTTTATTTTTATATTTAAATAAATGAGAAGTTAAGTTATTTACTTATTCGTTATAATTTATCTGAACATCTGAACACAAAACTTATCTAAAATGCTTTGTCCTGAATGACTGACTGACGGATCAACGCACAGCATAAACCGCTGATCGTAGAGACCTGAAACTTGGAGGGTGTGTTCTTTGTATGACGTAGGCATCTGATATAAAGGATTTTCCCAAATTCACCCCCTAATTAAACGGGATGAAACAGAGGTCCAAAATTTGTATGGAGAAATCAATTTTCACACGGACGAAGTAGCGGGCAGAAGCTAGTCTTTATACAGGGTAATTGAAAATTTACCCGAAACCTGAAAAGGGGTCATTGTACTCATCATTATGAATAACTTTTACTATGGGACCAACCCTGATTTCATGAAAAAAAAATCAGCTGCTCCCTACAAAAATGCTATATAACAAGATCGTATTGTATGGATATTTACGCCGTTTGAGATTTTCGGCACCAGCAGCAGCCGTCGCATCACAGCTAGGGATTGCAATCCCGCAAAACGGGATCCGGCATTCCCGCGGGATCCCGCTCCACTTATTAATCTGCTGGATCCCGCACCTTCAAAACGCGGATCCGCGGATCCCGCAAATTTAAATTTACCGCTAAAACATTCGTGAAGTTTTGCGTAAGAAAGCGAGTGGCTCGAGCATTATATGAATAAGACTATTAATTTAAAAGTAGATAATACAGTTTATTATTTAAATTATACAAAAAAAAAAAACAAAAATATAATAATCGTAGAAATGTTATTATTTGTGATCTTCCTTTACTTGTGCTACATACATGGCATTGCTTCTTGCCAAATTTCATAGTTCTAGGTCATCTGATAGTACCCTATAAGTTTCGATTCCCTAGGAAGTGTCGAAATATACGTTTTTTTGCGAAATAAACGGCCGTATCTTTTTTTTACGTTTACTTACAAGTTGATTTTTTCACAACTTCAAGAAACTGTAGACCTGAGTATATCGTTTTCATTTCAACTCGATACCTCCACGCGTTTCCGAGATAAAGGGTCTTGACAGACAGACGGACGGGCAACAAAGTGATCGTCTAGTACGGCCGACGTATCTTGGCGGTCTGAAGATAGCTGTTTGGCTGCGCAATGGATCTTATAGAAATAGAAACGAAATTGTTTACTGCGCAGCAATCGACTAACTTCAGGGCCGCCAAGATACGTCGGCCGTATTGTATAAGGGTCCGTTTTTTTCCTTTTGAGGTACCCTAAAAATGACCTAAATAAAGTATATTTCTCCGCATAATTCTGCCAAATGTTCCCAATCTGGAACAATGTCCATTCTTGTCCACACATAGCTGTGCAATTCCCGAAGTATATCGTCAATCGTAAGTTTTGTAACATCCTCTGTTATTATATTTTCGAATAATACAGTTAATTTGGATTTGTCAATATTTCTAACATATTTAATTATAAATGATATTACGAAGTCAGTTTCTGTTTTAACGGCTAAAAGAAGCATTTTAGTTTCTTTAACAATTTTTATGAAATCCATCAAATTGCTCTTGTTTAAATTACCTGTGAAAGTAAATTGGAAAAAAAATCGTGATAAATTTAGTAATCTGTATCGAATTGCCTCGCTTACAGTTGATACTATTTTTCCATTCCTAACGTTTTTGCCTTGTTCCATTAAAACTTCAAATATAAAGTTTCTGTTTTTTTCTAAAAGTTTAGGTAACTCTGGATCAATTTTCATATTAGCGTCAAAAGTTACCATTATGTTCATGTTTTCGAAAAACATCACGTTTAGAATAAAATCCCAAATTTTCTTATGTTTTTTTTTCCTTTTTAGCAAATCACAGATGTACTCGACAGCTAAATATTCCTCGAATGTTGAGTGGACGAACTTTGGAATATCGTTGACCACATTACAAATTATTCCAGTCCTCTCTTCTCCATTTTTTAGCTCATTTATAAAATCCGTAATTTGTCTCAATTCATTTTCATTGAATAGTTTTGAACGCGATCTATAAAAAAGACCGTATACTGCCAGTATTTTATGTTTATATATAGAGTCTGCATATTCTCGGTCTGAAGCTAAAATATTATCTGGTTTAGACATATCATTCTGTGCTTTTTTTTGAAAACGAATTTTTTTCACTTTAGTTTCAATGTAATATTTATAAATATAAAACATGTTGAAATGCCAGTTTTCCTCTGTTTCTCTTATATTAATTTCTTTTATTTTATGATGAACATAATCAGCTATTATATTGAGGTGTAACGGAGTCGCGACAAATTGGTTCTCGAGTACGAGATTCGGGTTTTTGTAATACTCATTATATACATCGTTAAGAAGGTGTGTCACCTTGGATGGCGCGGCTGTTAGGTTAAATTTTAAATACTTTACTAAATTTAAAGCAATTATGAAAAATGGCATATCTCTATTGAAGTCTACTAATAAATCTGTTTTTTTTAATACCATCATTGCGACATGGGAAGTGCCTGCAACCCACTTAATGAAGTCGTAGATAATTTTAAAATGGTCTTCATTGAGATCCTTTAATATCTCCTTTTCACCCCAAAATGTAGACAAATAAAGGTCTTGCTCCTGCACATCCAACGGTTCTATATGGAATAACGTTCCAAATTTCAAACTTTCTAAAGTAGTACGTATTTTGACATACGATCTACTAGTGATCCACATTTTAAGTTTCCGATGTAAATTTTTTACAGCGTTTATCAAATCCAACACTTCATTCATGTATGTTGGACAGATTTCGTCGAAACCATCAAATAGGATTATAGCTTGTCTATTACTGTTATAAAAGTGGAGAAATATTTTCAACTCGAATGCCGTCCACGCGTCACCTGCACAACTTGTTAGAATCACGTTCCCGTCAACAGCTTGTTCTAGTGTTATATTAAGGTCCATTTTGCTACTCTCATCACTAAGTGCAGCTAGACACAAGAACTTCAATGCTTCATTATCATTGATAACAGTTTTGTTATCTTTCCACTTACTGAATTGCGGCGTGTGTTCCAATAAATTAATTCTTACTATCCATCCAATGTCAGTCCAATATTTTTTTGTTTCAAGGGACAAATGTGTCAGTAGAGTTGATTTTCCCATTCCGGGATCACCGAAGAGGATGATGTTATCATCATAGGCGTCTAGCGTTCTTATCTGCTGGCGACGGTCGTCCTCCTTTACTCCTTGAGCTTGAACTGATGATACATCTTTTGGGTTTTTAAAGAATTGTCGAACACTTCGCTGTATGTATAATTTTGGTTTATAATTTGAATTAGTGACTGGTTTTCCTATAACGTTTCTGTTATTATGTATCATTTTGGAAAACACCTCTCCTTCGACATACTTAATCGTATTGTTATTCAAAATTTGACCTAAAGTTATTTCGTCACCCTGAAATATCACTTTTATATTCTCCAAAAAACGTTGCTGCGATTCTTCACTCAAATCGATTAATTTTATTTCGTCCTTCATAACATTACCAGTTGGTGAGAAATATTTTTTTGCGTTTTCCACGGAGCTCTGATCAGATATTATAATGACTTTTTTGTCCGTCATAGATTTCGCAATATTTTCCAATTTTCTGCTGGAACTTGCTGGAATCATTGCATTGTCGAAGACGATTATAAGTGTCTTAACTTCTTTCGTATTAATTAGTTCTGTACGTAAAACTTTATCGTCTCTTGCAGACAGATTTAAAATGTAATCAAAGTCTAAAACCACAGTATCCTTATTATTTGAATGTTGTATAAGTTTAGTAACAGTAAGTGCACTTGTCTCTGTCACTATAACAGTTCCCGGAGACAGGTCATCAATATTCATTGAATTGGCAGCATCTTCTTTTAAAGTGTAATTTATGTTTTTAATTCTTTGCATCATATTTATAACGCTTATCAATGGCTGACTTGTGGTGTGTTTAACAGCTGTATTGTATAATCTGCCATCCTTTTCAAGGTACGTCCCCTTTCCCTCTTTGGATGTGATGCTCCATTTTTGTACCTCATCATGGTATTTAAGATATATCGCGTCAGAAATCACTTCTAAATGATCTATATTGTCATCATGGCTGCTAGCTATTTCGTATATTAAAGTTTTCTCTACATCTTTCTCATTACACTGAGATGTATAAAACAAAAGTGAACTCAAAAAGTCAGTAACAATTTCTTTATTGTATTCGTCCGTAGTAAATGTAAGTTTTGGAAATATTTTTGCTTTCACATCAAATTTATATTCTTTCAAATTTTCAATGTTATCTTCCAGTTTTCGATGTAAACTTTTAGCATGATTTTCTAAGGATTCGCAGTCATCATTAAACTTCAATAGTTTGGAAGACTCATCGTAAACCAGTAGATTACCGACAGCAGAAGCAATGCCACCACTGAGTTGCAAAAATCCTTCTCCCATCGACTCATCTATAACGACAACCTTACTGGCTTTGTCTTTTTCTATAAATTTTGTAATTTTTAATGTTAAATCGTTTAGTTTTCTTTCTATTTTAATGTCATTTCCTTTAATTGTTAAATCTTTATTGCCGAAGGAAGCCGGCACTTTAAATTGCTGTGACGGCAAACACTCTTTTACTGCTAGTTTAATTGTTCTTTGTATGCTTTCATGCGACTCGTTAATTTTATCGAGAAATAGCTTATAATGGTCTGGCGTATTCTTGTCAATGAGTACAAATTTTCCGTTTTTGTAAGTGAAACGATCACCAGCTTCTATGTAAACCGTTTCTGTATCAGTGATTTGGCGAAAAACGACAAGTGAATTCAATAAGCTACACAATCTTGAAGATTCTGTAGCGTCAACAGACTTTCGCCTTTTTAAAATCTCTGTACAAAGTTCATCTTTGAATAGCCGCAGATAATCGTCGTTGATGTCGAAGAAATCTTTCCTTAAGCTTGCATTACGATGTCCTTCTGGTTGTATATTGGAGATGTCAAAAACTTTTTGCCCTAATATAACATGGTAACGTAAAACAAGCTCATCCTGCATGAACATTTGGCTGTCTTTGAACTCATTAAAAATACACTTGGCTATCTGTCTAGCTAGCGCTTTCATTTGTTCTTCTAAAACTATTTTACATAGAAGCTCCACATCTTTATCGTTGTGTGGCGGCTGTGAGCCAGGAACCCCAGTCCCCATTAAATCATTTAATTGTTTAGCTAAAGTACCTTCGTATGTTTTATTTTTCTTAACACCTTTTGCAGTTGTATAAAAGACGAAAAAACAATCCGTGTCACTGAATTTCCCTTTAAACAGCGCATCTTCATCATCAGATATGAATTTGTCTCTAATTTCTAAATAGCTGTTAAAGGATTCAGTCAAATCGCTTTTGTTAAGGGTTAAAACAGAATTGTTGTTCTCCCTATGCTTAGCTTGTAGGAACACTGCAAGAGGTTTATCGATACCTTTGAATTTAGCTCTAAAACAAATGTCATCGAACGATCCCAGGTTGTCAACATTCGTGGCTAGATGAAACTCTTCAATTTTGTCATCTTGTATAGCTCTAAAGTAAATTAGGCTAAGAAGTTTGGTCTCGTACAGCTGACCTCGTATTCCGGACGTTCCAGATCGTTTTGGATACTGTTTAGGGACTGTTTCTGTAGAATTCGCCATTTTGTTGGTATCGCCACGTGACAGCGCTTAGTAGCAGGAACACTTTGCTAGCAGAGTCAGATGTGACTGTCAACCGGCGCGTCGGAACTCCTCTGGAGACTCACCTGTTCCTGATTTCAAGGATTGTGTTCTGTAAATAAAAAAAAATACTATCAGTCCCCGTTACGAGAAGCTATAAATTAGGTAAATAAAGAACTTCAACTAAGTTATGTAACGATAATACAATCAATAGTAAATACTTAGATTACCGAAAAAAAAAAATCAAAATATGAAAATAAAAAAATTGGGGTCATCGACCGGCCTCGCTCGAATCATCTGTGCACGCGTTACATACAGTTGATATTTGATCGAAAAAAAGAGTAATTTAAAATTTGAATAGTTTTGTTTGTAAAAAAGCTTTTTTACAAAAAATATATGTACTTACTACATAACAAAAAACAAAACCAAACTTCCAAAACTAAATTAATTTTTTATTTTGTAGTTTTTGAAGGCGGTTGTCTTTTTTTGTAAAAAAGCTTTTTATTTTTCACTTTTTTGTGCTTGTGTATTAATGTTTGAAATCCTTACAAAAACCCCTTTCAAACAATACCTCACACGATATATTTTATTTTGGAAAGTGGTAGAAGGGGGGTTGACGTACCCCCTCCCTCTTTTCCTTCAGTCAGTCATCGACTACACGTATAAACAAAGCAATTTCACTTGTTACGATATTGCTGCTGTGATCCTATGAGGAGTTCTATTCCATATCTCCGAAGTTCATCATCAGATCATGACAATATTTCTATGGGACCAAATGGCAAGTATACTACATCGAACAAAAAAAGAATCACACAAATCGGACTAGAAACCTCGGAGTAATCGGTCTACATACATAAAAAAAAAATACCGGCTGAATTGAGAACCTCCTCCTTTTTTTGAAGTCGGTTAAAAAGGGATAACTAAGTAAAATTACGACTGACGGAGTGTTTTTTTTTCATAATTAGATTTTTTTTGTTTTTTTTTTCTTTTTCGGTAAGTTGTTTGTTATCATGAGTACAATCATTTGTGTATAAACATCGTACATTAATTACCAGTCACCAATATAGTATTTCAAGTTTTTCTAGCACACTAACTTGACAACATTTTAGATGTTACATGAATGTCGTCAGTAACCAGCAAAACATATTTCATCTGTGGCAACTCGAAATTATTGAGCGAAACATCGATTTCGATATTTGAATTTCGCGGGCTTCTTTGACCTTGATGGAAGTCGGATTACTGTAGCATTGTAAATGTAATAATAAACCTACGAATCACACCATCTTTACTTATCTTATCTCCTATTTAAACATATAAAATGCTTTGTCCTGAATTTCCGCTGATCGTAGAGACCTGAAACTTGGAGGGTGTGTTCTTTGTATGACGTAGGCAGATGCCTACGTCATACAAAGAACACACCCTATCAGATTGATAAGAAAGGATTTTCCAAAATTATTATCAAAATTATTATTATTATCCGTAGGGATGAAACAAGGGTCCAAAGTTTGTATGGAGAAACCAATAATAAAACTAGTCAACACAACATTTCATCATCATCAAACATAATAGAAAAGTTAAAATAGATTATCATGTAATTTTGCACAAAAGACTTATTAAGTACTTACATTTTCAAATACCTACTTACACAGTTTATTTACAATAATTAATCTTGCAGGAAAACACTTGAATAATATATGTATTATCCTCAGAGTGACTCAGAGCATTAGCCATACTAGGTGAAAAAACAGATTACTGACTGAGACACATTAATAATTTAATTAGTATCTAGTAAATTAGACTTGAACACATTGAGATATTGGGAAGAACACAAAAAACACACTCACAGAAATGCCCACACTTGAGTGCTTTAATAGGTGGTACGTTATATAATTATATTATTAGGTATACTAAGTACAATACAAGATCAGTGTTTCTACTTTAAAGATTTCCTTTCCCCACGCCTCAATTCAAATTTCCCCTTCTCAGGGCTTATTTCTCCTCAAAAATTTTTCTGCTGTAGTTTTTACTTTTGGCCCTAGTGCAATAACTAAAAAAAAAAGGGGATGCCTACGTCATAGTAGCTTTCTATAAGCAATTTTTTCAATAGCCTACAGTATCCATGGAATCGTTATAATCTGCAAGGAGACTCTGATTCCTCCATCCCCTATTTTATCCCCTTGGGGGTAGAATTAATAAATAAATGCCTAAGCTACGTCATAACATCTACCTGCATGCCAAATTTCAGCCCGATCCGTCCGGTGGTTTGGGCTGTGCGTTGATAGATCACTATGTCAGTCAGTCACCTTTGAGTTATATATATTTAGATTTTACGGATATAAATAAAAACTGATTAAATATTTCCATAGTTGTTTTATTTCACAGTATCCATAATAAGAAAAAACAATATAAATTATAAGTTTCAAAGAAACAAATACATAACTCAATTAGAGCCATAAGAAATGAGGTACATCTCTAATTGTTTCATGACGTCATTCTTTGACTTTATTTCAAGTCCTTGGCGCTCTACTGCAATATTTTAAGCTAGCTTTTACCCATGATTTCCCCTTTTAATGTCTTCCCGTTTTCCTCCCCCTATGGACCCTAATTTGCCCTCAAATGGGGAACTTCCCCTCATTGTGGAAACACTGTACAAGATAGCTATTGTAAATTCCACACCCGCTGTCAGTGTCACCAATTTAGCGCGGGAATCATTAACGACGTTCTTTTTATCCGGATATGTGTTTGTCGTGTTTTACAGTGGTAATCATATTAGTACAATTCGTGACCAAAGACAATGTCTCAAGTCGTTCAAATCAATAGTGTTGTTACTTTTATAAAACTAAAATAGTGATGTTCTTTTACATAAATCAATTGCTGAAGCTTTGGCCTACATCGAGTCATTGGACGCTGATCGGTTTGTCATTTTCACTGACTCGAAAAGTGCTCTTCTTCATCTGATGAGATGCACAAGTTCATCTGTTAGGGGGCTTCCACTTGCATATTCTATATTAAGAGCCATTACTGTTTTTGTTGCCAAACATAGGGATCGAACAGTAATCAGATTAAAATCTAAAATGTAAGTACTTAAATAAAATAAATATACTGTTTTACGATTATTTATCGAATAATAATTTAATATAATTCATTTAAATGTTTTTAAATGAAAAAATAAAATGTTGTTATTTACAATATTTTTAATCTGTACTGAAACAGTGCGTGACGTCATTTGTGGGCAATCATTGACTGCACGGGTACTAACTAACTTATTCACTCAGTTATTTCCATAATTTTGTTGAAATTCTAAAAGTTGCTAAAAGATTACTGATAAATTAGGATACGGTGATCAATTTAAAAACTGTCACGTGGTGTTTCTCTAGTTTTTCATAATGGATGACCACAAATGACGTCATGTGGCGTTTTAGCGGGATTTTTAAACAAACAATATTAAAACATGATTTTGAGTACCTAAAAGGCTATAAATAAATGAAATTTTATTTTTCATGAGAATAAGTATCCATAAGGATTAATTTAAAACACTTTTTGAAAAGGAGATTGGCAGAAACCCATGTATTTTCAGTATCACATACAGGCTTACCGTTTCATAGAATGATTATATGGATTTGAATGCTACAATAGAGTATAACAAAATATGTAATGGTAAGACATACATTAGACTTGGGGATATTAAATTGATTTAAATACATAACCTCAAAATGGACCACCAAAAATAATACTTAAAAGTACCTACCTACGTAATGTAAACCATGGCAGACCCTTTCAGATCATACATTTCAATCAGATAGAGTGGATACATTGTACTTTATTACCTATTGAAGGATTTTTGTGTTAAGTACTAGTAAGATTTTGAAGTAGGGTGTTCTAAGTTGAGATAAGAAAACTGCAATATAGATAAGAAGATTTTCTATTATTTTAGGCCATCCAATTGCTATGACGTCACTTACAATAGTAATAACGTACCGTTTGCGGGATTCGAATCCGCATCCAAGATGGTCCATGGTCCATCCACAAGATGGTTGTCAACAGGATAAAAGAAAATGAATAAAAATAGAATAGACGAAAAATAAAACCATAATATTTTTAGTAACTTTTTATTCTAATGATAACAATACATTGTCAAGAAATACCCCAGGGGGGGTTGTTCCTTCGTGTCGAGCGTAAGCCAAATACCACACTACACTCATGACATGTGAACAACAACCCACGGTTCTGAGACCTACTATACAGTTACAACAGTAGCCGATGATGGCGCTCCGACCTTGCTGTTCCCTTTCAACGGCTATGAAAACAAAATATGTCTTTTATCCCACATGACGGGATTTTATTTTTGCTCTTAACAAAATAGGATTTTCTCCTCCTAAACTGGTCAAATCCAGCTGGTCGCGACCTATTTCTAGTGTGTAAATTCCGTGAAAGCGGAAATGTTCTCCAACGTATGATCTAGCTTGACGGATCTGGTATGTGCCACACGCAAACAACACCAATTCTTGAATGGAGAGCCGTGGGAATGAGATATTTGAGACATCTATATTCGTAAACATAATATTGCGACGATTCAGGCGCTCCATGGCTACAATCGCGGCTAATTCGTTCTCAAAAATAAACGTTCATATATAATATTTAATATTATTTGAGCGTTTTCTGGGTCAGTAAATCGAGTTCCAAATGCATTTAATACAGCACAAGCGATTTTTAAATCTTTCATAAGATGGGGACTCGCACGATTGAAATATTCGTGTCTGAAGATTTTGAAATCTCTCTTTATCTGGCCATTCACAGCTTCCACAACCCATCTATAAATTGTCACGCAACGCGATCGATTTCCTTCTAAAGTAGTAAGCTGTGAATGACCAGGCGAGTCAGACTCAGTCCTGCTGAGCCACCACGTTGCTATAACATTACAATTTGTGTTCAGTTGAGTATACTCGGACTGTACTCAACTGAACACAAATTCAAGGGAGCGAGCGCTTGGAACATTGTAACCGTTCCTCATTTTTCTTAGAAAGAGAGGCACTAAGTTTTGTATTTTATCTCGTTCTGGCATTGTTAACTGTATTAGAAATTGTATAAATTATATTAAATATAAATATTATATAATATAATATATTATTATTGTGTGTATTTATTAGAAAGAAACAGAACGCTTAACTCGGTGCCTTTCATTCATTTAAAGGTCACCGAGTTAGGACCGTTTCTGTAGTATGAAGCGCGCACTCCATATATTTTTAACCTCCTTGCACAGCTGTCACTTATGTCAAATACAAAAAAATATAGGCAGGTATTTATTGTCAGATATTTTTTTGTGTTCAGCTGTGTTGCCAAATATTGATTAACAAATCGAATCGATTAAAATCATCGAATCAATACGATTTAGTAAAAGCAATGCTATTTAAAATAATTATGTTGTTTAAAGTGAGCGAGTGAGTGAGTGATCGAATCAATTCGATCTACTATTTTACTTTATGAACAATATTTGGACGAAACATACTTTCCAAAACATTCATAATATTTGTGGAATTGTTTTGGCCGTCTATTCGTCTATTTAAAACTATTTTTTAGAATAAACGATTTTTTTCTTCTTCACTAAAGTGATCGATCATCGATTTGGGTTTATTATATGGCAACACTGACGACGTCATATGTTTAATTGGTTCTATTTTATGCGTTTTGTTTTGCACTAATTGCGTTTTGTTTCCGTAACGGGGTTGCACCCTAAAATCATGGTTTTCTAATTACTCCTAACTTGCTCCTAACAACAAATAAAACATTTTAGCTTGAGAAATAACTACAGCAATAAAACCTATTATTTGAATGTAACTACATTTTGAAACGTTTGAATTTGATGAGGTACCCAACTTATCAATTTCCTTTGTCCGATCCCCTATTGTATTGCAATGGATTCCTTCCCACGTTGGATTGGAGGGTAATGAGGTGGTTGATCGTTTAGCAAACGAAGCCGGATCAGATGGAGAAATTTATTCGTGTTCCCCTTGGTATACCGAGCTCTTACCCTTAGTTCGAGACAGATGTTTTCAATCATGGTCAGAATATTTTGATAAAAGATCGTTAACGAAAGGTATTTGGTACAGGACGATTCAACCATCTCTTCCACGGACCCTGTGGTTTGGCGAGGAAGGTATGACTAGACAGGAGGTGGTGACGGCCTTGAGGCTTCGATCTGGCCACATACCGCTCAATAGTTTCGGATTCATGATGCTCAAAGTTAATTCTCCCAATTGCGATGTTTGTGGAGTTTTAGAAGACGTGCATCATAATCTTGGCGGAGTGTGTACGAGTTGGAGCCCAAAGACGTCAAGCTTTTGTTTCTATAATAGCGTTCTAGCCTCACCATTATCGGATGAGGCTAGAACACTTTATCATATTATTATTTTGGGTATAAGGTTGCGGGTAGACTAGTTTATATACCACTATTATTTATCATTCAGTTAATATTTAAAATAATATACTTATACATATATATTTGTATTCAATAATCAGGGTGACATATTCTGTATAGAAAAAACCCTATAAATAAATAAAGAATAAAAAAAATAAAACAAAAAACATTACCAGTTGGTGAGAAATATTTTTTTGCGTTTTCCACGGAGCTCTGATCAGATATTATAATGACTATTTTGTCTGTCATAGATTTTGCAATATTTTCCAATTTTCTGCTGGAACTTGCTGGAACCATTGCATTGTCGAAGACAATTATAAGTGTCTTAACTTCTTTCGTATTCATTAGTTCTGTACGTAAAACTTTATCGTCTCTTGCAGACAGATTTAAAATGTAATCAAAGTCTAAAACCACAGTATCCTTATTATTTGAATGTTGTATAAGTTTAGTAACAGTAAGTGCACTTGTCTCTGTTACTATAACAGTTCCTGGAGACAGGTCATCAATATTCATTGAATTGGCAGCATCTTCTTTTAAAGTGTAATTTATGTTTTTAATTCTTTGCATCATATTTATAACGCTTATCAATGGCTGACTTGTGGTGTGTTTAACAGCTGTATTGTATAATCTGCCATCCTTTTCAAGGTACGTCCCCTTTCCCTCTTTGGATGTGATGCTCCATTTTTGTACCTCATCATGGTATTTAAGATATATCGCGTCAAAAATCACTTCTAAATGATCTATATTGTCATCATGACTACTAGCTATTTCGTATATTAAAGTTTTCTCTACATCTTTCTCATTACACTGAGATGTATAAAACAAAAGTGAACTCAAAAAGTCAGTAACAATATCTTTATTGTATTCGTCCGTAGTAAATGTAAGTTTTGGAAATATTTTTGATTTCACGTCAAATTTATATTCTTTCAAATTTTCAATTTTATCTTCCAGTTTTCGATGTAAACTTTTAGCATGATTTTCTAAGGATTCGCAGTCATCATTAAACTTCAATAGTTTGGAAGACTCATCGTAAACCAGTAGATTACCGACAGCAGAAGCAATGCCACCACTGAGTTGCAAAAATCCTTCTCCCATCGACTCGTCTATAACGACAACCTTACTGGGTTTGTCTTTTTCTATAAATTTTGTAATTTTAAATGTTAAATCGTTTAGTTTTCTTTCTATTTTAATGTCATTTCCTTTAATTGTTAAATCTTTATTGCCGAAGGAAGCCGGCACTTTAAATTGCTGTGACGGCAAACACTCTTTTACTGCTAGTTTAATTGTTCTTTGTATGCTTTCATGCGACTCGTTAATTTTATCGAGAAATAGCTTATAATGGTTTGGCGTATTCTTGTCAATGAGTACAAATTTTCCGTTTTTGTAAGTGAAACGATCACCAGCTTCTATGTAAATCGTTTCTGTATCAGTGATTTGGCGTAAAACGACAAGTGAATTCAATAAGCTACACAATCTTGAAGATTCTGTAGCGTCAACAGACTTTCGCCTTTTTAAAATCTCTGTACAAAGTTCATCTTTGAATAGCCGCAGATAATCTTCGTTGATGTCGAAGAAATCTTTCCTTAAGCTTGCATTACGATGTCCTTCTGGTTGTATATCGGAGATTTCAAAAACCTTTTGCCCTAATATGACATGGTAACGTAAAACAAGCTCATCCTGCATGAACATTTGGCTGTCTTTGAACTCATTAAAAATACACTTGGCTATCTGTCTAGCTAGCGCTTTCATTTGTTCTTCTAAAACTATTTTACATAGAAGCTCCACATCTTTATCGTTGTGTGGCGGCTGTGAGCCAGGAACCCCAGTCCCTATTAAATCATTTAATTGTTTAGCTAAAGTACCTTCGTATGTTTTATTTTTCTTAACACCTTTTGCAGTTGTATAAAAGACGAAAAAACAATCCGTGTCACTGAATTTGCCTTTAAACAGCGCATCTTCATCATCAGATATGAATTTGTCTCTAATTTCTAAATAGCTGTTAAAGGATTCAGTCAAATCGCTTTTGTTAAGGGTTAAAACAGAATTGTTGTTCTCCCTATGCTTAGCTTGTAGGAACACTGCAAGAGGTTTATCGGTACCTTTGAATTTAGCTCTAAAACAAATGTCATCGAACGATCCCAGGTTGTCAACATTCGTGGCTAGATGAAACTCTTCAATTTTGTCATCTTGTATAGCTCTAAAGTAAATTAGGCTAAGAAGTTTGGTCTCGTACAGCTGACCTCGTATTCCGGACGTTCCAGATCGTTTTGGATACTGTTTAGGGACAGTTTCTGTAGAATTCGCCATTTTGTTGGTATCGCCATGTGATAGCACTTAGTAGCAGGAACACTTTGCTAGCAGAGTCAGATGTGACTGTCAACCGGCGCGTCGGAACACCTCTGGAGACTCACCTGTTCCTGATTTCAAGGATTGTGTTCTGTAAATAAAAAAAAATACTATCAGTCCCCGTTACGAGAAGCTATAAATTATGTAAATAAAGAACTTCAACTAAGTTATGTAATACAATCAATAGTAAATACTTAAATTACCGAAAAAAAAATCAAAATATGAAAATAAAAAAATTGGGGTCATCGACCGGCCTCGCTCGAATCATCTGTGCACGCGTTACCTACAGTTGATATTTGATTGAAAAAAGAGTAATGTATGTTAAAATTTGAATAGTTTTGTTTGTAAAGGGGATAACTAAGTTAAATTACCACTGACAGAGTGGTTTTTTTTTTCATACCTATTTCTTTTTCTTTTTTTTCTTTTTCGGTAAGTTGTTTGTTATCATGAGGACAATCATTTGTGTATAAATATCGTACATTAATTACCATCAGTCACCAATATAGTAATAATAGTATATAATCAAAGTCTAAATACAAGTAATACTTTATGGAATGACTATTGGCGTTTGGCGTGCATTCAGTATCTATTGAGCCCTTTTCCAAAAATCCGGTTTAATAGCTACCTTTTTTTACTTAAAGAAATAAATAATTTGAGGGACTGTTTTTCCGACGTTCCTGTTTGCATAAATATTATGCAAATGTTTATGTCAAGAAATATGAGAATATTCACATTGGCGAATCAGCTGGCAGGAACAAGATGGCGGGAAGTGACTTGACTACTTTGTAAGCAATGGCCAAAGAACATCTTATGAACATCTTATTAAAAGAGTACCCATAAATGCGGGTATCTTTAGCCTTGTAGGGCAACTTTCAATTTTTTTTTTCAAAAAATGTCACGAGCAAGGTTTTTTTTTTTTTTTTTCTGGCTTCGCACGGTTTGTGCATTCAGCCAATGTCAAGTTATATTTAGTGCAAGGGACAAAGGTAGGGAAACTGGAATTAATCAAAATTATTTACAACGGAATTTAGGATATAGGATCAGTAGGATTAAGCTCTTACTATAATAATAATAAACGATGACTAGATGAGATACAATAAATTGGCAAAAAAAAAAAAATATATATATATTACAATTTAATATTATTAATGGTAATGAATGAAGCTATACATTTATAAACAGGTAAACTATTTGTACAAAACAAGGAAAGAACAGAAGTAGGAAAAGGAATACGGAGAGACAATAGATCACTGAAAAAGGAAGAGCGGTCATAAAGAGGACAGGAGAAAAAAATGTGGTTCAAGTCGCCTACATCTGTGCCACACGAACAACTGGGATCATTTATAATTTTAAGTTTGGCAAGATGAGCAGGAGAGCAGACGTGACCAATTCTCATTCGTATGAGAACGGAGGTCTCCATCTTGCCAAACTTAGCCCTGCCAAACCACGGTTTTTCCGAAACATCGGGGTGGATCAAAGAAAAATAATGACCCTTTTGTCTACTGCTAATTTTCCAGGCCACCTTCCAGGTGTCCAAAAGAAAAGTTTTAGGTAAATTTACAATGTCCGAGTTGAAATTTACATAAGGAACTATGTCCCCACACTGCACCGCATCACCAGCGAGAGAATTCGCCACTTCATTGCCCTTGATTCCAGCATGGGCTGGAACCCACGCGAATTGTAAGACATTGCCCTCAGATACGGTTCTGTACGCAAATTCTCTTATTAAATAAATTATTGGAGACAGAAATTTATGTGTCAGTGGGGATTTGCTAATGGCTAGAAGAGCACTTTGACTATCTGAAAAAATTATAACTTTCTTGAGCTTAAAAACTCGACTATATTCAATGGCTTTTAAAATGCCAAAACATTCTCCTGTAAAAACGGAAGTCTCCGGAGGAAGTTTTATTTTTTGAACGATGTTGAATTGCGAGTGGTACGTGCCAATCCCGACACAACCCGTCGGAGAATGCTTAGAAGCATCCGTAAAAATGTGTTGAAATTCCGAGTGTTCGGCCAGAAAATTGTTGAAACTTAAATTACAAAAGGGGTCAGATTTATTAGTACAGTGAAATTTTATTAGGGGATCGAAATGTAAACTGTCATAACTACTGCTAAATAAGGGAAGTTTGTTGGAACGGTGAATTGGAGAAGATAGAGAGAGGTATTTTTTATAGCTTATAACTAAACAAGGAGCACGTTTATGGGACCAGTAATCTGAAGAATCAATCAGCGACACTAAAGTGTCCAATTTAGGAATGAGAGGATGAGTTGAGAACTGAATAATTCGGAACAAATAATTATCAGAAAGGAATTGTCTTCTAAGATATAAAGGAGCTTCTCCACACTCAACCTGTAAGGCATTTATGGGACTCGACTTCATAGCACCCGCAATAATTCGTAAAGCTTTAGACTGGATGCGGTCCAATTTTTTAAAAGCCATAACACTACCCGGTTCTAGTATAAATAATCCATAATCTAATGTGCTTCTAATTATAGCATTGTAGATTAATTTTAAAGAAAAGGATGTGCACCCCACCACACACCTGACAAGCATCTAAGCATGTTTAAATGATTTTCACATTTATTAACAATAAAATCGCAATGGGGAACACTGCTTAATTTAGAGTCTAAAATGATACCCAAATATCGGAAATTGTCTTTGACTGGAATAGGCGTATCTTTATAGTAAAGATTAACTCCGGGAATGTTTCTCTTCCGGGTAAATAAAACAGCCGCGCTTTTAGATATTGATAACTCCAAACCGTTCAAATGTAACCATGAATCTAAAGCAGATAAAGCAGAATTAATAGAGCAGCTAGCTTGCTCGATAGACTGACTTGTAGCATATAATAATAAATCATCGGCATATTGAAGAACTTTAACAGGATTAGGCAGGGACAAATCTAAATCAAAAGTGTAAATATTGTATAAAAGGGGGCTGAGCACAGAGCCTTGTGGGAGACCTCTCCATACAGTATGCGGTACCTCTTGATCCCCTATTAACATGCTAACAGAGCGTTCAGTCAGGATATTTATGATGAAATTCAACAAGTTCATTGGGACTTGTAAGGCTTTTAATTTATGTCGAGGAAAACCGCGACTGTGGATTGATTATTAGAAAATGAAATCCGAATATCCGATGTTAAAATACATAAACAGTCACTGGTACTTCTACCTTTTCTAAAGCCATATTGTGATTCTGCCAAGAGACACTTACTTTCAACAAACCATTCTAGGCGATTTTTAACTAAGTGTTCCGCTAATTTTATCAGAATTGAAGACAAAACAATGGGACGGTATGAAGAAACATCAGAAGGAGTTTTATTTGGTTTAAGGAATGGCAACACCATTTGACGTTTCCATTCCACAGGAACGTTTCCTGTAATCATAATAGAATTAATAAGCACTAAGTAATAACTGAGAACGTCGTCATTTAAATGAGCAAAAAAGGAATACGGTATGCCATCAATTCCTGGGGCTGAATCCTGAGTTTTATTAATAACAACCTTTAATTCAGTGAGAGTGAAGGGACGATCTAACGATGAATGAATATCTTGGGTATTATTGGGTATGAGAGCTAGGTTAGCCTCGGGAGCCCATGGAGGAGCTAACTTATCTAAAAAGTCGCTGGCTAACGAATCAGGGATAGGAGAATGGTTATTATGTATAGATCTAAATCTACGAATGTTACGCCAGACAATCGTAGGATGAGTATTCGGTGAAATAGATAAACAAAAGTTACGCCAGGATTCAAATTTTTTCTTTTTAAATAGTTTGCGAGTTTCTAAAGTTATGTTAGTAAGAATTTCAAAGTTATTATCTGACATTTCAACGTTGTACTTGTATTCAGCCTCATTACGTTTATTAATCAATTCTGTGCACTCTGAGTCCCACCAGGGAGGCGACGGAATTGAACTAATATTGTTCTTTTTTACAGGAAAAACCTCATCCGCCGCTGTAATTAATAAGCGTGCTAAAGCTTCAGCACAACTGTTTTCATTTCCATCAGAAATAACTGGCAAAGAACAAAGCTTTCTGTCAACAATGTCCTTAAATTTATTCCAGTCACTACTATTAGTATGGGGTAATTTATGTTTAAGATTTGATCTCCTAATTGGGGCATTTGGTTTACAAAGAGGAAAAGAGATGACTATTGGGAAATGGTCACTACCAAAAGTAGAGGACAGAGTGTACCAAGTTAGGGAAGAGGCAAGGTTTGGAGAACAGATAGAAAGGTCAATTGCGCTTTGGTTTTGGTTAGGGTTGGAACGTCGAGTAGGTGCTCCTGAATTCAAGATGCATAAGTTATGAACATCTATTATATCGAGTAGTTCATCCCCATAACTATTTGAAATTGAACAACCCCATGATTGGTGATGGCAATTAAAGTCCCCCAGTATTAAGAATGGCTTTGGAAGGAAAGAAAGGAGATTATTCATCTCTTGAAGAACAGAAGAAGAAGGGTGAGGAATGTATATAGAGACAAGACAAGTATACACATCAAAAAAGTCTAGGGATCAACATCCCTAACAAATGTTAGGGATGTTGATCCCTAGATTTTTTTGATGTGTGTATTATACACTTTTATAGCTACAATTGAAATTTCCTCACTATGAGGAGGTAATGTAATGATGGTAAATGGGATAGAATTCTTGATAAGTATAGCTACTCCGCCATACCCATCAGATCTATCCTCTCTAATGGTTAAATAACCATTGATTTTAAAAATATTATAAGCTTTGAGCCATGTCTCTGCTAAAGCAAAGACAAAAGGTTCAAATTTATTTAACAAATATATAATATCACTCTTTTTGTTTATTAGACTGCGGCAGTTCCACTGGATTATTTTGGATGTGTGGTCCATTATGAATGAATTGAGGTACATTAAAAGAAGGGGCAACGTTGGACGGTGAAATGTTGAACTGAGAGAGAAGACTGTTTAATGCAGAAAGAAAATCATTAATAGAAAAATTTACATGTTTATCTTCAATATTGTGTTTCTTAGAAAAAGCACAACCATCTGATGGTTGAGGAATGTTAAAATCTTTAATAATAGCATTGTGAGCTTCTTTATTATAACCTGGTACAGATTTGGGAGGGGAACGTGGTTTGAAGAATACAGTCTTTTTATAACTTGTTGGCATTTTATTATGAAAAGACATTGATGGAATATCGGGCAAGTTTTTGGGTGGTGGAGATAAGAGTGTGTCTGCATAGGATTTTGACACTGGAGGATGGATTTTTGCTGCTTCAGCATATGATACAGCGCTTTGCGCCATATATGTTTTAATTAATTTTTGCCTAGAAAATTCTGGGCAAGACTTATTTGTTGCAAAGTGGTACCCAGAACAAAGGTAGCAAGATGCGTTTTCTGGATCAGTTTCACAACTGTCCCCAGTGTGTCCTTGACCACATTTATAACAATTAGGCTTCGACCTACATTGGAGCCTTGTGTGTCCAAAACGGCAGCAGTTGAAACACTGTACTGTGGGGAAAATATATAGCTCAACAGGTAATGCATTGTAACACATAAAAATTCTTTTTGGTAAAATCTGCCCATCGAAAGTAACCACAATGGATTGGGAAGGTTTCCATATAGTACTACCATCCACAACAGTTTTAAAGTTAAGGCGCCTCACCTTTAAAATAGGCCCGCAACCAATTGGAACCGAAATATTCTCAATAATCTCCTCCGGAGACCATTCCGCAGGAACTCCACGCACTAAGCCCATTCTGGTTACGTTAAAAGTGGGTATGTAAGCTTTATAATTAAATTTCTCAAGACTAGTACCTACTGTTAATAAAAGAATTTGCATCCAGGAAATTAGAGAAGGAAATACTTATTTTATTACGCCCGATTTTCTTGACACTGCCGTTGATAACATTTTTGAATGCATTTTGTTTTAAAAACTTCCCAAATGTAATGGGATGCAGTGTGGTTCCATCGTTTTCAGAAATAAAATTTTTTGAAATATGAATTACAAATGGCGCGATGTCTGACTTCTCGTAAAGTTTTCGTCCAATTTGAGCGGGAACTGAAGGAGCTGGAGTAACCGGTATGTTAGCAGTGGTGGGTGTAATTTGTTCAGCGCTTATGGTCGAGTTATCAGTGATTTGTGTATCCGTGCATATGGTAGAGTCTAAACAACCACAACCCGAAGATTCGGATCCGTGGCCTTTGCGGGTACGACGACGTTTATTACAATGTTTGCACACATGCACACGACTTCTTTTTAACGATTTGGTCGTAGACGACCCATCGGTTTCCATTCCCGATTCATTAGATAATATGGTTACATAGTTGCCTACCGGGGGGACAAAGCCCCCCGGATCAGGCGGATCATTCATTGTCTCCTATAAAATAATAAAAAACACTTACCCCTACTGAAGAATATACACAACTTAATTAAAATAAAATATAAAGAAACTACGACACTAAAACTACGACTACTGATACTGGGTCATAGGTATTCAAAAAAATTGTACTTTTTGTACTGTCGTAATGTCCAATACGATATTTTTCTACTAAGACTCAAACTGATTTTGTTTTTTTTAATTTTTAACCCAATATATGCTTATTTGAGCTTACTTAATAAAAAAAGATGAAACATTTGATAAAGCTGAATAATGTATATTAAAAAAAAAAAACAGTCACTGCATAAATTCTGTTTCATACAAGTATTCAATGTCCACATTCTTGTCAGCACTTCTATAAAATAATTATTAATAATACTATTACGTTACAGTTCAAAACACTTTTTTTTTCTAATGGCTAATGTTTTTAACTCAAAACATTTTCTAAATAAATAATGAAATCCTAACATTATTCCTCAAATTTAATTAATGAATGTGTGTCCTGATCTTACTCATATCTGTTATTCCTCTCTGTACGTTTTTGTAAAATTATTTCCATGGTAATAAATAAAATTATTATACTTGATATACATTAGCTAACAAACTGTCAAACTAAATGAGGCAACAATTCATGTTCGGCCATTTTGTTCAATGGAATACGAGTGGTTGTATTGCGCCGTGAAAATTAGACTTTATAAAGTGACATTTTGGTGTGAGGGTCTAAAAATATAGGTAAGTACTTATTGGTGCATTACTCAAGCTAGATTATGACAGTGTTGTGACGTTTGCTTAAAAATAAAAAGATTCTTATGGCATGTGAATTAGCGTGGCAATCGATGTTTTTTTAGGTTAGACACATACAATTAATTCATATATGTTATTAAATCTGTCACATTTTTCTGTTATGTAACAGATATGAACGAATAAGGGCTGTTCACATTGGTGTCATGTATAAATTAATATAAATATTTTATCTGCTTTTATATTGCTTCTATGGGGTGTCTGGTAATTAGTGTACGATATTTAAACACATGATTGTAAGTACTCACGATAACAAATAACTTTCCTATTTTTTTTTTACTTGCATGACCCATGCGTGGTTAAAGTGGAATAGTTTTGCTTGTAAAAAGGGATAACTAAATTAAATTAAATACCGCTTGTTATTTTTCCCGAAAAGTTGTTTGTTATTATGAGTTATTATGAACTCCAAATTTGTCAGTTGAAATAGTACATTAACTGTGGTATGATTATCAGTACAATTGAAATAAATTATTATCACCGATTACGATCTTTTTTATTTATATCCTAATGCATTCGATATAGATTCAACATTAGGATAGGCCTATGTCCAACAGTGAGTCAAATGATGAATCCAGATATAAATTTAAATAATTAGAAAGTTTTTTTTTTAACGTGGCTATTTAGACTTGCCCTAATAATTCCTTTCTGTTACTTTTCTGTTGCAATCAAATGATTTTCCTATATGTTTCATATCCGTAACTTAAAATTTTTTTGAATATGACCCTACTATGTTACAGTTAACACATTCCACGCCGCGTCGGGTCAACGCTGACCGACGCTAGTGGAGGTTTGACCTTCAACAGTTTTGGCCCGGCGGTGAATGTATTAAAAATTAATTTTATACGAAAAGTTCAAAAAGGACGCGTCCACAAGTTGGAAGTTTCCCGCGCTTTCCACGAGCAAGGTTTGTTGTCATTCAAGAGGAAAGTTCTTGTCAAACGTTTTTATTTTTTTTCGTTTTGAGCTAAAGTAATTTCTTGCCCATTCTTCTCAATACAAAACTACGTTTTGGAAGGGACAAAAACTATTTTAAATTTTCTAGCACCCTAAAGTTGAGCTCTACATGGCAACATTTTAGAAATGTTACATGAATGTCATTCGTAACGTAACCAGCAAAACGTATTTCATCTGTGGCAACACGAAATTATTGAGCGAAACATTGATTTCGATATTTGAATTTCGCGGGTCGTTGTAATAATGAACATATGAATCACACCTTCTTTATCTATATATACAGATAAAATGCTTTGTCCTGAATGACTGACTGACGAAATAACGCACAGCCTAAACCGCTGATCGTAGACACCTGAAACTTGGAGGGTGTGTTCTTTGTACGACGTAGGCATCTGATAAGAAAAGATAAAATAAATGATTATATAGTTATTATTATTATTTTCCGAAATTCACCCCCAAGGATGAAACAGGGGTCCAAAGTTTGTATGGAGAAATAAACTTTGACGCGGGCAGAAGCTAGTTGGAATAATAAAACTAGGCAACACAACATTTCATCATTATCAAACATATTAATAGAGAAGTAATAGATTACTTAACATGTAATTTTGCACAAAAGACTTATTACATTTTCAAATACTTAGGTACACAGTTTATTTACAAATTAGTCCGGTCAATTTAGACCAAAAAATGAGAGTGAAGTTACATAAAGTCCCATCAAGCTGAAAATCAGTAAAATTGTTCAAAACATAATTATAAATAATATTTAAAAGTTCCCCATCATTCCCGTGTATGGAAAAAAAAATATTCAAAGTCAAAAGTCAAAAAAATGAGTTTTACGCGATTTTCAGCAAAACGGTAAGTTTTATCATAAACGTACCTTACACAAAAATTGTAGATCATAAAATTATCTATAAAAATGTATCAATACTTTTTTCCTGCGAGCCACCGAACACAATTTTTTGCAACTGCAAAAAGGGATGCAGTGCTTATGTGGTTGCAAAAAAGTCGGACTGTTTTTTTCTCTGGCATGCACAAATTGTCAAGGCCGGTCGTGCTCTAATGCTGAATCACAAACAATGGAGGGTTCGTTTGATTCCGACGAAGTGTCATGCGAAACATCGCTATTGACGCAATTTACTCGCATTCAAAATGAAGATGAAGAAGAAGCAGGAGAAGAAGAAGAACAAGAAGAAGAACGTGTGCATATTATGACGATATAATAACAACTTTTATTAAATTTTTGAATCGTTATATCTCCGGAATGGTGGCTCGTAGGAAAAAAGTATTGATACATTTTTATAGATAATTTTATGACCTACAATTTTTGTCTAAGGTACTTTTATGATAAAACTTACCGTTTTGCTGAAAATCGCGTAAAACTAATTTTTTTGACCTTTGACTTTGAATATTTTTTTTTTCCATACACGGGAATGATGGGGAACTTTTAAATATTATTTATAATTATGTTTTGAACAATTTTACTGATTTTCAGCTTGATGGGACTTTATGCACCTTCGAATGTCTAACTTGACCGGACTAATTAATCTTGCAGGAAAACACTTGAATAGCTATTTTTTAATGATGGTACGTTATATTAGGTACTAGCGACCCGCCCCGGCTTCGCACGGGTGCATGCATTATACATATAAACCTTCCTCTTGAATCACTTTATCTACTAAAAGAAAAAAACCGCATCAAAATCCGTTGCGTAGTTTTAAAGATCTAAGCATATACACACATCAAAAGTGTCTAGGGATCAACATCCCTAATCAATGTTAGGGATGTTGATCCCTAGACACTTTTGATGTGTATATATAGGGACAGACAGAAGAAGCGACTTTGTTTTACACTATGTAGTGATAATATGTACAAGCTTACCTATTGTAAATTCCACACCCGCTGTCAGTGTCACCAATTTAGCGCGGGAATCATTAACGAGTAGAAATATGATTATTTGCTTTATATATTAACGTTATTTTTATCCGGATATGTTTTAATCTTTGTCGTTTAATCACAGGGGTAATCTGAAGTAAGGGAATTATGTTATGATTAGTGGTGATATCAACATCTCGACTTCATCACAATCACACCTTCTTTATCTATATAAACAGATAAAATGCTTTGTCCTGAATGACTGACTGACGAAATAACGCACAGCCTAAACCGCTGATCGTAGACACCTGAAACTTGGAGGGTGTGTTCTTTGTATGACGTAGGCATCCGATAAGAAAAGATAAAATAAATGATTATATTTTTAAACGTCAATGTAGTACTTTGCGATAATAAACATTAGTGTTGTACTTCGTTATCATTTTTGAACAAATCGATGTTAATTTTATTCGAATCTTGTAATAATAATATATCGATAGGTATTAATAATTCAAGAAGGTAACTTGTTAGTGATTCTCAGCACGAATCAATAATAAAATAAATAACATTTTATTTTCAACCGACTTCAAAAAGGAGGAGGTTTTTAATTCGGCGGTATGTTTTTTTTTTTGTACGTATGTTACCCGATTACTCCGCCAATTATGAATTTATTGATTTAGATGATTCTTTTTTTGTTTGAAAGAGTACCTATACTTGAATTGGTCCCATATAAATATTGTCATGATCTGATGATGAACTTCGGAGATATAAAACGGAACTCCTCATAGGATCACAGCAGAACTGTCGTAACAAGTAAAATTGCTGTGTTTATACGTGTAGTCGATGACTGACTGAAGAAAGAGGGGGAGGCCGGGGGTACGGCAACCCCCCTACCACTTTTTGTAAGGATTTCAAATATTAACTCGTACAAGCCTTAAAAAAGAAAAATAAAAAGGTTTTTTTTTTTATAGTAAGGTGATTTTCGAATTCGAACTAGTAATCTTGTTGCCGCTGGGTTTAGGCAGGCGCGAGAAACCTGCACGCTTATTTTATTTGCTGGGCTAGCTACCCTAGCTGCTGGTGCCGAATATCTTAAACGGCGTAAATATATCCTTCTTTGAAGCCATTTGGGGTTGATACACTAGGGCCATGGGGTCCGAGCGCTCATCTTGTATTTCGGGACATCGCCAAGCGACTGGTCGACTCTTCACATGACCAGAGGGCTGGCCTTTTCATGGGTCAAAAAATCAGTGAATCTTTTGGGTACTTTTGCCTCATTGACAGAAATGCGGACGAGTTTTTTGATATATGAATTTCCTCTACTTTTTATAAATAAATTGTAAGTACATACTTTGTAATTGTATTATTATTTAATAGCTGACCAAGCGAACTTCGTACCGCCATTTTTTTTTTATTTTCTTTCATAAGAGCCTTCTCCATACTATAAAAAAACACAACAAAGAATTAGTAAAATTGGTCGAGCTGTTCACGCTGGATGCAGTGACCAAGGGAAATAGGGATTCATTTTGGTATGTTAACTAGCTGACGCGACCACGCGTTGCTGTGGCTTGAAGTAAGTAGGTAAAGATATTGAGGTCAATAATCGAGATTAAGACTATTCTATCTATCAAGTTCTCATCAAATTTGATTAAAATCGGTTATCTAAGTAGTTTAGGAGTCCATCCCGGACAAACAACGTGACGCGTAAATTGAATAATAATATTAAGATACCTACTTATTGTAGATAGATAAAATTACATCGATTGTGGGTTAGTAAGCAAGAATCTTATAATTATATAATCATAGTTATGAATAGCTCGTACTGTCCCACTGCTGGGCCACGCCTCCCTCCATTTTGTCGCTCCATCGAGTCTGAGGGCGTCCCTCTTCACTATACAGCTACACACTTTGTCCCAAAAACACAAAATATCGATTAAAATGGCGGGCAGCCTGCTTACCATAACCAAAAGTTTTTATTTTCAGGAGTGCATAGCAACGACTAAGGATTGGAGGAAATGTCAAACGGAAGTGAATGATTTTCGAGATTGTATCAATAAGCACAAGAAACCTGAAGTAAAAAGTTGATTTGTTTGTTAAATGATGTTTTATTACCCTTTTGACCGCCACAGTCATGTATAGATGACAAACCAAAATGTGCCCATACCACGGTCACGACTACATGACAGACGTTAAATATGTTCTTTTTTCTCCTTTTTAAGAGCATTTATTTGATCTGACGATTAAAAAATCAGCCCTTAAGCGTCATAATAATCGAATTATTAAAACAATAACTTTAAAAATAAAACCTTTTATTTACATAACAACATTTTTCAACGTAAAAATACATTTTTTAAATAATATTTCATTCATGTAAAAAATCTGTAAAAGTAATTACTACCTTATTACAAGCTTTTATTTAGCTTGCACTGTTCGTATGTAAGTATGTATGTAAATAAGTTGTCCTTTCAAAATTTGCAAACCATTTTTCGACCATTTGTTGTCATCCGATTGAGCTGAAATTTTGCATATTGGTCCAGTCCCCATGACAATGCATGTTTATGATAAGCATGACGTGATTCTGCTGCCAGGATTGGCTCCAGACGAGGGAACTCCTTAACGGTTAACAGTAGGGACATGAAATTTTATATATTGGTCCAGTCCCAATAACAATGCATGTTTATGATAAGCATGACGTGATGCTGCTGCCAAGATTGGCTCCAGACGAGGGAACTCCTCAACGGTTAACAGTAGGGACATGAAATTTTGTATTTTACATACTGGCCCAGTCCCAATGATCATGCATGTTTATGATAAGCATGACGTGATGCTGCTACCAAGATTGGCTCCAGACGAGGAAACTCCTCAACGGTTAACAGTAGGGACATGAAATTTTACATACTGGTCCAGTCCCAATGACAATGCATGTTTATGATAAGCATGACGTGATGCTGCTGCCAGGACTGGCTCCAGACGAGGGAACTCCTCAACGGTTAACAGTAGGGACATGAAATTTTGTATTTTACATACTGGTGTAATCCTAATGACAATGCATGCTTATGATAAGCATGACGTGATGCTGCTGCCAGGATTGGCTCCAGACGAGGGAACTCCTTAACGGTTAACAGTAGGGACATGAAATTTTACATATTGGTCCAGTCCCAATAACAATGCATGTTTATGATAAGCATGACGTGATGCTGCTGCCAGGATTGGCTCCAGACGAGGGAACTCCTTAACGGTTAACAGTAGGGACATGAAATTTTATATATTGGTCCAGTCCCAATAACAATGCATGTTTATGATAAGCATGACGTGATGCTGCTGCCAAGATTGGCTCCAGACGAGGGAACTCCTCAACGGTTAACAGTAGGGACATGAAATTTTGTATTTTACATACTGGCCCAGTCCCAATGATCATGCATGTTTATGATAAGCATGACGTGATGCTGCTACCAAGATTGGCTCCAGACGAGGAAACTCCTCAACGGTTAACAGTAGGGACATGAAATTTTACATACTGGTCCAGTCCCAATGACAATGCATGTTTATGATAAGCATGACGTGATGCTGCTGCCAGGACTGGCTCCAGACGAGGGAACTCCTCAACGGTTAACAGTAGGGACATGAAATTTTGTATTTTACATACTGGTGTAATCCTAATGACAATGCATGTTTATGATAAGCATGACGTGATGCTGCTGCCAGGATTGGCTCCAGACGAGGGAACTCTTCAACGGTTAATAGCAGAGACCTGAAATTCTACATACTGGTCCAGTCCCAATGACAATGCATGTTTATGATAAGCATGACGTAATGCTGCTGCCAAGATTGGCTCCAGACGAGGGAACTCCTCAACGGTTAACGGTAGGGACATGAAATTTTGCACACCCATTGGGAAGATATTGGGCGATGTTAGTGGGTCCACCATGAAATTGCTGCCACCTTCAGAATTGGCTCCAAACCAGAGAATTCCTCAACGGTCGGCAGTAGGGACTTTTTGCATACCCGTCCGGATATGATAGACAGTTGGTGAGTTCACCATGAAATTGATGCCACATCCAGGGTTGGCTCCAAACTCTGGAACTCCTCAACGGTCAACCGTAATAACAGGCATAAGGTATACCATGACTTGTGTAATTTGGTGAGATGGGCGTCAATAGCATTTGTTTGCAATCTGTCTAGGAGACGGAAAATGAGCAAAATACAATAACTAAAGTGACGTCATTGCATATCCAATATGGCGGACGTCACAAAATGGCGATTTATAATTTCCGTAGTAACCCCTATGATAGGTATGGGTATCAAATGGAAGGGCTTGGTGAGCGAAGCATAATAAGTAAAATCACGTCATTCTTAATTTAAAGTGGCAGACGTCTTATATAACAATGCAATATTGTTATGACATGGAGCTGACCTGATAATGGACCTGGAATATAGCACATAGCTAAAAAAATTTCCTCGTGGCTAAGTTAATCTTGACTAATGCTAAATCTTATATTGATTGCAAGATTTCAAAAGACTAAAAAGTAGAAAATAAAATGTAAATAAAAAAATATTTTTAAAAACAAGCTTTTATTTAAATGAAAACGTAACCGAAAAAAAGAAAATATAATGCGAACTAAAAATAAAAAATAAATTTAAGTGACTAAATGATGTATATGAATATAAATCTTTTCAAAATGTAAAAAATATATAAATTTTAAAAGCTTGAGGCACTGATGTACGCTATCAGTTATACAGGTGTACTGCACAATATCAGTGCCTCAAGCTTTTAAAATTTATATATTTTTTACATTTTGAAAAGGTTTATATTCATATACATCATTTAGTCACTTATATTTATTTTTTTATTTTTAGTTCGCATTATATTTTCTTTTTTTTAGGTTACGTTTTCATTTAAATAAAAGCTTGTTTTTAAAAATATTTTTTTATTTACATTTTATTTTAATTACTAGCGACCCGCCCCGGCTTCGCACGGGTGCATGTATTATACATATAAACCTTCCTCTTGAATCACTCTATCTATTAAAAAAAACCGCATCAAAATCCGTTGCATAGTTTTAAAGATCTAAGCATATACACGCTTACTTTTAGGTCGTTCTTGAACCGAAAGCCATAAACTCGATCATCAAACTCGAAACGATTGGGACCATTTTTTTTCAAAAATAACAATAAAAAAAAAGTGTGTTTAGTACATTTAATGTTCGTCTTAGGTCTTACTCGTCAAAGTGTACTGAACAGCTGTTTTATTGTTATTTTTGAAAAAAAATGGTCCCAATCGTTTCGAGTTTGATGATCGAGTGTATGGCGTGGTATGGCTTTCGGCTTAAGAACGACCTAAAAGTAACCGTGTATAGGGACAGACAGACAGACAGGGAAGCGACTTTGTTTTATACTATGTAGTGATGATAATACATATAACATTTTACGCCTGTAATCCCCGAAGGGTTAGACAGAGGTGTTGACTGCTAAACATGATCGATTCCCGGACAGTCGATTCCCAGGTCGGGCAAAGTGTTATTGGGTTTTTTCCATCACGATTATTCACGTCCAATCCTCAATCGTCGCAATCAAACGTTCAATTCTAGATAGGTATATTTACCGGCACGTAAGTTGGCAAGAGATTTTCGTAGTGGGGGAAGTTCGCGCATATAAAAATGTATGAAATTGTGCGTGCGCAAACTTCCCCCACTACAAAAACTCTTGCCAACTTACGTGCCGGTAACTGTACAGTCAACAAAAGATTTCATATTTATTTTTTTAGATTTTTTAAGAAGGTTTTTTAAAAACCGATGGATGTTTTCAAATGTAATTCAATTTAAAAGTAGATAATACAGTTTATTAATTAAGTTATACAAAAAAAAAACAACATACAAAAATATAATAATTGTAGAAATGTTATTATTTGTGATCTTCCTTTACTTGTGCTACATACATGGCATTGCTTCTTGCCAAATTTCATTTCTAGGTCATCTGATAGTACCCTGTAAGTTTTGATTCCCTAGGAAGTATCGATATACAGGGTAATTGAAAATATACCCGAAACCTTAAAAGGGGTCATTGTACTCATCATTATGAACAACCTTTACTATGGGACCAAGCTTGAAATCATGAAAAAAAAATCAGCTATCTATGCTACTATCTCAGCTACTATCAATGCAGTTTTTATGACGAGGTAAAAATGGGTCCGTTCCGCTCGCGGTGGAAACCGGGCTTAAAAATGAGCTAAATAAAGTATATTTCTCCGCATAATTCTGCCAAATGTTCCCAATCTGGAACAATGTCCATTCTTGTCCACACATAGCTGTGCAATTCCCGAAGTATATCGTCAATCGTAAGTTTTGTAACATCCTTTGTTATTATATTTTCGAATAATACAGTTAATTTGGATGTGTCAACCCTTTTAACGTGATTAATTATAGATGTTATTGCGTAGTCATTTTCTGTTTTAACGGCTAAAAGAAGCATTTTAGTTTCTTTAACAATTTTTATGAAATCCATCAAATTGCTCTCGTTTAAATTACCTGTGAAAGTAAATTGGAAAAAAAATCGTGATAAATTTAGTAATCTGTATCGAATTGCCTCGCTTACAGTTGATACAATTTTTCCGTTCCTAACGTTTTTGCCTTGTTCCAATAAAACTTCAAATATAAACTTTGTGTTTTCTTTTAAAAGTTCAGGTAACTCTGGATCAATTTCCATTTTAGCGTCGAAAGTTACCATTATGTTCATGTTATCGAAAAACATCACGTTTAGAATAAAATCCCAAATTTGCTTTTGATTTTCTTTCCTTTTTAGCAAATCACAGATGTACTCGACAGCTAAATATTCCTCGAATGTTGAGTGGACGAACTTTGGAATATCGTTGACCACATTACAAATTATTCCAGTCCTCTCTTCTCCATCTTTTAGCTCATTTATAAAATCCGTAATTTGTCTCAATTCATTTTCATTAAATAGTTTTGAACGCGATCTATAAAAAAGACCGTATACTGCCAGTTTTTTATGTTTATCTATAGAGTCTGCATATTCTCGGTCTGAAGCTAAAATATTATCTGGTTTAGACATATCATTCTGTGCTTTTTCTTCAAAACGTATTTTTTTCACTTTAGTTTCGATGTAATATTTATAAATATAAAACATGTTGTAATGCCAGTTTTTATTTGTTTCTCTTATATTAATTTCTTTTATTTTATGATGAACATAATCAGCTATTATATTGAGGTGTAACGGAGTCGCGACAAATTGGTTCTCGAGAACGGGATTTGGGTATTTGTAATAATTATTATATACATCGTTAAGAATCTTTGTTACCTCAGATGGTGCGGCTGTTAGGTTAAATTTTAAATACTTTACTAAATTCAAACCAACTAGGAAAAATGGCATATCTCTATTGAAGTCTACTAATAAATCGGATTTTTTTAACACCATCATTGCGACATGGGAAGCGCCTGCAACACACATAATGAAATTGTAGATAATTTTAAAATGGTCTTCATTGAGATCCTTTAATATCTCCTTTTCATCCCAAAATGTAGACAAATAAAGGTCTTGCTCCTGCACATCCAACGGTTCTATATGGTATAACGTTCCAAATTTCAAACTTTCTAAAGTAGTACGTATTTTGACATACGATCTACTAGTGATCCACATTTTAAGTTTCCGATGTAAATTTTTTACAGCGTTTATCAAATCCAACACTTCATTCATGTATGTTGGACAGATTTCATCGAAACCATCAAATAGGATTATAGCTTGTCTATTACTGTTATAAAAGTGGAGAAATATTTTCAACTCGAATGCCGTCCACGCGTCACCTGCACAACTTGTTAGAATCACGTTCCCGTCAACAGCTTGTTCTAGTGTTATATTAAGGTTCATTTTGCTGCTCTCATCACTAAGTGCAGCTAGACACAAGAACTTCAATGCTTCATTATCATTGATAACAGTTTTATTATCTTTCCACTTACTGAATTGCGGCGTGTGTTCCAATAAATTAATTCTTACTATCCATCCAATGTCAGTCCAATTTTCTTTTGTTTCAAGGGACAAATGTGTCAGTAGAGTTGATTTTCCCATTCCGGGATCACCGAAGAGGATGATGTTATCATCATGGGCGTCTAGCGTTCTTATCTGCTGGCGACAGTCGTCCTCCTTTACTCCTTGAGCTTGAACTGATGATAGATCTTCTGGGCTTTTAAAGAATTGTCGAACACTTCGTTGTATGTATAATTTTGGTTTATAATTTGAATTAGTGACTGGTTTTCCTATAACGTTTCTGTTATTATGTATCATTTTGGATAACACCTCTCCTTCGACATACTTAATCGTATCGTTATTCAAGATTTGACCTAAAGTTATTTCGTCACCCTGAAATATCACTTTTATATTCTCCAAAAAACGTTGCTGCGATTCTTCACTCAAATCGATTAATTTTATTTCGTCCTTCATGACGTTACCAGTTGGTGAGAAATATTTTTTTGCGTTTTCCACGGAGCTCTGATCAGATATTATAATGACTTTTTTGCCCGTCATAGATTTTGCAATATTTTCCAATTTTCTGCTGGAACTTGCTGAAATCATTGCATTGTCGAAGATGATTATAAGTGTCTTAACTTCTTTCGTATTCATTAGTTCTGTACGTAAAACTTTATCGTCTCTTGCAGACAGATTAAAAATGTAATCAAAGTCTAACACAACTGTATCCTTATTATTTGAATGTTTTATAAGTTTAGCAACAGTAAGTGCACTTGTCTCTGTCACTATAACAGTTCCCGGAGACAGGTCATCAATATTCATTGAATTGGCAGCATCTTCTTTTAAAGTGTAATTTATGTTTTTAATTCTTTGCATCATATTTATAACGCTTATCAATGGCTGACTTGTGGTGTGTTTAACAGCTGTATTGTATAAACTGCCATCCTTTTCAAGGTACGTCCCCTTTCCCTCTTTGGATGTGATGCTCCATTTTTGTACCTCATCATGGTATTTAAGATATATCGCGTCAGAAATCACTTCTAAATGATCTATATTGTCATCATGACTACTAGCTATTTCGTATATTAAAGATTTCTCTACATCTTTCTCGTTACACTGAGATGTATAAAACAAAAGTGAACTTAAAAAGTCAGTAACAACTTCTTTATTGTATTCGTCCGTAGTAAATGTAAGTTTTGGAAATATTTTAGCTTTCACATCAAATTTATATTCTTTCAAATTTTCAATTTTATCTTCCAGTTTTCGATGTAAACTTTTAGCATGATTTTCTAAGGATTCGCAGTCATCATTAAACTTCAATAGTTTGGAAGACTCATCGTAAACCAGTAGATTACCGACAGCAGAAGCAATGCCACCACTGAGTTGCAAAAATCTTTCTCCCATCGACTCGTCTATAACGACAACCTTACTGGGTTTGTCTTTTTCTATAAATTTTGTAATTTTAAATGTTAAATCGTTTAGTTTTCTTTCTATTTTAATGTCATTTCCTTTAATTGTTAAATCTTTATTGCCGAAGGAAGCCGGCACTTTAAATTGCTGTGACGGCAAACACTCTTTTACTGCTAGTTTAATTGTTCTTTGTATGTTTTCATGCGACTCGTTAATTTTATCAAGAAGTAGCTTATAATGGTTTGGCGTATTCTTGTCAATGAGTACAAATTTTCCATTTTTGTAAGTGAAACGATCACCAGCTTTTTTGTAAACCGTTTCTGTATCAGAGATTTGGCTTAAAAAGGCAAGTAAAGTAACTACGTTCCAAACTCCAAACAATCTTAAAGATTTTGTAGCGTCAACAGACTTTCGCCTTTTTAAAATCTCTGTACAAAGTTCATCTTTGAATAGCCGCAGATAATCTTCGTTGATGTCGAAGAAATCTTTCCTTAAGCTTGCATTACGATGTCCTTCTGGTTGTATATCGGAGATGTCAAAAACTTTTTGCCCTAATATGACATGGTAACGTAAAACAAGCTCATCCTGCATGAACATTTGGCTGTCTTTGAACTCATTAAAAATACACTTGGCTATCTGTCTAGCTAGCGCTTTCATTTGTTCTTCTAAAACTATTTTACATAGAAGCTCCACATCTTTATCGTTGTGTGGCGGCTGTGAGCCAGGATCCCCAGTCCCTATTAAATCATTTAATTGTTTAGCTAAAGTACCTTCGTATGTTTTATTTTTCTTATCACCTTTTGCAGTTGTATAAAAGACGAAAAAACAATCCGTGTCACTGAATTTCCCTTTAAACAGCGCATCTTCATCATCAGATATGAATTTGTCTCTAATTTCTAAATAGCTGTTATAGGATTCAGTCAAATCGCTTTTGTTAAGGGTTAAAACAGAATTGTTGTTCTCCCTATGCTTAGCTTGTAGGAACACTGCAAGAGGTTTATCGATACCTTTGAATTTAGCTCTAAAACAAATGTCATCGAACGATCCCAGGTTGTCAACATTCGTGGCTAGATGAAACTCTTCAATTTTGTCATCTTGTATAGCTCTAAAGTAAATTAGGCTAAGGAGTTTGGTCTCGTACAGCTGACCTCGTATTCCGGACGTTCCAGATCGTTTTGGATACTGTTTAGGGACTGTTTCTGTAGAATTCGCCATTTTGTTGGTATCGCCATGTGACAGCACTTAGTAGCAGGAACACTTTGCTAGCAGAGTCAGATGTGACTGTCAACAGGCACGTCGGAACACCTCTGGAGAGTCACCGGTTCCTGATTTCAAGGATTGTGTTCTGTAAATTAAAAAAAAATTACCTTCAGTCCCCGTTACGAGAAGCTATAAATTATGTAAATAAAGAACTTCAACTAAATTATGTAACGATAATACAATCAATAGTAAATACTTAGATTATGTACCGAGTTGATATTTGATCGAAAAAAGAGTAATGTATGTTAAAATTTTAATAGTTTTGTTTGTAAAAAGGGATAACTAAGTAAAATTACCACTGACGGAGATGTTTTTTTTTTCATATTACATTTTTTTATTATTTTTTTTTTCTTTATCGGTACCTAAGTTGTTTGTTATCATGAGTACAATCATTTGTGTATAAATATCGTACATTAATTACCAGTCACCAATATACCTAGTATTTCAAGTTTTTCCAGCACCCTAACATGGCAACATTTAAGATGTTACATGAATGTCATCCGTAACCAGAAAAACATATTTCATCTGTGGCAACTCGAAATTATTGAGCGAAACATAGATTTATAAGAAACATTGATACCGTTCTGATGCGTCACAACTCACAACACAACACGTCAGACAAATGCCTAAACCGCTGATCGTAGCTACACCTGAAACTTGGAGGGTGTGTTCTTTGTATGACGTAGGCATCCGAAAGGATTTTCCAAAATTTACCCCCAAGGATGAAACAAGAGTCCACAGTTTGTATGGAGAAACAAACTTTGAGGCGCGCAGAAGCTAGTTGTAGAAACTAGACAACACAACATTTCATCATTATCAAACTTATATAATAGAGAAGTTAAAATAGATTACTTATCATGTAATTTTGCACAAAAGATTTATTACATTTTCAAATAGGTACTTACACACTACACAGTTTATTTACAATTATTAATCTTGCAAGAAAACACTTTTTTTAATGATGGTACGTTATATTAGGTAGGTATAGTATGTACAAGCTTACCTATTGTAAATTCCACACCCGCAGTCACCCGCAATCACTCCGCAATCACAGTGGTATAATAAGTAAGGGAATAATGTATGGTTAGTGGTGTTAACAACATCTCGACTGGAGTATTTTTAAACGTCAATGTCATAGATTTTAATATTTCTGTGGTCAATGTAGTACCTACTTTGCGATAATAAATATTAGTGTTGTACTTCGTTATCATTTTTGAACAAATCGATGTTAATTTTATTCGAATCTTGTAATAATAATATATCGATAGGTATTAATAATTCAAGAAGGTAACTTGTTAGTGATTCTCAGCACGAATCAATAATAAAATAAATAGCATTTTATTTTCAACCGACTTCAAAAAGGAGGAGGTTTTTAATTCGGCGGTATGTTTTTTTTTTGTACGTATGTTACCCGATTACTCCGCCAAATATGAATTTATTGATTTAGATGATTCTTTTTTTGTTTGAAAGAGTACCTATACTTGAATTGGTCCCATATAAATATTGTCATGATCTGATGATGAACTTCGGAGATATGGAACGGAACTCCTCATAGGATCACAGCAGAACTGTCGTAACAAGTAAAATTGCTGTGTTTATACGTGTAGTCGATGACTGACTGAAGAAAGAGGGGGAGGGGGTACGGCAACCCCCTCCTACCACTTTTCAAAATTAAATATATCGTGCGAGGTATTGTTTGAAAGGTCTTTTTGTAAGGATTTCAAATATTAACACACCCAAGCCTTAAAAAAGAAAAATAAAAAGCTTGTTTTTATAGTACTTAAGGTGATTTTCGAATTCGAACTAGTAATCTTGCCGCTGGGTTAATACAGTAAATTATTTTTTATAACATAGTTAAAATGAAGAGCTTCTAATGAAGTCGTGGCGCCGGTGGCACGAAAATCTAGAACTTCTATTGAAGTCCGTGGCTGGCGGTGAAAAGGTTAATCAAATTTGCACACCATTTGTGCAGTTTGATGAGAACTTGATAGATAGAATAGTCTTAATCTCGATTATTGACCTCAATATCTTTACCTACTTACTTCAAGCCACAGCAACGCGTGGCCGAGTCAGCTAGTTATCATACCAAAATGAATCCCTATTTCCCTTGGTCACTGCATCCAGCGTGAACAGCTCGACCAATTTTACTAATTCTTTGTTGTGTTTTCTTATAGTATGGAGAAGGCTCTTATGAAAGAAAATAAAAAAAATGGCGATACGAAGTTCGCTTGGTCAGCTATTAAATAATAATACAATTACAAAGTATGTACTTACAATTTATTTATAAAAAGTTGAGAAATTCATATGTCAAAAAACTCGTCCGCATTTCTGTCAATGAGGCAAGTACCCAAAAGATTCACTGATTTTTTGACCCAAGAAAAGGCCAGCCCTCTGGTGATGTTAAGAGTCGACCAGTTGCTTGGCGATGTCCCGAAATAATGATATTATTTTCAATAACCGAGTGACAGCCCTATGAAAGTAGGTAAGAATTTTGAACACTGTTAGGAAGCTTTCATTCTGGTCTCTCTATTCTGTGGTTTAGCTCTGAACGATGAGTTTCTTGGTTCCGTTCCGGAATGAGGAAAAGTAAAATGTCGGACGGTAAAATTACGTATAGTGCACAAACTAGTACATACATTACATGGCGTGCCATATCGGACCGTAAAAAATCGGACCGCCGGACCGTAAAATTCCGTGTAGTGCACAATCGCCCTAACACCATAATAAGTCATGAGCTTGCTATTCCAAAGATGGGATGATATCTAAGGCGCCCATTAGACGGTAGAAATTTTGACTGACGGAAAACCTGTCGTCTAATGCGATGATTGACGTTTGCATGATGAAAATTGTAGGCGATAAAATTCCGTCATTCAGCCGTCATTCATGATTGATGGAAATGATTGACGCTTGCATGACCGTCTAATGGGCACCTAAGAGATATTGTTTTAATTGTATAATATTCAAATACGTTAATCTACTATGGTTTCTGAACAAGTTTACGAAAATTCATGAGAGTATGTTGGACTTCGTGCAACCGCCCGGCACATTCATTTTTGCCGCTCTGGGCATTTGCCAGTTCGACCCCCCCTTAGATCGGGGCCCTGACTACAATTAATTTATCTATTATTTTCTTTTTGCAGGTTACTCCGGTCCCTGGGTTAACTCTGAAGTCCTGGCAACCGCACTCTCCATCCTAGTCGCATACACAGCCCTCCGGAACAAAAGCAAGATCTTAGCCTAATTAATTATAATGTAGTTAACTGTTTATTTTTATATTTAAATAAATGAGAAGTTAAGTTATTTACTTATTCGTTATAATTTATCTGAACACAAAACTAATCTAAAATGCTTTGTCCTGAATGACTGACTGACGGATCAACGCACAGCATATATCGCTGATCGTAGAGACCTGAAACTTGGAGGGTGTGTTCTTTGTATGACGTAGGCATCCGATATAAAGGATTTTCCGAAATTCACCCCCTAATTAAACGGGATGAAACAGAGGTCCAAAAGTATGGAGAAATCAATTTTCACACGGACGAAGTAGCGGGCAGAAGCTAGTCTTTATACAGGGTAATTGAAAATTTACCCGAAACCTGACAAGGGGTCATGTACCTACTCATCAAAATTATGAATAACTTTTATAGCCGCTATGGGACCAACCCTGATTTCATAAAAAAAATAAGCTGTTCCCTACAAAAATGCTATATAATTATCAAGATCGTATTGTATGCATATTTATGCCGTTTGAGATTTTCGGCACCAGCAGCAGCCGTCGCATCACAGCACACAAAATTACGAAATTCGGTCAAAAATGAATTACTTTACTTAAGTAATACCTACGTGTTTTTTATTTATTTACAAAGAACAGAATCACTCATTGCATATGCGGCAGGCAGTGTCACGCAACTATATTAAGTAGGTACTATGTGCAATCAGGATCATCGCCCTGCCTTGCGCCTGTCTAAACCCAGCGGTAAAATTAGGAAACTATGTTTGTAGTTCGAATTCAAAAAATCATCATAATATTAAAAAATAAAACGCTATTTATTTTATTAATGATTCGTTTAATTACCTTCTTGAAATATTAATATCGATATATTACAAGATTCGAATAAAATTAACATCGATTTGTTCATAAATGATAACGAAGTACAACACTAATGTTTATTATCGCAAAGTACTACATTGACGTTTAAAAATACTCCAGTCGAGATGTTGTTATCACCACTAACCATACATTATTCCCTTACTTCAGATTACCACTGTGATTATACGACAAACATTAAAACATATCCGGATAAAAATAACGTTAAAGCAAATAATCATATTTCTACTCGTTAATGATTCCCGCGCTAAATTGGTGACACTGACAGCGGGTGTGGAATTTACAATAGCTATCTTGTACAGTGTTTCCACAATGAGGGGAAGTTCCCCATTTGAGGGCAAATTAGGGTCCATAGGGGGAGGAAAACGGGAAGACATTAAAAGGGGAAATCATGGGTAAAAGCTAGCTTAAAATATTGCGGTAGAGCGCCAAGGACTTGAAATAAAGTCAAAGAATGACGTCATGAAACAATTA